>JACVCZ010000002.1:14272500-15586250 GCA_020829145.1 Drosophila nigrodunni
GACAGAGCTTTTAATCTACTTGAAAAGCTATTTTCTTTCTTTAAACAGCTGACCGAAAACATATTTAATTCTTATCTGATTTGTACCTGCCGCAAAAAGCTCTCATGTTACGAAGCTTTTAATGTACTTACAAAGTTGTTGATTCAACATTCACTTTGTAATGCTAACATAACAAACTTATTTATACTGCTAATAATAAGTAAATAAATACAAATTCAATGTGAGAATAAAGTTCTAATCAAACTTTGGGAAAACACAAGTACATACATATGTATGTTTGTATATGGGAATCCATTGATCAGATTTCTCATAATAATAAAAATCAATTTTCTTATTTATTTTTTTTAAGTCTATTTTTGGGGCGGTCTGACGGTTCGACATGTGATGTATGTACAGACATGCTGATAAATGTCTGTCTGTATTTAACATTTTGTCGAGCACTGTGTGAAGGGCACACAAGCAAAAACAACAACAACACAATAATAATAATAATAACAACAACAACATAACGTCGGAGGCAATGACAATAACAAAAACTACGCCGTTAACAAAAAATCAACGAAACAAATTTCTTATAAGAATAAAAAGAAGGTCAGGCAGTCAGTGATGCCGACGCTGCAGTCACTGTCGACGCAAACGTCGCAGTCACGGTTGACGCCAGGTGAGCGATTTAGTAACTGCATATGTGACAAGCACATAATTAAATTGATATTGCAACAATTAAAGCAACAATAAATATGAGAGAGAGCAGCAATGTAGAAAAACAAACAACAAAAACATTTGGCGCAAATGTCTAACGGAACGTGCAACAAGCCCGATGATACTCGTAGTCCGTAGCGCCCGTTCATACACACACACACACACACACACAATCGTATGTAGTAAATACATACAGACAACAAGTCAGACATGCATACATACATGCAAACATGTACATATCTCTGGGGGTAAAACGCAGCGACAGCGCTGTGAACTCACCACAGCAGAGAAAACGAATACAAAGACCACCACAAAGAGAGCAAACGCTGCCGATGCCGCTGCTGCTGCTGCCGACGACGAGTCGTTGCGTCGTCGTCGTCGTCGTTTGGATAGCTGACAAGCCGAAACCGGCTTTGGTTATAAATAAACCTTTGCCGTGCTGGTATTTGGCTTTCGAGTCTCTTGCGGTGCAGTAGGAGCAACAGCAGAAGCGAGCAAACAGCAAACAACGAGAAAAATAAAACGTACAATTACAATAAACGGCGTTCAGGCGAAAAACACGAACGTACCGAAACGAAAACGTTGTGAAAAAGAAAACACACAAAAAAAAAAAGAGACCAGACCAAACAAAAAAAAAACAACAACACAAACAATAAGCAAGAAAATTTTACACTTGGCACAGACATTTAAATTATTATTATTATTTTTTGTTATTTTCTCATGTTATTGCTTCAATAATTCCATTGTAGCACAGTGCAACGGGGAAAGATTTGCGCTCTTTTTTTTGTATGGGATATTGTTTTTGGGTGTACAAAAAGCATATCAACAAATAATATCAGTTCATAATTAGTGCAAAAGACGCGTGTCAATCGCATTTTGTTTCTTGTGCCGCCGTTAAAAGCAAAAAAAAACACAACAAAGAAGACTCCAATTGGAGCAAATATTAAACCGATAAGCGAGCAGCGAACAGCGGATACAACAACAACAAAAACTCAGAAACGCATAAAGAAAAAAACAAAAAAAAAACTAATAAGAAAGGGCGGAGCTAGAGAGGAAAATCGCGCGCGCACTGCAAGTGTGAATTAGTGAAAGTTACGCGTGCGTGTGCAACAGCCAAAGGCCACGCCCACGCGCCAAAAAATATATATATACACATATATCTACGCCCATTTACGATGAACCGATCAAACAGTTTTGTCAGCTCTTTGAAATGGTGGCCACTGCAGGGCCACAACAATCAAGCAACAGCAACACCAGCTGCGCCCTCTGGCGGCAGCAGTGCCGGTTACTCACAATCAGCGCCCAGCTCTCCCACATCCAATTGGCCGCCATCGCTGCAGCAGCATAAGCTCACCATCGGCGGCAGCGCTGCCAACAGTGTGAACACAACATTTGGCAGCAGCGTCGCCGTACAAAAGCTGCGCGAATCCAAATGGTTCAAGCCCGAAGAGCAGCGCATTTTCTGCGCCGTCGTCGAATGCGGTTTTATTGTTGAGGTGCGCAGCAGTGCCGCTGCTCAAGCCGCTGCAGCTGCTGCTGCTGCGGCCGCCGCAGCTGCGGCCAGTGATGCCGATTCCCTGGACATCGATTGTCCAGCCCTGACATTGGCACCACCACTCATCATACCCCGTAACGGCAGTAGCAGCATAAGCTTTTTGGAGACACAGGATGAGAACGAAACGCCGGTGGCGTCATGGTACGGCATCGTACTATGCAAGGTGGCCAAAGGTGAGTACAAAAGCTGTCAAGCGAAAAAAGCTTTTCTCTCGTGTATGTGCAAGGGAAAGGAGCCGTTGGGGATAGGGTATGTTGTCGTGGTATAGGGTATCTGGGAATCGGGTTTATTGTGAATTATCACGAAACATGACGGAAATTAATTATTAAAAAACTTATCAATCAATAATGCGAATTACTTAATTCTCATAGGCAATTTATTAGTACTTTTTGGCTTTTTGTTTGTTCTTGACCCAAAAAAAAAAGTTAATACTTTTGTCATCAGCTTTTGGCTTTCGCTTGGACGATGATTAATCACACACGGCAGAAGACGTCAGAGCAATTAAAGTCCTAATCTCACAAGTTTGGCATATGCTGATATATATTTCAAAATGACATTCAATAAAACCAAAAATTGTATGTACATAACCACCAACACCAACACGCACACACACATGCATGCGTATTTTTATCTAATCAAAGTGAGCAACAACAACAACGATAACAACAAGAAAATTGTCAAGTGCGGCCCAACAAGAACAATGAGTTTTAAAGAGGCGCAGCGCAAAACAAAGCGCCAGCAGCGCAGCTGCGTCAAAGTCGACGTCGAAGCGCACGCACGCACGAACACACACGTACACAAGCTTTCGTACATACAAACATACATATATACACAATACGTATAGAGTACTTATTCCAACTCACTCGCACTTGAATGCAACATGACCATTCACAATGCTGCGCCGACAGCTGCCAGAACATTCCATTCGTATGCGTGCGCACACAACAACAACAACGAGCATGACAGCAGCAGCGACAACGACGACAAGCAAAAGCGAATACGAAATGTAAACAAAACGAATATTCAAATAAAGCCAAGCACTCCGCGCTTTGCCATAAGCACACACAGAGCCCTGAGCACAACAGAGCAGCATCATGTGCTTTGAGTCACGCATGCAGCTATTTTTTTTTTTTGTGTTGCTTTGTTTTCTTTTGTTGCTGTTGTTGTATTTTCGTTTTGTCAGTCACAGAGTCTTGTGATGCTTGGCTGAGTTGTGGTCTTGTGTGTGCGCGCGCTCTCAACGCAAAAAGCTCACATAGATGGTTATTCACCATGGCGAACTGTGTGACTGTTGCATCTCGTGCGGCCAATAACCCACCACATGTGCTGTGGGTGAGTGGGCGGCCAATGGGTGCGTGTGCGTGTCTGCTTCTAGCGCACGCTCTCTTTCCCCTCTCTCCTCAATCAATAGCTTAAGCTTTTTGTCCTGTACAGTCTACACTGCTTGCTTGTGTGTGTGTTTGTTTGTATGCACAGATGCAATGACTTGAGCTAACAAAAGAATTTTTCAGTAATTAGATACGTTGCTTTTTGTGTGAAATAACAGCAAGTTTGATAAGCTCCGTCAATTGTGACGTCACAAGCGACATCTATCAGTTGCGCTTGAATGAAGCTTATCGCTTTGAACAACAGGTGCCGCTTTTGTAATACGCTGCCTCTGCTCGTTCAATGAACTACAAAATCAACATTTTATATGAAATGCATTAAAGCAGTAAAAGAAAAGATATAAGCAGATAAGACTAGATGAGCTCACTGCAAGTGCATCGTCGTCGCCGTCGTCGTCTATTATTAATCAGATTTCTCACGACCCCCACGATTACAGGGCCAGTGTGTCACATAATGATGAAATACCAAATATGGTATTATATATATAAAGATAAGGCGCAGATTACAACAACTGATGTCATAAGATGGCGCGAAAGAATGCTCGACAGCTAAATGACCAGTACAGTCAAGTGAAAAAGTTAAGTTTAGACAGTTATGAGCACATAAATATTTGTTTCTAGGAACAAGCTGCAAGCTCACCGCATAAATCAGCCTCAACAATTTGAAATGGGAGCCACAAAGTGTGAAATACATCAACGATGTTAATTATAACTGATTTAAGTCCATGTCAAACCGACACATAAAAACAAAACAACACAAATTGCGCAACAATTTAATAAATGAACATTTGAATGCACAGTGTAATGTGATATAATGCACCGTTTATGTAACATAACTTCACTTAAGTTGTAAATTAATTAGTTACTGTTTTTTATGGGTTACTTTTTAACAGAAACTATTTGAACATGGCATAAACTTGTTACGACTTACAGTTGCCTTCAAAAGTCAACTGACATGCGAGACTGCGTTTTGAAAGCTCTGTTTATGCATGACATTAAGTGCTGTAATCACTAAAGAAATTAAACTCGATTGACTTGCATAATTAAACTTTTCGTTATCGATAACACGCTAAGGTTAAGGTTCTTTAACGTTTCACAACACTGCAGTCATGTCAATTGCCCTTGCAATTTGAGTCAATTAAAAACTTCACCTGAATCGGAAACTTTTCTTAATTGTTTTTAATTGCCTTTAAATGAAATGTCAATACGCAGATTTATTGATTTGCATATTTCTTGATTTTCTTTTAGACAACAAACCAAAACCGGAAACCATTGAAATATTTTCTGTGAAAATACGTGAAAATGGCACATACAAACTGATCAAAATGTCACTGGCCGATATCTGGAGCCATGGATGGGAGTTACGTATTAACAACTTTGCCGACAAGGAGAAATTGCCACACAACGAAAAGGACATACGTAATCAGGTAAATTTGTTAATTTCTTAAAAAGAAATCAATTAAATTAGTTACTTATTTGCTGAAATCTGCCCACAGGTGTCGCTGGCACGCAAGGCCAAACAGAGTCTCTGGAACAATAATAAGCATTTTGTCTATTGGTGCCGTTATGGAAGTCGCCAGCAGGATGTGCGCAAGCGACAGGTAACAACGAGTGCAAATCACGTGCTGCTTCATTTGATCAACTGATAAATGAGCAAAAATACAAAAAAAAAAAAAAAAAAAGAAAAAGAAATTCAAAAAGTACATAAAGGTCCTATATACATACAGCAATTATTGATGATAATAGTTGTATATAGGTATTACATATACGTGCATATGTGTAATAATTCCAAATGCCCGCCACAAAATGTTATTCTCAACACAGCAAGCAAAAAAAAACACACCACACACACACACACACACACAAATACACCACACCTCGTTGTAGTTGCAGCAGCAAAGACACCACACTCTTTTAATTTTACATTCATTTTATTTTTCTTTGGCCAACATAACAGTAAATAAGTAAACAACCCACACATACACACGCACACCACAGCTCTCTCATCACTCGCCTCGTTTTAATTTAATCCCCACATTCATTTCGCCAGCCCATGGTGAAAACACTAAACAAGTTCAAGTATTCAAAAGAAAAAAAAAGCTTTCGGTTAATTCACCACTTGTGGCGGCAGCGTGTTGAATACGCCAACTTGTTAGTGAATTCACCATGCGCCACTGTTCATTCGACAACATTTCCACCGCAAACAAAAAATTCACCACAACTGTGTTGAGTAATGAAAACAAAACAAAACAACCAATTGCAAATTTTACAAGTTAAATCCTATCTTACAGATGTCCGAGTGCGTGAAATGGGGAAGCGTTGGCATGAATGCGGGCATGTTGCTGGTGCTCAATAATAGGCAAAAATGCTACTCCCACTCAAAGTAACTAACACAAACACACGTAAAAAACAAATACACACACACATATACACTCTTTATTTTATTTACTGTTGCCGTTGTTTGATCGTTCATACACATCCCTTTCTATAAACACACACACATATACACACACACACACATGCGTAAATGCTGCTGCAATTTCTGCTGCTTTGTCACAGTAGAGAACAAAAGAACAAGAAAAGCAAATTGTGATAAAACAGCGACAACAACAACAACGACACCGAACATTCACATACACATAATTATTTATGCTGCGATACACACACACACACACAAGTATGTCAGCACAGTGAGAGGCAGGCAGTACGAGAAAGAGAGAGTAAAAAGTGAGCAGGCTCTAAACTTTGTTATGCAGTCCCATTACAGACACACACATACACCCAACACACACACACACACGTACACTTTCTTTATTTGCTGTTCAACTTGAGCTACAAAATATGGAAAATACACTTGTATTTATATATATATTTGTATATTTGACAGAGAGAGAGACACACTGTGAAATTCGAAAAGACTTATTAACAATTTGTTGTTTTTTTTTATATATATATAAATATTATTATTATTACTATTATAATTATGATTATCATAACTATAATGCCTATTATATTATATTATTATGTTGTAATAAGAATAAATATATATATGTATAACTAAATATTATGCAGGCATCTATTTTTGTTTTCACTATACTTTAAATTTGTTTTGTTTTATTGTTTTGCTCTAAGCTCAGTCTAAATAAATCAAATTTAACTACAACAAAACCAAAATCAAAATCACAAAAAAAAAAAAAAAATTAATTTAAATAAAATTTAAAATGGCGCACAAAACCATGCACTAATTTTTCAGTTGCATAGTTTTGTGCGCCGCCCTTTTATCCTGTACATAAGGCGATAAAAGCAAAACTCACCACACCCACACACACACACCAACAACAACATTCATGCATTGCGTAACGCAACGTAACGTAACGTTGAATACGTAAAACAGTTAGCCTTTAAGCAACACACACACATAATGCAAACATATATGTATATATGTTTACAATACACATGTATTTCTGCTTTAGTTTTTTTAAGCGATTTATAAAATATTTATATAGTACTATATATCTATATTATACGAATATACATTTGGCAAATGTAAAATTGGAACATAAAGCGTTTTTTGTAAAAATTACTTTATATATTTGGATATTATTAAATGTTTACCAACGAACAAAACACACAAAATCACAATTATAAAACTGCCTTTTTACTCGGGGGGAGGGGTAACTCATGTACAATGGGACAAACACGTGTATTTAAGGGCACATCACCACAAATAATGCACATTTTATGAAATCATTTTATTTAAATTTTTCAAACTCGAATTTTATTTTGAATTGAAAAAAAAAGTAATATGTCAAAAATGTTTATTATAAAAACGCATAACTTGTATATTCTTGCCCCTCTTTTTTATCTCTTTGATTCGATCGGTTCTCTTTTGTAAATTCTGGAAAATTATTTCTTTTAGATGCTCAAAGCTTTCATTCCTGATCCCAAATCGTGCGTATAGCTTAATTCTTGATACTGATCTGCGCTCTAGAGTAGTAATTGCTTAAATTTACTACCGACTGGTGTAAAAACTGTCTAAATAAATTTAAAAATTGCTCAAAAACAGTTTTGATTATTTTTTTTTTGAGTTTTTTCAATATTTTTTCAGCACCACTTTATGTTTAATTTCTATTTAGAAATCAAATCACTGTAAATTTCCAGATTTTTAGCTTCACGCACTTTCTAGACGGTGTATAGCTATAAAAACGCCAAATTGGCAACACTGATCGCTTTTAAACTTACCTCTCGCAGCAGTCCGAAGAGCACATCTGTGGACAGCGAACGCTCGTGTGCCTCGTCCATAATAATCGCCGCATAGCTGTCCAAATCGGGATCCCGCAGACTCTCGCGCAATAAAATACCGTCTGTCATATACTTGATCACCGTGCGCTCCGAGGTGCAGTCCTCAAAACGAATGGCGTAGCCCACATCCTCGCCTGCAAAAAAGAATTCAATGTTATTAAGGTAAAAAGGAAAGTAAGTTTATCCTTGACTTGGCAAGGTTTGGATTGTCACAGTTTTCGTCCGATAGTTCCTATGGCAACTATATAATATAGTTTAACTGCTTGCATATAATTTGGCGTTAATTTAAAAGCTTCTTAAGCTTTGCACAATTCAAATAAAGTTTTAAATTTCAAATAAAGTTTTTGCTACAAAAATGTACAACTTTTCCTATTGTTCCTATATTAACTATATAATAAGGTAATCCGATTGCTACTAAGTAAAGGGTTGAGGGAATTTTGTTGGCTTAACTGAATAAACAACAAATTTCCTCTATAAAGAAAAGACTTTTCTTTGATTGTTCCTATGTCAGCTACAAGATTTCACCACAGGCACAAAGGGACAGAACTGCATGCGTCATATGCTGATCAGAAATATATAAGTCCGTATGTTTGTATACATTTTACAGTGTATACCAACGCACCCAATTGTGTGTCCATTTCGTCGGAGACACGTTTCGCCACGGACATGGCGGCCACACGACGTGGCTGTGTGCAACCGATCATGCCGCTCTTGCTGTAGCCATCCTCGTGCAGATACTGTGTAAGTTGTGTGGTTTTGCCGCTGCCCGTTTCACCCACAATGATGACCACCGAGTTCTCCCTGATGACATTGAGCAGTTCTTGGCGTGAGGCAAAGACGGGAAGAAATCGTCGCTGTTCTCCGATGGTTTTCTTGCGGGAAAATTCCGATTTTCCACCACTTTTGGTGTCCTGCATGTCACGCATGTGATCGGCAAACTTTTGATCCTTGCGATAGTCGGTGGTATCATTATCCTTATCGAATTTGGCATCATCTTCATCCTGAGGCTGCGACACGCCCATAATGTTACCCAGTTTGGTACCACCGAGCTCCCAATGCTTCTTTTGGGCCTTGCGACGCTCCTTCTGCTCACGATAGTTGCGCACCAGGGTGCTACCCTTGCGGGCCAGCAGTGCCATGTCGGAGGTGGGATCCTTGACGGGCACCACCGGCTCTGGCTGCTTGGTGAACACAATGCGACCGTCCAGAAAAGGTGGCACTATGTGATGGACCAACAAATGGACACGTTCAAGTGCCTCCTCATCAAAGTCATCACTGACATTGATGGAGGTGACAACGCCGGAGGTGAGCATACGATTCCGTTCCCACAGCTCATTGTCTCGATTATTTTGCCGCTGCTGGGCACTAATTCGTTTCTTACGCTTCTGCTCCAGCTGCTCCTCGCGACGTCGAAAGTAATCGGCATTTGTGCCACCAAATGGATTATTCTCATCGTCATAGCCTTCGTCGATGTTGTACCATTCACGGTCCAGGCGTCGCTGTTCCTCCTCCCACAGGTCACGGGATTCGGCGTCTCCGGTCCAGGGTGTGGCCCCACTGCGTTTGCGATCGTGTGCCCATTGATTATAGCGATGCGCTGGCGTTGGACGTGCGGTGTCATCTGCATTTTGAACACGATGACTTCGACTCCGGCTGCTGCTTCTCTCGGACCAATCGCTGGAATTGAAACCGGAGCTGCGTGGCGTTGGGAAATCCCAATCGGATTTGCGTGCACTTCCACTGCTACTACTGCCATCGGCATCGTCATCGTCCCAGGAGCTGTTCGACACTCCACCGGAACCACCAGGTGTGCCCGGTTCTCGGGGCGTGTACACGCTGCGCACAGACGCGGAGCGATCTCGCTCACGATCGCGACGTCTGCCATCTCTATTCCGCTCCTGATCGTGTTCTCTTGCCCGTTTGCGTCGCTCATCGCCACGACGTTGTCTGTCCCGCTCGCGCTCTCTATCTCTGTCACGCTCCCTGTCGCGATCACGCCTATCGCCAGCATCATTGCGTGTCGTGTCACGCACCGCACCCTTGTGACGATCCCGATCCCGTTGAATGTGCTCGCGCAGACGCTCACGTGCCTTCTCCGAGACGCCACCCGTGTGCGAAGGTGTCTCATCCTTATGCTCACGCAACTGCCGGCTTAGTTTCTCAAAGCTCTTCGTGTCCGGCTTTTTAAATGCAAATTCACTCACGGGTGTTGAACTTGCCCCACTGTTGGAGGGCGTGCTACCGCCATCGTCGTGCTCATTATCCTTAAAGGAGATTAATCGTTCGGCACGCGCCTTCTCCGCTCGTCGTTTGGCAGCCAATTTATCTAGTCCTAAAAGCGAACCTTGCGGAACTTTAAAACTGCCGCCACCGACGCTGCTACTGGTGCTGGCGTCCTTGGGCTTTTTGATGACCAGACCGCCACGCTCTGGTTGTCCGGCGGTGCCCTCCAAGCGATGCACGCCCGCATCATCTTCGGACATGCTATTATCGCGTAATTATCGAGTTTTCCTTTTTGGCCAAAATGTTTCATGCGCGTTTCACAATAGTGTTGTTTTGTAGAGCTGGAACTTAAATCGATACCAGGATCTTTGCATTGCCTCATAGTTCCGATACATCGATATACATTTTTAAAATCGATACACGTGAAAAAAGTACTTGCAGGCTAAAATCTAACAAAACTGGCAGTCCGGAGTGCCATTAATTCATCAACGAATATTTATTGTGCTCATTGGGGGTAGAGGTTACTACTGGTAAAAATAAAAACCCGTGCCTGTACAACTATCGATACTTCCCTCCCCTTCATAACTTCACAACAGCTGATCAATAAAATTTACAGCAGTCGCGCTGCCATCTGATTGTAATTAGTGCTACCATATAATAGTAAACAATGTACGGCACACGATCCGGCAACCTCCACTAATGGCGGCGAAAGTAAAAACCCTAAAGCTTGACTTAATGAGTTTAAACGTTTATTTAATTTGCTTTTCACAATCACATGACAAATTAGTTTTCAACCTCCGATTTCTCCGGCACTGTTTGAGTAATCCAATTCAGATATGGTAGATTTCCAGCCTGAATGGGGAGAGTAATGACTTCAGCTACGCTATAAGGATGATTTTCTCGCACAAATTTGCTAAGTTCGTCAACGCGAGTGGTGCGTGTCTTGATCATCATCAGATATTCATTATCCTCGTTAACCTTTCCCTCCCACATATAGATGGACTCGATTTGTGGTATAATATTTACACAGGCAGCTAATTTTCGTTCGATAATGCCGTGCGCCAGCTTCTTGGCTGATTGCTTATCAGGTGTGGTAACGAATGCAACGGAACTGGTGCCGGCTGTATAAGTTTCATCGCAAGTCTTGTCGCCCATTTTACTGCCAGAGATCGCTGATGATGTGCAAGTGGTTGTCGCAAAAGTTGAGTGGCTTGTGACAGCGGCAGTAGCAACGATTAATAAATTGCGTGCAACAGTTTGCCAACGAAAAGGGCACCGACCTTGCCTTTGCCAGATATTGCATTAAATGCACTTTGCTCGGCCAATGAAACGTACCGAGATGAAAACAAAAAAACAACAGCCAACTTCATTCATATATGACGAAAATATATCGATATATTTTACAATCGATTGTGTTACTCTTTGACACCGTTTACATAATTTAAAACTATCGATAGATAGGCTTTATTTTGCGCCAAACTGAAATGATTTACACCAAAAATAAAAGTAATAAATATTAATTATGAAAAATATTGAATACAATTTGTTTAAAATATCTATTCTCAATGGTACATAATGTATATAGTTATATTTATCATACTCATAATATGTATGTGATTCGCCCAGAAACATTTAATCGATTTGTAAAACTGCAAAAAAAAATAATTGCTTTTTTTGTAATGTTAGTAATAATAGTACTTTTTGAACTTAAACTAAACTAATAGATGGTTGGATTCCTCATTTGTTGCTGTTCACTTATGACGGCTTTCAGAGGTTCGCTGTGCAGTAGTAGTTGTGGGTATGAGCTAATTTACAACGCGCGTAAGTTCCTCCAAATTGAAATTCTTTTCCGCACTCACAAAAATGTGAGAATTCATTCATATGCCTAATGTGTTTTTCTTAGTCCGCTTCGTGCTTGTCCGACTCGTGTTTCGCCATCGTGTTGCCATCACTAGCTGCTGCTGGCGGTGCCGCGTTTGTTGTTGCCGCACCAACAACTGTTGGTGGCGGCGGTGCAGCTGCTGCTACGGCGGCAACTGTTGCCGGCGGTGCTGCTGCGGTTGGCTGTGGCGCTTGCTGTTGTTGTTGTTGCTGCTGTTGCTGTGGTGGTGGCAGCGTATGTGGTGGTGGTGCTTGTTGTTGCTGTGGCTGCGGTGGCGGCTGCTGCTGCTGCTGTGGTGGCTGTTGTGCTCCATAGACGCCAGCAGCGACAGTTGTTGCTTCATGCATGTGCCCCGGAGGTGGTTGCTGCTGTTGTGATTGCTGCGGTGGCGGCACCTGCTGTTGCTGTGGTGGTGCCCCAGGCGGCGCACTACCACCGCCATGCTCCCGTGCACTAGCGTAATGCAGCTGCGCGTAGGGCTGATAGGGCGGCAGGTGTGGATAATACGGTTGTGGCCTCGAATGCGGCCCGTATTGTGGCTGATAGTAGTGCGAGTGCGTGTGCGTTCCTGGTCCTGGACCACCATAGTTAGCATAGCCCATGTGCGGTAATGGCGGTGGTGGCAGTCCGGGCATGCCGCCAGGTGGCGGTTGCTGCTGTTGTTGCTGCTGCGGCGGCTGTTGCTGCTGTGGCGCCATGTGCGGTGGCATATGTGGATGTGCTCCGGGTGGCGGTGCAACATGTGGTCCATGTGGATGCATTTGTGGTGCTGCCGTTGGTGCAGACTGTGGCGGTTGTTGTGGCGCCAATTGCGGTTGTTGTTGCGGCTGTTGTTGTGGTGGTGGTGGAGTTGGTGTCGTCGCTGGCGGATCATTGTTGATGCCAGCTGCTGGTGGCGGTGGTGTCGCCGCTGGTGTTCCCGTTGGCGTTATCGGCTTGCCAGGCACCGTCACCGATGTGACTAGAACTGGTGGTGGCACCTTTGGTGGCTCCTTGACGCCCGCATGCTCCACACTGCCAATTGGCAACGTTGCCGGCATATCCAGTTTATCGTGTTTCACAGGCGGTGGCGGTGGTGGCACCGATGGCTTGGGCGATGGCTCAATATCCATGGGCTCCGGATCCGTTTTACTGGCCAGCTCATGCACGGGTGCCACAGGAGCTGCCACAACTGGTGGTGGCTTGGGTGGTTCCGGTTTGGGTGCCAGTGTTGCCTCTGAAACTGTCGCCGGTTGTTGTTGTTGTTGCTGCTGCTGTGGCGGCTGTGATGGCTGTGGGGGTTGCGGTGGCTCCTCCTTGCGACTGGGCGCCTCCTCTATGCGCTGACGATCCCGCTTAATGTCCTCGTACATGCGATGCACCATTTTCTGGAATGTCTCCTCGTCCACAGCCGGCTTGCAGTGCCGCTTCAGCTCCTCCTGAAAAGCATCACTCGACTCGAGCATACGCTGCTTTTTCGCTTCGAATTTCTCCTCCATTTGTTGCAGTTCTGCCTCCAGTTTGGTCTGATGCATCGTCAGGGAGCTAACCTGACGCTTGAGTACCTGCATGCGCTGTGTGGTGACCACGGATCGTACGTCGGGCACTACAGCTTCCGAGAAGATTTCGTTAATCAAGCGATGATTACGCAGATACCGTGCATAAGCCATATGCTTGGCCGTGTAGCCCTCATCCAGGTCATCCTCATCCTCGGCGGGCTGTATATCGATGCGACGTTCGTGTTGATTCTTGCTGCTGCCGCCGCGTGACGGCGTCTCATGCACATCGGCCACCTCGGCTTTCACCTTGGACTTGGCCGATATGTAAGCCTGGTAGGCGGGCGTCTGATGATATGCCTTTAATGCCTTCTCGTACTCCAGCTTCTCGGCCTCGTACTCGTCAATGTATTCGGTTTTCTCCTCCTCGCTCAATTGCTTCCACATGGCGCCAATCTTTTTGCCCAACTCCCAGAGTTTCAGTTCCGGATGCTGCGCCTTTACGCTGTCCCACACACGTTTTGAGTACCGCATATATGGCAGAATTGGTTTCTCTGGTGGCTTCGGTGGTTTTGGTAGCCGAGATTCATTTTGATTCTTGCTACTCGATGATTTGGTGACCTTTTGTGGCGTAAACGCTGGATTACCATAATTGCTGTGCGTAAATATTGGTGTTTGATCCTTATTCCGATCACCGCCACCGCCGCCGCCAGAGGAACGAGACCGGCTACTGCCTCCAACTCCACCACCAACGCCGCCGACGACACCGCCAGCGAGTGGAGTTACCGGTCCGGCTAATGCGCCGATTTGCTTATAATTGCTCGGCAGCGCCATGTTCGTTAACATATATGCAATTATATATTCTTATTAACTTAACACAGATACAATTTGGATATATTTTCAAGTAAAAAAACAACAAAAATAAGTTTATTCACGCGGACGCCATTGATGGGTTTTTCTCTATACTGAAAATTAGTGATGGCAGACAACGCGTCACAACAATCGCAGCATTGAATGCTTTGTTGTTTTACAACACTAAGTGTGGCTTACAGCAAATCCAATTGCAAATATCTTTAATGCATTTTTTTATTATAAATCTTTCAAATAAATTATATATTTATTATCTGAAATAACATTGTGCAAAATGCCCATTATTTTGAAAGTTGGTTAAAATTAGTTGATAATAATGGACTTAAGAAAAGTATCGATACTTTGTAGTCGCAACGGCAGAAAACTTTATTGTCAAATTTTATTTAATTACAAAATAAAACTAAGAAACTGTCAAATGTACAATGATTATTAAATGTTGTCAAACAGCAAACAGCAAACAGCATTAATTATATATTTCATTTTTATGTGTTTTTTTAACAAGCTGGCAGCTCTCTGTTCTGTGAGCTGGTCACACTAAGCCGCTGCGGTAGGAAAAGACAATAAACATTTTAACTCAAAACAAATATGAATACGGCACGAACACTTTCACGTGTGGCACACCTGCTTAGAAGCAGCAGACAATGCTACAAACTTGCAGCTGTCACACATTATCGCCTCAACGCAAAATGGGCGTTGCAAATTGCAGAGAAACCAAAACCAAAACAACAACAATCGTTACGATTTTACAGCAGTCAAACCGAAGCGGATTCCTGCCTGGACAGTGTGACGTATGAACGTGTGTGCTCCGAGACACTGGATGCACTGTCGGATTACTTTGATGAGCTAACCGAAAATGCCACAGATCTGACGGGCACAGATGTGGCCTATGGCGTACGTACTTGTAATTATACCAAAATGTTACATCATTATACAACAAAATACTTGCAGGACGGTGTATTGACAGTTAATCTGGGCCAGGACAATGGCACCTATGTGATCAATCGCCAGACACCAAACAAACAAATCTGGCTAAGTTCTCCCACAAGCGGCCCTAAGCGTTTCGATTTTATAAGTACTCCCGGTAGCGGATCTAATGCCGGCAAATGGATTTACAAGCATAGTGGGGAATCTCTGCACGAATTGCTGCAGCTTGAAATTGGCCAAATCATTAAAAGCCAAAATGTTAATTTCATGCAATTACCCTACTGCAGCAGCTAAAAACTTGTTAACTATAAATAAATAGCCAATGTAAGCAATTCAAAATTTAATTTTGACTATTTGAAAGGGATTTGAGCTGGTCGACAGTCGTCTGCCCAACTCCAGATAAACCTTTTAGCCCTTTTGCCCTTAGTAACACTTGGTTATTGCTTTAAATTGTTTAAGTATTTAATTTTATTTAACTTGCTTTCAAAAATAACAAACAAAAAATCAATTTTCAGAAACTTAAACTTATATTCACTTACTCACTAGTTTTATGACTAAGTACAATTACTTGAACCCATTTGTGCACTTTGAGTTGTTTTTATTTCAAGTTTATTTACATTTCAACCAAATTGCATACCTTTTAGTATATATAAATTGAAAGATCTTTTGGTGTTATGCCCAAATGTTGCTGTTGTTGAAATTATTAATGTACTCAGTTCAAATTTCATCACTTGTCTACAGCTAAAAGAAACTTAACAATATTTTTCCATGTGGATTACACACAAGAGATAGAGAGAGAAATATGAAGTGAGTGAGATAGAGAGGGAGGGATGGAGAGAAAGAGATAGGCGCTTATTGGTGTCCAGCAAACATGTTGTTGCCGTAATGCGAAGGCGCTGACTGTTGTTGTTGCTGCTGCTGTTGCATCTGCTGCTGCTGCTGCGGGTGCATATAATTCTGTGACATGTTGTTGTACGTTTGCGGTGGTCCATTGTTGGCCCAGGGATTAATCTGGCTGCCATATCCAGTATGACTCATCTGTTGTTGTCCATAGGAATTGTAGTTGCCCATGTTGTAGGATTGTTGCTGCGCTGCTGCTTGATGGTGTTGTTGATGCTGCTGTTGTTGCTGCGGTTGGTGGCTGTAGAGATTGTTCTGATTGCCCAACGTCGACTGATCACCGCCGTAGTTATAATAGCGTCCAGCACCGCCAGCAACTGCATTGCCAGCATTGTTTGGCACACATGGTTGCTGATTGCGTTGCTGCAATGTTTGTGGATGTTGCTGATGTTGTTGTGAATGTAACTGCTGTTGTTGTGGATGCTGCTGTTTCTGCTGCTGCTTTTGATGTTGCTGCTTTTGATGTTGCTGCTGCTGCTGCTGTGACTTGTGCTGACTACTGTTGTTGCTGAGCGTACCCATCAAATTGGCAATGATGTTCTCCGTGTCCTTTAACGATATCTTTGGTGGCGCTGGCTTAAAGGTCAATGCATTTGGTGAGGATTGCACGGGCACAATGTTGTTGCTCAACATCGATGATGATGTCGAGAATGTAGGAGACCTACACTTGCCATTCGAATCGTTGGCCTTCATCAAAAGATCATCGAAATTGTAATCATCGTCGTCCTCATCATCATCGATCATAAAATTTGGTGAATTACGCATCGCAACGCGTCCCTGGTATTTATTGCTGCTGGTCATAGGATCATCGTGACGCTCCAAACTCTTGCCCATTCCAGAGGCCACCAATGTCGCTGTGGGTGCACCGAGTGTAGCACGTGAGCCAGCCGTGGATGTGGAACGACTGGTGTCGCTACCACTGCCGGCTTTAACGCCAGCAGCGCCACGTTGTCCAATGGCAATGACACGGGATAGATAATCACTGCAGGATTCACCATCGCTGCTCAGCTCCGCAATGTTCACGTATTTGCGTAAACTTTCGACACGTGTCGGCTGGAGTTTCTCCAATTTACGCAAATGTTCAATGAGATGCACTTGCTCCTCGCTGGAAAGGAATTTAAAGTTTTGCAGCAATGTTTTTAAATCAGAATCGGTTAACGATTCCATGCCAGCGCTTGGGTCGTTTGCACTATTTGATTTATTCGTTGAGGTGGTGGTGGTGGTGTCCTCAATGCCCGCTTTGTTGGCCAATTGTTGTTCCACTTCCTTCATCAGCTCACGCAGATCAATTTCCAAATCGCTGCTGATGCTAGTATAATCATTGTCCACCGGCAAAGCGCCGGGAAGACCCAAATGTAGCGGTACCTCGTTAAAGGTTAGTCCACCGCTCGGCAACAGGCCATGATTCGTTTTTGTCAGCAGCGTATGGAAATGAATCAAACGATTCATATCATCAATACTCAGATCGTCCACACCGTTGGATATCAATGCACCTGCCAGTTTTGAGGAGACGAGTTGTCTGTCAAATGGTAATTGGTATTCCCGCCGCTTCTTATCGAACTCCCCATGCTTTGGCTCAATTTGGGACGACTGCTTGGCACCTGATTGAAGAGATAACGCAGATCGGGAAGAAGCAAAAACGTTGGCAAAACAAAAAAATAAAAGTAAATAAAATTAATTCGTTTATTAATTCATTAATTATACTTAAATACGAATTTGTAAATATACTGGAGGTTTATAATAAAATAATACTTGTACCCGTATAGGCTGCGGGGATAACGACTTTTTGATCACTTTTCACGAAACCTCAAGAACCAATGGTTCAAGAACCGAACCGAAACCGAACTAAAATCACTCAAGCAGTAACAAATTTCCAATAAGTTCGCAAAACCGAACGAAAAATACAATTGGAAAGAAGCAGAGAACTTAATTTTTATTAAATAATTAGCAACTTTTCGTTTAAATTGTTGAAAAATTTCAAGTTTATTACTTAACTTAGCCAACGCATAAAACGCGTCTTAACTGTAAAATTATGTAAAGAGAGCGATGTCACAGATTTTAATAAAAAATTGTTCAAAACATCAAAGTTTAAATCCCTTTCCCCAACAAATGTTAGAGGTCAGTATGAAAGCGTACCGAATGCATTTGATTTTTACCAGGTATACAAAAAGTATCGAATGATTTGAACCGCGTATTCGAACCGTTTCGAGGGTAACAAAAGTGGACGAGATAGGAATTGGGGTAAAAAAGAAGAATACTAAGACTACTTCTAGCAAACGACTAGACCCAATACCCACTGGGTCCCCCGTTTCCCTACCTCGCGCGATACTTACCTACGGTAACGTTTGTAGCCTCTAAAAAGTTGTAGATC
This sequence comes from Drosophila nigrodunni, assembly GCA_020829145.1. Classification (NCBI taxonomy): domain Eukaryota; kingdom Metazoa; phylum Arthropoda; class Insecta; order Diptera; family Drosophilidae; genus Drosophila; species Drosophila nigrodunni. The sequence continues at coordinate 14,291,087 of JACVCZ010000002.1, forward strand.
TTTGATTAAATAACGTTTTAGATCGAGGAGGTAACTTACCTTTGGATGTGACTTGAAATATGACGGTCGCTATATTGCTGATTAACTTTTTCACGACACGCACTTTTTGCTGATCATCGAGCACTTCGGCAATGAGTATGCCCTTAAGTTTCTCCTTGATGGTCTCCATGAAGACACAGTTGTCCTCGTTCAATAGCAGATCATCGGCCGTATTTGGCTTAATCTTTTCCATGGCCAGAGCCTTGCTCAGCATATTGAGCACCTTGGGTCCCATGCTGCCCAGGTGATCCTCGAGGGCGGAGAGCATGCGTAGTACAGTGACTACGGTTAAGGGTCCTTCGGCCTCCTCGTTGTTCTCCTTCTCCTTATCGGCGACAGACGTCTTAGTGATCATTGGTGAGTCCGTACGTTGTCCGGGTTGACTGTATTCCGGATAGTTGCGTGAGTCCAGCACACGGAATGATTCCATTGGTTCGTAGCTGCGTGTAGATCGTGTATATTCATCACGATCTCTATAGTAATCACCATTGCTGCAATCACGATCACGTCCTCTGTCACGCTCACGTTCGCGATCACCATAATCATCGTGGCTACGCGAATGATGCGATCGATCACGGTTATGACGTAGCGGTGATCTTGAGCGTGTATGCGAACGAGAGCGTCCACGATGACGTCCTGGCAACGGTGATCGAGTACGCGAACGGCAAACCAGACGCGTTCCCTGTGAACGGCCACGTTTGGGGGACTCGGAGCGGGTTGGGGAGTGTCCATAGGGTGGACGACGACTCGGACGATTCACTGAGGGTTGAGCCGGCGACTGTTCGTCGTCACTGATATCAATGACAGCATCGCTGGGACCGGCACCATTCTCGCCACGATTATTGGGTCCACGGTAATTGGGTTTGCGTCGTCCGGCGGATACACCACCGACCCCACTACTGCCTGAGGTGGTGGATCCAGTTGAATTCTTTGGACTCTGTACACGTATTTTATAGCGTTCCAGTAACATATTGGTGTTATCGCCTAGCTTGAATTTCTCCTGCAGATCCTTCTTGATCTTGGTGGCGGCAATGTTAAAGAGCTCGACACGTCTATCCTTCCAAAAACTGATCCATTCAGGCTTATAATCATAACTATTCGGATCACATTTCTTTTCCTCCTGCAGCTGCTTATAGCGACGATTCCAAAACAGTTTCCATTCCTCCGAATAATCGGGATGCTTATCGGGATTCGATTCATAGATTTCGTTATCATCCCGTAGTTGCTTTAGTTGCAATTCCAGCATACACTGAAACTTCTCCCACTTGTAGCGCTCCTGGGCGATCTGAGCGGCTTGCATCGACAGCTCCTTGGGTGTTGGCAATGTCTGCTTGATTCCAGCGCTTGGATTCGATTTGTTCACCTTATTATCACCGTCAATCAAGGGCGGTGATCGATTCACAAGCCGATAGGCTGGCTGTTGCTCATCCTGCTTTTTGCGTAACTTCTTTGACATGGATTGTGGGGACACCGATAGTGAAAAATTGTCATCATCGTCACTAGAAATGGCATCCAAGGCAATACCGCTCCCACCCGATTTGGACGAGTCGTGCGAAGAGAAGCCACGCAGCTGATCTACAAAATTTGGTCCATTGCATTCATCGTAATGGATTTTATCGCGAACCTGTGAACAGATCTTGGTACGAAAACGACGAAAATCTTGGCCAGCAACGGACATAACATGTACATTACGGCCATGATGATTTTCAATTGACTGCACCAACTTTGTGGTGGCATTAAGGACCTCATTGGAATTACTCGATGTGCGTCGCATTTGTTGGAGCACCTCGAAAGCCTTCTGATAATGGGTCTTCACATAGTTGGTGCGGTGCGTTACCGATGTCCAATGTATGAATACCGAACGGGAGTTGTTGAAAGTGTTGCACAACACACAAAAATAATCCGGACGACTCTGTCCATCCTCATGCAATTCTACGGCATATTCGGTGCCCACCAATGGTCCGCCATTGAATATGTCAATTTGCTTTTGTATTACCGACGAGCGTAATTCATCCTCAAAGCCAGGCGGCACTGGCTCGCCCGACATATAGCTCATGATTAATTATTAATGGATTTCGGTTAATCTGAAAAAATATCGGTCAGTTTTGTTGTTGTGCTATTAATTATTCGAATAGAGATGGGTGCGCATTGTGACAAGGACACGCTACAAAAGAATATGTTGAGTAAACGATGAATATCAACAAGTGTTGCCACTTTAGCTTAAAGCTGGCGTTGCAGTATTTAATTTACATGTGTATAATTCGTTTGTTTTTTTTTTGCCAGCCATTTTAATGCATTTTGACAACACTGTTGACAACAACAAAATCGAAGGTTGTGTGTGTGTGCGTGCGTGTGTATTCATATTGCACTTTATTTGTATTTGTATGCATGCACTACATTACACACACACACATTCGCATCGATGAGAGAGAGAGAGAGGCAGAAAAAAACTCTCCGGCATATAGGCGCAACTGCTTTTCCTCGCGAGTAACGCATAATGAAAACAATTGCCCAACTGTGTCACTCTCATATTCCAAACCATTTGTAGCTTTTTGAATTGCGCCAATCTCTAATGCAAATAATTATTGTAAAATTGTTGGACATTTACCTAGAATTCAGCTTGCCAATGTTTGCTCGTTTTTGGTTAATACACTTGCTTCCTTGTTAAATGTATGCACTGACACCGAGAAGAAACAGGCAAATACGCAAAAAAACGCGCACACACACAAACACACGGCACACAGAGAATCAATTTAACAGTAGCGGCTTCTTAATTTCTATTATTCCTATACATATGTATGTATGTACAAATTAGATTTTATTTTTTTTGTTGGTGTTGGTTGGCCGCAACAAATCGTTGACGTTGAAGCGTACAAACTGCGCGATTTTGGTAGTTATATCTTTTACTTACAGTGCTAAATATCTTAGATAGCTCACTTACTATATATTCAATATCAAGTCAATTGTATAATTGTAACACATATTTTATATGCACGGTTTGTCTTAAATTTTTGTTCTACATGTACAAACTAACTGGAACAAAAAGGAAAGAATTTTTTTTTTGTTTTCAATGGCTGCCAGATATTTCTATGGATGACAGCAAGTTGCTGTCAGCCGATGAACAGTGTTGCTGTACGAAATAAATTAAAATAAACTATCGCAGTGTTGCAGCGTGTGCAAAAAAATCGATAACAGGCGGTAAATTCAAATAGTCAATATATGATAAGCGATAACAGTGGCGAGCGCGCCAAACTCTGAAATTTGAAATTATGTGCGAGTTTAGTTTAAAGAGTAGTTTAATTAAAATTTAAATTAACTAAAACTAATTAAGGTTAACTGCTTTATGTACAGGTTGTTGACCTGTGTAAATAGTGTAGTGCACATAATTCTGGTCTAACAAAGTCTGTCACATTTTGTGGATTACAATTGCCCCGTTGGGCAATTGTGTGTCCATGTCTGATATTAATGATTTTCTCAATGATGAAGTTGCTGCACTTGAGCTACCGAGCTTATCGCACTTTGGCTTTGATAACTAATGCGTTAATGCTCTAAGGCATACGGAGATTACGAGTATGTGCTACAACAAAATGTACATACATGCAGTTGGCAACCACCATGGCGGACAAATGGCAGTATATAGACGAATGCACGTCCCAAAACAATTTCGCACTCACCCCAAAAAAAAAAGCAAGAAGAATATAACGAATGAAGATTGGAAAACGTGTGCTGTGATAGATGTAACACCTACAGACATGCATATCTGTTGTAATGTGAGACGGGAGAGGGAGGGTAGGGGGACATTAATCGCAACATGATGATGATAATGGCAATATAAGCGAGTTCACAATGAGCTGACCATATGCGCACATAGACAATAAAATGTGAAACGAAATCCATTCGAAAGAACAACTGGTGCAACTGGTAAACTGACTGTGACTGGGACTATGAGTGACATGGGAAGGAGGCATCAGCATCAGAACGGGTGGGCAGCACATGTACACACACACACACACACACATGCAGGCACACGTACACACACAGTTCACATTTAATGAACACAGCGGTGACATGAGTTATGGGCCATTTTTGTTTTTTGACAACGAAAAATTGCGAATCAGCACAGCTGTTGGTTCTGCGGTGAGGTTTCACCTCCAGGGACGAGCGGGGTGTGCTGTGGTGGGGTAGGCAGTGTCGGCATGAATGCAAATGCTATTTTGCATTACCATTTTGCGAATGAACAGAAGCATCACACACTTCACCCCTTCCCAATTCCAATCGCCCCTCTAAGACGATACGCCGCGATGCAGTAGATAAAGATGAGCACATTCCGATTACGGTGAATGCAGACATACAAGGGGGTGGTGGTGGGGTTAGGGGTAGGATCCGAAGTAGAGGGTTGACAGGGACAACCATACGAAATCGGAATCAGCTAAAAATCTTCATACGATATTGTCGGATAATGTCTTTCAGACAAAGTGGCAGACGCAGACATATCGTGTGCTTCCCAAATTACTCTATGTAAGAAAGTGTATGATAGCTGTGTCATGGCTTTAGTAGCATCGATTTCGAGGGTAGTAGGGGGCAGTACGGGGTAGTAGGGCAGCAGAGAGCAGTGGGAGGTAGTTGTAGTATCAATACTGAACTGAATTGTAGTATTTTTAAAACGAGTTTGGAGTAGTTTAGTTCACTTTAAAGTCGAATTAATTCAAGTGCTTTATAAACTTTATTTGAGTATTTAAAATGTTTCATTTGAGCAAGATTTGTGAACTCAAAACTCTTGTTTGGCCTGGTCAATAGCTCAGAGTACTAAGCTGCCAACCTGTCACTGAGAACTTAGCTTGCTGTGGTGAGTTCGAATCTGGATGTGGACATAATCTCCCGCCCGTGTCACTTACAACTTATAGTTATTAAATAAATATTAAATAAATAAATGAATTAAAAATATCGAATGAATACTAAAGGTAGAGCAAGTTTTAAAGTAAGAAAAGCAAATATATCAGAAATATAAATCAGTATAAAGAAATATCTAATTTAAGCATTACTTTTATAACATTTTTCTAGTTCTTACAAAAATGATGAAAATTATAATAAAATAATTAAAATATTTACTAGGTTTAAATATAGATTTGTCTAACAAGAGTTTAAAGATATTAAAGAAAACATTTTTGACTTGAGTGCATTTTAAAATTGCTCTTGATTTGTGTAGTCTAAATTCCTGGTAGAAAAACTTCTTTAAAATGGATTTGAGTAACTAATTTCAGTAGTGATAAAAATAATCAGATTTTTACTTGTAATAACAACTTAAAACAAAAGTTTTAAGTAATGTCAGCATTCAAAATGTATTTAAATACTTACATAGAATTTACTCATTTAAATTAGTAAATTCTATGTAAGTATTTAAAGACATTTTGAATGCTGACATTACTTAAAACTTTTAAAAATGAAACATCAAATACTGTATTTAATATTTACACACTAAACTTGTAACTAAAAATATAGAACTTTTTTTTAAGTTGTAACTAAAAATATAGAACTTTTTTTTAAGTGTTACTCTATGAGGGAGTTGATATTTCTTTAAACTTTGATTGAAGTTCAGGCTTTTGGTTTAGAAACACTTTCCTATTATGTGGATCTAGTGGAGTACTTGGGTTATTTCTTACACGAAGGCAAAGAAAGTTTTAGTTCCCCCTAAAAAGTGTCTGCTTTTCAATGTCTTTTAAGTAAATTCTGTTTACCAACATATTTAATGCCATTTAAATAAAATTTTACATAAATACTAAACGCTTTTTGTGCTCTTCTAAAGCACAATTATGAAAGTGACAAGTAATTAATTATAAAGTATTTCAAACGACTTAATTAAAGGCTTTATGTAACCAATTAGAGTATCTGTCAGTTTCGATTGGCTGGCAACTTTAAATGCGCTTTGTTCGACTTGTTGTAATGCTGAATAAACAACTGAATAGGAATAAAAATAAAAATGAAAATGAAAATGAAAAAATCAAGAATTTCTTGGCAAGTTGTGCGCAATTCATTAAGCAAAATCTGCTCGAATGCGAATAATGCAAATTGCTCTATTTCGGGCTAACTGCAATGTTGCAAAAACACGACGACAAATTTATTTTGCCGGCCCCATGTGGCAAGTGGCAAAGTAAAGAGGGAGCACCCCCCGTCCCTCGCCACGTCCCGCTTCTACGCGATTTCATTTGCCATTCGGTATTCCCATGCTTTAATGCAAACTCCATCAATGAAATGAAATGAATGCCGTGTGTTTTTAGCAGACTTACGGAATTTGCACCGAAAGTTCAAAAATTCCATTAATTATTGTGTCTCGAGGTTTTTTCATTTTTTCGTTGTTCTTCTTCTTCTGCCTCGATCCTCTGCTAATTTTTAAGAATTCGAAATTTCTTAATGGATTCTATTTACAGCCTCTGCCATTTTGCCTATTAGCTTGGGAACAACTTCAACCCTACCCCTATAGCACTGCACCCTGTAGTGTTTGCAGCAGGGCTCTGCTTTTAAGACCCTGTATTGCAACTGAAAGAGGTGTATAACTTTTGTAAAATAAACAAACTACTTAAATTTTGAGTTGTACTTAGGAGTTGGGCAGTAGAAGCCCAAATTCAACCCACATTGCCACAGTTTCACTACAGGGTCTTATCCAGCTGGCTTTACCCACCCTACCCCTCTCACACACACACACACAGCCACCTCAGCGCACTCTGACTGGACCGGATGTGCTCATTGTGCGTCATTTCTACTTATCACCCAGGGGAATACGAGCAGAGTCTGTGGAACACCGGAAGCGCTCCATTGCCCAAGTTACTACAACTCCAACTGCTAGCCCAAGTCCAATCCCAACACTAACTCTTGCTGCCTACTACAGCTGGTGTCATTTCCAGCTTCCACTCAAAACTCCAAGTTTTCCCAAAACAAAAAAAATTTAGTTAAAAAGACGAGCGTATCGACTGTAAAAGACCCGGTACTTTAGATTTTCAAATATATTGAATAGCTACAGGGGTTTGTTATCTTTATAGTCATTATATATTAAATCAGGTTATGCATATTAATAAACTTTGAGTTGGGTTTAGATTTTTTTACTATTCAGTTCATAAAAATCAATAAATGTTAAAGATTTCAGTAAAAAAAATAAAACAGTTTGATCTTAAAGAAATTTGATTATGATACATATAAAATATAGTTGTCTAAAGTTGAGGAATTGGTTGACATATTTAAGAAAAAAGTTTTTTATTTTATTTTTTTTTATTTTCACTTATTATTGCTATGAAAACTATATGATAATGCTGTGCAGCTCTGACAGTTTCATCGGAATAATCCCATCTACATCTGATCTAATCTGATCTACATTGATCAGACGTATAAACTCTTTGTGTCCCTTAAGAACCTTTTCCCACACAAACCTAATAGCCCCCTTACTTGCTCGCTAGTACTTGGTCTAAAATAAAAGTGAAAAAAGCGTAAATCAAACTAAAAACAAACGTTTAAACGACTTTGACATGAATTAGAATTAGTATTAGAGTAAAACGGCTTTTAATAAGTCGGACATGAAGCCCGCATCAGAGGAAGCGGTATAGAAATTATGGACTTAGGGTTGAGCTAGAGGGTGGAGGGTTTGGTACGACTGCGGTGCGGCACAGAGCGGCGCGTTGCGGTGCGGTGCGACAAAGTCAATTGCGTTGGCCGCAAAATGAAATTTTGTTTTCAAAACTTTTGCACAGTGCTCCAAAATGGCTCGCTCTGGGCGCATAAATTTCAAAGGTCCTCTTTGTGTACGTTTTTATACTTTTTGCACTTTTTGCCTTCTATTTTGTAGCCTCACACTCTAGCCATAACTTTGCCATGTGTATGTGAAAAAAAGCTAAAAAAAAAGTTGAAAAAAAACGTTGCCCGAAATGTCTGAAAATGTTTCGAAACTACTAATTTGAAATTTATACATTATGTTTATGTCATTTGAAAGTGGTAGAAAAGTGGTTACCAAAAAAATGAAAAAAAGTGAAGAAAATTATGGCCAAGTGTTGGTAGTTATGCCGCAAAAAGGCGTGGCACTTTTTCAACTTTAAGCAAGAATTAATTGTGACAAGTTTTGCCCACTAAAAGCTGCTGGAAATTATTAACAAAAAAGGACTTAGGGGAGCGGCTAGATAACTGATCTATCCTATATTTATATATATATTTTCTGTTGTTGTTTTTTTTTTTTTTGGCAATTTGAAACATGCAACATGTTGCAATAGAGTTATAAACCAGCTAAAAATTTCAAACTTTGCAGACGACTTATGTACGCGGCATGTGCGGGGGCGTTGACAGCAGCGGGGTTCGGCCTGGGGCTGGGGTTGGGGTTGGGGCGTGGGGTTTTGGTACGGCGTTTGGTTGCGCGTGCAGCAGCATGCCAAATGGAAAAAACTTTTTCTGCCTTAATTTTTTGGCGTACTTTTTCATATTTTCTTGTGCTTCTTTTTTTTTTTTGAGCTCTTCTCTCTTTTTTAATGCTCGGCCGCTTTATTAACGTTGCCCTGTTTTAGGTAGGGTGAACTGCCGTTAGTAGCGAGTAAGCGAGAGCGGAGTGAAGGGGTGTGGGGGATACGCTGGTGTGGGGGCTGTTTGTTTGCTGGCAGCAGCGCAGCAAGTAATATTTTTGCCGCATAAAAGTCAAAATATGCAAATAAAGCAGAATCTTGTTGTTGTTGTTGCTCTTGTTATTGTTATTGCAGTAAGCAGTGGCGTGGATGGTTGGGGAGTGGGGGGTAAGGGGGGCTAATACAGCAACAGTCAGACACTAAGACGGACAGACACAAACAGCGCGGCAACAATGCTAGAAGAGGTTGGGGGCAGGGAGTAAGGCGGAAGGGCTAGAACAATGCGCATAGTAGAACAGAGAGAGAGAGAGAGAGAGAGAGGCAGTGCTAGAGATAGAGAGTGAGAACAGTGTGGCTTAAATAATAAATGTAGTACACGCTTTGAAAGAATTTACTATGCTTTGGCAAATGGAAGTTATAAAAACCAAACACACACACAAACAGAGCACAAACACACACTCACACACACACACACACACACATGTGTGCCAAGTATAAATAAACAATGGCCCTATATAACCCGAGGCAGCATGAAGTAGTGCAGAGCATGAGTGAGTGCGAGCGAGCCAAAGATAGGGCAGAGAGGTAGCGGCATTTCCATATTGTTGCTATAATCAGCGGCTGCTTTGATTCATCTGCATGCACGCGCGCATTGCCGATAAAGGGCAGGAAGGCGCAGAGAGTGGGGTGTGGGGTGGGGTGGTGGTAGGGCCACCACCATCAAGTCAAAGGCAAAGCCAAAGCCAGACTCACACACGTGTGTGTGTGTATATGTGTAAGTAACGATTGCCGTTGCCGTAACGGTGTATTCATAGCCATAGCCAAAGCTAAATCCATAGGCAAAGCCTTAGAGCAGGCAATGGCAATGGCCACCACCCCATTCGTACTCAACGTGCTCATCGCCATCATCAAAGTCAAGCCAGGCCAGGCCAGGCCAGGCTAGGGCAGCCCAACTGGGCGAAGCAACCACCAAAAACAGACACACACAGACTCCGTGACTCCATTGGCACCCAACAACTTCAAACTCCAACATTCAACATTTTCTTTGTGTCTATCACTTTTCGAACATCCTAGCGATGAGCCATCATCGTGCTTCAGTTAGCACGCCAAAGCTTTGACTGTGTCAAACATTTTTAATATATATATTTTTTTTAATAAATTTTAAAATTGTTGCCTGTCACTGCTTTAAAATTGCTTGCCTACAATTTATTGTTTTCTCTATCAATATATTTTAATCTCTTCAACTAAATAAAACTTTAATTGGCGTGCCTTGTGGCGCACAACACACGACACGAACTCATCGCAATTGCAATTCGAATATCGTTTCGAACATGTTCGTGTTGCATGTTCGAACTCGTGCTCGAACAACAACCACTGACTGACGCCCCTTTTAAGCATGTGCGGCCAGTGTTGTTAAATTTCTTCGTGGTCTTAGCAGCACGTTTAGCCGAAAAAAGCCAAAGTAACTGTTAATTGCAATTGCAAATATTTCAAATGGAATTTGTTCTAAGGCTGTGTAAAATACAGTTGTCAAGTAATTTTGCTTATTTAGTTTGAAAATTAAAGAACAAGTGTTACATCTTACACTCAGTTTGCTCTGTTTGCTTATTTGATTATTATTGAGTGCACTGAAAATGGCTAAACTGTAGCTATTTTCTAGCTGTAGCAGCTGTTTGCTTAGCTATAAAAATAGCAGCCCTTTTGCTTTGCTCTGCTCTCCGGGCTCGTTCATTCGTTCGTTCGTTAGTTCGTTTGTGTATGTGTGTGACAGCGTGTGGCTGTGTTTGTGTGTGTTTGTCTGTGTGAACTTGTGTGTTATCTCGCAGCCTGGTTCTGGTTCAGTTTTCGTTTTCCGTTAGTGCAGCATTTATCCTCGACGACGTTGGTTGGTTTTCGCCTTCGCCCTCTGTCATTGTCACTGCCGCTGTCGCTGTCGGTATCGCTGTCGCTGTCGCTGCCCGCAGTCTCAGTCGTTAGTCGCCTTCGCCTTGTCGCTGGTGTTCTTGTTGTTATAATTTTTTTTTTCTCTTCGCTGACGCTGACGCTGCTGCTGCTCTTGTTTTGTGTGTGCACGTTTTATTTATTGTTGTCGTGTGTTGTTTGTTTGTGTTTTTGTTATGGTGCCAGTGCCAGTGCCAGTGCCAGTGCCAGTGCCAACTTACCTGAGCATACTACTACAGCTCAAATAAAAAACTTAAACAAGGTGCGCAGAACCGAAGCCGGAGTCAGGGCCACAGCATGTTGTTAACTACCGCCCCAACGCCTCCCAAACAAAGTGCCAGCCCGGGACTAACCAATAAGTAAACCAACACAGCAACAGCAACAACAAAAGGAAAAACGAAACGAAACGTAACTAAACTAAACGACGTCTCCGCTGCTTGTTTGGCACCGTGTGTTATATTTACAGTTACTCTCCGTGTACACAATACATATACATACATACGCGCGCACACATACATACAAACACATCTCATTTGCAGCATGTGCGAGCTTTCAGTGCATTTATTGTTGTTCTTATTGCATCAAAAGCAAAGTCAATAGCAATAAGACAATAACAACAAATACAAATACACAAATACATACGCATACCCATACGCATACGCATACACACGCATACATAGACGTACATGCGCTGCTTCACTAAGTGCAGTCGACGTCAACGTTGACGTCGCTGTCGTCACACTCGTCGCATATTATGGGCAGGAACGGAACAGCAGCAACAACAACAACAACAACAACGGGAACATTCAGCACTTAATACAAAAATAAACAAACAAAATCAATCAATTAATCAATCTGTGCACGCCCCAAGCCTACGCCCACGAACACGCCCACGCGCACACGAAGAAGAATAAACGGAGAAGGAGAGAGAGAGAGAGAGAGAGAGAGAGAGAGATAGAGCAAAAACAATGTTTCAATCATTTGCAATATTTATGCTCCTTGTTGCCGCCCAAGCGGAGCAACAATATGCATCAAATGCGGATGCTGCCGCCGAATTGCAAGCAACGGAGACAACGGCAACACAATTTGGCAGCAAACAGTTAATCAGATGCCGCCAAAGCTGCTATCAGCAGGTAAGCCGACTAACCTTCTAACTATACTCCTTACCCACTACACTCAACCCCCACTGCCTCTCTCACTGGCACTAAAGATAACAGACTCGACCACTTGATGGACACTTCTATGCGCTCGAGTGAGCCCAAGTCGCCGTCTCCTCAAGGCCAGTCTGTCCAGTGGCCATAAGTAGTATAACCCAAAACCCAAAAACCCAAAACCCAAAACCCAGAAACTCAAAACTCCGACGCAGGCAATGACAATGCTCTGACAAAACAAGACAAGATGAGACGAGACAAGGCACGTATCGGCAGTGCTGGCATTTTAGCGTGTTTTGGGCAACATTTGTTAGTTCTTTTTATGACAAAAGCAAGAAAATCTATATAGCAAATGCTACTGTTGGGAATTTTATTTATTTATTTAAGTCAACAACATAAAATTAGTTAGCTTAAATATTCCAAATTTATTCCAGCTAGATTTTAGCATTCAAACCCGAGTTTTTATGTGCTTGTAATGTAAAATTTTTAATGATTTTAAAGTAATTTTTAATCATTTGTTATGTCCAATTAAACGCCACATTTCATTTTCTATGCATTATTGAGCTGCTTAATTGACACAACACATTAAATAATTACATTTTATTAATAAAATTTTTTTACTACGATTTTCGCTTTTCAATAATTAGTTTAAATAAAGATGCATAATAATTTAAACCTGCCAAATACGTGCTACAATTTGAGGGCTTTAATTGACAAAAAATGTATTTAAAAACATGTAAGAAAGGCTTCAGTTGAACGAATCGGCTCTCAAAGCCCCCGTTTCTCATTTTCGACCGATTTGCCCTATGGCAGCTAAAGGCTATAGTAGTCCAATGCGGATCAAACTTTGTGGGGATAGTTATTATGGTATACCAAACACATAAAGTATGATTTTGGTTACGATAACTAGTCTAGACGTTTCCATATTGTGGTGTTATGCAACTGGTCTTTCACAATTTGCGGGGCCTTTAGTGGGCGTGGCAACAATTTGAAATAAACTTAAGCTGACCTAACATATAGACGGACTTTCATTCCAAATTTGCTGGCTTTAGCTCTTATAGTCTCGAAGATCCAGTTGTTCATCCGGATGGACATCACTAAATCGACTCGGCTTTTGACGCTGCTCAAGAATCTATAGGAGTGGCCACGCCTACTTCTGCATGTTACTATAATTTTGCTTCTGGCAAACTTAATAGACCTCTCACTCTTTTTTAGACTAAGGGATCTAATAAAATTGTTGTTTGTTTAGAAAAACTATTAAACAAATCTTTAACCTGTACTTGAAAAAAGTTTACAATATTGCTGAATTTGCGTTACTGTTAGCCGTTTTTTGTTATTTAGATAAAATATGGCAATACATTAAATTGTTAAATTCATGAAATAGCTTAACTTTTAGCTATTTTTTTGCGACTCTTCAGCCATTAAAAGCTTTGGTAGTTAGCTAAAAAGTTATTTGAAAAGCAAGTAAAATTTGGCTCTTGTGTTTAGCTATTTTTAGAATCGCTTGTTTATGCATTTTAGCCATTAAAGGCTGCAGTGTGCAGACAACACTGTTTACCGGTGAAAATTTACGTTAACGTCTACGTTTTTTATTATTTTCTTATTTTTTATGCGACCTCTGTGCCCGCCTTTATCAGCGCGCTGACATCGCTGCTGCTGCTGCTGCTGTTGCGGCTGCTTCCCAGGTAGCTCTCTATCATCGCTGTCTGCTGTTGTCCCTGCTGTTGTTGCCGGTTGACAATGTCAACTGGGTGGTCCATGACAGTCATAGAGCGCTGCTAATAGAGATTAGGTAACTGGGAGGGATCTTGAATTGAAAGAACTCTAACCCCTAAAGGCCAAATTTGGGTGTGCTCTCGAGTTTGATAAATTCTTTGAAGCATTATCAAAACTAGTATTCTAATCAATTGTCTGAAATAAAAAAAAAAATTAAACTAGTTTTTGTTATACATCAAGTCAAGTAAGCCTGTTATTGCTCAAGAAGAGTCAAGGCACAGAAAGCAATTCCATTTGAGGGGTTAATAATTTGTATTGAGCTGGAACTGGAACTGGAATTTGTGGCACATAAATTGCTTAAAGTTTTTCGAGTTCCAAAAGTACTTTCCTATATGAGACAAACTATTATCAAACTCTGAAAATTTCAAATGAAATTAATCGTCTGATGTGGTGTCTGAAGAAATGCTTTCGAAATTAACATAAGGCCAAATACGCCTAGGAATTTAAATCATTTTTCAAAAAAGAACCCCTTCAAATACACAAAAAGCATCCCCATATGCTGTTAAAACTATGGCACAGGGTTCAAAGAGTTTCCAAATTTGATAAAAAGGAAACTCTCGAAAAAATGTTGAAGAAGAAAATAATCTGGAACATAAAACATGCCATTAAATGACTGTTAAAAAGTCTTAATAGGTCTTAAAAGCGGCTCTTAAGCTAAAGATAAATGTTTGTCAGAGTTGAAGTAAATTACTGAGTGGAAAACCTTTTTGAACCTGTCGTCAAACAACATGAAAATTTTATGCATTTTCAGCGTAGAGTCAGCACATTTAATTAAAACTATTACAGCAGCATTAAGTGGTTCCGGTTTAACTTAAACTAAACGTTGTCAAAGGTACAAAATCATCAATTTTTCTTACCTTTTTTTTGTGGAGAACCTTTTTTTCTAAACTCGTTTTGAGTGCGGAGTCGAGAGTGATTTAATTGTTTGGCTATTAAATTTTGTACTGTTAGATAAAAGTGACTTGGAGTCGACAGCAAAACGTTGAAACTTAATTTATGCTACCGATAAAACCAACAACTAAATTTGATTAATTTGTTACGAGTAAAAAAACGTTTTTCTTTTGTAGATTTCTCTAATCTTTAGCAGGAAATTGAACTTTTATGATTTCCGAGAAACTCAAAAATAAAATACTTTTCAGTTTTTACAGAACTCGCTGTCACTGTGGAATTCAATTAAAATTTTTTACCCTTTTGTGCATTTTCAATTGAAACAATCAGCGCATATGATTAAGAATTGAATTGAACTTGAATTGAATGGCATGCAAGAACGGGGCAAAAAAGCAATTTTAATTGCTTAACTAAGGCAGGGGATTAAAAGCTGACCAAAAAAAAAAAAAAAAAAATCTCGGCCGGAGATTTACACAGATTGAAATCGTTATTTTCAACACAATGGCTTAGGATTTTTTTGCCGTTTGCTGCCCCTGCCACAAATATTTCCGCTTGATAGGAATCTCTTTGATTTCCACCAAAAAAGAAAAATCAATAAAAAGACATTAAAATCGGTGAAAAACGTTTTATATATATATATATATATCTGTTGTATATGTATTTTATTTTTTTATTACTTTTTTTTTTTTTTGGAATCGTTTGGGAAAATTTGTTGCTTGATTCGCTTGATTTACTCGATTAAAGCGCAATAAATTTTTGGTTCGTTGATACTTTTGGCGTTGCAAATGCAATCCGTTGACCTTTCAAGGGGGGGTAGCTGGGGTTGAGGCAAGCGGCGGCATGCACTGAGGCTAATTTCACGCCTGTCCGGATCTAATCCCCGGCATAGCGCAGACCGCAGACCGGGAGGACACCAAAAAGCCATGAGCGTCGCTCAATCAGCGCCAAATTAACACCATAAAACTTGGCAGCATTCTAAGACTTTGTTCGTTGGCATTGGCTTGACTTGACTTGACTGGGCTTTGCTAGAGTTTGGCGGTGGCGGGTACAAATATTGTAATGCCAATTGCGTATGCGGAGCACGTAGTTTTTTTTTTCTTTTTTTGAGAGGGGGTGGGCGGCACTAGCTAGTGGTGGAATCTGTTCCAACAGCGCTTCAATAATTGACAAGCGCAGCATTTGGCAACTACGTGACATGGAGCAGACAACTAGCAACCGGTCACCGTATGGGTGTGTGTGGGGTGTGGGCCGCACAGCTCATAAAACTGCTCAAAACTGACCTGGATGGGTAATTTATGTGGCCTGGGTGTGAAACGTTGTCCAATTCCGTGGGCAATTGCATGTAAAAGTTGTGCGCTGCCTGCGTTTAATTTATATGGGCCAACAACAACAACAACAACAGCAACTAGAGCTACTACAACAACAACTACAACTGAGGCTTCTACGATGCCAGGTAGGCAGCAGAGGCAGCAGAAGAAACTGAATGACTGTAAGACTCTGTGGACTTGTATGACAAAGGACGTGGGACACAAGGGACGTGGACAGTACGTAGCACAAGGGGGAAGAGAAAGGGGCAGGGGGAACGCAGGACGTTTGCCTGAATGCCTGCTCAGCGTTTTCATTGAGTGTGCGGTGCGTTGCTCAGCTAGAGGTGACAGCGTGACAGGAAAGCAAAAATAAATCACGACAAAGTGTGTTTATTATAGACTAAAGAAGTTATAAATTAAAATATAAAAAATACCTATAGAAAGCAGAAGTTTTTACGCGTATTACTAAAACTAAAGATTTTTAGTTGGAATTAAGTTAAGAAATATTTGAAACGCTTTAACTAAATACAAATTTACTTAAATCGGGTATTTCATACATAATAATATTCAAGTTTACGCTACATTGTTTGGTGTGAATATTACTTAGAAGTCTCACACTTTTTTCAGTGTATTTTTATTACAAATGTCAATGTTTCATTTAGTTGTAAGCAAGAACGGGAAGGTATTGTAATACTTTAAGTTTATTGTATAGCAGTTCGTTCGAGGAACATATTAATTCATCTAGAGTTCTACACTTTAGACACAATATTTAAATTAAGTTAAAAAATATGTTTAACTAAACTATGGCCCAATTTTATCAAAGTCTAGCTTACTATAATATTTTTTAATTTAATGGTATTTAAATACCGCTTACTTACTTTTTTTCATAGTTAGATTTCCAGCGTTTAGTGACTGCAGATATTTAAATACTTGCAATATTTAAGCAGCTAAGGGAACCTTTAAATTAGCACTACACTTAACTGGGTAATAGAATTACTTGCTTTGATCTCAAGTCACTTAAAACTATTTTTAATGACTTTGGTTACATTTTAAATATTTTCAGCGCATAGTACACAATTTTTGAAGCATTATAAAAACTCATTTTGAAGACAGTTTTAAAAGGGATTAAGTTTGACATAAGACTTGCTTGTAAATAGAATTTGTTGAACAAAGTTTTAGTTTAATTTAATTAAAGAATTTTAAAATTAAATTTGATTTTTTTAACTAACTTGTAAAGTAAAATAAATGAGTGTGAAATAAATGTTAGTGCTCTTCAAGACGATAGTTTTTGCTGGCTGCCGATAGGCGACACGCAGCCATCTCGAATTGGCAAATGTAATATTTTTTTGTATGTGTGTGTGTGTGTGTGTGTGTGTGTGTTGTTTGGTCCCATTGAAGGCATTTCAGTCACTCATTCGTTCATTCATT
This sequence comes from Drosophila nigrodunni, assembly GCA_020829145.1. Taxonomy (NCBI): domain Eukaryota; kingdom Metazoa; phylum Arthropoda; class Insecta; order Diptera; family Drosophilidae; genus Drosophila; species Drosophila nigrodunni. The sequence continues at coordinate 14,308,208 of JACVCZ010000002.1, forward strand.
TGCCGCCTTATTGTTGTTACTTATCGCCCAAGTTGTTTCGCAAAGGCCAAAAATTCAATTGAGCGGAAAATATGTTGTCTTTGCGATTTTCCTTTTGGCATGCTCGTTTATCTGGCCGCCTTATTGTGTAATGATGACAAAGTGCTCCTGCTGCTCTTGATGACTGTCCCTCTCAGTCGCAGTCGAGGCCGCTGCCTCTATCTGTATCCTTCACAATCCCTTTCTCAAGCCAACTCCGAGTCGAGTCGAGTCGAGTCTCGATTCTCCATTCTCAGTTCGCATCAGCACATTCATTCATTTGTCTGCGTGCTCATTCATAAACTAAACGGACAGCAGGCAATGGCATTCTAACTCTCACTGTGTGCCTGTTGTCCCCTACCCTCCTACCCCTCCTACCCTCCTCTTCCCTACTCGTTTCATTCCTTTTCCAACTGTCGCTGCTGCGTAGCTAAAGCGACAGTTGACAAAGGCTAAGCAGACGAGTCCAGTTAGTCCACAGTTTCATCTTCTGCCAACAGCGTAAAAATTTCAATTCGCCATACAACTTTGCGGTCATTTATACACACACACACACACACGCACACACGCACGCACTCACACGCATACACACAGTTAGATACAAATGCACACACTGCAATAAAATTTACTTAGCCTTTGCTATTTCATGTAATTTTTGTATTTTATTTTTTATAATTTGCCTAAAACAAAACTTTTTAATTGTTTAAATTATAAAATATATTTTTTTTTAATACATACATTATTTTCCTATAAATCTGAAGCCCAAAGAGTACATAAATATATGTAGAAGTTAAAAGTGTTGATTAAAAGGGAATAATATTACAAGTATTTTGACAACATCGATTTTAATTGTTGTACTAAATTGTTAATTGATTTTTTTTTTTAATAACACTGTTTAGAAGAACAAATACAGTGAAAGCTCTACTCGCGGACAGCTCCCTCAGGCGGACAGCTCCCTTAGCTAGACGAATTTGATAGTTTTTTAGCATGCTTTTCATACAAACTCCGTTCTCTTAGGCGGACATCTCCCTTGGGCGGACAGATCCCTCAGGCGGACAGCTCCCTCAGGCGGACAGCTCCCTTAGCCGGACGAATTTTATAGTTGTTTAGCATGATTTTTATACAAACTCCGTTATCTTAGGCAGACATCTCCCTGGGGCGGACATCTCCCTCAGGCGGACAGCTCCCTTAGCCGGTCGAATTTGATAGTTTTTTAGCATGCTTTTATTACAAACTCCGTTCTCTTAGGCGGACATCTCCCTTGGGCGGACAGCTCCCTCAGGCGGACAGCTCCCTTAGCCGGACGAAGTTTATAGTTTTTTAGCATGATTTTCATACAAAGTCCGTTCTCTTGGGCGGACATCTCCCTTGGACGGACAGATCCCTCAGGCGGACAGCTCTCTCAGGCGGACAGCTCCCTTAGCTGGACGAATTCAATAGTTTTTTAGCATGATTTTTATACAGACTCCGTTCTCTTAGTAAGACATCTCCCTTGGACGGACAGTAATACTGGAACCGTGGCTGTCCGGCCAAGGGAGCTTTAATTTATTTTACTTTAACCAAATTGTTATCAAATTAAAATTCTTTTCTAAGCAAACAATTATAACTGTCTATAAAAAAGTTGACTAGTAGTAAAGACTTGTTTGTTATTTACTTAGAATACTTAGAGTACTTAAATCAAGTATTCTGTACACTTGCCGTTGCCAAGTCGCATCATTTTTCTCAGTGTACACACATAGCTTCATAGGGCTGCTGGCTTTTACTTTTTCTTCTTCATTCGTTGATTTTTTTTTGTACTCAGGCCTTTTCATATTACAGTTACAAATTTGCGTCTATTGTTGGTAATGGCGTTGTCCTCGGACAGCGGGGTGGGAATAGGGGCTGGTAGGTGCCGGTAGGGGCCGGTTGGGGGTGTGGTACGCCTGCGGGCTCTGTGCCTGATTACTTTTTCTAGCTTACTTAAAATTCGATTAGGCCACGCCCACTAACTAACTTTTTTTTACTGCTTCCAGTTTGTTATTGCTTTTGTTGTTGTTATCATGTCTCATCTCTCATGTCTCACGTCTCACGTCTCTCTCTCTCTCTCTCTTTGCTTGTTCTCTTTACAGTTTGCGAGGGATTGGCATTATTGCATGGATTTCGTTGATTGCAGAAAAGTAAGTACCAAAAGAATTTCTAGGCTTAAACCATATAATAACTACTATAAGGACAACGGATACAAGCGATAAACACAGCACACAGCCCGAAGTCATCTCAAATGCGCCACGTTTGCCCATCTCTAACTAACAGCTCCTCTAAGCACCCAGCAACAGTTATTAATTGTGCCTTTAACCCATTAAAGAGCTTACCAAATTTTCGCTTAACAAAGTGACTAAAAACTGCTACTTAAAAATTTATATTTAATTGCACTTTGTTTACTTTTTATTCTTTACAAATTTTTTACTTAAAATAAACTGAAAAAGCTTTCTTTTTACAGTTATTAATTGTGCCTTTAACCCATTAAGGAGCTTACCAAATTTTCGCTTAACAAAGTGACTAAAAAACTGCTACTTAAAAATTTATATTTAATTGCACTTTGTTTACTTTTTATGCTGTACAAAATTTTTACTTAAAGTTAACTGAAAAAAGCTTTCTATTAACAGTTATTAATTGTGCCTTTAACCCATTAAAGAGCTTAACAAATTTTCGCTTAACAAAGTGACTAAAAAACTGCTGCTAAAAAATGTATATTTAATTGCCAAGCACATGCACTTTGTTTGCTTTTTATACACACTGATCTTTATAAATTTATTACTTAAAATAAACTATAAAAGCTTTCTATTAATTAACTCTGCTAGTGCATTTAAAAGTTGTTGCAAGTAACATAAAAAGTGTCGCTGGGGCAATGCAGAAATTTCCACAAAGTTTTTGCTGTTCATACTTGTAAAAAAAAAAAAAAAAAAAATAAATGAAAAACAACACAATTTAATTGTTAAAAGAAAAGTTTTTAATAAAGTAGAGAACTCACTTCAAATAATTACAATTCTTGAGCTTTCATAAGTAATTAAAATGTGTCACTATCCAAGGGTTTTCTTTTGTAAGCACATAAAAAGCAGTCGAAATACTTTTGCACATGCTTCAAATTATTTAAATACGAAAATCTGCAGTTTATTAAAACTACTTGTAAGTGGCTAATTTGTGTTGAGATAATTGGCCATTTCATTAAAGGCTTTAATTGAATTTGTTGCAGTAGGAAAAAGTAAATAAACGTGGGGGTCTCAGCAAGGATTTGTCAGGTGCATAAAAGTTTTGTAATAGCATGCAATTTATTGTAATTCTTTTGGCTAACGTGTTAACTTGGCCTAAGTGCGGTTTTAGTGCAGTTATTGAACTGAAGTCAAATTTACAGCAGTAGTTAGTAGGTTAGTAGTATAGCTGTACTAGGAAATTCGAAATTTAGTAAATGTTTTAAGACTAAAATCAAAGACTTTTTTCTAAATTTAAATTAAATGCATTTTGGCATTTTATTAGTAAGATTATTAGATCAGTTTTGGCATTTAAAATCACTTTTAATTTAATTTAATATCAATTTTGGCTTCATTCAATATTTTTAACAACTATCGATAGTGTCGATTTATTTTATAGAATATTTATTTTTTGGCTTCATTCCATATTTTTAACTACTATCGATAGTATCGATTTATTTCATAGAATATTTAAATGGCTGTTTGACGCACACACAATGTTTGTTTATCTTCTTATAGACCAAGTTGATATCATTTAAAGTTAACTTTCTAAACTAACAGATAGTTTTTATGACATAGAAAAATTTATCAGTTTATGACAGTTGAATAAAACTAAGTCTTAACTGCGAATAAATAAAAAATCTATACAAATAAACTAGTTTTAAAAAATACTTTGCAAACTTACTTGCTTTTGGCCAACTTCCGAAGGCAATCAGCTATCGATAGCACAGCAAAACAATAATCGAAACTATCGATAGTACACGCACTGCGTTAATTGACTGTGACTTCACTTGAAATTGCTTTTAAAGTTGGTTTTTTAGTTTGAGATTGAAATTGTGTTTAGTATTTGGTAGTATTTGGATGTGGATTTGAATTCGGATTTTGTGTGTGCGCATTTGAGCACGCTGGCACGTCAACGGGTTAAATATTGTTGCTGTTGATTGCTGCGGGCGGCTGGCAAAATTGCGTTGCCAATTTGCGGCCAAAGCAATCGCGACTCTTTGTGTATCTATCTGAAGGTGTGTGCGTGTGTGTTTGGGTGTGTGTGTGTGTATCTCTGTGTATCCAATTTCTGTTTGAATTCAATGTGACTGACTCTGTTTTCTATTTAACCCGCCCCCTCAAAAAACAGTGCTGGCAAAACTGCCAACGGCAATTGTCGCCCTTTGAGCTACGCGTCCACCACGCCCAACGACAGGGCGCCCTCGTATTAACCGACATCGGCTGGGATGAGCTGATTGCGAACGCATCCCGTCAATGCCTGATCACCTGGGAGGTATCCGGTGGCGGGCTCATGGGCAATCTCCTAACAGACACGGCACGCGCCGAGTTATCTCTTTGGCCCGATACAGTCTACAACATCCAGGTGACCTGCAAGCACAAGGTAAGTCAACTAACCCTTCATTCCAAGTGTCACTTGGCTGTCACTCTAACTGCTTCACACGACATTAACGAACAGTGACTGTGAGCCAAAATATTATGCAGCTAATAAGCGAATTTTGAGTATAAGACAAGTTACAAGTTTTGTAAAATTTTAAGCTTTTTAGCTAGAAATATTTTACTTACAATTTGTTGACTTTAAAATGGAATATGTTTGTAATATTTCTTTAAAAATGAGCTTAAATCGGAGACAAACCAACTAGAGCTATCAATAAAACTGAATATAACTTTCATAAAAAAACACGAGGCTTTAACCTCCTGCCTAACTAAATGAAGTGCATTGCTTAGTTAAAAACTTGCACTTTTAGTTTTCATTCATACATTAACTAAATTAAGCTCGCATAGATAAAGCAAAAGTTATGGCTGTTTTGAGCTTTGAAGTGAGCGACGAAAAGTATGCAATAATTTTTACACTGCGCTAGTTTTAAATGAAGAGCTACAATTAAAGCAGTTTGTTTTTCACGTTAACGCTTCACACAACTCTTTCGAAGTTATTTGACCGGAAAGTGTTTTGAAAGCAAAGTCAAAAATAGTAAAATAAATGATAAAGGGATTATTATAGTGAACATGGGGAAGGGTCAACTTTGTTGGCAGAAACTAAACAGCCAGTGATTTCTATTTAAAATCAATTCTTAAAGACTTCTGAAGTAGAAGAGTCCTAAAGGTTCATAAACAGAGTGAACTAACTATTGATCCATTGATTCTTTAGCTAGAAATGGTGAAGTGTCAACTTTGTTGGCATAAACTGAACAGCCAAGGATTTCTATTCAAAATCAATTCTTAAAGATTTCAGAAGTAGAAGAGTCCTAAAGGTTCATAAATAGAGTGAACTAACTAACTAAAATCCAGGAATTCTTTAGCTAGAAATGGGGAAGAGTCCACTTTGTTGGCATAAACAAAAAATCATTTCTTAAAGATTTCAGAAGTAGAAGAGTCCTAAAGGTTCACCACTCACTAACTAAAATCCATTGATATTCAAAAGCTACAAAACTCTGGCAACCCTTACATAGCTCACAACTCCAGTTGCAGCCATTAAGTTGCCACACTGTCAAAATTTCAGAGCTTTCTAAGCTTCAAGTGGCTGAGGGGATTAGGTTAAGACTAACGGTAATAAAATGTTGACCAAAATATTGTCAAGTTTTTATTGCCGCTGACAAAATAACGACTGTTGACAATAATTTTGAAATGCCAGTGACACTTGGACAGGTGACATAAATATCGCTCAGCTTGTGGCCACTGACCAGGTAGCTTCTAGTTGTTGCGGTGTCGGTGGCAGTGGCAGTGGCAACCTCAGTGATTGAGGCAAAAACTGTCAACTTTATTTCATGCTCTCTTTCTTAACCTCCCTTTCTTCCCTCTTTCTGTCGTTGCAGCTAACGGGACTGATGCGGCGCTCCCTTAAGCTCAATGTGGATACACATCAGCTGCTGTCAACGGCAGCGCAGTCGACGTCAGAGTCAGAGTCAGAGTCGGCGTCGGCGTCTGCGTCATCGTCCACGTCAACGTTAGTGACTGGAACAACCAATCGCCGTAGAGTTTCCAGCGGTGCTTTGCCCGTCGCCGTGTCAACGACAGGAACAGCCGGCAGAGGAGCTACAGCGACGAGCATACAAATAGGTCCACATGTGCGGCCAACAGACCGGGTATATGTGATCAGTGCATTGCCAACGGCCAGCCAATTGAGCGGCGTTGTATACCCGGCCTTTGGTGCGTTGGCCTTCTTTTTGGCCCTGTTGGTTATGTTCCTGTTTCTGCGTCCGCAGCGCAAGCGGGCTACTGATGGTGGTGGTGTTGGTGGTGATGCGGACACCGCATCTCTGCTCAGCGGACGTCGCTCCACATCACGTCTCTCGCTCGACAATTCCACGTTGCATGTATAAAGAAAATAACAAAAATTTAGCTACAAAATTTAGATCAAAACTAATCGAAAAAGAGAAGAGAAGAGAAGAGAAGAAAAGAAGAAAATCAATCCGTACTAAAAGAAAATGAGAACTTGTAGTCGTATATGTCTGACTATGTGATATTCTGCACCCAAATTGTACATAACATACACACAAACACACGCGTACTAACACACACACACACATACACACCCATACACGTATACAAACACACACACACAGCATACAGCTTTGGCTTGTGTGCATAACTATGCACAGACTCGGAGGCAGTTCCGAGTTTCAGCGTCGACAAGCAGCAAAACAAGAAAGTGTTGCATAACTCTAGGCGTATCGCATGTGCATTTGGCAACAGCGCATGTAGCATGCTTTTCGGCGCCGAGCAAATAAATCAGCGTTGTACGCAACAACTTTAAATTTAAATAATGTGTAGCATACTTTCCAGCGTAAAGAGTTCGCCACTTAACTGTAGCATACTTTCCAGCTAAAGTAAGCACATGAAGCTATTTACAGCGAATTTTAAAGTTGGAACAGCTTCTTGGCAGAACCGAATAGCATGTTAAATTTGCTGTGAAAGCGAAAGTTGGAACAGCTTTTGTTAATTGTATCAAAATATCTCACATTAACTCCAAACGTAAATGAAAGATGAAGAAAAACTCGCTCAAATCGTATGTTTAAGTTTTACCTTTTATAGAAATTAGGCCAAAAATCGAAGCAGAAGAAGAGTCATAAATATACATAAATTATAATTAACTATTATACAATTACGCCTATATACATACATACATAAATATACTATATCATAGCTATATGGCATATACATAAATACATATATAGGTATTAATGAGGGGCCTCGGCCAAACAACTAAATACACCAAACTAAATGCAACAAATTGCTACAAATTTTTATGCAAGAAAACAAAAAACAACAAACAAACAACAAATTAACAACAATTTTTTTCTCGTCGCGTCGCTTTTTCAATTTATATACATACCTATATATATGTATCTTAAAGATCGCATGTCGTTTATAACTCGTCGTCTTAAAAATTATAATACAAAAAACAAACAAACAAAAAAGCAGCAGAAAAAATGGTTACAACAAAAAAAATTACAAAAACCAAAACTTAAATCAAAATGAAAAATATTTTTCAAAATTTTTAAATGTTTATACTTAGCTAAACAAAAGAACAAACTAAAAGTAAACTAAACTAAATTGAGGTGCATTCCGGTTTACCTACACGCAGTCAGTCCGAGGGGAAGTGTTTTAAATAAATTCACAATCTTCCTCGCGACAGTTGCGTAAAAGTAAACTACGGATTTGACTTCTTGATAAATTTATTAAATACAAAAATACAAAAAAAATTACAATTATGTACAACAAATGAAATACTAAAAATACTAAAAATAGAAAAGATTAAATGAAAAGCTTCGCTACGCAAAATGCCTGTAAATATTTAAGCGTGTCAGTTAAGATAAGAGAAATTTGTTGTTTTTTTTTGTGTAACTAAGTCGTATGAAAAGCTCTTTTCCAGGTCAAAGTATCCTCTATATAAGAAGTTAGTTTAAGTAACAGATAAATAACAAAATATGACATATTTACACAACATGCAAATGAGGCTAATACGCAAAGAAAGTTCTAACTGTTTGTATGATATCACACACACACACAGACATACACCCACATACACTTACATTCATGATAATCATCTACAAGTCTGTAGTACATACATATATACTATATAATACCTAAGAAATCGGACCAACTTCAAGTTGTTTTACTTTTTATTTTCTTCAAAACTTTTTTCCAATTTTTTCTGCCTTTTTTTTTTGTTGTGACTGACGAAACTGCATAAATACGTATATAGGTATATTCGTAATACTCGTAATACTCGGTAATTTCCATATAGGTGGCCAAAAGTAATACATACAAGTTAAGAGAGAGAACAATACGCTCAACTATAGCATAAACTACTAGTTAGGCATGGTACAACAATAGCTCAACTTATTGACTAGATAAACAATATAAATTAAACATTAATTCCATACATAAATACAGACTTTTTCATAAAAAACATCTCTACATATGTGTAGCCAAGCGTAGTTAGTGAAAGAAAAATAACTAAAAAAATAATAAAATAAATAAGAGTTCATAAAATAAAGTTCGTACTGACAGCGTACTTATACCCTGTAAAACAACAAATTCCATTCAGCTACAATTTTATCCAGAAAAAGCAATTTTTTTGGGATACATTTTGGGCGATTTTGGCATTTTTTTTTTGTTTAAAAAAAAAAACATTTTGTTGAGTCTGAATAAAGTACATAGATTTATATAGTATTATGTATATGAAGTAAAGCGTACAGCTAACTATAGTAGATATAGCTTGCCTATACAAATCAACTGACTAAACGGAAAAGAGCATACAAGATTCGGTGCGCACCGAAATTCAAAATTAACATACCCCAAAACGTATGTAACTTGTTTTAGTTTATAAGTAAACAGATTTTTTTCTCCTCGTCGACTAGATTTCATATGTTTGTGTAAAACTGTAAAACTATAAATATTGTTTTTTATTTAACCATTTTTTTGTGTCTTTTTTTTTTTTTTTTAGTATTATTATTATTATTTTTTTGATTATGTAAATATATAATTTGATTTGTTATTGCAAAGAGTTTTTGGTGTTTTTTATTGTTGGGGGTTGGCATGGGAATACGTATATACGTATATACGTGTATATATATATAGATGTATATGGAGTATCGTGGGTACCCCAACTAAGTCATCGATTTTTGTGCGCTGCGGCATGGATGAATGTTGATAAAAACAGAATGGATAACCACTTACCATATAAATTGGAGCTGCAAAATATGCCAACGATAAAATAAAAAAACGGCACAGAAAACAAAGGGGAGTTTGAGTCTTGTCTACCCCAGCGTTTGCATTCCCCTTGTCCCTCCCCTCTGTCCACAATTGGTGTTTGGCTTACCTACATAGTTAGGGAAAATGGCATTTCGCCTCCTTTTCTCCTGCTTTTCTCCTCCTTTTCGCCTCCATTTCGCTTTTACCCTTACTGTCCCAGCCACCACATTTACATTTATGTATTTTTGTGGTTTGCCAACTTATGCCATAAATATCCCCAACTACACGTATTATTCCCCTCAATTCTTTTTTTTTTTTTTTTTTTTTTGCATGGAATTTTGATTATTCCAATTCTCTTGATATTTAACTAAGAGGTTTTTCCTTCTAATACACTTACTATGTGCATACATTACAATAGATTTCTGCTTTGCCTTCCTTTCCTTTCGCATGCTAATTTTTGCCCTATGGCTCTCAGCGCAGTTGTATAAAAACGAGCTTTACGCAAACCGCTCTCACGCTCACCACTAATTTGATATGTTTTCCGCTCTAAATTGTTTATTTCTACAAACTCTCAAAATTTCATGATGATCGTATGGTAAACATGAAAGTTATGCATGTTTTAAACAAATATTATAATATAGCATAACTCTCGTTTTAGTGGCGCCATCTACCGTTTAGCCACAGTCAATCATTTTATTAGTTGAAATGCAGTTTTTAACATTATTAAACTTATTTTTACTGTGGGCTCTCAATAAAATCACGACTGTTTAAAAAATTAAATGTTTTCTTTAAACTTTCAACGAGTTTGTATAATTTCCTGCTTATTTTGTATGCAAATTCTGAAATATTTGAGTTTCTTTGAACAAATCTGAAAATTTCATTTAAATCGCTGCTTAAACAAAGAAGTTATGCAAGTATTTGTAGGTCCTACTCCTCCTCCGCTGGCTCTCAGCCATAGCGCCCTCTATAGGCCAACTGCGCAATTGTTATGTTAATGGGATTTTTCAGTATATTGACTTAATGGATTTTCAACTATTTACCCAATTGAAAAGACGCTTGATTACATTATGGCAGCACTTTTGCTTTTGCTACCCGATTTTGAAGATGTTTTGGGGAAAATAACTCAAAAATTGTATCATGTAACTTGTTTGCTAACTTTGGCTCTCCAACGCTCCAATTTCTTGATTTATTTTAACAATGTAACACCTTTGCTGTGGTGTGTGTGTGTGGGGGTGTGTTTACCAAAAGGTATAGCATCGTTACAGCTTTTGTTCCACTTGAGGTATTGTTTTGAATTTCAATACAAGCCAAATGGCACTAGAGACCGCCGTAGGATCTAACTATACTCCAAAATAAAAATAAAAAAAAATATAAAAAAATACATAGCACCCACTCCAAACAAGAAATCTCAAGTTGCATTATCTCAAGTTCCATTTGGAGCCGAGCTAAGGGGTTGCTTACAGTTAGAGTGCGAGCGGGTCCAAGAGAGAGAGAGGGAGTGGGAGAGGGAGCGGCAGCGGCAGAGAGTTTGTGTCGTTGGCCACTTCGTCTTCATTCTTGTGTTCCATTCTCAAGCACTTTTTATAAACCAAATTAAATTTATATGGCCCCAGGCTTGCTATCAACCCCGCCCATCCGACCAGCCGCCCACCCTCAGCATGCCTCAATACCCACACTGTCAAAAAACCAAAAAAAAAAGCCAAAAAATATGCTGCCAAATCAAGTACACCCCCTTTCAAAATTCTAGCCTTAAGCAATACAAATTTTAATTCAGAAACAAATATGTAAATTTTATAAAAGTTTTTTTTTTAAATATGGTTTTTATCAGACCCTTTGTTGTTGTACAGTGATAAGCATATTAATCATAAAGGGATGTTTAATCTCTGAGTTTAACTGAATTTTATAGCCAGTCATTTTTTTTATTACTCGTATTTTAGGCTTATCATTTAGTGTTACTAGCCGAACTTGGTTTTATTTATTTTTAAAATCATTCTATGCTTTTTTAAGCTACAAATCTTAGTGCACACTTTTTTCTAGCAGTGCAGCCACCTACGCAAACAATTTGAGCTCCTACTGGCCTTGATTTAATTGCTATATAAACTAGTAATAAATTAATAATTTAAAATAAATGAAATTCTAGTTTTGAGCGCCAAATCATTACATATTTTTTACAGTGCATAACACCCACAATATAACCATTTCAGTGCCGTTCGCCTACCTTCTCCCCTTTCTCTCTTCGCCCCCTACCCACAACCTATACACTCTATGTTTGCCCATTCGACTTCCCATTCCCATTCCCAAACTCTCGACGCTGTCAACTGCCAATTAGCTGAGCATTTTTCAACATTTTAAATTGTCTTGCCGGGTGCATGGCCCCGGAGCTCTCGGGGGCAACACTTGAGTGAGTCGTTTTGTGCGACAGCCTCGATGCCTCAATGCCTCAGATTCTTATTTTCCATCTTGCTCCTAGTTTCTAGCAGAGTTGTCGTTTTAGCTGTTTTTTATTAGCAACTGCTAGTTAATTTTGTCAAGTTTTTAAAAGTTTCTACAACTTGATTTTTGTTGGAGCACTGAAATTTGGGGAAATTTCAAAAGTTCTAGTGAAATTTGTGGAATTTTGAGCAATGTTTTAATCAGTTCAGTCTTATAACTTGTGAGTAGATTTTAAGATTCTAAAAAATACAATTCTTAAACATATTTTTCTGATATCTCATAATTTGGATGAAACAGCATGAAGTTTGAGAATGGATTTAAAAATCTAAACAACAATCGATGCAGACAGTTGAACAGAGTCTAGATTTTTAAGATGCCGCTTTAATTCATTGAGTACTGATTTATTCAGCTATCAATTAAACATAATATTATAAAATTAATCTAAATAAATTTTTGTAATAAACTTAATACATTTCTTAGCTATTTTCAGTTAAAGTTTAGCATTTTTTCGGCTACTGTTTTGTGTGGCTTTAGCCAACTTGGCATCACTGGCGTCTTGTGTCATTGTTGTTGTTGCTGCTGTCAGCTGTGCAGCGCGTGCTTCATTTATCAAAAAGCAATTACAATGTTATGGGCAATTCGATGACCGATTTTCCCCTGGGCAATATGTGTAGCATGACTATATCCTCACTATACATATATACACATGCACACACACACACACACACACACATACATATATATTTATATACACTGTTAAACGTCAACATCATCAGCTCAAAGCAGCCACCTGCCCAAAGAGTAGCACAATTTGTTTTAAGTTTGCTAACTGTTGTTTTTGTGTTATACCCTTTAAAACACACACAGCCACGCACACACACCCAGACACACCTACACTCATGCACACCCACACAGCCCTACCCTTCATGCCCCACTGAAGCTTCACGAGTTGAGCTGAGAACACAACAAATTATTTGTTTGCTCAGCAATTTCTTAATTTTTATTTTTTGTTTTTTTAAATCTGAAATTTTGTTGAATTAAGATTTACAAAAAAAAGTTTTAATTTGAGTTTTTGTATTGTCTGCCATTAAATCAAACAAGTAAACAAATTCCACTTGGCTTTTAAGAAACTTTTTTAGGGCCATAAAATTGACTGATTTAAAATATTTTAAAATTATTAAAAAATTATTTTCCAAGCCCATTTTTTTATTTATTTGTCGGACTATAAACAGTCGACACAAAAAAAAATAATCTTAATTGAATATAAATAAGAATCATAAAATAGTTCAAAATAAGATTAAAATTGAATTTAAAAAAATAATTTAATATTTTTAAAAGAGATTCCAAGTAAACTATTTGAAAAAAAAATTATATAGTTTTATACAATTTAAGTTATTTAAAAATAACAAATTTAAAAATATTTTTTAAAGTTTTATAATTATTTTATATAATTTTAAAAAAATATTTTTAATAAATAAATGAATTAAATTATTTTATTTTTAATTGAATTCATTTAAGCCCAATATTATTTAAAAATGTATAATTTTTTTTATAAAACATAACAAATTAAAATATATTTTTTAAAGTTTTATAATTATTTAATGTATTTTTAATAAAATATATATTTTAAAAAATAAATAAATAAAATTTTCCCTCAAATTTAATTCATTTAAGGCAATGATTATTTTAAAATTTATAATTTTAAGTAAAACATATTTAAAACTCTCTTGTCTTTACAGGGCAACTGCTAGTCATGCTCTCTGCTTATTTCTTAAATGCATATATTTTTTAACTAATTACATAAATTTTTTTGTGGTTTTAATTTCTCACTCATTTGTACAAAATGGACGATAAAACAAGAAGAAAAAAAATTAAATTAAATATAAAAAAATGTGTACGAATCGAAAACAGAAATGAAAATGGAGAAGAAAACGTAACGAAAAGAAAAATGGAAAATTATGAAAAGCATATAGCGTGTACCTACCAAACATATTGTATTACAATAACAACACAAATTATTAACTTTAAGTAGACAAAAAGAGCAAGAGCATAAAAAAGCTAAAAGGAGAAAAGCAGATGAAGCAGATAAAAAGAGGAGATGTAGCAGAAGAACAACAAAAATAAAATAAATTAGACTACAAACTCAAAAAAAAACAAAACAAAACAAAACAAAAAAGACTTGAGAGCGACTACAAAGAATTATTTAAAAAAAAACACTAGAAAAACGGATGAGCAGAGCTAATGGGCGGGGGAGGGGACGGGCAAGGGCAAGGGAAGGGAAGGGGCGGAGTAGGAGTAGGGGTGAAGCCGAACACGAAGAAGACACAAAAAGCGAGCATGTGTTTGTGCCATAAAAGGTTTCTCATTACAATTTTTGGCCAAGGGTCGCATCGTTGCACAAAATTACTTTTTGTTGTTGCTGCTGCTGCCGCTGCTGCTGCTGCTGTTGATGCTGATGCTGCTGTCGTTGTTGCTTTTGGTGCTTCGCGCTCTCAACGCTAGCGGCGCTGTCAGAGCAAGTAGCGGGAGGCATGAGATTGAAAGTGGGCGAAAGTAGGCGGAAAAAACAGGAGGAGCTGCCAGAGTGTTTGGGGAAAAGGCAACCGCCCAAAGGGCGATTGATATACAACACACAAACGCACACACTTACAAGCACACAGGCACACACACACACATATACACAGTGATGCTTGTGCTGTTTATAGCAACGCACACACAGACAGCCACTCTCACACAAACTACAGTGACTGCTGGTTCGGTTGCACGTGACAAGGTCAAACATGTTCGATGCTGCACTCGAACGCGTTCGATGCAAAGGATAATACGCTATCCATATCCTACAGCGCATAAAAAGGCAGCGACAGCAGCTGAGGCAGCGCCAGTGCGTCGGCGCTTCGCTTCTCCTCGAAATTTGCTCACTCCAAACATCACACAACACTTACAACACAAATACAGCACAATGGGCAGGAAACAGGCAGCGGCAACGGCAGCAACAACTACAATCAAAGTGAAGCCTTTTGCTCTTGCTCTTTGCTGCCGCAGCCGCTGCCGCTGCCACTGTCGCTGCTACTCTTAGCATGGCACAATTCGCGGGCGCTATGCTCACATTTAACCTTACCAAAGGTTACGCGGAGAACGGCGCGAGAGTCAAACACGACGACGACGACGACGATGCCCGACGACAGCTGCTGGCCGAAGAGCTGAAGAGCCATAGAACTTTTGCCCGTCACAGCTGTCTGTGCAGATATGGAGATGTTGATGGCCTGATATTTAACCGTTTGAGTTGGCTGCGTGTCGTGCTCATTTAATCGTGTCACGCCACACGACACGCGTGTCTGCCAAGTAAATACCAAATTATAAATATGCTATGCACACACTTGTCGTAATGCGCTACAGAGCGCGCATCTCTAGCAAGCTAGATGCTCTCGCTGTCGCTGCCGCTGTCGCTGTCTCTGCCGCTGCTGTCGTGGCTGCCACTGCAATTGACAGCTGTGACGGGCAGTAACATGTTGATACGTGTATTGTGTCTTGGAGATTTCATCTAATTCGCTTTACGTTACACTTGATTTTCAGCTTGTGTTATTAAAAGACAATCAGATTGGGTATTAAGGCCATGTCTCATTGTAAATCTCTTTCCCCTTCCACTCCTCCACTCCCCTGCATTGACAGGCACTGACAACCGACTTAGCCCATAATCACTGATTTTTGAATAGTCACTCCAATTTGTCTTACAAAAGTTTGAACCTAGTGTGCATTAAGCAGAAGTAAGTATACCTAAGTTTAAGTACTCACATTTATTTATCTGCCAATAGCTATGCCTAGTCATTGCTCTGATTAGTCTTAATCTTTTTACAAATGGATTAAGCTTGCTTACCTTAAGGATTCAATTTGTGCAGCTAACTGTAGCAAACTTTACTAAGTAGCAAATATTTGCTTCAAGTGTTATCAACTACAGTGAAAGCTCTACACGCGGACAGCTCCCTCAGGCGAACAGCTCCCTTAGCCCCAAGGAAGCTTTCACTGTATTTGCTTGCCAAATTTAGCAACTTTATCTAATTACCTATTTTTACCTTCTGGTAGTACAAATATTTGACTTTGAGCAAATATTTGCTACGCTATTTTCTTTGCTCTTATCACAATATTGTTTATAAAATTCTTTAACTCAAACAGAGCAAAAATTTAATCATTTTTATATTCGACTTAAGCTCGATTGCAAGAAATATATCATATGTTCTGGCAGTAATGGAAATAACACTGATACCAAAATATCATACCATTATGTACCCAAATCATGTCATAACTCATTTCCATATTAAAAACGGAATGAAAACTTATGTCACTATATTTCATCATAACTTGAGCTTTTCAATTAGCAAAGTTATGTAAAACCTTTTCAGTTAGTTCTTTAATGAAAAGGCATTCCAATCAAAGAAAATACCCAATCTGACATTAATTTTTGAGCTTAAAAAATTAGAGCGGGATAAGAAGTCGCAATGGGATGAATAGCAAACAAAAAAGGAAAATAAATTTTTTTTAAACAGTTAAATAAAAAATCGTTAAAATTCATATAATTTTAGAACGAAACCTAAAGCTCTGTTGTCTGAATTATTGTTTAAATCTTTTAGAATTAAAGATTGAGAACAAAAACAAGTAAGAAAGACTATAGTCAAGCGAGCCGACTGTAAAACACCCCGTACTCCTTCTAGTGCTAAGTTTTTCATACATATGAGCAATTTTCCACCGATTTATTTTATAAGAGCTATAGGCTATAGTCGTCAGAACTGGATCAAACATGGTGAAGATAGTTATTATAGTACCATACACGTAGTGTGTGAATTTGGTTACGATAACTTAAGTCGTTTTCAAGTTATGCAGGGGCGTGGCAACAGTTTGATCTGTCTGACAAAAGGACAGACTTTCATTCCAAGTTTGGAGTCTCCAGCTTTTGTAGTTTAAAAGATGCAGGTGTGCATACGAACAGACGGACATCGCTATATCGCCTCGGCTGATCATGAATATATATACTTTATGGGGTGCGAAATGCTTCCGGCTGCCTGTTAATACAACAACTCTACTCTTTTTTAAAGTACGCGGTGTAGTACTGCCTTTGGAATTGTAGATGCTTCAGTTACTTACATATTAATTCAAATCGAAGTATCGTTAAACAAATTTCAATTGATTGAAAATGAAAAGTGAACTATTTTGAAAGCGTCTTTTAAATGCTTCAAATCATATGAGTTTATAATCCTAGCTAGGAGGCGTTGGTATCCAAATTCATTTTCATTTTCAGTCAGCATTTGAAAGTAGTCAAAAACCGACATTAAACCTAAAAAAACTAAAAACCAAAAATCATAAAACAATCAAAACAAAAACACCAAATAAGTACCATTACAAATATATATATATATATACACCATTTTTGAGAAGACATCTGAAGAACATATAACATTGCAATGGAGAATTTAAGCAAGGCGAAAAAGGAGGAAATCTGCAATACATTTGCCATACTGGATGTGGATGGATCTGGACAGATAACAGCGACCGAACTGCGTGCTATGATGAGTGTATTTGGCTATGATAACAGCGTCGAGGACATTCAGCGTATGATCGATGTGGTGGACACCGATGGATCTGGAAAACTCAATTGTAGCAAATTCTGTGCCGCTTTGCTCTGGACTGAAAGTCAATATAAAGCTGAAGAGACGAAACCCGATGATAAGGGGAATGCCAACTAAAGAGTATGCATAATTATGTACATGCAACAATAATACATAAACTGATGTACTGATGTACATACATACACACACACATCATTGAACGTGAGCGTGCGAATTCGAAGAAATTTTTATACGCTCCTAAGATACCCTACAAAAAAAAAACAACCAAAACAAAATTCGATTTTGATTTTTGCATTCAAATTTGTCTTTCATCAATTTTGAACCAAGTTCCAGAACTATGTTAATACGAATTCTACTTTCAACACCAAACCCGAAAATAAAGCGTCCATGAAAACTTGTAATCGCGTAGTATTTTCCTGGTCGTAGTCGGTTTAAATTATATTAATTGACTGATTATGATTAAAAACTGTTCACTAATGCTAGTGCAGTTATTTTACTTAATTTTTAAAAGCAGAAACAAATTTCAACTAAATTTAAATATTTTTTCTGTAGTTTGATTCCTTTTCGGCGTGTACTTTACCTGGAATTTGTCTTAGAATTATTTTTAGTGCCCTCCGAATTGTTAAAAGGTCCCTAAGGCGCTTCATTTTTAAACGGAAATTTGTTCCTTCGAGGGAAGTATCCCCTTACCACCACTTCATTTCAAGCATATTTTGTCTAGAATTGTTTAAAAAAGCAATGCGACCAACAGTTTTATTTTTATTGTGGATTTAAGATGTTTTGTTACCAGCGGACTTGAAAAATTAATAACTAATTGAAGGGCTAAAACATTTTTGTTTAATTTTAAAATTTATAATAAGTAAAAATTGTTTGTTTTCTATTAAGAACAACTATCAGTATTACCAGTGAAACTAATCCACTTTAATTTAATCGATCTTCGCTTGATTTCAAGAATTGGTTAATAATCCAATTTCTTTCCGATTCTTTCAGTTAACCAGAGTTCAAGCAGATATTGCTTTTCCAGTTAATCAAATTTGTACCAGAGTTTTGATCACTGAAAGTTGGTATAGAGTTTAGGAATCCAATGTGTATTAAATTGAATTAATAACATTAATGTTTTAATGTTCAAGGCTTTTAAGAATTGAGTCTTAAGTTTCTATTGATTGTAAACAAATATTTTATTCAAGTTACGCCAGTTTATACAACAGTTTTTCAATGTTTCAAATAAA
Organism: Drosophila nigrodunni; assembly: GCA_020829145.1. Classification (NCBI taxonomy): domain Eukaryota; kingdom Metazoa; phylum Arthropoda; class Insecta; order Diptera; family Drosophilidae; genus Drosophila; species Drosophila nigrodunni. The sequence continues at coordinate 14,326,928 of JACVCZ010000002.1, forward strand.
TATTTTAATAGTTGATTCCTTTAAAAATTGTTGATAGATGTCGCAACACAATTTATTAACTTACCTTTGTTACGCCGTCGTCAATTCAAAAGTCTTAAAAAATTTTAGCAACTTTCTCTACTAATTTTAGTTGTTTTTAGCTATTTCTAGCTGTTTTTAAATTAAAAAAAATAATAATAATTTCATGAAGAATCTTAACTACAAATTTAGCACATTCTTTTGATAAAACAAAATGTTGGTGTTTATTTCAGCTCAAAGATTTGATGAATACAAAAAAAAAAGGATTTATATATATGTACCCATATATATAGTTTTATATATATATATAAGTATATAAGATATTGTACAATATGTTAATGTTATAATTCATTAGTTGTTATTGTTTATTTGTTGTTTTGTGAGTTGTTGACTCAAAACTGCATTTAATAATTTGTTGTATACTCATATACAGACATAATAATAGTACATAAATGTTGGTTTCTTTTCACATTATTTGTTGTTATTTGTTTATGTTAATTACCGCCCCGTGCCCGCCCCAAAAATATTAAACATAATGTTACCAGTTAGCATTTATGTGTATAGTATTTGTTGTTGGTTTTTCTGTTATCGTTTTAGTTAATATATATATATATATATATATGTATATTTGTTATATTTATATGTATTTTATAATTATCTAGTTTTGTTTCCACAGTGCTGTCTGCTCTTGCAGTTCTCTGTTGAATTCTTTCTTTTTTTCTTTTTCTTTTCTCTTTTTTTTTCGTATTAATTTATTTGATTTGATTTTGTTTTAAGTACGTGCGCACAGGAAATAACAATTTTTATCATTAGCTTTCTTTTTTATTATTATTATTAGATTGTGGAAATGTAGGCCACACGGTGTGCTGAGCTTTTAAAATTGCATTTTGCATCTATATGCGTTTCAATGTGTCTGTGTGTGTGTGTGTGTGTAGGTGACTGTAAGCGCAGCCAGTGTGTGACGTCACAAGCGCCGCCGTCAGCGTCTAGAGCAGAAAAACAAAACAGAATCTATAACTTAATACATAGTATTACATACATACATATAACAAATTAAGTTTCGTTTATTTATAATAATAATTCAATCGCATCAAATGTTCGATTGACTTTGCTATCGATCAACTATCGTTATCGATCTGAAAATGCTAGGCTTGAAATAAATGCGCTGCGTTTTTGATTCCTTTTTTTCTTTTTTACACAATTCACATTTCACTGTTTTCTTTTCATTTTGTTATTGTTGTTGTTTTTGTCAATTGTTGCAATTTACAAATTTGTTTAGAGGCTTTTTCAAATGACTTTATTGTCTTAGATTAAAACTGAATGGTTGTTGTCTTTTGCACACACACTAATAAAGGGGCCAATCATAATAACAATAATAATATAATTGTGTAATAATAATAGTAGTTGTAGTAATAGTAGTATAATAATTAAGAATTGCATAAACGCGACTAAAAAAACAATTAAGTTTCGACGACAAAAAAAAACCATAAACGATAAAAGATATTGGTATAGCTTTTACATATATGCGTATATATATATATATATAGATAAATTATAAATTATAACTGAATTTGTTATTGTTTTATTTTTTTTGTTTTTTACTTTCTGCTTTGTAGAAACTGAATACGTTTAAAAACGACTGCCAACAGTCTGGCAACGCTGTGCTACTGCTTCTCCTATCCTGCGGCTCGTTTTGTCTCTCTCTCGCATGGTATGAGTGAATGTATGTGGACTTTGTTATTGTTGTTGTTTCGCTTTCTTTGTTTACTTAATTTACAATATATGTATGCGTGTGGCAACCTCTGTATTTAGCTGTGCTGTGTATGTGTGTGTGTGTATGTGTTCATGTAGGTGTGTGTGGCGTCTTTAGACTTTAAGCTAACACACTCGCTTCACTTGCGATTAATACACGTTTATTCATTTGACGGCTGCTGTTCCGGAAATCCGCTAACTTCCGTCTGCTCCACCAGCTGCTGGCCATCGAGCGTGTATTGAATACGCAAACGCATCCGCAGTACAGCCTACAAAAAAAAACACAATCAGATACAGTATGATTAATATGTGCAACAGCCAAAAAGTATGCTACATTAATTTTTCAATCAATCATATGTAAACTTGACAAAAGAATTGATTTTTAATGTAATTAGCAGTGTTAGAGTTTGTATTTTAACCATTTTTTATAATTTAGTAGATAACTTTACAAAGCACTTACGTTGGACGTGGCCACAACACGCATCTCCTGCGTTATGACGCCTCCAGGAGGCAACATCGAGCCCGAAGGCGGTAGCATTTGCAGTTCAAAACTCTTTTGCACCGCCGCCTAAAAAAATTCAAATTATTTAAGTTAATTCGGAGTTTACAGGGTGTCTGACATGGTTATATACCTTTAGCAAATACTGCTCGTATGTATTGTCTGAGCTATTTGTGGTTGTCATAAAGATCTTCATGCAATCGCTGCCCCTAACCGGCACCAGCTGCACGAGCAATCCATTTTTGTCCAGGGCCGTCAGCTTGGGACCCTGCGGAGGCTGTAAAATACAGGAATTTGAAATTTACTTGAAGCTTTTAAAGCGCATTCGTTGGTCTCACCACTGTCACATTGTTGGTTGTCGCCGTGGGATTCAGTTCACCCAGCAGACTGCTGCTGTTAATATCGCCACCCATGGGCATTGAGTTAGTTGGCGCACCACTCACACCACCTGGGACACCACCCACACCCATGCCACCAACATTGAGTCCACCCAACATGCTCGCCAGATCATTGCCATTTGTGGGTATGCTGGTGGGTGCCATTGAGTCGATGCCACCAAAGCCCATATTTAAATCGATGCCACGCAGATTCATCATATTGTTAACGTTGCCATGATCAGTACCCAGATTAACGCCCATTACGGATGTCGTCGATGGTGTCGTCATATCCAGATCGAGCAAATCGAGTAGATCCTGATTGTTGGACACTGCCACATCATTGTTGGCATTGCGTGTGTTCTTTTTATGCACTGCATTCGACAGATCTGTGGCCATGCTCAAATCACTGGCACCCGCCGACAGATCCGTGCTGCCCAATAGATCCAACAGAATATTCTGGAAAGAAACAAGTAAGGGACATTATTTAAAAGTGTATTACTAAATTGAATTAACTACTTTTATGTACAACTTACCGTATTGTCACCCATTGTGTTCATATTGCTTTCGATTAACGGATGCGAACCACTACCGCCAATCTCTACGCCATTTTCGATAACATCCGGACTATTGTCATCGAATGAACCGCCGCTTTCGCCATTCTGCGAACTGATGCGACTGATCTGCATGGCGGGCATCTTCTCCAGCAGCGGGGGACGCAGATGCTTATAGTTGCCAAAGAGTTGCGTAAACTCAACGCCACGCTGCTGCAGATCCACATTCAGATGGCTGCCAAACGAGGTAATCAGCGCCTGAATTTCCCTGTACAACGAAGGATATAATTACTCCATGTTGGTAGAGAAAACTGTGTTCAAAACTTACTCTACGCACTGCTGGAGGCGTGTGCTCAGCTTGGCCAAGGAGACGAGCGCATATTGCTTGCTTGTGGTCGACACTTGAGCAGAGGTTAAAAACTTATAATACACAGCGATCAGATCGCTCTCCGTGGGCCGTTCAAACTCTGGAAATACATGCTGTGTTTAAAAAAACTACTAGATAGAAATATTAGCGCTTACCATCTTCATTGGCGCCGTACATGAACAGATCACCGTACTCGCCTATGGCCCAGACGGCGACCTGCAGCAGCGGCTGCTTATCCTCACAATGATTGGCCACCTGCAGTGATTCCCAGAATCGATTTGTGATATATGTTTGCTCCGGGACTGGACTGCTGGACACCAATTGTATGGTCGATGAGACGACATCGTCACGCACATAATTGCCAGCCGCAATTAGAACACTCAATTGGGTATCCAAATGCCAACGTGAATTGGGTGAATACCGTTCAGCGGCCAGAATCATTCCTGAGCTGCATTGAGCCTTAAATTCAGCATCGGCCTTCTCCAAGAACAACAACAGCTCCTTGGTCATTGTACGTATGTTTTGTGCATTGATCAGAGCAAATGATAATTCCATCGCACGTCGTCGTATCGATACATCCGGATCCTTCAGGCACTCCAATATGGTTGTGCGATGTCGCTGCACCGCCGACGTGTCCGCGTGCACAGTTCGCAGCAGCGTATTCAGGGCCACATATCGGATATTCTTGTCCGAGTTGAGTAAAAAGCGTCCCAGGATGTTCACAGCCAAAACGCGAAGACCGCCTTCGGAGCTACAACAAGAAATCGGTTAAGAGAAACTCCATAAAAAAACACTAATTTATGTAAAACTAAACTTTTCAAAATAAATTTAGTTACAAATAAAACGAGTTTAAATCAAATTCATTAAAAGGAATACCCTTGATTAAGCTAAGTTGGCTGCACTACATAATTAAGCTTCACTTGGTGTTGCCAACCAATCTAAATATGCAACAATACGGCAGCACTACCATGCACTTACCGAATATCCATTATGGACAACACTGTCTCATAGAGTATGGTGTTGCCAACATTCTTGCTCGTCTCCGTATTGGTTGCCACCTGTGCCAATATATCGTTCATGGCCTCCGAGGCATCCGGATCATTATGACCGAGAATGCGTAATAGACGCAGGATTTTCACCTGCAGGAACGGATCGCTGACGCCGCTGACATCGTGTTCGGGCGAATAACCGCCCAAGATAAGGCTCTTCAAGATGCGCACCAGGTTCGGCACAATCTGCACAAGAGAGAAGAGTGCGGAAGAGAGTGGAAGAGAAGAAAACGGTTTATTGAAATGCTCCTCATATGCAAACACAAATTGTGCAATAGAAAAAAAAAGAGAGAAAGAGAGAGAGAGAGAGGTACTAAATAGTAACCGTGAGTGGAGAAGCAAACAAATGCATATATGCTGAAGCGAGATAGCGCTAGCTTGAGCATGTCTAAGAAAGAGTGAAAATAACGGTTTATCAACAGCACAAAAAAAAAAACTAAGGCAGCTAAACTATACAAGTGTGTGTGTGTGTGTGTGGGTGCGTTTGTGTGGAGCATAAGAGAAACTAACGTGGAAAAGGTGCGAACAAAGAGGGGAGGGGAAAAAAACAGAACAACAACAGTTACAAGAGGAATATACAGGGAATACGAGTATTACGAATATTATTGGTAATTAAGGAAGGCTCAAAACACAATCATACCTCTCGATTTCCGCTATCCTGGCAAGCAAATTACAACAAATTTCATTTTGTGTTTTTTTTTGTTTCACGGTTTTCGATCAAAAACAAACAAACAAACAATTAAGCGTTAATTTGTAATGATACAAATTTGTGGTGAAAAATCAAATCAAATTGGATGAAAATTTATAAAGTAAAAGCAGTAATTACGCTAAGTTCAAACGAAACAATTGGCAATAACAATTAATGGCAACAAAATAGAATTTTAAACCAAAACAAAATGAGCATAAAAATATGAATAAAGAATTTCGAATAATTTACAATAGTATTTGTAAATACTGCAACACAGAATGTGGCATGAACTATGGCAGTATGTATGTATGTGGCAATGCCGCCCAAAATGTTACGAATTGGGTGTGGTGGTTGGTGGTTGGGTGTAGGACAAGTTTAGGATCGTTAAAACATCGCTGAAAGCTGTTGCAAGCTTTTTTCGATTCGATGGATTCCCCATTAACGTTTTTTTTTTTTCGGGGATCTGGCAACACCAAAATTGTTGTTTGTTTGCCCTTCACTGTCTGTACGTCTGGGTGTCCGCCCGCCTCCTTAGTTTGCTGCAACACTCCGGAAAACTTACCTTTTTGAAATGCATCAACGTATCCGAACTATTCTCGCACATTTCCGTTATTAGCGTTACGCCGGTTATAAGGATACCTAATGAGACATTATAAATCATGATTAAAAAACATGTTTTCTTCTTTACAAATAAATTTTGGTTTTGGTAATCCCAGTCCATACCATGATTCTTCTCGCTAAGCAGCGAACGTGTTGCCGGTAAGAAGATCTCCATCAGCTCGGGAACACGTCGTATGACACGAAACGCACAAAGTGTCGCCTTTTTCCGTATATACGTGTTCGGCGACTTCATCAATCTCTCCACCTCACTGGCCAGATCACGTGCCATCTCCGGCGATGCAATCGCTCCCAGCGTACACAGCGCCAATCCCACCACAAACTGTGTCGAACTGTTCAAATCACTGTAAAATAAAATGACAAAAAGTTAATAAAGGTTTGTAAGCTTTAAACGGCAACTCAAGAGTCACTAGCAATTATCTTTAAGTTTTTAGAAATTATGTATTAAATTTGCTATGATTTATATATTGTTTTCTAAGTCTTCAATTTGTTTTCAGCTTTTTATTAATTTTACTTTTTTCTAGTGGATAAATTTGACTAAATGTGAGTTTTTGTATAAATATGCTAATTTTTTATGCACATAATTATTTGACTTATTTGTTGAGCTTTTAACAAGTAAATTCTTTTCTTTGCTTATGGAATATTTAACTGAAATCTGCTGGTTTTTCTATATCTATATAGAAATCTTTGTAATTTTGCTCACGCTGGTGAAATGTTTGCTGAATTGCAAATTGTTATCAGTTACAATAACTATAGGGTAGATTTCTATAGGTATACACATTTTAAAGGGGAAATTTTGATTAGATGTGCTCGAAGCTTCCTCTGAATTTTGATTTATTCATTTGTAAAATCGTTGCAATAATTATTGACTTATAAAATGAATAAATTTATAGTCCAAAAATTTCTCTAAAGAATTCTGAATTTGTAAAAAAGTAATTCATTAAATGAGTTTTAAGTTTTCCAGTTCTATTATAATTTAATTTATGCTATAATCAATTAACTATTATTATCAATCAACTCATGATATCCTTTTACACTTTCTGCCTAATTCGAACAATATTCACAGCATTTCTAAGCCAAATTCCTTAACTTTTGACTTACTTTTTCAAGCAGTTGGTGATCAGCAAATGGACATCCTGACGCTCGTCCAGCAGCAACATGGCGCCCAGATAGCCAATCCGTTTGTCTGTGAAACGCGTGCTAGCCGTCAGTTTGAGGCACTCGAGTTGGCCAAAATGCGCCGGATAGCCGAGCATGTGTATGTACAGCAGCTTGGCAATGTTGCGACAACTGTGAATAGTTAGAATTGTTTAGATAAAATAAGTTGAGCTGTTAATATTTTGTAAACTCACCGCCAGACGGAGTCCTCCTCCCGGAATGTGCTGCGTATGTAGGCGCATTCTTTGTTAACCACCGCACGCTCCTCGGCAGCGGTGCGGGCTGCGCGTATTTGACGTATAAGATCGCGCAGTCGTGTGGGCGTCGGCATTCTCACTGCAAATGTGGGTGGACAGTCAATGAATGTTGATAACCAAGAGGAACGGTTATGTGTGTGTATGTAGGTGTATGAGTGTGGGTGTGTGTCTGTGTGTGTGTGTGTGTTTAGGGCTTACCTCTCTCAACGGCCTCTGTGAACGCCTGCCGTATGGTGGCAATATTGAAGGCTGGATTGAATCTGTGAAAAGTGCAAATGATGAAATTAATAAATGCAATAAGAAACATGCAATTCATGCACAACTACATGCATCTAAATCTAATTAGTATATATGTATAGGTATATAAAGGCATTACCCATGCTCGGAATTCATTGTGAGGCGATGTTGCACTTGAAGCACTTTGGTAGTGGCAAGCAGACTAACTGCTAATGCTGCTGCTGCTGCTTCTGTTCTTTCAGATTTCGTTTGTTTTCTTTGTGTCTTGTTTTCTGTTTTTTTTTTACTTCCAATTTTTCTGCTGCTTCTTCACTGCCGCTGCTTCTTGTTGCCGGGCCTATGCTACACACAAACACACACGAATAAAGTTATTGCTGTTGTTACAGCTGCGTTGGCGTTGCAAAGCGGCAACCACAACAACAACAACCATAAATTTGCGATCGCGACAACAACAACAGCAATTACGTTGACAGCCGGCCGCTACACGACTCACTCTCTTTCCTCTCTCTCTTGTGGTGTCTTTTTCTGCACTCTCCTACACACATACGCACTGGCTGCACTTGCAAAACTTTTAACACTGCACTGAACTTTGTGCTCTCTTCTCTCTATCTACTTCAATATTTCGCTCTATTTATGGAGATGCTGCTTAGTAATTGCTTATTGTTAGTGTTAGTAACAGCAATTAACTTAATGCGCTAGTTATGAAATGTTAAGATTGGATTGTATGCCTAAGCAGAGGCTTAAAACAAATAGACATTCATATGATCTGTCGCCGCTCAATGCAAACAAAAAGCTTTAAGTACACACACACACATACGCATGTACACACGCACGAGCGTATGTATGTATGGGTATTGAAGTACCTTTTAACTGGCATCAGTTACATATGAATGTATGTCCACATGTATGTATGTATATATGTACGAACATATGCATGTATTTATGTAGCTGCCAGTGCTGGCCAACGAAGCGCAGCGCAACGAACAAAAAAAAAAAACTAAGAAAAAATGTAGGCTAGGTGTGTAGGGTGTTAATTAAGACAAAAAATATACGAAAAAAAAAATCAAGCGACAGGTTCACATGAATACAAAATACATTGCACCCGTTTCTGATGATAAAAATAAAGTTATTTATTTAATTGTGTGAATAATGCGAAAACCGCACTTGAAGCCGAGTAGACCGATTAGCGCGCATTGAGCTAACAGCAACCCACACACACACATGCACACACGCAAGCACGCACTCACACACAAGCTGAGAGAGCTGAGTTGTATTAAAATCCAATTGGAATATTAGAGCAATCACTAATTGTTTAATCCTGCATACGTTTCTTATATTGCTGATAACAGATGCACACGACTTGTCACATAAATCATGAAAAAAAAACTTGTTCAAACTTTTGTTTTAAAGGCTCAAAAGGCAGTCACAGTCACCAGTCATGGCTAAAACCAAAACAGCTGCCGTCATTGCTGGCTCGCTCTTATCGATATTCGATATCGATATGACACTCTATGAGCCTTGTATCGAGTGCATTGCATGCGTTGCAAAAATATACATACATATGTGTATAAAATCACAGCAAATACACGTATGCGTTTTGTGTAATCACAGTTTATGTTTATTAACTGTTACTTAACGCGTATTTTTTTTAATATTGAATTTCTTGCTGCTCTCGTTAATTAATGTGATTTCATTGGAAAGCCAAAGTCACACATACACACGTATTCACACACTCACGCACACAAAAGCAACCACTGAGTTGAGCGTATGCTACGTTTTTTGGTCACAAGGAAAATTAAGCATTTAATTATTTGTGTGTTGCCGCAAACATATTTGGTTATTTTCTTATTGTTTGATCTGTGATTTGCACGAAATTAAAACGTTTGCTTTTTAGTTTATAGCCACCTGCCGCCACCAACTTCCAATGCAAATTTTAACAACGCGACAAAATTGCTCGTATAATGTTGATGATGAGCGCAACAGTAGTAGTATTAGTAGTTGTAGTTGTTGTTGTTGCAGTAGAAGCAGCAGCAGTGAGAGCGAGAGCGAGAGAGCGCTAGCCAAACGGTTGACATTTCGCTTTTTGACAGTAGCAGCAGCAGCGTACTGCTATGTTATCGCAACTATCGATAGTCATCTTTGCCGATACAATAACAACGATTACGATGTATTGGCAACGCATCGCTCATAACGTCATTTGCTATTCAAAAAGAAAAAGTAGTTACTCACCTGCGATTATTTTCCGGTGGCAAAACACTCCAATCCTGCTCATAATATGGATACATGACTTTTTTTATACTGTTTTTTTGTTGTTGTTCTGCTTTTGTGTTATTGCCTGTCGCCGTTCGTACACAAATGTAGACACTAACTAAATACACACAAAACTCTTGCTCGAAACTGCTACAATATAAAAGAGTGATAAGCAGGTACGGACGAGTCTGAGGTGTGTGTGCTCCACATAGGCAGCGATATATGTGCGTATTCACATACGTGTTATCTAATGTACATTTATAAGTAATTACGATTTCAATCCCTCCACACACACACACTCGCACCCACTCACACACACAAGCACAGCGATTGCGCTCTTTTGCTTAAATTTCTTATTTTTTTTTATATTTTATTTAAATTTATCCCAGCTGGGGTAACCACGCGAGGCCAGTGCGACATGTATACCGTTAGATCGTATCGCGTCTGATATCGCATCAGAAACATAACTCAAGTCATCATTGATAACTGCGGTTTTTATTTCTATATTTAATTTTTTTTTTTTTTTTGGAAAACCGCCGTGCGTTTTTGAAATCCCGTTTGGGCCGTGCGCCTATTTGTGGCACTGGCAAAAGACTGAAACCATCGGTTAACAATCCATGCCCATTCAGACATTCATCATCGACATGGCTGCAGTTTGAGCTCATTTTTAGCTGCAGATACAGATAGATATAGTAGTTATCAAACTAGACGACGCTCGTAGCTGGTATACCAGAAAACTTATCTCTACGCCGCTACGCGACACGACGCGCTGATAATGCCAATCGTGAGAATGTCAGGTAAATACAGGTAGATACACATACAGTGACAACATAAATAGCTGAGACCATAAAAAAATGTTTTTTCCTAAGTGGAATTCGGTGAGTGGCACTGAATTGTTGGTTAGTTTTAGCACACGGTATTTGCATCGTCGTGCTGACTCTGATACAAACTAGGCCACTAGTTTTGGATAAGCGTTAAGGCGTCATCGACAGCGCTGCTGATAAGCGGCTCCCTCGCTCGCGCTCCCTCCCTCACTCCCACACCCGCTCTCTTAGTCACTACTTACATATGTGTGTGTGTTTATGCTTTTATGTATGTATTTAATACATGCTTAACCTACAGCCATTTGGCCGCTGTACAAGATCGTCTCTGTTCTTTTAGTTAATTATTGGAATCATTCGTTGCACATTCTTCTTCTTTCGTCGCATTTCTCAATCATTTTCACGTGGCGGACGCACTAGAGCATGTCTCTTGATGGCTTCAACCAGCCACTTGATGCCCTCGTCGATGCCTTCGCTGGTTAACGCCGATACGGGTATTGTAAGGCAGTCGCGTCGTCCTATCAAAGCGCCTGCTTGCTGAAACACTGGCTTAATATCGCGCACACCCATCACATCGGGCAGATCCTGCTTGTTGGCCAGTATCAGTAGCGGCACACCCGACAGCAGCTCGTTCTTAATCATTTTATCTAAGTGGATGATCCATAAGTAATCCATTAGTTTGATATAAAGATTTGTTCGCCTTTTTTTTAATTACCAAATATGAGTTTGGACTCCTCCATGCGATCGCGATCGTTGGAGTCTATCACATAGATCACACCATGTGATTCTTGGTAGTATTTGTCCCACAGCGATTGCAACTCCTGTTGTCCACCCAAATCCCAGAAATTCAATCGCACTCCCTGCACATCGATGGTGCCGATGTTCAGACCGACAGTCGTTGTTATCTTGCCCGGATTGAGACCCTTGTAGTTCTTTGTGAACTTCGCCTTGGCTGCCTCCAGGTAAGTCTGTGCTTAACAAATTGTTTTTGTTTATCATTTGCAGACGTGTTTTTTCGTGTTTCGCCTTCTGCTTACCGTTTTGCCAGCATTGTCCAAGCCCAAAATGACGACACAGTATTCGTCTTTTTGTGTGAGATATTTGTAGAAACCGTGCAGTAATGTGTACATTGTTGGTGTGTATTCTGTTATTACTATCTATCACTAAGTTGGTAAAAATATTGCATTACTCTCATAAAAGGAGCTATATAAAATACAAATACGAAAAACAAAAAACAGAATGATTTACAATGGTGGCAACATCTGATGAGATGGCGATTGTTGCTTCGATAGTTTTCGTCTACGTCACAACATTCTATTAGTTGCTAATAATGCACACACCCGAATGGCGAAAACTTGTTGCAGTTATTTTGAAATAAAATATAAATAACTTGTATTCATTGCCGTTCAAAATTTATTTCACTTTAAATTTTGCTTACATTTTACACGATATCTTTGTGTCATCGATATACGTTGAACCTGCTCTAATCGGCTTGCGTTGGCAGCTCTTGCGCTTTGTTTACAATTTTGCGCAGCAGTCTGGCAGCATCGTCAGTGTTGGAGAGCGCAAATAAATAAAAACCAAGTTTTATGTGTTACATTTGAAATGTACTTTTTATTAGTTATGCATATATATGTGTGTATAAACGTTTTTTAAACCCATATAACGAAAAAAAAAGTTGTTACATATAACACAGTTTACTCTTTTTTTTTTAAGTATTCCAGGCCAGACATTGTTTGCACGCTAATGGGACGCACAAATAAATAGCTTAAACAACTTTGTTCAATAATGAGTACAGATACAATTTTTTTATATACATTTACATCTATTTGTAAATTAGCGGTAAAGTGCAATGTGGCTGCGTTAGACTGGGATTATCGGAGTATAGCGAAAATGTTTTGGCATTCAAATCAAAAATGCCAACAGCAATTGTTTTGACTGGCTCATCGGCCCTGCCATTATCGCGCCAGACACAGTAGCATCCTCCCGAGATATCGCCCAACATGATGCGGACATCCTGTTCACTGGACGGCGGCTTATAGGTGCAAAAGGCACGCATACGTGAGACGCTGGACTCCAGCATTGGCTCATTGGCCTGATCCAACGGAAGGCGATCGAATCTTGAGAGTAAGAAAATTAAAATTAAGAAAGGAAAACATTAAGAGAATAATCTACTCACTGATTGACATGGTAATTGTAGCCACCAATTGGCACCTCCTTAATATTTAAACAGGATTCATTTTTCCGCTCTGGATGTGGTGCCATTTCCACATTATAAAACATTTGCCGTGGATCGCTGTAGAATAATATAGTAAATTATTAGTTATTTTAAATAATTTATTCAATTCTTTTTCTACCCCAAGAAGCTAAAGTTAATGGAACATGCGTCCGCAGCTCCAACTCCGGCGTCTTTAAGCACCCGTAAAGCGTCGTCCACATTGCTGGTGGCCAGCAAGGCGCGAGTCAGGAAATGACGTGCTGTATTTTGACCAGAAAGAGTTTTAAAATTTAAATAAATATTTTATAATTTTATAAAAATGTAATAAAAATATAATTTTTAAATAAACTTACGCGTCTTTCCACTGCGCAACAGTTTGGCGCTAATTGTGTTGATGCTAAAGACGAGTCCATGATGATTGTGGTTCATCGTGTAGCCGGGCAGGTGTCCGGCGTAGCACAGAGACATGAAATGCTCCTCCTTGACATTATATTTGCCCTGTGGCTTGTCGTTAATGATGTGAGCAACCACAAAGTAATAATGATTCAAGGTCTCCGTCAAAGCATCCTCCGTATGTCCCAGCAGACGCTGCACTCCACAAAGATTTAATAACAATTGGGACTTTAACAGCTTGGCATACTCACGCAATGATTTTGATTGACAATGATTGAGGAGCAACCAGTGGGTTGATTTTTGGAACGGGGCTGATGTTTCAGGGACTGTGGCAATATCTCATCCAAGTGCAGCAGAAACAACTGAAAACAAGTGGGAGAAGATTATAGTTTATTTTAATAGTAATAATAATTTATGATTAGTTTAGTTGTTTGGCTACTTGTGTAAAACATTGTTTGAGATAAAATATTTATTTTTTTTATAAATTATATTAATATATAGTTGTACATTATGTTGCAGATGAAGAAAATTTGAAGTAGTATTCACTGCTTAAAAATATTTAGAGAAAACTAAGATTATAAAATTATGATTCTGAAAATTATGATAAATAATATAGTGGAAAATAAACATAATTAAATAATAAACGTCAGAAAACCTTAATTTAAGAAACACTTCAACTAAGAGCCAGTTTGTGTTTAAAAACAAAAAAAGTTTTGATACTAAAAATTTAGATACATTTTTATAAACCTTTTTTTTGGTACCGATCTTATCTAAATCTTAATCCAAAGCTTTTAAAATTTGAATCTTAAAAAACGTATTACTTATTTTCTTAAAAATTAACTTGACACTTATTTTAATTGAAATAAAAAATTGTGTTACTGATCAAGCAGATATATACAATGAAAGCTCTACTCGCGGACAGCCCCTTCAGGCGGACAGCTCCCTTAGCCGCAGGAATTTTATAGTTTTTTAGCCTGATTTTCATTCCAAATCTGCTTTCCTAGGTACACTTGGTCTATCTACCGAATGCTATGATTCCCTTAAATCGAATATCTTCTCGATATAAAATTTGCTTCAAAAGAAATTTGAGAAATGTTCGCCATTTAAATTGAAATTTCTTTGTTTACTGATTTATTGTGAACTCTATTGTGACTTTACCGTGGGTTAAGGACCATTTAATGATCCACACAATAATCGGCTGTCAATTATCAAACATATAATTAATTATGATGAGTTGCACGTACAGGGCGAAAAAACTTTACTGAATTTTAAGTGGACTCGATTGTTTTTTTTTTCTGTTTCATTTACGAGCGAACAACATGCACAACAGTTTAAGAGTTTAGCTCAATTTTGAGATATGCAATTACATGAAATATACCCATAATTATACAAAATTTGACTCTAAATCAATGCAGTTTGAAGAAATTTATTTTTGACAGGCGAGTGAATGTTAGAATGTTAAATGGGTGCATACACTTTATATTTTTATTTATTAGCGATTTATTTTTTAATGGTGCTGCATAACATTTTAGACCCTGTACGCTAAAAACGAGTAGAGGGGTCTATCAGTTGCATAACAGGCAGAAGTAGACGTGGCTGACACCATTAAGTATACATATGCTTGACCAGCACCAACAGCCTCGGCGTTATAACGATGTTCGTCTGTCCTTCTGTATAAACAACTGGATCTCAGAGTTTATAAGAGCTAGAGCCACTAAATTTGGTTTGAAAGTCCGTCTATATGTCAGGCAGGTTAAGTTTATTTCAAATTAATGCCACGCCCCTTACCGCCCACGAAAATTGTAATAAACCATTTTCATAAAATCATAACTTGGAAACTATTAGAGCTATCGTAAGCAAATTTATACATTATGTGTATGTTAGCATTATAACTGTTCTCAACAAGTTTGATTCGGGTTGTACAACTATATGCCATAGTTCCCAGGAAACAAATCAGTCAAAAATGACTTATTTGTAAGGAAAATGGTCAACAGAATAAGTACGGGGTCGACTCAATCGACTGTAGTCTTTCTTACTAATTTTTTTTATTAAATTAAGCGCTTCAGTTTTTAGTTGTTTTGCATACAAATCCTAAAACACCCATCCAAAACACTGGCCACACTGGTCTACCTTGGCGCATACTCCGTTAGAGATGAGTGCGTGACTGAAAGTGACAGCACGACACGCACACGAATGAAGAATTTTATGCTGAAATGCTGCAAATTATTGAATTTATTTGAAATCAATAATTACCAGTTTTTATTTTGGTAATTTGAGCTGTACATTGAGTTAATTATTCAATTTCAAGTTTATCATTCCCTTGATTGGCCACTAAATGGCTTCATAATCTGATAAGTCGATGGACAGAGAGACCGACCGTTCGACTGACTGACTGACAGTTAGACAGAACCATCGTGCGGTAGGCGGTCAAGGTAAATTTGAAAATTTTGCGTGCATTTAATTGACCAACTAATTGCACGCAAAAAATTAAATCATATTAAGTGGCAGCTGCGCATTTCTTAGACGTAGTTCACTTGCAGTTGGCCAGACTAATAAGCCTCGTTAGGCAAAAAGCTTGTTTAAATTATATGCCTAATAGTGGCAGTGTTTATACGTTTCTTTCTAAGCGCCCTTTTTTAAGCTAGACTTCAGACTAGAGTCTTGAATTCATAGTAGAGTCGAGAGTCAACAAATGTGACCAAGTCAAGACTTTAGATAATTTTATACCTTAAGCCATTTTGTGCTTAAATAAATATAGCAATTGTTATGCCTGTTTAAGTTGGCTGTTGATTAGTCAACGCTAGGCCCCTAAAAGGCTGCAATACTTTCAAGTATATGCATATAAATATTGAGGGTATTTCTTGTGCGACAACTCTTACGGCTTCAACTCCAAGTTAAGCAATTTTGTGTTAAGAAAGAAAGAATGAAAAGTTAAGAAACCAAATTGAATTGGTTTAAAAATAAATGTAGTTAACCGGTCCCGTTAGGTGCTTGAGCTGAAGCCAAAGCAAACCCTTGCACCTGAATTACCTAAGACAATCAAGTTTTTTTGTCTTGAACCTCTTAATGTCTGCTTATTTGCCACTTTTTGTCGGGCTTCTCCTTCACTTGACGGCATTTCGTTTATATGGACAAATTGGCCAAATACAAATTGGCTTAAACGAAAAACAAAAATAAAAAACAGTCAATACAAGAACGAATGTTCGTTCGTTCGTTCGTTTGTTCGATGGCAGCAAGAACAACTTAACGGAACTAGTTCAATGACATTTGACTACAGTAAACATTGGCTAAAACTGCTCTGGCTGATTAAACGGCAACATAAGTAGATCAATTTCAAGGAAATCATTAAAAAATTTATTTATTTAAAAGTTGCATTTTTCAATGAAGTTCAAGCGAAAAAGTGCAAAAGAGAGGCAAGTCTCTCTGTCTCTCTCCCTCTCTACTCTGTTGCATTTTAAGCTTTGCTTTGATGTTCGCTCTAATAAATTCATCATAACTAATTTAGCATCGGCTTTTATGCTTAGATGTAATTTAGATAATAAGAGCATTCCATCGCGTTGGCTTTAATTGATATTGGAATTTTCGCAAATTAAGTGATGCCATAAATTCAGTTTATTCAAAAACGAAAAAAATAAAAAATAAATAAAACATTGTGTACTCAAAGTCATCTGTTTAAATTGACTAATTGTTAAATTGATACAGTTCTATAAATATTGTTGCATTTATAATGAAATTGTTTTAATTTTGTGTTAATAGGATGACCATATTGATCTCAGTGGAATTATATATTTTTGAACTATTTTTATGGGAAACAAAATAAAGTGAAAGAAAATAAATCAACATCATCCACATCATTTTCATGCCATAAATTCTCTACAACTATGTAATTAAGTATAAATGCATACAAAATTTAAATGTTTGGTTTTTAACTCCATTTTTTAATAGGGTGACCATGCGAATTGTATTTATTTGGGCATAATTTCAGTAAAGAGGAGTGCACGTATGAAAAGACTTACTATCAAAATTGTAGTTTTAAACAATTAAAACTGGGAATATTTTTATACAAAAACCTTAAAAAGGTGACCATACACATATAAAGCATCGTGAATGTTTCAATGTTTTACATTGCAATTTTTACTAATTTTTTCCAACCATGTAAATTATGTAAGTAAAACTACTTAAATAAAATAATTGCTACCGAATAGTAGAGTGACCATGCTTTACTTTAGTCAACTAATAATTTCATGCTGGAACATTTACATTTAGCTGTTTACGAATTTAATTATAATAAGTATATAAGTCTGCTCGTAAATCCGAGATCATTGTTTTTCTTTAGTTTAGGGTGACCGTATTTAGTCATTAAGTCGAGATGTTTAAGAAAGTAATTATAGAAATAATAAGAGTCAGGTCGGAAATTCTATATCATATTATTTTCTTAGTTTAGGGTGACCGTATTTAGTCATTAAGTCGAGATGTTTAAGAAAGTAATTATAAGAATTATAAGAGTCAGCTTGAAAATCCGATATCATTTGCTTTCCTTAGTTTAGGGTGACCGTTTTCAGTTTTTAACTCGAAATTAAATATAAAACGCACTTTACTCATAAATTACAGGGTGTTCACGTGCTCAGCGCATCTCGTTTAGGTAACAAAATGAACACAATGGTTGAGTGCACGCCTGAGACGCCGTTTAATTGATTAATTGTTGTAAATTTAATTTAATTATTATATATATCGTATGCGGTTAATTACAGTTATAGAAATAAAGGTAAGTTGATGTACTGAGTAGGATACAAGTGGCATTTCTTGTTTGTCATTGAAGCATTTAATAATAAAAAATAAATAAATAAAATAAAGTTCGCGGCTTGTAACCAAATTTGACACGCAAGAGTCAACAGTGTGAGACGATGCTACGAAGCTACGGCTTTGGCATTAGCTTTACCGTTAGAAAACTCAAGTTGAATGCGACTAATTGATGTTGTTTTGTTTCTAACATTGTTTGCATTGTTTCTGTTTTTTTGGTTTTCAGATAACTTGGTTTTAATTCTTAACAGCTGTAGTGTTAATTAATTCTATTTAATTTTTTTTTTTTTTTTTTTTTTTTTTTTTTTTACTTACCTTATGAAACTCCACCTCGGCACCATCGGCCACGCCCTCCAATTCGCGTATATACTGCGGAAAACTACATTTCACCGACTCCAGCGTCTCATTATAGATTTGCCCTGTAAGCAGCGAAAAAAGCAAAGCAAACAAAAATTGAAGTGATCAGCAAAAAGGTAGACAAATGATTTACATTAGTCACTCAACAAATGGGCACTCTAAAAATGATTATTTGAGCATACTCACTGCCTTTTGCGGTCGCGTATTGTGGCAAATATGTTTCGTTCAATGGCTGCGATAAGATCAGAAAGTTCTTGATCATCGAGCCGAATGTGCGACCCTGTAAATAAAAGTGAATAAATTTTGAGTACCCGTCACAGCACAAACAACACAATTTCCAATTCCATTTTGCAAATTGACTTCTTTGTTTAGCTTTGCGGGGGGCATTAACAATTTGTAACAATGGGTGGTATATCATTATTATTATTAACAAATAATAAATAAATTGTTACGACGTTTTAAATGAACAGCTGTGCTAATTAAACAATCGCTTAAATCCCATTAGAAGTTTAGTTACGTTCTAAGTTTAAAAATGAATTAACTTTTTCTTAAAACCGATTAGTTTTAAGCACGTTTTAGTTTTACTTTTATTTACCAATTATTAAAAAACAATAGTTTAAATAAAAATTCAAATTTCTTAGACATTTTTAGAAGTATATCTTGGCTTATAGATGTTTATTTAAATAGGTTAACAAAACTAGAATACTCTTACTAAAAAAAAGTGCTTGGTTACCTTGTTGTTTTTTTTTAGTCTTCATATTGTCAGTTAACTAAATTATCTATTTATTATATAGATAAATAAGTAAATAATTTATTTAATAAAGTAAACAATTAATTCATTTAATCGTTAATAAGAAAAAGTTAATTTTTTCTTGCAAAATTTATGATTTTAAATTTGTGCAAAACTTTAATTTTAGAATTTGTTCAAAAAAGTTAAAAAAAATTTTTTTTCTCGTGTGCTGTACAAAAATGTAACTGCTTATTTTAAACTATTTGATTTTAAATAAATATATTTTATTTAATTTAAATAATACTCGTTTATTATTTTTTTTTTTTTTTAAAAATTTATTGTTTAAAAGAAAACATAACTAAAGAAATATGTAGTTAATTTTAAAATACAATATAAAAAGTAAGCAAATTATTTTTTGAAAAACTTGTTAAACTGACTGTTGTGTGACTTAATACTTAAAATTTTATTTTTAACTTTACTTGATTCAGATTTTAAATATTTTCTGAATTGCTATTAAAAATTCGTTTTCCTTTATGCAGCTGGAAACTATACCCCTTTTTTATATATATATATTCTTGACTTTTTCCTAAATTTAAAATAATTTGTGATTTCACAAATACAGTCTACTAATCCTAAATTAATTTAATTTACTCTTAAATCAAATGACTGCTTTAAGCTTCATTAAATTATACAAGATTTCTCATTTTTTTTTAGTTTAGTTTTTTTTTGGTCATTGCCTGCGCTGTAATTGAATTGATTATGTAAATACGAGTGCATGTTTTAAGCAGCTAAAAAGATTAGAAAAAAGAATGTTTTCATGTCCAAGTATAAAACAAAACGAAAAGGAAAAAAAAGAGAAAAAAAAAAACATAATCGATCACGACTGATCGCTGAGCAAACAAAACGATCTACAATATGAATAATGGTTATTGTTAGTGAGTGTTGTTATAGGTTCACTTGTAAATGGTACCAATGAATAATTGTATACATTTCATTTGATTTAATACTAATACGACTATAACTTCATAGCCGACTCCCTCTGATATTCTGGCATTGATCTTGGGCCCGGGAGCGTGCCGTGCCGTACTGTGCCGTGCCTGCATGCTAATTGCCATTTGCCCTTGATATTGGCCAATTGTTCATGCTTTTATTTATTTATATATATAAATAAATAAATATATATGTATATATTTTGTATTTGCCAGCGAGATTCCGGTTCAAAGCGTTAGAAGCCAATGAGTGAGTGTGATTGAAGGTTAACCAGGAACTGGGTCAAGCAACTTTATGGCCACAGCACCTTAACAACGAAAGCTGGAAAAGACCAAACCCAGCTTGGTAAAAATTCAAAGCTGGGCTAAAATAGCTAAAAACCCTAGTGCCTAGGAGTGGTAGAAAACAAGAAAAGAAAGTGCCGTAAATATGCTTTAAACTACCTCAAAAAAATGGTTTATATAAAGTGCAAAAATAAAGTTCTATTTTATAATTAAGAACAAACATTTTTTAAAAGAGTTCTTTGTTCAGAAATTTAATTTTATTTTAGGTTTAAATTGAACTTATTTGAGAGCTAAAAATAAGCCCTGATTATGATTTCATGGTAAACTCCATTTATTTTATTTGCTTTTATTTAAAGCTTTTTAAAAATATAAAATTGCCAAAAAAATTATAATTTTGTGGTTAAGCAATTTTAGATTATTTAAAAGCATTTTATGCAGTTAATAAAAACAAATAAAATGTATGGAATTGAAAAGTTTTAAATGAATTTAAAAAGGATTATAGAAAAGAATGAATTCTTAAAGGACTAAAGTCTTTTGTTAGTAAAAAAAAGGCATTTTTAATTTCTTTTAAGCTTTTATTTAAAAAAGAAAGAAAATTGTATCAAGACATGCTAATTTTTTGGCTGACTTTTAGATATTTTAGATAAAATTAATTAGTTTGCAAACTAGGCTTAAAAAAATAATTTGAAATTCACTGCTTAATAATTTTTGGCTTTCAAAAACTACAGCTAGGTATAACTTTTAACTATTAATTAATTGAGCAATTTGCTTAACTAATTTTTTTAAAATCTTTTAGTTAAAATAAATTTTTATAATTTATACTTTTTAATAGTCATTAATATTAATTTTACTTATAAATATAAACTGATTTTTTGGTTAATTCTGCGCTAATAAATAAATAAAATATTGTAACTTGTTTTATTTTCTAAAGTTGTCAATCCATTGGAACACTTTTCTACCATTTCTACCAGACAAGTTAACTTTTTTTTAGCCCTTATTCAAGGCCAAGTGCCTTTTATTTGACCTAATTAAATAAAAATACTAGAAGAACCCAAACCAGTGCCCAATGTAGTTCAGCTAATATTAGATTAAATGAAATTATAATTTTTTTGTTGGTACATTTCTAACCCAGTTCTATTTTTATTTGGCTTAAATTTGTTTATTCGCTTACGTTGTCAGCGACTTTATGAGAGACTTTTAATATTTTTATCACTGTATTGTGTAGATTATTGACATACTTTCTCTTATCAACGTCAGTACAGACTCAAAATGGGAGTGCAATAATAACCCGATAAGAACAGACGAATTCGCAATGATTGCAGTACTGAAAACACTGCGAGAAATTCAACAAAAAGTTTGATTCATTTGAGTTTTCCTTGTTTATTTCATTTTTTTTAATGAAAGGCAATTAAAAATGTGATTATTAAGTGAGTATTGCTCCATATGCCTGGAGAATGGATTTGAATAACTGATGAGTTTACGGCTAGAAAAATGACACTCTAATTAATATTTATTTCATTTTTTTTTTGTAGCTAAATTTTGCTGTTGTTCTTTTCGAAATTTCACAGCCAACATATTTGAATTTTCTGCTTGAATGACAATTCAAAATGCATTGCAAATTGGTTAATTATGGCAACAGGTAATCAAAGCAAATGATGAGAAAATTTGTTAAGTTGATTTAAAGGGTATGCAGTAGTCGATATGCTGGCGTAAATATTTCAAATGATTTATTTATATCAAGTTTGTAAGTCCCCTAACAGCACTTGACTTTCCACTCATTACCTGGGCCCTAAAAAAAATATAAATAAAATCTCAACGAAATTTACTAAAAAAAAACCTTTTGAAAAATTTAACAATTCTTCACTTTTTACCAAGAAAAGTCTATAATTGGTCTAGCGTGACTTGGGCCAGCAAAAGGCAAAAAGGAGGCACTTACCACCCAAACTTGACTTACCATATCAAAGCCAACCTCGTAGTGGGTACCCCTTGTATAGAGTACGGGTATTGCCTGGCGACGGGGTAGTATTTTACCGGACGACATGCTGGGGAATATTTGGTGGGCAACCGGAGAGGGACAGATGGCTGCCTGGGCTTTTGTACTGGTCTACTTTATTTGGACCGTATTTCGTTCTTCGCACTTTTTGGCACTGAAATTCGAGCAAGACGATGAATGATTTCAAGTTTAGTAATACATAGTCATAGTAGTAGTTTTAGTCGTATAGTATATTTTACATATGCATACTAAAGTGTTTTGTTAGTTTCAGTTTTTTTTCTTTTTCTTTGGTTTCTTATCAAACAACAATCACTATAAAATCACATCAATAAAAACAAAAGTACAAAAACAAAGCAGAACAAAAAAAAATAATAAAATTAGCTACGCGTTAGATTTAAAATAAACGAAACTTAAATATGTAAGAAATTACAGTTTGGACTTGAGTTTTTAACCAATTTGGTTTAGGAAATTTTGTGTTCTGTTCTAAAGCGCTCAAAGGCACAATTTAAACTGAATTGTGCGCGTTTTGGCGGCAGCCAAGCAACCCCAAGCAACAGTAAATTAAATGCAACAACAGCAAAAACAGCTGACGTCGACGCGATAACAGCGTTGCCAATAAGAACAATAACAACAGTGGCAGCGACGCTGACGGTGACGACAACAGCGACTGCGACGCCAGCAGCGACGCGCGCGTCCGAAGTGAAAAATAATTCAAATTTGTATTCTTAGTTGACAAATCTTAATGTTTTATCAAATTTATGTGGACTGCGATAAAAACAATATTAAAGCATATGAATATTATTACAATAAAGCGACATGTTTAACTATTTTACAGCACAAAAAGTGAATGCAAAGCGCATTCAAAGATAACTGGAAACAAAGTAGTTTGAAAAATTAAACAAGACTTCAAAAAATGTTGAGTAATAAAAAGTTCATAATAAAATAATTATTTTTTTTAGTTTTCTGCGTATTTGCATTTGTTATTGTTTTTAGCTCTTCTTGGTCTCTAAGTTAATTAGTCCAACTAATGCGATTTTCTTTAAACACTTTTTTTTTAATACCCTTATGGCTAACTTGCCCGCTGGGCCCGCTGGGCGTATACGCGCGACTTGCCTCATCTTAGATGACAAAAACACTAAACACACTAATGACTTGCTGAATTACGCAGAAAATCCGTGTGAATCAAACACTTAATACCAGAAAAAGAAATAGACTTACAAAGAATCCAGTTTTAAAATTACCTTAAGACGTAAAATTTAAATAACCTGTATGAATGGGAAAGACCAGAAAAATAATATTTAATCAATTTGATTTGTTTGTCTTTCCATGCTTGATTTATTTTCGGACTAGTTGGGCTATGCCGCTCTGTAGTTGTGGGAGTATAGGGTATATTTGATGTATAACTGTTATGTATGCATGAACACTATGTAATAGTATGACGTTAACGCTACATACAACAACATTTCAGCAACTCTGACCATGAGAATCCATTTGCGGTTGTTGTTGTTGTTGTTGCTGTTTTTGCTTTCCATGGAAACACGTTTTGTTTTGTCTTTTTTTTGCCATTTTTTGTCGCTATTCTTCTTTCTTTTCTACTTCTATTTGTTTTGCTTATTATTCCTACAGCCGAGACGCGCACATGGTCAGTGTCAAGAACCATCACTGTTACATTTCCGATCTGACTGACTAATTAATTAATTTGATTCAACATTATCATATTATATTTTGTCTATTTTAAGCGCGTAGATTTTAAGCGCTGAATCTTCATACATAACTGTCGTTAATCAGCTGTTTTTGTTTTGTTTGATTATAATACCCTTTGACGCTGCCAGAAAGCTTCAGCTTCAACAGGTGGCAGCACTGTCATAGCGCCGGCAGTGCTGTAAGGCAGTTTAACAGCTGTTTGCTAGAAGCTTGTCAAACGAGAATCCACATTTTCTTTTGTGCCAGAAAATATACATATGGTATTATTAGTCTCCAAATGCAAGTACCATTTAATGCTGGTAAGCCGGGTATTTACTGTCTGGAAACCTCCAAATTTCTATGTTTTCCTTGTTTGCTATTTCCAGTTCTCCCATTGTGCCGTTATTCCCATTTATGGCAAAAGGCTCACTAAAGTTTTCCATATTTTCGGATGCTGTGAAATTAATAATTAATTCATTATTTTTCAAATTTAAAGTTTTGTTTGGCTAGATGTTCGAAAATGTTTAAATTAACAATGCCAATTGAGTAATTATCGATAATTGCCAGTATTTTTAATAGCTTCTGGCAACGCTGTGCTGTAAAACTTATTGTTTGCCAAAACAGCTGTTTTCAATTTCGCAACTTTCGTGCAAGTTTATTTATTTACGTTTACGTAACTTTAAACATTAGAAGACAAAGTGAAAAAATAAACTAAAAACAAAATCGAATGTGCTCAAGGGGCAGCCAATAGGCGACGCATTTGACGCACACTTACACAGTCAACGCATTGCATTGCGACAACAAGTCGTTTAGCCGGCAAGCGACAACAGCAACAACTTGCAAGAGAGCAACAACAAAGAGAGCAACACCCACTCGTGTCTCGTGTCGTGGTGTGAATCTCAACTGGTCAAACGTGTGGTGGTGGTGATGACACGCACAGCACAAGACGTGCTCGGCGTGCTGCGCGGCCTGCAAATAGTTGCGGAGGCGTGTGGCCGCGAGCATCTGTCGTTGACTAAGCATCTATGGAGCAATTCAAGTGTGCGCGAACTCTTGTCGGCCAATGTGACTCAGTCAGCGGAAACAGTGCGTTCGTTTGGCCAACAGCCCAGCGAGGAGCTAAAGAAACTACAATCACTGTTACAGGAAACGGGTGAACGCGGCTACGTGGTGGCTCAGGGATTGTGTCATTTGATTGAAACGAAATTACCCTGTGATTTGCCAGCAATGCAGCGAGTTAATTGGCAAAATAATACGGCAGCAACAGCTGGTGCTGCTGCTGGTGGCGGTGTTGTCGGTGGCGCAGCAACAGCTGCTGCTACGCCTGCCAGTCGGAGTCATTTGGATGCAGCCGATGCGGCCAATTTGGATATATCTTCCATAACACTGCAGGAATTTGAGGAAATTCTCTCGAAGCGCAACAAAAATCGCAATGTTAGTCTGAGGACCGCGAGCACCGAGAGCAAACAGCTGCCCACAGTGCCAAAGCCAGTGGCAGCAGCTGGAGCAGGCACTGCTACGCCCAGCAGTACAGGCGCTCTGAGCAAGGATACCGAGTATGTGGATAACATAATGAGATTTGTAGCCGGAGGTACAAGCACAGCGAAACCAGGAGAAGCTGTGTCAAGTGAGTCATTACTTCAACTCTCTCTTTCTCTCTCTAATGTTGTGCCTCTCTTTGCAGCTGGTGGAAAGACAACGGAGGCAACGCTGCCGGAGCTGAGCAAAGTGGCCAAACAACGACGTGTGCCTGCCTCGCGTCTGGGACGCATGGCCTCATTTGGTGGCCTCTTTGCTGGCCTTGGCCTGGGCACCATTAATGAGCTGACGAAGGGTGCACTTGGTCTGGGCGGTTCCACAAACATGCGCGATGCTCTGCTGAGTCCTGCGAATGCGGAACGCATTGTGGATACGCTGTGCAAGGTGCGTGGCGCAGCTTTGAAGATTGGCCAAATATTGAGCATACAGGACACGAATGTAGTGTCACCGCAGCTGGCCAAGGCATTCGAGCGTGTTCGCCAGGCTGCTGACTATATGCCCGACTGGCAGGTGGAACGTGTAATGACCACTCAATTGGGTCCAGATTGGAGGAAACGTTTAACGAGCTTCGATGACAAACCCTTTGCGGCTGCTTCCATTGGTCAAGTGCATCGAGCCACGCTGCTCGATGGTATGCAGGTGGCCATTAAGATTCAGTATCCCGGTGTTGCCCAGAGCATCGAGAGCGACATTGATAATCTGGTGGGTATGCTCAAGGTTTGGGATGTCTTCCCCCAAGGCTTCTTCATAGACAATGTGGTGCGCGTGGCGAAACGTGAACTCCAATGGGAAGTGGACTACGATCGTGAGGCGGAATATACCGAAAAGTTTCGTGAAATGATATCACCCTATCCGGAGTATTATGTGCCCAGGGTTATACGTGAGCTGACCACGTCCAGTGTGCTCACCACCGAGCTGGTGCCAGGTGTGCCACTCGACAAGTGCTTCGATCTGAGGTGAGTCTAAGGGAGAGTGTGTCAATGAGAGTGAGAGTGAGAGAGAGAGAGCAGTATGATTGATGCTTCTTTGATTTTGTTTAGTTCTGAGTCAAAAAAAAAAGATCAGCAATTTAATTGATTAAATGGCAATTAATCGGATTTATGATTGCATCATCGAAAGATTTGTATCTCAGTTAAGCTCACTAATTAAGTAATTAGAAATTTAAATAACTAAACAAACAAATAACTAAAGACTTTTGAATGCACTACAATTCTTGTATTTTAAAATGCTTCAACTAAGTTTTAACTCTTGGATTAATCCAGCTAAATTCTTTCTCCCCTTTCAGCTATGAGCATCGTGCTCACATTGCCAGCTCCGTGCTGAAGTTGTGTCTGCGGGAACTTTTTGAGATCGAGTGCATGCAAACGGATCCAAATTGGTCAAATTTTCTGTATGATGAAAACAGTCGTCGTTTGATGCTAATTGACTTTGGATCGACACGATTCTATAAGCACGAGTTTATCAGGAACTATCGTCGGGTTATCATCAGTGCGGCGGAGAATAATCGTCAGGGCGTACTGGAGATGTCCCGTGAGATGGGATTCCTGACCGGCTATGAGACAAAGCAAATGGAACAGGCACATGTCGATGCTGTCATGATTTTGGGTGAAATCTTTCGTTATGATGGACCCTTTGATTTTGGTAAACAAAATACTACCGAACGATTGGCCAGTTTGGTGCCTACGATGGTGGCGCATCGTTTGTGTCCACCTCCAGAGGAGATTTACTCCATTCACCGCAAATTGTCGGGTATTTTCCTACTCTGCGCTCGTTTGAACGTCCGCATGAATTGTGTTCCCTTTTACAAGGAAATTATTTTGGGAAAATTCAAAGAATAATACCTCATTCGGTTTCTGGTAAATAGTTTTCTTTTTTTTTTAATTGTTTTAACATAATTCTAAGTGCTCTTAATGTATAAAATGTGCTAAACAAATAAATTATACACAGAAATATTGTAGGGAGAATGGAATAAAAGTTGTTTGATTTAAACTGGAAATTTCATTGTTTATGGAGTATTTAATTGCATTGAAATTGAAAGTGGTGAAAACCAAGTGTCTGCTCTGCGTTTAACAACACTGAAATTTCACATGTTTGCCAAACTTCTATCGCAGCAAAGAACTGTAAAAAGAAATCATTTTTGTAGACTTTATTTTATTTTAAATATTCAAATAAAATTATTATTAATAAAATAATTACAGTGTTTTAACAATTAATAAATAATTAAAGATATTTTATTTTTTTTTTTTTAGTGTTTCAAATTTATTTAAAAGAGTAATTATTACAAAACAAAAATTAAATGTATTTTATTAATTAATTAATTATTTTCTTTTACATATTAATTTTTGATATAATCATTAATTTTATTTATTTATCTACAAATATTAACTTACATAGTTACTTAGTTAAATACTCGCGACTGCTTTTAGTTTGCGTTAATAAATAAATATAATAAAATCTTTATACAATAATATTTATAAAGTAATCTAAGCACATTTAGTCAAATATTCTGATTTGAAACCCACTTAAGTCACATTAAAACTTCAGCTTTGAAACATTCGTAAGCTACACTAGAACAACTACAACGACAACAAATTGTACACAAACATACAGACAAGATGCCTGATTCATCTTCAACTCCAACCGGAGATGGCATGCCGTCCCAGTCTTCATCTACAAGATCTTCAACTGCAAGTTTCAGCCACGATATGGAAGAGGAGGTCATAACTTTGTTGGATGCGAATCAAATTGCAAAAGAATTACATGAGATGACACTCTATTTGGATGAACTGGAACTGAAGCTACAGACTGGAGTGCCAACCTGTTCAAGGCCTGAGGAATACGACGAGACTGCATTGGAATTGTATGGATCACAGAATGAGAGTGTACGGAAATTGCAGAGAGATGCAATGAAATTGCAGCATCAGGTGGATGAACTCCAAGAATGCTCGAAGGGAACTATAAGTGTGATGATCACATTGCAGAATTCGTTGTGCATACTGGAGAGGCAAAAGCTTAAAAATCGTCGTCGAACTGAATCGATAGAATCGATAAAGCATCAAATGGATTTGGATGGTGGCCGATGTCAGCAGCGTTATAAATATTTACGCGATTTGTGCTACAATTGGAGCGAGGTCTATGAGAACACTAGGGAAATGAAGAGACTTTACGATGGACGTGTACGGCTGCTGTACTCGAAGGCAGCATATCACAAGGAGAAGCGGGGTATTTTCATCAAGTTGGAGGAAACTGAAACCGCTTGCGTCTGTGCGAAGGAGGAATTGATGCGACAAGCGAAGCATATGAAGGGTTGGGTGAACGTATTGATTGAATCGGAACCGTTGTGTAATTCTATAGTGTCGATTGAACCTACACTATTGACTCTGAACGAATATGATGATGATTTGCACACAAAACGCCAAACGTCGAACGAAATGCTATCGTCAGTGTCGTTCTCAACCGGCTGGTATGATCGTATGTCGAGCATGATGAAGCAGAAATCCTTCTTTTCCCGACGACTTTCAAATAAGCCACTTAACATATTTAAGAATAGAGTGAGTGTTAGGTATAGGAATACATAAACTTAATTTCACAACACTTTGCAATTTCATAATTCAAAATTAACGGCAAAAGGTTATCGTTAACACACACTCAACTGGCACTGCAAGCAGCATATACTCTAGTGCGGAATGATACTGGCAAATTGTGAAGCTCATATATGATGAACATGACGGAAAGCTGAAAAATGTCATTCCAGAAGAAACAATACGTATGCTGTTGTGACTAACAGTGCGCTTTAGCAGGCGCCTCTGTTAAACGCACATTGAGCATAACAGTGCCAATTTGAGCATTTGCGTTATTTCCATTTCATTTTTGAATCTTTGCTCTCTCTTTTTAACCTGTAGAATTTAAACAAAAAAACTTATTCGGTTTGCTCAGCTGATAAAGCGGCGACAGTTAGCAATGCAACGGAAACGTTCTGAACAAATATAAATAATATTAATAATAATAATAGAGCGTACAGAATGTGCAATGTAATGTTGAAACTGGGATCTGTCAAATGCGTGGGCCACCAACATCATACTACATACTACATACGTAAATAATAAAATGTCGCTACTCTCTTTTTAAATATCACTTTTCAGTGCGTTTTTGCATTTCGTGCGTGTCAGATCGTTGGGAGATCGGTCGTCGTGCATTTCGTGCGTTTGTCGAACGTTCGTTCCCGTCTGTTGTGAACGATAGAAGAAGCAACAGCAGCAACAACAATAAGAATTATTATAATAATTCAAATAAGAACAACGACAATAATAACAGAAACAGACAAAGTATTTGTGCATAGCACATAAATGCCTGTGCACTTATTTTATTTAATTTAAATTCTTGACTCTCCATTATTTATTATGATTATTATTGTTCTTTTTTAATTCAATATTGGTTGCCGCCTGTCGCGTTGTTTGTTTATTTGTTTATTTTTGTTGTTGTTGTTGCGGTCAATAAGCGACTTGAAACCGCGCGCGCGCAACTCAACGCCGCTCTCGTCTGCCTGCATTTGTGTCTCCTACTACGTTTATTATAATAATTATAGTTATAATAGTTTTTTTTGTGCTTTTTTTGTTTGTTGGTTTTTTTTTTGTTTTCGTTAAGTTTTGTACTTGTCGTGCGTGCAATAACAACAGTGCAAATATTTTTACAACAACAACAACACGCACTTTCACACACAGAGATACAGTTGTGCGGTTGAGTGTGTGTGTGTGTGTGTATGCGCGAGTCTAGCTATCTGTGCGTGTTTGTGTGAGGAAGTTATAGTTTAATGTTGGTTAGTCTCAATTGTCGACGACAACGCATTGCGGCTGATTGATGCCAGTTGCTGGTTGTTGCTTTTGTTGTGGCGGCTGCTTTGGACAAAAACACATACATAAGTACCACACACGTACATACATATATCTACTTGGTATATCAATGTAAGTATGAATGCATGCATATAAAAATTTACATAGTAGATGTGCTTTTTACTCTCTGCTCTCCATCTCCCTCACGTTCTCTTTCTGTCGCTCGCAGCATGTGCATGTCTGTGTGTGTGTGTGAGAGAGAGCGTAAAACAAAAGCCGCAAGACAAAGTGCAGCAGCCGTTGATCTCAACTGTTGGTGCTGTTGTTATTACTGCTGCTGGCGCTGCCTCTGCTGCCTCTGCTGCCTCTGCTGTTTATCAATGAAAGTGTTTTTCTTGTTGTTGTTACTTCTCTTTTGAGTGCTGCCAACTTGTTGCATAAACAAACTTTAAATGCAGTTTGCATGTCAAAAGCAGCTTAACAGAGTTAACCACACCAAAGTAGTTTTCTCTTACAAAAATTCATAATTCCAGAAGTTACATATAATTTTTGCATTGCATTTTTTATTAAACTAATTTGCCTGCGTTTGTGTTTGTTTATAGTTAGGGTATACGGCAAGTTAACATTGATAAACGTGACATTTACTTTAGCTTAATTTATAATAATTTTTGCACGAGGGCTTATACGGCTTATTCGCTCTTGTTTATTTAATGTGTACTATCAAAGCACGTCGAAAAATGTCTTTATTATGTATGTACATATGTATGTGTATAAAGAATCTATCTATATGTTTATTATGTACATACATCGGTACATATGTGTTTGAGGCAAATAAACTGTTTTACATATGTAGCATGTGTATTAAGAACTGCCGTTGCCAGCAGCACCAATAGCAACAACAACAACAATAACAATAACAACAAGTATAAGAAGAAACCTTTTGATAATCATATCACGCAGTCCACTGATAATTCCCATTGTATTCTACTTTTGTTGTTGTTTTTATTGTTGTTTTTTCTCAGCAATCGACGCTCGCTGAGCGTCTTATTATCAGTTGCTCTCTTTCTCTGTCGCTCTCTTTTGCTCTCCCTCTCTCTCTCTCTCTCTCTGTCTCTATCTCTGTCGCCCACTCTTTATCGTTATACCTCAAGAGAGACATAACATCGCGACTCTTTTGATTGCCGCCTCTAAATTGGAATTTCTTTGCATACATGTACTAAATTTGATTTTTTATTTTCTTCATTTTTTTTTTTGTGCTTTTGCTATACTTAAATTTAGAATACAGTAAAGTCTATTGATACGCGATTCCGTTAGTTTCACTGTAATCAGCAGATAAAATAAATTTTTAACAAAATCTGCAAATTCTACGCTAATTTTGTATCTTTCAGTTGTTTTTATAGTGTAATGATTAGCTATATATCATTTAGGTAAGAATAGTTTTATTTTAAACATGTTTTAAGACATTTCTCTCAGTGTTACATCAGATAAATTCCTTATAATAAGTTTTATGAGCGCCAACTTTGTTGACAAATTTTTTAAGCGACTCGATAAATATTTAAATTTTATGGATAAACATTATAGGTGATATCTTTCTGTCTAGACACTAAGAAAAATGTTCTAAACATTTCTGTTTATGTTATTCTCAAGTAGAGTTGATAAATACTGAAGTTTTTCTATAATTTGACTCTTCAGATTTAGTTTATACCAAGAAATTAAAGAACTCTGCCGATCAGTTGTAGAATAAACAAAAGTTTGTTGGAATTTCGCGCAGTGTAACATGAGATAAGGTGCTTTGTTTTCCTTTCTGCAGCTTTTTCCGTTTGTAATCAATGGAAAAACTTAGGTATGCGATCGTTGCTATTTGCTGTCTCTTTTTAACCAACTATTATTTTATGCATAGGTGAAGGAATGTAGCCAAAGCATAGAGGGAAAAGATAGAAAAGATGGAGCAAAAGGAAAAAAGTCAGAGAACTGAAAATTATTTCAAACTATTGTGTAATTTACATTAACGAGCGGATGTCGTTGGCTTCTACAATATAATGAACCAATTACCCAGTTTGTCTCTTGATTCGATTGCTTGCACACACACGCACACCGCGGCAGATACATTAAGATATACACATACAGATACATTTGTATCTACGTTTCGCACAGCAACCGTCGAGATTTTTGTATGCGCCTTTTGCGCTTCCATTTAAATTTCATTCATGTTGGAAGAAGACACCCACTTGATGCCGCTTCTGATTATCAACATTAAAGCACTGCGAAATATGCTTACAGATACAGAGATACAAGATATAAAATATCAGAATACTTTTTTTTTTTTTTTTTTTTAGGGAGACTTCAAGTGCCTCTTCCGCATTTGCCGGCCCACCCACGTGCCAAGCGCCAAATATTTACGAGTGTACTCATAGTTAAGTAGTTGTACTCGTATCTCTATCTATCCTTCTCAGTCCCCCATCTCCCTCTACCTCTCTGTCTCTTACTGTCTCGCGTCCGTAGCACTCGAGAAGCATTCCAAAAATGCGAACCATCTACTGAACTGAGTGCCTGGGATGCTGTCACTGGGATTTACTTGGCAAATATTTCGATTAAATTGTTCAATTTGCTTTTAGCTTACTCGCAAATGGCATAACGAGTGCTTGCATTCATTTATCTGAATAATCAACTACTTTAAATGACTGCTACTTTAACTCTTTCTTTTTTCTCTCCTAAACCCAGAGCTCTGGATTTCCTTTGTTGCCGGGAATTCTAGATAAGACTTGTTTAAATTAACTGTAAAATTTCTAATTAACAATTTCCCAGAACTTGAGATTAAGACAATTTGCAATTTCTTATATTTTATATATTTTTATTTGATATACAAAATTCACAAAGTGCTGAAACAATTTAATGAATTAAAATATAATTTAATTGATAGTTTGTTACGTCGTGGAAAGGCAGCAAAATTTCGATTTTATGTTCATAAAAATTGTTTTTATTTAAATCTTTAAGTTTTGATAAATATTCACCATTTCCTTTCAGCTCTTTTCCAAGAATTCCTGGCAAGGAATTAACGAATATTCCTATTGTATAATATTTAAAAACATTTGTTCCATAACAAATTAAATTATTTAGCTATCTAAGCCATTGATAAAACTTATTTTTCATTTTAATTTTTTTAAGATTTCGCAAAGCTCTGCTGAATAATAGAAAAATAGCAAAAACAGATATACAACAAGTGACCATGGAGGTGTGAGCGTGCGAGTTGTGTTAATTAACTGAATAGTTTACAGAGACTTGTTAATTCATAATTACTTAATAGTTAAGCAGTTAACACACTGACTTAAATCAAAATTTATATGAAGTAAAGAGCTTCTCACAAGCTAATAAGCTAATTGACTAATTAATGTGTTTATTAAATCTGTAGGCAGAATTATACAGCAGTTTTTATTGAATTGATTATTGTTACGAATATGAATTCAGTACTTATAATATTATAGCTATTATTGCTAATCTAATAAGTGTTGGTTTTATAGTTAAAGTATAGGACTTGAATTTTTTTTTTTTTGTATAAGCATTAGCTTAATCATTTTTATCATTATTATTCATTTAATTGTAGTAAGCATTTTCATTATTACTCTCAGTTTCAGTATTATTATTATAATAAATATTTTCTCATCATTATTTTCATTATTATTATTATTATTATTATTATTACTATTATTATTATTATTATTATTATTATTATTATTATTATTATTTTCATTATTATTATTATTATTATTATTATTATTATTATTATTATTATTATTATTATTATTATTATTATTATTATTATTATGATTATTATTATTATTATTATTATTATTATTATTATTATTATTATTATTATTACTATTATTATTCTTATTATTATTAACATTTTAATTACATTAATTATTAATAACAAATTATATACATTTTTCAAGTGTTCCTTCGCTGTTGACACTTCTAAGATGTTTGTGATTGACACGTTTACTTGATTTAAACACACACTTACACACACTCACACATTTGTCGCCGTCTTGAATCAACGACTTTACGAGTTTATTCACGATAAAGTGACGAGTTACGGGCTCTCGAGCCCGGGAGGCCTTCGCCTGTAGTTGAAGGCGCAGTTCAACAACTTGGCGTTGAATTCATTTTTGCGTAGCTATTAGATAATGATATACTCACAGCACCCACTTTAATGCCCCTCCCCCTACGCCTCCCTTCGGTTCTCATCTGTACATCAATCAGTTGAAACGTCCAGTCTAGTATACCAAATACCGCAATAAACTGGCTAAGGGCTGATCCGATCTGAGATGATCTGATCTGTTCTGCTTTGATTGCACAATGCAATTGAGTGAAATCCTTGGATTACTTATGATTTAAAGACCAAATTCAGACATGAGATGGCATTAATTTATAAGATAAACTCTTCAAGTGTTTAATAAATAAACAATTTTATATTTAAATTAAATTTAATCAATTTTTAGCTCTTAAAGTCTTTTTTGTTGTTGTTGTTAACTTAAGTTTTTGAATCTTAATAAATTTAAAATTATTTACCATAATTTTTAATGCCACTTTTAGTGTTCTAAACAATATTTTCGAAATTTAAATCATTAAATTGAAATAAATTTAAAATTTGTGTAATTTATTTAAGGACAAAACTTCGCTGTTTATTCCAATTTTTCTCAGTGTAGCTGTCACCGAAGTTAATTTCCAAGCTTATTTTCATTTTTTTTATTCCTTTGAGCTACGTAAGACTTAATAATAGAGTTTTTTCTATGACATTTACAAACTAGTTAATAATAGGCTTTAATATTTCGTCGCTAATTAAATTTGAAAGCTAACAAAATGTAAAAATTCCATCCGTTTATGTTGTTTATATAAAAAATTTAGTATTTTAGCATAAAATATTTATTACACTTGGAAAGGGTTTAAAAAAGAATCTTAAGTAATTTATTTTAATTGAATTGAGAATTTAACAACTTTTTGATGATCATTAAACGTAATCATCTTGTTTATGTTGTGATGTGTCTTTGGCGCCAGTGACAACAACAACAACAGCAACAGCAACAACAACAGCAACCATAACAAGCAATTATTAGATACATAATTTATCAAACAATTTTCATAGCAAGTCCGAGGCGTTTGTTAAGTGTTATTAAAATTACAAACAACAGCAACAATTAAGTGTGTGTGTGTCAGTGTGTGAGTGTGTGTGTGTGTTTGCTTATAACTCATTCGTAGGCTAACTCCAATATATAGTTTCGCATTTTGCTAGCCTCATGAATATGCAAAAGGCAACGAACGCATCGAAGGAAATGCCGGATAGTTTTTCCAATCATAAATTATAGTGGTGGCAACAACGACGACAACGACGACGACGATGACGACGACGATGACGACGACTACGGCCAAGTTTTCAGCGGAAACTGACAAACTGACAACCTGGCAGCTGCAACTGGGATATTAAAAACAATTATAACTGTCCATGGCATAATAAGACTCGGAGACTCGAAGACAAACAGCAACAGAACATTGCGTTCTACCAATTAAAATTGGTATCTCTACTCTACTTATAACTTTACCATACACAATTGGAAATGATAATTAAAGGGTATAGAAAACAGGTGAAATTTGTTGATAACTTATGAGCATAGGAGCATGGAAAATTCATTGACTCACATGTGTGTTAAATTCACTATCGTTTCTTTTATGGGTCACATATGTAATGTGGGTATAATAGAGTAGGTTAGTAATACTTTATATGGGCTGTGGGTTGCAAAATAAAATAGTGTTGGTTTGATGAGTAAGAAGAACTGCAACGTTTGGCTGCTTACAAGAGACTAAATTTATTTCATCATACTTCTTAATAGCTAATAGCGTTGCCACCTAACATATAACAGAGAATTGCCATATCAACACTCTTCCTCAATTCGATTGTTAATGTTTAGTTTAATCCGAGCAACGCAGTACATTTCTTATGATTTACTTTTGACAAATTCTTAGTCAGTATATCGGCAATCATTTCATTTGTTGGACAGTATGTTAAACTAATTAAATTCTGCTCAAGACAATTTCTTACATGGTGATATTTTACATCAATGTGTTTGCTTCTGGCGTGATAAACTGGATTTTTTACAAGATTTAAAGCGCCTACATTATCGCCATGCATGGTTACACAATCAAGTTTAAAATACAAATTCATTTCTTTAATTAATTTTCTCAAATAAATCGCTTCTTTTGCAGCATCTGAGAGTGCCATATACTCTGCCTCCGTGCTGCTTAGTGCAACCGATTTTTGTTTTCTTGACGTCCTGAAAAAACAGCTCCTGCCCACATGAATGTGTATCCAGTGAACGACTTCCTATCGGTAGAGTCACCTGCCCAATCCGCGTCTGCGTAGCCAGTTATATCAACTCCGGATTTCTTGTACGTCAGCGCCAAATCTGCCGTTGTGTTCAGATATCGTAGAACTTGCTTTGCCGCAGCAAGATGTTCGCCGTGAGGATTCGAATTCCTTTGCGAAAGCTTGCACACTGAGTGCAAAATATCTGGTCGTGAACATAGCGCAATGTACATCAATGATCCAATGACGGATTGATACTCGGTCACATCAACGCGCTTACACGACTCATTCTCACAGTTGACTTGAAAATTAGCTTCTAACGGCATTGAAGCTGTGCGACAATTGACCATGCCCATCTCATGAAGCAATCCCATTATATGCTTCTTTTGGCCCACACGTATCGCACCAGTTTTTCCTTCTCTCTGGATTTCCAAACCCAAAAAGTTTGTTATTGGACCTTTGTCGACAACCTGAAATTCAGAAGAAATCGCTTGTTTAGTAGCCAGCATCTCACCCTCATTTGAACACGCCAACATCAAGTCGTCAACATATACAGCGATTATGTTGATCGTCTTTTTCTCTGTACATTTTGTGTACAAGCATGGTTCGCTCTCGCATGCTTGATAGCCCATCTTTTTAGAACGCTATCTAACTTTGTGTTCCAAACTCGACCCGCTTGCTTAAGGCCGTATAGAGACTTCTTCAGCTTCAGAACATGTCCAGACTCGTCGTCGTAGAATTCTGGTTGGCTCATATATATATCTTCTTGAAGACTCCCGTTTAGGTATGCCGTCGACACGTCTAGCTGGTGTACATATAGCTCGTACTCAGCTGCCATTGCCAAAATCATTCGAATTGTCGCAAAACGTACCACTGGAGAATACGTCTCTTCGTAGTCTATGCCATATCTTTGACTGCAACCCTTTGCGACCAAACGCGCCTTGTAGCGCTCGACTTCTCCAGATGCATTCGTTTTTAACGTATACACCCATTTGCAACCTATGGGCTTCTTTCCAGGTGGTAGTTCCACTAAATCCCATGTGTCGTTTCCAATTAGAGCATCATACTCTTCCTGCATTGCCAACTTCCATTCATCGGCTTGAGGACTCTGTTGTGCTTGCTGCATGGTTAATGGAACTTCGATGTCATTGGCTAACATCATATTCAGTACATTGTATTGAAGACTTGGCCTTCCACGCAAGCCAGTTCTAATAATTTTTGGTCTGCCAGGACCCCTTTTCGGTGTTGCACTTTCCGGCACAGTATTTACGGCCACTTCTTGAATGTCGTCTTGGCCGTCCGGAATGTCTTGCTGATTATCGACAATACCATTACTCTCTGCCATGTTACCTTGTTCATCAGTTTCGTCGTCCACCATAATTATAGCAGCTGTCGGTTCACCTTTCTTAAATGTACTATTCTCAATGAAGACAACATCTCTACTGATCTTCACGTTTCCGGTTGTCTTGTCGATCAACCGATACGCTTTTGACGACTCCGAGTATCCGACCATCGTATATTCTTTTCCTTTCTCCTGGAACTTCTTCTTTGGACCCTTT
This sequence comes from Drosophila nigrodunni, assembly GCA_020829145.1. Taxonomy (NCBI): domain Eukaryota; kingdom Metazoa; phylum Arthropoda; class Insecta; order Diptera; family Drosophilidae; genus Drosophila; species Drosophila nigrodunni. The sequence continues at coordinate 14,365,303 of JACVCZ010000002.1, forward strand.
TCAAGTGCAATGGCAATGCTTCCAAACACCCTCAAGTGCTTTTACAACTGGCTTATGTCCCGTAAACATCTCAAATGGCGTTGTGCCATCTAATGCTTTCGTCGGCGATCTGTTTCTTAGGTATGCAGCACATGCGACTGCCTCCGCCCAATAACTCTCGTTCAAGCCAGCACTATTAACCATAACTCGTGCCATTTCCACCAAAGTCCGATTGCAGCGCTCCGCAACTCCGTTCTGTTGTGGAGTGTATGGTACAGTAAGCTGCCGTTTGATTCCTATAGACTTCAGATATTCGTCGAATTCCATGTTGACATATTCAGTTCCATTGTCACTTCTTATTACTTTCACCTTCAGGCCTTTTTGACGCTCTATCATGGTGATGTGCTCCTTAAATATTTTCGTCACCTCGGATTTGTGTTTCATGAAGTAAACGTGAATATATCGGCTTTTATCGTCGATCATCGTCACAAAATATCTGGCACCTCCATTAGATATTTGACTGATAGGTCCGCAAACGTCCGTATGTATAAGCTCAAGCAGCTCATCAGCTCTTGTTTGCGACTTCTCAAATGGGCTCACGTGACATTTGTTCTTCATGCAACTTATGCAGTCCAAATTTATTCTTGTTGAATTTAATGTCAATCCACGTACCATATCCTTGCTCTTTAGTTCTTGCAAGCTCTGCACATTTAGATGCCCATATCTCTCATGCCATTTCATAATATCATCCGAAGCTTTCGACACACAATATCTCTGGAATCTTTGTTTCACACAGGAACAATCCGCCGACCTTTTTGGCCTTCATTATCGTACCATCTTTATCGTAAATCTTAGCAAATTCTTGATAGAATTCAACATGACATCCATTTGCAACTGCCTTCCCTACCGACAAAAGTTGCACTGCAAATCTGGAACAAATAGCACGTCTTTCAGTGTAATTTTAACGCCACACAGGCTGTTGACAACCACTGTTCCTCGTCCACACGCCGTGGTGAAATTGTTTCCAGCTAATTCGATATTTTCGTCATGTTTCTCAAACTTATCGAATAATTCACGATGTGTACACATATGCGATGTTGCTCCACTATCGATAACCCAAACATTCTTACTTATTCGATTAATTCCAGAAACACCAGCAAACGAACGATGTATCGATTCTTTATTCTTTGTTTCTTCGCTTTTTTTGCTACATTTTTTCCACGAATTTTTTCGTTGTCCTCTTTGGATGTACATTTTGCCGCGAAATGCCCAGGCTGACCACACTTAAAGCATTTAAAATCACGACGGCTCTCTGTCTTTGCGTATTTTCCTCGCCCCTTGCCTCCATATCCAGTGGGACGCGCAGAAAATGATTGTGTGCTCTCTTTTTGATCGCAAACTTTTCGTCGTTCATTTTCCTCTGTCAATTTACATTTTATGACGCTCAGACTAGGTAATCCATCACGGGCCTCCAAAGCAACCACCAGATTCTCATAGGACGTTGGCAGACTGGCCAGCAGCATTATTACGATCAGCTCTTCCTGAAGTGTTATTCCAATTGCTGATAGGTTCTCAACAATGTTCGAGAACTCCATTATATGCGTTTGCACATTTTCGCTTTCTGCCATTCTCTTGTTTAGTAACTGTTTAAACAATGTCACCTTGCGTACGGGACCACTTGGACGATGAAGTTGTTGAAGCTCACTCCAAATTTCGCTTGCTGACTTGCACTTCTTTATGCAATTTATTTGCGACGCACTTATCGACAAAAACAGTACTGCCATGGCTTTATCATTTTCGCGCTTCCATGTCTGAAACGCCGCACTTGTCTCATCTTCTGGCTTTACATATTCGTTTGAAACCACAGCCCAAAGATTCTGATGCACCAAAACACTACGCGCCAAGACACACCATGAGTCGTAGTTGGTGTCATCCAACTTTTCAATATTGTACATAGAACTCATTTTCTGAATTTCTTTTTTAATACTTATTCGTTTTCTTGCATTGTCCGTTATGCACCGAAAAATTCTTAGTCTCAATTTCTTCTCTACTCTGTACACTATTTCTTAGTATACACACTTGTGCACTGGGTCCATAACCTGTTGGTTTGATGAGTAAGAAGAACTGCAACGTTTGGCTGCTTACAAGAGACTAAATTTATTTCATCATACTTCTTAATAGCTAATAGCGTTGCCACCTAACATATAACAGAGAATTGCCATATCAACAAATAGAAATAGAAACAGGCATAAAATTGCTTAAATTATTTCAATTGAAGGTATAGAAATCAGAAAATGGGTAATCAAGCTTGCAGCAGCTTAGCTTACACATACCCTGTAAAAAACTATTAATTGCATTCAAAATTTCAAAGCAATTATCATTTATTTATGTATTTTATTTCACTTTTTAAATTCATGTTTGATTTGTAGCTTGTCAAAGACTCTCTGGCGTATTTATTACTCAATTTTACATAAAAGATTTAAATCGTTTCTAGTATTTAAAGGGTGCAATCTGTTGAGTCTTTAGCTGTTTTTGTTTTGGTGGCTAGGCCTGTTGCAAGCTGCTTTGGAGGACCAGAAAGTCTATACGTGTAACTGGAGTGGTGTAGCCCTATAAGCTTCAAAAGAGCTAAAATAATATAGGAATCACATTTGACTGACATCACTTAGAAAGTCAAGAAATTTAAAATTGAACTGGTTGCTTTGGAGTTCTAGCAAACTGTCACTTCTTGCCAAGAGCTTAATAGATTTTCATTTATGCCAAAATCTATATGGGGAATTGCTTCTAAAACTCAAATAAAACCCCTAGAAACTATGCAAAAAAAAGGCTTTGAGTAGATGAACTGAAGTCAAATGGTATAACAATCACATCAGTTATTACCTTTGATGTTTTTTAATAAAACAATTTATACACCCTATCAAACAATATACCCTACCTATTTATTTAAAATTCTACAGGGTATAGCAAAACAAACAAAAATGTTCTGAAATATTACTTAGTAATACTAATAACCATAAATTGTTTGTGTTGTTTTAATTGTTTTTGTTGTACTCACCTCTTTTTTGTTTGCCTATAATTTTGTTGTTGTTACCTTCTTGTATATTTAAAATTCCCTTTTTTTTTCGTTACGTTTTTTTTTTAATGTTTTGTTAACTAGAAAAATTGTATAAACATTTAAACACTTTAGCTTTGTGCGGGCGTTTCATTTTGAACCCGCAGATGCAAATAGTAAAGAATTTTAGCTTTCGATTTTGAGTTTCATATAAATATAGACATGCATAATTTTGTATGCAACAAGTGTTCTAGCAAATAATATAAAATAAGATATATGTAAAAATAGATCTTCTTGGATAGATAGCCACTAAGTTATTTAATTCCAAATATTTCCGTTGGTTCAAAAATGGATCGCAGCAGAAAATGTATATTCATAATATTCCTTGATCTACATAAAATTTGCTATGTTTTTATGTAAAACCCAACTGATTTGCATTGGAATTTACAGAATAGAATTTAAGTATTATCATAACTTAGTTTGTTTCAGCGAGTTTACCAGTTTGAAGCTTTGTTTTTTTGATGTTTTGCGAATATTATTTTTTTTTTTGGTTGAGAAATGCTTACGATGTTGATCAGAGATATTTAAATTAATATTAAATTAAAACATGTATTTGATAAGTATACGAAACTGTTGCTGGGCACACAGTGATTGGCTCTGGTTGAGGTTGGTTAACTTTCTTCATGATGATGATGATGATGATGATAATCCCTAAACGAAACCTGATCTTCACTGCCTTTTGGCACAGCATGTACATGTTGGTGTTGCATGTTGCAGTTGCAATACCCGGGTTGCTGTACAAGTCCTCAGAGCACAACTGACCAGACCAGGCCCAATCCCAACCCCAGTCTATTCGATCTGATCTTGGTCTGTTTATGAACGATCTTGACAGTACACGATGCGATCGCAAGTGAGCGAAACTTGTTTGGTCTTGTCTTTAAGATTGTGTGTATGAAGTTGAGGCTGAGGATGGGGCTGTGGATGGGGCTGTGGATGAGGCTGAGTTTGGAAATGGGAATGAGGTTTGCACATTCTTGATCGGCGTCATCAATGTTTTGCGATGATGACGTTTAGAGTGCTTGGGATGATCACAATAATGATCATAAATGTGAGTATTTAACGCTGTTCTCCGGGTTTCTGCTTCATTTTTTTTCTTCTTTTTTTTCTTTTAATTTTTTGTCTTTGCTGCGTGTTGTTTTTTTCTTATCGTTGTCGTCTTTGGGTTCCGTTCTACAGACGACCTTAAGCGGGGCACTGAACGGGCACCTCCAAAGTTGGGGACTGGAGCAAACAACTTTTTGTTTTTTCTTTGTCTTGTTGTTGCAGTTGGTTTTCAATAGCAAACAAAGATCGGCTACAATGTAGACCTGTTGCCGCATAGTTCGACTCGATTACTACTCAGTATTTTCCCTGCCTTGCCTACCAAGTTTTACAACCGGTTGTCCGCTTCTGTCTCGCTCTCTTTAATTCTCTCTTTCTCTCTGTCTCTCTATTTCAATCTCTGTTGCTATTTTTGTGTCTCTGCGCCAGCAATAAACTCAAAAATTTACAAAAAAAAAATTCAGAAAAAGTCGCATAATATTGTAAAGTCTCTAATAAATTGTAAGTGAATTGATAAGAAGCGCAGAATGCATTTTCCTTTGTTTATATTACAAGTGATTGGTTGGTCAAATGTTGCTTAATGAAAATATGTTTTCGATTATTTTTATTTTGCCGGATTAATCGAAAATTGAAGTCGGTTTTATTTGTCTTTAAAAATTTCAATAAATTTCGTGGCTGTTTTTTTCAAGTCTTGAAACATTTTTATAACCCAAAAAAGTCGTTTTAAAATCCATATATCGATGATATATCGATATTTCCCGCATCACTAATTTCTATATGTTATCACATAAGCACCTTCTGTGCATATCGGAAATACCTATGTATTATATGCAAGTGGAATTAGGCGGTTGAACTGCTTGGCTTTCACTTTTGATTGCGTTCGATCGCAGCTAGCTCACATTTTGCCATATTCCCTATCAATATATATACATATATATATAGACTTCTATACGTATATATGTACATTGTGCATTTGTGTATTTGAAACTGTCGCCAATTGTTGATAAGACACCGAAAGCTGCTCAAATGACTGGAAAATACGAGAGATGGCATTTGTAAGTGTAATACCCAATTCGGTTTTATAGGCTCCAAAGTGCGCATTTTCAATATTGTATATATTTGTTTATATGGAAATGTTTATATGAATAATAGGCAGTATTTGTTGTTGCTGTTGTTCGTCTAACAATGAGTCAGTTGTGACTGTCTAAAACTATAAAATTAACAATAATTGCAATCAGTTACACTAACTAAAACTAAGTGTTTAAATTTGGTTTTTTTTTTAGCTGTTTGGAAATTATATTTAAAATCTTATTTTTAAAAAAGTTTTATATAGTTTTACTTAAAAGTAAAAGTTTAAAATGCATTTTAACAGTTTTAGCAGTTAATTAATTAATTTTAGTTAAGGTAAACACTTAAGTGTTAGGTTTGTTGTTAACTTAATCAATCCATTGTTTGTGTGCTCAGCTCTTCAACAAACAATGAGTTGACCTTCACTGGAGTTGACTGCTTGCATTGACGCCAAGTCAACAAAGAATTTTAGTGTGCAACTTGGAAAAGATGCTAATATTTTAAAAAAAAGTTTAAGAAAAATATAATTTTATTTTTTAGCTAAGAATTTAGTAATTTAGCTCACTGTCGATATGACAAAACTGCGAAAAAAATCAAAATTGTTGGCAAAAAAATACTTTGAAAAATAAATTTATAATTTAAATTTAAATTTAATTTATTTTAAATATATAAATTAAATTTAATTAAAAAGTAAACTTAAAAAGTGACAAATTACTTTGTTTTAATTTACTAAATTTTAGAATTTGAAAAATCCTAATGACAATAGCTAATAATTTTGTTTAATGTATAAAACTAACACATGACAATATATTTATTATGATTTATATATTTTATATACATATGTATATATATTTTTTTGTTTGCTTGTCAAAAATTCCAAGTATATAAATAATATTATTATGTTAACTTTAATAAACTCTACTGCCTTTAATATTTTAATAAAATCTGAGTTTATCCTCAAAGTAATCAGAGATTAAATATTTCAAGTTGAGTATCTTGAGTGCATCTTGCACTTTGTAATAACTTTATGGACTTTGAACGCAGTGTGTTGCCATATAAACATGTGTGTGTGAGTGTGTGTGTGTGTGTGTGTGTGTGTGAGACAAACGAGTCTTGATATGTCCATAAAAGAGCTTAAAAGCGCAAAGAAGAGAGAAGAGAGTGAACAATCAAGAGAGAGACAGAACGAGCGTGTAACTTGCACGTGCTTAAACCGGCAAGAGAGCAGGCAAAAACTAAAGTGACAGAGAGAAAAAGAGAGAGAGAGCGAGAGACCCCTTTAGTGCTATGTGAGAAAGAATTGGAATTCCAAGCGATTCTACAACAACTGGCAAATGCCAAAGACGCGTCTTCTCTGTATGCAGACAAGTGTACAACATAAATTGCAAACAATCTCAACTCGAATTCACTCTGTATCTGTATCTGTGCATATCGATAAAGTTTCGGTGTCTGTGTGTCTGTGTGTGTGTTTGTGTGTTTGAATAAAAAATAAGTTATCAGCGTAACGCTTCGATGAACTGTCAAAAGTTTTTTGACTCTAAATTTAGAATAGCCCCCGCAACTAAATATTCGACGAAATATCAACCGTTTCCAGTGAGTGCTCATTCCCAGTTGCCATTCACATTCCCCTAGTTTCATTAGACCAGTTAACAACATGAAATACCATTGCTGATAACAGCTACAATTTGTTTAAGGCCCAGTTTTGTTAGCACATTTAACAAAAATGTGTTAAGCACAATTTTTGTTAGCCCAATTTGCGTATGAATTTCAAAACATAATGAGTTCAATTTTCTTTTCAACTTTTGATCCCAATGGCATTGATTAATGACTTTCTTTGGGGTCTTTGATCTGCAATTCTGCGGAATGGCCTAAACTGTTTGACTTGAATTAGAGTAAAATTCAGTTATTTGGTTTAGATGTGATCAATAATAGCATTAAATCGAAGTTTAAATATATATGTACCACATAAGTTTAAATATGAAATATAGTTTTCTTATTCATATTTTCTTATGATAAATAAGATACATATATTTTTTAAGCTTAATTTTTAAGCCACAGGGTATCTTGAAGTCGTTCAACTTGCACTGTAGTACTTTCAAAGAGACCGCCATTAGCAGCATAGTTAGATTCGCCTTTGTAGTAAATTATCTTTTCGTATCTTTCCCAGAAAACCTTATGCCTAACTATTGAGTTCATAAAAAAAAGAGCGTTAACAAACCATTTTAATTTTGTGTGGCTGTTATTATTTGTATTTAGGCCAAGTGTGGCAGACATATAATTTAATTATCTTTTTGTTGAAAGCAGGCAAACAGTTCTTATTTCTAAAGCGAAAGAGAGAGAGACTATTTTTAAATTTTATTTAGCTGTGCTATTTATGAACATATTTTGCATATGGCTAGCAGATAAAACCCTTTTTTTTTTTTGAGGTATGTGGTATGATAAATTGTTTGATGAGAGTTCAAGCTGAATAGCAAACAAAATTTTTAGTTTAAACAAAAAGTTTTAATTGATACAATAAATCAGTTGGCAAATCTTTTCTAAAGATTATATAGTAAAATGATAAACATGTGAGTGGTGCCATTTTAGTATGGGGAGTTGGTGTAGCCTAGGGATAAGTTAATATAGTAAACAATAGTCAAATTCAATCATAAACTTCATCAGCATAGTCGGAAAGGGCGCGTAGAATTCTAGCTTGTCTCGACTTTATTTATTTTATTTTTAGTTTTTATTTTTTGTTGTGCAGAGGTGTTTACAAATTCCACGGAGCGTTGAGCAATTTTTTTTTTCAAATCATTTCACAGAGGCAAATGAACACTTAAGTCGTTCGCATTGTATCGCATTTAATACGTCAAGTTTTCGATTCTGTAAATGTATCCGCTAATTAGCGCTTATAAATGACCACACAATAGACTTTGTCAGCCAAAAACCCAGAAGTGAATTGACACACACGCACACACTGCCAACAATTTATTGTGTGTCTTTGGTGTCTAACACCTTAACGCTTTATTATTATTATTATTTTGGCTCGATTTGTCAACGTGCTACAAAAATCCCAAAACCCGACAAATCGACGACGCGACATGACTCGCAATTTATGAGATACATTTTCGGGGCAACGCATGCGCAGAGTCGCGTGCCAGCAACTGACAACCGAAAATGACACCAGAAAAGAAAAAAAACAAAAAATAAACAGAAACTGAATTTAAATTTTGAATTGGACCAGAAAAAGCGGCAGTCGCTGCGTTCATTAGTCCAGCAGTCCGTTTAATCAGCTAAAAGGGTGACTCTTATAATTCAGCACCTGTGGCCGATTATCGACTACCTTGGCATTATTCGCAATCAATCCAATCGCCATTTCAATCGCTCCGATCTAAGGGCACACGAAGAATTGAACTTTTGTTCAAGGCAAGTCTTTAAAATAGCAACATATCAAGCATTTTTGTAGTTTAAGTGAGCAGTAATCTCGTGATAAGTGTTAAACAATATGAGATAGTTAATTACACATTTAACTGGCATTTCAAATGTATTGAGTTTGATTAGTCAATTAATTAGTTTCATTAAGTCGTATCTAATTAGAATTATTTGTTTGATTAAATAGAAATATGGACATAAAAAACATTTTAAATTTAGAGGGACTTTTAATGTGTCAATTTTGACTTTATTAATTAGTTTTGTAAGCTATATTTGTTACTTTAAATATGGCTTAGAATTTATTTATGATTTAAATCTTTAACTCTGATTTGAATTTAATTTTTCAATCTTATTAAGTTGGACTTGATTTAATTTTTACGCATGTTCTTAATCAAATTTATTACATAATAATTTATATTAAATTTATTGTACTTATTAACATAATAATTTACATATTAAAATAAATAAAATTATAATTGGATCTACCCAAGTTTTGATAGATGCTTAGCGTAACAGTTAAAACAAATCTAAAGGACTCCTAGTTGAAATCAAAAGTTTGTTTTGAAATATCTAAAAATTTCCAATAAATTGAAATAAAAGTAGAACGCTTTAATAGTGTTCATAATTTAATAAATCTTTTAAGTGTTGAATGTTTACAAGTAGCCTCAATTTACAAGCATATGAAATAGTATTCTATAGTTAAGCGAATAGCTGCGGGTGGCATTGGCAACCCTGTAATGTAAATAATTATATATCTGATCTACAGGGCAAAGTCTATATCCGATCATTTAGCTTTGTTAATGGTTGCGTGCTCAAGTTTTTATTTTTGTTTGTTTATTTGTTTGTTTGTTTGTTTTTATTTTGCTGTGTATATGTACGACTAAACAACTCCAAGTACATGAATTTGTGTATTTTATGTCACTATGTTTGAATCAATTGTCTTGAAATCTACAAACTGCAAAGGTGAGCAGGCTTAAAAGTATACAATAAATTGGTTGCACAAAAAGTATTTAATTACATAAAGGGATAACTCTGATTTATGTCTTGGAAATTTCTAAATTCTTGTTAAGTTTGAAAATCAATTAGTTTTTGCCATTGAATATTGATTGAATTGTGATGTGCGTTGTGCTGTATAATCTTTAAAGAAAAATGATTCAATTGTTGATTTTATGAAGTTAACATTGTGTGTGTGAGTGAGTGTGTGTTCATCTGTGTGCGTGTGTAGTTGGGCCACAAAATGGCAGCTCGTTGCAGACCGGAAATGGCTAGTGAAAATATGCAGCTCAATTTGCTCAATTTTATGGAGCTAAAGGTTTCAGGCAGACTGGATAAAAGTGTGTGCGTGTGTGTGTGTGTGTGTGTGTGTGTGTGCAGGGCGTACTTTATTTATTTTTCATAAAGCAGAGACAATCATTTTAGTCCTTTCAGTCTTGTATGTCAAACGCAGAGTTTGCAAGCAATTTTATAGTTAGCAACACTTTACAAATTTAATACATTTTGTATGCAAGCGAACTTACTCAACTGCCACACACACACACCCACACACACTCTATTGTACTGACTATTTTAGCCTTAAGCTAAAGTTGCGTATACGTCATGTCGACCATGCACATTTTCTGCTCAGCATCATCTGCGTATTTATAGCTTTTAATCCAGATTTCAATAGTTTCATCAACTGCTTTGTGTGCTCATATACTGATTTGTTAAAACTTTACCTAAATAGTAGTTGCATATTAAATTTCCGAGTATTAGTTTCAATAAATGTTTAAAATCAATTTTCCATTTCAGATAATAGCTTGTTTAATCTTAAAGTCGTTCAGCTTTAAAGTTGTACAGTTTGGTTAACTTCGAGTGGCTTATTGCGAGTACCCACTGTAGTTTGCTGGGTAAAACATTTTTGGACTTTGTGTATTTGTGGAAAACAAATTTATTTTTTTTCTGTATTTTAGTTTATAGCTGAGCAGTACTCTAATCTATAGATCGCTATAGTATATAGACGAATATTCATAGCTGACCAGTCACACAACTCGTATAACTTTTCACTCACCCACACAATGTTACGTTTGACGTTATTAAATCTACAGATACAGATACAGGTAGACGTTACTTTCTGGCCACAACAATTAACAATTGAAATTGATAAGAATTTTTAATTACGCCGCCGTCGATGCCTAACGGCAACAACATTAAGCGGCTTTTTATACCCTGTAACCATAAAAAGAAAAAAAAAAAGCAAACATGTATGTAATAAAGTTGTACAAGTGTTTGTAACAGATACAGCAAATACATAAGATGATCAAAACAAGAGTTTGTTTGAGAACTTTTCAGTTCATAAAGTATTGAAGTTTGGCATTAACTAATAAGTAATCCAGTAATAGTTGGAACCTAAAATTGCGCTGGAAAATATTTTTAAATTGTTTGTTTAAATTAATTTTGTCTTATCAAAAAAAAAAAAAAAAAAAAAAAAAAAAAAAAAAAAAAAAAATACTTAAAGTTACAACTCTGAAATCTACTGGAACCAACACTTCTTTCAACTACTTTAGAGGGTATCTACCAGTCTCCTCTAATGACGGTACATTTACTCTGTTACATTTGCCTTTGTTTAGCTTTTATTTTTATCTTTTAGCACGGCCAGCATTGAAATGTTGGTCTAGATTTCGAATATATATATTTATGTGTATATGTGTGTGTGTGTTCGTTTGTAGATATGGCATACGCACATTCATAGATACAGAGATACAATAACGCTTACAGTAACAGCCACAGCTACAGCTACAGCTACAGCTACAGATATAGATACAGATACTTATTGGCCATATCAAGGTGCGATAATGAAATTGCTTACATGTTGTTTACACGCTCATTTCGTTGTAACAATTAATCAAATAAAAATGATTTTAATTATATACTTGTTGCCACATTTATAAAGATTTACAGCGAATTTGAAGTATTTATCAATCACTTGTTTGACATTTTTTGAAGCAAAAAAAAAAAAAAAGACTATAAAATTTACTTTTTTTGTGTTTTGTATTTGCAGCACGTCAAATGCGATTTGTACTGACATTGGACAACAATTTGTTCAGCAAAGGTAAGTGAATAATTTGGCAAATAATTATGTGTGATTAAATGTTAAATGAGTAATCATTTTAGCATAGTAGTAGAAAGCTTTCAAGTTTAATTTTTTTTAGCTTAAAAATTTAATTTTATAAGAGTTTATTGGCCAGTCGATTAATAATTTTGGAAATTACAAATATTGCTATTTAATTTTATAAGAAATACAAAGTAAAATTACTAAATTTATCTAAGTCTTAAAGTCTAAAAATTATAAAATTTTAAACTAAAAGATTATACAAAAAATGTCATGATTTTAGACTGTTTTGGTAACAAAATCAATGTTGTTACACTGATTTCGCTTTAATACAAATATCGCTTGACATAAAAAAATAAAGGATATCTATAAAATTTATTTTGTAGCTCTTTTAAAATATTTTTATATGAATTTGTGGACTTTTAAGCATATGATTGAGATAAATAAGAGGGGCTGGCTTTTTTCACAGAAGCGTGAACTGATTTTACACCTAAGGTCTAAGCACATTTTTTTAAAGTATATAAAATATTTTTTTACCCATTCCATGCTTAGCTATTTTATTACTCATTACCAATTTAGTTTACATAAATATGCCGTTTAAAAACCTTTGCCTAGACCATTTTTGTTAGCTAACATAAAATGACGTCAAAATTAAGATTCTAAACAAAGGGATTAAATTGGTTAAGTGTTATGCCATGAAAATATTTGCCTTAATTATTTGTATTTCGATTTCAATTTCGTTTTCTGAAGATGTGGGATGGCAAGTTAAGCTGCCAATGAGTACTATTTATGAATGTTTATTTATTCACATATCATTATTCATAATGTGCACTCGATACACGGCTCTTGGCGCTGTCATCTCTCACTGTCACCGTAGCGATTTAGCACACATTGTATATGTATTATTACCTGGGTCGTATTCAAAACGAGTGTAAAAGGCGCCAGCGACAGAATCATTGATCAATGGGTGTATCAAGGCGCATTAGACGACCAAAGCCCTTCTTCAGATGTCAGATAACGGCAGCAGTGTGTTACTGTTAAGTTTTCTATTTCATTTTATTACGTATCAATTCCGTTACTTCATGCCACAGATACAAATGTATCTACGTATCTACATGTGTGACACACTCATTTGCAAGCAAGTCGTTTAAAATATGCATTAGTTTTATTTCATTAGTTACGACCTTTCATTTATTAACTTTTTGTACACCAGGGAGAGTGTTTATTAAGTTCTCATTTTTTTAAAATTTAATTACTTAATACGTTTTTTAGTTTAGATAGATACATATCTTATTGCATGACTTACGCTTTAACTGACATTTGCAGCAAACGGCAAAGAGTTTGCACTTGAGTACGAGGAACAGTCGGTGCTATTGAATGTAGCCTTTATTAAAATTGTTTAAAAATTTGTTTAAATTCATAAAATTGAAACTCTTGTAACTTATTAATGGATTATGCTACGCAATGACTTAATTTGTATCTATCTTTAGTATCTAAAACTTTGTTGTATGCAAATGGTTGTCTGCTCGAGAGCCCTAGTGGATTATGATATAAAATCCTTTAAATAAATCCATTTCTTATTTTAATTTTGTATACAAACTGATTAACGTGCATACCAAATGCACAGTTTATTTATATTTATTATTTTCTTGTTTGTCACTTGCTTTTAATCATTTGTCATTGCATTTGCAGTGAACTGAAGTTCTTACATATGTGTTTATTTTTTTTGTTTTTTCTGCCCCGCCTCGTTTTGTATCTGACTGTTGCATTGTTGTCAAGTTGGCGGTGCGTGTGTGCTCATTGACGTCAGAGCGCGAATGCCACCCAGTCGGGCAGTGAACCACTCAACCACTCATATACTTCAAACACACAGCACCACCGCCCAGACATCTACTACTAGTACTACTACTACTACTCCTAGTACTACGTTGCTTGTCCGCTCTCGATGTGTGCATGTTGCACGCAAACACAAAATACCCAAACACAAGCATAAATACAAACACAAACTGTTTGCCACATTGTGCCACCAACATTGCCACATTGTCCCAACAGTTTTCTCACCCAACCATTGCCCCCTTGAACCCTACCACTTCCAGTTGCCCTACCTTCGGTGCTACTATGTATGAGCTTACAAGTAAGCAGGTCAGGCCGCAGGTTCGCTGAGTGCCACTGCCGAGCGGTTCTTGTGGTTGTCCAATGCCTAACGCCATGCCACGCCCAATAGCAGTGCTCCCCCAGCCAGCCTTGAAGCTTCTGAAGACTTTCCCGCTCGTTTCCCTACACTGAGAAAAAATGATTACGACTTTGTGCTACGTATACGTGATCTATATGCTGTTGATACCAATATCAACTGCCAGTTGCTGAAAATTAGTTGCTTATTACCCCAAAATATACGAATTTTCGATCTACTCAACGAAATTTGTCGTTTTTGTACCGTTTTCTGCATGCAGATATTTTTTTTGATCAGTGTAAGTGTCACTGACAAAACAGGAAGAGTAACAAACAACAGAAACTCGGTTGGTTTTGCGGTTAACTTGAAGTTGTTCCTTCCACTGCAGTCTGCAGTTTCTCTAGCCCCAAGTTGAAGCCCCAGGATCCCCCTGGCTCCTAACAGTTGCATAATACTATTTTTCGTTAGTTAAAATTGAAATTGATTTTTATGAGAGTAACCGCAAGGTGATTGTACTTTTTACCATACCAATAGACCGACTTCACTGCTGTCACTGCCAGTTGTCTGTGTTCTCGTTGCCACATTGTGCCGTAAAACGTTTTTCTTCTTCATGTTGTTGTTGTCCCGTCTGTTTGGCATTGCAGTATGACTAACGCCTGTAAGTATGCAGCAGACTTTTGCACTCGACATAAAAATCAATTTCAATTAACCAAATATGCAAATATCGTTGACCGATACGATTCGCTTTTCAGTCATATGCCATAAATAAGTATATACGTGAATTGATTCAATCAAAAGCTTCAGTTTTTTTTTAATTTCTTCTTCTTTTTTTCTCCTTTTTTTATGTTTTATTTTAAACATATTTTTTTTGCCTTCTTTTATGCCACAATTTGCGTTGCTTTCTCGGCTTTGTAACGCCAGGCGCTTATTGATATTTAAAGAACTTTGCCTTGTTGACTTTTCGCGTGCGCCGAGGCAAACAAATTTACAAATTCACTGACATAACTGACAGCCACTGGAGTTCGCAAGTTTGTCAGTCACCCAGTTAGTCAGTCTGTCATTTGATAGGTCAGTCAATCATTTATTTGGTTGAATTAGCTGATGCTACAGTCGACGGCTGTGGCAAAAGTCACGTTTTGTATTTTGCGCTTAATGATATTTTCCCAGAGCTTTCAACTCTGTAAATAGAGTGTCAAGTGAAGCTTTTAATAACATTATTAGTGGCACAGTGCATAGAGGAATAGATTTATAAAATAATTTATATTTTTACAAGTCTTTGTTCCAAGCAACTGGTCAACTATAAGTTAATGTAAAGAAGTTAGAGGGTGTTTAAAATTCTATCAAGGTTTGCTCTCCTTGTTTTATATTTATCACTGATGTCTGTTTGGTTCTGCCACAAAGAATGCCACTGCAGTGCTTGACTCACTCCTATTGTTTACAATATTTTATATTATATTCCATTCCATTCTTTGCCTTTTAACTGCTACTCATTTCATAAGTGTGTCTGTGTGTGTGTGTGTGTGCCTTGTTTGCATCAACTTCAATTGACAAACATTTTGTTTTGCGTACTGAGAAATATTTTTGATTTCATCGTCAACACTGCGTATGCGCAATTTCAGTGACACACGACTTTTATTTATAAGATTCCGTAGCAGAGTGTGTGTGTGTATGAGGGCTTAAACCTGTTCTTGTGTCTTGCTGTGCTGCCTTTAAGCCATCAGAGGACAAGAGCTAGTGAAAAACAAAGAAAATCTGACTGTATAATCACAATTCAATGTTATCGCTTTCTTGCATGTGTCACATGCATAGACTTGTGTGGCTGTGTAGCTGCTAAACATTTACAGCCAGCTCGGATTACCTTAAGGTGGCCATCTCTTGCATTGTGTTGGCCAAATGGCAATGTTTGATCAGTTGTTGTGCGAGAATGAAAAGAAGCTTCGATTATTTATTTTAGAACCTTTCGAAATTGAAGTATTGCGGCCCCCCACTGCCATTGTATTTCTCTACAATTAAGGGGTAAAAGAGTTTTGTGCCCCATTGAAAAGTCGCCTTTGGCTCTTGCCTTGAATTCCTCTATTGGCATTGTCGTTTGAGCAACAATTGGTTGCACCACTTGCGCTATTTTCAATTTGCAATGCAAAACTCATAAAACGCTTCACGAATCCTTTGTAAAATTGTATGAACCTTTAATTAACGTTGATCAATGGATGGCAGAATCTATTGTAGTTAGCTGTTGCATATTAGGGATTTGATTAATGTCGATAACAATGGACGGTGAACTTTTATTTCATGCAGAGTGATAATAATCCATTTATGCTGCAGTTCGAAGTGCAATCTAGAAAAGTAAATTCCTGCAGTCTTTGTATATGTCAGTGGACATTCCATTGGAGCTTAAGTTCTGTAGGTGCTTTAAAAACATTATGTACAAGAAATGTTGTACAAAGTTGCACACAGTAGTTTAAATTTGTTTTAAAGTTCATAATTTGTGGCAGCTACTGAAGTTGTTTAATGATTTTTAATAAAATAATTTCTAATTAGAGATTTTTAATAAGGTTTTTGGTGTTTGAAAATGTTTGGTTACTTTTCAGTTAAAACTTTAACTTCAAATATAAATGTTTAAACAAATATGTGCTATTGTTTTATAGACTTGCTGTGGTTTTGGTTTTCCACTTTCGTTTGGTTTTAAAATTAAAAACGTGAGACATTTGACGTTATCAGTTTTTATAATAAACTTGACTTTTTAACTAATTGTGGCTTATTAAATAATAAATTATATAATCGTAATTTCTGTGGTTTTATTACTCATACACTATTAGTTTATTATTATTGTTTATACCCCAAATATAAATTATTGTTTGACAATAATTCAAATTTAATAAAATTGCTAAAGAATTTTTTTTTTATAACTTAAAACTAAAATCATTTTATTTTGTTATAATTCATTAAAATTTATAAATGTTTGCTTAATTATTTGTTGTATTTTAAATATTTGAGGTACGAGTTGAGTTTTTGTGGTTGTTTGCTGTTTACGGCATATTTACTGAGTCGAGTGTCCTTAGGCCACCCACACAATACTATTATTTATTTAAAAATGTTATCTAACGTCTGAAAACAGCAAAACAAGCTAAATGCAACCTGCATTTGTCTAGATCTGCATAAATTATTTATTGCCCGAAAGTTTATTTGCCATTATTATGTGCATGGTGTATACAAAGGCAATGGCCAGAGAGAAAAGGAGATACAGAGAGAGAGAGAGAGAGGGAGTGGGACAGAGAGTGTGTGTGTGTACTTTTAAGAGAGACAGAGACAGAGCTGTGCAAATTGTCTATTTAATTGCAAAACCCCAAACGGGTTGCTTTATTAAAAACATGAATAAATATAAAACACTAATAAAAAATTGTTTTGACTAAGCTCTTGACTAAGAAAGTCATAGAATTAAACATCTTACAAATAACAATCGCATTTTTACGGGAAGTATACAAAACTAAATAAAACCAACATGACAAAATAAAATATTTGAATTAATAATGAACTTTTAAAAATTAAATCTTCTTAAGAAAAAATATAAAAATATGTGCATACAAGACCAAATAAAAATTGTAGTAAATTTTTTATTTAAATCAATTATTTAAGCCTTTAACATTTTATTTTAAACTTTTCTGTTAGATAACACGTTACTTTATTTTGTGGTTAAGAATTCTAATGGCCTTAGTTAATAAACTTTAATAGTTTCCTTCATTAAAGTAAAAAAAATTCGTGCCTTAATATTTAATTACTTTATTAAGGTACCAATATAACGATATAATTATTTCCATGCATTAATTTTAGTAGTCTTCACACATGTGTGTATGAATGTGTGTGTGGCAGTACTGGCGACAATTTAAGTAACTCAATTTAGCCAACAACGCTGTGCTTTGTTGCGGCTTTTAGCAGCCATGTTTCGGACAACAATGTAACTGTGTGTGTGTGTGTAAAAATGTTAAAAACAATTAATTAATAAAAGGGTATTTTTCATTCGACTCTATACCTATAGCTGCTTATCTCAGTTCCTTGCTCATTTTCGACATGGCTTTGACATGGGTAAACATTTGGCCCAAACATTCTCTTAGTTTAAAGTTCATTGCATTGTGCCAGCACACACTAACACACACTCACACACACTTGAGTGTATGTGTATGTTAATATGTGTTGGACTAGCCCTTAATCCTTGCATTATTTACCTACCCGGTACTGGCCTTGTTTTTAGCAGCCGCACTGAATCACTACCAACTAAAACAAAGGCAACAAAAAATGTTGTTGGACAGCACTTTCATTTCCATGCCTAAATGCTTTCACTTTTTCCCTCTGCTCAGCTCATATCTTAGCAACTTTTCCATTTCCATTTTGCATTTCTCTCCCTTTCTTACCACTTTTTTGTTGGCTAAATTCTAGCTATTCTGGCAAAAGCATTCATTCAAACACTCAAAGGTAATGCATTTTTAAAATTTGCATGTGCTTCAGGCATCTACAATGGCAGCTGTTAGTGTTTAACTAGTTAGTTAGTGCCCTGTTGCCTGCTATTCAGGTGCTCCTCAGGTACTCCTCACGTACTCCTCAGCTGCCATATAGGTACCGCTTAGTTTAGCCTATGACACCAAGGTGCTGCACAAGTCGATGTTGCTACTGCGTTTGACTGTTCCACACACACACACGTAGAAAACACGCGAATTGACTTCATCAAACGCTCGCGAGTTCCATAAAATTGTTTCGTTTCACTGTCGCACAGTGGTGCCAAACGTATGTTTAGTTGTCAGCCAAATAGTCTAATAATTTGTTTAAATTTCCTTAAAAATGATTCAGAAATTTGTTGTATCTACTGCACTCATTCACTGATCTTCATAGGGCTCAAGCAGGAAGCGTAGGGAGACTAAAAATAAAATAATTTAATGATTTGAAGGACTAACTTTATTTGATAAGAATGGTGATGGGTTTACTATGTTGATAGGACTATGTGGGTAGGACTCAAATAGGAAGCCTTGGGAAACTAAAAATTAAATAATTTATTAACTTGAATGAGTAACTTTATTTGATAAGAATGGTGATGGGGAAAAACTTGCTCTCATAAACTAAAGAAATTATATATAATTTGAATAATTCATCTAGATTTCAAAAGCATAAAAATGTATAAGCCTAAAGATTATATTTTTCGAAAAAAATCTAGCAATAATTTTTTTTGTATATTTATAAATATAATTTTTAGTCGCCCAATATATTTTTGTCATATAAAAAATGAAATATTTGTATATAAGTTAACAAATTAATTAAACAAACACAACATAGCTTGTGAGCGCTTGTAAAATATATAAGACTCTAATCAATTGCATTTTAGGCCATTTGGTAACACTGTGCAGTTGATGGTATTGCTTTTGCTACCATCAGCGATTGCATTTGTTACGGGCAGGCAAGACCAACAACTACAACAATAACTACAACGACAATAACAAGCAACAACGATAACAATAACAACTACAACAACAGCAACAACAACAGCAAAGCGACAAGCAACAACATTGCACTTTGACTTTAACGCTGTTGCATTTTACTAGGTCAAAAGCAACGTCACCACCCGCAAAGGTTGGCGTCAGTGATGACAAATTTTGTTAAGAAAAAATCTGTTTTTTTTTGGATAAAAATAAATGAAGTTTTTGGTAGACAAGAAATCAAAAAAGTTGAAATTTTTTATAAAAACAAAAATCTTAAAAATCTTTTCAAACCATAATATTTTTTGTTCAACTTTTATGCCAACACAACTTTGACTTTAGTAACTTTATTATTTAACCAATTAGTTCCTTTATCAACAAATTGAACTCCTTAAGTATTTCAATTGAACTTAAAAAGAACAAACTATTATTAAAAATATGTTGAAATGTTCATTTTTAAAAACAATTGATTGTGCTGTGTAAGAAAAGGGAAAACTTTTTTTAAACTCAGCATTTCCGCTATAATTCTAACCGCAATTAGACTATGAAGAAAGCAGCTAAATTTGGCAACGCTGTGTGAGAGTGGGAGCGAAGAAGTGAGAGTAAAGAGCAAGAAAAAAGAAAGAGAGAGAGAAAGAGAGTGAATGTGTGTGTGTAAAAGTGGCAACATATGTGTGTATGCGTGTGTTTGTGTAAGTGCGACTGTGTGTGCCTCTGTGCGCGTGTGTTTGTGTGTGTGGTGTCAAACATAAATATGGCGTAAAGGTGAAACTGTTGCTGGTTTGCTGCTCCTTGCTGAGTGCCGGGCATAAATCGGTGCACCTGTGTGTGTGTGTGTGTGTGTGTTAATGTATGTGTGTGCTGCAGTATTGCGCGCTAAATTTCACACAAGCATAAATACACACACACACACACTCGCCCCAGCACGGCCAAATAGCAAACTATTTCTAATTGGAGGTCGTTCTGGTTGTTGTCTTCGCTCTGCCTTTTGGCCAACTAGTTGTTGTTGCTGTTGCTGTTTGCAGCTTATGTTGCCAATGGCTTAGAGCAACGAGCGCAATCATTTTTCTTATGATATGCGCAGGGGGAGATAACTTTGGAAGGACTTTTCCAGTGGCAAAAAAAAAACATATTTTTTTTGTTGTTTTCCTTACCGGTTAAAGCTTTTGTAAATAATGAAATGGAGTCAATGCCAGAGCAGTCAGTGGAACGTTTATGGATATGTGCAAAGCGAAGATTTAGTAAATCAAACGGAAAGCAGGCATAGAAGAAAGTAAAAGTGCTTTAATATGTAACTTTAAGCAGTAACTATAATTTCCATAGCAGTAGACTTGTGGCAGGATATTGAAAATTAGCACAAGTTGAGTCACAATTAAATATAAATATTAAATATTTTCAAAACAATTTTATAAAAAACTAACATGTTTTTATGGATTTTTACTATAAATTTTTTTTTTTCAGTGTTTTCAAGAGTAAACTGCACATTTTTTTTGCGACGACAATCAAAAGTTAAGTGTCATTAATTTAGTAGCTTTATTGTTAGCTAAAAAAAGTTAAAATGTTTGATATAAATTAAAGGTGTGAAAATGTTATAAAATTGTAATTTAAGTATCGTTAAAAAACTATTTTCATAAAATATAATTTATAATTTATTGATTTGCTTGAATTTATAGCTAAAACTTTTTGTGCCAGACAACTCTTTGCTGCCTCTACAGGGCATGCAAATGGTCGAGTGAGCACAAGTGTCGAACTAGTTCTTAACTTGTTTGCGTTTTGCATTTATCTTTGGTCGCAGAAACTCGTTGCAAACTGCGTTTGTTAGCGGATTTCATTGCCAAGGTTAGAGCCAGCTGTCTGCGTAGGAGCTTTAGTTCATCCAATTTTGTCCAACGAATCGCAATCTGGGTTGCGATTGACATCTGGTTTAGTCACGTGCGGAATGCCACAAACGATTGACATGAAAGGACGTAGGACTTTTAACTACATTTAACTGATTTTATTTGTAAAATTTGCCACACTTTATTTTGACCACTTTGTTTGTTTCCTCTTAAGTTGAAGTTTACTATGGTCTTGTTGGGCATTCAAATTGGTTCGTGTGTGCACTTTATGTTAAACTCAATCATTTTCCACTTGCTAACTCAATTAAGTTGCCATTTAAGTTGTGGACGGCCAGGGGGAAGCAAAGTAAAAGAGGTTCATCCATCTCAAAGGGAATCTTTGTATTTCGTTAAGACCAAAAAGTTGACAGTTTTCTTGTTCTTCTTCATCATCTTCTGGTTGAGTAAAATCGATTTTAAATTAAAGTTTGACGAAAGGTGAAAGGTTCAGAAATCACATACATTGAAATTGAACTTTTGCCTTAAAAGCCTCATAATTAGCCAAGTAAATTAATTAAGTGTTTAAACTAAATTTCAAAGACGTAGCTAAAGTATTTACTGTGACAGCTAAAGTGGAATATTTTGTATATATCAACTGAAATAGTTTAAATAAGAAGCTTAGCTAAGTGCCAGAAGTGAACGATAAATATTTAAAACTGTAACAGTCGCAGAAAATCATACTTGTGTTTTTTATTTTGTTAATGAAACAGTAATATTGTCTTATCAAAAAAAAAAAAAAAAAAAAAAAAGAATAAATATAATAAATAAAAAGTGAATGAAAGAATATTTAACGTTTACAGACTACAAACATTTTTAATCACTTAGTAATATCGCCTTAACAAAAAAAAAAAAAAAAAAAAAAAAATTAGTTAATAAATAATAATAAAATAGTTAAAGATAGTAAGACTATTTAATGTTTAAAGACTAAAAACATTTTTAATCACTTAGTAATATCGTCTCATTAAAAAAAAAAAAAAAAAAAATAAAAAAAAAAAAATAAAAAAAAAAATTAAAAATAAATTTAATAAATAAATTAGTTAAAGTAGTAAGAATATTTTACTTTTAAAAAAATAGTTAATGATAGTAAGAATATTTAACGTTGAAAGAATATTTTAAAAAGCATCATTAATTGCTTACCATTAAGATCTACAATTAAAATATTTTAAGTGCCCTAAAAAGCCTGGTATTGCATTAAATATTTCACATGCTAATTGTTTGCTTTAAAATTAAAAATTATTTAATAATAAAAATATTTAATTTATCACGCCTGTTTGGGCTACGATTTGTAGCAAATATGCTTAAAGAAATAATTCTATCAATATTCTATTTTCCAAATTTGTCAAATAATCAACTCGAAATTCTTTTTAAAAATAATATATCCCACGAGTTTGTTCTTTATTGTTAGCTTTAAAATATGTTTTCTTTTCGATCAGTTTCTCTGACAATTTCTTGTGACACGTGTATTTATCTGATTGCTATACGAGTTACAGATTTATAACGCTGGCACTGGCTAAGGGCCAAAAAATGTTTTTTTTTTCTTTAATAGAATGTGGAATAAAGTGCTTGGAGTTGTTACATAAGTATTTTTTACGAGTGTTTGGCATACAATTGTCTGTTAGTTGTTAATGTTATAGTTGCTGATGATTTTGTTTTTGTTTTATTATGCGGCCTAGATGTAACCACGTCACTATAAATTGGCTGAGTTGTGTGCGAAGAGCGATTAGCCAAATATGTATTATAATCGACACGACTATTGGCATCAGTATTAGTGTGTAGCCAATGGATAAATCGTCGCATTTGATCCAAAAATGCCACCTTGCCCTTGTCAATGTGATCCACTTCATACCAACGTGTGATTGCGTCCTCATTAATCACTCCCGTTTTATATAGATGCACGGTCAATCGTTCAAAGTGCTTTAACAATGAATGATGCTCATAGCACCATTCCTGTAATTGCATCAATAGTGCGATTTGTGCATTCTCAGTGCTACAAATTGCATTCAATAATGGTGAATATATCTGCAATTTTCTCAAAGTTCGTTCCAGCATCGATTTGGATGAGCCTGTTGTTGTTGCTCCCGTTGTTGTTGTTGTGGATGTGGAATTGGTAATGGAACTTGTGCTAAATTTCGGACTATGAATTGAATTTATCGTATGCCAGACAATGGCAATTACTTCCGCATCGGACATATGATGTTTCCGTTGAAATTGTCGCACATTCATAACAATCTCAAACTGTGGCAATTTCTCTTGAAAATCATCAAGTAATCTTTGCTGCAATTGTCGCCTCAATTCCTGTCCGGCTCGTGACTCTTGCAACTTGATTATCTCATTCAGATCATGCTCTTGATATACTTGTCGAAAATATAGATCACTTCGCAGCATCGGTGGCATAAAGCTTATAATTTTACCATCAAGTCCAGATTTCTTGAGTATCTGAAGCATAAAATTGGCGCCCTTTTCACGCTTCAAGATGACACACAAGATTAACAGAAATTCCAGTGCCAAACCCTCATCAATATTATCCGATTGCTCACCCAATGCCAGTAATGAGCGTGGCTTCAACTGTCCATCGATCAGATATAGTGCCACTAACATTGCCAGACGTCGACGTGCTCCAATCTCAAAGTTAGCTAGTAGATTTAATAGACGTTGGACATGGGACTCAAAGATCGCATCCAAATGCTTAAAACGACGTCGAAGTCGTTTAAATAGCTGCTCATAGATCCGCAATGCATTCAGTTCATCGTGTGTCTTGAATACACAATAACTGCTACGTAATTTCAGATCACCACGATTCGAAAATTTACCATTGTTTGTGAGTAGTCCCCCCGTATAGATCACATCGAAGAGTACGTCCGTGTGCCTGTGATAATCCGGCTTGGATGCAATGCTCTCCAATGCCTTCCAGGTGGCCTCAAGTTTACCCTTTGTTCGATCGAGTGCTTCGACCAGTTCATTCCGATAAACCAATAATTCACTATCCTTCTCCTTTTTGGTAATCCTTGCGGTACTTTTGAAGCGGAAACATGGTAGTATATACTTGGACGCCATTTTAAACGTGGGGATTTCGTATTTTTTCAAAAATTTACAAACGTTATTCCAAAATGCATATATTCGCAATTCTCTTTGTTTTTCAATCGGAATTTGGGTATTTTTACTTTTATTTTTTTTTTATACTTTTAGTTACTTTTTGTTGTGAAATTTGTTTGCCAAAGGCAGCGCAATTGCTCGGGCCGAACTAGTTATTTTTAGTCGTATTTTTCTTAAAGATTTTTATGTATTTTTTATGATTTTTAATTTTACATTAATTTGAAATCACGCACAAACTAAAACAACTATCAAGTCTGAAGTTTAAAGAAAATATTTCTACATTTAAAATTTAAAGGTTGTCTGATAATTCGATGACATAAAAAGCTGAAATTTAAAGTTAATTGAGTACATTTGCTAAGTAAGTGCTTAATGTTCAGTTTAACTATATATTTAGCTATCCATATCATACAATTTGTAAGCATTAAATGCAGTATCTCGAAATGTGGTTGTTATTAACTGTAGAAAATGTTGTCAGTAATTATGTGTTCAGTTCTGCACTCTGGTTGCTAATTTTGAAAGACGTTTAATCTAAGCAGTCTAACTATGTGACCATTATCTTAATTAGTAGTTGGATTTGTCCAAAATCCTTCTATATGTATATGCAACTTGGTTTGTTTACATGCTTCAGTTGATTTCATATTTCGTTTGTTGTGCCATACCATTTGTCACATAACTCTCACTGCATGTGTGTGCGTGTGTGAGTGTGTGTGCTGCAAAGTAGACATGATAAAATGGCCGCTTAGGCGCTTTCAACAGCTCAAATGCAAATACCACACACACACACACAGACACACACATGAAAGTGACACTTCATATGCTTGAAAGATTATCATGTGTGTGTGTGTGCTTGTGTGTATGTGTGGGGGAGTGTGTTTAAGTGTGTGACTGACAAATGAGACACTGACGAGCAACAATGTTGTCATGTAAATGTTTTTATACTCCATGCGTGTGTTTTTATATCTATAACATAAATATGCAAGAACATTTCCCAACAGTCAGTTATTGAAGGCAAATTGAAGGTAGAAAATCTTTTACTTCACATTTCATCGATAATAATCATGATGATGGCATCAATCAATTCTAAATAACTAACAGAGGATAAAGGACAACGCGGTGAACTTTTTTGCATATTAAGTGATTAATGTTAAATAAATTGCTTTTTTCTAATTAAGCTCCGTCCACAATTGGATTTACAAAGCTTATGGGGATTTGTGACAACAGTTTACACAGATTTATGTTTGCTTTTTTTATTAGACACTGCACAAAAACAAATAAAGTAACGCTTTTAGTTGGGGTATAAAAGGGCGAGTTTTTCAAGAGCATAAACTTTTTAGTTAAATAAATTCAAATATTAAATAATTTATTACTTATTTAAAAATTACGAAATTCTGCTCAAAATGATTATTCAACTGTTATAAATCAGTAATTTTATCACACTCATATTTTAATCATGGTGAATAGCAAACGCTGTTTATTTTTACCAGTGTACATCAGCTAATTAGAGCATAAAAATTAACATTTGACAACACTGTTCGACTTTGAGTAGACTGGTAAATAAAAGCCATCTTGAACATTTCACAACACTGGCTAATTAAAAGCTTAATTGATTGATTTATACACAGCTTACATTACCTGTTTGCTAGTAATTAAAATTTTAATTGAAATGCTGTTTGCATATTTAATTTGTTTTTTGCCAAATATTTTTCTTATGATTTTTTAATGTGACATATTTAACGTAAATCTTATAAACTGACTTGACTTTTATTATTGTTTGCAATTTTATTGATATAGTATTATGATTTCAATCGATTTCTTGTGATTGATTTATCGCAGTCACTTTAACGATAAGAATTGATTTTTTTTTGTTTCAGTCAAGTGTGCCATAGTTTTGATTTGATTGCAATTGTGATAAGCTTCCTTTCTCCTCCACTTAATTTCTCTCCCCTTTCTTTTAGCCTTTTCCCGTCATTAATTGACAACTGCTGCGATTGACGCAATAATTCGTGGCTATTATAAACATATCGTTGTGATGATGAATAATGATCCATAATTACATTGTTGTTAATCAATTTTTATTATCTTTTATCATGAAACTATTTTTGCATATTTTGGAATGCATTTAAATTATTTTTAGTTGAGCTTGAAGTTGATTAGAATAATTTTTACCAAGAACTGACTTGACTATAATACTTTTCTACTATAAATATAAATATAAATGTGTGTTGAGTACTGAGTTGATAACGATTGTGATTAAGTGACTGCCAGCCAGAGACACTTATTGATGGGACATTATTGAGATAGCTATTTAATTGTTATTGTTATTGTTGTTTGTCTTATTGTTCTAATTGTTGTTGTCAATGCGATGGTTGCGGTTGGTTGCTTGCCCCAATTATGGTTAATGTTTTGGATTTCTCAATGATCGATATGTGTGCAACAAATATTGACCGCAATGTTGAATCTTGTTTGATTGATTGACTTGCTGATTGATAATAACGCTTGATTGATTAAATAATTTGCTTTTTATCATGCATTAACAATTAAATCAGGTCAAGTTTACAACTTCTTGGTATTCATACACTTTTAAGCAGTGATTAAAACGTTAAGCTTTGAAAATTTGTTTCTTAGAAATTCAATCTAATCAATAAAAAATAAATCGTTTATATACAAATACATATAAATATATATTTTATATAAAAAGTATCTTAAATATGTTAATTAACACAAAATTTAAATATTTAACTCCAAACTTAAATAAAATTTAATTTAATCAAGTGTGGAAATCGATTGCTTTAATATGCATTTCGTGTTTAATTAAATTATCGAAGTGAGGGATAAAGATATGTACTAGTTGCTAAAATTGAATGATTTGCCGAGCCGTAAATAAACTGTGAACACAAGTCCTAAAGCTATTTACCGCTTGACCCCTTTCTGATAGTACACAACACTAAATTGAATATACATAGTATGCGAGAAAATGTATCTATCCATACGCCATGTTGCCAACAGCTCTGAGTACTTTTGTGGAAGCCCAAACTTTTGATTCTTTTTGCCGCACTTTTCCCATTCTGCGTTTCTCGTTTTATTGACATTGGAAGCAACAGCTCAAATATTTAGATAAGCCGAAAGGTGTCGCTGGCAAAATAAAAATAATAAAAATAAAAGACAAGAGATGAGAATGAGCAGGAGAATGGGTGGGGTAACAGAGAGAGAGAGAGAGAGAGAGAGAAAGAGAAAGAGAGAGGAGAGAACTTTTGAGAAAATTAGGATGGGTTCTGTTGCAACCGCTGCTGTCATGTAAACGGTTTCATAATCCAAACGAAACGCTTGAAGATGTAACTAGACCGCGATTTATCATGACAGCACCCTGCTCCCACCTGCAGCTTCCACTCTTTCTCGCTCTTGGCACGCCTTTTAAGCTTTACGCATACACATAGTTGTCACTTGTTTTGTCATACCCGTAGCTTGATGAGGGCAGGGTATATGCCAATGGCTCTGTTAGTTAGCATCGATATCTGACAGAGTTTACAAAAGTTATACTTGTTTGAAAACGTTAACCTAAAAGTATGCTACATTTTTTAAAATTTAAATTTATGAAATAAAGCTAAAGTGTTGGGTGTTTAACAGTCGAGCATCGTCTACAGTATTGCTTACTTTATATTTTTATATATATTTTTTTCTTTGTTTTGTGGGCGGGTGAGGAAGGTCGGCCCTGAAAAGGATTTGCCTGTCATCTTTAGCCAAATGCCATTTGACATTTATGTTGGCCCCGTTTGTTGCTTTGCTGTGATTTGCTTTTTTGTCACATTAAATCTTGTTTATGATGTTTAAGCACTTTATTTCCGCTCGATTAAATTGCCATAATGGCAGGCTGAGAATTTTCATTATAGTTATTAATTTCTTCGCGCTTACCTTTTTTTCTGCATTTTGTTGTGTATCTTACAAAAAAACAAAAAAAAATCCATGGAGTTGAAAACAAACAGCAAGTGTAGAGCAAAGCGAAGAGGCAACGAAACGGGCCACAACAGCTGGTTGCTGCATTAACTTCAATTGACTGTAATGAGCATCAAGTGGGCAGGACGGCGGGTTGTCCTCCAAACATCTATTCGCTCTCAAACTGTTAGTCTGTCTCTATCTATCTCTGTCTGTCTAGCTATCTGTTTTTCTGTCCGCCTGCCTGCCTGCCTGCCTGTCTGTCGGTTTGGGTATCGTCGTCATTTCGCTGGCATCCAACCGATTTGGATAAGAGCTTCTGACATGCGGCACAATGCTACATTTGCTGCAACTCGTCCATAAAATTTAAGTGTGCATTTTGTCGCTCGCCTTTTGGCCAGCATTTCAAATGTGTTTGATCTTTGTTGCTGTTATTTCCCAACATCATTGTTGTTGTTGCTGTTGTTGCTGCTGTCGTTGTCGCTGCCAAAATGTATTGGCATGTTTTAATTAAACGAAATTGCTTGTATCCATTGATGGCCTAATACGAGCGCCTGTTTCACTCGCCAGTGTTCAAAGTCACCCCTCTCTAACCGCACTACAGTCCGCCTACCCGCATCGTAAACATTCTGTCTGCTTTGCCATTCAATTTAACCAAGTGTGAAGCCATCAATGAGTAAGGATAAAATTAATAAAAGGAAAGTAAAAAAGATTGACTGACTTTTTGTTAGAATATGTCTCAATTATTTGAAAGGACTTGCATTTAAGCTTCAAGAAATCAATTATTTAGTTGAATATTTTTGTTATTATTTATGTTTGTAAATTTGGTTGTAAATTTTCTAAATAAGTTCGTTTGGCAAATGCAAGCACAAATGTCAAATAAATTGAATTTAATTTACTTTGAATTTTGCAGCCATAAACTTATAAGAAATTGAATATTGTTGTTGTTTATTTAGTACAATTTCTACATTAATTATAAAACGCACATGTTACAGCACATTTTTGCTTAATTACACCAATAAGTCTTGCAATTATGCAGCTTGAAATGTGCATAACTTTGTGTATTTTCAGGACATAAATAAATGATACGACGTAACGTGATTTTAAGCTCAAGTCTTGTTTAATTATGACCACAATTAATGGCATTTGATTGATAATCAAACTATTTATATACTTGTAAGGTAAAACACTGACCATTGCGTGTATCGCTTGACTAGCATATCTTTTACTGTTGTTCTGGACCGTTCAAAGGGCAATAAAATCAACAAAAGCCACAATACACTACACTAGCTGTAATTTATGCAAGTATTTATACAGCATGTATACACACGCACTTGCTTGATATTTGCCTTTTTGGCAGACACTGCCGATGATAAGATAAACTCCAAACTAAGGTCTCGTCCTTCCGGGAAAGTGTATTGTGTGCGTATTGTATGGCAATCTTCCTCTCACTGTCTCCCCTCTCTGTCTTGGTGTTATTGTTGCTTGTTGTAATGCTATAACAATCAAGTGAAATTACGCTAAATGACATGCTCATTACGGCTACTTGGTTGGCAGTGTAGACCTGGAGAATGAGGCTAACGAAGATGGGAGTAACGTGCGCGTCTCACAAGCCGCAACAAAGCAAAAGTTATTGCCTACTTATGAGCGCCTCGCTGTTGATCGACTCGACCTGAGCCCGCGCCCATTTATTATTTAAATAATCACATACAAATAAGCGCTTCAAAAGCGCTTTACAACACTTTTACACACATACACACACAGGCACACGCACACATGTACTCATGGTACCCATAAAGGACCTCATTCGGGCACATTATTATGATTATTTGCATATAAAAAGTGTTCATTATATTGTAAGTCGAACGACAATACATATTGTTTGCTTAGCTGGCGATTTTACACACTGTAATTTGCAAATTAAATGCATTAATGAGGGCTAACTGTACCTGTGATACAGTTGTGGATTTCCAGGTGTCTAAAAGTAGTTCTTTTACTTTTTAAATAATTAAGTAGTTAGTTGCAGTACATAATTAAAGGGTAGTCCATACTGTCTGTAACTATTTTATGACCAACCTTTGATTTCTTGACATTTGTTTCTATTAAACAATAAATTTTCGCATTTTTTGTGTTGTGCTTAGAAGGAAGTTGTCCACTAAAATCTGTTACGGATTAAGCTTTATGGGCTAAACTGGCAGGGGAAGATAAAGGGTCCTAGATGGAGCTAGAGATGGTGGAGTGAAACGGCTCTTTAAACGCTTTTATTGGCTCTCAAATTGGCTACAGGCACAACAAAAATATTGTACATAAAGTAAAATTATATTGCGCCCAGCGAATTGCGCAAACTTTGCTTTTGGATGAGGCTTTTGAAGTATTTTTTGTTTTTTATTTTTTGGTTTATTTGTTGTAATATTTTTTTTTTTGACTCCGCCAAAGTCAAAGTCGATGGCGATGGCGATGCCGATTTCTACATCGTTGTGGATGTTGATGCCACCGCAAACTGCGGAATCCCTTTTTTGACATTGTAAGTATCTGGTAAAAGTAGAAGTGAAAGTGAAAGTAAAGTGTAATTAGGTTTATTTTGTGTTGCGTCTGCAAACGAAATGTCTGGACTGTCTGACAGGACGAAGGAAATAGCATCGAGTGCCTTCATTATTGGACAAGCGTTTGGCCAAAAAACACGTTAAATTTTAATAGACTTTTGACTACAATTTGCATTGAGCATATGCAAGTCACTCTACCAGTCGGCCAGAAATAAATGATTTATTTGAGTACTTAATCATATAAAAACTTCATAGGGGATTTTTAGCTCTATTGCTATAAAATTTAGTAAATGTTGAGGGATTGAGGTGAGGGATAGCTGAGAAATTAAAAATGTTTAAGAACTTAAAAACCGATTGTAAAAAATGCACTCAAATTGGAATTACCATTGTCAAATTAATTCGATTATGTTACAGAATCTTTCTCTTTTTTATTTAATAAAGAATTAATAATGAAATTATTATAATTTGAAGCGCTTACGGATTAACACCTGAAGCACATAAGTAAATAAGTTAAACACTGAGCAAACAATAGCAAACTTTGATTTATTGTTGCTTAATGAATAGCAAATTATAAAGTTAACAATTTCTGTTATTTAAGTGGGTTAAAAACTTATATAAATATAAGCATTTACAAAAACCTTTTGACTAAAGTGTAAACTGCGAATAACTAAATGTTATATTTAACAGCAAATATTTAAATAAAATATATTTTAAACTTTATTTATTGCTTTTTATTATTATTTATTAATAATTAAATTTTTAACTTTATTTAAAACATTTAACTAATTACAATCCGACAGAAAAACCAAGTTAAAATAATCAGATTAATTACTGCAATTAATTGATGTATTAATTATTGATAAGCTGTTAGTTACATATCCTTTTTTTTGCAATTTAAAATCAAATTTAATGTATTAATAATGTAGAGCTGTTTGTAACATTTTCTTGCACTTATTGCACTCTTAATAAAAATATAAAAATTGAATTTAATTTGAGTTGCTTTAGGTATTCAAAGCCCATTCCCATGTCGGCATTGTTACAAAGCTAAAGCCAAAGATATCGATAAGTATAAATATCTATAAAATATATAAAAGAGCTGTGCATGAATATCTATAAATGACTTTGTAGACATTTGCTGATGTTTAAGTGTCAACTGTTGACTGAATTTGTTAGTTCTGTGTTGCCCAGTTAACTGTTATCAGTGGTTCGAACTCAATGCGATTCTGATACCATCAACGATTATATTAAAGTCCATGGTGTTGTTTTGCCTTGAAAAGATGGAAATGACTCTTGAGTCACCCCATCGTATCATCCTTTCCATCATAATCAATGGAGTACACTTAATCTGTTCATAAGTATTTGATGTGTCGAAAATAATTTGATTTGCATGTTGTCCCAGTGTCTGTGGCTAAATATATTGTCCCGTTAAATAGCATCCATCGGCCTTTTGGCAATTAACGAGCCACAAATTTATGATGATCTGTATTTATTATGCGTTCAATATGTCGTTACTTTGCTTTTCTTTTATTTTTTATAGATATGTATCTATAAATCAACCCAACTTATTATTATGCTCATCAAGTGTTGACCTTGTGCCAGGATTGCTTGTAGCGGGGTAGTTAAAGTGCTGAAAAAGTTGCTAGATGTTGCACTTTCTGTGTACAGTTTTGGCTACCATTCAATTATTTATTTTGTAGTTAATATATTAATAAATTTAAAAACAAATCCCTGACTAATCAACCGATAACAGTTAAGAGTTTTATTCATAAGCCAAACATAAATGAGCGCAGCTTCATTAGAAAGTTCAGACACCCACAAAACTGACTAGAGAAGTGACTGACGGAATGACGGTATGGCTAACTGAGTAACTGACTGAATGACTGACTACTTTAGGCAACCGCAAACATTAGCATAAACCAGGGCTATCATTCCTAAGTGCGTTTGTGAATAAAGCGCTCCGTTATACTTGTTCTTGTTGTAGTTGTTGTAGTTGTGTCTAGTGTTTCACTTGTATTTCTTTTTGTTTTTGTTGCTTCCTCTGGCTGTGGGGAATAAGGTAAATATCAGCTGGCAAGCTGGCACGAGGACAACATGAACTCGGCCTCGTCCTCGTCTGCGTCCTCGCACGCTTAAAGTGTCCTCGGTAAATCACAGGTGTGCGAAACATAAGCAGCCTCACTCTCTCTCTCTCTCACTCACTCTCTGCCTTATGCTTACTCTCTCACTTTTACGCTGCTTCTCCTGCTTTTTCCTATGCGACAAGACAACGCAGTCGCTGTGAGTGCAAAAGCTGCGGGAGGATATCAAAAAAATTCTTCAATTAACTGCTTTTTGTTGGCTCCTTCTCGCTCATCCTGTCGCAATTTTTGTTTCGTTCTCGCTCTGCCACATACGTTGTAGCCTTGAAAGCTTTGCTCGAAGCTTTCGCTCTCTCTCTCACTCTCTGTCTCCCTTTGGCACTCTTTGCACTACTCGTCATCTGTTATACGAGTTGCATTTGTCGGTTTTGAAATTTGTTCGGTCAGTCAGTTGTTGCTTCACTTCAGTTCTGTACAGTTCACATCAGTCACTGAGCTCCGCTCACATACTCAAAAGTATTTTTCAACCGTTATAAGCAGTGACTGTTCAAAGTTTATTTATTTTATTTTTGTTTACTTTATTTTTAAACCTTAAACTTTTGTTTATATAAGTGTTATGTGTGTGTTTGTTTGTGTGCTGGTGTCTCTTTGTACGACACGATTTCCAAAATTAACACAAAGCATAAAAGAGTTAAGAAAATTCTGTAGTGTAAATTTTTAGCATTTATTCAATTTTTATTCACATGCGAAATGCAAGTAAATTTTTAAATTTTTTTGTGCACTGTAAAACCATTTTAAAATGCAGTTTAATAGTCTTGGCAAAGAAGATCTTTTGCATTTGCTGCTGCGGCTGCTCTTAGACTGTTATACGCTTGTGCACTGGTATGACAGTTAACGGTACTCAAGTGTTGCTCTACGTTATAATGCACTGGTTTCTTGATATCGGTAATTCCTAGCAATTGGGCAACATTAAACGAAATCAACAACAATGAGAAAACTTTGCTATAGTTTGTTTCGCAAAAGCTTTCACTTTTGCTCTCTCGCGTGCTCTCACACTCTCTCGTTACGGCACTTCCTGAACTTTTTCAACGTTCCTCTGAACGTTCGTTTGACGTTCGGCTCGTGTTCGTTGAGTCGTTGAGTCGATTCGTTGGTGGTGTAACGAAAGTTGCGAGCGCATCGCCAATCAAGTGAACCGTTTTGGTATGCAAACTCATTTTAGCTTTTGAACTCATTCAGTTCAAATTTACCAGCGGATTTGTGCGGATTACAAAACACACAAATACACACACGCATACACGCACAACACAATATAGTTACGTTTACATATACATATTAGCAGGCAGTACGCTCACATACAAATATAAACGCTAAGCGAAACCGAAAGTCGCATCAAGTGCCACACTCGCACGCACACACACACACACACACACACACACACATGCACACACGTACACGCACACGGAAACACACACACACGCACACGCACAGCGAGCCGTGTAAAGCAAACAAAACAAAGCGTGACCAACAAAATACAACAAAAAGAATATAAAAAAAATATAATTAAAAAAAAGGAAATTATTAATAATTTCTGAAAAAAAAGAAAAGAATAAAAAAGAAAGGAAGAAAGCAAAATTATATATCGGGGAATATTTGTGCGCTATCGAGTCGCGATTTGTTAGTTTCATTTAATTATACATATGCACATACGTGTGTGTGTGTGTAGTTTGTTTGTTTATTGCTCTCTCCCATTGTTTTGTTTATAACTAAAACTATTATACATGAGGTAAACATTTTTTTTACAATTGTTTTTTTTGGTGCTATCAGCCAAGAGTGCGTATGTGCAATAATTGGAGAAGCAGTGCTTGATGCATATTAATTATTATAACAACAACAACAACAACAACAACAAGATAAACAAAATAATAATCAACAATAAAAGACAACAAGAATATGAACAACAACAAGAGCAGCAAGAGCAACGACTACGGCAACGGCAACGGCAACGGCAGCGACAACAATAGAAACTACAACAATAAAAGCAGAGATACAGGCAAGTCCAAGTTGAATCCTGACAAGCAACGGCTAAGCTGCGTATGAGTAATCTACATACACATACAGCCACACACACACAATGCAACTACACATGTATACATCAATTTTATTCATTTTGCCTTTTGCTTTTTATGTGGTTTTTATACCCGTTAGGCGCTGGAATTTGTTCCATAAAAGAATTAGTTCCAATCAGAATACCATGTACATTGTGCTACAAAAAAAATATAATTTTTAACAGGAGTTTGTTACTCTGCAAGAATTTTGCTATATAAGTAACTACAAAGCCTAGATTGATATAAATCTGTTCTCTTTAAACAAGCCGTAGCCTTTAAAATCATTTCTTTATCGTTAAAATATATATTGAACTTTTATAATTGATGTACTTAAATCTTAGCCACTTGGCTTGCTTATAGCCAAAGTTATAAGCTTTCGGAACTACATTAGCATATATGCTAGATAAGCAACTAAAGTTTTTCTTAAACCATCGGTCCTAGAGCTAAATAAAGGATTGAGCTTTTATATCTATAAAATTCATTTAAGCAAAGTCTGATCCATTTAACTGATATTAATTACCCACCTAAATGTTAAAAAACATAATGTGATTATTTTCGAGTTTAAAGTTCAGTGATTATCATACAACGGGTATCTACAAGTCGTGGGTTGTTTTGTTTTTTACCTTGTTTGTCTGTCGCAATGTAGCTTCCAACTTATCCTACTTTTCATCTCTGTTCATTTGTCTGTCTGCAGCTGCCTTCACTGAGCTTGTTTCCCATTGTTGGGGTTAGCGGCAAACAACAGAAATTAACAAAAGCAAAACACACTCACACACGCACACACACACACGCACAACATATGAAATTCAAGTCAAGTGTTGCGGCAAATGCTCAAGTTCTCATCCTTGGGGCTTTTCGGCTATGAGTTAGGAGCCAAGACCCTAACAAGATACAAGTTTTGCCAGTTTTCCCAGTTTTGCAATCTTTTTGTCGTTTTTTTGAATTTAAAATGGCTAAAGAAACTAAAACTAAACACAAATAAACTCAACTAAACTTATTGCAAATTGCCTCGCTCTTTTTTTGTTGGTCTCCTTTGGAAATAAATCGATTCGCATAGAAAGTTTAGTCGTGGCTCACAAAAGACCCATAATCCCACTTCAATTTAATTTGTTAGTTTCGCTTTGGCAAACATCCAACACCTTGTTATGTTTTCGAATATCATATTATGAATCTGAAACTATATAAAACGCAACTCAGTTAACTAATTAAGCACAGTTTCCCCAGATGGTATGGCGTTTTTAGCAATCTAAACAAAACCTGTTTCCCCTCTGTTTCCTCTAGCTGCTCTTCCCTCTTCTCTCCTCCCTCTTTTTTTATTATTATGCTAGCCATTGAGCTTTTCTATAATCCCCGTTTCTAATCTAGCCGGGAAAGTGGAAAAGCATAAAATGCTTAAAGCTAAAATAATATGTTTAAAGCTTTAAATGGGTTAACTACCGTTGATAATGCCCACCAAAAAGATGACATTTTAATTATAAAAACTTTAGCTCTTTTTGCTGAAATATATTTGGTTGTTTTATTTTTTATTTTTATTAAAATATATATTATGTGTGTGTGTGTGTGTGTGTGTGTGTAGTGAAACTTTCTGATGGCATTATTTGTTTTGCTGGAATTTCGGTTTTGATGTCAAGAGCAGGCGTACATGATTATGCGTTTGGTTTGCCGCCCTACGTGGGTT
This sequence comes from Drosophila nigrodunni, assembly GCA_020829145.1. Taxonomy (NCBI): domain Eukaryota; kingdom Metazoa; phylum Arthropoda; class Insecta; order Diptera; family Drosophilidae; genus Drosophila; species Drosophila nigrodunni. The sequence continues at coordinate 14,401,938 of JACVCZ010000002.1, forward strand.
GTAGAATTTTATACAAAGTTGATCTGATTTTGTGCACGGCTCCAAAGAGCCAGCAATATGTAGATCTACATACATTTTGTGGCGTCTATGTGTGCATTAAAATACAAATCATCATTATACGTGGGGTCGTTTTTTTCCTTGCTTTTTTGGGGTCAACGCGACGGGGTCACAAAGCTAAGCGACGCTGTCAGAAGCAATCAGGCAGGAAGCGAAAGGATGACGAACCAGCACGATAAGCGTACAGGCCAAATCGAGTGGGGTGAGGACAAGTACGAGGACGAGGACGTTGGTGAAGCCGACGACAGTGTACACACAAGCACAAAACACACACACAAGCACACGCACACCTTGAAGCAAACCTTTGACTGGCATGTCATTTAATGTGCGCCTAAGTGTAGGCTATCAATTTTTTATATGCATTTTAACGCATTTCAAGTTATGATTTTTTTTCCACACACAAACACACACACACACAGGCGCACACGCCGACGCATATGATTGCATATGCTTGCATTGACATGCATAAATATTTCATTTGTTTAATGAACATGAAAATGCATATGAGCGCAAGTTAAAAGCTAATGTCTATATCGCCTAGAAGTAGCCAATATATTTGGACCCACTCTTAGACATTTTCTATTGCACCTTTCACTCCTTCTGCTTATTGGTAAATGGATAATGACAGTGCAACGACAATTTGACGACCCAGTTATGTCAAGAGTGCACGAGTGCTTTTCGTTTTTTAAAGCATATTTTTTTGCGGTTGTTATTTGCACCGAAAAGTGTAAAAATGTGTTTGAAAACCAACGAGACATTTTGGATATTTTGCGATAAACGAAAATATAAAACCATAAGTCTAGACAAAAAGCTTAACAGTGTAGTATGTGTTATAAAAGATACAAATGTATATCTAAAGATGCAAGTAGTAGATAAACTGAAAATACCAGTTCCAGTAAAGTTTCCCCTAAGTAGATAAGTATTATATTTGTCGTTGTGAACGAATTGCCAGCTCAAAGCAATATTTTTATAAATTCAATTTGGCAAAACTGCCGACATTATTGATTTTCGGAACATGTGGACCGCAAGTTTATGATTCAATCAGCAATTTGGATCAGCTAAGTGCCGTTGCTCCCTCATTAACTGGAATCGTAAATTTTAAAAGCGTTCAAACTACTGCAATACTAGTTTTGCTGCTCCTTCTACCAGCTTTATTCTGTGTTTCAACCCTGTACTTAAAATAGCTCAAAGAGTGTATTAAGTTCATCGAAAATGTAAAAAAAAAGTATGCAAATTAAGAGTGATTCTCTGTTTTAAATTAAGTTACAGATTCTTTATGAATAAAATTTAAAATTAAAGATCAGAATTTTAAAAAAAAACTTCTTATTAATTTAATTTTTTAAATTTTTCTTAATTTTACTGTTGTTTCTGACAACTTAAATGAACAATTAGGGTTATAACTATAAGTTATAAGGGTCCACAGGTTGGCAGCTTAGTACTCTAAGCTTTTGACTCGGCCAGGCCTTTAGCCAGCTACAAATAAAAGTGCACGGTCTTTTAAAGTCGGTGTAAGAAATTCTTCTACTATTTTTATATTTAATTTTTTTTTATTTTGTTACCCAAGCTGAGTAGGTGAATTCCCCTGGTCAAAGGTGTTTTCACTAGAGGGTAGGTGATAGAATGCTGGAGAGTGAGTGAGAAGGATACTGGGTTGAGCTGTGCATCTTAAGTGTATGCATATACATGTCCTGATACGCACTTTAGCACCTATAAATTTTTATGCATACATATTAAAATTGTGTAGTATACAAATGCTTGTCAACTGGCAATACACGATGTGAAGCTGAGTTTTGGGATTGGGTTCTTGGGTTTAGAAGAGTGGGAATGGCAATGGGATTCAAATTGGGATTGGGATCGGTTATGTGGTTAGAAATGTGCTTGAAAATTCAAGTTTGCTGCTGTCCTGTCTCTGTTTCCATCAAGGTCGTAAAATTATGAAAATTTCCATGGACTTTTCATGGCCAAGACATATCAGTTAACTGACGAAAATGGAGCTGATGTTGATGCTGATGCCAAAACTCTTAAACACCCATTCAAGTTAACAGAGATAGCGTTTCTAACGATTCGAACTCTAGACGTGCAAACACATGTTACGGTAAGCTTCTTGCACCTGTCCAAGTTTCTGCGGCTTGAGCAAAAACTTTGAGTTTTCCAAAACACAAAAAAAAAGAAGAAAACAAAATTTTCCCGCTTGTTGCAACTAAATAAAGGCAGCTGCCAATCAAAACTTTACCTCTAGCAATACACTTCAATACGCAAGTCTTTATACCATACATATATATATACTATACTTTGTTGTCTATATACTTGAGTTTGGTAAGAAAAACTAAAGGCCTAATAGCATCCAGCTGCGTTGCAAGTTAGTTAACATTATTTTTGTGGTATATATAGCAAACAGTTGCTGACAGTGGCCGCTCCAAAGGAAATTGGTGGCGTTGATTCTGTTTTGTGGGCGTTACGGCTACTCGCATTGTCATCAACTTTCATCGGCTGTCAGGCGTGAATTTTGTTGTCTGCCATTCAAAGTTATGACAAAGCTATCATTAGAGATGCCCACAAGCAGTACATCAAGAGATAGTGAGTCTGAAATGTCAGCTGATCAATTAAATTACATTGTGCACAAACTAAAGCATGCTTTTAGGCGCACAGTAGCTTAAAATAGCCTTTGTGGCAATAAGTTAGTTTTTTTTATATGTTACATTAAATATTAACGGCTTGGACATTTCTGCTTACATTATTTATGTTTCTTGAATAAATATGTTTACATAAACTACCTGTAAACTGCTGTATTCATTTCCATGTTCACTTATCAATCCAAAACACCATGTACAAAATAAATGCCAATAAATAAAAGTGGGCAAAAAGTTTCCCAATTATTATTTCACATTGCCCATGACGTATGTCAATAAGGACAAGTCCTCCATGTTCACTTAATGCATACCTACTCGTTAACAAATATAGACATACATGTGGTGACAGATACGCATGAAAACCTCGTGCTTGAATGACTTTTAGATATCTTGTAAACTTGCGGAAAGTTTCTTCGTGTTTTCCTTTTGCCACCCCCACGCCCTGTACACACACACACATGTGTGTGTGCGTGTGTGTACGTATGTGACAGGCAGTGACATAATTGCATGCATTTTATAACTTTCACATAGACAGAAACCCGCTTCAGGTTAATTATATGCACCAAAAAAAAAGGGGGGAAAAAGGAAAAAAAATAAAATAAAGTGGAAAAAACAAAAGCAAACACGAGAAATGAATAGAGGGTACCGAGTAACATGCAAATTTCATCAGCAACCGCGCCGAACTAGCATGTGTGTGTGTGTGTGAGTGTGTGTGAGTCTGTATGTGTGTGTGTCAAGTGAAGGCAAAAATTTGTAAGCCAAGCTTACATTAATTTGTTGATAAATTGCGCAAAAATAGGAAAATAGGTTAAAAGCACTTAACAGCTGTGAGACTAAAAAAAATGCGAAATATGAGACGACTAAGATGCTAAGAAAACGTTATGAGGCTCAGCACGACTACGCAATACCCTGTTGCTAGACTTGAAACTGCTTAGTAAAGAGCAGGCATTAAATCTCTTCCCTTTCTCTCTTTCTCTCTCTTTTCTTATCTAGATCTTTAGCAGCTTATGCGCTTATCAGACACATCGCTAAACTTTGCCATACGTTTAATTGATCTTTATCTTAAGACCCTTCTTATCTAGCTTTTTATTACTCTCTTTTTTTCGCTTTGGTACTTTCTCTCTCTTCGTGCTGATAAGTTTTCATAACAGTCATAACAGTTATGTTCTCTTTCCGCTCCCTTTCTCTTTACTTCCTTCTTCTCGTTGTTCTTCTCAGATCGTTTGCAAATGTTTATACAGATTTGAGTATTAACTTAATTTACGAGATCTTATAACAATTTTGCTTTTGAACTTTTTTTCTATTTCTAATTTTGTTGCTTCTTTCATACCTTTGGGTGTATAAGACTTTGCGATACCCAGCAAAGCTCAGTTGTTTTTATAAGGAATGAGCGTATACTTAATTTACTAGTTCTTAAGACGATGCAGCTTCCTAGCTTTTCCCACGTTTCCTTGGGCTTTTCCTCTACCTCTGCTTGAGTAACGATGTTCTTTGGAAATGGAAAATGATGTCCACAGACTTAAGCACAACTTTGCTTTCAGGGAATGTGAGGAGAAGTGAAATGCTTTGTGAAACTCTTGCGTTAAGATACGGAAATTATTTTTGCTACCGTTGGGTTTGAGGTTATGTGTGTGTGTGTGTGTGTGAGTGCTGACAACGCTTAAAATATGTGCGTATGAGTTTGTGTGTTTGTATGAAATTTATGCCTGTGTATGTTGTTGTTGTTGTTTTTTATAATGCGCGCGAAATTAGCAAAATAATAAAAATGGCGCAAAACAAGGTCGCGCATAAATAATGAGAAAAGAGCGCGAGCTGTTCGCTTTGGTGGGTCGATTGGAGCACTGTTGTGCACCTCTATGACGTTGTGCTGATGGCTGGGTGGGTGTGGGGGTGGGGTTGGGGTTGTAGGCGTCGTAAGCCGGGACGGAGCGGGCACAGAGGTAAGGTCTTTGCAAAGAGTTTCCCTCATTGTTTGCGCGTATGTGTGTCAATTGTAGATTAGGCGTTCAGTTTGTTTTCCTTTTGTGTGCCTGTTTGTGTATGTCAGCGTGTATGTGTGTTTGTGAGGCCAAGTTATGCGCCAATTAACTGCCAAGGCGCCATTGTTTGTGGGGGAAAAAGAAGAGACCAAAAAAAAAACAATTTTGTCGAACAACAATGCTGTGAAAATTTGTTTGCAATGATAAAAAAAAAGAAAAATAAAATACTCAAAAGTTGATTTTCAAAAAGCAAAAGCAGTTCCAATGAAGCCAACGAACTGGCATTTCAATTCTCCCCTCTCATAACAGGCCATATTAATTTACAGCGTTCTGATAAATGGCAATGCAACATACAAAAAATGAATCAATAAATAAATAAATGAAAAGAAAAGAAAAGTAAAGTTTAAAAAGCATTCAAGTAAAGTTTATGTAAACATAAGTTTTTTATTCGTCTGGCAGTTTTGTGTGTCTTGACATAGAAATGCTGAATATTTATAGCTTAGCTTATGTTTAATTAATGAATTATGTTAATAAATGAAAAGCAGTGTAGACAGCTAATTATAAATCGAAACTGGGAAATAAAAAATAATATTTGATAGAACTTTCATACCGACAACTTACAGGAAATCATATGGTAGGAGTTTATCTTCCAGCAGTTTGTGGCTTATCTGGTCTTTAAGAAGTCCCATAACCCATGTTAAAACTGCAATGTATTTTTAGACGTTTTCTTATCCTAATTTTGCATCTTTCAACTTGGCAATTACTTTGAGTATGAGGAGCTTTGAAAACAATTAAGTTTTATGTCTCATATTATATTGCACTTCTTGTTAACTGCCATAGATTTGCAGTATAGCTTAGAAGTGCAGTTCCATTCAGCTGTTAATGGATTCGTACAGCAATTTTAATGATATTTTCTGGTTTTATGCTCAAGATGTCGTTTGTTTGCACTGCAGGCTATTTGCACTGCCACTTCAAAAGTTCAACCATAATTAGCCAAACGCATCAGATGCTTTTACCACTTTGGATGGCAGCATTTGCCCCAGCTGAAATGCATTTAACTAATTATCGTTTATAAACATTCAAATATATATTTTTGTTTTTATTTAAAATTATGAATATTGCTGCAGCAGCAAATGGCAAATAGCAAATGGCATTGCATACTTAGCGGCGTTTGCTGAGTGCTCCTTGGACAGTATATGTATGTGCGTGTGTGTGCAGGTGTGTGTGTGTGTCTGTTCCTATTTATGCTAATAGTATTTTTGCACCTTATGCTCTGAACGCAAGAATACAAATGCATAAGCAGATGAAGCAAAAAAAAAAAAAATAAATAAATAAAAATAAGAAAAAACACATGACACTGAACAAAATAAAATTCATTTTTAAAACAAACAAAAACAAATGGGGTCAATAGATTATTATCTGAATACAGTATTTTAAACTATTAAAAATGTTTTTTTTTTTTCAAACTCCCATCGATAAATGCAAGGCAAGAATTTTAAACTTGGAGATAGATTTTAATTTCCTTATGCTTATTTCTCATCACTAGAATTAGTTGAAAATTTGTTTAACAACTAACTTACATTTTAACGGTTATTTTTTATTTTAGAAAACTAAATTTAAGTCTTTAAAAGTTCACTTTTTGGCTAAAAATAATTTTTTTTAAGTCTCCTTTTCTGCAATTGAGTAACTTTAACTTTTTCAGTGCATGCCTTTCCCCCTCTAACACTATCAGTGCGTCTCTTTCTTAGTGTGTGTGTGTGTGTGTGTGTGTGTGTGTGTGTATGCATGTGTCATTAGCTGTGAAAGACAGCCAAGCTGCATTTTTGCCATTTTGTAAATAAACGTTGTAAAGCGTCAAATGCAAATGTTAAAACCGCATTTTCATTTGCCAGCTGTCAACGTTCGCAGTCTTCGCTAATGGGATGTCTATGGGCGTGGCAAACATACACACAGATACACACAAATGCACACCGAGAAAGAGAGACAATAATAGTGTTAGAGAGGGATAGAGCGATGTATATGTATATAGTTGTAGCACGTCCATTAGCTTGTGGCATTGTGTCTATGTCAGAAATGTCTTGAGTCGCAACTGAAAAATCCAATATAAGGAAAATGGAATATTAAATGTATGACAGAGTCAGTGTCATTATAAATATATATTTATATAAAGAATTGTATTTTAGAAGTTGAAATAATGGAGAAGCTGGCTTAAAGCTGATATAAAGGGATTGGTCTGTGTGCGGGTGTGTGTGTGACATTGTGGCAAAGAAAGTAACGAAATGTGAAAAGTGCATTTTTCTCAGTTTAGGTCGATGAATGTTGGTTTTAGTTGCAGTTGATTTCTTATGCACAGCTGCGCAAGAAGTGCATTAAATTCAAATCGAATGAATGCCCAATGACACGCAATATATCACACACACGCACATACAACACACACATGTATACACAAGATTAAGAGCCTTTGGCAAGGACTTCGCTGGTTAAATTATTAAACACCTTGGACGAATGGCAACGAAAGCCCTCCAGAAATAGTCAAATTGAAAGCCATAAACCAATGTGCGCTTTCCATATGTATTTGTGTGTGTATGTGTGTGTGTGTGCGATTGAGTGTACTGATGTGCGTGTGTGTGTTTGTGGTTTGCGTGGGCAGCACAAATATGTATATGTTATAATTAGATGCGCTGGATTAACTACCAGAGCCAGAAAAACCCAAAATGTGTCCGCATTAACTTGCATGCCTAATTTGAGAATCGCCGAGAAAGGCTCGTATATTTAACTACATACATTTCATTTAAACAAAGCCAAGACATTTCCTCAACATGTTCTCTAAACGTATGCCTAATGTTGTGTCAATTTGTAATGACATTCATTACTTTATCTTTAACATGCTCGCTTTAAGTACAGTTTATCCAATTTGTACTAGTTACAAGTACAATTGTAATTGCCATTGAACAAAGTATTTATTCGATTATTTTAATTGCCGTTAATAAGTTTAACCTTCAACAATTTCAAGTATTTTATTGATAAATATTCGAAGTGCTTCATATATTAATTATTTATTTTCTCTTCTTATCTTTACAGGTAAATTATTTACAAATAACTGAAATCGGTGAGTTCGGTTTCCAAGTGTTGAATTTCTTAAGAAATACTTCAAATTTAGAAGATTTTAATGTTTAATCTGCTGATATTGTTTTTGTATATAACTTAAACTATTGAAAACTTTTATTAACAGCTCAAAAAAAAACATATTACAAATTATATTATAAGGCTTTAAGATACTGTGCTTATCGAATTGTTGTTAATGCATCAACTTTGATTCTTCACGGTCGGAAACTGCGACTGAGATTCGTATCAAACATGTCCATTGCCATTTCCATTTCCATTTTAATGGTTTGCATTCAATGAAGCGTTTAAATTGAGCACTTGATAGCTGTAAGCATATCGCATTACTATCCACTGCCAGTTCGATTGGTATATATGGTGAATATATGTATATGTATATGTATATACATGCATATGTGTTTGTATTGCCCATACCCTGTACTCGTTATATGGCTCTTATCCCTCATATGGTCGTTATCTACATATTGTCTCGCGACAGGCGTAGACGCTCCTATTCATTCCCATCGCTGACCTGCCAATTAACACTGAAACATTATCATCCACGGACAAACATACACACACACACACACAAGTAGCGAATGTGTGTGTGTGTGTTTTTTGGCCAGGCCAAGCACTTTGGCCAAGTGTAACGGCGGCTCAACCGACAACATCAATTAACCTCGTCGGCGGATTTTCACGGCGTTCGTCTTTTCTTACCCGCAAACCATACATGGACATACACTGCTCAAAATTAAGCATGTTACCATTCAAACCATTCAGATTCCCAGACTGTTTCATTAAACGACATGTCTTGAAAGAAAGTTATAAGAAATATTAATTTTATTACAAAATTATATTGGCTTTCTTTGGTAACAACAAAAGTTTCCTCTTGTTTTCTTAAACAATTAATGTCTTACTTAAGATGTTCTTGAAATCATTAAGGTGTGCTAACTTTAATTAAAAACTTATCTGATTTTTTAGATAAAAACTTGTTGTATTCTAATTAAAGGACATATATTTTTGTCAGTGTATGTGTTTATATATAGAATATGCATACGCATGAGTGTGTACGGGTATGTGTGAATGCCACGCATGTGTCTGTGTGTGTGTGTGTGTGTGTGTGTGTGTGTGTGTGTGTGTGTGTGTGTGTGTGTGTGTGTGTGTGTGTGGATGATTATTATGTGTGCTTGTCCGAATCGTCGATTCGTTGTTGTTGTTCCATGTCCATGTTCATGTCTCTGCCTCTTGATGCGCCTTGTCCCAATTGGTGTTCGTTCTTCATCTTGGGCAAATAAACAATCAATGTTCATTATTTATTTACGTCTGTTTACGTTAGCATTTTACGTTTTTCTTTTCACGCTATTACGCACGGCCATTTGCCTTTGGGCTAATGAAATTTCCGCCACGGATTGGTTACCATTAAGGATTGTAGCTTTCTTCTTCGCGTAGATGTGGCTTCATCAACTCCCACTCACTTTCTCCCTTTTCTTCAACCTTCTCTCACTCTTTTTCATTATCTCGCTCTCTTGCTCGGTTGCTGTGCGTGTTCATGCATGAGTATGCGTGTGTCGTGTCGAGCAAGTAAGTGGGTTAAGCTCCAAGTTGATGAAAACACCACACAAATCCAATTGATTAACTAAATTCGTTAAGTATTAGAGACGAAAATTATAAAAATAAAACTTTGTATTGAACATGGCAGCAATAAAAAACTTAGTTTAATAAATTAGTTACTTGGCTGCAAGTTAATAGCTTGTACTAACGATATTAGTTTTTAATTGATGTATACTTGAAAATATAGATATGAATAAAAATAAAATAAATAAATAAATTAACTTAATAACTTAATGTTAATTATAATGAAAATGGTGATGATAACTATAATGATGATGATAATAATAATGATAATGATAATGATAATGATAATGATAATGATAATGATAATGATAATGATGTTGATAGTGATAATGATAATGATAATGATAATGATAATGATAATGATAATGATAATGACGATGATAATAATAATGATAATGATGATGATAATGATAATGATAATGATAATGATAATGATAATGATAATGATAATGATAATGATAATGATAATGATAATGATAATGATAATGATAATGATAATGATAATAATAATAATAATGATAATGATAATGATAATGATAATGATAATGATAATGATAATGATAATGATAATGATAATGATAATGATAATGATAATGATAATAATAATAATAATAATAATAATAATAATAATAATAATAATAATAATGATAACAATAATAATAATAATAATAATAATAATAATAATAATAATAATAATAATAATAATAATAATATTAATAATAATAATAAATATGATTACTTTTGTATATTTTGCCATGAGATCACATCAGTTTTTTAGGCTGTTCATTTCATTTCGTATATAAATTCGATTATTTTATTGATATGTCTGATATTGAAATCATTTCACATACGTGCGTTAGCTAAGCTCGTCAAATTTCGCATTCAAAATGAGTAAGTTGGCAAATTAAACGTAATTCACTCGTAGTGAATCATTCTCCAGTATCAATATTAATAATAATTATATGCACAGGTTGTACGTGATTGCAAAATTTCATGGCACTTAAAGCTGCTGCATATAATCGAATCTCAATTGCAAAAATCTAAAAGCAAAATTGCAGGCCATAACATGTTCATTGGATTACGCGATGCAATCCAATGGACACGACACAAACACACATACACAAAGCTCAAGTAGAGCGAGGGAGGGTAAAAGAACACGATAGGAAAAGCAAAATAATTAAATTAAATACAATTTACTGTGGATTTTTTAGTAATTTAAAAACTATCAAACAAAAACAGTAACCAATGAATTTTTTTTTTTTTATATTAATTTAATTATTTTCATATAATTAAATGATGTATAACAAAAAGGAAGAGGAGTCGTAAACCTTTTGGGAGTTTGTTTTTTATTTATCTAAAAAGTGTTGGCATGTTCTTCCAAAATATATTGCAGATAAAATAGAGCATGTAATTATTAACAACAAAAAATTAGTTTTTGTTAAGTTTGGAATTGAAAAAAGAATTTTTACAATATAACAAACATTGATGGATCGTTGCTATTGAATAAGATAATGGAATTTGACAGCAATAAATGGAATTTTTGCATTTATTTTAGAGTTTTACGATTTGATTAGCGTGAAACGTATTTGCCATAGCGATGCATGTCCAGACATGTCATCGCTCAATTAGCACTAACAGAGACGAAAACAATTCCAGTATAAACAAATTAAAAGCCAAAAGGGCTACAGTGAGTCGACTTTAAAAGACCGTGCAGTCTGCCAAGTAAATTGTCTTTCTTTAAATTATTTTTCATTGTTTATTTTAAATTAAAAAATAAATTTTTAAGTGAAAGCCATTAGTTTATTTTAAGTCACTTTTGAATCTCCAAGATATACGATTGAGCTGATATACCCTGCCAGTGTAAGGTAGCAATTGGTAAGGCTTTTTAACGTGCACTCTGCCATAAAGCTTCCATATATATAATGCATATGCGTATTGCTATTTGTGAGATTTTCCATAAATGCAAATGACGGCCTATAATTGCATTTGTTTTGCATGAGTATGAACGTGTATTAGTATGGCTTTGTTTGTGGGTGTGCGTGTTCGTATGATTGCCTGTTTGTATTATGGTTTAATTAATGTCATTTTAATAGTCGCCGTCACCTAAAACTATGACAATCCATAGAGCCTAATTTTACTTTAATGTTATTTGTGATAAACAAATGGATTTATAAATAAATCAAATTAAACTTGAATGAATCTTGATACAAGTACATCAAAAGGTCAACAATAAACATAAGAGCATTAACAGAAGTCTAAGATTTTGCCCTTAAAGTCAAAAAATTTCTTAAATTATTTTGAAAAACATTTTTTATTTAACAATACCCAAAAAGCAGTTTTTTGCCAGAATTTTTTTTATTTTCATTCGACGCTTAGACGCTTTGTTCTATTTCTTGTATAAATCTATATAGTTTTTACTCATAAGGATAGACAAAAATTTTACAGATTGCATAACTGTAGTTATCTGTAAAATTTGTCTCATTTTTGTTGGGCAATTTATGAGTTGAGTTTTTGCTGTCAAAATTGATTGATTAGTCGGGTTAAAGTTGGTAAAACAGATTAAACGACAACATAACAAGACCAAATGCATCGCTTATGATTAGCTTTTGGCTCTTTACATACATACACATAAATACACTCACACACACATACACATATACCAATGTAGGTAAAAGAGATTGTGGAGTAAAATTCAGAAAATTCTTTTTTGTTTGAATTTTTTTCTGCTGCTGCTGTTGCTCTTGCGATTTGCTGCCAGGACTTAACCAACACACACACACACACACACACACACACAATGTATGCATACTTACGCATACACATAAGCTAGGGACACCGACGTACACACACACACATACAAGCGGTGGGAGCAAAACTGAAACTTGCCGTATCCTTTTGGCCATTTCAGTTTCAGTTCCTGCTGTTGCCTTTGCGTTCTGCATTCGTTTAAGCCGCAATGCAAATTGACTTGTTTCCGTTTTTTACCTCTGCTCTTCTCCATGTATTATGTACACAGCAAAAGAATAGACGAGAAGAAGCAGAAGCAGAAAAAGTAGCAAAAAAAACGAGTCACTTTTACCATGCTTCTTGAAATTGTTTCGATTTTTTTTTGCACTCTCTGGTCGTGTTTTTGCATACCCTAACTTGAAGTTGTATGCTTTTGCTGCCAACTGGTTAAAAAAGAATTTTATTTTAATATTTTGTTTAACTATGGACAAACTGCTAGATTAAATTCTAGTAAGTTTATTAGAAATACTTAATTGTTTGTACTTCTTATTTAATAAAAATATGAATGCATTCAGTCTTCGGTTATAGCTGCCTCTCTTACTATTCGGCTTAAGTTTGTAATTTTGAGCTAATTCCTGCGCCTTTTGTATCTCAATCTCGACTCTGCCTTGTCCTTTAACTGCACTCCATCCTGGTTTGTTTATCTACTACCGCAGCTGTCCTTAAATATTGCTCGATTTTGAGATTTATACGTTGTCCTGGCAACATCCTCAGTCGGTTCTTTGTCTGTGTCTGGTAACCTCTCGTCTTAGCCTCAGTCTTGTCCTTGTCCTTGTCTTTTATGAAGATTTATTATTGCTTCACTCTAATTACAATATAGCATTTTGCGATTCGCCAACTGCAATCGCAACGAAGTGTACTCAGAAATTGAATTTAAATGACTTTTTAATTTGCCCCAACGCTGCTGACTCGATTAGTTTCATGAAATTGCATTTCTTTGAGGCCGAAGACCTAACTTTTTCTACATATTTTTTTTTCATATCTACAGCTCGACTTTCTGCAAATAACCACGATGAATTTCTCAACCTGCTTTTGGGTATTGGAGTCTGGCAAGTGTTAGCTGTGAGTGGTTTTTGGGTATTAGCTGGAAACTGGCTTAAATAAATTCATATTTTCCTGCACAATTTATGCAGATTACTTTTAATCAATAGTCTTGGATTCATTTTGCAATATATTCAAATATATGGCTTAACACTCGCAGAAAAAAGTCAGTTTATTGGTAGTAAAGCAGTAGAATTATATTTTACTTACAATGAAATAAAGTTCATAATTGCAGTTTTGGAAAAAATTAAGCAATAAAAATAAAAAAAAAAATCATATAATATTTTTACCGCGTTTGGAGTATTTTTTTTTCATATTTTTGTCTACAAAAAATCCAAATTTTTGCTCAGTGTAATCACATGATACGATTGAGTAGTTTGGCATTTTTGGTGCTCAACTGATTTGCAAGTACTTGAAATAATCTACTTAGCAGAGTTGCAGACTCTCATGTTATATTTTTGAGGAATCTTTTAGAAGTAGGCTTTGTACACACACATAGAGAAAACTGACAGTGGGGTGGGAGAGAGTGAAAAAAAGCACACATAAACAGTATATTCGAACTGAAATAGAATCACAAATACGATAAACAGTAAACACACAAAAAATATTTATATTTGAATTAAGCAATTTTTTGCAAAAAAAAACCAATTCAATTGCAATTTGACGAAACAATAAAAATATAAAAAAATGTTGGCACTTCTAACGCAAACAAAGGTGCAACGTCTATGGATGCAATATGGCACCGGATCCACCGTCATCCACTTTCCACTCAAAAATGTCGAAGAGCCATCAACACCGCTTGAACTGAAGTCAACAGTGATTGAGGCTTGCAAGCGAAAGGGCTCGAAGATACCGCGCATGATAAAGCCAACATCTAAGCCAGACACGAATGAAATGTTCAAGTTAAACGACAGTCAGGCAGCTGGAGAGACAGAATCGATTGGAAGTGTGGCAATTGTAACGCCTGTGGTGCGTAGCACACGCACCTCCCGTTGCCGCATCAAGCTGGCACATCCCGAATGGATGCCCTCCTCTCGCAGACCAAGTCCCAGTCACAGTCCCAGTCCCAGTACTAGTGCCAGTGTTAGTGCAAGTGTCACGCCCATTGCTCCTAAGCGGGAAATATCGGAGCCACAGAGAGGAACACCAAATGTTGGTGGCAAACGCAGGAGTAACATTGAACCGTGGCTGCAACTTTCACCGTCGGTGATTGAGATAAGTGATCCCCTCAAGAATTTGGCAGGTCGTAAGCAGTTGCTGCGACTTGTGTGCTCCGATCAGAAGCAAATCAATGTGCCCTGTCAGCTGATCAATCGATATTCAACACAATTGTCCGATCGCCAAAAGGAGCCGCATTTTTGCTTTAGTCGTCCCATACAATTGGATACAATTAGCTCGAAGACTTTGCTGCGTATCGTGCAGTGGATGCAACATCATTTCCACGACGATATCAATCAATTGCAGAAAACATTTCCATCTCTGGAGAATGCCAAGGGTGGTTCAAATTGCACTTGGGATGAGACGTTTTTCGGCCTTGAACAGAAGTCAGTTTTGCATTTACTTTTGGCTGCTAACTACTTGGGCATCAATCCGTTAATGGAACATGCTATGGTCTATTTCCTGGAGTTTATCAAGCAACGTAAACAGTGTGCTAATGTTGCTGCACATAATGAATGCCAGACGCAGACTGATTTCCAGCAAACGGCTTCAAGTAGTCAGCAAAGTTATGAACAACAAATTATAGTCCAAACTAAAGTCAAGTTGCCACAATTTGTTACAACTTCACATTTATGTTGAAGTGACCAGAAAAAAAAGAAAAGGAAAAAATAAGAATTCAATATTTCCTATGTCTGGTTCTCTTTTATTAAACATATGTATATATTTATATATGTATTTTTTATTTCACTTTATGTACTTCTGTGACTTGCACACACCTTGAAGCCAGTCAATTAGGGGTCATTCCAAAAATAATGGACACACTTTGCTATTCTATAGACACACCTTCAAATCATCAACAGCCAACGATAGTGAAGGCTATAGTGACTACCAAAATTGTTGGTAGTATGGCCCCCTTAAAGTGGCAGTGGTGAAAGCTTGCAATGAAATTGAATATTTCTTTTGAGCACAAAGTTTGACATTTACTTCAAAGACTATTCACTTCAGCTAGTCCTTTAAATAGTTCAGATTTTATAAATGAAAATATGAAAAATCAATATTGTGGAAATACTGGCTTTAAATTTAATATAAAATTCAAACATTTTTGGTTTAGAGTGACCGTAGCAGTCAGTTGGTCACTTAGCACGCAATATAACTACAAATTTACAAAATTTGGCACTTCATGGACGTCGAGTTCTGCTTTCTTACCAACTAGTTTAATTACTTAAGACCTAAGAGTGTTTACCTGTATTTAGACACACTCACACTCACACACACACACACACTGAATTCCATTGCAAAGCAATTAAGCGATTAAATATGCAAGAAGCCAATTATGCGCACATTAAATGCTTCGTCTACCTTTTCGCTTTGTTGCTTCCACAAAAGAAGAGATCATTTACACAGATGCCACACCCACAACGCCCACCATTTGCCAATTGTCTGCTACACACAACAAATTTGGACATTTTCTTGTCATTGGTGCTGGAGTTGCTTGATTTTTTTTTGGGTGGAAAACAAAGTTTTCGACAAGTTCAACTTGCTGAAGGGCAACAGGTATAAATTTTTTATGTCATTTCCGCGATTTCAAAGTTTTTGGCTGACTTTTGCGTGGAGAATCTAGCCCCCAAGCAGCGGGGTCTCTGCTTTGGCTGGTCAATGCCCAATAGCTAGCTTTGCTCTCGTGACTTTAATTTTGCCAAGTTTTGCAGTCGAACTTTAGTATTGCACGTTGAGCGCCATTTCGTAATATTGTTTTGTTTCTGTTTAAATTTCAGTTTAAGCGTTGCCCACTGAAGTAGTGCTGCTTATGGCTGTTTGTATGCTTCTGATGAACTACTAAGTTGGGCGCCATTTTCTAGCATGCTTATGTAATATTCATTTCGTCGAAAGTTTAATCCTTCGTTGCCAGAATACAACGTTGGGCGCCATTTGTAAGCTTAAATTTAAAGTCAGTTTTGTTTCTTTGGCTGCCAACTGTTATTGTCTAGAGTCTTGACTCCGTTTGAGTTCTTAATGCTACAACTAACAGTTAATTTATATATTAACTTGTTGCTTATCTGCAGATCTTTTCATAGAAAAGAATCAGAGTATAAGCTAGCCAGAAAGCCAACAATTTAAAGCGTCTCCAAGGTACAATTGCAGATTAGCCCGTAAGCACACACACATAGAAACCCACACACACTCACACATTCAGTGTGCTTAAAATCATAACACACTTCGGTAGCAGAGAATGAACAGCTAATCGCAATCGCTAACAGCGTCACAGTAACAGTCATGCTAAATTCTTGACTTTTCTTTCTGCACTGCTGACAACAAGTACGTCTCTCTCTCCCTCTCTCTCTGCTGCTTTCGCTCTCACTGCATCTCTGTCGCTCTGGTGTGAAGTTCAAGGACCTGGTTGAGCTGCTCGTAACTAAAAATACAACAAAAAGTACAAAAAAAATGTAATGTACGTAACGACAACGTCATAATAAGTAGCTATGGCAAATACACACCCAGTTTCACACACACATACATATATATGGGAGTGTGTGGCTACGTGTGTGTGTATGTGTGTGTGTGTGACCATTTTTATTTTTGTAACACGCATACGCTACAGCGTAGGAAAAGCTAAAGCCCAAGCGAATGCGAGGCAGGCGATAAAGTGGTTTGGAGCTTGGGTGGTTGAGGATTAGTATTGTGGCTTGGGTGGTACCTGCGGTGGGGCCAGTGCCAGAGTTTCTTGACAGTCGCTACGTTTTTGCCCTCGTCGTCACGTCGCGTGAGCGTCTTAAATGTTATAAATTTATTTGGCCCGCTGAGCGCAGCGTCAAATCGACTTCGATTGCTTTTCGTTTGTGTTGTTTCTCGCAACAGGTAGAAAAGCCCTTTACCTACCATACCAACCACCCACCTGCCCTACCCATACTGTATTCCTGTGTGTGTCGCGACTGTGTCTGCTTGAAGTCGTACGTATTGTACATTTCATTTATTTGATTTCATTGCTGGCCATTGCCATTGCTAATGAAAATCTACACGAAACTTGTAGAAAATTTTTTGGTTTTTTTTTTATCTAAGTATTTTATTATTTTTCTCTAGTTTCTCTTTTGTGTCTATCATTTTTTCCCTTCTGTCTCCCACAAGTGTGGGCCCTCATTTTCAGTCATTTACTGCAATTTAACAGTTGGTATTTGTCGTTAGCGTTAATATATAGCAGCTTGCACAACTGTGCCACTCTCGGAGAGTAGCGAAAAATATAATAAAAAAAAGAAAACACAAAAAAAAACTTATAACCACCCATGGACCCTTGAGTATACGCGTTGGGGCGCACAATAAAACACGATTCAAGCCCCGCCTTCCGTTTACCGCTCCGTCTCCCCACCCCTCCCAGCGAAATAAAAAAAAATAAAACTTTTTTTTTTTATATATACATTCTTTTTTGTCTACACTGAACGCGCCCCAAGTAGAGTGAAAATCGTCCATTGAACTGTGTTGTGTAGTTGCCCACCATCCCACCATCTGGTACAATACCAAACTTTCTTCCTTCTCTACTTGAATTCAGCACGATTCTGTACTTTTTGGTTCGGTTTTGTCATTTACTTAACTACATATCATGTTGCGCTTAAAGCATTCAACAATTTCAACTGCTATTCCAAGTTTTTTATCAGAGTAAAGAAAAGTTTTCTCCATATGTCTCTTTACTTTTGTAAAGAATTCATGTGCTTTAAGATGGTAACAGATTTAAGTCCGTTTATTGAAAGATTTGAATAAAATCTCAGACAAAGATTGCATTAAAATTTGATGGATTTACTATCTTTGGCGTAGTTTAGTTACAAAATAAATTTAACAATGTTTGTTGCATGCATTTATGACAACTAATTCATTTCTTGATCATGTATTTTACTAAAATTTAAGTTAAATTGTAGAAAATATACATTTTAATCATTTGTGGTTGTTTTTTCGGAGCGTTCTTTTGACATTCTTACCCAAACAAAAGGGTAACTAAGAACATATGAATAAGAAAGTTTAATGACAATAATACTACTCATACATTTGAGTCGAGCATGCTTAACTTTAACGAGTCTGGTGCAAGCAGAGAGATGCCGCAGTGCTTTGTGGCATTCGGTTTGCCATCGACATCTTTAGTTCATTTGTCTGACAGGGTTGCCACACATTGTCTATCCTTGCAAGCAAAGACGCATTCACAACTCGCTTTACAGCTTTTATGCTCAATTACTTTTGTTGATGCTTTCAATTTATGTTGCACACACACACACACACACACACAGGCAACACACAAATGAGTATGATTTTTAATGCGATGTTGTTGCTGTCGTGTTGTGCCTGACCTTAAAAAGAGCATCTTGCAATGTCTCTGACTGGACAGCATAATTAAGTTTAATTGACAACCGCTGACTGTTTGATTGGCTTCGCGTCGCGCTTTGCGTTTCGGGGTGAGTTGTGTGTCGACAGTGCTATTGTTGTGGGGCCTCATATGGCGGCATTATTTTTCCTCTCTCTCTCTTTCTCTATATCTCTTTGTGTCTGTTTCTCGCTGTTTCCCTCTGCCTCCTTTCATCCACTGGCCATCTTTGTTCGCTCATGAGCTCCAATTGGCGTTGATTCTTAATGCTTTCTGTCGTTTCACAGGCCCTTGTGTGTGCACACTCGGCGCATACTTAATGTATCCCCAATAAGTATGCAATGCTTTTGTTGCACATTGCGCAATATTACCAAAATTAACTCTCCCTTTCTCTCTCTCACACTCTCTTTCTATTTCTCTTAAATAATTAATTCGACAAATCCATTGCATTTGGTATGCGCCTGTGCGCTAAATAAATAAATTGATTTCGTTTTATTTTTTTGCACTTAATTGATATATTTATGCTTTATTTATTCATCGATTTTAGCAGTGCCTGTGTGTGTGTGTGTGTGCGCGCGTGTGTTTGACTGTCACTGTGGCACCAGACTAAGGCTCAGATAATTGCCGTAATTGCGCACATAATTAATTTATGTCACAGCTTGTGCTGCCCGTTCTTATTGTCATACCCGTTACTTGTTGAGTGTAGGGTGTATTGTATTTATTACGGAATGAAACCTCACAACTATTGACAGTAGAGTGCATCAGAGAAACACTGTTCGTCGAGTTGGTTAAAGTAAAGTAAACCTACGAATATATTTTTAATGGAGTAACGGGTTGTTCAAAGTCGTGTCCACCGTTTTCTCTTCTTTTGCTTAATTTGCTTTCTTTCGTTTATTTTTATTGCCTTTTTTGAACTGTCCAGCGTTGAAATTTGCATGTTTTTTTGATTATTATACAAGAGCCAATTCGATCCAATTTGTTGGCTAGTTTTGACGATATTATAAAACGAAATTCGTTGGAAGTGGGAAACGTAAACAAAAATTAATTAATATATTAAAAAAATTAAACATATATTTCCCTATTTATATTTAAAGTTGTTTAAGTTAACAATAATATAAATTCCAGAAATTTTATATAAAAATATCGCATACTGTATAAACAAAGTTACCATTGGGTTAATGAGGCAATCACATAAAGAATTCATTTGCCAAGACTTTCAAGACACTGTGCAAAATGCCAATTAAACTGACAAACAATCTGTCAATGATGCAATTTATTTGCTAACATAATTTCAACTATTAATTTAAATTGAAGCCCTGCTAAACCCACAATTGACCCCGTTTAATGGTAATAACCAAATGTGAACCGCTTGTTGACCATTTGTAAATGTATCTTATAATCAAGACCACACACAACTCTAAGTATTCGTAGACATATAGCATTCAGTGTTGTGTAAGAAACATGGGATTAAATTGCAAATTGCATTGCAGACTGCTCTCACTTAACCTGGCCACACTGGGCCAACACTGTGATGGGCGGAATATGAATGGGGGATGCAAGCAAATTACATACTAATGGCATTTCTCACACCGTTCCAGGTCAAATGAAATTTAAGATACTCCGATTACTCTCTACGTCTTGAACTTGAAGTTTCGGACATGCTGCTGGTCTTTGCTTATGCAAATATCAATTTTCTTGGCAGTTTACTTGAAAAAGTTTTACTGCACGACTGGACGGAAGCTAAGCAATTTATGCATTAATATGCAAATCTTATCAAACAAGTTTTAGGCTAGAAATTAAAATCATTCAACTACAAATTGGCATTAAAAACCGTTAAGGCGCAGTTCCGCTGTCCAAAAGATAACTAACCTAAGCGAAGCTACACTTGAAAAATTATTTAAAAGACTACAAGTTATCTACAAAACCTCAAGTGTTTTATCGAGCCATACTGGCTTAAATGTTGTGCAATTTTGGAATTTCTATGAATACATATAGTTATTGTTTTGATATCGAAACTTATTATAATTTTTGTCAGTGTAGCTGTTGCTTGTTGACGCCAATTTTGGCGGCCATTTTATTTTTTTACTTTTGCCTGCTTCCCTTTTTAAACTCTCTCTGGCCATTGTCGCCTGCGGTGCTTTTCAGAGGATAAGGCAACGACAGCAGCAATTTTCCCGCATTAGCTGTGCTGCAAAATTGACATTTATTGTTTTTAGAATTTTTATGAGCCTAAAATGTCGGAAATCTGCTTGAACTGACAGCAAACACAGGTGCAAATTGATTTCACTTGTTTACCAAAACTCCTGCCACGATCAGACGGTGAAGCTGAAAAAAATAAACGGAAAAATTTAACAAAAGTTTTAGTACTATATACTTATTAGTTTTATGCTAAAGTCTGTAAAAGTTAAAGACATTTTACATAGTCATATCTGTCTGCGAGTATATTTCTGTTCATCCATTAATCTCAGAAACTTAATATGTTTATCTTCGCACTGCTTTATAATGTTTTAAATTGCATTCGCTTTTATCAATCACATTGAGTTAAGCAAAACTTGTGTGGCTTCGAATTTCCTCGAAGGATACAAATCACTGCCTACTTATTGGGGCACCATTTTAAAGAGCAAATACGTTAACAGCAAAATACATAAGTATTTGCCCTGACAAGCAAGTGTAATGAGTTTTGATTTGTGCACACGATATACATATAAATAAATAAATAAAATGTATAAACGAAAAATTTATATAATATACGAAAAAGCTAATTCCGACTGGAGTTCATGTTGTTCTCATATTTGATATATATATTTGCAAACGTTTTGCACCTCATCGTTTTTTATTTTTTGCCTGAGAGAAATCTCTATTTATAGAAAATCTTTATATTATATATATTTTATATATAATATAACAACAAATAAAATGAAACCCTTTTCTTAGCAGTTTGCATGTGTGTGCAGCTCGCTTTTTATGATTGTCTTGAGGATTTTCTTTTTACATTTGTATGAATTTTTAATATGCCAAGATATAGAACAACAGTGCCAACTCTACAGTCGACACACGACTCTGAGATACCCGTTTATCCAATAAATTTTGCTAGCTGAAATTGTTTACATCAATTATAATTGTTAGAAACATTGCATACCTTTAGGGGCAAATGTTACTTAGTTCTTAGCCGACTAATCTCTTGACTTGGCTAATTAAATGTTTAATACTTGCTTGCCTGTAAGACAAGTTATTATGAAAATATCCTTTCATTTGAAGTAACGGGTATAACAACAATGCTTATATCGTTAAGCATAAATAGCAAACAGCCAAAAGCGAAAAAGGAATCGGAATCAAAATCAGCAACAGAAACAGAAACCAAAGCAAGGAATGTGGTAGACGTACTGGGGAGCCAGCCGTTAAGAAGTAAAACGGTGAGAGGAGGCGGGAAAGGGGAGCGGGGCCAACAAAGAAATGACAGGCCAACAAAATATAAAGATAAAAAGGAATATCAAGCCAAATAAACCTTAAGGACATTGTAATATTAATTCAAACGGACATATACAAAGTCAAAATACATATGTACGTACACACACACACACACAAACACACCACACGCACACATACAATTGTCTTTTTGCCAACTTGAAGCGGTCTTAAGGCTTTCTTTTTATTTTATTTGTTGGTTGCTTTCTTTCATTTCTCTGTTCTTGCTACTTGTGGCTTATAAAAGTAAAAGCCGACCAAAACCAAAACTGCTCTGGCTGCTGCTTTTGATTGCCAGCCAGAAACACACACACACACACATTGAGTATGACAAGCATACAAGAAATATATCTCTTTATACATATATAGCAAATATATTATATG
Organism: Drosophila nigrodunni; assembly: GCA_020829145.1. Taxonomy (NCBI): domain Eukaryota; kingdom Metazoa; phylum Arthropoda; class Insecta; order Diptera; family Drosophilidae; genus Drosophila; species Drosophila nigrodunni. Next base: position 14,424,518 of record JACVCZ010000002.1, read on the forward strand.
CTTATCAGGCAGCGGCTGCCTTCTATATGTACGTAATATATTATATATTATATCGTATTATAAAATTCGCGAATAATACGTCTAGCTTACGGAATGTTCTACAATTGAAATACGCTATTATATCACAAATATTTTGAGTTTCATTTACTTACAAATGCTATTTTAATATGTCGATAGATAAACAAATCAGAGTACAAACTAATGATAAATTCGGCTTTAAAATCATGCCAAGTTCAAGTACACAGCTCTTAAAATAAATCCAAGAGCAATAATTGAATCAAGTACTTTATGCTCGATTGTTAAAATCCGATAAACACCAAAGTTAAGTCAGCGTTTCGTGATTCATTTCAAAGTAAGAAATTGAGTATCAACCTTGAATTTAAGCTTAATCTAGTTAAAGCTCAGTTATACTCACTTTTTCCACACTATTGATCAAATCTTGTTTAGCTAAAAAATTCGGTGTAATTTTATTGAAATTGATTTCGAAAACACACACCCGCATATATAAGTATGTGCTACTTCATATTCCACGCTGTTGGCGTTGGAGCATTAAATAAAATATATGTCAGGGCTTTGTACATTATACATAACCTAGGCAACTTTTCAAGAGCCACTCACATTCATACAAGCGAATACACTCGCACACACTCACTCACACACACACACTTGTATATTTTTGTATGGCGCGCCGTGCACTCAAATGTGTATAAAAATGTTGAAACCTATTTAATGAGCTGACTTTATAATATAGTATATTATACCTCCTGCTAACTGAATAGCTAAATCGCTTATCGATTAACTTTTTATCTTTGACATTCAAGTGGTTAGCTGAAAATTTGGCTTTGTTTAAAATATATGTGGCTAAATATAGCAAGTTAAAAGCTTTTTTTTCTTAGCTAAAAACTTGTTTGGCTTCCATCACTTTCTGAGAAAAATTTCTATATAAACTTAAGTTAGCTAAGCCAATCGATAAGCTAAAAACTATCTCAAACTGGATTTACTTCTTTTGTTGAAAGCAATTTGACAGCAAAAATAAAAGAATAAGCGACTTTTATGAAATAAAGTTCATTTATGCTGATGGTTCGTTGCATCTATTTTATTAATCCTGTGGTTGGCATTTTTCATTCTTTATTTTGTAAACGAGTTCACAGTTTTTTTTCCTTTTAATTCATTCTTTTAGTATTTTCTGTTGTTCTTTCCCTCTGCTGTGCGTTGGTACTGAACGCTGCGTACATTTAATAAAATAAATTGGACAAGCAATGGAGTAGAGCAAACTCAATTTAGAAAAACATTTTAAATAAAACAAAGGATCAAAATATGAAAAGCGACTGCTTTAGATTTTCCATTGGGTTAAAATTCAGCGTTGAGATTGTAGATTAAAATAATAGTCCAGGATTTAAATGTTATTAACGAAAGTGGTATAACTAAAACAATTTTAGTTATTTTTAAGTATGTGAGAATTGTTTATCAATTGGAATTATAAGAGTTTAAAGCACTTTCTCAAACTCTGAGCCAAGGTAATGTGCTTAAACAAGAAGTATACTTAATATTGTTTGTAAAGAGCATTTAACTTGATTATGATAATGATAATTAAATGATCAAAGGTCTCAGTGAGCCATTAAAGCATTTTATTGTTCGTCTTTTATTATAATCGTTTATGATGATGCCTAGAGAAGCAAATGCATCAAAGTCGCTCCTAAATACTTAAGACCCACTTGAGAATGTTACTGTTATTGTTGTTGCTTTTTTCTTTGTGGTTGAGTATGTGCAAATGATATTTGTTGCTTATAAAAACGAAATGAAATGCTATGCGGTATAATTTGCCTTGTTTCTGGAACTCTCCGAACACATATCAGATATTTATGTGTGTGTGTGTGTGTGTGTGTAAAGCTGACCGCAATCTACACATACATATATACACGACAAACACACACAACACAGTCACACCGCTTAAGTGTGTAATAAGGATAACAATTTCCCATGGCACTAAAACTGACCTTTCTCAAGTGCCTCGCACGCACACGGGACACTTCGCTAAGGGGCATTGAGAATTGGAGACACACGGCAGGCAACACACACAGGACCTCAAAGGACCACAAACCGCAACAGGACTGTTTTTATATTATGTATACTCTAACAATGTGGTACTTCGATTAACACAACAGCTGATGCCAGAAAAATTACAAATTCTTTACAATTTTTAACCACCAGAATTATCAATTGATTTATGAGCTCATCATACAAATTATGAGAACTCTTTAAAGTCTTTTATGTTATCTATAAGTTTAACTAGTTATTCAGTCTTCATGTTAATTTAAGCTCAATTTTAAATTATATAGAGCTAGAAAATATTTGGAAATTGTTTCAATAATTATTTGATTACTTAAAAAGCTTTAAAATATTTTTCATTTAATATTTTTAAGACAATGTTTTTTTATATAATTAAATTGGAAATTACTGGGTAGTCAATATTCGTTCATTCTTATACTTTTACGGCTTATTTGGCTTTTCTTAATAGGTATACGAACATTTTGTTTCAGTTTTCATTGCCTTGCCTAAAACAACCAAATGCACTCGAGAAAGGGCCAAAAAATGAGTGAGCAAAAAAAAAAAAAAAAAAAAAAAAAAAAAAATGTTGAGAATAAAAAGCATCTACTACTCGTAGAGTCCAAAGTCCAGAGTAAAGTTGAGGACCAACAAAAGTCTATAAGCACAGCATGTTGTTATTTTAACATTAGCTTTGGCCAATTAACTCTGAACAACTTTTTCCTCTCTGAATTTTTTGCTTTTGTTGTTGTTTTTACTCTGCCTCAGCCATTTGCGGTTTTCACATAAATTATGTATAAATATCAAGTGGGTCATTTAAACTGTGGCAAATATCAAAGACAATTAGGTATCAAGCATATTTTATTGATGTAAAATATCAAACAATAAAAATAATAAAATTTATTGATGTTTTTATTACGGCTGAATAATCTGTCGTCTGTAATCTGTAAAATGGAAAAATCAATTTAAACTCTTGACATACAAATATAAGTTCTAATAAATGTTTAAGTTATTTGGCAGAATATTTTTTTATTACTTGGCTCTAAGTTGCTCAAACTGTAAGTTTTATTTGATTGTTATTAGCTTAAACAATTGATATATTGATAGAATATTATGTGTTGATCAAACTGTGTTTTAAGCTGCGACAAATCATTTTATTAGTCATTTTTCAAGTAACTCTTAATAGTTTATGCTCTAATCTATCTAGTCTATAAAATCTTGTCAAATACAGGGTATATGTAGGTGCAGGGTATTTTCCAGCTGACTTACAGCGCTGTTTCTATTAGCTTTTTTCTAGCTGAGTGGCAGCTGCACTGCTGGAGTGGTGTAAAACCCGCCGCTGTCTTGCTGTACATCATTTTGTGGTTCATTTAAGACCAAGTGGTATGAATAACCCCCATCTCTTCACACACACATGCACACCCACTATATCCGCCATTTTGTAGGATGAAACACAGCAGGAGAGCGATTCGCAACAGAATCCAAAATCGAACAAAATTCTCCTGTGGTGTTCAATCGCTTTCCGTTTATTGGTGGGTTTATCATTGTCTGCCTTTTCTTTGGTTATTCGAACTAACCGAGTTGCCTGTTCCACTGGAATTCCCTTAGTATTTCCGCAGTTTTTTTAGAGTTTCTGCACATACGCATGCATTTGATGCACTTAAAACAGTTTTCTTGCTTCATTGGGCATTGATTTTTGCCAATTGCAATGAAGGTTTAAATTTCCTTTTAACTTTGGATTAAACTCACTGTTAGGTAAACATTTTAATTACTTTTTTTAAATCAAACAACCCTTATATTTAAACAGAACTGTTTTTCAATAGTTTCTCCGACTAACAACTCATTCGTCATGTTACTCAAAATTTGACTCTCAATATTTGTTTAAGTTGTTCGATTTGTGTTTCTTCATACATTTATTTTTAATTAAACCAACACGCGTACTAAAATTTCAATAGCAACTCACTGAAAATGGATTTTATGGAAATGATCTGGAAATTGTTTAGAGTGGATAGAATCAATTTTATGTTCACACTATTATTGGCATTGATCCTACACTTTGGTGGCTTTGTCTGGGCTCCGTTAACCAGCCACACACCAGATCTCAGTTCTGGAATGTATATCTGTGGCACATTGTTGCTGTTGATGCCACCGTTGAGTAAGCAAGAATACCAATGTTTTTGGCGCGCCGTTTGGCTAGATTCATTCCGCATGTACTTGTCCCTGATGTTCGTACAACATGTGGGCCTTACCTGTATCTGGGATAATTTCAGTTGGTTACTCAATTGGACACTTTACCACTGGTCAGCCAATTGCCGTCTACTTTTGGCCTTTACGCTTCTTTGCTACTCCACCTACCGTTGGCTAGTTCAAAAAAGAATCGAATTGAATGCATTAAAAGCAGTTGCTAATGAATGTCTCTGTCCCTATTGTTCAGTCTATAAGGCTAAGCGGGCTCAAAGAAAGAACAGAAAATATTGGAAATAACTTCTCCAAGAAAATGAATGCAATGTAAGATAATCGAGTTTTGCCTTGTATTCCAGTTTATTTTGTATTTAATATGTCATTAAACCTCTGCATAATCGCATATACATTCTATCAATGTTTAGCAATTAAAAATTCAAATAAAGTATACAATAAGGCAAAGGTTTATATGCGCTAGTAATTGACCAGAACTCTCGGCTAAACAAACATTGAAGGGCAAACGAATTGGCTTGAAAAATATATGAATATTGACTTTACAATTTGTTTGTTGTCACTTTTAGCAAAACTTTGAACGAAGAATAATAAAGTTTATTAAAAAAGCCGTTGCCTTTCAATATGGGACTAAATAGAATTTACAAAAAACAAGTTATTTATTTATAAATAATGTACCTATGGTCTAGTTACGTCCATCATTTATTCCAGAGTATTTTATAGTCCTACATTTTCAGCTTTGTAGTCCTGTTATTTATTTATATATAGTATACATTCGGTCTAGTCGCGTCCCTCATTTATTCCAGAGTATTTCATAGCCCTAAATTTTCAGCTTTGTAGTCCAGTGTTTTGGCTGGTTTTCATGTTTTTTTATGCGGCTGCTGCTGCGTTGCTGCATGGCGAATTGATTTTCCATGTAAGCGCATTAAGTAGCGTACTGCACAATTTGTACATGTGTATGTGTGTGTGTGTATTTGTGTGTGCGTGTATGTCAGTCAGTCAATCTTGTGTCAGCTATTGCTGCATCATAAAGAGTTGTACGCACATCATAAGAGCTCACTGAGGGCAGAACCCATTTGAGGTTACACGAAAAGTCGCTTTAATTTTCCAGTTCAATCGATGGAGTGTATATATAAGTGTGTGTGTGTGAGTGTGTTAGTGGATAAGTGTGCGTGGAAGTGCGAATGTGTTTATATTTTCTGGCCATTTATTGAATTGCCAAAAAAAAAAATTTTATGACACGCAGAGTGCGTGATCAGACATATTTCTAGCTGTACACAGCACAGTGGGTAAAAAGAATGAATTTTTAGCCTACATATTGATGGATTAAAATTCAAAATAGGCTTTAGTTTACATGTGTTGTAATCATTAATTCTGTTTTTAATTATAAGTAATTTTTTGACAATTTTTCTCTAGCGAAAAAGGTAATTTTTTGTTTTAACTAAAGCGAGAGTTATACTAAATTTTCAGACTTCTTACCCACAGTTTTAAAACTGTTGAAACAAAAGTGTTTAGGCTTAAAACGTATAACACAAATTAAGCTAACTGAAAGCAAACGCCGCTGATTAACCAAATTTAAAGAGACAAATTAATCTTTGCTTATTATTGTGTCACATTTTTTGCATTTAATGCCTTTATTGAAGACTTGTTGGGTATATAAATGAGCAAATACAATTGTTCTTAAAACAAATTATATCATCTTAAATATAACTATAAAAGATTTTTAGGCCCAACAAATTTTACTGGACAGACCAAAATTATTAATTAAATGTTTTTTGTTTCTTTTCTTATCAGTGTGTAACGATTTATTTTCAATGTTTATCAGCGTTATCAATATTCTATTGTTCCTTGTCCCCGCTGTTGTTGTTTTCTTTACTGTTGGCCTTTTGCAGTAACAATGTCGCTGCAGGATATTGTGCGTTAAAATCTGTCAACAGAAATTCAATTACATTTTGCTCGCTGTCCAGCAAAGAGAACCCAACTTTTTACTTCTATCTCTGCCTTCCGCTTTTCACTTCCTCTTTCCACTTCCGTTATCCTTTCGTTCTTCTTTCGGTCGCTTTCTTCGTGCGACTTGTCGCTGTCATCAGTTTACAACTGTTAAAACCAACACGACTGTCTCTTTTAGCGTTTTTCGTTTTCGTTTTCCTTTTCTTTTTCTTCATTTTTGTTCTGTATTTTTCCCTTTTTATACTCTCTGCTAGAGTATATCGGGTTTGTGCAAAAGTATGTAACAGGCAGCTTGCGGAGAGTATTAAACGGTCGGGCGTGCTCGACTCTACTTTTCGTTCTTGTTTTATTTTGTATTTTTTTCCGTTGCTCGGTTTTTGTGTGCCTTCTTTAGCGTCTCCCTTTTAGAGCAAGCCTTTTAACGGCTGCAACAACCGCAATAGCCGCTAACTAGAATTAAGCCATTGATTCGAACGCATTCCAAGAGCACATTCCAACGTCTCATCGATGGACCAACTGAGCCATAAGCTGCCAATGAATGTAACGCGTGGGTTTTGAAGTAGAAGCTGACTCTAAGTGGATTCTGATTCCAATGCTTGGCTGGCCAGACAAAGGACAACGGGGCGTAGGAGTTGTTAGCTTGAAACCATTCATTTTCGATTTGAGTTTAAACTATTTTTATTTTTATTTTACTCTATGCCATTTTCGACCCACTGATTAACGTGCAATGCAACTTAATGTGTTACGCAACAAAGCTCTTTTTATTTTGTAATTTAATGTTTTGTAGTTTCATGTCACGCAACTCAATTAGGCTCAGAAATGTGTTTGAATTGTCTTGCATTGCTTAATAAATTTGGCCGGGAATCTGCCACTGTACGATAAATTGTAGATTATGTTGTCAGTGTATTGTGACAAACCTCTCTGTCAATAAATACATCTTAGTGAATCGTTGCCCTGAAAAGTATGCAACAGTATTTGCCAAACTCGTTCTGTACTGTGTTGAGCATAGTTTCGAGGTAAAAAGCAATGTTACACCTTTCAGTTGACCTTCAGAGTCGCTTATTTTCACCAACACTGCACTCTGCACCTTGAATGCCATTTTCACATGGGGATTTGTGCTTGGGATTTGGATTTAGCTATGAATAAATGACGTTATTAGCCTTTCATACCTGTGACACACTCTATAAAAGTGTATGCTGTAATTGATTGAATATATGACACTAAGAAAAAAAGATATCTGTGTCTCTATGATTTATATACATCAATTAAATCGTACACTTCTAGAACTCATACAAAATTCTTTAGCTTTTCTCTATGCCAATTTTTTACTAAAGTGTATAATGGGTATTTAAGAGTCGCGCATAAATTAAGACATTCCTCCGTGTTTTTCCACCATGATTCTATAATAAAGATTGAATAGCCAAACAGATAAACGACATTCCGTGCGATATTTTGCCAAGTAATCTGTCAACATTTCAATTCAAAGTTATGCGGCATTTTATTACATTTTTCTCCCTTTTTGCTTTTCCTATGCTGTTGCCGGGCGCTGTAGCATTTATTCAGTCCTTTATTGATTCATGAGCGCTTTTATTCATCTAATTTAAATAGCTGCTTTTCAATAAGCTCATTGCTAAATTTATTGCAAAATATTTCGTTTATAATTGTGTTTGAATACAATAAGAATAAAATGAGAGCAAGAGCATTTTGTATACTCATAGTCACTCAGCAAATGCTCTTAGCCAAAACTCAAACATGTTTTTCTATGATAATTGTATAATTACAATAACTCAAGTTTCGATTGCTTTCATATTTGTTGGAACGCTTCGTCTTGAAATTAGGTCAGACTAATTGAACTTTTCGGAAAGTTTATTTCTAATTCAGACATCAACTCAAGTTTCTCGATTGGTTTTATTTAGCTTCTTTTTTGATTGCCAAAAAATAAGTAAAGTAGTTGAGCTTTTGTTACCTGCACAAATTCGATGAGGTGTTAAGAGCAAAAGTTAATCTTAGAACAAGACGGACATAGTTAACACTGATTGAAAATCGATAAAAGACACGACTGAGCACAGGAATGCAATGAGAAAAGTTGAATTATTAATTGAATTTCGAATTTGTTTGACATTCGAAAATAAAAGGATTTGGCGGCAAAAGCAGTTGACATGAATTGAGCCAAAAGAATTTAACTTTATGAATTTTATCGCTTACCTTTTGATTCTCTACATCTATTCCATATTTTTGCTCTGTTTCCGTCCCTATCTAGTTGACAGTATCCCTGTCGTTGACTTAAAATAGCGAATTGAGGCAATGAAAGCAAAAGTTTTTAATCAGTTATGTAAATTTGTTTGCCCAAAACTTTTTTGGTCCGGTCTCTCTATAAAAGTAAAGTTTTTTGTTTTTTCCCCTTTGCTCCTTTGCTGCTTTGCTGCTCTTTGTCGCCTTTCATACAGTCGTTGAAATATTTTAATTGACTTTTATTTTATGATTTTATGAGTATATTTCTGGTACCATAAGTTATTTCCACTTTACATTTACGATCCTACCTGCAAATGGCATTCCAAATCGATATAAGTATATTTTCATTGCATTTTTATGCACACTCCTCGAAGGACAAATAATATTGACATCATTTTTTCAATAAAAACCTGTCTTTTTTTGCCAACCACTGTCAACATGTCAACTTTAATTTGTGTGCATTCCAATTGCCTCCAGCCAAATAAAATAAATATATTTTTATTTGCATTAACCATTTCACAGCGAGCCTTGAGTGGATTTTTATTTTTTTTGTTTTTTATTTTTGTTTTTAACTAGTTTACAATTCAAATATGTTAACGTGCGGTGCATTTTTTAATTAAAGTAATAAATCCCAGCGAAATTGTCTGAAAATGTGAATTCCTTAATATTTTTTATGCTTATGAAAAATGACCAAATTGTTACATTATATCGGATTTTATATTGGAATGCGATTGTCGTTTTTAGGTTTTCCGCAGGTTTTTTTTGCTTGCATTTAATGTCAAAATATTTTCACAAAGTAATGCAATGAGCTGAAAGCACTTTAATACTATAATAATTAATAAATAGTAAAGTAAATGTTCCTGTTTTTAAATTTTTTCCTATGTTGAATGTATATTTTTGATTGGAACTATAACTAGTCTAGAAAACATGAAAGTATTAGGTTTATTAACCTTCAAGCGATGCTGCTTCTAACCTTCCAACTGACTTCAATCTAAACTACTTAAGAGATACGTATCTTTCGATTTGAACTGAAGACAGCACTAAACGTGGCTACCAAAAATAAAGAGTATTAGGTTATTATAACAGCGACACATAATAACTGCGGATATTGAAGTCAAGTAGAGAACATTAGTGAGGGATTTGTAAATCTTAAACTTAAGTCCTTGGCCATATTATCCATCAGTCAGCAGAGCTGAAAGGTTATTTAAATCGCCACGCGTTTCCGCTTGACTGAATGCTTACCTGTGCAGCCATTTTTCCACTTGCCACCTGGCCAACTGGCCATCAGTCCACCAGTCCACCCCTCACTACCCCCCACCACCACCAAAAAGATTTTCTCGATTTTTATTCAGCATCATGGAGTATTTTCCTGTGCTTGTCTCGCAAATTCCATTCGATTGTCTGTGATTTTCCGGAGACGATGCTTGTGCCAGTTCCCACGGTAGAAGTTGCTTCGGCGACGGATGACCCTCACAATTGTGATATCATGTGGTTTGAGTATCTACTCTACTTCTGCAAATGTATCTGTGTATCTGTGTCTCTAGCTGTAGATGTATCTGTGTGTGTCCCTGTGGCGGAACACTGCAACTGGCTGCTGTCAGTTTGGTTGCTGCTCCTTCTGCAATATGCATGACATGTGCGGTGTACACACACACACACACACACACACACACCCACTCTCAAACACACGCACACACTGTCACACCTACTTGGGCAGCCATTAATTGTGTGGTCCGGACAGGCATTGTGAGTGACTTGGGCCAGGCAGGTAAGCAGCTGCGATAACTCAACGACATTTCATTAGACCATTAACTGTCAACTGCATGGGGCATGTGGCATGACTCTCACTGTCTCTCTCTCTCTTTCTTTCACTCCCTCCACTCTCCCTCACACACACACACACCGCTCTTTTTCCTCATGTATGTGTTTGTTTGCTTTTGTTGCTGTTGCTTTTTTCTCAACTTCCTCTGCTTTCCCTTTCCTGTTTTTTTTTTGGGGGACATGTTTTTTTTGCTGCCTGTACAAATTGGCCAGAAAACATAATTTATGTTTGACCTTCAGCATTTTTTTGAATAGCTTGATTTAAGAGTTGAACGAGGGAAACGGACGCTTCCTGAATTCAATAATCTTTATGTTGCTTTGCCCCATCTAATGCTCACACACTGAGAAAATAAAAGTGTTGCACAATGTAAAAATGTTAAGTAAGCTTGAATAGGGGTATAGTTTACTGTTTACTGTTTAGTTTACTTAATCAGCATTGTATGAATTTTCTCAGCATGTAATTCTGATTGGTTTGATTTAGAGGAACAGTAAACTGTTGATTTCATTGAAATATGCTCAGTAATTAAATACGGCATTTTTAAACTAAATTTATATTAACTATTGTGTTGGAAAATAGATGAGATTTTTTGAAACCGTACTCCAAAAATGAGTAGAGGGGTCTATTAAGTTTGACAGAAGTAAAATGTGCGTAGCAGGCAGATGGAGGCGTGACAGACGCCATAAAGTATATAAATTCTTGATCAGCTTCAGCAGCCGAGTCGATATAGCGATGTTTGTATGTCTGCCTGTCTGTCCGTCCTTATGAGCACTTAGATCTCAGAGACTATAAGAGCTACAGTCTCAAAATTTGTAATGAAAGTCCGTCTGCTTCGCAAGCAAATAAAGTTTATTTCAAACTGTTGCCACGCCCACTACCGCCCAACAAATTGTAGTAAACAATTTTTATAACACCATAAATTGGAAACTATTGGAACTAACGTGACCATATCCTATAGCTTCCATAAAGCAAATGGGTAAAAAATTACTTTTTTTGTAAGCAAACTGGCACTGGAATGAGTACGCGGTCTTTTACAGTAACCTTTCCTACACGTTTTTTATACCGTTAGTTACATAATCTATTTATAATTCCCCAAATCAAATGAAATGACTTCTCTCTGTGTATTTTGTTATATTTCAGTTCGTACTTTGGTTTTGGCTTTCAATGTTTAGCTTGTTGATGTTTGTAGCCATGTTTTGCTGTAAACTGACTTCTACTCTAGTCTGGAGTTCATTTTACAGTGTCAATTATTGCAAACCTTTTTTACTTGCACACTTGCAAACATATTTACACTCACTTACACAGATTTAGCCGCATGTCACTGCAATTGGCTTACATGGCTTTGCTAGAACTCAAAGAATAACGCCAGTTATATGCAACATTCAACGCATCGTTTACACACACATCTACACGCAATTTGTTCACATTTATATTTGTGACAAGCGGCATATATATGTGTGTGTGTTTGTTGTGTGGGTGTGTGTGTAGCTGTAACAATGTTGTAACTGGTAACTGTCAAATTGGTTGATAGAGCGGCAGAACAGCAAACTCACTCTGAGAATGAGCCGGAAAATGGAAGTTGGTTGTGGACCAAACGCACACACACACACGCACATTCCGACACACACACATGCACAGTGGCACCCACATGCACACTGTAAACGAAAAAGAGGGAGATGGAGCTAGAGGCTGTCAAACAAATAGTTTGCGTTTTGTTTACTTGCCTTGCTTTTCGACCAAGAAGCAGCCCTTTTACCCCCACACGCCCCCCACCCACTACACATGTGTGCACATATATTTGTGTGTGCAAGTGTGTGTGCATGATTGTTTGTGACTTTTGATTAGGCCGAATGTTTGCATGGCGGTCAAAATGTCCGAACCCAACGTCCTAGGCAAATACATTTTGACCTGACTGTGTGACTGAGTATACGGCTGCTGTTGCCTACTTACAGGCGCGCATTGCGGTTGCTTTGTGGCCCATAGACGTGCAGTTAAGGGTGGAGGGTATGGAGCACATGGTGACCGAGTCAACTGTCAATTTGTTTAGTTCTATCTCTTGTGGTTGCCATATCTACAACCTGTTTTATGCACAGACTTTGAGACTGTGTGCTACTCGAATAAAGTACTTTGCCAATGCAACTCCGGCCATACTGCTCTAAAATCTTAGTTATAACATGGTATTTTGAGTAAGCTAATGTAATTTTGGCCAAACTCCCATGTAAATATATTGCACAAATAAACTGTCTTAATGAAATATTGTTTGTATAACTCATTTATTGAAATGTTAATGAACGTAACTGTCTTTATTGAAGGTTTATGGCTTGTAGTTGAAACCAAATTAAATTTTTATTAAATGTTCATTACTGACTATTTGAATTTATAATCCTTATACAGCGTTATGAGCTTTGGTTTTTGTATTATATTATATTTGCCATTTATGTGCTGTTAAGGTGCTAAGTTATGATAAGTTATGATTGTGCAGGCTCTACACTAAGTTAACAATAAATAGAAAAATAATTATTAAAAATAATTTAAATGTTCAAGTTTTCTCTGAGCAACTTTTTAAGCCTCAAGTGTCCAAATATTAGTCAACTTATATAAACAGGTATAGAAATCAATAATCTTTTTCTAAGACTAGTGTTCTTAAATTTTTAAGTTTTACTATTTGTATTCCAAATAAATGTTTGATCTTACATAAACTGGCAGACAACAAAAGCTAAATGTTAATAGACAATTCAAGCATTTTACAGGCTTTAAACATATATAAACCCAAGGTCTAACACACAGAGTAGTTTCAGATCATGGGCGTTTTTTTAATCATGCGGAAAAAGTTTACTACGTAATCTTAATAAACTAAAGTACATTCTGCTCAAGTAACAATTGGAATTTCTTTCGTTTCTGTGTCTGTGTCTGTGAGTAAATAAAATATTTGCTGTCTTATTGTGTGTGTGTGTGTGTGTGTGTTGTTTGTGTGTATTTATCTGCTTGCGAATATTGTCTTTATTTGCAGGCAGCGGCTCAATTTCTTCTTCGTCCACACAAAAATGTCAACTGTTATTTTTATTTTTATGAGTTTTTTTTTCTTGTGCTGTGTTCTTTTACTCTATCTAGTTGCTGGTTGCTGTTGTTGTTGTTGCTGTTGTTTACCGTGCGGACATTTCATTTGACTCAGAGCTATCATCATTTGTTTTGCCACGTTGACACGTTGACCACGTGCCACACACAGACATCCTCACACAGTCACACACACAGAAGTGTGTTTCTAATGTTTATTTCTGCACATTCTACCTGCCATCTTAGCCTAGCCGTGTGTGTGTGTGTGTGTGTGTGTGTGTCCCTGAATTCCCTTAGGTTCCGCTCTTTTGTCATTTTGATTAATTCTCGTTTTATTTAATTGAAAGTTTAGTTGGCGATTTACTTGGATTAACTGCAAATGCATTTAATTTATTAAAAGGTTTGCTTCCACCTGTAAATACCTGCAAATACCTGCCACAATACCATCAAATACCACAAAATACCTTTCAAATTGGGTGAGAGTTTAAACACTTTGGCCATCACAAAAGTGGATACACTTCACTATCGATAAACTAAACTGAAATTATACACAAATTGTTTGAGTGGCAAATATTTGCATAAAATTATTGTAAATTGTAGATAGCAAATGTCAGAGATACTGTGATTTAAATACAATTTTTAATATTTGTAAAAATCGCATTGATTGCGTTGTGAATTATTTTAGTAATTTAAATTTAATCTACGCAGAAAAAAAACTTGTATAATTTGATCTGATGGCATTTTTGGCCTTGAACTTTATGATTAAAATATGTTAATTTGCAATTATTGAAGTGAAATCAGATGCCAATACCAATAATACGCAATTACACTTTTAATTTGTTTATTATCAATGTAATTCGCATTCTCTCACTTTTATACACGTAGTTTACTCGCCATTTTTTTTATGTAAACCATAAAATTAAACAGATTTTATTTTTTCATTTGAAATCGTTAGTTTAAAAAAAAAGAATTTTAACGGCTTTGCGATACAACAATTTACTTAATTATGCCAATTAAATTCAGCATTTTATGTTTATTAATGCATATTTATTTTTGGTTCACTTGAATAGTTTGTTGGGTACTTAAAGCGTTTTTTAATGGTACTAATTTTAAACTTGCTTTAAAATGAACTATTATTAAGCATTTAAGAAGTTGGAACTGAACTGAAACTGTGGAAAAAATGGCACTCAATGAATGAAAAGAAATGAAGTTTGTGAACCGTCATTTAACGGGGATTTAACTGATCCTTGCGACGCATAAAGATGATTGCAATATTTTGTCTTTGCTGCTGTTAATTAGCCTCTCTCATATCCTTTTATTTATGTTTTATATTTATTTCATTTTTCTTTTTTTTTTGCCACGATTTGTTAGCTGCCAATTGAAGCTGGATAAGAAATACACACACATGCAAACATAGACACACACACACATGTGTGTGTCTGTGTGCGTGGGAGTATTGACAGTCATCCTTGCCATCATCATCATCATCATCGTTGTTGCTCTTGTCCTCGTGCTTGTTTTCCGGACTTATTTATAGATTGTCAGGGATTGTGCCCAGAGTGTCCTGTCAGAGCGTGGCTTTTGAAGCTGGAAGCTCGTAATTTCCATATTAAACCCACATGAGGGTCACACAGAAACCAAAAAAAGAAAGGAGAAAATACGGTGGCGAGTAGAAGAAAAACTAAAACTAATGCGCTTGGCGTAGGTGGAAAATGGAAAATGGAAAATGTGTGTCTGACAACTGCAAACAAGTAAATGGCACAGCAACAAAATAAAGCGAAGCACACTGTCGCTATGTCCCCCTCTCTCTCTCTCTCGCTTTCTCACTCTTTTTTCACTCTCTCAACTTCCCTTTCGCTCATCCTTCTAGCTCTGCTTGAGCTCTTGGACAAACAAACTGACACTGGAGACGAAACTGCAGGCAAGACGGTGCGAGTAGTGTAAGAAAAGTGAACGAAGCAGCCAGGACTTTTGATTTATCACCTTAATAAGCGTAAAGAATCCTGTGGGTAACATTATTTACAACTAACATGAATGATGAATGATGCCAGGTCCGCCCACTGCTGGTCACCGCCTTGAATCCACCTGTAATGCGTGCAGGTGAAACACAGGCAAACAAAGGCAAAGGATAAACCAAATACATATACAATTTATACTTACAAACACACAAACACACACACAATTTCAATGGCATCATCAGCAGCACATTATTGACATGAAATAGAAATTAAAAACCCCACACAGACACAGACATACCCACCCAATCGTTCACACACACAGAGACAGAGCGGAAAATCTGAAAATCAGTTGCTTAAGTAAGTTCGCTTTGGCGGCGTCCGTTTGCCATCTCCGTGTCCTGTGTCCTCACATCCTGTTGCCTGTTTATTTTATACGGTTCGTTGGCTTTGCTGCTAACCGCTTTCCACTTCGCTCTCTCTCTCTCTTTCTCCTTCTTTCTCTATCTCAGTCTCTTGTCTTGTTTGCGCTTAGTTTGATTGAACACCATTGGCAGTGTGTGTGTGTGTTTGGTGTGTGCCTATGTGTGTATGACATGAACGCAATGTCAAAGCATCAGACAACACGATTGCTCAGACAAATGCTTGGACTGTCATCTGTTTACCATATCCAGCCAGTGTTGTAAATGTCCTGTTGTTTAGACCCAACAAATATTCAGGAAAATTCGCAGATTTTCACTCGTAACTAAATTTGCATAACTTTTATGTGAGTTTTATTTTTAAAATAAAAATGTAAAGCTATCAGAATTTACTACAATCCATTTTACACTCCTACGCTTACTTAACAAAGGTTTATATAAATTTAAATATAATAAATTTGCCTATGAGAATAAGTACAATTTAACAGGATAAAAGAATATAAAACAAACTATCTTTAAATGGTATTTACATATAATATTTATGTACACCATTTATGTAAAATATTTAAATATGCAAATTTACTAATCAAAAATAATATTTGAATGAAATGTGTATCAAATTCAATTCATGTTTTATAAGTTGGCATATAACTGAGTTAAAAACTTACTTCTCAGTTTGGACTAAAACTAACTTTTACTCCATTCAAATACCGTAACTAACTTCCATTACCCAGCTGAGCAGATGCTGTACATGCTGCTGAAGATATACAAGTTTTGCTTACCTGAATTTTATGTATTTTTAGAGTTTTACATATTCACAACTGTGTTTACAACGGCCATAAAAGTGGCCAAAATGCTAACATGTTGTATACATTTAATTAGTTGCATTTTAGCTGTGACTAAGAGAGCAGTGCTTCCCAAGAGAATTGACAGACAGAGGGAGAGACAGGAGTAAAGACATCTAGCTGGTAGCACAGGATGCCAACTGGCCAACTGGGCAACTGGGCAACCAGGCAACTAGGCAACTATCTATTCAGCCAGTTGGCCAAACCATTATTTAAGGCTGTTAAGCGATTTCCGTTGTGGGATTGAATATTTTCCAGGAGCTCTAAGTCTTTGTTTCCAAGTGAGGGCATGTGTGTGTATCTCTCTGTGTGTTTGTGTTTGTGGTGCGTGAGTGTCTGGCATATTTCTATTTTAAGCAAATGCACAATGCAGCACACACATACATACAAAAACACACACACACACAGACACTCTGACACACGCACGAGCTGCAAAATATGCTATGGAAACCATGTGAAAAGCTCTAATCGTATACCAACTATAAGATATCCCTTAAATTTCAGTTTTACAAAAAACATAGCATACTTTTTTGCGTCAAAGAAAGCAATGTTTTTAAAAGCAAAATCAGGAACATTAAATTAGTTTGTTGGCCTCTCTCTCTCTCTCTTTGCTACTGTACATACCCTACCTGCATGAGCATAGGGTATAAAAAGCTACCAAAAGCCCAATCCTCACATACACATACTCACACACAGCAAATAAAACGTTGGCAACCGCACGCCATTTTCATGTTGCATCCTGCCATTACACACACTAACACTCACTTACAGACACTGCCATACACACACACACACAGTCACACACACATACACAGTTGTCGGCTTCACGGCTTCTCCGGCTCTGGCACTGTCCGCATATGCAAAACTGCTCGTTTATTCAACAACATAAACATTGTTGTGCACATAAATTTATACAAAGTTCTAGTTTACATACCAACACACAGACACACACACACACACACACACGCACATACACACGGTTTGAGCTGGCACAGTTAAACGGGCCGAATCGATATTCATATCAACCGCAAAATGTGTGTCGACGTCGCAGCTGCAGCATTTCAAGTTTTTTTTTTTCCTTTTTTTTGTGCACTTTTTGCAATACTCTAACTAATCGTGTCTTTGGTTTATACGGTTAATTTGGTTTAACAGAAATTAGTTAATGTTAATAAAGTTTAGTTTAGAATAAGCTTGGTAGTTCTTAAAATAAATATTTTTTTTGGGTTTAAAATAAAATCAGTTTAAAATCATGCTTAAAACAATAAATTAATGTTAAGACTGAGATTTAAGCATAAATATATTAAAAATGAAATAACGTTTATATTTTTTTTTTTAATTTAGTAAATATTTATATACAAAATTTTAGTGCAAGTAAAGATTATAAAATCAACATAAGTTTGACTTGAAGAAGAACGAATTTTAAAAGGATTTTTAAAATGAATGTGTAGAATTCAGGACACTGTAGCCTTTTTTTTTTTTTTGTAGAATAAAATATATAAAATAAAATTCATATTATTTTTACCACGAAATTTATCTTCATTTTAATTTATTTTTGTCATTTTTTATTTTTTACCTTAAAGAAAAGAGCAGCTAAAGTTCGTCTTGACATCGCATTTCCTCGACATTTGTATTGTTGTTTTGGGTCATGCGGGCGCTTTGCGTTTTAAGTAGACTGCAACAATTAATGCATTTAAAGCACCTGCATATTGTCATGGCCGACACGCCTACTTTCAGGCAACCAAATTCAGACAGCTTATGTTTGCAATTTGTCCATCAATCAGTCAGACAAGTAATCATTAAGCCAAACACTGATGGAAATCAGTTGAAACTTGAAAGGCTTTGATTATATTCAATAATTTAAGAATTCTTGGGAATGACTAAATAGTTTTCAAATGAACAAACAAGGACAGCTTAAACTTTCAGAATGAATTCTGTTTATTATCTTTTTTTTTTTGGCTTTAAAAACATTAAATTAATGGCCAGTTTTTACTTACTTCTGTATAATTTTAAGTCAAGACGTGTTTTCCTTATTTTACGAATTCATTTTTCCTCGAGATTTATTTCTGTGAGTGTACATTTATGTTGAAGTACTTAAACTTTTCACTTTAATTTGTGAGTGTTTCAAGTTTTGTTTTTCTCACTTTCTCTCTCTCTCTCGCTCTCTCTCTTCCCCTCTCTCTGCCTTTTGCCGCATTTAAATCTTTTATTATCCTGCGTTAAACACAGTCGTCAGTTGCAGGATAAAGTCTCCATCTCCATCTCGACTCTTTGCACTCCTGTTAATTGCGACAATTCGCCGCTCTTCACGCTCTTTACGTCCACTCCAGCTGAAGGACTTGTGAAAAGCTTTCTGCACTGTCTGTTTCACACCACTGGGCACTCTTTTTGCGGGAAGCAGCAAAGAAGATGAAGATAAAAAAGAATTAGCTTCACCTGGCGACAGGCCACGTCAGATGCTATCTATGCCAATACCCAACAGATACTTTAGCATTCTCAAATTGCCAGACTCAGTAGAGTATCTATCATATACTTCATAGAATACCACTGTATCTTACCAGTTGCGGTTGTGACTTCTCTACGCGGGAGAGTTGTTGAGACTTTATTGCAGTTTCCCCGGCACTTTCACTCCCATACCAGTTGTTTTGGCTTAGAAAAATTGTGCATTTTCTAGCTCAAGAAAAAGTTCACTCAATTTGGTTTCATTTTACCAAACTGTTTAAAAAATTTTCAACTATTAATCAGATACAGAGCCCTCAATGTATATAGCTCCTATAATTTATTAAACAAAGCCATGAATATTGAATATAAGTAAATTGTCCACCATTTTCCAAAGACATTTCGTTTTTTTGGGAATTTTTTAGGATTTTAATTTCATGCTCTCAACTTTTGCAGAGCAAAAATGTAGCGTTGCTTCTTTTGATTCACGAACTATGTCTTTTAATTTAATGAGAATATTTATGTGTCTGGGAATTTAATCTTTGGTGCCCCTCAGAAATAACAGTACTCGCCGCGTGTGTTTTTTTTTTTTCTTTATCAGCTTTTTTCGCTGTTTTTCTGCTTTTATTTGTATTTAACGTGGCAAAAATGCTAAACTGAAGCTTATTAAAAAACATTTCATTTCATTTGCTCTCGCGGTGTCTCTCTCCCTCCCTCTCTCTCTCTGCCACTCTAGCTCTGGCTGCCCCTATTGGGTATTTTTTTTGTGTACTTGTTTCTTTGCTTTCCTTATGGTGTAAATAAATAAAATGGCAACAGCAACAACAACAACAGAGGCAATGGCAATGGCAACTTGGCAAGCACCCAAAATTGTTGTTACCATTCAACAGTTGGCCACGTTCGTTGAGGTTGTCTGCCAGCCCTGGCTGCAAGGTGCCTACCAAAAGGGTGTACTGTCTGTCTGTGTGTGTGTGTGTGTGTGTTTCTGTGTGGGGGGGTTGGCGGTGGCGTAACTTGCTGGCTTGTTTTGGATATGAAGCCGCATTTGCGTCCTCGGCGGTTTTTGTTTGCGTTTGCGTTTTGTCAGCCATGTGACAGCAGCGGCAACAGCGCCACCTGCGGCTCCATATTGACACTTCTGTGTGTGTGTGTGTGTGTGTGTGTGTGTTTGTGTTTGTATGCGTGTGTCTTTTTGATCGTATTTGTTTTAGAGCTTTAATCAAATACACCATAATTAAATGCTACAAGTTTGTAGCTCTAAAAAACAAGTATTTTCCAACACTTTCCAACAGCTCTATCCCAGCTTCCTTCTCTTCTTTTTAATATGTCTTACTGCTGTCTATTCCAAGCACTTTTTTCTTCATTTTCTACTGTCCGCCCTTCAACACGATAACGTAACATTTTTTGCTCTGGGCCAGTTGGCAGTCGAAACTCGTGTCAAAATTGTCTGAATGCCAAAGGAGACAGTTCACCCCTTGAACTGACCGCCCCGTGACCCGTGTACTTGTCTTAATCCCCTGGAGGGGGTATCAGCACATGCCAAGTTAACTGCTCGCAATGCGTTCAAAATTCCAACTTGCTATTCCCAGACATAAGTCTTGAGCCAATTGAAATTTCAAGCATTTAGTTCATATTTATTCCGCTCAATTTGAGTTGTGTCGAGACAGGACTGTCAAAGTGACAATTGATTGTTTGTTAATTCAAGTTTAATTATCAGTTATTAAAGATAAGTTGTTTGGAAATAAAGCAGCACAAATATTCCAACAATTTTGTTTGAGTTTAAATGATTTTTATTTAAAGTTGATTGCCAATTACAAATTTGTGGCAATGCTTGAGTTTGTGTAGAAAGCACTGTATAAATTATATATAAATTTAACAACAATTGAAATGTAGCCCCTTTCCAAACATTTAAAAAGTGCCAAAATATTTTTATTACAATTTCATTGTAAAAAAGTATAAAGAATTTCGATTTCAACTGCATATAATTTGGAATTTACATAAAATGCTAAAAAGAGAAACCAAATAAAAAGAAAAAACATAAATCCCTCGTCACATTAGTTGGAACTATTGCCCTCCATTTCCACATCTTCTTTCTTCTCCGCCTTTGCCAATCGTATGTATTTTCGTATCAGTCTCTCCAGTTCTCGCTTGGAGAGCACACTTTTGGACACCTTTTCGGACATACGCTGTATTGTGGCTATTTTGAACATATCAGGCTTTAGTTTATTGACTCCCAAGGTTTTCCACATCACTTCAATGGCCAATATTTTGGCTTGTCGTAGACTTAAGCCATCTTTGTGCTTGTCAAGCGCCTGCCGTAACAATAACTGGGCAGTTGTGCAATTCCTGCCAATTGCATTTGCATGCCAGCCTATATAGTTGCCTTCTGGATCGGTGTGATATAGCTTGAAATTCTTTTGCTCCTTGTCCCAGCCAATGTAGAGCATTGAAACGCCAAAGGGACGTTTTTCCGCATGCACTGTATAAACGTGTTTAATTTCTGCCGCTTGCGAGACAAGAAACCCGCATGAGATTGGTTTATGCATTTCACTTTCATATTCATCGGCACGAGAACGCAGCTCATCGATAACCGCATTCGCATCGGACATAATGCCCGATGCAACGCATATAATATCATCGGATAAATGGAAAAACTTATTCCAACGATCGGAGTTGTCAATCAATACGTTTTTAGTACGGCAATCGATGGCTAGCAAAACTCCATCACTTGCCACAATTCCCAAACACAAAACACCTTGAGATGCAGCGGAGATGGCGTACTCCACCTGAAATATGCGTCCCTCGGGTGAATAGTGATTCGCTTCCGACATTTTGTTATTCAAATTTAATGATGAAGCAAGTGTATAATTTTGTTCAGTTAGAGTTGTGATTATTTTAATGGAGCACAACGTACAGATATACAAAAACTACTTTGATGACATACTTAACGTATAAAGGGTATCATTTAGTTCAGTCTTGACTCTTATTTGTGCTTTGGAATTCTTTCAAACATCTAGTTGTCGCTTTGTCTTGTCGACTGAATGACACAGCGACAGACAGAAACTGCCTGCAGCTCAGTCTTTAAGGGCAGCTGACCACAAACACACACACACACACACACACACACACGTTGTGCGTGTGTTGCACTTAACCAAGTGGAGCCTCGCGCCACGGGGAAGTAACTGTTTGACATTTGCTGTCATTGTCCACGTCCTCGACAATTGTAATTCTTAGCATATTGTTGTTGTTGTTTTTGTTGTTGTTGTTGTTGTAACCGCCTGCGTTGCCCTTGCGCAATTACGGTTGTTTATCCAGCACCGTTAGCTTGCATTGCTTTTGTAGCTGTGTTTTTATTTGTATTTGTGGCCTGGCCTCATAAATGAAATTTTTACCTCCTACGGTGTCTTTGCTGCTGCTCAATTTCAATCGATTCCACCAACAACAACAATGTAAACAACAACATTAAAATGCACTGCAATCACAACAGGCGCAGAAATATGTTGTTGCGCCATGGCAGTGTTGAAAAACACTCGATAAAGTTGCCACTTAGTGCTACAAACTGGCTTCAAAAATAATGCACAAATTAGGTTTGATTGGAGTATAACAAGCAGCTTTTTGTCAGGCGAACACGAAAACTGATTTTAATTTAATAAGTCAATATTCATGATCAGCATTTCTAATAAATTTTTAAATTTAATTCTATATTTTCAGCTAGAAATTAGAGAGGAAAAAAGAGACAGCAGCAAGCGGCCATTGGGATTGTTTTAAAAACGGAAACGGAAGTAACGTGCTGTATGCGTCAAAAGAGACGAGTTTGTCAGACAGTTGAAAAATGCAAATTAAAATACAATAAAATGTAAAACACGATACTGAACAACGACAACGACGACGGCAACAACACAGCAGCTGTAACAGAAAAGACTAAACTGATAAAAAATAGAGAGACAAGGAGACAGAAAGAGTGAGACGAAGAGGCAGAGGAAGTGGAAGAGTCCAAGTGAGTGGGAGGCGAAAAAGTGAACTGTGGAAATGGCAATGGAAATGAGACGTGAAGTGGCGGCAACTTTTTCCACTGAATTGATTTAAGCAATCGGCATCGTTGTGTCGTTCTGTCCTTCTGTCATTCTGTCGTCTAACGGTCACAGGATACGGTATAGATAGCGGCAACAATTTGCATAATTTTCAGAGCATTAGCAACAAATTGCAAATAACAAAAGCAACACGGTCATAAAAAGGCGCCAAAAAAAAAAGGAAAATAAAACAAACACAAAACGCATAAAGGAATTACAAATTAAATGAAACACAAAAAGAGAAAATAAATTAAATAAAACACAAAATAAAGCAAAAAAATAAAACAAATAATGTAAGCAACAACAAAAAAAAAGGTTTTTATGTAGCCAAAATTAATTCATGTAACATTAAATAAAAACCCAAAAACAACAGCAACACTAGCAAAGTTCAAGCGAAATTTGTCCCAACGAAGAACGCGAGAAAAGCGCGCGTGAAACGCGAGCAAAACGCGAGTGAAACGCTTACATTTACGTAAAATAAACGGTAGCGAGGGTTTGCTTATAAATGTACCAGGACAGCAGCTGCAGCAGCAGTAGTCGACGTGGCAGCGCAGCAACAGCAACAACAACAGCAGCAGCGACAGCAACAACTGCAACGCCAACAACAACAGCAACAACAACAACAGCGAGCGACGAGGAAACGTTCGAGGCGCTGACAATAATAACAACAACAACGATCACAACGACAGCTGATGCCAAAATTGGTGCTGCTGATGCAAAAGCAACAACAACAACAACCACAGTCATAACAGCAGCAACAGCAGCTGCGGCAGCAACGGCAACCACAACAACCGCCACAGCAACAACAACAACAACGAGCATTGCACTTGAAGGCAACAACAGCAGCCACAGCAACAACAGCAGCGGCAGCAACAGCAACAGCAGCAACAACAGCGACGAAGAGCAAGACGAAGACGAAGACGACGAGGACGAAGACGTTTACACCGACGCCTACGTCGACGTCGACGTTGACGTCGATATTGAGTGCAGAACAGCGCACGGTTCGCGTTTGCCATCCTCAAACAGCAGCAGCAGCTGCGGACATGCAGCGTTGCAGCAGCAACAACAACAGCAACAACAGCAACAGCAGCAGCCACAGCAGCGTCAACAACAGCAGCAACATAAGCAGCTGCAACGCGCAGCAGCAACATTAAACGCCGATGTGCGCTTGCTGCGAAAAATTGGTTATATTGCATCACGTGTGCGTTGTTTGGCCAAATATTACGGTGATTTTCATCTGGTAAATCCATACAGCAAACAGCGACAACGTCGACAGCTGCAGGAGATATTGCTGAAGCATTCGATCTTTGATCCGGGACGTGAGAACGAACGGGCGCTGGTGTTGGCCGCGGCAGCGGTGGCCGTTGGTGCAGCCTCCGCAGCAGCAGCAATAACAGCAGCGGCAGCAACAGGCACGGCAACAACACGCAGTCAAAGCTGCAGCAGTTGCTTTGAGGAGCAGCTACAGGAGCAGCAGGTTTTTGAAGAGGAAGAGCAACAAGAGGACGAAGAGGAAGCCGAAGAGCTGGCAATTGCAACGACAACAACAGCAACAACAACCACAGCAACAGCAACCGTGCGTCGAAAATCATCGAGCAGCTCGGCAAGTGCAACGGCAACGGCAACGGCAACAGCAACAGCAACCGCCACATCAGCAACAGCAACGGCAGCAACATCCGCATCCTCATCGCTTTTAAACGCTGCCACGCCCATTGCTTTACTTGAAGAATTGTTGATACAATTTTACGAGGATCAGGATCAGTGTAGTCACAAGCTGACTGTTATACGACGACAACTGGCTTGCAGCGACAACCTAAACAATAACAACAACAACAATAGCAACAACAATAGCAACAGCAACAACAACAACACTGACAAAATCCACAGTCACAGCCACAGCAACAGCAACAGCAGCAGCAGCATCAATAACGGACAAAGTCTAACCATGTCCACATCCATGTCCAACATGGTTGAAGCTGCTGCCACCGCCGCTGCTGCCGCCGCTGCAGCTGCAGCAGCCGCTGGAGAAACAGCCAGCAGCAGCAGCCTGGCAGCAACTAGTCGCTCGTATTTGCAACCATCATTCGATGCGGACAATCCACGTCGTCGTCGTGCCAGTGATTGCTCAGCGGTTCAAGCAGCAGCTGCATTATCCAATCAACTGCATTGCATTACATTGAAGAACAACAATTGCACGGCAGCAACAGCAACAGCTGCAGCAACAACAGCAACTGGTAAATTACCATTTCATCGTGGCAGTTGCGGTGCTGCTGGCGAACATCTTTTGGCAGCTAATTCAATTGCAAATCGTGCAACAATCATTCTGAGTAAATCATGCAGCAATGTCGATGGTGATGCCAGCAATTTGATGCCAATTGTTGGTAGCAATAAATTAAGAGCCAGTGCCACCGATATCGAAAGCAATTCAAATGCATTGAACGGTGCCAGGGATGCAATGACAACAATTGCGAATGCAGCCGCTGCTGCTGCCTCAAATAATGGCAACAATGAGTTTAGCATCCTACAATTGAACAACACGATCATCCAGTGTCACTTTAATGACGATGATTTTCGTGCCCTTGTCAAGGATCTCAAGCGCAAGGTTGAGTACACGGAGCGCATGAATTGGTTATGTAAGTAGCACTCACTTTTTCACTAGGTTTTAATGAATTTTAATAAATTTTAAATGAATATTTAATGAAATTATATTATGTTGTCTTAGTTATTTAAATCTACAATTTATCTAGCGAACAAACTTATTTGTTTGGTATTTCTATAAACTTTCTCAAACGTCTTTAATTGACTTAGAAAAGTTCGTCCTAAAGTGTTTGCTATAATATTTAAATTTCATCTGTGGGCCTAAAAGCGGCTTTCCATTTTCGAGATACACTTTTAAGGCTTTCCTTTAGAATAGCTTTCTTTGTTCATATAAAGTTTATTGTTGGCACTTTTTACTTAATTTTTATTTTGTCTAAGAAATAAATTTGACAAAGATGACATTTAAATAATTCCAATTTTTTAGTTGTATGAAAATACATTTTTAAAAAGCACGATTGTAATTTATAGACAACAGAGCTTAGCAAAAAGCTACATATTTTTTTCTACCAAACTTTATACGTAAAGTCTGATAAAAATCAATTGATTGATCAATTCCAAAACTGTTTGTCTACGAATTAGAAAAATGTTCTTCCCCCGACTTTATGACTAACCTTTTTTATTGGGGTCACAAGAAAGAAAGTTACTTGAACCAATTGCAAGTGTAATGACTTAGAGTTGCACATTTGTCATGAACATTTTGCCAAGAAATGACTAGTCAAGCTTGAAGTGCAAATGCCTCAAATGAGCTGTAAACGAAGACAGCAATAAAAGCAACAACAAAACAAAGTGAACTAAAAAGCAAATGCAAAGCTTTATTTCTTTTTTTTTTTTTTTAATGTGTAACTACAATGAAATGTAAAAATCATTTTAAATTGTTGTATTTACAATTGCTAAAGGGGTCAACCATTCGTATTCACATTCGTACTCGCTTTTATTTGGTTCGCTGCATTCGATGACCTCGTAAATACGCATTTTTCACCCACTCGACCGAAGCAAGACATTAAGCGATTCAGCACAAGTATTAGATATACACATAAACTTGAAATGGAAGTTTCCTTAAGTCATTTGAAGTCTTTAACGGAAATTTAAAATCATTTTGCTGAGCACTAAGTAAAAAATAAAAGAAAATTAAAATAAACGTTTTTTTTTGTGCTACTTAATTGCATACGTGACTCACTGTTTATAAAGTTTCTTATAAATAAACTGCACTGTTAATCAAGCAGAACAATAGCATTCAATACGTTAACTAACTTCTGTATAAAGTCCTTGTTTCATATTGATGAAAAAAGGTCGAAGAAACAATTGATTTATATTATGTTTGCTGCTATTGTTCGACAATGAATAAAAAAATAAACAGGAATACAAACCAAATGTAAACTGGCCAAAGATACTTGTGCTAAAAAACGATTCCCGGTCGAGTTAAAGTTCAATTCGATGGTGAGAAAGGAGAGTTGAAGTATAAAATGCACATAACCACAAAACTAACTGAATTGCTGTATCGAAAGGTACCTGTTAAACTGCTAAAACTGCGGCAAGGACAACTAAAATGTCGAGGACAGGACAGAACAGAGCAGGAATGGAAAGGACAGGACGGTGCAGGACAATATAGGATAGCATCGACAACAATAGAAACAACATTGACAGACTGAACTCAAAGACATCGTCAATCCAGCCATGTAACTTCTGATGCTCATCAAAAGTTACGCTACTTTTGGGCTCTCTGCATGGCGCCTCTGTACAATGGGTGAAAAAGCTCTTTAAGTGACGTCAAAGTTATTTAAAAAGCTTTCGAGTTAAATTTATTACACGAACTTTAAAACTAACGTTGGCTGATACTTTCTACCATCTGGTTTTGATCTTTAAAAAGACAGACGACAAATATGTTTCTATATAATTAAATATTATCATGCATTAATCTCTTATTAACACAGAGTAACGAGTATGCTAAAGTCGACAACAGCTTTAAGTTGTGAATTATATTTAACATACGATTTTTATTGCTGCAAAAGAACTGAATCTCCCACTGTGCTTGACTGAGGACAGTGTCCACGTTTGTGTCTGTGTCTGTGTCTGAGTCTAAGGTTTCTCTCTCTTTTTGTTCCACTTTTTGCGCCTTTTCTTTGTCCCTCGCTTTAGCCCTCTCTTTGCCTATGCCTTTGCTTCTTGTGGCTGGCACATTTTGCTTTTACAGCTTACGCCTTTTATGTGTTCACTGTTCTGTGCAATCCCTTCTCCCCACTCTCTCTCTCTCTCCCCATCTTTCTCTTTCTTCTCTTTCGCTCTTGCTCTGTGTATGTGAGCCTGAGTTCATCCAAGGACAACGACAACAACTTTGTTGAATGGCGTTAAAAGTTGTCTTTGCATCGAAGCGCGACTTTTGCTGTTTGCCACATTTCTTTCTTCTCGTCCTTGCACTCACATACTTTCTATACACACTCACACACATATATATACATTTTGCCGTATGACTTTTTGCCAGCTTGTCGCATTTTAAACATTTCAATTAAGTTGTCGCATTTATTGATTGCGGTTTTTGCAATTGAGAAATTGCAATTGTGTTGCCTACTTTTTGGCGCCTGTTGATTGCTTTCCATTCAATTGCTTCACAATATTTGACCCTTTACCAACCCCACACCCATCACATCTATTTTACACACTCTTTTACTTTCTTTCTCCAACTTTCGTTGCTTGCGCTGGCTGTCTGTCTGCTTTGATTTTTTATTGTTGTTGTTAATCTCTTAAGTTGATTACGCGCTCAAGCGTATGACTTGCTTTACTTTCATGTGTGTGTGTGTGTGTGTGTGTGTCCACACAATTTTCTGTACTGTGCTGCTCTGGCAATCATCGACATCGTTACTTCATTTGCTTCTTTCTGCTTCCGTTTCCTATTGGCCCTGCATAATTTTATAGCTCGCTTTTAACGGCTTTTACCCCCATCTTATACTTACGCCAACACTCTATCCACACACCCACCAACACTCCCACTCCCATTCGGCAATCGCGTCTTGGATTGCATTTACAACCCAAAAGCTGCTTTCGGATTTAACAATTAAGTCCAAAAGACGCTGAGCGCTGGAAAAGCCGCCGCAATTTTCAACCGTAAAGTTTTGTTGTTTTCTGTTTTCTGTTTTTCTCTTTTTAATTGAACATTGTTAAGTCATAAATTTGCTAGATTTTATCGCTGAGACGTGACTATGTGCGTATGGTTGAGTGTTACACAACACTGGTTCGTTTACTTTAATTACTTAACAATACTACACTCAATTTGTTTAAACCTAAATCTAATTAAACTCATTCATAGCACAGATTTATAGCTTTAGCTTGCTATACTAGCAATTTTATTTGCAACTTTGCTGACATCTGCTGTAACTGGTTGAGGGTAAACTGAACTTAAACTCGCAGTTTGATAGCAGTTTGTGCTCAAGGCGGCAAAGCATTTCTTGAACACTATACACTACAGAGTGTACGCAAACGAATGTGCTTAGATTTCTTTCTTTCTTTTATCTTATTGCCGGATACAGTCTTAGTCCTCCACCCTTCTGAACTGTTTAAAAAATAGCTCCATTATTTTTTGTTGACTTTTAATCTGCACTTAACGTAGCCTAAAGTTAATTTTGATGTCGATTTTGATATGACTAAAAGATGAAGTCGAAAACTGACAGAAGGTTCACAGGGATCAGGGAGATCAGAGGTGTGTGAGAGTGAGTGACTTTTTTTTTATATTTTTTAATGGGTCAAGCACGTAGAACTGTGGGCCAATTCAGCGCTCGGGGTCGTAAATCAAAACACAGTTATACACGTAGCGTTGTCTTATTGTGCAAGTATGTGTCAAAGGTCGCAAAAGCTAAATTGCCGCAGGGGAAAAGCAAACAGGGAGAAAATATTTTCAAAAAAAAAAAAACGAAAAAAAAAGCGAAAAATGAAAAAGCCACAAAACGCAAAATGGCCATAAATTCAAAAAGGCCTAAATGGCTTGGCAATACTTACTTACAACAAGCGGCAACAAAAATTTCAACACTCCTGGCATCAACAACAATGAAAGCACTGAGAACCGAGTGGCAGTGGCTGTGAAGAAGCCAACGAGGAGACTACCAAGAATGAAAAGCATCTTCCCACACATAATACAAATGACAAATAACAAGAGCCAAAGAAATATGTCGGAAATCTACTCGAGACAGCCGCAAGCCTCCAAATGCCAAACGCTAACCGCCAGCCATATCCCAACAGTCATATCACAGGGCCAAAAGGCACTTAAGTCCAAAACAGTGGAATGGTAAGGGAATAGAATGAACAGAGTGCGGGCAGGAGAAGTAAGGGATGTGGGGATGTGTAAAGACTGCGACAAAAGCAATGGCCAAATGCTGAACAGCAAAGCAAAAATCTAATAATAATAAAATACTTTATTGTTCGGTTAACAATTCAATTGTTTCACTTAACAGGACTTGGCCAACTTGCAGGGGAAGTGAAAGATGTAACGAGTGACATGAAAGAAAGAGAAACACACAGTGAGAGAGGGAAAGAGATGGTGATAGAGAGAGAGAGAGAGAGAGAGAGAGAGAGAAAATATGTGCAAATGAAATAAGAAATAAAAAATAAATTGCCACAAAACAACATTAAGTGATAAAGTGTTTGGCAAATCAAAACGAATGACTTGAATGACTGCAACACACACAAGTGCGATACACTGAAAAAAGATTAGCAACACCATACAAAATTTCTGCCCAAAGCAAAGCTTTAAAAGTTAAAAAAAATATTCTCTGTTAAATAACTATTTTTTCAAAATATTTTGATTAATAAAAATAATTTTTTTTAAGAGTCAACATTTTATCGCACATCATTTGCAGTTAAACTTAATTTTTATCAGTGTAACAACACATGCCTGGTAAACTCCAGCACAAATTACAACAACAACAAAAAAGAAACAATGATTAAGATAGATGTTGAGGGAAAGTTGGTTAAAGTGGTCACTTCATTGATTAAAGGAAATACACTCGAATGACAGGCAGCAAGTGAGTGTTGATTTAATATTAATACAATTCAATTGATTTCTCTTACACTGTGTATAATCGGATTAATTGCATATTGAATGCAATTGCATATGGAACTTTTAAGTCTGAAATTTAGTAAGTTAATTACTTGGCTTATTCAATGGTCAAAGGAAAGAAGGGAACAGCAAATGAATAGACATACATTTTGTAATAACCTTAGCAGAGACCATCAATTAAACATTTATAAATAAACAGAAAGTAGAAAATACTGTATAAATGCTAATTAAGCTTAACATACTTTTAACAGTTAAAGCGCAGCTGTTAGTAACTGAATTTGTATGCATCTAACAAAACATTTTTAATCATTTGTGATTAATATTCTAAAAGAAATTCATTTCATCAGTGATAGTAGCAATGGTTTTCCTCTAGACTTCTGCATGCCTTTAACAGCTTGTTAACATAATTGTAAAAACTGTTAAAGTGTAGCTGTTAATAATCTGCTTAATATGCCTGACAAATGTGATGCTCTACAATAACTTTAAAGCGCCTTTCACATATCAGTCAAATGTTTAACACATGTGACTCTTGTGATAATTTTGCTCAGCTTAACATGGCCCTAACATTGCTCAAAAATGTTAGTAGCCACACGACATTTACAACTGTTTAATAAAGCTACCAAAATTTGAATAAAAAACGCATTTTTTAATGCTTTCTTTTTTGGGGTATGTAAATGTTGCTCATAAATAAATTTCCATTTTGGTGGTAAACTTAGCAGCTGCTTGTCTTCTTTAACATGCCTAGCTGCAAAATGAAAATTCAGTTTCATATAAATAAATGTCCTTAAATCATTTGAATGATGAAACTGAACTGCGCACTTCGTGTACCAAATTGCGTAAAAGAAATTGTCCTTCAATTACTGTGCATTTTGCAATTATTTGAAAATATCGAAGAATCCCGAGTAGATAATTAATGGGAAATGCATAAAATTCATGTTACAATAAGGTTTGCATTCGCAAGCAAGTCTTAAGGTCTTCAGATTGCTCGCTCTTTCTACTTGTTCCTCTATCTCTCCCTCGCTCTCGTGTATGTCTTAATGTGTGTAATTTAATGCTTCTATAAAAGACAGGAACAACAACAACACATTACCATTTATGTGCCGCACCCTGCAGGAAATAAGTATTGTAAAAAGTATGGATTAAAAGGCTCAAGGAAAGAGTGCGGGAGAGAGGTGTGGTAGTCGTGTATTTATGTATTACACATTTGATATTTATTCATTTTTAACTGACTTCCTTAGCTGCATTTGCCTTGAAACCGACACAAAGCGTTGAATTCACTTTAAACAACCGGTTAAAGTCAAAGTTGCAACAACTTTTTGCACATTTGAGCGTCGTAATGCTACGTCTGGACAGTCGGCAAAATATGGTTTTGTACCAAGGCCAAGAGACAACATAAGCCGAAAGCATGTTCATGTTGCACACACTCAACAAGATGCTGGGCCTGTTGCACAAACATGCCAAGTACCAAAAAACATGCAGAATAACTTACAAACTTGCAACCACAAAGTTGCCCCAAATGTTAACACAGAGATGAACTCAATTCTTGGTTACATCTTATTTATGTTCAGCTACTTATGAACACATGAACGAATCAACGAAATGAATGAATGAATTATTGCAACAAAAAAAAAAGACTCAAATAATTCTCAAAACAAGTGGACTGTGAAAATGTTTGTGAATATTTCAGCAATAAATATGCTAAAAAAAGTAACTTAATCAACATTTATTTCAACTCCTTGATTTCCCTCATCTCATTTACTTTTATTCCTCTGCTTTGTTATTTCGTCTGCTTTATGCTGTGTTTATGCTCGTTTCGCATTGTCTAATTTGCCGCTTACTTAGTTCTTGCTGCCAAAAGTTACGATGAACCCGTCAAATAAAAAGCAAAGTTTGTTTTGTTTTTTTGTTTTTGGCAACAGCTGCAAGATTGTTGCATTGCTTTCATGACTGTGTGGGCTGTGGGCGGTGCGGTGGGTGCGCTACGGTTGGGGGTGGCGCTTTGGGTGGTGCAACTATGCCAAAGTTGTTGCCTGTTGTCGTCATGCAACAGCTTGCGCGATTCATTGACGTTTGCAGACACGACAACCGACTAAATGTCTCCATATACATAGATGTGTATATAGTTGTTTTATTCCGAACGCATTAACATGGCGAAAGGAAATGCTGTTCACAGTAATGACAGAATCAAACTCACACACACTGACACACACACACTGGCACACTCACATGTTCAGAGTCACTTAACTGACAGCCCAAGTCGATAAAGTTGTTAAGAATTATAACAGCTTTATCAATGCTGATTGTAATGTCCTTACCACACATCAATTGCGAATGTTTGATTTACGTCACTGATACTCACAGCTTAATTGGCTCGAAGGGTAGGCAACAGAACTTTAGCTCAGCGTTTGCTAAAACTAAAAGAATCGGGAGAGAACACGGAAAATTGTCAAAGAGTTTCAAGAGTTCTTTAATAGTTATAAGAATTTCCATAAAGTTTATAGAAAACAGTAGAGGCATTAACCTACCTGTTTTCTAAATGTATTTTTTAAATTAAACCGATTAAAACGACCGCTTAGGCAACAATAAATACTTGTCTTAGTTGAAACAATTCACTGTCAAACTCAAAAATTTCTTTAAATGTAAAATGTAACACCAGTTAGTCAAGCAAACATATTTATTTAATCAATTTCTTTATTATCGAAGCGGTGACAGATGCTTTTTACAGTCAGTTTAACACTGGAGTTGGCAGCGCTTAAAAGTATGCTATAGTGTTTTATTTTATTTTATTTTTTTGTCTCACTTCACAATAAACATTGTAACGCACAAACCAAGCAAACACAAACAATGAAAGAGGAAAAACCACCCTCCCTTTAACACTGTAATCTGATTAACAGTCACACCTAGTCACACACACACACACGCGCGCGCACGCACAACAAACACTAATAAAGTTAAGCAATCAATAAATATGTTGATTATGTGCGCTAGCAGCGACAAGAGCAACAACTGGAACAAAAGCTTTCAGTAACATGCACGCACACACCTACGCACGCACTGTATTATGTATGTATGTAAATTTTATGCTCTTCCGCTGAGCATAACACGCCAAATAATCAAAGTGTTGTTCAGCTGACGCCTTACAAACATTGTTCTATCAGTCTTTCACTACCTCTACCTCTCTCTCTCTCTCTCCCAAAGCCTCTGCCCTTCGCTCACTCACACACAATCAGTGCAGTTCAGTTGCGCGTTCGTCAAAGGATTTCGTTTTCGTTTTCTATTCGCGCAACTTTTTGACTAATCATAAATGTTGTTATTGACTTGGTTTTCGCCCATAAATTGGCCAGAAAGCGCAAGAGAGTAAGAGGCTGAGAGGGAGAGCGGTATAGTGAGGCACTGTGCTCAATACTCGTAAATACATTTATGTTAGCAACAATTTTAATGAACAATAAAATGTTGCATACTTAAGAGCACACAACACGACACAACACAACCGCAACAAGCAACAACACCGCCTATAAATTATGAGCCGTGCTTATGTCGATATGTCGCTGGGTGTGCACGAGTGTGCGTGCGTGTGTTGCTCTGCTCCTTTACTTTTGACACCTTTTCGTTCGACTTTTACTGGCACTTTTCAAAAGTTTTCCAACGGCAACAAATAAAAAGTATGAAACGTTTTCGCAACAGACGCAAAGCTGTCAAAGACCTTAACAATGTGTGTGCGTGTGCGTGTGTGTGTAAGTGTCCATGTGTATTATTTATATTTGTTTGCTGTTTGCAAATGTGTGTGCCTGCAAATATACCCTTTTGGAGACCTCATTGTTTGCCCGTCGGTAAACAGGCATTTAACTTAAATTATTTTACAACAAATGAGCAAAGTTTTTCCGTGTCTTGCGGCGCAGAACGTACTTAGAATTGAGCCAAGGCCGGAAAGACGAGAAAACTCCAAAGTCTTTTAATGGCGTATATTTAATTTAAACTTTACCCACGATATGTCATTTGAAAGCTTCAAGTTATCAGTGTGCCACTGCGGGTATCAAACTAATGTGTTCTTATTAACATACATATGTAATTATTGGTACTTTGAGTTCATTTTTATTTACTTTTAGTCAATTTAAGTTATTTAAGTTATTTCCGCTTGTAATGCTAGGTGGCCTATTCCCAAAACAGTCCCTTTTACCTTTCAACAACTAACTCTACTTGTTCAACATAATTCTCCTCTCCAACTGTAGCCGTAACTCAAACTATTACAGACCTAATTATTGTAATTGTTAGAACAAATTGTGCAACTTGTTTAACTCGCACTTATACTCTCTACGCTCTATGCCTTGTCTGCCTCATTGTTGAGTTCTGCACTCAACAAAATATTTATTTATCTAATGCTTAATTAAACCAATGGAGAAACCACAGGAAAGTAGAATTTTCTATGCTTTAGCCTTGTGTTGTTTGGCATTTACCATTTCCCATTAGAAAGCTAACAGGGGAGTAAATTTAGTACAAAGAATTCCTCTCATATTTGCTGATAACCAACTCTGGCAATTCTCAGACTTGCCAAGCAAATTGAAATGCTTTGATATTAACGTGCAACAATAGCAACATCAGAAGAGAAGCAACAATGCTAACAAAAATAATTATAATAATTCTCGGGCAGACATTCCACTCAATTAAGATGCCTGTCTGTTGCCCTGTATATACACATACACATGCGTATGTGATGGGGAGCTATAGTAGCCAGGTGTCTGGTGGCATTGAAAGTCTGCACCTGCCGAAGGAATGTCTGTAGGTGCTACACTGAGAAAGGAGCTCACAATTAATTAGTTTGTGATTTAACACTGAAATTAAAGCATTAAATAAAAACAACACTAAGTAAAGTCTTTAATTATCTTATTGTTAATTTTGGCCACTATGTACTACTAGTTAATTTTGAAAAAAAGAGTTGTTAAATATTAATTTTATCAGTGTACATTTAACACTGCTGGTCCACAGCAGAGAGGACAGTTATCAGTTCATCCCACCTGACACATTTCAATGCATGCACAGAAACAAAGCCAGCCATAGAATGGGAGAGTGAAAGTGTAGAAATGTGAGGAGAAAAAATGATAGTAAGTGAATGGGAAATGATAAGACTTGACTGTGATTTTTATATTCATATGATATATTTGCCAGCTCTTTTATATTAAAATTTACTCGTCTCCTAGCTTTTGTTTTATGTTCTCTTCATCTTTCACTTTCTCTCTCTATCTCTCTCTTTCAGTCATTTTTCCTCCCACACCTTCCTCTACCTTTGCACACGCTTTAAGGCCATATGGGACGCACTGTGTTGCGTATACTTAATATCAATCCAATTAGTTTCTTGGATAATAAATTAAATATCTTTTTAAACAGCAGCTGAAAATTAGTGAGAATTAGTGAGGCAACAGTTGAGCGAGCTGACTTAAAAAGACTCCGTACTCCTTCTACAAATATGCAGTGTACAACGCATTTGTCCTATGGGAGCTATAGGCTATAATTGTTAAGAATAGTTATACTGGTACCCTACACATAATGTGTAAATTTGGTCACGATTACTCTAATAGTTTTCAAGTTCTGGTGATCTAAACATAGTTTTTGGTGAGGTGACCATAGTTTTTTACAATTTGCGGGGGCAGTACGGTTCGTGGTAATAATTTGAAATAAATGTAACCTGCCTGGCATATAGATGGACTTTCATTCCAAATTTGGTGGCTGTAGATCTTATAGTCTCAAAGGTCCACATGTTCATAAGGACAGACAGACGGACGAGCAGACAGAGATTGCTGTATCGCCTCTGCTGTTGATGTTGATCAAGAATATATATACTTTTTAAGGGGCAGCCACGTCTCCTTCTTCTGCATGTTACGTACTAGACCCCTCTATTCTAAAAATGCTCAAAGAAACTTCTTGCGCAACATAAACTTATTGAAATTGCCATTGTAAAATACATAGAAAAATATTTGTACAATAATTCTCTGTACGTTTCATTTATTACTTATTTTCTTTTACTATTAATACACTTGGGCTTTCAATGTGATTTCTTTCGGCTATATATTTATTTATATATAAATATTCTTTGCGTCTGTCGGGACGCGTTGAATAATTCTTGTGAATATTTGTTTGTGCACTTTGAATATTTGGGGCAGTGTGTTACAGGCCTATAGCGATGGGAGCGGGGGCCACGCCCACCAGCCCACACGCACGCCTCCTGTCCACCTGCCACATTTCTCATGACGCGTGCCGCTTACCTCATGCCACATTTTCTTTTATTCATTGTTGTTGCTGCTGTAATTTATACGTGTTGTTTATTTTATGCCAATTTAATGCAACTTCTACACTCCACACACATACGCACACACGCACACACTCATACATTCAAATTTATATATGTATTTATAGCCAAGGGGAAAGAAAACAAACGAGTCGCGATTTGACTGACGATTTTCGAGTGTGTATTTGAATGCGTATGGGTGTGTGTGTGTGTGTGTGTGAGTGTAAGTGTGTGTGTGTGAGAGTGTGTGTGACTTACATTTAATATTTCACATATTGTCACGTTCACAATGAAGAGCAGTTTTAGTAAGTTCTGGTTGCCGGAGTAGCTCAAAAAGCAAAAATCAAGCAGTCACAATATAAGCAATGAAATGAAATGAAGTATACACTATACACTACACTACTTTAAACAAGTCACAGACTAAATTAGTGTACACTAGTTAAACAAGCAAATACCGTATAAATATTTAAATGCATAAATGTACAAATATCAACTTAAATCGCAATTTCTCTTGACAAATTTAACTAGCAGATACATTCCAGTGTATACATTTTCTATACACATAATTTTCGAATATATTCAGTACTTTTTGGCATCGCCTACGAGACATAAGAATATAAATAACCTTTTTAAGATCACTTTACTTCTTGTAGCAGCATTTTTATACCTTTTATAGCAATAATTTGGCTACAATTCCGCGAAACATTAGACATTTTATTTCATTTGACAAAGTGCGACTAAATTTATGTAGGCTTTTCAACATTCTTTCTTCTTTTATTTCTAATTTATTTTAGGCTTTGTCGTTTAATGAGCATTAAATTTAACATTTAGGTGAATTGAATATTAAAGAAATTGTTGTGGTCATTTAAATTGAGTTGTTGCTGGCGTTGCCATTGACGTTTGCTACTCATTAGATGAGCTTAATCAACTGTATTTTGAGTTGTCTGGCATGCATATGCCACATGGCCACATACCGCATGTCACACGCCGCATTCCACATGAAAATTGACTTAATGTTCCAAACGAAAATTTTGTGCTGCAAATGAAATTCGCACACACACAAAAAAACTGTCCAAACCTAGACTGGAAGATATCTGTTTTTATGCTGAGCAGTGTAGCTTCAAGCAGCTAAAACTATTTCGTGATCTTAAACGAATTTTGGTTATTAAATTTAATTATATGTTTAGTCAAGGGAGCTGTTAAATTTCCAGCC
Organism: Drosophila nigrodunni; assembly: GCA_020829145.1. NCBI lineage: Eukaryota > Metazoa > Arthropoda > Insecta > Diptera > Drosophilidae > Drosophila > Drosophila nigrodunni. The sequence goes on from JACVCZ010000002.1 coordinate 14,462,672, forward strand.
TTAATTGTGTATACTGCTCTTGTGCCACAAGTAAGAGGTATTAAAACAAAACCTGAAAAATGGCAAATGAGAAATGGAAATAAAAAGAAACCAATAAAGTAAAACAACACGCATTACACATGAAACAAAAATGAGAGGAGAACAAAAAAATAAAATTCAAATAAATAAATGACAGGAGAAAAGCGGTGGAAAAGTTGCTTTTGGGTTTTCCGTTGCCTAGCAAAAACGTAAATAATTAAAAAATAAAAAATGCATGTTGTTGTTGTTGTTGCTGTACTTCTTCTTCTGCGTTCACCTGCTGCTTGTGTGTAGGTGTGCGAGTGTGTGTGTATACCTACATCTGTTTGTCGGTTGAAAGGATTATGAATCTGCGGCATGTAAATGAATGACAAGACTAAGCACAAAGTGTACAAATAAATGTACACTGTACATGCTCTGTGACCAACTGGTACACAGTTAACCCAAGGGGAACGGAAGCGGGACACTGTGACAGTTTCCGCGGGAGTTGTCTAAAGCGACGCCATGACACTTTGAAGACGTGCTGCATTGCCGCAAATTGCTTATGATTACGCGTGTAGCTTTCAAATTTATTTATATTTTTCGGTTCCTGTCGGTGCTCAACTAAATTGACACCCTTTTTGCTGGCACGCCCACGCGCAAGCACCGTAAACGCCCTGAACGACGTCACTTTTATGGTCAGCTGCAAACCAACGAAATCATTTGAGTATATTAATTAAAAGCATTCGGTAAATACTACGCTGACAAAAAGTCCGAGCTATGACCATGGCCGTGTCCCAGCTGTCGCTTGCAAAAATCCCCTGGAAAGATTCTGCAAAGGCAAATTGGATTGCTGTGGTGTTGGCCAAAGAAGAAGAGAAAACAAACAACGCAAAAATCGAGTTTTCGACTGCCAAATACCCGTTGCTCAGTTTTAAGCTTGGGATTTGGTAAAATATAAAACTGTAGCATACTTTTTGAGCGCTTTGAAATTCCATTGAATTCACTATCAAAATATATAAACAAAAATAATTTTATTAATTTATTCATTAGTTATAACACTTAGCACTTGAGTCTGCATGTCTAACTAGCGTGCTTTCACTCTAAAGTCTTACTTGTCGCTTTTATAACATAAAAACTTCACTTTGAGCCATCGATCCCAGCGGATGAGTAGCGTGGCTGTCAGAATGTTTACCAGCATATTATCAAGCAAAAAGTTCAATTGCCAATTCCCCAAACGCTGCTTTCCAGATCGACACTATAACGTTGGTTTCTCCGATTGCGCCATTTGCATTAATTGCAAACGACACACATTCACCTTGCTTCCTTCTCTGTGTGTGTGTGTGTGAGTCTTTGTGTGTGTGTTTGCGGCTGGCTTGTATATCTCACGCAATGACGACGCCTTTTTTTTGGGCCCATTGCAAGCGATTTTTCTGACAGCTGCGCGCAGATGCCGCTTTTGGTTTCCCTGTCTGCTTGTCTGTCTGAGGTGAGGCCTCTGACTTCGACTAGCTTTTACAAAGGCTGTTACTTGAATGTCCTTTTCCTAACTTAGCTGCCAGGCCGAAGGTTGAGCCAATTGTGTAGCCCAACTAAATGGAGCATGAGATACGCTTTATAATTTATACATTTCGGACACTTTTAAGAGCTAGGAAGAAATTCAGTGAATTTTTAAAGTCATTTCCGTTTATTTCGGGCTTTAAATATTAATTACTTTTAGCGCATGTTTATGGTTTGTTAATAAATATATCAAATTTACTAATTTATTAGAGTTCTTAAGCAAATATTTATAAATTTGTGAGCATTTAGCTGAAACAGTTAAAAAAAGATATATTTCTACAAATTTACAGAAAGGAAAATAACTTGTTAAAGAATTAATTTATAACTTTATAACTTATTTACAAGAATTTTCAACTTTCAATTCTTCCATAGTCAGTTGTTATTTCAAATACAAACTTTCGATTGTTCAGCAAAAAATGAAAAGTAAGAAAACTGAATACAATTCAATTTTATAAATGTTGCATTAAGAATGTAGAGAAGCACGCACGTAAAAGTGTTTGAAGCATCTCTATAGATAGATATGTATCTGAGAGTCGTTTTGCAATATGAATTTCAAATTTCATAATTTTAATGTAATAAAAATTTATCATGACTTTCACTTTTACACTCGTTCCGTTCTCAAACAAAAAGTTTGGCACGTTTCGGATCCGGTTATTCCCAAACGTGTTGTCCTTATTTGTACACCCCATTCACAAACCGTCACACACACACACACAACCACACCTACACCCACACCCACACCCACACAGACATCTATACACACTATAAAAGAATACTGTCACATGAGCCAACACATTTTTATTATGGTGCAACTGGAGACGAGCTGAGTGAAAATTGTTTTTCTTTTCATTTGGTTGCTTCAGCTTTTTCAGGTGATGTTTCCCTGTGTTGTCTGTGGGCGTGGCTATAACATTATTGTTATGCTATAACTGTTTGTACAAAACTGAAAGAACATAATTTGGGGCTGCAGCTTTGACCTGAGTCTCAAAATTCAAATTCAGATTCTAAACACAAAATTCGAAATTTTAAATTCAAAATTCCTAAATTCAAATTCAAGTCGAATTGTTTGTCCGAACAACAGAGCAAGAAATCAAATTTGCATTTTCGCCTTTAGCTGTTTTCCCACTGTGTGTGTATGGGTGTGTTTATGGGTGTGTGTGTGTGAATTGTGTTTTTGCTTTTTAGCTTCTGTCTGTGGCACTTTGCTTTCATTTCATTTTGCATACACATTTCTCTACTCTCGCTTTTCACTTTAATTCCCTCTGTTTTTCTACTTTTTTTTATGTGTGACGGTTTTTAATTTACTGCAAACGCTTTGCCGCCCCTTCCCCCTCAAACCAACCCACTCCACCCCAAAGCCATATCACCTTATCCTTTAACTTGCAGCCAAGCGCTGCCAATCAATTTCATTGCGGAATACGTGTATATGCAAATCTTTTAGCTCGCTAATAATAATTTCAGCTATTTTTATTGTACACAACGCTCTGTAAATAGCTCTCTTATACCCTGTATTTTACAAACATTTATTTCCATGTGGATTGTACTATGAATTTCATTTCTTTCGCTTTGAACACAAATTGCAGTTACTTTCTGGCTTTGTGTAGTAGTCTAAACTGTAAGAAATTAATTGAATACACACCCTTACACATTTACAGCGTGTCTTGTAGTCTATCAGCCTTTGTTTGACAGCTGCCACATCGTTACATTATTGAACTAGATTGCTGAACATCTTCTAATTGCATTGCAAAACTTTCGTGGAGCTTTGTCTGTCATCTGTTATCCTGTGTAGCTGCTTGTATCCTGTTATGCTGGCATTTTAATGCCAATCTCCATTCCGTCTCGCCCCCACCCAACCACGGCCATTTTGCTCCCCTTTGCCTGTTGCCTTGGCTGCCACTAGCAATTTTCCCTGGCTGATTTCACTCCGTTTAGCATCTTAGCTTGTTTTCATTAACTGTTTGGCTTTCAGTTAACTGCTGATGCAGGATTTGCCAATCAGTTCAGTTGCTCGAAGGATTCCTCTTGGCGTCCTGCACCCAGTGTACCACCCACATCCTGCTTCCTTTGTCTTGCCCCCTGGACTGGCGGCATAAAAACACAAATTACCGCAAATTTGCAAATTTCTGCACGAAAAATGAAAAGAATGAAATAAATGCTATTCATATGGATGTAGCTGTGTGTGTGTGTGGGCTTGTGTGTGCGGCAGACAGGCACATTTTGTGGCATATGCGTTGTATTGATGCCTGCTGCCGGAAGGACATTGCAAAACATTGCGATAAAAATCCATTTAGATGCGCAAATAAGCAAAAATCAACAAGGAAATTGACTTTGATGAGAGACGACAACGGCAGATACGACAGTCACACACAGACAGGCACACACATACACTGCCTAGACACGCCCATTCTACATGCACGCCCTCGCATATATGATGAGATATTTATTTGCGCTAATTTTTTTTCTCTTTTTGACACGAGACTGTCTCGAAGGATGCGAACAATTGTTTCCATTTTGATTTGTGCTCGTTTCCACATTTGTCTCTCACTTTCGCTCTGTCTCTCTCACTCTCTGCTTCTATCTCCCTCGTCAGCTCCTTTGCTGTCGCTGTAGGCGTTACGAATTTGACAGCTGTCAAAACTTGACTGCAGGCCTCAACGGTCTCTGCACATAATTCATTTATTGACAGTTGAAGCAATTAAAGTATGCCCCCTCTCTCTTACTTCCCCTTTCTCTCTCTCTCTCTCTCTCTCTCGATTTATCTCTGTTAGAGATACTCCACTGCGCTTCCAACTCGCCTACTACCTGCCGCAGCTAACCCCGCTGTCAACTCTTAATACGTTTATTTTGCATGAAAGAAAACAAAAACTGAACCCAACTCTCGACTAAAAAATACCAGTTAAAATATTAATTTTTTTAATATTTTAAATTTAAGCAGCGAGTCCTTTGGCTTTGGATTTTTAATCAATCGATATTGTTGGAGTTAATTAGATGGTGCCATCTTTCACAATAACAAATATACCCCCCATTCCTTTGTTAATGGGTATACGAAAAAAGGGGCGGTATTCAAAATGAAACGCAAAGTTCCTTAAAATTTTGAGGCCTTAGCCCTGTTAATCGCATTTGGGTTTGCATTTCATGTGTTCAACTTGGAAAATTGGGTTTAAGCTGCCCGACAACAAAAACGAAAATTAAAAATGGCAGCTAAGGAAGTGAAAGATTTCAGTTTAAAGTGTGTTCCATATATTATTTTCGTCACAGGATTTTGAAAACTAAAACTAAATAAGCACTTTTAAAGCAAAAATATACAAACATTAATTTTTTTATAAAATTATAATTATACCACTTCTTATGTACTAAGCTGCCGAAATAAAATTTAAGTAAACAAATCATATAATTTCATTAAAATTGATAAAGTTCATTCAAGTTTTTTTGGGGCAACAAATATTAAAGCTCATCTATTGATAGACGAAATTGAGTTGCACTATTGCTGCAGCACAGCTCAATTATATATGTATATATTTGTTTGTGTATATGTATATGTGTGAGCGTTTAGTGTGCATGTGTAAGTGTCTGTGCCTTGTCAAGGGAATGGACCAAACGACGCACATGAAAACTTTATTTGCGTAATGCTTTTAATTTGTTGAAGGCAAAGCAAAGGCAGAAAGAGACAGAGACAAAGAAGGAAAGGGAGGGCAGCACTGTGCCAAAAATGTCAACTAACCATACATGCACACATCTAGCTATGTGTGTGTGTGTGTGTAAGTTTGTTGCAAGTGTAAGCTACGTTTGAAAAGCGGATGTGAAGGGAAAGTTGGCCGAGTGCAAACTCTCTAAACTCATTTAATCAGCACAAAGCGTTTAATCTCGCAAAATGTATGGCACACACCCACGCACAGAGAGACTTACACACACACCCACACCCACACACACAAACACACACACAGAGAGAGAGAGGTACAAGAAGGCAACACTGAGGAAAAACGTGATTACGCGCATATTAATCAGTGTGTGCGTAAGAATATCAGTGTGTAGCGGTGAGTGTGTGTGTGTGTGTGTGTGTGGTGTGCGTATGTGATGCATGTGTGGTGTGTGGGTGTGTGTGTGTATTTACCGCCACCGTGCAAATTTAATCAATTATAATACACTCTATCACGGACCTGACCGCTGCTGTCGCGGGTCTCGGTTAATGCCTTAGTTCTCAGTACGTGTGTGTGTGTGTGTATTGGTATGCATATGTGTGCGTATGTGTGACAGTGTATTGAGTACCCGTGAGTAATGATTCACATTTAAAATGCGTTAGGCCGAATGAAAAACTGAAGGAGAAAAAACAAAATAAATTTAAATAAATTTAATTAAAGATACAGTTAATGATAAACAAAATGAAAATGCCAAATCCTACGATCAAAGTTATTTATTTATTTAAAAGTCAGCGAATTAATGCGACGCTTTAATCAAGTACGGGCCATTAAAGCAAATTATTTAATATTTATTTTAAGCAATTTCATAGTGCGCCACTTAACATTAAACCAAACATTAAACACTTAATTAAATGCAACCAAATAAAACAAATAAAAATACTAAATTAGCTCTAAATCGAATGTAAGATAAGAGAGCCAGCTTGTAATCCAGGGATTAAAACGATTGTGCAGCTTTGTTTTGCATTAGTTTGTGAAAGCTTTATTGATGAGTTATCGTAAATGGAACTTAAATTAAAAAGAATTTAAAAATATACACATAATATATACGCAAAAGGTGCTAAAAGGCATCATAGACTATAACAATTTGTAGAAGCCACTCAAAAACTGATTAAATAAATGCAACTATGGTTTGAAGGTTCTAATAATAATCAAAAAACAAAGCAGATTGTCAGCTAACATTGAAATTAGTATTGACTTTTAATATTTATTTAGTTTCAAGCCGTTTTTAATAAATTGCTGTTTAAATTAAAATCACAAATGTTTTATTTTAACAGAAACAATATATATTTTTATAAAAGGAATTGAGAATAGTGAAAGTTTTAAAAAATTCACAATTTATATATCATTGGACAAGTATTAACTGAAACGATTAAATTAATAAAAATCCTCTAAAAATTTAACTTTACTTACAGCTCTTCTAAAGAGTATTTGCTAGATTTAAGTGTTTGAGTAAACTTTATAAAAATTACACACATCCCCCAATTGATTTACTAGACAAAACCAATGAAATAAGTAAAAAAATAGTGTAATTTGTTTGCAACGTTTTAACGTTTGAATTGAGAGCAAAAGTTTGCCTGAAACTTTGCTGCCATGGATCAAAGTACCATAGACAAGTTTCAATTAAGTGTAGAGAGACTTAAAATATTTTTAGCCACCCAAACACACACTTGCACATAACAAACACTCACTCTAGCATCGTATTGCCAATTGAATCGCTTTCATTTTCTTCACTTAAACTTCGTTTCTCCTGATCTTTCTCACTCGCTTTCTCTTTGGTTTCTGTCGCTTCTTCTCTTGCTTTTCATTTTGGTTAGCCCCTGTGGTCTTGTTGTTGTTATTTGCGAGCTGTTGGCCATCAATTTGCAAATTTTTCACCTGCCTGCCATGCATATGTGTACATGTGTGTGTGTGTGTGTGTGTGAGTGAGTTTTCATGCTTACCTGAGGCTGCAGTATTTTTACTTTTGCTTTATTTGCATTAACCGCAAGCGTTTTTGTGGCTCACCAGCCCCTCTGATGTCCTGAGAGCCGCAGTTGAAATGAGTTTGCTGGCCAGAAAAATAAAACGCAAAACAATCAGAAGCCACAACAAAAACAACAACAACAACATGTTATATCATCAACAATAACAAATAATGCCTAACGAGAATGCAATAATTAATTTGTTGCTCGCACACAACACGCGGCGTATACGCAACGTCTGCAGTTTGGTATATGTTGCCTACTTTTGGGCGCCATATTACAATACATCAGCAAATTTAATTGAATAATATGATAAAACAAAATAAATAAACACACCACCACACACACACACAATACTTGTAATAAAATATGCAACATATAAATATGAACAATTCGTGTACATTTTTCAATGAGTTACGTGTAATTTGCTGCAATACGATTTAAAATATGTTTAAAAGATTCAACCAACTTTTTAATTAAAGTTAACTTGAGTTTCACGGAACTCAATGACTGGCAGAGCAAGCGTTTTCTATTTCCTGGCATCGCATATCGAAAATCAATGCAACGCACAAAAATAACCTTTCCTTCCTTAAGGCGGAAACACTGCACAGCGAATCAGAAGCAAATAAATAGAAAAAATCGTAGCGTAGGAATGTCTCAACGCTGATAGAGTAATCGGAACTCAATGCTCCATAAAGTGCTTGCTGGCTTGTTAGCGAGCAGTCAATTGACTTTTGCGGTTTTCTGCCTCATTGTTTTGGCCAATCGGGCGAGCATTGCGGTCAAATCATATTCCCAAATCAGTGGCCTGGCTAATTGGCAACAAGTGGTGCATTCCAAAGTCTTGACAACGTTGGCGCAAACAGTTGTTACTAGTCATAGTTGTAGTTGTATTTGTTGTAGGTAACTAGAATGTGGGTGCCTCGAATGCCATACCATAAATTAAACAATTAGCCTTTTGGTCTTTTGCAGCAGAGAAACAAACATCAAACAACAACAAAGCGCAACAATAGCAGAATGCGAAGTGAAACGACGAGGAAAAGTGGCAAGAAGCGGTTTTGCCAGAAGGTTCATAAATCAATGCAAGCCCAGAAGCTAAAGCGAGTGAAGGGGGCCCACAAGGGGCAAGTGGGAAAGGGTCATTGGGTGGAAAGAGGGCCACTGAAAAAAGGGAGACCACTTTTGGGCAGCCATTAATTATGCGAGTGTATAAGCCATCATTTCACGCCTAACAATATGCAATAAAATATGAGTTCTCTCTTGCTTTGTCTCGCTTTGGCGCGGTGTGTGTTTGAGGCATTTAAAGCGAAGGCCAATGAGCATCAAACGTGGAGAAAAAAAAAGTAACAGATGAGTAGTAAGCGACTCTCGACCTTTTGATACCCGTTACTTCAGTTTACTTACGACAACAAGTGAAATTATTGTGCCAACTAAATTCCTATAAATGTAAGATAAGGCATAATATATTTATCAACATTTTAAGTCTTCAATTAATACTATAACCAGCTATAGCAGTCCTTGGATTATTTAACCTACCCTGACAAACAATCGATTAGATATTGATACAATTCGGAGCTTTTCTACAACACCTACCATATACCCACTAGACCTCTACACCTAACGGGTATGAAATTAAGCAAGAACAGAAAAACGTGGCTCAAAATAAAAAGGACAAGCAAAACGTGAGCTGATGTTGATTATGGCCACATTATGTATACAAGTTGCTTGTCCTCGTTGTTGTTGTTGTTACTGTTGTCGTTTTTGGCCTGTTGCTGGCGGCTGTTTAGTCCTAATGACCCCCTTTGCGTTCTCTAATTAATTAATTGATTGTAATTAATTATTTAACGCAATGTTATTCGACGTCTTTTTACAGTCTTTTTCTTTTGTCCTCTGTTTGTACTTGTGTGAGTCTGTGTGTGTGTGTGTGTGTGTGTGGTGTGTGGGCGTGTTCTTTGGTCAAAGTCATAGACACATTCAATATGCATGTTTGACAAAACGAAACATGCAACAACAATGACAACTACAACAACTAATGACAAATCTTTTGAACAAGAACATCATGTTGATAACATACACACTTTCTTGGCTCAACTAGGAAATATCCTCTAAATAAAATAGGAAACTTAAAGGGGAATATTTCTAACAGAAAAAACAAATCTTGTGCTCAAGATTTTGCTTTTATTCCACTAACAAATATGTATATGTAAATTAAATCAAGACAAGCTAAAGTTTTAATGTATTCCTTATAAAAAAAAGTTAAATTAATTTTAGACTCATTTTTTACTAATTCTAGCACTACTTTAAAGACATTTAACAAAAATGAACCTATGCTTTCATCTTAGATCTTAAAATCACATTCAGCAGAACTCTAAAAATAAAGTTGCTGAAAGAAGAACCAAATTCTAAAGTGAGAATAAAGTTCCGAGAATTTGTAATAATTACAAGAAACTTGATAACTTAAACAGCCTGGCAAAAATGAATACCTAGAACAACCGTGGAATCCAATCAAGTGAAAAGCTGCCTGCAGATACTAACAATAATGGTATACAATGCTGTAGCCTTTGACTTTGCTTGGCAAAACTGTAAGCAGCGGGTATAGAGGAATGCTCAAATAGCTTCTGAATTGCTAGACAGAGAGGAAGAGAGAGAGAGAGAGAGAGGGACTGCGAGAGAGTTGGAACTGATTAATGGTTAGTAAGGTGTACTAGCACAAGTGCAGAAGAACAAGTCAAGAAGGCAAGCGTGGTTGTAACATGAAGAATTAGTGGTGAACAAATGCTTATATTTCTGATGGCTTACATGGCGTATGCGCATTGCGATAATAATTGCAAAATTTGACAATTCGTTTAGTTTGAGCTTTTGCCAACCACAAAATATAAAGTTAATTTATCAAACTAAATGCCAACTAAATGCATTTCATCCCCACTCTACCCCTCTATCCACACATTTTGTTTGTACGATTGATTGAATTTGTGCATATTCCAAATTAAAAATATTTAGTAAAACATAAAGTAAATAGTCAATATAATTAGATGGCTTTATTACAGTTGTTGACTTTTGCCAAAGAACTGTCAGTCAGCATTTTAAAATGTCAAAATTTACACAGTTTAAAATAGTTTTAGTTTCACTGTTTAATTTGCACATAGTTCTGTATTTTAATCAGTTAAACCGTGAATTGCTTTTAATTAAATTGTACAAATTTCACTGACGCATGCACTTGAGTGTAAAAGTTGGTGGTTTTTTGAGTGTACTTACTTAGTTGTATCCTGGCGACAAATTGGCCACTGAAACTTTGAGTCTCCTACTACAATGAGTGTACATCAATTGGCTGTGTATATGCGAGGGTGTGTGTGTGTGTGTGTGTTTGTGGCTTTGAGGTGCCCCTTAAGAATGCTTGGCATTTCATTTCATTTAATTGATGAAACAGGTGTCAAAGGACCAAGTAACCTTCAACTCGGCCTGCTTTCAGTTACAGCCTGTTGCTGGCAATTTGACAACTGCCATTTCGAATGTCATTTGCAATACCTCAAGCACACACACACACACACATACACACATACACAGATGCACACAAAGCAGGAATGCTTCAAAGAAATGTGAATGCAATATGTAAATGCCAGAATGCACTCACTCAACCACATCCTTCGCTTGCACTCAACATCACGTATACGAACCGCAACATAATTGACAGTTAATATTTTGCAGCTGCCGCAAACACAACAAAAACTCCGTCGATGTCGTAGAAGTGCAAAGAAATGGAAGAAAAGCTGTAAAATTGCAAAACAAGTGAAGAAAGAAAACGAAAGGGGAAATGGGAAAGAAGGAAGGTTGGGGAACGCTGAGGAATGAGGTGGGGCAAAGCATGAGGCGCCATGTGAAATTCATCGATCAAATTGTCACGACTGAAGCGAAAAGACAGCGAGTTTGGGGCGCATTAGGTTTTGGGCCAAACGTAAAAATAAAAAAAAAATGTGTAATTCAATTTACCATTAAGGCAAACAAACGGGCAAAAACCGCTCAAGAAAGTTTACCAAGAAAATATTGAAAGCTGCGTCACTGCATAAAGCACTCGTAATGCACTGAATGCATTTGATAGCATTCACTTTGTTGCAAAGCAACAAACTAACACGTATACGTCTTACATACGCGATAATCTATTGTAAGTTTCTTGTGCTTTATCTCGAGTTTTTTGTTTATGTTCTGTTAGTGCTGAATAAGAAGCTGTGGGGATTTATAAGCAAATTGTTTTTGGGAAACTTTGGGGTAGCCTTTTGCTGGTTGTTCTAGCTGTACTTTGGTACACTACAAATATAGTTTCCTTTAGATGTTTTAACCCTAAACATCTGTTGCTTGATATCTCTAAAACGGCTAGACCGATGTTCATGAAAATTATAGTATTCCTCAAAAAACATATAATATACAATATAGATTGGGTTCCATAAACTTTTGATAATTTTTAACAATAGCTAACTAGAAATACTAATTTTCAGAAATGTTTCTCTTTCTCTGTAATATTTTCACAGACACAGATGTGTTTTGAAGTGCTCCAAAAATAAAATAAAAATATAATTCTTATCAAAACTTGTCTTTTTCTAAGAAATATCTGCACCAACAGTAGATGTCTAAGGTTAAGACAGGAAATTAATTATTCCATAGTATCCAGTTGTCATTATTTAAGTTTCTAGCTGTTTTTAATGCCATACAATCTTTCATTTAGTGGCTGAACTAAAGGAAATATAATAATTTCATCAAATTCAAAGCATTCGTGAGCTTTTCAAACGAATGCAGTTATGAAAATTATTTAAATCAAAGTTGAACCAACTTAAGTTGAAAACAAATTTTAATTAGCTCAGCTAATGATTTCGCAACCACTTTGAGTCCGTTTAATTGTGATGTGTCGTTGCACGCGTCGTATACGCAATGCCAATTTATCTGCAGTTTATGAACAAACGAAATGTTAATTTATATTTTAACAGCATTTGATATCACTTTGCCCAACGTGGTAGACAAATGGCCCCAACATTGTTCGAGAAGTGCCCTGCTACTGCAGGTGGTTAAAGGTAGTTCAGCGGTGGTTCAAGTGGTTGGGCGTTTAAATAGAAATGCGCTGAGAACTGTGCTTAATTAAAAATTGTAAGTGGCAGTAAATTAATTATAACCACGGCCCGCAAAGTGTTTGGTTTGCAGCCGTAGCAGTGGCAGCTACAGAAGCAGCTCCACATGTGGGCGTCTGTGCTTTGTAGGGGGTGTGGGTGTGGGGGGCAGACTCCTCCACTGCTGGGCAGATGGGCATGTGAGCAGTTGGATGATGAGGTCGTTTTACCGTTTGGTTAATGTGTGTGTGAGTCTGAGGTGCAAGCCACACTCCTTTTGCCACACTCGCTTTTAGCTGCTTTTTTGCAGCTGTCAGCATTTTAATTTCTTTGTGCATCAAAAGCAGCAATTTTAATCAAATTTACATACCCGAATACGTGTTTGCTTTTAAGTATTTGCCTATTTACAACCAATAGAAAGTGCACTGTGCAAAACTTTGAATTTTGACGCTTAGTTTTCGAGCTGAGTAAGAAAATAACGTATACGTAATAACTTTTTACCATTTTAAGCCCAAATTATAACTTAAAGTGCTGCAATTTAAAATTTAGTTCGTCTTAATTAAGTAATTCACATTTTTTGCCGGTGTATAGAACCTTTTTTGAAGATACAGGTGACTGAAACTGAAAGCTGCTCTCTCCGTTGTCACTTTAGTTAAGCATAATTGTAACCTATTTGATAAGGGAATTGCCTTTGGCAAATTGTTGTCAACGCAACACAATTAACAATTTAACATTTCAAACAGCTGTGTGTTGTGCAACTGGCACTGGAGGTGACAGTAAACCAAGACAGTGTCAACAAATTCATAAGCCCTGTCATTAATACGATTTGGTATTAACAAGTTGATTTCTTTAGGCTCTTCAAAGCATATAAATGAATAATTTAGAGTTTATGTAGCTAGTAAACTAACAAGTGACCATGGAGCACCTAATTCTTAGCCTGAGCAGTGCTGTCTTTGGGTTTACACGATTGACTGGCTTAAAAAATTGACAGCTAAAACTGTTATACTTAAAGTGACAATGGAGGACGTCAAAAGCAACGTTTTTGTATCTCTGAAATTTCTAAACTTGTGGCAATGCAAATTGAAGTGCTCTAGCAATACACCAAGGAGCAATGGAACCACCAATTGACCAATTGGTCGCAGTTGTTGCACAGCTGTGCTAGTTACCTGGCTGGTGCAAGGTGGTGCACAGTGGTGCTTAAGTGCGTTATGCGGTGTACGATGTCCAGTAGTAAATTGCGATAGAAATTCTATTCGATACGCACAACTGATGATTTGAAACTCAGTCAAGTTTTGCGCCGGTGGCCACAGATCGGCAGCTCAGCTGTCGCACCTCACACACGCACACACAAACACCTGTGTGACCTACAACAGAGACACCAAAAAAAAACCCAAAAAAAATTGTGTTTTTTTCTGGAGTTGTTTCATTTGGTCAGCGAAGCGTGGGGTCGATTGAAAATTTAATTTCCCGCCCATGGCAGCCAGCAAGAGATACAGCTCAGCTGTGTCTCTCTCCCTCTCCGTCTCTCTCTCTCTCTCTTTTCAGCTATGTCTGACTCTGTTCGGCCAATGTATTTCCGTCGTTTCAGCGTTTGCTGATTCCGTTTCACTTTTTAGTTGATTTTGATTTGGTTTCTTTGCTTCGCTCTTGCCCACCCCCACTCTCTCCCTCTCTCTCTCTCTCTCTGTCTTGCTCACACACATTCTGCGTTGTGTCAGTCTGTCAGTCAGTCAGTCAGTCAGTCAGTGTGTCGTTTTTCAATGTACCTTGTTTATGGCTCTTCATTTGCAATAATCCAAATTGCCATGGCTACCAGTCGACTTCCCAGCTGTATTTCCTGTTTCAATTTGCTGATTTATTTATTGCCACTGTCGACAACAACAACAACAACAACTACCACTTGGCTGATTTCCGCTCAGTCACCAAAGTCTGCACAGCATTTCAGCCGATGTATCTGTATCTGTATCTAAATCTCTATGTTATAGTTTTTGCTTACACTGAAAAGAAAACTTTAATACCAAAAAATGTATTAAAATAATGTATTATAAATTTATTTCTTTTTATACGACATTTACCTTTAAATTTATGATCATTTAGTTGACACTAAGTGTTCCTTTGAAGGCTTGTTTTTTGAGCAGTGTACTCGTACTGATTTCATATTGACTTTTATATTACCAGGTCTCTCCAATCGGCCATTGGGCCCGCCACATCGCAAGAGCAGTCTACCAAAGCATCAGGAGGTGAAGCGTCGCTTCCTGGAAATTTGTGATACCAACTTTTCGGATGAGGTGAAGGCGGCACTGCGTCTGCCAGCGTTCGATTCATATGAATGGGGCGATGCGGATGTCATACACCTAATGCAGACCATGTTCCTTGAACTGGGCTTCATTGAGAAATTCAGCATACCCGTCGATACGCTACGCGAGTGGCTCTACGAGGTCTACAAGCACTACAATGAGGTGCCATTTCATAATTTTCGACATTGCTTCTGTGTTGCCCAAATGGTGAGTAAAATTATCTCATTGTATTGAGAGATATTTGATCATAAAAATCTGTTAAATACATTTTCAATTCGTAGCTTAAATTTAAATAAAATGGATCTTCAAAGAGTGTTTGTTTTAAGTTTCAATAAATATTAAAACAAGCACAATTTATAATGCTTTAGTTAAGTAAATTGAAGTTTCTTTTCACAAACAGCTTAAGCACACCTTCAGTAGTATTTCAAAGCATAGTCAGTCATTGCAGAGTAAATGCATCACCACTGACCTGAGTAGCTCAAATATGCGCAGCTTGAACATGACAAATATAATACCAAATTTGATGTGTCTAGCTGTGTATTTTGCACCCCAATTAAGGCCTTATAATTACCCAGTTATTAATTATTAACGTTTAAATATTAAATTGAACTAGTTCATTTATAAACAATGCCCCAATTTCATGTGCTCGACATGAGTTCAATTTGAATTGTTGAAGAGATGCTCTGCAGCCAAGGGAACTGCAAGTATAGATAGACTTAAGTGTGGTATTACGAAATCGATATTATCAGTATCTTGTTCACTCTACAGTCTGCTGTCTGCTAACGTTTGCTATCTCCTTTTGTCTGACTATGAATAAGCGCCTTGTTGTATGCAACACATAAATATCTGTATAAAACGCCAAAGGGCAAGCAAAGCAACCAGAAAACGCACACACACACACATGCGCACGCCTATTTATAGCTGACAAGACACACACACACACATGCACACAACAATAGCTAAAGAAAGAACACACAACAAGTATTTCAGCATTTAAAAATAGCAACAACTGAAGAGACCAAGAAATGGACGCGCCAAATGTTGCACAGTACTCGTAATAACAACAACACTACGACAACAACAACGACAACATAAATTGTACAGTGCAACAACAGCACAACAGACTGACCGTAAAAAATACTCGTCAAGCATTTGCAGCAAAATCCGCTCCGCAAAAAAAAAACGAAACAATTAAAAAATGTTGAGAGAAAAGGCCTGCAAAATACCCTGTTTAAGCAGACTTTAATGAAAATACCATTAAGTAAAGTATATGAATTACCAACAAACCCTTTTGAACCCTTTTAGTTGAAATCACTGCAGTTTACCGCTTCCGTTTATTTAGCATACCCTATGACACAGTGCAGGGTATACAAACTGAAGTGAAAAGTAACATAAAAAATACAAAAATGGCAAATTGCAGCCAAAATGTTGAGAGTTCCCCCCTCCCCACCCCTCTGCACGCCTGCCGAGCGGTCCAAATAAGCGACCAACTGGCCAAGTAAACAACAAATGAATGAACAAATGAACGAATGAGAAACACCACAGAAACCACCCAACCAAAAAGACCAGAAACGAAACCACCCAATTTCAAAGCGACTGCACTGACAGCGACCCACTTAGATGCTCAAGTACCAACGAAGCATTTTCCAAGCCGAGTTTTTAACCTACATTTTTGGCAAATGAAACTCGTTGGTTTCTTTTATTTTTCAATACCCTAGCAAAAGGGTAGTATATTTGTGTTGTTAAGTTTGCCAAGCAAGTGACTGAAATAATTATGTATTTATGCAGTCAGAGCTTGACTTAACTGGGCACAAGCTCGTCTAAGCTCAGTAAGAAGTTTATGCTTTGAACCAATGTACAAATGTTGAATTTTTAAGCTAGCTGAATTATATTATAATAACCTTCTTTATGCCAGACTTTATAAGTTTAAAGCTAAGGATTGCACTGTCTTTCAGGGTATCGCATCTTTGGTGTGGCCAGAAAAAACTTTCTTGCTTTCTTTCTTAATTTTTTTTATCGTGTTTACAGCACAATAAACTTACACATATATACTTATATATAGCTATATATTTGTGTTGTAGTAGTTGTAGTTTTACTTGTTATTGTTGTTGCTCAACATTTATATGAAATATTAATTCTCTGTTAGTTGGCATCTTGAGTTGTAGGCCAAAATGGCAGCTACAGTGTCACAAAGTGCAGCAACAACTTAGCGAAATCCAAATTGCTGCCTAATGAAAAAAATGTCGATTAAAAAAACTACATTAAATTCAAGTCATTTTTTAAAAATATCTTGCATAGAATTTATTAATAAAATCCTTTGAAAAAAGTCATTTCAGAACACAAACACATTAGTTTTATAATCTGTAAAAATCACTTAATCTATAATTTTTCAAATCAAATTTTAATACACTTCCTTTTAGTACTGCATACTGGTATACTCAACTGAAAATACCGTTTGACACTCTGAAACAAATTAACAACTTTAAACTAAATGATAAACAATATTTCCTACATACAAATACAAATTTCCAACTTTATTAATTATGAAAATGCCACGATATTTGGCAAAAGGTCATGTGCATAGGTCGCACTGAAATCGTTAAAGGTCTCATTAGGTTGGCCCACAAGTCACTCCTAATTACGTGCAGTGCAGCGAAGCAGCGAAGCGTTCATATCATACGTTTCGGGTGATTTCTTTAATAAGCATACGCACTGTTGACGCACAATGCACGAGTATAACAAGAACAATGACAATAATTGAATGAAAGCAACTGGGGGAATTCTTGTTGTAGCTTTCGACAATTTGGCTGCCGTTGTGCTTTGAATAATCACAACACTCAGAAGGTTGCAACTCAAATTTCAATTAGAGTGAATAGCGAAGCTGTTTTATGATCGATAACTACATTGCATTGAATTAAAGGTTTAACTAACTTATAGATGCCCATTACTAACGTACTTAAACAGCAGCACGTATATAGTATGCGGTATTATGCTTGATTTGTCTACTTAAGAGATCGTTTAAGAACTTGCTTTAGTTTTCTGTGCTTCTTAAAAAAACGGGTTAGTGAGACAATGCATTGAAAGCTAAAAACATGTTGAACAAAATGCCTAAAAATCAGTTGAAATCAGTTGAAATCAGCTTAAAATATTTTAACAACTCTGTTGAGGTTAGAACGTTTATGGCTACCCTCGCAGTCAGCTTCTAAGCTGCAAAATGGCCGCTAGACTCGTCTGCATATGCGATGGTGCGTGTTTTACAATTCAATGGACGGCCATTTGCATAGGCACTCATGTATGTATAGCCCATGTAATTTCCTCTCTGCTTCTCTCTCTTCCCTCTCACCTCCCTTTAGCTGTGTCTCTTTCTCCTGGCGTATAGGGCTCCACAGTCGTTAAGCGGCTTTTGCTTTTACCTTCCTGCCAGCGACAATAACAACACAACAGCACACCACAAAAAAAAAACATAAACTGTTAAAAATCAAGCATGACCGACTTTAACAGACCCAACAGTTAGTTTATCAAAGCAACGAAAAAATAGAAACATTTTTTTTAATTAATATTTCAACAACAAAAATAGAGTTAAACTCTGCAGAGCTACAATTTTTTGTTAAAAATGGTTTTTAAATTGTGTTTTGAGCAAAGCTTTAAACCTGTTGGATTTATTTTATTTTATTTTATTCTTGTGTGACTTTTTACAAATCTTTTAAACTCCTTGTGCTGTTTAAGTACACAATATTAGAAACTATTGTTAAATTATTGAGTTGAGAGCGAAACACGACACGATACATAGCCACACAATACACACCCACACCCACACCCACACCCACACGACACACATACACTTTGACAAATTTTTGCAGGCAAATGAGCGAGTCATCGTCTGAGCATTTCATTACCAAAGTGCAATTTTGCCAGTTGCAAGTTGCAAGTTGATTTCCTTTGGGTGTTGACGCTGTTAAACTTTTGCTGGTAACACTTGAGGCTGGCCAAAAGCGGGTGTTGGCACTATGTACCTACCCATCCTACCCTCCTTCACTCCTTCCACCCCCTTAGCGTTCTATCGCTTAACTATTCTGCTCGACTGTTTGTTGACAATGAATTTAGATAAACTTGCGAAATTCGTAATGCAAACAGCATTTGCATTTGCATAAATTTATAGCACTTTCACAGCATCAAACGCACAATCATACTGTTATGCCATTACCCCTTTCCCCTATCCCCTCCATCCCCACACACACTGCTTTGCCAAACTTCTGGTTCGCATTAACGACAAGACTCCGCTGGCATTACCCCTAAAGATTTTGTATTCACACACCCCTTTCGGCGTTCAACGACTCCGCTTAATGCTAGAGTAAACGCAGTGAAGACCAAACTTTTCTACTGCAACTTTTATGACCTTCTTACCAATACCGCCTACCCCCCACCCCCCCACTCCCACTTCCTTCGCAGTGCAACTTTGGTGCGCAGCAAAGCGCAAAGCAAACTTTACGCTGCTTTTGTATTTCAAAAAGCTTAAATTGAACGCTGTTGAAATTCCTTAAGGGTCTCAAACGACCAAGTCATTTTCATTTGCCGCGAAGGGGGGTTGTATATAATCGTGGCGGGAAGGGTTGAGCAGGCGAACAAAGGTGTCGCGAGGCGTGGCTGAAGGTGTCAAACTATCTGCAGGGGAAATGAAGTCAGGAAAGAAAAACAAACGTCTACACTGCCAGTAAATGCAGTTTAATAAACAAATCAAGTGTTAAAAACTTGTCAAAAAATGTTTAAATATTTTAAACTAATTTTTAAGACACAAAAATACATGTTAACTCAATTAAATTCAAT
Organism: Drosophila nigrodunni; assembly: GCA_020829145.1. Classification (NCBI taxonomy): domain Eukaryota; kingdom Metazoa; phylum Arthropoda; class Insecta; order Diptera; family Drosophilidae; genus Drosophila; species Drosophila nigrodunni. Next base: position 14,482,102 of record JACVCZ010000002.1, read on the forward strand.
AATTGTGATAAGAGTTTAATTATTATAAACACTAAAATGTTTTATTGAAAAACTATTAGGCCAACTTATATTTTAAATACAATTAATTTGTGTACATTCCAAGAAAACTTTCACAGCTTGTGTAAAAAACTAATTTATATATTTTATTTAGTGCCTTTTGAGTAAATTACTGTGGTCAACTTTAAACTAACTTTAATTAATATGTACATATAACAAAATACTCTGAAATGAAAACTTTAGATTTATTAGGTTTCAATTTTTAATTTTAAATTTTGTTGGTAATAACATGTTTTGGCGTGCTGTTATTTCAGTGTAGTTGATCTAGAAACAGCTAACTGGTAATTGCAAAGGTTTCGCTGCCGTGTGCAGCAGACAAATTAAGTTGCCTTTAACTTTTACCGTTACCACCGCACCCACCGTTAGAATTACCTTCACCTTTGCCATTGGCTTAAGCTTTGCCTGCGCTCCTGTTGCTCTTGGCCCTGTTAAGCATCAAATGTGATTTGGCTTAATGGTTAGCAGCATTAAAACTGTTCCACTGTCAAGACATTGGCATTCCCAAAGATATTCAGCACTAGTACAGCAGACACTTCATTTAATTAGCCAAATTGTGAAACAATCTGCAAAAGACTCAACCAAAAACGTTAGTACAAAGTTAGTCTGTCTGTCTGACATGTCTACTAAATGAGTTGTAAATTGCAATACAGTTTCAGCGTGCTAACTGCAGATACACTCGAATGAGTAGCAAAAACTTTAAATAAATTTATTTTAAAATAATACCATACCTTAATATATTTTAATAATTATAAATATATTTTTAGGTAACGAAAAAAAATTACTTTAATTAATATTATTGAAGAAAATTAAATTCGCCATAAAATACACAATGAAAAGTGTAAATTTAAAATATTTAAAATCTGTAAATATAATTATCGTAATAATAAATTAATTAAATTTATGTATTTTCAGATGTACGCGATTACACGTCAAGCGAATTTACTGAATCGTCTGGGCGATCTGGAATGCCTAATTCTGCTCGTGTCCTGCATTTGCCACGATCTGGATCATCCGGGCTATAACAATATCTATCAGATTAACGCACGCACCGAGCTGGCACTAAGGTAAGTTTAACTCCACAAAATATTCCAATATTTTATTCAATTTACTCTCATTCAGATACAATGACATTTCGCCGTTGGAAAATCATCATTGTTCGATCGCCTTCCGTTTGCTTGAGCATCCCGAGTGCAATATATTCAAGAACTTTAGCCGCGACTCTTTCAAGTGAGTAAACCGATCTAACGTAATTTCAGTGCAATTTAAGCCAAAGTCTATTTGGGTCAGTTGGCGGTTTTGGGGAGCAGTAAGGGATACAGTTATAGGGGGTTGGATAGAGTCTCTTGGCATTTAATTGCCAAGCTCGTATTTTATGCGCGGCACGTACAAAATGATGTTGCATTAAACGTCGACTCATTGCCGGGTCTAATTAACAGGCAACAGGCAAAAGGCCAACAGCTGCAACACCAAATGCCACATGCTACACGACCACATGCCACAGGCCACGCCCACGGTACATGCTACACGCCCTACTCGGGTGTATCGATTTGATGTTTCAAAAAAAAAAAGGACTGGAAACGAGCAAAAATCCCACACATTTCGAGCTTAAAACTTAGCGTTGTCCTTCTGATTCCTCATTGTGTTATGCAATTTTAAACAGCGCACACTCTTGGCCAAGTTAAGAGCATCAGCAGCAGCGACAAAGCAAACAGCAAGACAAATTGTGAAGCAAACAAATCAAATAAATTCTCACAAATCGCACTGAACGAGTTTTTACTAAAAAATACAAGAATTTTCGTTGCTTCTTGAAGCAAAATATGAAAAATTCAATGGAATATAATTTTAGCAGAATTCATTTCTAAATTATTATTATATATAAACAATTATGAGTTTAGAAATGCCAAAAGATGCCAAAATTAAAAACTTGAGGGAATTTTATATTTAAAATTAATTTCACAATTTGGCTTTCCATTTGTTTAATTTTAAATTTAACTACTTAAATAATATGCTTCAAACTAAACTCTCAATTTATATGACAAATTTTTCAAGTATAAAGCTTGGAGTTTTCTTAATTAAAATTAAGCAATCTTGGAGCTGTTTCAAGCTGTTCTAATAATTAATTATTTCACAGCTTTTCATATAACTACAAAGAAATGTACATACATTCCTTTATAAAGTCACTTATTTAAGACCTTTAAATTCAATCGTTTAATCAAATTAAAGTCAAAGTTTCAACACTTCCATCTAGCGAATCATAATTCAGTTTTAACTGAAAGCTGCACCTTGTATCTCAGTCTGGGCAATCCCCTTATTATTTATGGTGAACACTATAATGAATTTATAACTTTAGCGTTTACCAAACATTTACCTTACCCTCGTTTTCTTTTCTTTTAAGTCGCTGCTCAGCTGTGATTAATTTGATCTAGACTTATTCTTAAACTTATGCTTATAGTAATTATATAAAGCGCAGCTTGGCATTTTTATTGCAGCGGCAGCGTCAAAATTCCACAAACATTAATTAAGTGGATTAGGAGAGGTAGAAAAATGTTTTTGACTTTGAAACGCGAGAACGTCTCACGTAGATGATAGAGAAAATCAGTAAAGTAAAGCAAAGATAAACGTAGAAAAGCGAGGGCATCATCATCATTTACAACTTGATAGCCATCATCATCCTATGCAACATCATCATCAGTGCCAGCAACAGCAACAGCAACAGCGGCAGCGGCAGTTGCTGGCGTGGCAATGCCCTAAAGACAAAACCACACTCTTCCTCAGTGCCCCCACACAGCCACAGCCACACCCACACCCAGTCTTATGCCACTACCCACCCACCCATCCAGGCCCACATGTTAGGCGCTTTCACGTCGTTTTGCTGCCAAGTTTGCGTGCATAAACTGCTGCATACTTTTGGGAGTTTTTGATGGCAAAACTTGGCTGAAATGCCACATGCACAATATGCTCGTAAATGTTATGCAGCAAGAGCGCAACAACAGTGCCACCAAAAGTGGCAACATCTCTTGCCTCTTTTTCTGTTTGTTTAAGCAAATGTTTATCTATATAGATATGTATATATCACATACACATGAAATATTTCAAGCTCATTGTTTTTGCTACTGTTGTACCCTGTGAAAGAGCATAACAAGTGAGTGCACGTTGTGCAACAGGCATAAGCACCTGAGATGAAATGATTCATCGTGTTTTGCACTTTTCTTTAGGAAATGTTTTAAATTTTTAGTTAATTTAACAGAACAACATTAAGAGCAATGTGCACAGGGTGCTACGCAGTTGAGCAGCATTGGCCAACAGCATTCTACTTGTTACTTTGGTGCATTAAGTAATCAAAAAACGACAAGAAGCGGCTTGTCAAATTCTGTCACATATTTCAGTCAGTCTTCCGTGTCTTTCTCATGGCATCCATAAACATTAAAATGCCATTTGTAAACATTGTGTGGGATGCTGACTAACACAAGAGAATACAAATATTTTCTATCTTCATGGAGATACACGTTGTGTCTTGTCTTATGAAAATAAGATGACAACTAAGCTTTCCACTTATACAGCGTATTGTTGTTTTGCTAATGCATTGCGAATACTGTTAAATTTGACATTTTGCAGCACTGCCACGTGGAGCTCAAGACAGAGTACAAGAGAGTATGTTAAGGAAATGCTAGACATTTCATTTAAGCCTATTAATTAAATGCTCTTAATTTGTTTAATTTAATTTAATTTAAGGAGAATCGATTGATTTTTCTATAAACCATATCAAAAATTAGCCTAAATAGATTTCATTCAAATTATGTAGACCTTACTACTAGGTTTATCTCTTTCTAATCTGTGTATCAGCTCAGACGCCAATCAGGTATAGTTCTTAGTAGACATAAACGCATCAGTTGCTCTTAGTCTTTATTCAGCGGGATAAGTAGTTAACTGTTTCAATTACAGGCATGTCAGTGCTTAGGTAGACCTTATGTAGGCACATGTTTATGCAGTTTGAAAATAAAAGTTAATTGTTTTTAGTAAATCAAACGTTGAGTTCAATCCAGTGTTTGAGTAACTAAACCAAACCTTCTTTGATATGTTGAGGTTTGTAGACATATTTGGTGTTCCTCCTTTACTTAATCTGCAGCTACAGCTTCTGTTCTTTTGTCTTTTTCAATTCCGGCTTCTGCTTGCACTCTTACTTTCTACTCCTGTTTGTGATGTTCTGCCAACACCTGTTTTGACTGCTGCTTTTGCTTCACTTTTACATCACCTGCTTTTTATAAGCACCTGTTTCGCCTTGTTTTTTTTCCTCTGTCTCCTTCTATTATCGTTTCTCTTCCTCTTTGTAATTGTGTTTCTGATTCTGCTACTATTTCTGCTCCTGCTTCTGCTGCTGCTCCCGTGCTTTTATTGGCTTCGACTCCTGTTTCTGTTGTTCTTCCAACACCTATTTTTCCTCTTGCCTATACGTCAAATCCAGGCTCTCATTTACCGTTAGCTTCTTCATCGGATTCTCCTTCAGCTTCTGTAACAACTGTTGCTTCTGTTGCTTCTCTTTAAACTCCTATGTTAACTGTTCTTCTTCTAGTTTTCTTTCAACTCCTGTCCCCTTTTTTCTCCAGCGTTTCCTTTGTTTCTTTTCTCTTCCTGCTTCTGCTCTCACTCCTTTCCCTTCTCCTTCTCCTTCTCCTGCTGCCTCACCAGATGCGGCATTTATTGGGCGGATGCATCAAGCTGCCAGCTTTACAGCCAAAGGCGTCGGCAAACTCGGGAAAGTTGCCCAACACATTGTTAACGCGCTCCCAGTGCATACCGTGCTGTTGATGGCCGCCAGCAGAGGGCGCCACTGCATGTCCACACCAGTTCTGTGCGAATGCCACAAAGAAGTCACGCATTTTACCTTTTTCCGATTGTGCCAACGGCCAGTGTTGCCGATACGCCTCGAAGGCCAGACGCAGTCCCTCACTATCCGCAATATTCTCGTTAATGGTCATACTCGCATTGCTGTAACGGCTGTCCAAGTAGCAGCTCGCCCTCAATCCGAATCTTATGATGGCTCTCGGTGGCCACTGAACGCCGGCCACATGCCCCGTGGCGTCGTAGTTGATGCCATCGTAATCGAAGCCGTGCAGCATCTCGTGGGCCAGCATGTAGCCCAGTCCGCCGTAGTGACGGGCAGAGTGTTGCCATGCGGTGGTGTTGCTGCCGGGTGTGGGCAGCGGTCCAAGCAGCGGTGCACGCAACAGACCCAGCGGCAGTTCAATAGCATTCAGCTTGAGTCTGTAGTAAACATTGACATCGAGTGGTCCCAACGAGTTAACACTCCATGCGCTGGCACCTCCACTGCTCTCGCACGGCAGCTGCAGACACTCGAGGGCACTGCGAAACTGCTGCACTACACGAGCTTGCGATAAATGCAACAAATTTGCATCGTAGCCCTGCGATTGCAGCTGCCCCGCCGCCTCTGCCATGCTCTGCTGTCCCTGTACGCGGTATGATGGGAGCAGCAGTCGCATAGCACGCAGCTTTTGCAATGCCAATGTCTGTGTGGTTGTATCGTTTTCGAAAATGTGCGTGGCATTCAGCTGGCGTTCGAATTGCAGCTTCAGTGTGTCGAACAGTTGCTGCAACTCGTGCTGTGTGTGCGTGAGGAATGCAGCAGCTGCCTCATTGCTGCCGTGCAGCAGACGCAACTGCAGGTGCAACAATTGCTGTGGCAACAACTCGTTCAGCTGCTGCAAACAATGCTCGTGCTGTGCCGCCAATGAGGCATCCTCATGCAGATGCAGCTCAAAGTGTGCCGGCAACTGCAACAGCAACCAACTAGACACAATCAACGCATCGCTGGTACGCAGCAAACGCTGCAATCGCTGCAAGTACTCGACATCAGCAACCAATGACAATTCCGGCGTATAGTCAGCACCGAGCAGCAACTGAAAATAGCTGTGCAACTGCAGTTCCGGTAACTGTACGGCCAACTGTTGCAGCGTCTGCGGTGCATGCAACACCAGCGTCTGTGCGCTATCCTCCGCCGCGGGCACCAGACGACGCAGCTGCTGCTCGAATGCCACCAATTGCTCGGCCAAAAGAGCAGCACGACGCACACGCAGACCCAGCTCAAGCAGCAGATACTTGAGGTAACGCTGATACAGAAACTCACTCTCTGCTGTTGTGCCCAGCAGCTCAAAGCTCGGCTGCAGCAGGTAAAAGATGCGCTGCTCCGCTGCCTGCCAATTGGGCTGTACTAGCAGACGCCACAAGCCCTGTGCTCCAAAGCGACGTACAGCTGCATTGCCTCGGGCCCAATCAAAGTGTGCAGTTGTTGTTGCTGTGGCATTGCTGAGTAGCGGCCAGTCGGGCAGCAGCTGCTGCAGCGTCTCCACGTAGACATGCAACGTCTGACGGCCACTCATGCAGCTGTCGTAGAAGAGCAGCAACTGTTGTCCCTCTCGGTCCGTTTGACGATCCAGCTGCCTGGCCTCGAAGTGACGCACGAGCAGCTGTTTGTTGAGTGCTCGCATCTTGGAGCGCATATCATGGGCGCCAAGGGCACGCAGTCCGTAGGGGGCGTGCCAGTTGCCACAGGCGTGTTCATGGAAATTCTCACAAGGGGATTTGCTGGCATCCATTGCATCCTCCTCGACTGTTTCCTGTGCTGCCGGCAATCCATTGCTGCTGTCCGTAACGAGCAGCAGCAGCAGCAGCGACAACAACAGCAGCGACTGCTGCTTGTGTTGCATGCCACAACGGCTGCCCATGTGGCAAATAAACATTTCGAGTCGCTTTTAGTTTCAAAACTAAACTGAATTCAAAACAAAAGCGATTGTTCAAAGCTTTTTTTCAGCATTTGTTGTTGCTGTTGTTGTTTTTGATAAGCTCTGACATTGAGGTCTATGCAATGCCAAAGCGCTGATAGTGGAAAGCTGTGCGGTAAACGGCGAGGGCTGCTCGACAGTATGCTAACTCAGTTGGTAACTTTATTGGTGTCAATGGAGGCAGAAGAAGGCATGGCAGACAGCATAAAGTATATATATTCTTGATCAGCATAACAAGCCAAGTCGATGTAGCCATGTCCTTTCTTCTGGCCGTCTGTCTGTCTTTCCGTATGAACAAACAGATTTCACAGATGCTAAGAGCTACAAGTTTGAACTTGGTCTCAATTGACTATATTTTTAGTCACGTCGTGGATGCCACGCCCCATTCTCCCACAATGAGCTTAAAACTAGACACACCTCAGAAGAATTTCTAAGTAACTACTGCACTTAGAAATACCAATTTTGGTATGAAGTTTCCTAGCGACAGCATAAATGCAATGTCATTATAAATTTTGTGCTGACACGCCCACTTTTTCCATAAGAAATAAAATTTAGAGAGTATTAAACAGTCGGGTGTGCTCGACTGTGCTTTTCATTCTTGTTAAATTTTAGATTTATTTTTTGTTTGCCAGTGTACCCCTAAGTGATTAGGCCTAGTAAGAGAGACACAAGTAATTTGCAATTAAATAAAGAACAGAGAGTAAAAGTGAGAGGAGGCAGAGGGAGACAGAGGGGGACAGAGAAAGACAGAGCTGGAGATGGAGAAAGATTTCGGGGACAATGTATAGCCCACGTGTAATCAATTAATCATTACTTATACGCCATGTTAAACCAAATTAGCTACACATCTTCGTCTTTGTACTGCTTGCTCTGCCTCTCTGCATCTACACATTGCTCCCCCCACCCCCCAGTCCCACAGTCTTGCTTGCTCCCGGCAGCACTTTTAATCAAATTGAAAGGCAACGCTTCCATTAGAGCAGCACATTTGAAATCAAACCCAAAGAGAACGAGTGGGAAAAAACGCCTTAATCATGAGTACTTAGAATAAGTAAAAGAAGCAACAGAAGTTGCTCATTTGTATCACAGTGTAACTATTTATAGAGCATGCCCAGAATCATTTTACATAAAAGTACACAAGTACACAAAAAAAAGGTCGTGATTGCATACTTAAATCAACTTAAAGTAGGGATGCACTTGTGGCTTTTAATAACTAATTTAACTTTCAAATTCGTGCATGAAAAATATTTATTAAATTCATATATTTCTAGTACATTGCTCATGTAGGAAATTTACTTAATTTTAATGCTACTTTATTGTAGAATATGTTTTAAATTCGAACTAAATTGCAAACTAATTAGATTTATTTTTTATAATATAAGTTTTCTATTAAAACATGATTTGCTTAATGTTTTATTTACATTTTTATTTAAGGCAGTTGTTAGCTTAATAACTTTATGACTTTATAATTGGCTCACAAACTCAATATATATTTAAAGTTAACATAAAATATCAAGACCTGAAAACTTTACAAATATTTCAGTTTTAAAAATACCCATTTTATTAACCCTTTAATTTGAGTTTACTAATTTGTTGCCAAATTTGATAAAAATATAAACTTATCAAGTAAGTTGTAAACTTAATTGAGCTACTAACTCCCAACAAATATTTATGAAACAAATTTTTTGCAAAACACTTTGAAGTTGTATAGTAGAAAATTTGTTGCAGCTGCAGCTCTTTAGCAGTTTCCATTGAAATTTATTGAAATGGAAAAGCTGCTGCTGCTGAACAGGTGTCACACAATTAGCCCAACTCTCAAGTGACCCAAAAATAAACAAAAAAAATAAAACAGAGAAGCTTTTATAATGAGGTCAAGAGCTGTACGAAATGCGAAATGCAAACGGAACTTTCAATTCACATTGTTGCAGAGTCAGATGGAAAGAGACAGAGAGGGAGAGAGAGAGAGAGAGAGAGAGAGTAGGGAGTTATGGGATAATTAAGTTGAAAAATGTTTGGCATTTCATAATCATCAAAAACGAATCAAATGCTTAGCAACCGAGGTCAGTTCAGCATGACGCTAAAATTTCAATCAAAATTCAGACTATCAACTAATGAAATACTGTTGGGAGTCACTGTTGCCGTGGCTAGGCGTTAGAGAGGGGGTGGGGGTTGAAATGAAGTGATGTGGTGTGAACTTAAATTACAAAACTTTAAATTATAAAATTTACAGATTCCTGATGATGGATTACAATTATAATTTGCTTATAATTAGGCGTCAACTTGGGGGCATGCAATAATTTAGCCATTAATCATTTTAGAGTGTAGAGTGCGCTTCACAAACAGGCCACTAAATTTGCTTTGATTATGCATGTAATTTGTTAGTGAAGTGGGCGTGGCTGAGAACTTAATGCAAAATGCGAAACAAGTGCCCATGTGCTACTAATTAAATGAAAGTTTTCAAATCTTTTTATTCTTTTCCATTGGTTTTTTTCAACTCATAACTAAACTTAACTTCTAAGCCACAACAGTTGACAGCTTAATTGTATGCTTTTGGCGAGCTTAAACCCTTGCCACTAACTTTCTTCAAAACTTTGGTTTGCCTGATTTCTGACAAGGCTTCATTCAATCCACACAATCAATTGCAAGAAGATCGCATATATATGCTTAAAGATATAGCAGCTTTAAAGTCAGAAGTAACACAAACGCCTAAAAGTAAGCAATAATTTCAATATCTTGAAGCTTTAAGCTCTCAGCTAAGCTACAGCACTCTAAGTACGCCTAAGCGGGAGTCGACCAGAGACTTGCCACTTTTCAGAATCCATAAAATGGAAATACTATACAGCTGAAGTGGGTGGGGGTTGCTGCTAGTGGATGCTGCATACAATTAGTAGCACAGCAGCATAGGCAGCTTTAGATTTGTCAGTGGCGCGTGTTGTTGATAACCAGCAGTTGTTATGGCAACATAAGCAGCTGCCACATGTTGCAGCTAGCAGCGTGCAACAGTTGCAGCTAAAGATTATGCCCCTTCTACCACTCCTGTCGCCCACCCCACCCTAAGCCTTATCTACTTTTATTACCCTTCACTACTCATTCTGCTGGCAATTACTTTGGCTCGTTATCTGCTGATACAAAGTAAGAAAAAAAAGAGACTATTGCAAACTATTTGCAGCTCAATGCTTTTCACTCTACTCTTTCCAAGTAATGCCATTTTGGCTCACCAGCTATGCAAATATTTTGCAAATCTTTTCAAGATCTCGCACAACAGTTGCCCACACAGATAAAGTCCGAAAAAATCCCTGCTGTTATTTTCCACTGAAAGGAACAACAGCTATGCAGCACTACCTGCCCCTACCCACCCCCTTACCTACTTCCACACACCTTTTTCTGCATATATGCAAATTTGATGTGCATAATTTTTTGCAAATTACAAGACACGCGAGTGCAAAGTTTTATGTTTAGAGTGTACATTAAAACTCAAGTAATTATTCAACTTGAAATTTGTGGCTTATGAACTACTACAAATGTAAAGCAAACCAAGTACTATCTACAGTTGCATATGGGAATTAAAGTCTACAATTGTGTAAATCGACTGTTAAAAACTCTAAACCGCACGAGACCAAGAAGAAGACTCAAACGTCATCATCCTCAAGATCTCCTGATATCTCCTCATATTTACATCTGTGATAGTCACTCCCTTTAAGTCTTGCTTCCCCATCTTATATGTTCATATGTTCAACCCGTCAATTGTTTATAATTAATTAGTAAATTCTGTCTAGATTAAGTTGCCTGAAAGGTAGCATTCATTAAATAAAGAAAAAAAAAAAAAATATAAATAAATAAAAACTCTAAAGATTTTTATAATTTTTTTTTTTAAATATTTTCTTTATAGAGAAAATAGAATTAAATATACAAATGTTGATTTTAAATCTTATTTTTTTAAGCAACCATTGTTACAGCTAGAATCAAGTGAAACAACATTGAATCAGTGAATCAAACAACAGGGAAACATTGGTTTGAATATAGCTGTAAAATTAAGTTAAGCAGTAAAAAGTATTGACTCTTAAATACCCAGTAATTGCTTCATTATATTATGTTAATAAAATCTTGAATATTATAAAACATTTATATTAAATAAGTTATTTCCAGCAGCATTTATTTCAGAGCAAAATCATTTTATTTTGCAGACATAAAACTATGAACTAAAACAGTTCATTTTATTTGCAGTTACCACAGCAAGAAAATTGTAGTCGTAAAGAGTGTTTTGCATAAAAATTGTTTATATTTACAAAAATGCCAAGTTATAAAACAAAGGACACAAGATTTCTGCTTTCGAGCTAATCATTTGATTCACAGCATTTAGGTCAATACAACAGAGAAAAACTGCAACAAAAACTGCAGCTTAAAATATTTATATTACCTTTGAAGCAAATAATGTTTATTTGAGCTATAAAAACAAAAAATGTTAGAAAAATAGTAGAAAATACTTTGCTGCACTATTGTTACCAACTAGTACTAACAAACCTAATAACTTTAAGCCTTTAAGCAGCCCAAACGTAACTAGAAATAAGCCACTCCTACCCATGTTGTGCATCCATTTGACTGTCTGTCCATTGGTTTTGTTTAGCACTTCTTGGAATTTGAGTGCATGTCAGTTGAAAGTGAAATGCAGAGTAGAAAATCTCTATTTTCTATTGTGTTTTCTTGTTTTTTTGACAAAAGCAATCACATAAATACAGAGAGAGAGAGAGAGAGGGAGACATGTAATTGTGAGCAGAAAAGAGGATTACAAAATGTGCAATTTGAAATTTTAAACAATATTTTTTCTTTTATGCAAAAATTCGATTAACGGCACACAAAGTGAAACCGAGCGACTTTATCGTCCTTGTTATCTACTCTATTGTCCTTGTGAAAGTGTAGTGTGTTTGTGTGTTTGTGTTTGTGTGTGGGCTTTCTCGTGGCCACCAACATAATTATCATGAGGAAAATCACAAAATGCAAAACTCAATTCGTTGCCAAGTCGAGTGCATAAAATGCTTCGCTCTATTTGCAGTATTAACGTGGCAGGTGTTGAGTTTCCAACGCACTGACGTCTATTTCTCTGTCTCTATTCCCTCCTCTCACTCTCTCTCTCGCTCTCTCTTTTTATAGCTCGTCTTTCTTGCCTCACTGCTGCAGCTGTTGACTACGCTGTCTGTGCAACGTCAATGCTACTTGACACGAAAAATTCAATTTTCTGCTTCTATATGACGCGACTTTTTCACATTTTTCATTTTCTTTGAAATGAAAATAAAACGAAATGCAATTTAATATTTACGCGTCGTATGCTGTCTTGTCAGTGTTGCTAATTTAGCCATTTTGCCACATAGTTCTCAAGCCGTGAATAAAAAAGAAACTACACACAACCACACATGTATCTTTTCTCTTTTGTGTAGTAAGTAAATATTGATTTCAAGTGAAGCCAACGGCATATTCTACCCCGAAAGATACACAAATTATTGAAGAAGCTTAAAATTTAATGGAAAAAACTATTGCATACTTTCGGGCTTAACATTTTACAATATCTGTTTAACAGTTTGCTGCTCTTTTTTGGCATCACTGCTGTGTAGTCGTTACTTTTCTTTTTCACTTCCTTTCGCGCTCTGTCTCTGTCTTTGGCATTGACAAAATATATTTGCACTTTTAGCGTTTAGAAGCAGTCTCAAGACGCACGTGAGCCAAAAAAAAAATCAGTAAACAACACCCAAGACACCGCACACTTGTCGTATACGCAACGTGCACAATATGCACTACATTATGGCCTCTTTAACGCCGCTTGATGCAATTTTGCGTTTCTCTCTCACATTTTGCAATATGTTTTGTCACTCGAAAATTTGTCATTGAATAAATCTTGTGTTCTATGCGGGTAGCAGTTCGTTGTGGATGCCAAAAAGGGGAAAATTAAATAAGTATTTAAATGTTGAACTTTAGAGTGTTTTAAGAATTTTCTTTGAACTCCTTTTGACTTACTCTTTCCACAATCTACTTATTTGCAGCACAATTCGGGAGGGCATCATCCGTTGTATTCTGGCCACCGATATGGCTCGCCACAATGAGATCCTAACGCAGTTCATGGAAATAACGCCCATTTTCGACTATAACAATCGTGCGCACATCAATCTGGTAAGCAAAGGCAAATTCCACACGAAGTAAAAACTATAAAAATTAATTAATGACTCGATTTTATAGCTCTGCATGATACTCATCAAGGTGGCAGACATATCGAATGAGGCCAGGCCAATGGATGTAGCTGAGCCTTGGCTGGATCGTCTATTGCAAGAATTCTTTGCCCAAAGTGCTGCCGAAAAGTCCGAGGGATTGCCAGTGACGCCATTTATGGACCCCGATAAGGTTAGCAAACCTGGCTCACAGGTGCGATTCATTGGTCTCGTTCTGTTGCCACTATTCGAGGCATTGGGCGAATTGGTGCCCGAGCTGACCGAGCTCATCATCATACCCGTGCGCATTGCACTCGAGTATTACAGGTAATACCAACTGATATTTTGAGTAGTTTTATTATATTTGCTGCTCTTTAGCGGTAGCAAATGGTTTGTAGCAAATATTTGCTACATAATTGTTAGAAACAGTTTTTCAAAAAATAATATATCGCTAGGTAGCAAATATTGTTTTTTTTTTTTTACACTACAAAACCGTTAGCAAATAATTAACTATAACCCAGAGTAGCAAATATTTGCTGCATCTCAGAACTAGGAAATATTTTTATATTACAGCAACTTTCTTGATTTAAAGCGAAACATCTGTTATACTTTTCTGACTAGCAAATAGAGCAGCAAATAATTTGCTATAGCCCCGAGTTGAAAATATTTGCTATAGTAGTTAGTTAGTGCTATATATAGTTTTATATTACAGCAACTCGATTTAAAGCGAACTACCAAACATCTTTTTCTGACTAGCAAATAGGGCAGCAAATAGTTTGCTATAACCCAGAGTAGCAAATATTTGCTGCATCTAAGAAGTAGCAAATAGTTTGATATTACAGCAACTTTATTGGTATAAAGCGAACTATCAAACATCTGCTATAATTTTCTGACTAGCAAACAGGGCAGCAAATAGTTTGTTATAACCCAGAGTAGCAAATATTTGCTGCATCTCATGACTAGTAAATATTTTGATTTTCTTGGAAGCTAACTACCAAACATCTGCTATCTTTTTCTGACTAGCAAATAGGGCAGCAAATAGTTTGCTATAACCCAGAGTAGCAAATATTTGCTGCATCTAAGAACTAGCAAATAGTTTGATATTACAGAAACTTTCTTGGTATAAAGCGAACTATCAAACATCTGCTATAATTTTCTGACTAGCAAACAGGGCAGCAAATAGTTTGTTATAACCCAGAGTAGCATATATTTTCTTTACATTAACAAACACACACAGATTTGTTTAGCACTAAATGAAATTTCTGATTTATGCGCATTTTGTAGGCGGCTCAACGATGCACAGACAAAGACGCGCAAGTCCGTGGCCGACAGCAACACATCGGCCACGTCGGACAGCAACAGCGGCAACATGGACTCGAATGCGGCCATGGTCAGTACACCGGGCAACAGCAGTGACAAACTGTTGACAGACAAACAGAATCAGTCACAAGGTGGCGCCAGTGGTAATACCAATGTCACTGGTGCTGGTGGTGGCACTGGTGGCACAACCGCTGCCGGTGGTAATGCAACGGCTGCTGGTGGCAATGCTGGCGGCACAGCAGCAACAACGGGCAATAGTTCACCGCAAATGCCACGTTCCGGTTCCGGCATTAGTGTCAAATCACGGCGTAGTATTCCTTCACAAAAATCAGCTTCTCGCACTTCGGTAGATGAGCCCGGTGGTATGGCAGCTGAGCTGCATGATCTGCCCGAGGGCAGCGAGAGCGGTGACTCGGAAACAGCCACCGAGGTGGATGTAAGTAAAAGAATTGTCTCCTTTTTTTTATATATTTTATTAATCAGCAAACTTTGCAGGTGGCCGAGAAGACATCAAAATTTAAGGTGGACACCGAGGGCTGCAGCAATCGCAGCAAATCCTCTCACTCAACGTCTCGGAAATCGTCGCGGGAGAAGCGGCCCTCCATGATCGGGGAGCTGTGCAGCAGCGGTGGTGGTCAACGTATGCGCAATTCGTATGGCAACATACATGGCTATCACAGCAATCGCTGTCACTTTGGCAGCAATCGTGCTGTGAGCTTAGATCAGTACAGCACCAACAATCGTCGGCTCTCCGATGGCCTGCCTCAGGTCATTTCCGACAGCAATGTTTTCTACGGACGCCACAATCGCAGCAGCCTCGAATCGTCACAGGGTCAAGCAGCCGGCAATAATCCGCCACGTGCCGGAGAGGATCTCAACATGAATACGAACAATGTGGCACAAGCGCCACCTGTTGTACAGCAGCCGCAAGCACAGCTAACAATGCTGCACAGCCAACAGTTGATACAAACAGTGGCTGACGTTGATAAGCAGCAGCAACAGCAGCAGCAGCAATTGCCAGTGTTGGTGGGCAGTGTTGATGTTGGCGTAGCAACAGTTGCTGCGGCGGCGGCTGCTGCTGCAGCCACTTCTAATGGCAACATTTCACCAACATTGCCACAGGCCAGCAATGGCAGCGCACGCAGCAGCAGTGCTGGCATTAGCAGCAGTCGTCTAGCTGCCGCCGTACAACAGCAACCCAGTGGCAGCAACAGCAACAACAGCAGCAGCAGCAGCTGGAAATCACGACTGCGACAATTCTCGGACTATTTTAGCTTTAGCTTTGACAAAGGCAACAAACGCTTTGGCAGCACACGCAGCAGCCCTTGTGCCACACGCGGCAATAACAATGCCAATGGTGCTGGTGTTGCCGGCGACAGCCACATGGACGGCAGCAACAAGGGACAACAGCAGCAGCAACTGCAACAGCAGCAGCATGCAACTGGCAGCACATGTTGCACCATTTCGAATAGCATGCCATCGCCGGGTGGTCATCTGGGCGGCGGGCAAGTGGGCGTGCCCAGCTTGGGAGGCGTGGCCAGGCATAGAGCGTATAGCTTGGATGTGCCATGCAGTCGTCATGCAGCCACACGTTATTCATCCGGTGACAGCAGCAGCCGCAAATCATCGCGTCACGATGAGCACAACAATAGCAACATGTCCAACAACAGCAACATGTCGAACAACAGCAACATTAGCAACAATACACTGCACAGCAGCAGCGGTATGGTTGCCGAATTGTCGGGTATACGTATACGCATCGGCAACATTGAGGCAGGCAGCAGCAATGTTGCTGCTGCATCTGCTGCTGTTGGTGCAACAGCAACAGCAACTGCTGCTGCTGGTGGTGGCACTGCACTAATGCCGCCCAGCTTAAGCTGTGACCTGGGCATGGGCAGTGTCTCCTCATCGGAGGCGGTGCCAAAGATTTGACAACAGGGGAGCTCCGATACGACGAACACCACCAACAATTCACTTTGCAATCAGGCAGCATTTTTAACGGCACGCGATGAAACCGAAGCGATTATCAATGACAGCGATGATGTTGATGTCGATGATGATGTCGATGACGATGTGGATATCGATGGACCCGATGGCGAGGCAGATGCCCTACAACAGCAGGACAATTCCAGCTGTGAGGTATCGTCCATGTCGATGACGGTTTGGTCCGCAATTGGTCAGCGGCTGAATGCGCTCGTCTGTCATTGCTGTGAGCGGAAGTTGCCCGAGCCGGAGAATGTGTAAACAGCTCGATCGAACAATCAGTCAATCAGTCTATCCATCAATCATTCAGTCAAGTCATTGTAATACCTGTACCCTGCATAGGGTATTTAAATCTGCAACGTGTTCGTCAAGTCTGCACCAAAATTGCACAATTAATAAGTTTTGTTAACGCAAAAAAGAATGTTAAGCGATCTTTTTTTTTCCATTTTTTTTTTAATTTTTATCTTTATATGCATTTTTAATTTAGGTTCTCAGCTGGGTGCAGGCGACTGCGGCGCTCTCACTTGTTTTATGCCTAGCAAATATTTTAAATCAATTACACACACCCATCCACACACACACACACACACACACACTTGCAGATCCCCAAACAATTTATTTGACATTATGCAAACTACAATTAATTTTTATTTTATACATATATTATATATATTATATTATATTACATTATATTATACAATTATTATTTTTATTAAAACTGAAGTCTTTTTTATTTAACATTGGCAGTCTTAATTTCCTGCTTAAATTGAGCATGAATCAAGCTTTTAATTAGACTAAAAGTAAAGTACATTAATGGGTTGATTAATTCTGTTTTCAAGCAAATCAAACTGTTTTTTAATAGCTCAGAGAAATGTGCTAAGCTTAGGACTTGAAGATAAATTTGATTTGCCTTTTTCTCTTGCACATTTGAGTAAAATTAGTTATTTTAAAGCAAATGTTTAAAATGCATTCTCTTTGCCCTTTTTGAGTGAATTAATCGTTTCCATTTGGTAACAAAAAATGCATTTCTTTCATCTATAAGTTATGATCATAGTTTCAAATGACTGAATTGAATCCATTGTCTCGTTTAAGTTAGTCCCTGTATTTTTTATCTTCTTTCAATCCAAAATGTGTTAACTGCTTTAACTGGAAACAGTTTTCTGCAGCTCAAAACCGATGGCTTAACTAGAAATCAAATCGCATTTCAAACGAAGCATCGTCGCTTTGATATGTATGCAAATTTGTTAACGCTTTGAGCTATTGTCCCAGTTTCCACATGCCACATGCTGCATGTCGAGTGCCAAATGACTACATGACTAAATGACTGCCTGCAATCGGTCCAACACAATTGGACATTAGCAAACTGATTGGGCAAAGGACGCGGTCAGCATTTCACTTGAATTCGTCATGCTCCTACAAATGCTCGATGGTCAACGCATTGCACATGGCCTGAACAGCGTCCACATGCAGTGCGGTGCGGCAGCTGGCCACCAATCGTTGCACGCGTGTGAAACGCGTCTAATTACGCAAACTAATTTTTGCATTTTGCATATGCAAAGCCAAAACGAAGTCCCCCAGAAACTTTGACACAAACACTTGTCAGCCAACAGCCAACTGCACTGATAAAAATAGTTCAAAACTAACAGTTACAGTTACATGTCTATGAAATGGAGCAAATATTATGTTACTTTTCGTTACTTTTTTGCAGTGTACGCCGAATTTCATTTGTTTTTTTTCTGTCTGTGGTCGCCACATGGGAGTCATGTGTGGCAGCTTCTCGCTGTTGCAACAAGCACAACTCGTCTGGCAACAGCTATTGAAGTTGATTTTCAGGGACACTGCGTGGCATGCTTTTCAAAGTCACCATGTGGCCGAATTCGATTTTGCAACTGCTGTTGCATGTGCTGCATTTGACACGGAGTTGGACTGTCTAACTGACTCTTTCACTGCCCCTCTAGAACACTACCCATCTGTCTCTCATCCTTTGCCTTCCCCAAACACGCCACAAAATTTGTTTATCACTTTTTTTTGAAGGCAGTCCTAATTGCAACTATTCGTGGTCCTTGCCCTAACATTGATGGTTTTCCTTTCATTTCCCTCAAAACTTTGTCTTTGAGTTTGCAATTAGTTAAAACTTGATTTTGTCTTCGTTTACTTATTTCAAGTTGAAAAAAGTTTTCAATTTTATAGCAAGCGTTGCCACCCTGCGTTATCGCCTATACGGCTTTAAGCAAAGTTGCCACCCTGCGTTATCGCCTATCTGTCCGTCTGTCCGTCTGTCTGTCTGTCTGTCTGTCTGTCTGTCTGTCTGTCTGTCTGTCTGTCTGTCTGTCTGTCCGTCTGTCCGTATGAACAAACAGATTTCAGAGATGGTAAGATTTACAAGTTCGAGCTTGGTGTCAAACGATCAGATATTTAGTCAGTCAATACAAGAATCTTTTTTTTTTTTTCGATGCCACGCCCCATTCGCCCACAAAAAGCAAAAAACTGGACACACCTCGTGAAAAATTGGTGTTTTCGGCAAATATCTCAGTAACTATGGCACCTAGGATCACCAATTCTTGTACGGGAGTTCCTAGCGACAGCATAGTTGCATTGCCATCTATAAAACTGGACTGCCACGCCCACTTTTCCCACAATTTATAAAATAGTTTTCAAGCTTCAATGCCGTTTTTTTTGTATCGTACAGTATTGTAGTTTATAACTGGTGTGGAGACTAACTATATTAAACTATCCTGAAAGGCGCATTAAAATCGGACTATAAACAAGAAAACTAGAAGCGTTACAATATTGTTAATTGAACGCAATATCAACCCATTGGTGCAAGCGAGACAGAAACACACAAGCACATGCTCGAACGTTTTTGCTGCCTGTGTGGCGGCAGCGCTGCCCGCGGTCGCTGGCTGCGCCGAATACACACATACATACATGCATGCATCATATATTGTCAAACGTATGTGTATTCGCAACAAACAAACAGATGTGTTTTGATTATGCTTAGATTGTTTTTGTTTCAACGTGTTTTAATGCAAGTACTATTCATTGTAATATCTGGATACCGATTTTAATAATTTAATCGGGAAAATGCAGAAGTGATACGGTCGGGCGCGCTCGACTGTACTTTTCTTTCTTGTTTTTCTTTGGTTTCATTTCGCAATTAACACAACTGGTGCATAGCAGTTAACAGTGCGAATTTTGGCGTTAATTTTTTGCGTTAATTAGCACAGTCATCAAACTGCTGAGCAGTGCAACTTAATGCGCTGGCGTTGCCAGATTTGAGAAAGTTTCTTTGTGTTACAAGTTATATAAATTGTAAAACTTTTGCCAACTCTCTAAACGCATATTATTTTTCAACAAATTGGTACATTTCATCAGCTATGCTGAAAAATTTGTTTTAAAATATTTTCAACTTTTAATTGTGTTGAAATTTGGCATTCCAGACACATCTAATTAAAACCACACATTTTGCAAATCAATTAAACTATTTTAATCGCAATCACAATCACTCACATCAACATCGAAATACACATCGCTGCGGTGCATTTTCCGGTTAGATGGCAATGAAGGAGCGAGTTGAACAGACCCTAAGCTTAATGATTAAACAGAAACACAAAGGAAATACTGAAAATAAATAATACACAAGGAATTGCGACAAAATGGCAGCTAACAAAAAAAAATGTAAGCATTTGTTTTGCAAAAAGAAAACTATTAAAATAAATATGACGTCAACATATCCCAAAGCAGGATAATAACACGAATGAGAATGAGAGGCAAGCCGAAGAAAAAATGTTCCAAAAATAAAAAAAAAAACAAAAAAATGGTAAACAAAATATGCAAAGTAAAAATAAATATAAAAATATTAAATGAAAATATCAATGTAAATTTCTGTATGTAATTATAATTAATGTACGATACATTTATATACGATCAGACTCACACACACTCTTACACATGTCATGTTAAAAACACGTTGCATACTTTTTAGCGCCAGCGTCACTCAGTGGCAGTTGGTGCTTAGAATGGGTGGAAAGAGGCAGTCCAAATTGATGTATGTTTCAAGTGAAAACTTAAAATGCAATTAAAAGTTAAGCACAGCAGGCAAACAAGCTGGTACTTGGCCAAAACTACACACACACAGACACACACACATACTAAATAACTTGAATCATTTTTTAATTTGAAATTTCTATTTATTATTTGTGTGTAACAGAATCAAATGAAGTTACAGTTTTAGACAACAAACACACACACACGCACACTTAAACGGAAAAACGGTGGAAAACTGTGCAAATCTATATGTTAATTAAATGTACATTTAAATGTCTAGCTAAATGCAAAATTATCAAGTTATATGAATGACTAGAGTATATGAAAATCAAATATATATATGTATGTATATATATTTGTGTATGTATGTACAATATAGTATTGTTATTGTAATTAGTGACGATTCTCTATATATTTTTGTGAAGCAACAACACAAACAAAAACAAGAAAGAAAAGTATCGAGCGCGCCCGACCGTATAATACAATTATTAAAATAGTATTGTATTATTAGTAATTAAAACACGTTGACGATTCTCTATATATTTTTTTTATGTTTACAATCGTCAAACGTCATCGTCATCGTCCTTGATGTTGTTGTTGTTGTTGTTGATGTTGAAATGAAAACTATTAACTGTTACTTTAACTCCGAAATCTTTCAATAGTTTAATATTTTAGTCTCCAAGGTGCCATAGTTACTGAGATATTTGCCGAAAACACCAATTTTTCACGAGGTGTGTCCAGTTTTTTGCTTTTTGTGGGCGAATGGGGCGTGGCATCGAAAAAAAAAAAGATTCTTGTATTGACTGACTAAATATCTGATCGTTTGACACCAAGCTCGAACTTGTAGCTCTTACCATCTCTGAAATCTGTTTGTTCATACGGACAGACGGACAGACAGACAGACAGACAGACAGACAGACAGACAGACAGACAGACAGACAGACGGACAGACGGACAGACGGACATGGCTATATCGACTCGGCTTGTGATGCTGATCAATAATATATATACTTTATGGGGTCTGCCACGCCTCCTTCTGCCTGTTACATACTTTTGCACAAACCCAATATACTCTTGCAGAGAGTATAATAAAAAACAAAAGAAACAAAATTGTTTGCGATGTCTAAATGATTTTTTTTTTTTTTTTTTTTTTTGTGTCTAAAAATACCAATACTAGTATATCAAATGAGAAACAACTTTTAGGTGTATAAATGTATACTGTATTAGCCTAAGAATGATCTACAAAAATCGCTTTCATAAGCTTATGAACTATACAAAAAAAAGGAAACCAACGATGAACTGTTTCACAAAACACACGCACGCACACACACATACACACCCCAAACACATTGAGACTTGTATGTGTGTTGGAGCTTTCGCTGTTAGGAGCTTTCGTGCTGACGTGTACGTGTGAAAGCTATGGAAATAATTGAATACATAGTATTTATGTATGGTATTTATTTCATGTCCATTGCAAATGCCACAACTTCCCTTGTTTAATGAAAAACATAAAGACTAATACTTGAATTTACAAACCTTTCCAATAAAACCAAAAATCAAAAAAAAAAAAAAAATTACAAAAACTATGTATGTTAAAGTAAACTAAATAAACAAAAGCTCTAGGTGTTTTGAAAATGTATAAAAAAAGGTAAAGGAAAACTTACAAAAAAAAAAAAAAGGTATATATAAATATATGTGTATATGAAAAACCATTTTAAGCATAATTTAATTAGTCTAGAGGGAAAACTAAGAAAAAATACGAAAAATGATAATGCTTTTTGATGTACAATTTAATGATTAGTCTATATTTTGGCAGTCAATTAAACAACAAAAAATTAAAAACACAGACACGCTTCTCCCTAACCTCCAAAATGCAGAAAAATACCAAAAAAACAATACCTTAAAAAATACTAATAACATGAAAATTGTTAGAGAACCGCAAACAACTACAGTGCAAAATGTTTGAAATGTATCAATTATGATAATGATATACTATATACTAGGTAGGTATGCAGCTGACGAGTTAAAGTTATCGGATGGACAAATGTTTGTTTATATTTTGTAGATCGGAGTTGTAGTGCGAATAGTTAAGAGCAAATTGTGTACGATATTGTGGCTAAGCAGGAAAATGTGAAAAACAAATGATGAAACAAAAAAAAAAACGATTAATGAAAATCTATTATGAGCAATTTGGACCAACTTACTTAACTCTCAAAACTAAAACACTGAAAGCAGCATACATTATTGATAATGTATATATACTTGTTCTGATACTTGTACTTGCATCTAAATGCGATTGTTAAATGTAAACTGAAAACAATGAAAAAAGAAAAAAAATAACAAAATACTGAAAAAAAATACTAAACAATATATTAAACAAAACACGTATCTCTCAACCACAACTACCTGTCGTCTATCTACAGCACAGTTAGCTGAAGTCTAAGCAATGTTATCGTGGCCGATACGCGATACGCGATAAGCGATATGCGATAACCGATAACTTGATAACGTTACTAACGGTTTACGATATCTTACTGAAGGCATAGGCATCTAATTTATACTTTTCTACGTATCTTACAAACGGAGCGGCAGCAAAAGAACTTCCAAAACGGTTTCCATACCACAAAACTCCCAAAAATAGTCAGCTATCCAGAAAGAGAAACTTCAGAAAGTACACGGAAACAAAAAATACTAATACACACACACACACATGCACAGAAAGGCGTCTCAATAACCACCGATAACGGACCAGTGTAGTGCATCAAAAGATCATTCATTGTTATCGATTGTAACTGTTGCCTGAGACTATCGGATATCGGTTATCATATATATAACAGATACCTCCAACCGTATTCCGAGCTTTTGAGTTTTCTTTCACTCCTACTACTACTATCTCTCTTTCACTCACGCGCTCCCTCTCTCTCTCTGTCTCTCTCTTTCTGAGACATACTACACGCAATTGTGCACTGAACAGTTAAGAGCTCTTAGAGAAGTAAATTTAAGTGCATAGACTATATATTTACTATATTACTATATACTAGAGACCCTCCTGAACTTCAAAACCAAAAGCCTTTAATTCAAAAACAAAAATAAAGACTACATTTTATTATACAAAACGTGGATGAACAAAAGAAACTTGAATGCAATTTTAAATAGAGTAAATGAGAAATTGTTATTAAAGCATTCTTCGGCAGGCCGAAGCCTAGATGCTCTCTCTCTCTCTCTCTTTAATGGCCCACAGCCATACATGAACACCAACACACACACACACTTACATACCTACATTACAGACTAGAAGTTTCAGCCCAAAAACTACAAATAGATATGGCGCTTTATCCACCAACTTGAAGAACTTTCTTCAGCGGGTTGCGAACTTCTTGGGATTTCAAAATCTATCTAGCAACGGTTTATGTTCTTTTTAAAAGTGTAACTCGATATCAATAATGCTATATTTTCCAAAATTTATGTCAATGAATGAAATCTCTATATATACTGATTAGATATGTAGCTTAAATACATATATATATAAATATATATGTATACTAAATGGGCAAATAGTTATTATAATTAAGCAAAACTTTATGAGATGGAAGAAAAAAATCCATGATCAATTATGAGGCAGTAACTAGCTTGAATGGGGGTAGAAAAACTACTATATATATATACAAATATAAATATTAAAATGCCTATTCAACAAAAAATATACATACATTACACTAAGTAAATCATACACAAAATACCAAAATACAAATGATAAATATTTCAAAAAATAAAATATTTAAAAAATAAAAATACTGCAAACTCTCCATGCACATCGTGTTGTATAAGTGGCAAAAACATATAAATACCAATAATTACATATTTTAGCAGCTACAAAGATTAAGTGTAAAATACTATTGAAAAAAATACAAACATAAACAAAAAAAATACCAAATAGTAAAATACATATGTGTACTATTCATCTTTTTTTGCCCCTCCAGTTAACCATAAATAACGCAATGCAGCAAGACAAAAATCACACAAAAGAAGAGGAAAATAAGACAAGAAGAAGAAGAAGAAAAATACCGTTAATTGCAATGAGAGGAAATTACTACTAGGAAAAGCAGTTGGAAACTATTTACAAGTGGTATAAAGTACAGCACCCACAAAACAAATAAAACAAACAAAAGAAAGCAAAAAAAAGAAGCAAGTCAAACTTGTCGTAAAGAAACCCAAAGAAACATTTCAAATGAATAAATATATATATATATACTTATATATAAAAATTATATAAAAAGATGATCAGAATGATGATGATGATAAATAATACCAAAGCAAAGCAAATCTAAGTGTACAATGAATCAAGTTATAAATGCATTATCGAAAACAAGCAACAATAAAACTTAAGAATATGCATACACACACATACACCCACACACACATATACACATACACACATACACGTACAGCTACACACACTCATACACAAACATTGTGGGCCCGCTTAAAGGCCGTATTGAAGAGTTATTCGCTAAAGCTGTATACCAACAACAACAACAAAATACTAAATAAAAATACTAAACTAATCAATCTGCAAACAAAAACAAAAAATAACAGAAAAAAAAAACAGAGAAAAGAGTGAAGAAAAACAGACACATAATTAAAGGAATTTCCAAAAACCGAAAACTCACCCAATAAATAATAAAAAAAAAAAAAAAAAAAAACAAAAACCAATAAAATACTAAATTCATACCAAAAACATTTCTGAAATGCATTTAAATGGAAATATCAAAATGATTAATTGTATTTTAAATTTAAGTTATGTGGGTAGTGAGTACCCGTGAATACCCGTGAGTACCCAGTAGTACTCGCCGGGTACACTCGTTTCTCTGACGAAAAATGGCCAACGAGTGCTCGACAAATTTCGAGCTAATTCACTCACAAAATTCGCTCACTCACACAAACAAAAATACACACACACACTCATACACAATACACACACACACATACTATATACAGTACAGACACTCACACACGTATTTTTGTGTAAAAGTTTAAAAGAAAACAAAAAACAACAAGAAAAACAAATAAGAGCAGAAAATATGAACTACTGATTAATATGAAATATATTGAAATAAAATAATTTCCAAACTAATTACAAGCAATGGTAGTTTTTTTTAGTATTTTAGAAGGCAGGGGAATTTTAGAATTAAGGGTTAAATAAATAAAAAAAATTGCAGTGTCTTGTAATAATTAATTTTCCTAGTTAAAACTTTCTTTATACTTTACCCACTAAAAATCAAATGTTAACCTCAACACACAAAATGGAGCAGATCGCCATTTTAAAAACCAACCAAAACTAAAATGGCGTAGTCTCCCTCTAACTCTCTCTCTCTCTCTCTCTCTCTCTCTCTCTCTTCGTCCCTGTAGCTCTCTACTATTTTTTTCAAGTTCCGTTTACTTGAACGACCAATAGATGGCTCCCCTAATTTCTTTGATTACTTGACAACTTTTATTACGCGGTTTAAAATTATTTCGATTTTTGCCGCACTAAAAAGCTTATGAAGTCCTTTTCTACTAATAACAATTATAATTTTTTCATAATTGAAGCTTTAGCAGTCGAAAGCTTTATGTGGATTCCGTTTTCTGCTGACATTACAAAGCTTTCTGCGCAGTGCTTTAAATGCATTCAGCATTGTACAAGTTTTTATCTCTATAAAGCTTTGTGCAGTGAAAGCTTTTAAAGCTGCTGATGACAAAGCACTTGCAACATGTTGTTTAAAGCAAGTCCGCAGTTAGTTTATGTTCGAGTTGCATGCGTGTCACGCGGCTCGAAAAGGATTCTTAACAAAAAACTTGGATATAACAATCAATGTTTGTTTACTTTGCTTAAAATATAAAATGTTTGTATTCAAATTGCCATTATTATTGAATGCGAATCGATTAACCAACTCTTTTGAGCTCAAAAAATTAAAATATTAAGAATGTTTAATTAATAAAAATAATATTTAAAATTACATATATATTTTGCTAAATCAATATGTAAGTACAATTTCCGAACAATAATTAAAAATATAAATTTGTTGACTTAAAACACACAGATTTCCGTAATAATTAAATTAAAGTATAAATAACAAATTAATTTCCAGTAAAATTGTGAATTTTCATTCAATAAAATCACAGTTTTTACTAGAAATTAATTCAAATTTTAATTTAATTAAAATATATGAATAAAATCTTTCCTAAGTAGGAAACTAAAAGAGGTACAGAATTACGATGCACATAGGTATGATTGCTTACAAGTCGAAAAAATAATTAAGAGTACAATAATAAGAAATTTGTAAATGAAAGGAACAAACATCAATTTAGTTGCGTCTAATGGTGTGAACAAATCTGGCAAACATGTTGCACTGCGTTCGAAGCGAGCAGCAGACAAGTTCGAGTTGTCAGCAACATTGGCGGCGCAGCAACAAACGGCAGCTCAGTTGACATTTGCAAACGCGACGCTGCAGTCGCTGGTGACGCTCGACTTGACTCGTCACGTCACGTCTCTCGGCTCTCGGCTGTGCCTCTCTCTCGGATTCAGCTCGGTGCGTTGTGGGCGCTAAGTTAACATTTCGCAGCAGCAGCAGCAATAACAAACCAAAGGGCAACGGTAAATCGCAAAACAAAGACAACAAAAGTGGCTCAAGAAGCAGCGAACACAAAAAAAAAGGCAAATAAGTAAATAGAAAAGGACGCGGTGTTGGTGCAAGTCTGCGTCTGCTAATTGTTGTTGTTTATAGTTTATGGTGTAGTTTTGTTGTTGCTGCCGCTGCTGCGTTAGCCGCGCTTCAATACTTGTTTTACGCTCCACTCCATTCCACACGCCATTTTGTCGGCAACGTGCGTTGTGGGTCGTGTGTGGGCTGTGGATGTTAGATGTTGGAGACCAAAGAAGTTTTTTTTTGGTTGTGCGTTTGTTTTGTTTTCTTGTTTTCTGTGTGTGCGTGAGTGTGTGTACGTGTGTGTGAGTGTGCATAAACTCCATTTTGTTTTTGTTTGTTGCTTAAAGTATTTTTAGTGCTCGCGTGCGAAATACTTTGTGTCAAAGTTAAACATTTACGTGAGATTTGAGTAGAGAGAGCCTTGAAATGTCCTAAAAACGGGCCAAAAAGAAAAACAACAACAAACAAAACAGGAAAGCAAAAAAGTCGGAAATATGAGAAAATCAATGCGCGTAAAAAGCGAACGGTGTGTGTGTGTGTCTGCGTGTGTGTATGTGCGTGTGTGTGTGAGTGTGTTTGTAAGCCAAAGAAAATCCATAAAACGCGCTGAGAAACTCGTCGCAGTCAAGCTATGCGAATAATTTATGAGATTGAAATTAAAGACACAAAAGACGCTTTCTATGTGTGAACTTCAATGTGTCTGAGTATGTGTGAGTGTGTGTATGTGTGTCGCATGGCCAGCAAACAACCGCAAAGAGCAAAAAGGAAGATAGCAAAACGGCGCACGAAATTATTTCTTGGCAGCAGCCTCAACGCCAAAATGCATGAGACGCCAAAAATGCCGAAATGCCGAATTTTCACCGCGCGCGCGCTCTTTTCATCTAGCCATGAAAAACACCAACCCCCTGCCCAACACCCCACCTACCGTTCACCCCAACGTCCCTACATTCACTTCCTTTTAGGCCGCTGCAAAAATGTTGTAAACATGCGAGGCCGCTGCCAGCGTCGACGAAGACAGCGACTGCGACAGTGACAGCGACGCCACTGTTGACGTCGATGCTAACGGCAACGTCAGTGTAACACGGAACAGCTGATCAGCCTCTGGGGCAAAAAATGCATGTAGCACACACACAGAGACACACATGCACACAAACACTCGCAAAGTGTGCGTGAAAGAGATAGCAAAACGGTCGAGTTAGAAAATTGGCAATAAACTAGCCGTCAACACACTGCACAAAAATTGCTTAAAGCAAACGAGTTAATAATTCAACGAGTACATTTGAGCGAGTGCATTTATAATGAAGATCGAATCGATTGCAGTACAAATAATTCTGTCGAATTTTTGGTACTTAAGCGTCTTTAAATTGTGGTTTATTTGAGCATGAGTTAAAAGCTTAAAAACGTGTCCTTAAGTTTCACAAAGAAAGGTATTTTGTGTGTGTGTGTTTGTGTGTGTGTGTGTCTTTGTGTGTGCGTGTGTTTGTATGTTTGTGTTCGTGCCTTTGCTATTCAAAAGAAATGCTCGCTAGAATTCTTTCTTTTCACTTATTACGTATACGCAACGTGGCCTGTTCAAGCATCTTTGTCGATTGGTATAGCTATTTCTATACCTATTCAAAGCAACTAAGCATCTTTGGCATACTTAGTGCAGTCAGCTGTGAGCTGCTTAATACACTCAGCGAAATAGATAGTCAATGTTATGTAAAGTTTTTCGCTCACTATGCTGAGCATTTCAATCTAAGAAGTTTTAAATGATCCAAGCGTATTTCATTTGAGTTTTATTCTTAGACTATTCTAAACTTGTGTTAGCTTAAATGTGTGTTTTATTAAGCTATTGAAAGACACAACAAATGAAAAGCCATTTTAAAAATGTATTAATAATGCAAACCAAAGAGAAGATTTTTCCTAGTCAAATGTGTTTTTTTTTTAAATTGAACTAAATTAATAACTAAGTGTGTAATCAAGTAAAAAGCTTAGTTCCCAAACCAAACATGAGCTCAAATGCTTTCATTATAATCGTTATACTTGGCACTATAACTCATGTATTGATTAATGATTCTCTATTGTTATAAATCTTGTTAATTCTACTTAATTTAAAACCTGTTTAATAGTTTTTCACTGTTTATTAAGTGCTTGCTACTGTGGTGAACTTTTTCGCTGAGTGTACTAGAAATGAAGGCCACGTGACAGCTGAACAAGCTAAGAGCTGAGAGCTGCCCTTATGCCAATCAACCTAACTATGTTTAACTTTCAGCAGCAGCTACCCGCACAGTGTGACGAACACAACAACGCCAGACAGTGTAGGAGGTGTTGGTGGTGGTGCTGGTTGTGCTGCAGCAGCAGCAGCAGTAGAAGCACCAAAAGCACCAAGAGCAGCAAGTGCAGCCGCCAAGTTCAAAATCAACGCCTGACAATGACAAAGCGCTCCGTTGGGCGACCAACTGCAGCAACGTGGCGCCCGCCAACAGCAGCAGTAGCAGCAGCAACACCAATCAAAGCAACAACAACAACAACAACAACAAGAACAGCAATAGCAACAACAATCAATGAGCGCAGCACGAGTTGGCGACGTTGTCAGCGTCGTGGCTGCATAACAATGCGGATGAGTCGAGCATCGTTGTATGCCTCGCTGCCGGCATGTGGCATGTCCTGGCTGCTGTTTGTCCTCTGTCTGCTCAGCTGCCTCTGCTGTTACACAGGTAATTACCAACACGTCACTATTACACTTTCACTTGCTCCCCTCTTGACACTTGAATGTGTGTCGTTTTCCTCTCACTTTTTCTCTCATTAAATGCTAATCATTGCATAACAGATCAGCTGCCACTATGCAATTAAGTGCTTACATTATTCCACCTATATCGGTTATGCACATCCTTAGGATCATAGAAAATAATCTGGGCTTTTGAGCTTAAATCAGTTTCAAGCGTTGTTACAAGTTGGTTAACTAACTAGTGACTGGTTTAAAATAAGTTGATTTTTTACTAATATACGAAACTTTTACTTGAGTAAAATTTTAAAATGTTTGTTTTGACATTTCTCGGTAAAATTAATAAAATGTGGTTTATTCTGCATTTTATAATATTAACCAACACTTCTTACTTAACAAATTGAAGCTGAAATGCAGTACATCAGACTTAAATTTATCTGAAGTATGGTCACTCTATTTATTTGAAAGATACTAAAGAAATGTAAATCATCATTAATATATTTTTTTAAATTTTATTCTGCATTGTAGAATACTTATCAACATTTCTTGCTTAACAAATTGAAGCTGAATTGCAGTAGATCAGACTTACATTCAGCTGAAGTATGGTCACTCTATTTGTTTGAAAGATACTGAAGAAAAATGAATCATTATTTTTAACTGTTGAAAAAATATGATTATAGACTTAGCTACAAATGTTTATGAACCTTTTTTGGAAAATGTTTTTGCAGCCAAACTATACAGTCTGGGCGAGAACTAAAATCTGTGTTAAATTTTTTTGGAAAGAAATTAATTTTCTATGGAATATTTATTATCGATTGTTTAGCGCACTTTCTTATCTTATAACATCAAAAATTGTCAAATGCTGAACTTAAAAAAAATAGGGGAAAAAGTCCTACAAATAATGCGAACCAAACGTATTTTATGGTCATCTCGATTGCAATGGGGCAGATTAAATACAAGACCAGCGTAAATACGGAAATAACATAGTGCACTTTGAGTGGCCACAAAGTCGAAAAATAAACATAACCCAGAAAAACAATTGGCCAAGAAATATGAAAAAAAAGGCGCGTGAAGGGGAGTGTGAGATGGGGGAGAGGGCAGAAAGCGGCAAAGGAAAAAGCGCACTATAAAATAGGAATATTCTATCAGGACAACAATGGAAAGTAGCCTTGACTTTGCACATGCAAAGTCGTCATTGGTTTGTTTGGTTGAGAATATTTTGGGTTTGGGGTTTTTGAGTTTGGTATGTTTTGCTGCATTTTCGGTTGCCAAGTCTCACTCTGGCCCCAAGCACCTGAAGGCAGTTGGAGCACCAGTTCCACATCCACTTCCACATCCACTTCCATTGCCAGTTCTGGTGCCAGTTGCAAGGCGTGCCACAATGTGAAACACTTACAAATTTTTTGCTGCAAACTTGCAACAACAACATAAAACTTGCCAACTTTCAACTGACAACATTCACACAAACTTCATATTTTGTTGGCCATATAAAAGTGCCATAAAAAACTTTTCATTTGAGAATCGAATAATAAATCGAACTGACTGAGGCTACTACATTTCAAGCAAAATGGTTCCATCTGTTGTTGACAAAAGCTGCAGACCAGAAATCCTAATTGTATTTTATTTGTACAACTTTAATTGTTAAAGAAACCAGAGTAAAAACTTTTTAAACATATTTGGAAAGTGTTGAAAATCTGCTTAAAGTTGGTTACTTTATTGTTTATACTTTAGAAGTCTATAAGTTTTTAGCTAATCCTTGAATGTCTAGCAAACGAAATACAATTATTTTTCTGCTTATTTGCTACTTGTGAAATGAGCTTTGAGTAAACTGTTAAAAAAATAAAGTTTTAAATGCCCAAATTTAATACTTTTTCATACTTTCCCAATCCAACTTTGGCTACTTTGACCAGACTCATTTGCCAAGCGATTACAGCTTCTAAAAATCAATTCAAATTCGCTTGTGACTCCGCTTATAAAGGGTATTTCGTAGTCTATGTCTTCACTCGATTATTTTTGTCAATTTGCTGCTGTTGTTATTGACGCATAAAACTTTTTGGCAAACTATTTTGTGGCATGGCTAAGAGAGTCGCATCTCCCACGTGACTGCTGTGCTCGTTTCGCATTTGCTTCTCTTCCATTTTCATACTTATATTTAATTTCGAGTGGGTTTCATTTCGTTGCTACTCGTTTTGGTGTTCTTGGAGTTGATTTCCGCTTTGGCAATTTGAAAGTTTAAAGCGGTCTGAGGACGCCCCGCAAGACAAGACAAGTTTTATTGGCCAGTTTAGATGGAATTGAGTTATTGACCACGGGATTGTACAGCAAACGATGTCAAGGCATTTGTACAATTCGATTGCTCACTTATGTGCGCTTATGGGTAACTAATTAGTTGGATTTAAGCCAAACATTTAAGAGCATCTTATATAAAAATTGTATCAGCTGGCAGACAGCAAAATGTCGTCGTGTCGAGACAATGTCGAATCATTTTGGATCGATAGTTGTGGCTGAGAGTAACGACAATAACAACGATTACAGTAGCTAATTATACAGCCAAACAATCAAAGTGCCAAGTACTCAGACACACACACGGCAACACTGAAATACTCATACACACACACCCATTCAAATGGCCATTGCCAAACGATAATTACAGCGATAGACGGCCAATCAAATCCTTTTCATAGCATATGCAAAATTCAAGCATTTCTGTCACTCAAAACTCGACTTTGTATGTGTGTGCGTGGGTGTTTGTGTGACTGTAGCCATATTGGCGAAAACGCCTATCTGCAGCTATTCATTAGTAGCCTATTGCTCGAGTGTGACGTCAGTGTGGGCAAATGCAGGCACACCAAAAGCAAATTGCCTTTATGCATAACATTGTTTGGCTTTTAGGTGGCAAGAGGCAGCTAACGAGTGTGCCATGACCATCAAAACAAACGAGTGTTATCTGGCATTAAACTGGAAATAGGTTTAGAAGGTAGAATGAAAATAATGAAAGTGAAGTGCACAGCAGCACGAAGTAGTAGGGTATAGTAGACAGCGAGTTTAAGCAGCGAGTAGCTTTTGGCGAGTTTAATACAGCTAAATCAAGACTATAAAAAATATCAGGAAGTAGCTTACAGCGAGTAGCCTACAGCGAGTAGATTACAGCGAGTAGCCTACAGCGAGGAGCCTACAGCGAGTAGCCTACAACGAGTAGCGTGCAGCGAGTAGCGTGCAGCGAGTAACCTACAGCGAGTAGACTACAGCGAGTAGACTGCAGCGAGTAGCCTACAGCGAGTAGCCTACAGTGAGTAGCGTGCAGCGAGTAGCGTGCAGCGAGTAGCCTACAGCGAGTAGCCTACAGTGAGTAGCGTGCAGCGAGTAGCGTGCAGCGAGTAGCGTGCAGCGAGTAGCGTGCAGCGAGTAGCCTACAACGAGTAGCCTACAGCGAGTAGCCTACAGCGAGTAGCCTACAGCGAGTAGCCTACAGCGAGTAGATTACAGCGAGTAGATTACAGCGAGTAGATTACAGCGAGTAGCCTACAGCGAGTAGACTACAGCGAGTAGCCTACAGCGAGTAGACTACAGCGAGTAGCCTACAGCGAGTAGCCTACAGCGAGTAGACTACAGCGAGTAGCGTACAGCGAATAGAGTACAGCGGGTAGCCTACAGCGAGTAGACTATAGCGAGTAGCCTACAGTGAGTAGCGTGCAGCGAGTAGCCTACAGCGAGTAGCCTACAGCGAGTAGCCTACAGCGAGTAGCCTACAGCGAGTAGCCTACAGCGGGTAGATTACAGCAAGTAGCCTACAGCGAGTTGCCTACAGCGAGTAGCCTACAGCGAGTAGCCTACAGCGAGTAGCCTACAGCGAGTAGCCTACAGCGAGTAGCCTACAGCGAGTAGCGTGCAGCGAGTAGCGTACAGCGAGTAGCCTACAGCGAGTAGCCTACAGCGAGTAGCGTACAGCGAGTAGCCTACAGCGAGGAGCCTACAGCGAGTAGCCTACAGTGAGTAGCATACAGCGAGTAGCCAAAAGCGAGTAGCGTACAGCGAGTAGCCTACAACGAGTAGCCTACAGCGAGTAGCTTACAGCGAGTAGCGTGCAGCGAGTAGCCTACAGCGAGTAGCTTACAGCGAGTAGCCTACAGCGAGTAGCCTACAGCGAGTAGCCTACAACGAATAGCCCACAGCGAGTTACATCAAATGTTGGCATAATACCAGGTGTACAACTAGGTGTACTAACTAGACCACGATACTAATTCCGTTTCGTAAGCGAGTAACAAGCAGCAAAACTCTTCAGTTACGGTTTAGAAATTGCTTTACCAGCTGACGTTTTTCCACGCTGTCAAACAGTCGAGTACTCGCCGTTTTTCTCGTCGTTTTCGTCGTTTGGGCAGGTCGACAGAACGACACAGAAAGAGAAGGAGAGAGACGAAAGAGGAAATGGAAGAGGAAGAGGAAGGTAACGAGTGGAAGGGCAAGAGCCGGTGTTTGGCAAATTTGCATTGCATAGAATCGGGCGCACGTTTCACTAATTGCATTGCGCACAATATTCAAAATGGTTTTATAATCTTTGCTTCCGTTAACAATTCAACAACAACTACAATGGCATCAAAAAGGTTTCCTTCATCTTTCCGTTTCCCCTCCCCCCCACCAAAACACACACACAGTGGCACAAAAGAAAATCTCATTAGTGACGGCCGATGATTACCAAGAAACACTCACTCACGCACAGTGGCACTAAGAGCCAGGCACAAGTTGAAAAGTTGATGGCTGCACTTAGCCAAACGTCGTCGCCCTGACACTGCCTGACACGCCCCCACCCGACCCCCTTTCCACTAATCTGCCCATCGCATTTTGCACTTGCCATTGCGTGTGTAATACTGTAATTGTGTGTGTGTGTGTGTGTGTGTGTGTGTGTGAGGGTGTGTGTAACAATTTATGAGCTACGTATTTCGAAATGCATAACTTTGCTTTCTGGCGACCATTTTGACGGGACATTGTGGTAAATTGCTGTTGTAATTGAAACAGCAACTCTGCAGTTGACATTAAATTTTAAAATTTAAATAGTAACTGTCACGCTACCCACAAGTAAAATACTTAACAGTAGGGTATTTAAGCTGTCATCAAATTATACATAATTCGATTTATATAGAAATTTAAGTTTATTGTTTGCCACACTTTCATTTATCTGAATTACTTAATTAATTCAATTTCAAAGAGCTAATCAGTGGCTTAACTTAATCGGATTTCAACCATTTAATTGTAGTTTAATTGCTGGTTATACTTTTGAATTGATTTTAATACCCCTGACTACGAAGTGGCGCTTTTCACCACATAGTTATGTAACAGATTCAAGGGCATGTCGCCCACTGTAAGCAAAAAACTCCCTACAAATTTAGTAAGTAACTAAATTTAATTTCAACTTCAATTTAAGTCGAAAGCTTACAATATTGAACAACTTTTGATGGCACTTGAATGAAAATTGACTACTTCAGTTTCAATATAGTTTACAGCAAAGTTTGCTATGCAATAAAAATGTTTTCTTGCACTGCATTCACGCAATCAAAGTGCAATACAGATATACAAATTAATATAAATTAATATTGAAAACAGAAGAGTATTAACTGGCACTTAAGCTGTGAGATTTAATAACAAAGTTATGCAAATTACTGAGCACAGAAAATTGTCAAGCATTTGGAATTTAATTTCACTGATACGTAAATCAGAAAAAACTCGAGTTGGTAGGTGGGAAAAAAATAATTAAAATATATATATTTTAAAAAAGCTTAATAAATTACATTTTTGGGGAAGTTTAGAAAGAACTTAAAGTTAGTTCTTAAAATAATAAAAATATATATTTTTAAAGCTTAATTCAGAAAGAGTTTACAGTTAGTTCTAAAAATAATAAAAATATTCATTTTAAAAAGCTTAATAAATTACATTTTTGGGAAAGTTTAGAAAGAACTTACAAATAGTTCTCAAAATAATAAAAAAATATAAATTTTAAAAAAGCTAATAAATTACATTTTTGAGAAAATTTGGAAAGAAATTTCCAATAGTTCTTAAAATAATAAAAATATATATTTTAAAAGCTTAATTCAGAAAGAGTTTACAGTTAGTTCTAAAAATAATAAAATATTCATTTTAAAAAGCTTTATAAAATGCGAAAATTTAGAAAGAACTTATTTGTTACACTGATTTGTAACAAATAAAAAATAAATGAATTTCTTGAAGTAGCCACTTTGGTCACTCTAGATAAATCATTTAATAGTTTTTTAAATGACAAAATAATTATAACTTTATAAACTAAGCAGTTGGTTAGTAAAACCAATTAATTAAAATAATAAAAAGTTGTTAAGGTTTATTTTTTTTTTTAAGAAAAAGGCTTTAGAAAAATGTTTCAAAAATTCTGCTTTATTTGCTTAGTCACTTTAAAGCTTAGCAAGAAATTTATATAAAATTTGAAAGTGAATTGAACGTATATTTATTGTACTTATTTTTACAGAACACTGATCTGCTTAGTTAGTAGAGGAATACAATAAAAATAACATAGTTTATAAGTATAAATATATAGTAAATCCTTAGAGAAGTTGACAACAAGACGTGTGCAAAGTAAAGCCAAATAAGTCAGTATTTTGTATTATAACTTTAATTTGTATATAGTTTTTTATAAACTACACTCACGTCTGAAGAAATTGTTAGCCATTTGAGTTATAAATAAAACAAATCAGTTATAAACTTAAAGCATTTAAATGCCAAGCAAGAAATGTGTGTGAGATGAGGCTGAATTGATTGAAAATTGATTTTCTTTGAAAATAGAACATTGGACGTCATAGTTAATCAGATTTATACACGACTTTTAGCCCACCCACTACCACTTCGCCGTCTTCTGAAGATAGCAGGAGATGGAACCAAGCAGGTGCTGCTGAGGTTCGTGGAGGTCACCAGCTAAATGTCATAACAAAAGCTATTTATAAATGAACCGCATGACTGCACACATAAACGTATCTTCCTCATCTCTCAGCTGTTACTCCCAGCAGTCATTGGAACCACGTCCGAGTTCAAATCGTAGAGGGTCAGGTGCAAAAGCGAGAGTAGAGCGAGTAGAGAGAGAGAGAGAGAGAGCGAGAGGGGGTAAGAAGGTTGTCAAAGGCAGCCAAGCGGCGTCTCACGCAAGCCAGCGGGCATTAAAAAGTAATAAGCATAATTGTGAAATGTCGCCATAAAACACAAAATACAGTATACAATATACAATATACAGTGTGCTGAATACAGCCGAGCAGCCATGAAATTCGCAGTTAGAGAGACACAGCGACAGACAAGGGGTGCGAGTGGCATGGCAAATGCTCTGTGACGTATACGGCATGTTGGCCCAACTTTGACCCAGGACAGGCTAAGTTGTTTTGGTCGACAGCTGGCACAAAAGTCGAGCTCTTGGCTTTTAATTATTCAGTGATCTCAAGAGAAGCAAGGCGGGTAGAGAAACGCTGACAGACGTCGACTGAGACTGCGACAGCGACTGCGACTGCGACAGCAACTGCAGCAGCTACAACAGCAGCGTACAAAACACGTAGGCAAATAAACAAACAAAAGCGAAGGCAACAAAACAAGAAACAAGCAACGCACAAGCAACTGCAGCGACTGCAACTGCAGCAGTCGACCAAATGTCGCCACCACTGTCGCCGCCGCCCTTTCGCCATCCGCCATCCGCCATTTTCTGTGCTTACCATTCACTTCCCCTTCCGCTTTGTGCACCACAATACAATGGGCGATTTTCAGCTATTTATTTTGCTTTAAGTATTGGCCTTCAAATTAAATGCAAAGAATTTAAATTCTATCTTATCGAGCTACTTATTTAAATAGTTTACATGGTCTTTAATAATATGTACACATTTCTTATAAATTTTAAATGTTTTAATGTTATAAAATACAAATTTGAATTTTAAAACGTATGCTCTTCCTTTTAAAAGTGTATTAAATTAATGTTGTTTGTCTTTGGGACTTTAGCTCGACCTTATATACTCCACTTTATTTTTTAAGAGCACATTAAGAGCATTTATTTATCGTCATAAAAATTTACAATTTTCTTTTCATAACAATTTTAAAATTCACACAATCAATAAAAGCTTACATTAAACAAATATTTTTCTTTATAAGAATTAGCAGATGGTCAAAAATTGTCTATATCGTCCACGAACTGTTTAAGAACTAATATATAAATTTCTTTGTGCAGGAAAGAATGCGTAAACGTGCGGAAATTAATATAATTTTTAAAATAATTACTAGTATTTCTTAATTAATTTACTGTTACATTTAAGAAAATAAAAAAATAATTTTAGGTTAATTTTTGTATGCTACTAAAAACTCCTCTTTAGGTTAAAAATGACAACCGAATTAATATAAAGTTTAACACCTCAAAATTTAGTTAAAAATAAAAACAAAATTTCTGTTTAAATATTTTTTTAAACTTTGAATTACTTAAGAAATTTTTAACTCGCACCAAAGCCCAAATTAATGTTTGAAAGTGAGCTTTATGCCCACAGTGCACACCTTGAACACACTGTGTGCCAATTGTCCCTTTTGGCAGCAAAAAACAAAAACAAAAAAAAAAACGAGTAGAAAAATAGAATGAAAAGAGAAAGCAGCAGCAGCTGAAAGTTTTGCGGCACTTTCGCCGTCGCATGACGCGTCAGTGGTTCCGCGAGACCGTCCGGAAGTTGCTTACAACTTCGAACCGTGTATCAAGTGCCCCGCGAGTGCGACTGCACAGCAGCAACTACAACAACTGCAGCGACAACTGTGACTGCAACCATAGCTGTAAATGCACTCAACCGTGTGGCAGTGCAGGGTATTTGCAGGGTGTAGCCGGGTGCATCACACTAGGGGTAGGTCTCGGTAACACACACAATTTGTCTACGTCACGCGTGCCCAACACAGCGAGTTGCAAGTGCTCATACTCATACCGGCTCGTGTTGCATGTTCCATGCAAAAAGCTTTCGACGCGAAAAGCTCATTGCAACGAACCTGCGTAGAGCTTGCAACATGTTGCCAGCTGCAGTCTCTCGAACCTACAAAACCCACTCAATTTATTTGATCATCTGTGACTGCAGTAGTGTGCAATTGATATTTGAAAACAACGAGTGGAGTGGAGTGGAGCGAGTAGGGAAACAACGAGTTGGACGACGTTTGAAGCATTTGCAATTGAAGTGGGAGAAATTATTTAAGTTGCACTTTTAAATGATTTTATTGTCAACGAGTAGAATTGTAACGAGCAACACGGGAACGAGTGAAACTGTAAAGAGTAAGACAGTGGCAATCAGAGTAGCTGCCTTGAAAAATGATACACTCAATCAAAATGTATTTGATGATGGCTAAGGTACTGAAGCGTGTAGAGGAATGACTTAGTGACGAGTGACGAGTGACGAATGTATTTGATGATGACTAAGTACTTAGTGACGAGTGACGAATAGAGTAAACTG
Organism: Drosophila nigrodunni; assembly: GCA_020829145.1. Lineage (NCBI taxonomy): Eukaryota > Metazoa > Arthropoda > Insecta > Diptera > Drosophilidae > Drosophila > Drosophila nigrodunni. The sequence continues at coordinate 14,521,354 of JACVCZ010000002.1, forward strand.
TAGTACAAACTTTTCAAACTAAGGTCGACGCTGTGAGTGAACAGTAGCGAGTGAAACACTATTGACTACAAAAGCAACGAGTGGAAAAGTAACGAGTAAATCAGTAACTAGTTGAATAATATCGATTAGATATAATAAGTAGTCAATAGATATTTTATTTAAATAAAAAAAAATGTGATTCACGTTGGAAAATGAAAAATTAATGAAGCAAGAAGTAACGAGAAGCATTTAATCAATCTACGGCAAGTCCACTACAATTACAACTAAACAAAACTCTAGTAGCTAGAAATTCAGCATGTAAGCAGTAACGATTGCAACATTAACTACTGCAAAACCAACGAGTATAACAGTAGCGAGTACATCAGTTACTAGTAAATCTGTAATGAGTAGATAAGTAAGCAAAAGCTTTAGCAATGTGTGATTTACGAGTATGTTGGGGATGGGATTTGTGATAGAAACTAATTGTTTTAACAACAAATGTAACGAGTAAAAGCAAATGAATTTCGCGGAAATTTTATAATCACTTTCCGAAGCTTTCACTCTCTACCTGCCTCCCCCGCTCACTTAATATCCCCATTATTTCCATGTCTACTCTCTCTTTTTTACTCACGGTCTCGCTTACACATTTCTATTGCTGTTCTTTCAGTTGCATTGGAGGAAGACTGCGTGGACTTTCAGGGCAATAAAGTGAATCATGGAATGCTCTACGTGCCCGGCCCTGGAGTTTGTAGTCTATGTGTTTGCTATCATTCCGAGCCGCTTTGGTGCAAGGCCATTTACTGTGATCCCCCTTATGTAAGACATGCCCTCTCCATACAAATACTAAAGCTAATAACCCCTATTTGGATTTAGTTCTGTAAAAACTTTAGAGTGGGCGAACGTTGCTGCGAATTCGAGTGTCTGGATCCACCCGGTGAGGATAAGCTTTATCAAGTGAGTGATTAAATTATGAAAGAAAGGGTAGAGTGTATAGAGCTTATAGATCTGCTACATACACATTAAAAAAATATTTTGTACTAAATTATAAGAGTTATCTGATGGTTAAAAATTGTCTATATCGTCCACGAACTGTTTAAGAACTAATATAAATTTTTTTGTGCAGGAAAGAATGCGTAAACGTGCGGAAATTCTAGCGGGAAACAGCACCGCCTCGAATATGAATGTGGCACCACTGGCCGTGTCCACCATAATGCTCAGTTTTCTGGGCAACGGTTTTCTCAACTTATAACTTGAAATGAAATAGCAAGAACAATGCTGTTTAGCCTTTAAGTACGCCCTAGATAATGCAATGCAAGTATGGCAAGTACGGTTTTTGCCCAGATCTTAAGTAGATAGTGGGAAGGTTCGTTTTTGTCAACTAACCCTCAAGCTGGACCCCAATGGATACTTATTACAATGTAATAAACAATAAAAAAAAAAAAGCTAACAAAATTTATATACACACAATTAGGTGCATTCAAATGATACAAAGTAAAAATAAATAAAATTATATTATTACCATAAAAAAAAAAAAAAAAAAAAAAAAAACAGTACAGTACGTAGGTGGTTTTCAACTAATACTTATGTATATGTAATATATCCCTAATCTTATGTAGATACAATAATACAAGAACAGCAACAGGCGATATCGATTATCGATCGTTTATCGAACTCACACTCATCAAGCAAATTGTAAAAGACAGTCTTTAATTAGCTACTAAGTCTAATTAGTATATAGACAAATCTGTACATACGCATATAGCTGCCTAGCTCTATATAAATATGTATGTACATTGAATCAAAAAATTACAAAAAACTTGTTGATTAGTCTTTAGCTAAATGAAATAATCGATTTATCGATGTGTCGTTATGTTTATATCGATAAATCGCATGTTTAGATAATACGTTAAGATTCAATGTTTTTGCACTTAGGAAATATATATATATTTTTTTTTTTTAACTATTATTTACTATCTCTAAACATTATCCATACAATTTCACAACTTCAAACTCAATTCAGCTAGTGAAACGATTTTTATTTGTAGTTTAGAATTATATAGCCAATGAGCTCGTGTTCCGATTTTTAATTTCGAAACTATTTCAGGCAAATTAACTAAAAAATTAGCAAAGAAAATTAAGTAAGTTATTATTTTTTATATTTTCTAAATTTCTAAAAAAAAAAAAAAAAAAAAAAAATTTTAAAATTATTTTTTCTAAATTGGAAACCGGAACACCATGAAAATAAATGTTTTAATTGCAATTACACTGTAGTAAATTACACATATCATACACACTCAAACACACACACACACAACCACTTCCACTGTAGAGTTTAAAAAAAAAAGACATGTATATAACTATATATATACACATAATATATAATCGTATATATTTTGCATTGGTGCTAATTTTATTGTAGGCTAAATATAGGATCCACACAGGATCCACACACACCCCTGCCACACACACACACACCTGCACACACACTCAACTACACTCATCAGCTCACATCGTCTATCATTATCGAGTGCATTTGATTCCAAATCAAAGCCCATATCAAATGGCGAAAAAATTAGAACGAGAGTCTCTAGTTTACACTATAGTTCACTAGTAAAACCAACACTAAACAAATGTTTAAGAAATAATAATAATAATAATTAAGAAAACTAAATAAAACTTTCAACTTTCATTTGCGAGCCAATAAATAACTGCAGACAAAACATAATCAAAAAAACAACTTAATAAATCAAATAAAGCTAACTCGAAATTTTCATTTTGTAATCCTCAATCAAATCAATTAAGACTAAAGTACTTAAATAACACTATAACCGTCTTTTTCGATATAAACCGATACTATAAAAAATATTTATATATATGCGAATGATCCCTAAAAATTATACGTTAATTAAATCAAATGACAACAAAAATACTCGTACAGTGAAAACCACAACTAATGGACATAGATGTGTACATAAGAAGTACGGCTGTGACAATTTATTGTTTGCTTCAAACGCATTGAACACAACTGTAAATACGAACAGAACTTAATAATCTACAGTAAAATAAATAAAAAATTAAAAATTAAAAAAAAAAAAAAAAAACAAATTTCTATAATCTCAGAGTCTCAAGCCTAATGGAAACAATTAACTGTTACAAGCTTTCTGTAAACGATAAAAGTATTTTAATAAAACTTAAAAAAAAAAACAGGAAAAGATTGAAAAAGTTTCGGTTAACCGATTATGGTAAGCTCTTGAAGATTTTTTTTTATTTTTTAAATAAAAAAATGTTGGAACACAATTTGAATTTGATTTTCAGCGCAATCCTTAAACAGTAAAGTAATTGATTTAATATTCCGATTAAGAAATTTCCGCTAGCAAATTAAAAATAAATTTAAAAACAATTGTTAATTTAAATACATTTTTTTTGAAGGATCCTCAAGAGTTTTACAAATTGAAGAAGTGAAAACAATAAACAATGATCTAAACTGAATGTACAATTCGAATGCCACAATATCTGACCAATATGCAAACTTATATAGTATATTTATGCATAAAAAAAAAAAAAAAAAAAAAAAAACTCATAAAAACTTTCACAAATGAAGTGTATTTTTTAAGATGACAAATTGACAAATTTTAATAGAATCCAAAACTAATATTGCAAACATAAAACGCTTTAAAATATTATACTAAACAAGAAATTCTAAAAAAAAAAAAAAAAACTCTCTATATATATATATATATATAGATATATAAAATTATTAAACATAAAAACTCAATACCAATTTCAATTTATAGACTTAATAACAAACGCAAATTGGCTTTAATTGACAGTTAATAATAATTACGATAAAAATCAATTAAGATAAATATAATAAAATATTAATTATGATAAAGTGTCACGTCACGCTCATTTCTAAAATGTTAAAAGTCGGTATATTATAGTTTTTTTTTTTTTTTTGTTTTAATTTTTAGATAGTCCCACATAATACATACACTTAATGGATATAGGTTTTCAATAATCTGGTCTATTTACATGATCCAAATGAACCCGTCTTACGCTTTTGCCACTAACAACCTCTATACTCGTTTTATATATATAGCAGCACTACGATCTAGAGTGCATCTGGCGATACCCATTAAGGGCATTACCCAAAACTTATTCTGTTTCAAACAAAAATAATTAACTTAGCCTAAATCATTTAGAAACTAAAACCCTTTAAAAACTTATTGAAATAACTTGCATAATAATAACAATAATAATAATAATAATATTTATAATGAACATGTTATAGATGATGAACAACTCTATTAGAAATGTCATGAAAACAATCCTGCATTGAATTTATTATAATTATAATCATTTACGAAAAATGGATTTCAAATCATGTATGCGTATAACTTACAAATATTTAAAGTACCAGAGAATTTTAACAAAAATAAAAAATATTTTCACAATAGCTTAACAAAAATACTGGTTTTTTATTTCCCAATGGCAACCCTGGAACAGGGGAAAGAAGCAAGTAAGTATGGCCATTTAGCCATAGATGGCGCTTTTGACTACTTTTCTCTGGAATTCATTTTTACTACATCAACTGCGTATATTAAGTGAATGTTGGTTGGCACTTAAATTTTTTAAAATATGACAAATAAATTCGAAAAGCGCCAAGTTTTTTAAAAATATACTAAAAATACTGGGTTCATGTTTTCTCTTTATTAAATTAAATTAAACAAATTTCTTCTAAAAACAAGAAAGAAAAGTACAGTCGAGCGCGCCCGACCGTATAATACTCTCTGCATTTGTCCCGATTAAATTATTAAAATCGGTATCGAGATATTACAATGTGAATTACTTGCATTAAAACACGTTGAAACAAAAACAATCTATGCATAATCAAACACATCTGTTTGTTTGTATTCGAATACACATACGTTTGGCAATATGTATATGATGCAAATATGTATGCATGTATGTGTGTATGCCGACACACAGGCAGCGAAAACGTTCGAACATGTGCTTGTGTGTTTCTATCTCGCTTGCACCTATGGGTTGATATTGCGTTCAATTATCAATATTGTAACGCTTCTAGTTTTCTTGTTTATGGTCCGATTTTAATGCGCCTTTCAGGATAGTTTAATATAGTTAATCTCCACACGAATTATTAATAAAAATACTGTATAATACGAACAAGTTCGCAAAAAACGGCATTTGAAGTTTTTTCAAGTGTGGGAAAAAGGGGGCGTGGCAGTCCAAAATTTTAAATGGCAATGCATCTATGCTGTCGCTAGGAACCTCCGTACCAAAATTGGTGATCCTAGGTGCCATAGTTACTGAGATATTTGCCGAAAACATCGATTTTTCCCGAGGTGTGTTCAGTTTTTTGCTCATTGTGGGCGAATGGGGCGTGGCATCGAAAAAAAAAAAGATTCTTGTATTGACTGACTAAATATCTGATCGTTTGACACCAAGCTCGAACTTGTAGCTCTTACCATCTCTGAAATCTGTTTGTTCATACGGACAGACAGACGGACAGACAGACGGACAGACAGACGGACAGACGGACATGGCTATATCGACTCGGCTTGTGATGCTGATCAAGAATATATATACTTTATGGGGTCTGCCACGCCTCCTTCTGCCTGTTACATACTTTGCACAAACCCAATATACTCTTGCAGAGAGTATAAAAAAGCAGTAAACTTGATTTAACTTGATCTAAAAGCTTAGGAATTTCTGAGTTTTGGCTTTTTTTAAACAAGCCAGTTCTAAAATAAAATGGCCAAGCAGCCAAATGGTATAAATATAGCCAGCTGTGGCTCCAAATTGTCTAGTGTGTAACCCTACTAACTGAAAATAGCTAGATTTGTTACAAGAACTAGCTCGAAAATGTTTGAAATGTCTCAAAACAAATACGACACTAGCTCGAGCTCGGCCAGAAGTCATAGCTTCAGCTTCCCTTCCCTTCCCTTCCCTTCCCTTCCCAGCTTTCCTAGCGACCATAGCGGCTACCCGAGGCGCTATGACGATCGGCTATTTTGCGGAAGCTCTCTGGGTGTCCATGAGTTGCATGAGTAGGCCGCTTTTGCTTTCAAAAAATCTCGAGTTTGACGCATCTATGTTTTATGGTTAGTATCATAGGTTAGGTTAGGTTAAGTACAGTACATAAGTACTGTACATAGGCCAGCTATGGCCCCTAGTGGTCCGGATGCTGAGGTTTTCATGGCTGGAAGTCTAGTAGAAGTTAGGTGCGCTTCGCGTAAGTTAAAAGGTCTCCTAGTAAGCGTTTGGATACCTCTTCCAGTGAGTGGAGTTGCAGTGCGCCTAGGCATCCTAGTCTGGTTCGCTCCAGGGCAGGATAGGGGTAAAAGAGTTGCTCGAGCAGCAGAGGTTAGTGTTATAACTGAACAAAGTTTTTCAACATAATTTCTTCAAAGAAAATATACTTTTTTTTTTTTAATCGACTGTCTAAACACAAGTCTTTCCTACGGGTTTTAAATTTAAAAGAACTCTTCAGCAAAATTCCACTAAAGTTGTGCCTTAATAAATTATAGTTTAAAAATAACCAACATTTTTTGGTATAGTCAACTTTGAAAATCCTAAAATAATTATTTATTTTATTTATTTATTTATTTATTAACGCAGACTAAGATCAGTTGCAGTATTAACCAAAAATAAGTTTATATGTATAATTAAAATTAATGTTAATGATTTTTAAAAAGTACAAATTATAAAAAAATTATTTTAACTGAAAAGGATTGAAAAATTTAGTTAATCAGATTGATAAATTAATTAATAATTAATAGTTAATCTGTGGATAAAAAAATAATGAAATTGATCCAACATTTGTTGCGAGGATTGGGAAAAACCCAGAAAAATTACTTTGAGATCATTTGAGATGCCTCAAATTCTACAATTCAGAGCTTAAGATTAAGTCAAGCCCATTAATTTACGCCAACTGCCCCATAAAGTAAACAATAAAACAGCTTTTACTTTCCATATTCACATTTATTAAATACTATACAGTGAAGTTTTTTACTTTGTTCAGCCATAGCGAAAAAATCAATTAAAAAAAAAAAAAAAAAGCTTAAGGCTAAAAATAAAAAAAATATACTATATATTTTGTATATATATAAATTGTTTCGTTTAGTTAATTCAAAGTATTACAATTAGATGTAAAGTTGTATGTTTGTAGTGTGTTTTTTGTTTAATTCTTTTAAGTTTAGTTTCAGTTGTTGGTTCGACAGATTGACCTGGTTTAACTCTCTCTATAGCATAAGTGTCGGTTCAATAACCGATTCGTGTATGTCTCCATATAAATTACCCATTTAAGTTACTAAAAAAAAAAAAAAAATTTGATAATTGTATAATTGCTAAATAGACGTAAGTATATAATATTAATATTTATGCAACTAGTTGTATTTATGTACTATGCGCTTAATTCAAAAATTGATTTGTTTTTTTTTAACGATTTCCGCATATTGCTGCTGTTGTTTCCTTCAAATACTTTGTTCAATTTGTTTGCTTAACTTTTTTAGAGATTTTACTTTCTTTTCTTTAGTTTTTTGTTCAAAATCCTGTTCCACATTAAGCACTAAATTTGTCTTATTTGTTATAGTAAAACTTTTCTTTTTAGTATTCGTTATGCAATTTGTAAGTTTTAAGTTTTAAATTTTAAATTTTATATATATATATATATAATTTTATAGATTTTATATTCAATTTCTTAGTCGAGCCGAGCTTAGAGAAAATTTATTCTTAAAATATCTAGATATAAAGTGAAATCGTCTAACAATTACGCGATAAATTGTACAATTGATGGAGCTATGCATAAAATATATACTTTTAATAATTTTATATACTTTATGCATAGTAGGAGGGGGGGGATTAAGGTTAGTGGTTTGTCGTTAGGGTTAGTCGGTAATTGAAATCATTATCATACAATTGGCCTTACATATATTAAGCTACATTAAGTTTATATAATGTACAGAGAGTTTTACAATTCGCTTGGTTTGTGGCAGGGAATGATTTAAAGGGACACCAATTTGTAGCTACTCTCTCTCTCTCTCTCTCACTGTCTCTCTCTCACTCTCTCTAACTCTAGCTTTTTTCAATTTATAGCTTTTTTATTGAGTTCTGCTTATTTTTCTTGTTGTTGCTGCTGTCAATCACATTCCCAGTTCCATGTTGGCTTGGTTAGACCAGTTTCCAGCTTTGGACTTGGGTTCATTTAGTGGAAAACACCGGTGAATATAATGGTGGTGTTATCGAGTACGTTGGCGAAAGCAAACTACTGTTGCTGCAGCTGCTGCTGCTGTCACTGTTGTTGACAACATCTACTGCTGCTGTTGCTGCTACCAATACCCGCTGCAAGCTGCACTATTGCGTAACGCCTGCCTCTTTGGCCGCATCGTTGGCAGCTATAGCATTCACCTCCTTCATGGACTCCACTTTGGCGACAATTTTCAGCGCCGGTCCCAGTTTCATGCCCATGGCATGCACCAAATGCTTCTCCTTGAGCAACAATAGCGCCTGTCCATCGATCTCCTGCTGCACAAAATCATCCACATAATCCTGACAACCGGGTAAATTTCGTATAAATTCGCTAACTTCTTCGACATTCCAATTACAAATCGGCCGCTCGACAGCACAATTGCTGCTGCTGGGCATTGGTGTTGCAATTGTTGCTGCCACAGCGACAGCAGGTGCAAGTGTTGCTGGCATTGTGGGCTGTGCTGCTGCTGTTACTATTGATGCTGGCAATTCAGAGATTATCATTGCTGGCTCCGGTGTCATTGCATCCGTTTGCATCTTTTCCTCGGCCAGAGATTCATCCAGTTTGTCAGCCAATGCCATGGCATCGGCAGCAACCATACCAACACCACTACCATTGCTGTTATTACCAGCACTTTTGGCCAAACGTGCACAGCTCGGTGAACAGTAACGTTTACGCTTCAACTTGGCTCTATGCTCTGGTTTGCCACATTGCTCACAGGCCACCATGTCGGCGGATAAGTTGCCAACCACTAGATTGCCACCGCCAGCAGCAATCGTTGGTGTTGTTGGTGTAACGCTGCTGCTGCTGGTAGTCGTTGTTGTTGCTGTGCTTGCTGCCAACGGTTTGAGCTCCTCCTGCATGGCTGCCTTTTTCTCTGCAAAAGAGTTTGATAAAGAACATTTAGTTTATTGTTGCTGGTGTTTGTTTAAAGGTTTACTTACTTGGTGGCTCATCGTTGCCATCCTTGTCGGTGTAGCGTTGTCGTGTGACCGGAAAAGGTTCATTGGCTTCTTGTATGATAAAGCCATCAATAACATGCGTTAAAACATTTGGCTTAATCATTGCCTTGGGCAAATCTTTGCCATTGCTGTTGCTGCTGTTGTTGTTATTGCTGTTAGTATTGCTGCTGCTGTTGGTTGTTGTCGTTGTGCTGCTGCTATTGCTTATGCTGCTGCTGCTAGTGGTGGTGGTTATTGTGTTGCTGGTGCTGCAACTACTGTTGCTGACACGCATTGCATTGCTGGCAATGCCATTTGTGGCTGCCGAACTCGTTACACTTGCCATGCTGTTACTGTTGCTGTTGGTTTTGTCATTGCTGTTGCTACTGCTGCTGGGCAACACTGCATTGCTTTGCTTCACTGCAGGCAACTGCACAGAAGCAACACTTGTTGCTGTTGTTGCTGCTGCTGCTGTTGTTGCTAGCTTTGTGGGCGTCGCTTCACTGGCATCGCCATTCAACATTGTTGTCTCCATGGTGGTTGTTGTGGTTGCCGTTGTTGTTGAGCTGCTTGCCTCGGCGCTTGCTTTGCTTGACTCCAGCAATGTGGCAGCTGCTGCTGCTGCTGCTGTTGCTGCCTGCAATGGCGACTCAATGGGTACTAGAGATGCGGTCTGTTGTTGCAATTGATGTTGCTGTTGCTGCAGCTGTTGCTGTTGTTGTTGTTGCTGCTGTTGTTGTTGCTGCTGCAACTGTTTGGTTGTCTCTTGTATGCTCGCTGTTGTCATTGTGGTTGCCTTTGTTGGCGTTGCTGGCAGTGAACTGATGCTATTGCTGAGCGTCACAAGCGCTGTGCTGACAACAGCATTGCTGACGGGCGGTGTTGTTGTCGGCAAACCAACAGTGGCATTCATCATCGATGTCATGGCCAAAAGTGGATTCTGTGTTGGTGATGCGCCAGTCAATGTGGTTGTATGTGGCGAGGCGGTGAGTTGTTGTTGTTGCTGCTGCTGCTGCTGCTGTTGTTGGTGTTGCGTTGCTGCCGCAATGCTGGCTGAGATAAGTTGTTGCTGCTGCTGCTGTTGTGCCTGCTGCTGCAGACTAGCCACCGTGCTGCTGGTAACAAGCGGTCCAGTCGTCTGATTGCTGATAGTAACGACACTACTGCTGGGCAACGAATTGCTCGTTTTGGCGGTTGTTTGGAACACTGCACCGGAGGCAGAAAGTGCCGCTTGCAATGCACTTGAGGTGGCAATGCCAGCTGGTGTTGTTGTTGAGGATACCGAGAAGGGCACACTGCTTAGCTGCAACTGTTGCTGTTGGACTTGCTGCTGTTGCTGTTGTTGTTGCTGCTGCTGCTGCTGCTGCTGTGTGGCCGTTTGTTGCACCACAATTTGTTGTATTATATTTTGTTGCTGCTCACGCTGCTGCTGCTGTTGTTGTGCCTGCTGCTGCTGTTGCACCTGCTGCAACAGTTGATTGTGCAACTGCTGCTGTTGCTGTTGTTGCTGCTGCGAGGCAATAAACGTATTTGGTGCCACTTGCAGTATTTGCTGTGCAGTTGCATTGGTCAATGTCTGCTGTTGTTGCTGTGGCTGTTGCTGCTGCTGTGCTTGCTGTTGTGTGAGCTGTTGCTGCTGCTGTACCTGCTGCTGTTGCTGCTGCTGTGCCTGCTGCTGCTGCAGTTGCAATGCGAATTGATGTTGCATTAATTGTTGCTGGAACACGTGTTGTTGATTCTTTATCAACTGCAACTGTTGCTGCTGTTGTTGTTGCTGCTGCTGCTGCTGTTGCTGCTGCTTATCAACGCCCGTCGTCTGCAATGTTTGTCCATTCTGCAACGTTATGGGCGTTCCGGTGCTCATCACAACCATTCTGTAAATGATAAGAGAAATTTAGCATTGATTGTACTCAATTTTGTACCACTGTGCAGCACTCACTTGTTGCCCGCTGTTGTCACCACCTGATGCAGACTCGCCGCCTGCTGTTGCTGCTGCTGCACTGCCAAATGTTGTGTCAATGCATTGGTGGCATTACTATTCACCTGTCCCGCCCCCACACCAGCCTTACCCGCCCCTGGACCATTCTCGGTCTTAAGTGTTGGCAACGCTGGACGCACTGGTTGCTGCTTGGTGCGCATTTTGGCCTTGAGTAAACTTTGATTCTGTGCCGTTTGCGTAGACACTGAACTCGCTGGTCGCACCTGTGCCCCATTGTGTGGCAAGATGGGGCCACCGGTGCGTTGCAGTGCTGCCGTCAGCTGTTGTTGCTGCAACTGTGCTGTTGCCACTGCCACCGCTTGCTGTTGTGTGGCCAGTTGCTGTTGCTGCTGCTGTACGGTCGCCTGTTGCTGCTGCTGTTGTTGTTGCTGCTGCTGCTGCTTGGGCGCCAGTGCGTCCAGTTGGGTTCGCGTCTTTGTCGGCGTCTGCGTCACATTGCACTGAATGATCTCTGCAAAAAGTGAATGGAAATGGGGTGAAATTAGTTTGGGTTGCTATTGCGATAGTTTCGTGACACGACTTTGATCGGTTAAATAAAACTAAAAGTTGAAATATCTTTGGATTTCACTCTTTCTCAGAAAACTCTTACGCAAGTGTTTAGCGATGGGCGCGTGACACGAGTCTTAAATTTTAGATACTCTTGAATTTAGAGGGTATTACATTAAACTAGCTACAGATTGCTCAACTCAAGCACTGATTTCCTAGTCGAAATCAATTTTCCTAATCAGTTTGTTAGGGAAATAGTGCAAAGACTCGTTTTAGATACCACGAAAATACTAATATAAGTATTATATAAGTAATTGTATAAGTATTTGTATATTTTATACTTCTACACTTATATTTAATATTTTTAAAAAGGTTTACTTTGAAAAGAAGATTAGAAACTTACTAAATACAACACCTTCTTGAAGGTCGAACCCTCACTGCACTAAAATCTAGTATTTTCTTTATGAAAATATGTTTTAAATAGTTTTATTCAAGTGGATTTTAAAGTTTGTATATGCTAAGCAAATAGATGCTATATATTTGTTGAGATACGTTTTAAAATGGGATTGGTAGGCTAACCATTTGAGCTCTCTGCGCTTACAGTGACAAATTCAGTGACAAAATCACTGACGTCAGACTGTAAAAAATGCACTTATGTTCAATAAATAAGCAGACTTTTTATTTAAATCATGAAACACGTAAAACCTTCTATTGAACGTTGATACATTATAAAGGCACAGGCCTCACCTTTCAACCGCAGCCAACTTCATGTAAATCGGTTGTGAGGTTAAAAGTAGAGCGCTTTTGATATCTTTATATAACTAAAAAGTACCTTTATTTATTGAGCCTACAGAGACAAATAGTAAAAAGCTTTTAAAATAAATTAAAAAAAAATTTAATAAATTAAAAAAACTTAAAAATCCGATTAGCAAACCAAATCAAAGCTTCTTCGAAATTTTAAGTGATTTCAGGGTTCGATAACATAAATGTTTTCAATAATATACTAATATAAATAAACTACCCCAGAAATCTAGTCTACACTAGCTACCCAAGAAACCCAGCCACAATTAAGCTACTCCAACTAAATGATATAGTAAACCATTTCTATCGTTTCCTTAAACTCTAGTGACTACTTACGATTCTGTTGCGGTTGCAGCGTCTGATGCGTGCCAGGTTGCTGGATGAACATGCCGGAGGTGCCATCGGGTTGTCCACGCAAAATGATGGGATTTGTGCCGAACGGTTGCAGGCTATTTGGCCAGAACCACGGACTAATCTGCATCTGCTGTGGCTGACCAGCAGCAGCGCTCTGCAATGGATTGAGCAACTGTGCGGCCTGAGCAGCATTCACACCGGGTAGCGTTGATTGCGACACTTGGACACATTGCTGTGTGGTGGTCTGTTGCTGCTGCTGTTGTTGCTGTTGTGCTTGGCCGACAACAGTGCCGGCAGCATTGCCAGTTGCTGCTTGCACTGTGTTCGTTGTGGTTGTTACCTTTTGTACAACCTTTTGTTGCAACTTGCCCTGTGCATCACCGACTTTGGTGGCAGCTGCTGCACTGACAGCCAAAGCGGCTGCTTGTTGTGCTGCTGCAGCGGCAGTTAATTGTTGTTGTTGCTGCTGGGTGAGCTGTTGTTGTTGCTGCTGCTGTTGTTGCTGCTGTTGTGTGAGCTGCTGCTGCTGTTGCTGCTGTTGTTGTTGCTGCTGCTGCTGTTGCTGCTGTGCCGCTACAGCGGCCATCGATTGCAACAATTGCTGCTGCTGCGGTGAATGCGAAATCACATTCACTGGCGATATGAGCAACGTCTGCGGTGATTGACTCGATGGTATTGCATACGTGCCACTTGCAAATCCCGCCTGTCCGCCAATCATTTGCTTGGCATTCTGTGTTGTTGTTGTTATCATCTGGGGTGCACTGCCCTGGAAATGTTTGCTGGCCGCAATCACCTGTATCGGCTGCTGTCCCAGGCCCGTGTTCAACAGATTTCCCGACACAATCATCTGTGGGTAGATGAAACTCGATGGTTGCATCAGTTGCACCGTTCGACCATTTGCCCAGTCACCGGGCACACCACCAGTGGCAGCCAGTTGCATTGGTGACATTGTGCTTATGGCTGTCGAGTGTTGTTGCTGCTGCTGTTGTTGTTGTTGCTGCTGCTGTTGCTGTGCTTGCTGCTGTTGTTGCTGCTGCTGTTGTGCTTGCTGCTGTACCTGTTGCTGCTGCTGTTGGGCCTGCTGCTGTAATGCATTTTGTTGTGCATTCGCTGGACTTGCAGCACCCGCTGCTGCTGCTGCCGCTGCGGCCGCTGCAGCTGCAACAGCAGCCGCTGCACCACCATCGCCAGCCGTTAGCTGTTGCAAGTGCATCTGTTGCAACTGTGTCGTCTGTGTGGCCTCCAGCAAGCTTGCCGCATGCTTCAGCTCAGTACCAGTGGTACCTGTGCCAGCATTGTGTGTGGGAAACTCCTGTTTTACCTGTATGGCCGCATAGGGACCGCTGGCATAGAATTGCTGCAGTTGCTCCGGTGAGATTTGCAGTGGCACCGCCGCAGCGGATGCCACCTGTTGGGCGGGACTCTGTGATTTCTCCAGCGTGCCGGTGATGTGACGTGAGGTGGGTGTGCTCGAGCGGGATCTCGAACGTGATACGCTGCGTGAACGTGCTGCAGCAGTTGCTGGTGTGCTTGCTGCTGCTGGAGTAGTTGTTGCTGCTGTCGTTTGGCGACGCGATGAAGGCGGCGTATGTGCGATGCTTGTGGCAATCGAAGTAGGCGTGCCGCTCTTAACGTTATTATTGTTCAACTGACTGTTGTTGTTGTTGTTGTTATTATTATTATTATTATTATTGTTGCTGTTGTTGTTGTTGTTGTGCGTGGGTGTGGTTGCTCCTATGCCCGGATGCGGTGGACTGGCAAAATCGTATTTCTCGTCAAAAGTGATTCCCGCTTTTTGTGCAAGTGTCTCCAAGCACTTTAAAGGTCGCTCAACACCAGCAATATGTTGCTGTTGTTGTGTTTGCTGCTGTTGCTGCTGCTGTTTATGTTGCTGTTGCAACTTATCACTGTTGTTGTTGTTGTTATTGCTGCCGCTACTTCTAATATTCGAATTATCCTTCAAAGGTTGCGCTGTATTTGTTGTTGTTATTGTCGTTGTTGCTGTTGCTGCTGTAGCTGCTAACGAAATTGTTGCCAATGATGATGTTGTTGTTGTTGTTGATGATGATGATGAAGTCAATGTGTTTGTTGTTGTTGCTGTCGTGTCGCTTTCAGTGTCCGCTCTGCATTAGAAAGAAGAAGAGAAAAACAGTTTAGTACAAAAATAAGCACACTGGAAAATCAACAAACAGACAGAGGCACACACTTTACTAATACTACAACGCACACACACACACGCTACGCACTTGCAACGCTTGCGACGGCGTGTGGCATGCATCATTTTGCCAAAATTCGTTTTGCAACATTTGCACGCCAAACACATGCACACAAATCTCGAATGAAAAGAGAACTCAAGAGAGAAAAAAGAATGAAACGAAACGCAGTAAAGCAACGAAGAAACCACGAAATGAAAACAGAAATGCGAAAAAATAAAAAGAAAGAACAAAAATGCAACGCACTGCTATGCAAAAACAAGTTGGCAGCACCCGCCAATGGCAAAAGCTCAACCAGAGCGTGGGCCGGCTCTCTCATACGCTCCTTGGCTCTCTCTCCCTCTCCTTGGCTGACTGTCTCCCACGTTCTTTGCGCTCTTCACAAATGATGAGCGTAAAAGAACACATTGTGATGAGCAGATGCAGCGAGATTCAACTTGAAAGATCATTCATAATTGTTGTACGAATGCATATGATTTCATTGATTTATTTTAACTGCTTTTATAACTTATTATATTGTAAATGATTTTCTGAACTCATTGGGTCAAAGCAAACTTTGAGTGCAGTAGAGAAATACATGTGTACATGTGTAGTACTCTAATCAAATCCAACCTAATGAAAACCCTTGACGGGGGATGTGGAGAGTAGAAAGTAAATGAAAAACTCCTTTTTGATTTATATTTTCCGCTGATATCAACTACAGCTGATAAGTGTACATACATATGTATAAATATGTATATTAATAAGATTTTAATTTCGATAAAGCGATAGTTTCCATATTTTAAACTTTCTATATAGGAAAATTGTAACCTCTAGCTTTATTATTGTTTTAAGAGTTTCTATAGCAATTTTAGGCCACTCCAGCTGCTATCATTGACCCACATAACTGTAAACAGGGCTCCATACATTGTGCAAATACACTAATAAAGCAGGTCACTTCATGGGTTGAAGAGGGGAACAAGTGCATCCGGGGGCAGTTGTTATGCGCCGGGCACAAATTGCATGTGGAGACCCCGGAAAATATATATTTATAGTTAGCTCGTCTACTGACGTCAAACAGTATATATTGTAAACAAGAAAAAGGAGTTACAACGCATCAGACTAACAGAGTGAAAGAGAGGAAGAGAGAAACATAGGGTGTGGGAAGAAGGCGACAAAGAGAGCTGCTGAGAGAGATGCATTTGCTGTTACAGTTATTTGCTGCACAACTTTAAATCTCATGCAATTGCAATACATGAATACAAGTATGCATGTGTATATTTATGTGCGTTTGTGTGTGTATACATAAGCAGACTTATGCGTGCAAACATATGTAAACATAGGTACAAACAGAAATTTGGCAACGTTGCACTGCAAAATATGGGTGAACCAAGTAAATACTTAATCCATATGTATTTCTATGTTTACACTTACATAGTTAGAAAGAAAAGTGGCAACTGGGCATTTAATGTGCCCAAATTTACTTATAAGCTTTTAAAAATGTATTTACATATGTATAATAAAATGTTATAGCAGAAACTATTAAAAATGAACGTTGGCAACATGGCATCAGACGTTGCCAAAATTCATAGATATCAGAAACTGCACAGCAGGCAAATTGATGCACATTAAATGCAGTTTTTAACTATTATTTGAATTTATACACTGGAAGGACGTGTTACCAAATGACATAATGAGCTGATGCCAATGTGCACCCATTTGTTATGTATTTATTGTGTGTGCTACAGTTGCGAGTTCAAAGACCCGCGAAATCGTCTAAAATGCAGACAGTTGCTGCTCATGTCATGCATTACACAAAAAAAAAATAAAAAGAAATCAACAAAATGTGGTTAAAGTTTCATAACTTAACAGCACTTAGACATATCCCTGCCAGCAGCCATGGCCTCCACTCTTGGTCCCAAACTAATCCAGCACAGAGCCATAATGCCCGTGAGGCATATAAAAAAGAAGAAAGAAAATATAAAAGGCAACTACATGAACAACAACTGTGAAACAAAAATACAAGGCATGCTATTAGAGTTGGCACAGCATTAGGGTAACCCCTGGTAACAGGACAGCTTACTGCTGAGAAGGGGGGCGGATCAGAAGGGTGAGAGCCAGGCAACAACAGGCGGGAAGATGGAAAGCCCAAAAAAGAGTGGTAGGATGTGGTGTGAATATGGTGCCAGGCAAAGGTAGCTGTAGTGGGCGTTTTTGGTCTGCACTGAACAGAAATCGGTCAGGGGTGTGTGCCATGCATGCGGCAGGGTTGCTGCTGGGTAACTTCTGGGTTGCTGCTGGGTTACAGCAGTGTATGCTAAGGTCGAGCGCAGTACTCTTTCCTCCCCCCACTTACCCCCTTCCAACCACCTTGCCCACCTACCCAGAAACCACTGCAAACAGCAAAGAGCAAGCGAAAGCTGATGGTAAAAACAAAAAGAAAGAGAAGAGAAAAAACATAAAACTTGCGACTAGACGTTGTGCCAGACGCAGCACTGACAACAGCAGCAACAGCAGCATCCTTCTCAACAACAGAGAGGAAAAAAAAACTACAACAACAACAAAAACTTGCAACTCAAGACTGGTTTTTATATTTGCTTGTTGTGTGCGTGTGAGTGCGGTGTGTGAATGAAGTAGAAAGAGAGTAATGGGTAAAGAGACTGTGCTTGTATGAGTGGCTTGTCATGCTGCCTGGTGTGAGAGTCTGGGGGTCCTCCAGTGCCGAGACCCCGAGAGTCTCGAGTCTCACAATAATACCACAGAGCCATCATCAATTTTATTTTCGTTTCTACCAAAATTGAGTTGCTGGAGAAGGAGGAAGATTGATAACAATGCCGACACAACGCACACAAAACGCGCATGCGCCGACGCGGGCCTAACAAATGAAAGGAAGAGAGAGTGGGAAAGACAGAAAGTAAGAGAGAGGGAGAAAGCGAGAATGAGATAGAGACAAGGAGAGCGCGCGCAGCTATTAGGCCGTTGGAGTTTGGCATGCAGACAGAAGAACCCAAAAGGAAATAAAAAAAAACGACAAAAAGCAACAACAAAATAGAACATGAAATTTAAATTGTTGCGAGAATCATGCGTGCAAATTTCATTTTGGTGGTTGTTGGGGCATTAAACCTGTACGAGGGAATGGGGGTGACGGGGACGGGACGAAAATAGATGACTACATATTGATTATACGAACGGGTTTCATTTCTGCATGCCAGCCACAGCCACCAACACAGAAATATATATGTACATACAACCACACACACGAATGGGAGCACTCACACATACAATTGCGAATACAAATACAATTGTGTGCACGCTATTGCTGTCACCCTTGTTGCGGCGCTACCGAACTCCCGCAAGTGCGAGTGTGATAGCATTTGTTGCTTGCTCAAATGACGAGAGCAGCTCAAACACAAAACATATACAGCCGACACAGGCATAAGAGAGCAAGAATGAGTTGGTGTAGGTGTGTGTAGAGTTGCCAGCTCGCATAAATTGATCACAACTAACAACAAAAATATAAGCAAAACTTTTCTTTAAAATCCGTTTTATACATTTTAACAGATAACAAGAAGTCTTGTATTTTTTTTTAGAAACATACAATCATTCTTTAATATGTTCAATATCATGTTTCAATTTATGAATTCATTTTAAAAACGATGGCAACACTTTCTACGCGCCACAGATTTTGTTTACTTCGAAGTTTGAACTAAGGGAGACAATGAGCGGGAGAGAGAACGAGAGAGTGCGCTCCACTGAGTGCTGTTGCTGCTTCCTCTTCTGCTTCACTTCACTGCTGCTGCTTAATGCCGCCTGCAGTTTCAGTTTCGGCCAAAATATGTTACTTTTGGTTTAGAACTTTTGCTTTTCAATGCTGCAAAAAGTAAGTAAAAAAAAAACCAACCACCATCAAAAATACACACATGGCGTGCATTGCGAAATTGACTGTGAGCGTAAATATGTGCATGTGAGTTTATGTGCGTGTGTGTGTGTACATATATGGCGGAGACTCTGTCACTGCAGTGTTGTAGCTGTTGTATTATCAACAATGCATGCACCGAGCAAAGCAAATGGGGAAGGAAACTCGTTTTGGGACTGTGATTTTTGCTTGCTTTGAATGAAGAAGAAAAGCGTTTTAAGTGCAAGTAAGATATGATGGGACGTTCAACACACACACTCACACGTGTGCACATATAAGCATACATATAATTAATATTTGTACATATTTGACATTAGTCGCAGCAGTGTTGGTAAACGAGACATAATTGAACTGCGCGCCAAAGGCAACGCTGCATTTGTAAGTAAACATGTGTGTGTGTGTGTGGTGTAAGAAGAGTTTTGTCACAAACAAAAAAAAATAGCAAGCAAATAACTATAAGAGTAAAAGTAGCAACAAGCATAACATAAACAAAAAAATAAAAAACAAAAGAGCAAAATCAGTGTGTGCACACAGCGCAGCGCATAAATATTTCGTTCACTGTTGCGAGGGTCACACTTAAATGCGAACCTGAGACACGAAATCGGTGTAATAATAACAAATGTGGAAGCCGAAGAAGAAAAGAGAGAGCTGCGTGCGTGAGAGCGTGTGTGCGATAGTGGCAGAAAAAGTAATAACGTTAGTAATAAAGCAATAATAAACGCGAGTGCATTGACACACATATACATACATGTAAGTACACAAACAAACACACAGATACATTTCTATATGTATATGTATATAGATTTGTGTATTTATATGTGCATATACACACACACACATGTGCTGTATGCTGCTGCTGCGCTGATGTTAAAAAAAGTTAACAATTTTGCAAATCAAATGTGAATTAAAAACTAAAACAACGAAAACGAAACAAAAAAATACCTTTTTTGCATAAACTTCAATGCACGACGATCCATTATTTAAAATAAAAACAATTTGTATAATAAATTAATAGTATGCATGCGGCGACGTCAGCGGCGACGGCAGCAGCGACGACGACGACGGCAGCGACGTTCTGTTGTTTTCTGTTACTGCTGCGACGGCGACTGCGAGTGCTCTGCTGTTGCGGCTGCTGATTGTTATTATTGTTGTTGCCAGCATATTGCTGCTGCTGATGGGTTTTGTAATTTTCTTCTTTTAGTTTTTAGTTTATTTGGTACATTAACAAATACGAAATAAACACACACACACAAAATAACGTTTACGGGTACAGGCAGTAAACATATATACAAACAGGCAAAAAACAACGTAAACGTAAAACTTTGTTGCAAAACAACAACAATAACATCAAGAAAACATACAAGAATGTACACAAAAAAAAATGTCTCGACGAGCGTCAGCCTCAGTGTCAGTGTCGTTGTAGGTGTATGTGTAGTTTACTTGTCTGTAGATGTATGTGTGCGTGTGTACGTGTATGTTTGTCTGCGTCTGTCTACGTATGTGTTTGTATGCGCTGTCTGAGACTGCGACTGCGACTGAGGCGTGTAAATGAGCGTTTCGTGCACGAGAGCAATAATTAGTACATACTCCACTCGCTGCAACGGCTGTGTCGACGACGACGGCGGCGGCGGTGGCAACGACGACGACGACAATGGCTCACAATTAATGCAGTGCCTGCTTTTTGGTTTTTATTACTTTATTATTTTAAACTTTATTAATTATGTTGCATAGGTCTAGCACCTGTACACGCGAGATGTGTAGTCTGTTGATAGGAAGAGCGTAGGAAGGGGAGCTTTAACTTGAGCTCTTCTTTAGCTTACATAAAACGCGGCGACAACTCTAGCAACATATTTTTTGTTAGGCGGCACAAATTCACTGCGCGCGTCGGCAGCGACTGCGACAGCGACGCCGGCAGCATAACTTTTCACTTTTCGGCATGTATCTTTTTTTTTTTAATTTGTTTGTTGTTTAATTTGAATACAACTGCACATATAACGGGAAAAAAATATATAAAAATCCAGATGTTAATTAACAGCGACTCGATTCTGTCAGCATGCGTTTTTTTTCTGTCGTTTAGTCTATTTTATGTAGGCATGTGTGTACGTTGCGCGACGCGTTGTATCTTGTATCTTGTATCTCGACTAACGTTTTGGGCAGATCGGCACGAACGAGCAGCGTATCTGATGTCGACAAAAAACAAACCGTGCGCTGCCAAGTTAAATTTCAGACTAAACCGCGCGCAGCGGCGACAACTCTGCCGAAACAAAATGAAGCAGCAACGCGCATGAGTGTTGGTGCGCGTATCTGTGTATGCGAGTGTGTGTATTGAGTATCTGAGGAGGGTTGGTAAGCAGCTGGAGGAAGAAAACCAGTTTCTCATACACACGCACAACATTTCTCTATAACAAATGCGGGCGTGCGAATGCGATGGCAGCAACGATTCACATTCCGTCATCAGCTAGCCAGAGTGTGACAGCGCTAGCCCCATGACTCGCTGTTTGCTATGTTTTGTTGTATGCGCTTTGGGGGTGTGTGCGAACGAAAGAAAAAATGTACACGAAAAAAACGAGGCTACACAGCTGGCGGGCAGGTGTATTGTATTTGCTTTTGCTTTCGCGCCCGCTGTAGCACATTCACATGTATACATATATTGATAAGTGCATGTGTGTGTGTGTGTGTATTGTGTTTGTAAATGTATCTGTGCGCTGTCAACCACCCTGCCCGCTGCCGTTACCCCAACCACTATCGCTACTGCCGTCGAGCGGGAGACCAGTTTTCTGTGTCTGTATACTCGAATGTCGTCTTGTCGTGGTTGTTGTTGGTGTTGTTTCTTTTAGCTTGCTGCTATACTTCATCTTCTTTTTTCGATTTCGCATTTGCCACCACCACCACCACCATTGCATACAAATACACACACACATACATGCATACCTGAGTTCACTAGCAATCGACGGCGGCTTTATTTTATTATTAGTTTTGCTTGTTGGCGTCAGACGGGTCGTTTTGCTTGAGTCGTGGAAGGGGGGCCCTCAAGTATAGCGTATGCGTACCACAAAAAGCAATCGTAGCAACAACAAAATGCTTTTTTGTTCGTTTTCGCTTATTCGCTCGTTCGTACAGTGGTCAGAAATTCATTACTATTGGTTGAATGCAATATATTATATTTAATTTTCACTTAACTGCATAGTTATAAGTCATTTCAATGCATTCACTGCTGCAATATTGTTGTATTCATAAACATATTTATGATAATAATAGACTCTGGTAAAATTAATACGTATTAAATATTAAATTTTCATAAAAAAACGATATTAATAATGTCAATAAACAAATTATATAAATTATTATAAAAAATTTAAACACTTCAGAAATGTTCAAAAAAGTAAAATTAATATCAAACCAAATACTTAAAAATGCTCATTAATATTAACGAACAGGTATAAAAATAAATAAAATCGATTTTTTTTTCCTAAATGCAGATATCAAATATGATAGATTATTCTGATCAAGAAAAAATACTCAAATGCTAAACATACAATTTTTGAACATAGAATCATTGCAATTGTACCACTGTGCCTTGTCAGACTCTCTGGTATTCCATTTTTCATTTTGTTGTTGCTGCCCTTGCGCTACGTCTGTATGTTTGTATGGATGTGCTGCCCTCGCCTGTGTAGCCGTGCAATTGTATGCGTGCGCTGCTTTGGGCTGTTCTTGTGTCGACGTTCATAAATGTTCATTATATGTATGTATGTATGTCGCTGTATCTTCGTCTCACATTGCTGCTGCTGTTGTTGTTTTTGTTTCACTGCTGGCAATGACGGACAGCGTTACTGTTGATTGTGAGCAAACTCGAAGCTTGAAACGAACGATGGCACGAAACATTTTGGTCTTTCGTTCACTTTTTTTCTTTTTTTTTTTTTTGCTGCAGCCGTCGCCATATTATTTTTACGCTTGTTAAGTGTTTCTGACTGCTGCTTCTCTCTTCTCTATTATGCCTTTTATTTGGTTTTTGATTGCGGCCTGCGTGTGTGTGTGTGTCATGTCTGTGGTTTGCGATCCGGCTTCATCTTTTGCTGAACTTTGTGAATGTATTGAATTTTTTATGGATGGACTTTTGTGTTTCGGGTTTTTTTTTATATTATTTTTGTACGTAGTTTTTCTTATTAGTTGTTGGACTCTTCTTCTTTTTGCTTCTGGTGCCACGTTTGACTGTACAAAGAGCCATGCGGAGCATGCGCTCTTTTTTTTTTGTTGTTTTCAATTATTGCCTCAAACTCGTTGGGTCTCACTTAAATTGTTGATGTTGTTGTTGGCGCTGGTTGGGAGGTCGTTGTCTTTGGCGCCGTAGTGTGAGCGAGCGCACGAGTGTGTGTCTCCCTGCTTACATGTGTGTTAGTGCATACATGTGCATCTGTGTATGTATGTATTTGTATTTCGAACAAAAATGACAAATGTATAATCAGCGTAAATTGCTTTGCGCGTGCTTTTTTTCACTGGCATCTTTGCTTAGCGCGCTCTCTCTCTTTCTCTCTGTCTCTCTCTCTCGCTCTGCCACTCGCTGGCTTGCTTCCACTCATTAGTACTTCGCTTGAGTGCCAGAATGTGTCTGTGCGATTGTGTGTGTGTCTGTTGTAATTGCCTCACACTCATACACATTAGCACAGGCATTGTTATCGATGTGCTGTTGTTGCTTTTGTAATTGTTAGAATTTCCTACACCATTTTTGAAAAATAAAAAAACCTTGGAATTATCAACATCTGCATATACACACACATACACACACACACACCGATCCAATGGCTTGCTGGGGTGTCATTCCGTGGCGTATGAGATTCCGTTGTGCCTATGTGTGCGTGTGTGTGTTTGTATGCGTGTGTGTTGATTCAACTATCAAAATGGGTTGTTTGTTGTTGCTGTCGTCGTCGTCGTTGCCTTCGCCGTCGCTGCTTGCTTTGTTTTTGCCTCTGCTTCTGATTGTAATAAAGGCAGCTAAGGCGTGGTCAGATCACCACCACCATCAATTTCTCAAAGGCTTATGGACGACCCTTAGCCGAGTTTGTATGTGTGTTTGTCTGTATGTGTGTGTATCTATAGCAGACTTGCGAAATCTACATTGCAGTCAGCTAATTAAGCCCACTGGATACGCTTCAACTTAACCTCAACCTGTATGTAAGTCCCGTTAGCTAACGGGTAACGTGCAGCGCACATAACCTCACTAGAAAGTGGTGCGATCAATGTGACTTGTGTGTGCGCTACCAATTGAAGTGGAAAATCGATGATATAAAATTTTTGTACACAAAAAATGTTTTCCATAAAATCAATTTTAGTAAATTTGGTACAAATTTAGGTAGATAGGCATAAAGTACAGTTAGCCAGTATTTCAACATAAAATTCAATAAAAAATGTAAAAAGTTTCAAATTTCCAGCTGAATATTTTGGATATGGTAACACTAGGCCAAACCATACCAAATTAGTGACCCTCTTGAGAATCCGTTAAAATCCATCAGACAAACACGAACTGTACCCGCTCAACATATTGGCCATGAAAAGGGTAGTTCGTTACGGACAAGGGACACTCGGAAGGGTTGAACTTTGACTTTAAGCTTGAAACTATGCGACCTCGACCCTTGAACAACACTCCCTTTTTTTTTTTGTTCTCCATTTTACGCACCGTTTCGAATGCTTTTCCAAAGCAAATACTCAACAATTACCCCCAAAATTGCAACTATTAAGAGGAATGTGTAAATTTTCCACCCCTAAGCTCGTTAAGGGCTGATCTTTCGAGTTGTTGTTGTTGTTCCCGGTTTCTTTTCTAGTCGAAAATCATGTATGCCTGGACCGGAAGAGCAATACGTATTGAAGAATGCTGGCAGAGGGTTGCGGGCGAGGGGATGATAAGTAGCAAGGGCTGCTCAATGCATTTCCATGTGGTAGAATAGGGTGCTACAGACAGATCACCCCAATGTCCTGGGAAAATTTTGAATTTCATCTAGAGATAATGAAACCTTTTATCTATTAATATCTTTGCGAATATTTGTCGTTTAAAATTGTTTAGCATCTAGATAATTTGTAACTTTTTTTTTAAAACCTGCACCCATTGGAAATTGGTCTAAAAGGGGGTAGGTGAGTGATAATGGGCTTAAGGAGAAGTAAGAAATACTACAGTCGGGCGAGCCGACTGTAAATGTCCCCGTAATCATTGAAGTGCTCGCTTTTCAACAAAAATCACCGGTCGGTCGAGGGCGTTACCAGATTTTAAAATAAACTTGATCTGCGTGACACATACACGGACTTTCATTCAAAATTTGGTGATTCTAGCTTTTACAGTCTCAGAGATCCGCATGTTCATATAGTTAGTCGGACAGAGAGACAGACGGACATAGCTATATCGACTAGGCTGTTGATGCTGATCAAGAATGTATATACTTTATGCGGTCGGAAATGGCAAATGACAGACGTCTGACTCTTTACAAGTATGGGGAAGTACTCTGATCGTACTGATAGTTCAAACTTTTCTCTTAATCTAAGCTCAAGTATGTTTCTTTTAAGATTTTACTTGGTAAAAGATACAAATAGAATAAGTAAATCGAAATTAATTAGTTCGATATCACTCAGATTTATTTCTCTGTTTCTTTTGAACACTTTAATTCATTTTATTCAAATCGGTTATTTTTAATGACCATACGCAGATCCAGATGGTTTTTAACTGAACCTAACAGACGTATACTTAATTTTTAATTGAATAATCGAATAGTTGACTACATCTTCTACTTCATCTAGGGTACCAAATGAAAATGATTACCTGTAAGTCTTCTAGGTTATTTCTATATGAACTTTGTATACCCGTCGAATACCCTATAAGTTAAACATATTAAATCGAGAAAGCATATGTGAAAAATGGCAAACTGATTACGATAATCTTAAATATAAAAAGTGTTCCAACTCATGTATTGAAAAATTTTTAGCCAAATCGAGTTACTTCATTTGTAGGGAATAAAAGAAGAATCAGGCACAAATGACATACATAAATGTCGTAGGAATCCATCAAATATAATGCCAAAATATCAACTTAAATTGAAGTTTTCTGTTAAGCTATTTTAATCAATCTCATAACTATTACTAACTTTCTTTAGAAACAAATCATATAAGCCATATATTATAGCTTTTTAGACCCCGTGCTCTAAAAGAGAATAAAGGAGTCTACTAGGTTTGTCAGAAGCCAAGTGTGCGTATCAAGCTGGAGGAGTGGTTTCCCACCCCATTAAGCCGAGACATGAATGCCTGCCCGTCTGTCTGTGTGAACACCTGTCCGTTTATATGGCAGGCAGATCAAGTTTACTTTAAATTGTTGTCACGCCCAGTACCGCCCCCGCAAAAGAAACTATTTTCAGAACTTCATAACCTGGAAAGGACTAGAGCTATCGTGACCAAATGTGTATGGTACTATGATAACTATCTTCGCCAAGTTTGAGCAGGATCTGACATCTATAGCCTATAGCTCCTATAGGACAAGTCAAAAATGGGAATTTTGTATGAAGATATGTACTTTTTGTTTTTGTTGTATATCAATGGTGTAACTATGCTCACCAAGTTTGAGCAGGATCTGACATCTATAGCCTATGGTTCCTATAGGACAAGTCAGTCAAAAATGACAATTTTGTATGAAGAATGTGCTTTTAGTTGAGCTATCACAGCCGAACTCACACATTATGTGTATATCAAAGGTGTAACTATTCCCACCAAGTTTGATACGGATCAGACAACTATAGCCAATAGAGAACTAGAATTAGTACGGGGTCTTTTCCAGTCCGCACCCTCGACTGTAACCTTTGTTACTTGTTATTTCCATAGCTATTTCTATAGGATAATAATTACGGTTAAATCAAAAATGTCCACCCAAAATTATTCATGAAAATATCAAAACAATTCCAAAAATTAAATTCAATAACAGGTGAAACAAGATAATTTTTTATAGCTTTTTAAAACTCATTATAATAAGATTAAATAATATTTATCAGTTGAAACTCTGTAGATAAAGAAAGTTTACACCATAAACATAAATAATTTTCCTTAATATTCAATATCTACGTTGTATTTGCCAAGATCAGCTTATTTTTGATTCGAATTATTATTTGTAGATTTTGTTTATTTAAGAAGCCAGAAAAAGTTCTTGACTTAGTTTCTATTTAGTAATGAACTTTTTCTGGATTCTTAAATAAAAACAAAATCTACAAATAATAATTTAATCAATGATATAGGCTGATCTTGGTAAATCAGCATGTAATTAAAATATTCATTTCAAATTCAAATCTTTAGGTTTTAAATTTAAACGCCTTCATAAACTAAACTTTATGAATTTTTGTTAAAACCAAATATTTATTAAATATACATATTAAAATATGTATCATTTTATTTAATTTCTGTTGTAGTAAGCACAATGAATCCGATGATAAAAGCTGATCATCACTATATAACAGTAAAAAGTTTAATAAAAAAAATGTTCTCATTATTTTTTGGGTTTTTTTAAATTTTATTTAATCAAGGAATATTTTTATTATTAATTAACTCCTAATACAAAACATTTGTATTAATAAAGTGTATGTTTTGATAAGGACTTTATTTAGTTGGTCAGGTAAGGCTAAGCTCTTGTTTTCTCACTAAAAAATTAATTGTAGTCAGTCAGGAAACTCTTTTTTAATTTAAGTTCAATTTAGTAAATTTTCTATCTAAATCAAGTGCTTTAAATTTTTAAAATGATTTGAAAAATCTAATTGCAGGACTCAGATTAAGAATTTTCGCACTAAGACCCAGTTTATGAAGAGTTTTACTTGAATCAAATTCATGATACACAACATATATTATATAAAAGATCATATTATATTATAGATCAATTTCAATTGAATTTGAAGCATTGAAAACTCTTAAATTGGAGTCAGTTTGACTTTATGATTCACTTTCAAATTGAATATAACTCAAAAGATGCAAACTTTTAATACCACAAATCTTAAAATCTTTTTGGAGAAAGAAATTTTAAAAAAGATTAAATGTTTTTATAAATAATATTTTGACAAGTCTTAAATTTTTGCAAATAAATACGCAATAAAATGGAAATTTAATATGCGTAAATTAATATTTCTTTTATATTAATATTAAACTACTTGTAATTTTAACAAACTTGCCCATAAATTTTTAAAAAAGTCAGACAACTCTTATTTTATTTAGATATTAAAATTGTAGAGGTTTGCTTTTAAGTGAGTTTTAGCTATTTCCAGCTAGTAATTATAATCAAACCAATAACTATTTGGGAATTATGACTGAAGAAGAAATAGGAATTTAATGCTCGAGCTTCAGCTTAGAATACTTATTATTGTTATTAGTTTTGTAAAATAATATTACAGTTATAAATTCCATATCTTTTAACTTTTACGAAACCATTTGTTCTGATCCTCATAATTACAGACATTAGTCTGTCTATCAGTCAACGAATTTCATCACAAGAAAATATTTTGAAATAAATTTTCATATTTTACAGATTAAACTTCATTTTTTTCATATATTAGAGGCCTTATAAAAACAAAAAAAAAATATATATATAAATTTTTTTAATTTTTCTTTTAAAATGAAGAAAAAACAATATACATGAAATAAAAATAGAAACTAAAATGTGGCTATAAACGAAAAAAAATTTTTTTTAATTTGAATTAAAAAATTAAAGTTGTGAATTCCTTAATCAAAGACTATACAACTTTATCTATTTAAAGATATCTATAGAAAAACAATATTTAAAAAAAAATGTTAATGTATTTATTTTTTTTATTTAATAAATAAACTAAATAAAATAATTTATAAATAAATAAAAATAAAGTAAAGCAATTACCTATAGCAATATAATAATATTTAAAAATCTAATATTTAGTTAAATTTTCCTTTTGAATTTTAAAGGCAATTAAGTGGGACAGTGACGTCATAGCCCGTCAAGCTTGTGATTTAAATTGATTTTGTGTATAAAGTTAAATAACGTAGAATTTTGGTTCTCGTTTAAAAGTGAAATATATTTGGAAACACTCATAATGTTGTTTGATAAGAATCCGTAAAATTCCAAGTAAAAAATTTAATGTTTTCCAATAATTACATTAAAATTACTGAAATCAATCAATACTCTTATATATATTTATTTTTTCTTGATAGAAACAATTTATTGTTTAGTTAATTGTAAAGACTAATTTTTGTATATAGTAATATTGTCTAAAAACCAATAAATTGTTGAAATGCTTAAAAGTATCTCAATTAATTTATATAGTTTTTAAAAAATGTAATTAAGGCTTTAAATAAGTTAATCATTTAATTTATCGTTAAATGTTTTACTGTAATTCATAAAGTTTCATAGAATTATCTTTAATTCGTATCTATGGCAAGTAGTGGCGAATTTTACAGTTATCTTGTTGGTTTGTATGCGATTAAGATTAGATAACCGTTATAGACGACGCGTCATCGGTGAACAGCTAGAAGCGTACGCCATTTTGATTGTAAATGTTCGCCGCGCTGTCGCGGTGGCTGCCCCTGTGGCTGTCGCTGTGGCTGTTTGCTGTCTAATTGCAGTCAGTTGGTGTCGCGACTGCGTCCAATACAAAATGCCGACGGCGAAAAATGGGCGCGCTGCTTGCCGGTTTGGGGTGGGTGTGCACCAAAGCCGCATGCCGTGTGCTTAGGCAGTGCGAGCGGGATGGCCATACACACACATAGATTCTTAGTGCCTGGTGGTGGGTCGACTGGCTAGTGGGCGGTCCGTGGTGAGTTACGACCTCAACATGGTGAGCGCGTATAACAGTTGAATTTTTGTTCAACAAATTCATTTCATAGGCTAATTGTAGGAATTAATTAAATTTAATTAAAATAATAAATTTTTTAAATTCTGTTCGAAATTATTTCAACAAAAATATATTGGAAAAAATATAGATCAATTATGCATAAAGTTTGTAACTTACCTTGTACAATTTCTAAATAACATAGCAACATTTGATAATTTCCGTACTTTATTACTAGGCGTTGCTTCAACTATAATCACTTTTTAAAGTCTGTGTATCCGAGTATTCAGTTTTCGATTTCTATAGCTATAACAAAATCGAAAATGACGCCAGAAGAAGGATATGTTGTGTATATTTTACCGTGGTGGAAGCCCACTGGAATCGCCATAATCGATCGCCTTGTTATGGAACTTGTGATGTACTTTTATCCGCCTGCGGATCCGGTACCAGACCTATTGAGGATCATGTTGTTTATCAGCTTCGTTATGGTGTTCATATTCAGTATTGTGTTTTATCGCATTTACAGAAAGGGGTAAAAAGTAGTAAGTGCATGTGAAATATTCTATATAATACAGTGAAAGCTTCCTTGGACGGACAGCCACGGTTCCCGTATGAAAATCATGCTTAAAATTTATAAAATTTGTACGGCTGTGGGAGTCGTCCGCGAGCAGAGCTTGCACTGTATAACAACAATAATAAAATAAAAATTAATTCTAATTTTATTCAGGTTTGAAGAATGAATGAAGAATGAAAAGTAAAATTCCAAAAAAAATCGCATCACGAGGAAACTTTCACCCAAATTACAGTTTATTACTTTCTTTTTCAAAATGTTTTAAGACTTTCTTTTTAGTTGAATAGTTGTTTTTAAAAACTACAGTAAACTATCAGAAAAATAAATAAAAACAAAACTGAAGAAAGTTACTTGAGAAAATGTGTAATTTCTTTATTTTGAAGATAGAATTATCAGACTTTAACTCACTTTTCCGCTAATAAAACTATAAAGTTTTATTTTAAACATTTATAAAAATTTTTTAAGTAAATTTAAGCATTTAAAGTTTATTTTCGCGATTCTTTATATAATAAATAATATGTATAAATTTAAAAATATAAATAAAATATTAAATATGTAAAAAGAATCAAATTTAAAGTATTTTATAAATTTTACAACTCATCTAACTAATATGGGAAATAACAAAATATTATTTTGTTTGCTTTGCTTTGAGTGCTCTTATCGCGCTCTTTTCTGCACCACAGCACGAACAAGCGGCCACATTCAACAGCTGATGTAAGAGAGTGAGCGCAAGAGAGCAACAGCTTTTTCGCTCAGTAGCTTTTTGATTCACTCCTCTCTTGTTGGTGTACGTTTTGTGCTCTCTTTTTAGAAAATCTGCTTCACCGCTTGCTTCGTTCAGTTAGCGGTTGCGTTTTAGTTTTAGTTTTGTTTTGTTGTGATTCCGATTTACACGAGCGCCGAAACATAATTAATCAAGCTTAAGGAAATTAAAATATATAAACGTAGGTGCATAAAGAATATTTCTTAATTGAAGGTGCATAAAATGTTTGCATAGCTGCATAAATTTAGTTTAAGTTTGTTGGTGTTAGTGTTAGTGTCTTCGGTTTTTTTCCATAGCCGACTGAAAGCTATTGCAAATTGCTGGCGCGTGCGGTTTGTTTGTGTGTGTGTGTGTGTGTTCGTCTGGCTATGCGTGTGCGTGTGTGTGCGTAGTCACTCGCTGTCTAGTTGTGTCTCTGTTTTGACTGCGTGCAAGGCGCGTGTGCAAGTAGACGCAAATGACGCCATTGTACGTACGCATGTGTGAGTGTGAGCGAAAATGGATAAAAAATAAAAGGAATACAAAAAGCAGTCTTAATCAGTTACTTTCGTTTGATTAACTAATTAAATTATAATTTTTAATTACTATTACTTGAGTTTGGTTTAAAGTTTGATTGCCGCTTATCAGCTGTTAAGCAGTTGAAGAAAACTGAACGACATACACGTGCACTCACACACGTAAACGTTTTGACGTAAGCCAAACAAAAACAAAACACACACACACACATATAAACACGCAGACAGGGCATATGAAAGGCAACATGATCATTTGTAAACAAAAAAAAAACACTAGCAAAGAGTGATAGAGGGAGAGCGCGGATGAGAGAGCGAAAGAGCTTAAAGCTCGCTCGTACGCTGGCAGTGGCTGCAATTAGAGATGGGCGCGTGTGTTTTTTGCACGCTCAACACGATCCAAGCTGAAAACTTGACAGTACCCATCTCTAGCTTTAACTAGCTAGCTTTTTGGAAATTGTTTAGTTAAAAATTTGTTTGTTGTTTCGATTTCCTTATATGGCAGCTTATACCACTTCTGTGGCCGTTTGTTTGACAAGATCTTTGCCGTCAGCAAATACACAGTGAAGAGTAAACATTTTCATGGTATACCAAAAATGTTCTTAATGGATTTACTTTCAAAGATTTTGGTAAACTACGTTCACGATAATAATTCCCATGGCTGTCATTTCGTCTACCTTCTTCCACCTTCAGCTCTATTCAGTTTCGGGCAGTTTTACGCGGTTTGTACCCGCACAGAGCTCAGGTAACTTGCCGGCTAGAAGCGTAGCGCAAACGATAGTCGTAAATGAGTTTATGATTATGCAGTTTTTCAGTTCTCTGTGCTCAGTTGTTGCCTTTTACCTGGAATTGGACAATGTAAACCCCAGCGGTGGTGGTAATGGTCATAAAGATATTGACTTTAACAGCACTCGGTTGAAATTTTTGCCCTAAATCTGTTTGAGATCAAGATCAAGTCTCTCATGACATTCTCAGACGTTCAAAGTAAATACAACAACAACTATGCTAATTTTGTTTGTTAGACCAAGGCAAATAAATATCAGGCATACTGATAGCGACGTCTGAAGGCGCTTTAAAGCTAATACTCTTGACTGCTATCTGAAATGATCTATAATTATAGTATATGGAAAGATTGTGGAAAAGTTTGGGTTCCCCTTGGTGCTATCAGTAGCGTTTGGGCCTTAATACAATCAGTGAGCAGCAAATTTGTCTAGGTTCGGGCTAATATTTCAAGAGAAAAGTTGATTATAAATGTGTTTAGACAGTACGGGTATTTTAGATTCTTTTTTTTAAAAGTGCACTTTTTAAAAGTATATACATTTCAATTAGTGAAATTAAACTAATTGTAAATTAAAGAAATACATTTTTAAAGTTTTCCTTAAAAAACTGCATTTATCAATAAAGTATTTCATAAATAGTAAGTCGGAGTGTGTTGCTGTGTAAGCATAGAATTATTTAAGCTATAATACCAGTAGATTATGTTTTTTAGCGGTTTTATTAAACATATTAATCATTTTTTAGTTAAAAAGTGAGCGATTTAAGTTGATAATAATCGCATGCTCCGTCTACTAATTTTGCTTTTATCAGTTCAATGATTTCCGCCTAATATTTTATCAATATTTTTAGTTTGCACTAAAACGAAGTTAAATGTTAATTCATTATTAATATTTATTTAAAGCCAGTTCAACATTTGCACGCTTAAACTCACCTTAAGTTGATTATAAGCTAAGCAGTCTACAAGGCCAAAGTGGTCTAAATAAATGTTGAGTGGGAAAATTTGTAGTAAATTTGCAGTAGTAAATTTGTAGTAAATTTAGTTTAGGAAACTAAATTAAAGAAATAATTTTGTAGAAATCTCTTTTAAAATTCCCATAATAAAAATTGGAGTTGGAAAAAATGTCGAAAATTTGCAGTAACATTAAGTAACTTAAAGTGGTAATACCTCACAACTTTTTGTGGTTTTAATAAATTTTTAAAAGTGCATTTTTATTTAAAAAGTGTTTGCGTTTTTGTATAATATTAAAATAATACTACCACTACTATTACTTTACTCAGTAACACTCCAGAAGTCATTCATTATTTAATTGCGGAAAATTGCTCTACTACGACTTTATTAAATTTCAGACGTAAATTGAAATTTATTGTTAATTATTTTATTTAAATTTAGTTGCTTACTTCAAAGTTAAAAGCTTTGTGTATTTTAAACTTAAGCACTCGCTTACAATTGACAACTATCGTTTATTATTTGCTCTCATTCTTTACAGCGACGGAACTTTTAAACTCGCGCTGAACTTCCACTGCGACAGCCACCTTCAAGTCCATCTCTAAGCTTAACTCCATTGCATTGCCAGCCAGCCAAGCAGCCAGTGTTACCACCATGCGTTTTCAGGGACTTTTGCAATTGCGCAGATATGCGACCGTTGCCACCCTGAGGCAAAGCACACACATACACACACAAGCAAGCGGGCGTATACAAACACAAACCAAGTTACCCACACAGAACCAGACAATGGTGCGCACACTGGCAAGCAGCGCATCGCCACTGCCGGAACTGACACAGGTAAGAGGCAGTGAACGAGAGAGAGAGAGAGAGCATGAGAGTGAGAGCGCGCGCGCGCTAACAACATAAAGAGTGTGAGTGATTGACATGGTGAGATGCAATAGTGAAAGCCAGTGTGAGAGGGAGAGCGAAAGAGTGTATGCACGTGACGAGTGTGAGAGTTGATTCAGTGACTCTCTGTGGTGAGTTAACGCTGTGTACGCTCCTGGTCCAATCGCTGCTGCTGACCGGAGCAGCGCATTGCAAATGGTGGTTGATCAAATGTAAATGCAAGTACAGTTGTGCTCAGCATGTGAATTGAGTTCTGGGTTTAATAAAGGTTAGCGTTGAGAAATTAAATCAAATCGCCATCTTTTTTCACTTTTTGAAGTTAACTTTAAATTAAATTACATAAGTAAAAATGTTTTTTTTTTTATTTAAATTAAATAAAGTAAAAATTTTTTTTTGTTAATAGAAAATTAAGTTGCTTTATTATATATAGATTTTAAAGTTACTTAATAAAATCTTCTAGAAAAAGACTTTAAAATAAATTGCACAAAAATTCACAGTAAATAAATAGATAATACTTATATATGGATTTTTTTCAGATTTTCAGTAGAAGAAATTAAATTTTTTTGGAATCAATTATATTTTCGCATTAAATTTTAAATAATACAAAATTTTAATGACAAAATTCATGATATAAAAAAAAACAACCTTCTCTTTAAATCTTTTTATTTTCGAACCGAAATTACTTTAACTGCAATTGACTCGTTTAGTTCGCTAACGGTACCCACAACGGTTCAGGGACTTAGAGTTATGGAACCGAAATTGATTACAATTGTTTTTTAAGTCTCTTAAATAGAAAAATTAACCAAAAAAAAAAGAAACTTTTTAATACTTTTCTTTTTTTTATCACTGATTAATTATAAGCAGTTATTTATTTATACTTGAAGATATGTGTTAACGATTTCAAAAATGTATGTTAAATAAGTCGAGACTAATACTAGAGCTAACTATACCGTTATGTACCACTTTGGGCAGAAATTTCCAAACAGAAATTCCCACTTCTGATTTCCCATCTTTTTCAGATAACGGATAATGTGCAACGTGGCAACTACGCCGTGCTCGAAGACGCGGACATTGCATACTTTGAGCAGCTGCTGGGCAAGAATCATGTGCTCACCGAGGATCTCGATGGCTACAATGTGTGCTTCCTGAAGCGCATACGCGGTAAGTGTTCAATTTCAACTTTTCAATTTCCAAACGATTTTCCAATCCCGAAAGTTTGTTTCCAGGCAACAGTAAGCTGGTGTTGAAACCCGGAACTACGGAGGAACTGGCAGCCGTAATGAAGCACTGCAATCAACGCAAGTTGGCGGTGGTGCCACAGGGTGGCAACACTGGTCTGGTGGGTGGTTCAGTGCCCATTTGTGATGAGATCGTCATCTCATTGCAGCGCATGAACAAAGTGCTATCCGTGGATGAAGTGACGGGCATTGCCATTGTGGAAGCGGGTTGTATTCTTGAAAACTTCAGTCAACGTGCACAGGAGGTGGGTCTAACGGTACCCCTCGATTTGGGAGCCAAGGCGAGCTGTCACATTGGTGGCAATGTGTCCACAAATGCCGGTGGCGTACGTGTCGTGCGCTATGGCAATCTGCACGGTTCAGTGCTCGGTGTTGAAGCTGTACTGGCCAATGGTCAAGTACTCGATCTTATGTCCAATTTCAAGAAAGATAACACTGGTTATCACATGAAGAATCTGTTCATTGGCTCCGAGGGCACTTTGGGCATTATTACCAAGCTATCGATGCTCTGTCCCCACGAATCGAAGGCGGTGAACGTCGCGTTTCTGGGCCTCAACTCCTTTGACGACGTGCTGAAGACGTTTGTGAGCGCCAAACGGAATCTGGGCGAAATACTCAGCTCCTGCGAGCTAATCGATGAGCGTGCTCTCAATGTGGCACTGGCTCAGTACAAGTTCCTCAAGTAAGTAGACTGAAGTATCTTTAATTTCGCGGCAAAGTCAACACGAAGAGGTCTTGAAGGGTTGGGTTTTCCGTTAGTCTATCAAATTTGAAGATTTGAGCAGAGTGTGAAATGTTTCTAAGCCACAAATTTTATGGCCATTGAATTTTGCTAAGTAGCTGCAATTTCTGACTCTTAATTCTTGATCAGCCTAATATGTTTCTTTAATCCGCTGTTTCCAAAACACAATCATAGCTTATGACGTCAAGTTCTGCATAAAATTTTGTAATATCCTCAACCCAACTAAAGTTACGTGGGTAGTTAGGTATTTCAATTTCTTTTTCTATTTTTCCTATTTTTTTATTTTATTTTATAACATCTTAAGATTATTGTGTAAAAGTTTAAAGTCGATTGGAGTAAAATTAACAAAGATACAGTCGGTATGGTAGGATGTCGATTATACGCTAACGAAAATCTTAAAACTCATATTTCTTACACTTGTCTTCTCACGGTTCCTCATGAAAATTGATGAAAATTTCACACAATATTCTTTAAGCATTACATTATTATGCAGTAAATTTTAAATTTTAAATAAACTAACGGTGTCGCCTAGAAAAACTTCCAAAGACAATCTTGTTTTGCATCAAACTAAACTTACTTAAACTTAAGTAAAATGGTATGGCTTTATGTGATAGTTTAAAAAGAACAATTGTTTAGAAATCAGTGATTATTGCGATGAAATTCCGGGCAGAAATCCATCTTAACCCTCTACTTTTCAAATTAAAAAAAAATATATATATATTTTTCTTTGGTCTTGGCTTAAAGAGAAATGTTTATTTTAGAAGAATGTTCGATTAGAGCAGATTTGGGATATTTAGGGGCAAACCTGGACCCTGCCAGTACCTTTAACCTCAAAGCAAATGCTTAAGAACACTTCCTTTCTAGATTATTACATTTTTTATAAGTTAACGAATGTAGCAATACACAGATTCAATTTTTTTCAGCTACGACAGTTAATCTAATTTTTTTAAAAATATTTTATCTAATTAAAAACAAATATTTTTTCTGTGATTTACACAAAATTCAGAATTTAAAAGCTTCTAACAGACCGATTTTAATCCAAATGTAAGCTTCAAAGGGTTCCAAATGGAAGTTAGAATTTTTTTGATAGTTAAAGAAAAAGTCTAATAATTTCTTTTTTTTCTTTATTTGACGAAATTATGGGAGACTAATAGTGTACTGCTACCTTTCAGGCAACTTAATCTAGACAGATATTTACAATTATTTTATAACAATGGATGGTTTGAAACATAGGAACATAGGGTAAGCAAGACTTAAGGAAAGTGACTATCACAGATGTATGAAATATCGTTTTAGAACCATTTTGGGATGCCAATTAAGATAGTTCGCCTGCAGGCGCTCTTGGGAAGTAGAGGGTTAAACCTCCGAGTAGTGAGTAATTCGTCAGCAGCTCAGCTTTCCAGCTTTATAAAAGTAAACTATTGGCAGCATTGACTTTTAAAGGATTCTATGAGATAAATCTGGGAATTTATGTCTGAAAAGGATAAAGAATCCCCGAAAGCTTAGCACCAACCTCAGGTTTAAACAATTTTAATAATATAAAGTAATTAAAATATTAGAAATTATAAAAAAAATAATTTTGAAATGAAGCTTTGAATGATATTTGTTCTGCACTTAATAATTAATAAGTTGTATTTGTTTTGAATTAAAATTTATTACCATAAAGATTTATAAGCGTAAGAAATATTTAAGTTTAGTACTTCCAACCCCGAGCTGAATAATTGTTAAATTAATTATTAAATTTCATATTTCTACTTACTAAATTTAAAGCTTTTTCATGTACAACTTTCATTAAATTAAATTAAATGTAATTTCTGTGCCTTTTTCACTTTCCCATTTCAGCTCCCCAATTTCTGGCTATCCCTTCTATATGCTCATCGAGACCTCGGGCAGCAACGGAGCCCACGACGAGGAGAAGCTCAATCAGTTCATTAGTCTGGGCATGGAACGGGAGGAGATTATGGATGGTACGGTTACCGGTGATCCTGGTAAAGTGCAGGAAATCTGGAAGATACGTGAAATGGTGCCACTGGGTCTGATCGAGAAGAGTTTCTGCTTCAAGTATGACATATCGCTGCCATTACGTGATTTCTATAGCATTGTCGATGTGATGCGTGAACGTTGCGGTCCCTTGGCCACCGTCGTTTGTGGTTACGGCCATCTCGGGGACTCGAATCTCCATCTGAATGTCAGCTGTGAGCAACTGAACGATGATATCTACAAGCGTGTGGAACCCTTTGTCTACGAGTACACCTCCAAGCTCAAGGGCAGCATCAGTGCTGAGCATGGCATCGGTTTCCTCAAGAAGAACTATCTGCACTATTCCAAGAATCCGGTGGCCATCGATTGGATGCGTGACATGAAGAAAATGTTTGATCCCAAAGGCATTCTGAACCCCTACAAAATGGTTATTTAAGCGTCATAATTTGTACAGTGAAACGTGTTTTAGCGGACACCCCTAATAAGCGGATACCCCTAATAAGCGGACAACCTCCAATCCAATCTCCAATCGTAATGTGCGAAAATATGCGCCTCTTATAGGCGGACACTCGCTTAAATCCCATGTCCGCTTATGAGAGTTATTGTGTTTTTTGTTTTTTTTTTTGCTGCATTTGTTAACATAAGTTTGTAAAGTTAAACTTACATAAAATAAACAAATTAATATGATTATTTTAAAATATATAAAATATTAAAGTCTTTTCTTGTAATCAAGCCGACTGTAAAACACCCTGTAAACCATAACACCATACCATAGTGGTTTTCATATTGGTTTGTAATTTGCGGGGCGGCAGGAGGCGTGGCAACAAATTGAAATTAATTCTATGTTTCTGACATATAGAAGGACTTTTATGCCAAATTTGCTAGCTCTAGCTCTTATAGCCTCTGAGATTCAGGTGTTTATATATCATAGACATTTCTATACCGAACCGCTATTAATGCTGATTAATAATATATTGGGTCTACGCCCATTTCTCTTCTGACCAACTCCAAAAACCCTTTTACTATTGTTGAGTACTCGTTTCTCCATTCTCCCCCAAAATGAACAGTCAGAAAAAAATAGTTTTTATTTAAATACAATTTTAATACCAGAAAATAATTTAAAAAAATCTTTTTAAGTCAACAAATAAGTTTTATTTATAAGATATAAAATTTACTACACAATTAAATTAATTAAAAGAAAAAACGGCTATGGCGTCCAATGACACGCCTCCCTACGCCCACACTTTCGTTAGTGATTACATCGCCCAGAGACATCGTCGACTGCTTCTCCGATATGGTCAAACTAAGAAAATGAATGGGGCTGTGCTACCAATTTAGCCTTTTTCCGGATAGGTCTGTTCTATCTGTGATGAGGAAGGAAAAGGAATAAATAACTGCATAGTTTTATATGTATTATATAATTGTATGATATTTACCGTTATGTGCACGCCAAAGGATGCCTATGACGTCCAATGACACGCCTCCCTACGCCCACACTTTCATTAGTGATTACATCGCCCAGAGACATCGTCGACTGCTTCTCCGATATGGTCAAACTAAGAAAATGAATGGGGCTGTGCTACCAATTTAGCCTTTTTCCGGATAGATCTGTTCCATCTGCGATGAGGAAGGAAAAGGAATAAATAACTGCATAGTTTTATATGTATTATATAATTGTATGATATTTACCGTTATGTGCACGCCAAAGGATGCCTATGACGTCCAATGACACGCCTCCCTACGCCCACACTTTCATTAGTGATTACATCGCCCAGAGACATCGTCGACTGCTTCTCCGATATGGTCAAACTAAGAAAATGAATGGGGCTGTGCTACCAATTTAGCCTTTTTCCGGATAGGTCTGTTCCATCTGCGATGAGAAAGGAAAAGGAACAAGTTACTATATAACCGTTAACCGTTGTTATTTGTATAATAATATTTACCGTGTGAACGCCAATGGATGCCTATGACGTCCAATGACACGCCTCCTTACGCCCACACTTTCATTAGTGAGACACCGTCGACTGCTTCTCCGATATGGTCAAACTAAGAAAATGAATGGGGCTGTGCTACCAATTTAGCCTTTTTCCGGATAGATCTGTTCCATCTGCGATGAGGAAGGAAAAGGAATAAATAACTGCATAGTTTTATATGTATTATATAATTGTATGAATATTTACCGTTATGTGCACGCCAAAGGATGCCTATGACGTCCAATGACACGCCTCCCTACGCCCACACTTTCATTAGTGATTGCATCGCCCAGAGACATCGTCGACTGCTTCTCCGATATGGTCAAACTAAGAAAATGAATGGGGCTGTGCTACCAATTTAGCCTTTTTCCGGATAGATCTGTTCCATCTGCGATGAGGAAGGAAAAGGAATAAATAACTGCATAGTTTTATATGTATTATATAATTGTATGATATTTACCGTTATGTGCACGCCAAAGGATGCCTATGACGTCCAATGACACGCCTCCCTACGCCCACACTTTCATTAGTGATTGCATCGCCAGAGACATCGTCGACTGCTTCTCCGATATGGTCAAACTAAGAAAATGAATGGGGCTGTGCTACCAATTTAGCCTTTTTCCGGATAGGTCTGTTCCATCTGCGATGAGAAAGGAAAAGGAACAAGTTACTATATAACCGTTAACCGTTGTTATTTGTATAATAATATTTACCGTTATGTGAACGCCAATGGATGCCTATGACGTCCAATGACACCCCTCCTTACGCCCACACTTTCATTAGCGATTGCATCGCCCAGAGACATCGTCGACTGCTTCTCCGATATGGTCAAACTAAGAAAATGAATGGGGCTGTGCTGCAAATTTAACCTTTTTCCGGATAGGTCTGTCCAGTGTTTTTATTTATTTACGCATTTGAAGCAGTTGGCATAATTTTCGTGCACACCAGTTTACGCTAGTGACGAAGCAAACATTCCAAAAGTCGTTGGCTCCTGCACCAAAATGTTCAAGTCACTGCAGAAAAATGAGCTAAACGTGAGAGCGAGAGGGCAACAGTGAGCTAGGCGACACATGGCGGCCATGTTGTTAAAAAAAAAAAAAAGTACAAGCAGAAAAACCCGAAGAAAATGTATGAAGCTGCTGCTGCTTTAAAGCATTAACCATTAGGACACTTAATGCACTGAACACAAACTAAGCAAAGAATTATTAAATTACTTACCCATTTAGTGAACTGCTTTTTAATTTTATTAGAAAATAAAACACTAGAAATTGAGAGCACATCTCGCTGCGAAGCTCTGTGCTAGACTGAATTCATTTTGTCATGTGACTGGGTCTCCTTACAACGAAATTAATCACAACTGACAGACAGTTCGATTTCTTATGTTACATGTCGATAGTTGTCAAAAAGGAATCACTTCAAAAACTGATTTAATCGAGCGGCATTTTTAATTGCGAAATCAAAGTTTCACCAAACAGCTGATTGCAACCGAATCGGTATCGATTGTTTGTTATCGCAGTGCGCAGGCGGCCCTAAGTAGCATGCGATTTTGTAGATCGCATGAAAGCTCTAAGCGCACGAGCACGTAATAATGTAAAAACGTTTTAAATATTTATTATTAAATAAATATAACATATTGTGCATGTAAAATGTTAAAAATAATATATATTATTATATAAATGAACACATGTTTATTAAATTACTTACGTTTATGTTTGCCCAGCCCTGGCTGCACCGTGACACGATTGAAGCACGAGTTAAGCGCCGATCGAATGTCAAAGCTTTTTGAGCATTTGGAATTTTATCGTTTGCCTTTTTGTGTTTTGTGCAAAGCGCACGGCAGTTTTAGTTGGCGAACGGAAACAGCCGCAAGTCGACAGCGCAAACGGTGTTATTTTTTTTTTAGTTATTTATTTTCTGTGAAAGCGCGACAAATCAAGTTTTGTTGTGTAAAATTAATAAATTCATTTCGTTTTGAAGAAAACAACAAAAATAATAAAATGAGCGGGTAAGCAATTTTGACATTTGCAAACGATTAAAATAAAAATCGCAACGATTTTGTATTTCTGTTTCTCATGTTATTTTTGTTGTCATTGTTCGTTATGATGCAGAAAGGCAGACATTGCACTTATTGGCCTGGCCGTAATGGGTCAAAATCTAATATTGAATATGGACGAGAAGGGTTTTGTTGTCTGTGCATACAATCGCACCGTATCGAAGGTCACTGATTTTCTAAACAACGAGGCAAAAGGCACAAAAGTGATTGGTGCTGAGTCATTGAAGGACATGGTCGACAAGCTGAAAACGCCACGCAAAGTTATGATGCTAGTCAAGGGTAAGTGTTGTTGTTGTTGTAATTACTGTAAATCGTGGAGTGAGTGGCGTGTAAAGCGATCGCCTCATGCTAGCATGCCCTATGCGTATGTGTGTGTGTGTTTGTGTGTGCATGTGCTTGTGTGGAAGTCAAAGCAAAGTCATACACACAAAAATTTGCTAAGTGCTATTTGTTTTTGCTTAGCAAGTTCAATGCATTGCGGCGTCAACCTGAAACAAATCCCAGCAGAGCGAGCAATTTACGCAAAAGAGAGTAAATAGTAAGACACCGAAAGAGGGAGAGTGAGAGTGAGAGCAGTGTGTAAGAGAGTGCGTGACTACTTTCGTTGTTATTGTTGTTTTGCTTTTGCGGCTATCGTTAAGTTTTACTCTTGTCGATAGCTATTA
The DNA here is from genome assembly GCA_020829145.1 of Drosophila nigrodunni. Classification (NCBI taxonomy): domain Eukaryota; kingdom Metazoa; phylum Arthropoda; class Insecta; order Diptera; family Drosophilidae; genus Drosophila; species Drosophila nigrodunni. Next base: position 14,564,204 of record JACVCZ010000002.1, read on the forward strand.
CTATCGTTAAGCTCGATACGCAGCTCGCTGCGCTTGTCTTGCAAAAATGTTGATGAAGTCAGCGCTTGTCGTGACATTCACAATAGGTCAAATAAAATACAAAAGTGACAGGTATTACGCGGCACTTGCTTTTGAGATGTGTGCATCCGATAAGGGCTCGTCAGCTGTTCTAGCTATCAAATGCTATCAAAATGTTGTAGCCATTATCTTGCTTAAAGCGCAAAAAACTGACGACTTTGGGCCGACCTTAACTGAAGGTCCACTTGAGCCAACAAGTAGAACATGCTAGTAGTGGATTTCAACGAAAATCACGAATTAAGCGCAAACTTTTTGCTTTGACCTCCATTTGTATTTTTTTTTTTTTTGTGATCAGCATACACGACTTCCATCACTATCATTGCCGCCGTTCTCTTTAACACCATTGACCTTGTTTTCTTTTCTTTTTTTCTTGCTCTCTTCGTTCTTCTCTGCAGCCGGCAGCGCAGTCGATGACTTTATCGCACAGCTGGTGCCGTTGTTATCGCCCGGCGATGTAATTATCGATGGCGGCAACTCTGAATATCAGGATACCTCCCGTCGCTGTGATGAACTGGAAAAACTGGGACTACTCTTTGTTGGCTCCGGTGTTAGCGGCGGTGAGGAGGGAGCACGACATGGACCATCCCTTATGCCAGGTGGACACGCAGCCGCTTGGCCCATAATTCAGCCCATTTTCCAGGCGATCTGCGCCAAGGCCGATGGTGAGCCCTGCTGCGAATGGGTTGGCGACGGTGGCGCCGGACACTTTGTCAAAATGGTTCACAATGGCATCGAGTACGGTGACATGCAGTTGATCTGCGAGGCTTATCATATAATGCAAGTCTTGGGCTTGACACCGCCACAAATGTCCGATGTGTTTGGTCAATGGAATGGCGCTGAATTGGACTCGTTCCTCATTGAGATCACACGCGATATACTCAAGTACAAGGATGCCAAGGGACATTTGCTGGAGCGTATACGCGATACGGCTGGACAGAAGGGCACGGGCAAATGGACGGCCATTGCGGCACTGCAATACGGCGTACCCGTTACGCTCATTGGCGAGGCTGTCTTCTCCCGCTGCCTGTCCGCTCTGAAGGACGAACGTGTGCATGCCAGCAGTGTGCTTAAAGGACCCGGCTGTAAACCCCGCCTCACCGACACCACCAAATTCCTGAATGACATGAAACATGCCCTGTACTGTGCCAAGATTGTGAGCTATGCCCAGGGATTCATGCTGATGCGTGAGGCAGCCAGAGAGAACAAATGGCGTCTAAATTATGGTGGCATTGCGCTGATGTGGCGCGGTGGCTGCATCATTCGCAGCGTCTTCTTGGGCAACATTAAGGAAGCTTACACTCGACAGCCGTCGCTATCCAATCTCCTGCTCGATGATTTCTTTAAGCGCGCCATTGAACAGGGACAGGAGTCCTGGCGTCACGTTGTGGCCAATGCCTTCTGCTGGGGCATACCCGTACCGGCGCTGTCCACCGCTCTCAGCTTCTACGATGGCTATCGTACCGCTAAATTGCCGGCAAATCTGTTGCAGGCACAGCGTGATTACTTTGGTGCCCACACCTATGAGCTGCTCGGGGAGGAGGGCAAATTCCAGCATACCAACTGGACGGGAACGGGTGGAAATGTCTCAGCCAGCACGTATCAGGCATAGGTTATAACACAGCTCCGGAGAACACTCAAACATTCCATGGGCAATGGACAATTGCATTATATTCTATTCTCTTTTTGTTTTGTTTTAGCATAAATATGTAAATTGTATACGATTTATATAAATTCATTGTAATCATAAATTTTATTATTAAATTGGTGTTTATTTTTTTTATACTACGCTACAATCCCTTTTTATTAAATCGCTTAGCATTTTGTTTTTTTTTTTTTCTTTGTTGCCGGCAAACATTCAAACTTAACGAACCCTTTGGGTTTATATATTTTAAGGCCGCCAGCGCCATCTACCGTCCAAGTGTCAATTGTCTTAAAGTGTATGTGTGCGGGCGTCTGTGTGTGTGTGTGTTTGTGTGTGAATGGATTCTAGTGATGCAACCGATCGATCACAGCTTTCAGTCATCCGATGGCCGCAGTGTCTTTTTTGGCTCGATAACCAGCTTATCCGTAGTGTAGAGATGTCCGATAATTACCTGTAAATAGTAACAAAAAAATTTAGTGAAGTCACAGGCAAGCGTGTCGTTGTTATTGTTATTGTTGCTTATCGCGAGATGCGATAACAATTGGGCAGAAAACGCACGCGGTTCACTCACACATGCAGGCATACACACATACACACACATGTGTGCATATAAATGCATTTGCCGTACAGCTGATCAAAGCTAATGACCCCGCGCACAAATCTACTCACCTGTCGACGAATTAACTCCAGATTTTGCTTGGCGGTTGCCATTTGCCGGTCAATTTCTTTAAAATCATTCACCTTCTGATTGGCACGAAATGTGTCTCTTATCTTGCGCATCGCGTACATTCTGTCAACATAGAATATTATCGTACATATTTGTTAATGCTGAATTTCACAACCGTTAACGCACCTGAAATTGTATGAAGGTAATTTCTCAGATTCACGCAACAAATTCCTGTACAGTGTAATGGCCTGGCGACGTGTCGACATCTTTGTATCTCGTTCTGTCTCTCTTTCTATCTCCCTTAGCTAGGCAAATATGTTATTCAATGTTGTTTTAATTGATTACTATCCTGTTGCTTATTTTGATATTGTGGTGCAATTTAGTAGAGATGTTAATAAATAAAAGAGTCGTATTGTAGAGCTGGAACTAGAATCGATACCACTTGCGATGCATCGATGTTTCAGCACAGTCACGATACATCGATTGAAAATGGGCCAAATTTATACCGAGGCATCGTATTTTATCAGTCTTTTTTCATTTTCCACAGAGGTACCGGCGGCGTCAAATAAAACTTAAAGTCATGTTAATTGGTGCTTAATAAGTTTATTAGTTTGGTGTCAGCTCACATGATTATAGTAAACTACTGATTTTATTGGATAACAATATCAAATCGTATAAAAACAACAGAATAACAATATCGACTGTTCAGTGTTTAGCAAAATACTGAATTATCTTCAACTACTATCGATAACATTATGACTGAACTGAATAGCTCAGTATTTTCATGTCAAAGAAGAGTGTTGATTAATTATGCTATCGATAACTTGTACAATTGTCAAGTAGGTTAACTTGGCAATTTTATTTTACCAGTAGAACCCAACAAGAGAACCAATAAAGTGGTCATTTTTGTGTCCGTGCTGTTGAGAGAAACATTTGGCCAGTGTGCACACGCTAATTGTTTAAAACGAAAACAAAGCTAGTGAGCATGTAAGTATAGTTCTATTATTCAACGCTCCGCTTTCTTTCACAAATTTGTTAAGAAAATTTTGCAAACGTCTCCAAATCGTGCTGATGACGGTGTCTCGAATTTTCGGACGTCGATTGCTGATGGTCTGCGTCTGGTATATCTGCTGATAGTTCAAATGTGCAAATTCCCACACAATTTAACTATACATATGTATAAATTTGTGTATATGCTGAAATTGCCTTTACAACTCCATTTGCCGAAATTATTTATTTTGTACCACTGTGCGTATGTGTGTGTGCGGCTTAAGACCGGCGTCGCACGACGTGGTGCCGCTGTCGCCGCTGCCGCTACGCCAGCCGCGTGTTGGCCAGCATACGAGATTTATTTGAGACTTGTCAACAAGGATAGTTGTGCCCTAGGCATTTAACATTGCAGCGAAATGAGTCTTTAAACATTTGCCCAGTTTATATTTCTTACGAAAAACGAAAAAAATACTGCCCATCAATTGGAGCAAATTCGATCAAATTTGTGAGGTTAAACATGAACTGAATTTGAAAGAAAAAAAAAATTTGCGTCATGTTTCAGACAGTGGCGCGTGTATTGGCGTCTGGGCATGTGTACATATATACTTTTATAGAGATATATATGTACATTTGTGTGTGTGCGAGCAAGACTATGCGGTAGTTGATTGTGTTTATAATATATTTTGTATTTGTATTTCGCTCTTCAAGCGAATTTATGCTATTACACTTGGCCTAATATTCTTTGTTTGCTTGGCTTACACATTTTGGCGCGCTTTAGTTGCGTCTTCTGCTGCAATAACAGCCGCTTGCTCTGCTCTGCTCTCACTCTTCCGCTTTTCGATGATTTGCCTACTCTTTCGCACTGCCAGGGTTGTTTTCTATGAGTGTGTGTGTGCTTTGCCAAAGCTGCTGCGTCTGTGTGCGTGTGCTGTGCTGTGCTGATTCAACGCATTTCAATAATTTGGGTAAAACATTCTCAAACATTCTGTGGCAAAAATGACACATTCGAACATATTTTTATTCGCATGACAAACAGTTTGCTCATCATTTGCATACACAATTGTAATAATTTCATCCGATTTACGATTTGGCGGGATTGTCTTATGCCCAGCTAAATAAAATTGTTAGTTTCTTTGTCAAAGTTGGTTAGAAGCATGTGCTCGAGTCTTCTTTTCAAAGAGTTGTTAAATTAAATTTTTGTAATGAAAAATATATTACTATTATTACAATTACATAAAAAGAATAACAACAAAGTAATGTAATGGTATGCCAGGCAGCCTCCTCTCACGACATTGTCGCATGCTACCTGCGCCTGTACATGCAATACACACAAACACACGCACGCATTCTATTACACACACACACACTTACACACCGAGGCATGCTGGCATAGCAGCTGCATTTTTGTTGCGGTTTTGCTCTCTTGCATTTCGTTTTACTCTTGCCTTCAATGCCAGCCAGCGAGTAAGAGCGAGAGCGAGCGCAAAGAGACTGCATAGATGTGGGCAACAGCTGTTGGTGTCCTTTGGCGCGCTTTGCAGTCGCCTTTGCTCTAGTTCGACCTTTACCTTACCGTTTACCTAGGCTCTAACTGAGCTGCGCTGCTCGCATTCGCATTACGGTCGCCGCACAATCAACAACAACGAACACGGGCATAAAATAGTGTAATTTAAAGTTTTTTTTTTCTGTTTTTTTCATTCTATTAAACAAACTGTACATGAAAAGAAATTAAAAATGTGTCTTTGTTTGCAGCAACAGCATCGGAAGGAAGAAACAAAGCAATATCGTGTGATTTGGTGAATTTGTTTACAACACAACAGTAAAAAGAAGAACTCGATCATGGCTCAGGAAGGACAAGATATGCCCACGTTCAAGTGCGTGCTGGTCGGCGATGGCGGTACCGGTAAAACAACATTTGTTAAACGCCACATGACCGGTGAATTTGAGAAGAAATATGTTGCCACATTGGGTGTGGAGGTGCATCCATTGATCTTTCACACCAATCGAGGCGCCATCCGTTTCAATGTTTGGGATACAGCTGGCCAGGAGAAATTTGGTGGACTACGTGATGGTTATTATATTCAGGGCCAATGTGCTGTCATTATGTTTGATGTAACATCGCGTGTCACCTACAAGAATGTACCCAACTGGCATCGAGATTTGGTTCGCGTCTGTGAGAATATCCCCATTGTTCTCTGTGGCAACAAAGTGGACATTAAGGATCGAAAGGTCAAGGCCAAAAGCATTGTGTTCCACCGAAAGAAAAATTTGCAGGTGAGTGGTCGAGACGTTGGTGAAATTGTAATTAAAATAGAAAACGAAATTGCATGACTGAAAAAAGCATCAACAACGAATTAGACAAAGATAAACAGAAAACGAATGCGAATGCGAAAGAGATGGAAACGGAGAGAGCGAGAGTGACAAACAACTCAAAAGTCATCGAAATAGAATCGACTCAAATGGCGTTTAGTATTTTTTTGTTTATCGCCAGCGATAACCAAGAAAAATATCGATAGACATTCGGTGCTGCTTTCTGTGCGCCTTCGAGATGGCACATTTCAAAATGTTAATTTTTGTTTGTTTTATTTTTTACACTTTTTTTCTGTAGTACTACGATATCTCCGCTAAATCGAATTACAACTTCGAGAAACCATTCCTTTGGCTGGCCCGCAAATTGGTTGGCGATCCCAATCTCGAGTTTGTAGCAATGCCAGCGCTGCTGCCACCAGAGGTCAAAATGGACAAAGACTGGCAGATTCAAATCGAACGCGATTTGCAGGAAGCGCAGGCGACCGCTTTGCCCGATGAGGATGAGGATCTATAAGCATTAGTTAACATCAACAAATAATTAAAACAACAAAAACAAAACAACAAAAACAATACAAAAACAGAAACACACTGAATAAAAAATCATTAAAAAAAAAAGAACTTAAATAAACAGCAAAAATACACAGGGTGAACTTCAAAAATTTTAAGTGAAAAACAGTTGTGCATTAAAATTCAGCTAAATAAAAAGCTAAATCATTATTAAAACAATTTGCAAACACACAATAGTCTGCAGCCCGTCACACACATACACACACACACACACACACATTCATGTTGCAACACAACTGACCCGCATTATTATTAAAATATTATGTAAAATTAATTAATACATATTTTTTTTTTTGTCTAATATTTTTTTATATATATTTTTTTTTGTAATTCCCCAATATTTGTTGTTGCCCGGCATTAAAACAATTTTTAATTATACATATAAAATTGATGAAAAGAGCAACATATAAAAAACATTACCAGAGAAATTGTCTTAGAGTAAGTGCAAAAAAGAACCTAAATTATTAAAAGGAAGCTCTATGAAAAGTTACAGCAACAAACAATTATGAAATGGATACAAACACAATAAAAGATAAAGAAAAAAAGAAGAAACAAACAAAAAAAAAAAAGAGAAAAAAATCAAAGAAAATAATAATGAATATGAATGTGGAACACGAAGTCAATTGTTATTAATTTGCAAACATTTAAAGTCGATAAACAATAGATATATAATAGAGCGCATACAGGAGGATTATCTTCTAGTGGCACTTGACACAACAGGCGGGAAAAACACCCGTAAAACGTTGTTTATTCTGGCACGTGACTTTGTGCTGGGCGCAACTGAAAAACAGGGCTTTAAAATTAGATTTCTATATGGAAATCTAATGACTACTTACTCCTCCACAATGGTCTTGAAGGTGTCGGTGCAAATGGCGCGTTTAAGGCATTTACCTTCTTGGCCAAAATCCACATAGTCCTGACCCTTTTTCAACAGCGGCAAATACTTGAGGAAAATAGTCTCATCCTCTGAGTTGCGATAAGTGCAAACCGGTTCGGTGACTAAAAACACAAATTTTGTTTAATTTTTAAATAATATTTTGGCATTATTAAACTTACCAGCCTCGCTGGCTGGGGCCAATGTGAGCAGCACCAAAACCAGAGCAATTGCAGCTCCAAAAACAGTCGAAAATTTGTACATTTTTGTGTGGAGTGTAGACTGTGGATTGTAGACGGGAGACTGCAGACTGGAGACTGAACCTGTAGAGCGTCGACTGAAAGCCGTTAAGTGAACCTGTTTTGCTATTTATACCCTCGGAATCTAACGCTCTCATTCTATTCACTTTTCGCTGCGCAAATCTGAATTTCTAATTTAAAATTCAGTGCTTATCAGCGCGACTTACGATATGCGCTGCAAAATCTAAACAATTTCAGGAATTTCATAAAGTTTTCTCATAGTTTTAGTTTTCTTCTTGAGAAAAAAACTAGAAATAAATTTTTTGAGCGGATTTTTCTTTAAAATTTGGGAAGACACGACACCTAAGCCCCTAATTTTATGTTTTTTATATAAAAAATTGATCAAATTCTTCAAAATATGTTTAAACATGTGCTTAACAAGCTTTCTTTATGTTAAAAAACATAATTTTCATTAAATATTGTTTTTTTGCCTAATTTTCCCAGCGTATTATACAGTCGTGCATGCCCCACAGTAGCATTGCTTATTTCCTTTTGTTATTTAACTGTGCCACAAATCGCATTTTTAATTGCATAATTGCCGTTAACTGTTCTATTTGCCGTCCGCTCCCCTACACGCCCTTCACCCAAAGTTAGTGATTAAGTTAATCAAAGCTCATCAGTGTCTTTACTAAGTAATACAGCTGTATAAAGAACTCGATACAATTTTGCTAAAGAAGAATTTACTTGGTAGAATTTCTAGTTGAGTTATAAACAAATCCAGCTGACTCTGACTAAGATTAGTTAGTAGTTTCGTTGAGTTACTCGGAAATTATGGAAGTGGCTTTTATCAAATGCTCCACTGAATTCTAATATTTCATAAACATTCTGAGAACTTTTATCGCTTAAATAAATTAATAGCTTGTGGGCGGTTTGTAACTCTTGATTGGAAACTACTGAAGCAACTATAATTTATTATTTACGCTACTATACAAATTACTGCACACAGATCAAATGTAGCTTGGAAATCGGTTGAGTATAGATGTATTAAATTCTTGTTAAGCTACCACATTGTCTACAGGGTGTTTCACAGTCGGTTTGCACAACTGAAGCCTCACACATCAAATTTGTCTCTCTGCTCGTTTTAACAATCACTTGAAAGTATCTGAAGTACTTATTCAATGTGTAGCATAAGATTGAATTGGATTTTCACATCTTTTTACAGACAAAGCTCAGCTAAACTGGCAGAAGTGCCACACTGAAAAAGACCTCGTTTTGTGAGGGAAGGTAGCAAAAGTCAGTCTAGCTCTTATAGTCTCTGAAACGCAACTGATCATGCCCAATTGACTGCTGATCCAGAATATATATAGTTTCTCAGATAAGTCCACTACCTGCCTGTCAGATCTTTTTACAGACTGAAAAACACCTCGTATTGTCAGGGTGACTCTAGCCCTTATAGCCTCTGAAATACAGGTGATCATGCCCAATCGCCTGCTGATCAAGAATATATATAGTAACTGGAATTGGTCAGTATTAACTGATTTTGATTTGATGCACTTAATAAACCCCTATACTTTTTGTAAGTACATGGTCTACAATTCTATATGAAAATTGAGGTTAAGTCGCTGCATTTTAAAGCACAACTAGATATAGTATATAGCACACCCTTGACATAGTCTTAAATTACAGCTGTGGCTTTGTTCAACATTGAATGGTAAGTAGAGCTATTGTAATTACCTCAAACAGACATGCAAAACTGAAGCTTTAAACAATGTGAGGTTATGTTTATTGGGGGTATAATAGATAGGAATACACATAGTATAACAGCTTTGAGGTAAGTATAGAATTATAACTAAATGTCGTTGGAATCCCGCTCCTGGCACAAAAGTTTTGGACAGCAATGGGGAAAGGTGCGACGCATATCGGAATCGATTCTACAGTTCTTACTCGGCACCAGATTGTGTCGACCGCAGCTGAAAAGATGCGGATATATGTTATAGATAAGTAGTATAGTAGAAGGAAATGGACGGCTTACTAGCCGATCTCCAGCACAAAATCGGGACGACAGTAAACGGATTTGCAGTGACCCTCCCGATTAATGGGTTTATACGACTGATGCTTGGGTATCGGTTGCTTCAGCTCCTCAAAGTAACACTGTCCAGGATAGTCTGAAAAACCCAAAAGATGCATTAGTTTATAACAATTGAAACTGTTATACTCGCCCAACCTGGATGCACGGCATTGGCTCGATAGGCCAAATCGGCAGTTACTACTGTACAGAGTGCACCCAGTAGCAGCAACATGGCTGCCAGACGACCATAACCGTTGCCAGTTCTTATCGGCATTATCATAATGATGATAATTTATAAAAAAAAAAAAAAAATTTGTTAAATTTTTTGAACTTTTAGCGCGAGCATCAAAGTGCGACTGAAACAATTACAATTAATTGTTGTTGCTTTTATATAAAATTAATAATAAACATTGTGAAGACTTCTCTCTCTCTCTCTCTCTTACTCCCTCTCGCTTGTTTGCACACTGTATCTAGAAGATACTTTATTGTATCTGTAGCTGAATATGGGGCATATATAAATGCGTCGTGACTTTTGTTTGACGATGTCTTTAGACGATTCGCCTTCGTTTCAGTTTGTGTTTCTGTTTCGTTGCTTTAGCTCTAGTTTGAATTAATTAAGCCATTGTACAGTTCACTCCACCCCCTCAAATAAAGCCCCTTTGCACACCCCTTGAATCCATGAAATCGAGAGTCCATTGTCACGTAGGCGTTGCAAGCTTGTCTTCAGTGTTGTCCAAAAATTTTAGCCATCTAATTTTACAGAAGTATCTCTTATTTATAGAATTTTTTTTTACATTTATTATTCTTTTTTTTTTTAATTTTACAGTGTCTTAAATTGTTTTCTTTAAGTATTTTTGGTTCATATTTTATTTTACGTCTACAAAAATTACAATTTCTTAACGATCTCACTTCGAAACATTTTTATTTCATTATATTTCAGCAATTTTTCAACCTAACCTCAACTCCAATATAACCTCAATTTTCAACATAACCTCAATTTTCAATATAACCTCTATTTTCAACCTAACCTCAATTGTCTACCTAACCTCAATTTTCAACCTAACCTCAATTTTCAACCTAACCTCTATTTTCAACCTAACCTCAATTTTCAACCTAACCTCTATTTCAACCTAACCTCAATTGTCTACCTAACCTCAATTTTCAACCTAACCTCTATTTTCAACCTAACCTCAATTTTCAACCTCAATTTTCAACCTAACCTAAATTTCAACCCAACCTCAATTTTTTTATATTAAATGTAGCTCGTGATCTATTTTTTTTAATTGTCAAATACATTAGTATTAAGTTTGTATGCTAATTAAATTTTTACACCAAAAATTTTATTTAAAAAACGAAAAAATTTATACATAACGTTCACAAGTTAGCTTTTTAAAGCCAACAAAAAAAGGCTAAACGCACACCACTGCTGGCCCAGTTCAGCAAACGGTGGCAAGGTTGCAGCTTCGCACTTCTGCAAGACTTCCAAGTAAATAAAATATGATTCGAACTTCAACTTGAATGAACTTGACAGAGATTAGCAAAAATAAATAAAAATAATTTGTTTAAAAAATAAACTGCTCTTGAAGATTTCTAGAAAAGCTTAAAAAAAAAACCTTGTTAAAGAAAAAAAATATTCTTTTGGAAAAATTTAAATATTTTACTACAAATTCAACATAAAAAGAAAGTATAAAAAAGTTGAGCTTAGGTCAATAAAAACAGTGGGGAAAGTACCTAAAAAACTAATGGAGACCGTCTATAAATGAGGCATGACTGATACACGTCGTCATTTATCACCTGGTTGAGCCATTGTAATTACAAATACTTATTATATAGCTTTTTTTTTATTTTTGTCGTGAGAGACTTAATTAACAATCAAATTAGTATAACCGAAAGTTCTATGCTCTATCTAGAGTACCTAATAAATACTAGAAAGTCAAACCTAAATTGGTAAAGTGCAAAGAGCACTACGAGTCTAAAATAAAGTAACCCCCAATGCCCTACAAATGATAAGCTAGATCCAAATAGTACTTGAGAGTACCCAAAGTATATGGAATATTTTTGAGAGACAAACAAAAATCGGAGAATTTCAAGAGCTGATAATTGTTGGGAAGTATTTGCCTTATAAGTCGAAACATTTCCATTCAATTACTCAGACTCAGACGGAATTCACGATGCGACGTTGGAGCCTAGAAATTTGTTTGTTGGCGGTACTGCTGATACCCCAAGTTCTAAGCTTCAGCACACAATATCGGGGCAATACCAAACATCCCAGTAAGTCCGTGTTTTTGCTCATTTCATGTTTATCTAAATTATGTGTATGTTTTTTGATAGCACTTCCTGAACATTGTTACTATGAGGAACTGAAACTTTCGGTGCCGGTTAATGACACCGTCTTTCCGGTTGATCAGCCGCACTTTTGCGCCAAGGTCTATTGTCGGGAGGATTACGTGCTCATGATCAGGCAGTAAGTGTAACTATTTATACATATACATAGATATATACTATATTCTCATATGATTTGCAGCTGTGATCGCATGCAATTGCCGCTCGGTTGTGTATTCACACCCAACGACTATACGGTACCCTATCCGGAATGTTGTGCCCAACTGGAGTGCAACACGGATTAATCCGATTATGCATTATAAATTTGTTAATCATTTAGCTTAATCGAATGAAGTGGCAAATATGTGTAGCAAATATTTGCTCAAAATTGTTAAAAACTAAAAATTTACCTTTAAACATTTGCTTAAAGTGCTAGAAAATTAAAAATATTGCATGGAACAGCAAATATTTGCTACTAATATAAGCAAATATTTGCCTATATTTTATATTTTTTTTGCGGAAATATGAAGCAAATATTTGCTTACATTAGAAAATTAAAAATATTGCATTTTATTGCATGGAACAGCAAATATTTGCTACTAATATAAGCAAATATTTGCTTTAGGCAAACAATGCTGCTCCATGTAGCGAAATGTTTGCTACATATGTTTGCCTATATTTTTTCACCATCTACATTTTTAGCGCAAACATGATGCAAATATTTGCTATAGTTGGGCTTCAAAAATATTTGCTACAATCACAAATTTAAGCAAATAAATTTTGTATAGCAAATATATGCTTGGTAAATGTAAAAAATATTTGCTTCTCTGTTTACACAAATATTTGCTGAAAATGTTTGCCACAAACTCTATACCCTGTGCAAAGTGAGTCAAACTTGAAATTTGGGGAAATAAATGTAGCAAATATTTGCTGCAAATGATGTTTGCCAAAGTAATGCTTTTTTATCTATGTAGTGAGTATTACTTACGAAAATACCGTTTATTAGCGTTGCATCCGATCAGAATGAAATTTTCAGAATATTAAGTTTGTACACAAACATCAACATACGATTTAATATTTGATAGATTTAACATGTGATTATTGATTGTACACGAATATATAAATAAAATAAAAATAAATAAATATTTGTTCATTCATATAATGCCTGATAGTCGTAAAGTTTTGCAATACATTCAGTTTTATAATACTGATACAATCGACTGTAAAAATGCCCAAATTGATAAGGTCTTTATAAAATTGCACGACTCAAACGGAATCAGCACAGTTGACTATAGATTTGCGATCTGAAAGATCTAAGACTTGAGCTTGCAATGCTGCCGGTGACATTTGTGCTATGTACTTTGGTGCTGGGTGCTCACCTGATGCTCATAATGGGCTGTAAGTGCTACCAGAAATTTAAGGAGAACTCTTTGCTAAGATTATATATACCAATTTTGCAGTTGACTGTGAGTTTGAGGGTCAAAAGTTGATGGCAGGTGAGAATCTTCCGTTGAGCGAGGAGTGTGCTCTATTTACCTGTCACAGTCCGGTGCTATCATCAATGCTAAGGTAAAAAAAATATATATATATCATCATAATTCGATTCTAATTCATTGTATTCACAGTTGTCCATCGGTCATACGCTCGATTCCCTGTAGAAAATTTAAAACTGATGTCAGTAAACCCTATCCCGACTGTTGTCCGCGCTACGACTGCTCGTAATGCCAGATATCTGTATATACCATATACATATATACTATATATAATAAATAAAACCAAAATATTTCTTTATTTGATTTTGGTTTGGTATACATGTTTGAACTTAGCCAATATATCTATAACTATATATATATGTCTCTCGATTCGTATTTAACCAGACCTTTAAAATATATATATATATAGTTTATATATAAATTGAGTATATATATATATAATTGTATAGTTCTCTAAAATAACAGCTCAGATCGTGAATCATCTGCAGTTTGTTCAGTGTTTATAAGTTGTACACACAATGGATCTAGGTATAATAACTCTATATAGAGCTTATAGTATACATATCGAGTAATCGGGGAGTAGTATGCAATTTAAAGCTGTACAACATCAATACACACATACATACATTGAATTCGACACATCAAGGTGTCATCTAGCAGGTGCAAACTTAGAGCTAAACTTATATACTAATATGTATATAGTTCTACATATATATATACTATATATTCAAATATTTGTTATGTCTAAAAGTTGAAGCTATCGCACATTAACTGTGTGTGCTTTTGTGATCGTATACAATATACATATATATAGTAATATATAACTTGTATAACCTGAGCTAGTCTAAACATTTTTAACTATGGTCCGGTGGCAAAAATTTGCCTGTTTTGTGGAGTATTTCTCGACTTCCTAATGCACAAAACTAAAAAAGAAAAACAAACGATTGAAACAAAAACATTTTGCATAAATTTTACTATTGTTTAATGACATATATGTATATATAATAATAATAATAATATTAAAAAATATAAACTTATAACATAAAATGACGGCATTTATTTAGTAAAAAGTGAATAATAACGTAAAGTAACTCGCTACTCGTTATTTCTACTCGTTACTTAATAGGCATAGTGAAAATAAGCATATATAAACTGTTTATACCCTGTAACCATTTAATATGAATAGCTTTTCTTTTTGTGGGGCATTTTTGAACTCTGTATTAATCAAATAGAATTTAAGAAATTATACAATTTTTAACATACAGTTTTGGTAGCTGAAATTTAGTTATACAAAAAAATTTAATAAAAATTTTAGCGGAACTCTGAAGCGATATCTTTAAAATAAGATATAGTACAACCTACCTATCCGATAAAAATTGTAAAGTAGGGCGCTGAAAATGTTGTAGTACAAGTAGTACGACATTAGTTATTGAACTTTCCATGTAAAAGGGGTATTATTCAGCAGGTACTGTCTAATTACTAACTAGAAGTCTGCACGGTTTCACTCTATGCTCTGGCGAAATTGAATGGATTCGAATTGAATTGAGTGAGTAGAGTATAAGACCACACTGTGTCTCATAACAAACAGAATTCATAGAAATCAGTAAATGAAATATGTTGCAAAGCCGAAGGCATTCGAATACACTTGTTGAGTAATCATTTCATTGGTGTCACCGGAATACAAGAATTCAGTAGAACAAATCCTAGACGACACTATTGTTTCTATCAGTTTTGAATTTGATGTATGCTGTTTAGTTATTCATTATTCCTCGCTCAGATTAATAGCTATGTTCTGGGTAAATGTTTCCGGTATTATTAATTAGATTTTATATTGATTGATGAGTTTGTAAGAAGCTCAGCAAGTGTAAATGAAAGCCGCTTTGGCATTCGAATGAAATCCAATTCAACCGGTTCAATTTGATGCATTCCAATTCATTACATTCATTGTTTTTCGATTGAGTCCGGCACTCCAACTTATACTGCTTTGCATTTGAAGCATTGTCCACTCGAATAAGCTTTTTCCGCTATTCATGCAGATCTCTATTACCAACTCAAGTGATTTGCCGACTGGCTACAAGGAAAAACTGTAAACTTAAAGCTAGCAAAAACTTGTTAAAGAAATTATAGTTCTAAAACAGAGATGAGCAAAATAATTGTGAAATTGAGAGAGGAAAAAACCTGTCTACACTTAAATGCTAATGTTTTTCACCATGCCCAATGCCAAGTGCTTAAACTATATTAGAGTATAGTTTTAGTGCTTAATCCGGCTTTGTTAAATGCGGCGCACCGCATTCCTCTTCTCATTGACGCGCCGCACGTTCCGTTTCCATGAGGCACTCGCGCACCAAAATCCGCGCATGGACAATTCCTCGCTTCAAACGCTCCGTGGAGCTGCGTGATCCCGTATACGTTGGCCGTATATCACGACCCATCTCCTCGATGACCGCCAACAATTGGGCGTACTTACTCAAACCATTGCTGGTGGTCACATTGCTGCCCACCGTCGGCAGATTGGCAGTGGATGTCAGCGGTGTTGTGATATTTGCCGATGTCTGTGTGGTCACAACAGCCGGCGATGTTGATGGAGGCGGGTATTTGAGCTGTGATTGTGTGAGATTCAAGCCAAGATTGTTGATATTGATACTATTGTTGCTATTGGTGCTATTGTTATTGCCATTGCCACCGTTGTTGCCGCCAACATTACGGCCATTCGATGCCGCTGCAATGTTGGCCAACGATAATGCCGCCGCTGCTGCTGCGGCGGCTGCTGATGCTGACGGTGTGGCCGTTGTATTTGATTGCTGCTGCAGCAGTGCCAATTGTGCTTGCAGAAATTGTGGGGAATATTGCAAGGCAGCAACTGCAGCTGCAGCGGCTGCTGTTGCCGCTGCACTGCTTTGGGCATTGCTGCGATCTCTTTTGCTGCTGCTGCTGGTCGCATAATCGGTGGCAACCATATTATTGTTGTTGCTATTGGAGCTATTGTTGTTGCTGGTGTTACCGCTGCTGCCGGCGCCGCTACGTGAATGATGTATTGCGGATATTTGGATTTGGGGCTGCTGCTCGCGCTGTTCGCGCTGCTGTTGATAGTTGTAGAAGTTTTGTACTTGCGAGCGTGGTATTGGTGTCACTGTGACGTCACTTAGCTTCGATTCGACAGCTTGTATGTCCATGATATCCATTCTGCTGCTTATCAAATTTGTATATATCTCTTTGATATTGTTTGTTCTTTAATGACATGCACTATATCCACTTGTGTGTTGCACGTTGCTTATGTTATTACTTTCTTGGTTTTTTCGTTTTTCGTTGCAATAATTTACGCTTTCTACGCACAAACAATTCTATTGCAACCACCACAAACAAACACGTACACAGGGTTAGTGTTAGTGTTATCGGTGTATCGATATTTCTATCTTGTGTTGTTGTAAATGCACTTGCCAGCAGAAAAATACCAAAACATACCAAAGCATGGCCACCAGCTGTTGTTAATTTAATGAGTTACAGATTGAAGACACGATAATTATGATTCATTCATGCAGATATTAATTAAAAAGTGCAAATAATATATATGTTCATGAATAATTAAATTATGCTTGTCATTTTTAAATTAATTTAATTCTAACGGATATTTCATTCAATCAGGTAGTGCTGTAAAACGTTCATTATGACTGGCTGGCAGTAAGAAAACACAATGGCGAAGCAAACTGTGAACTAAAACTCTGTTGTTGACATCTGGTCGCTTTGTAATTTTTATTTCGAACACACTCTTGTGATAACTAGTTGTGATTTATTCCAAAAATATAAAAGACTCCTTTTAGTAATTTTTTGGATTGTGCTATTTAATAGTTACAGGATTTACATCGTGTGTGTTCAAACTAATGACTGTGCCGAGGTGAGCGAATATTACCAATTTGTATTGTTGTTGTTGGCTGCAACGACGGCAACAAAAGTAGCGTTTTAACAGTTGCAAAATTTCAATTACATTTCCGCGTTTGAAGAAAGATGTGCGTGCCTATTCGTGTGTGTGTGTGTGTGTTTGCATGAAAGCCCTCTGATGCGTTCGACGGCAATGTCTTCTGCGTGCAGCTGTAAATGTATATTGTACATATGTGTATGTGTTTCTATGTGGGAGCCGCAGCCGTCAGCTACTGCATGACGTAAAGCTGCGGCTGTGGCCGACACAATAGCGTAACGAACCTACGTTTGCACATACACATGTATGTGTAATTAACAATGTAAAGCTTGCTGGCATTGATTAACTGCTGTTGTTTTTTTTTTTTTTTTGGCACTAACACACCTTATATGCATATGCGCATGCACATGCATACATACATATGTGCATGTCATATGTGTGCAATACGGGCGTCTGTGTGTGAGTTTGCGAGACTGTCGCTATGTGCCGCATATAAGAATAGTGTTGCACAACGCCGTTGCCGATGCATGCAAAAAGAGAAAAAGAAGAAAAAACGGCGCACAAATCACAATTGGACAATTGTTAGCGGCGTATCGTTTACTGGCGGCTTTTCATTAACATATAAAGAACATATGTGCGCATGCATGTGTGTATTTGCTGATGCGTGTGTTTATTAATTGTGTTATCGATAGCAAGCGAATTAAAAGTGACGGTTATACATTTGAATTTTGTGTGAATTTCATACGCACACAGTCAAATAAACAAACGCACACATACAAGCAGACACACGCACGCACGCATACCAAAAGAGACCTGAGAGACGCCGTGAATATTTTTGCGACCTCGACATAGAAGAAGCCAAAGCCAAAGCACAACACAGCAGAGCGGAGCACAGTCGTCGTCGTCATTCCTTAGCAGCAGCAGTAAACAACAGCAGCAGCAGCGCCAGCAGTAGCGGCAGCATACAGTTAGCGAGCGCAGCCATTTTTATGTGTTGCTATCTCGCTTACATACATCTACGTTATTTGTTGTTGTTTAAGTTTGTTGTTGTTGTCGTTGTTATAGTTGTTGTAATTGTTGTTGTTGGAAACCAACAAGAGTTTGCGATGTGAGTAATAAGCGGCAACTGGCTGCAGCTACTAGCGGGACTCTGCAACACTTTGACTTGATAACTAGTGAGAACGCACACACACACACATACAGAGGGACAGACTGACAGACACCCACATGTGATATATACAAGTGTATTTATTTGTTTATTTTTTTATATGTTTCATTACAGAAATCGACGCATGTAACCAAGCAGTTGGCC
The DNA here is from genome assembly GCA_020829145.1 of Drosophila nigrodunni. Lineage (NCBI taxonomy): Eukaryota > Metazoa > Arthropoda > Insecta > Diptera > Drosophilidae > Drosophila > Drosophila nigrodunni. The sequence continues at coordinate 14,582,679 of JACVCZ010000002.1, forward strand.
ATTTAAAGGCAGTCGAAAATAGCAATAAAGCAAAACCACACACAAACACACATTCAAATACAAACAAACTGAATTCAAACACACACTACATACAAATATTGATAGATATACAGCCACAAACAAACACATAAGCACGCTCGCACACACACACAAACAAACAAAGAAACAAACACACACACGCAACACACACATACACATAGGATCATAGACAGGATCACTTTGGAAAGATGGAAGCGATTAATATTGGTCAAAGCGTTAAAATCAAACGCACCGATGGCCGCGTTCATGGAGCTGTTGTATCAAAACTGAATCCTTCAGCCCGATGCATCACCGTTGAGTGGTATGAACGTGGCGAGACCAAAGGCAAAGAGGTTGAACTGGAGGCCATATTATCGCTAAATCCAGAATTAACGCAACCCGAATCTGTTGAATTGCAACATACAGCGCCCGAACCAAAAAAACAGGCAACAGCTCCAATCAATCTATCAAGGAATCCCACACAATCGACAATTGGATCTGGCGGTGGTGGTAGTGGCGGTGGTGCTGGAAGTGGCGGAGTAAGTAGTGGCATTAGTAGTGGCTTAGGCAGTTTAACCACACGCATGACCATGACCGGTAATCAGCTAAACAAAATCAACGAGTCAAGCAACCACACGGAATCCACACACTTGGGCCAAAGTCGAAGTTATGGCAATATGACAGCGGTGGGAAATCAGGCCGGTGCAGGAGGAGCTGGAGCTGGTGCTGGTGGTGCTGCTGGAGCCACTGGACTATTGCGACAACGTTATCTCAGTCAACCCACTAGCAATGCCCAGACGCGCATCGCATCCGCCAGCATTAGCAATAATATGCACAATGAACGAGCCGGCGGCGGTGGCGGTGGTGGTGGTGGCGGTGTTAGTGTTGTTGGTGGAACTGGCGGTGGCGGCAACAGTATCAATTCAACAGTCACAAACAATTCAACAAATAATTCAACAATTCCCACCGGTGCCAGTTCCGGTGCTGGCGGTGCAGCCGGAGCACGACGTTCCCATGCCCTCAAGGAGGTCGAACGTCTAAAGGAGAATCGCGAAAAGCGACGTGCACGTCAGGCGGAAATGAAGGAGGAAAAGGTGGCGTTAATGAATCAAGATCCTGGTAATCCCAATTGGGAGACAGCACAAATGATACGTGAGTATCAAAATACATTAGAATTTGCACCGCTTCTTGACGGTCAGGCCGCGGATGATCATCAAATTACGGTGTGTGTACGCAAGCGTCCACTTAGCCGCAAAGAGGTGAATCGCAAGGAGATCGATGTCATATCCGTGCCACGCAAGGATGTACTAATGGTGCACGAACCGCGCACTAAAGTTGATCTAACCAAATTCCTGGAGAATCACAAATTTCGCTTCGATTACGCATTCAACGATGCATGCGACAATGCCATGGTATACAAGTGAGTAGATCAATCAGTTATGGGAATATACATGTCTTTAGCTAGCTATATCTGTGCTTATCGAGTTATAAAAGTTTATAGTAGGGCTTTCCCGGCTTAGTTTGATATTTGTTTAAAATTTTTGTTGTCAACTGATGACAGAAATTGTGATTGACTTTGCTGCTTATTTTTACAACAAATCGGTATTTTCTGTGGCAAATTTGCCATGCGATAAGCAAACTTATTTTTAAAGTTTCCAAGTATTGAACTTAAAATTATAGAATTCTTATAGAAACAGACTTTGAAAAGTTGTTGTAGAGCTTAATAATGTGGTTAAATATATTATAATAATTTATAGCTTTGTTTTGAATAGTTTATTGTTTCTATCATACACGATTATTTGCTTTTGTTTTTTTTATGCATAGTTTTTTAGTGTTTAAAAATCTTTGTTTTATTTGTAGCTTGTTTTGCTATCCTTTAGTGCTGTCCTTGTCGCTTGTGAAGTGTTCAATTAAACAGCTGTTTATTTAGTTTCGTTAAGTTTCGTTATCGTTGTTGTTGTAGTTCTTGTTGTTATTTTGTTGCGTTGGCGACATTAAATGTGTATGAAATGCGCACAAGTTGCGCTCAATAGCAACAGCAACTGACTCACACACACGCACACAAGCGCAAATTGAGTCACATACACACAGCCAGCGACACACACACACGCACACGCAGAGCTGCTTAGAGGCGCGCAAACTCAAAGCGTTCGCGTTCGCTCCCGAAATAGCAAAGTTTCAGTGTATGACTAAACCCACAAAAGTTGTATTGTTTCTCTCTCTGTCACGCTCATAGTCAGCGTGTTTGGCTGTCTCGCACGCACCCCCTGCACAGCTGCAACTCCGCTCTGTTCGTCTCAATGAACTTTCTGAAACTTGGCTTTGATTTTTCATCGAAAACAGAAAAAAAAAAAAAAACATCAACTTTGTTTTTATTTTCTTTATTGAATTCTCTTTCTTCATGCTCTGCGGCTGTTTTTCTGCACACTTCAAAATTAACCGTCTTTGTTTCTTGTTCTTTATGCGCATTTCGGCTTTTTTCTTTCTCTTCTCTTTGCTTTTCTTTTCTGATTTGTTTTATTTACTTTTTGGTTTTATTAACGAGCTTTCCAGTTTTAGCTGCTTGCCGCACTTTGCCCCTAATTTTGTAGCTTGTAGATTTTGTAGCATTTTTTTGTTTTTGTATTCAATCCTCTTCCTTCCGGTTTCGCTTATGAGTCAATGGCTCAATAATAAAAATGCTGCGCCACTTGCTTAAGCAACGGTGAAACCTAATCATCACACTGATAAGCACACACTCATCGTTTGTTTGTGTGTGTGTGTGTGTGTTCTTTATTTACCAAGAAGCCACAGACCGCATTTAGCTTACTGCATTTTAATTATTGGCAGCAAATTACGTTAGTCAATAAATTCAGCAAAAAAAAGCATATGATTCAATTCAATTGTTTACTTTTGTTAACTGGGTTTGAATGTGTGTTATTAAAACAGTTTTTAGCCGTCATTACCCTCTAATCACTCACATGTGGTTACCCGTAACCGATGAATCGTTTGTTTCAAAATATTTAATATTCATTTAGTTTAGATTTAGCATTCATTCCCTTCCCTTTTCAAAATTATATACTCTTTTCTTTAGTGAAAAGTATTTATATTCAAACATTTGACAAATTCTCAGATAAAAATTATTTTCAAAAGAGTATTAGCAAATGCATTCTTCAATTAACACATAAAATATTAAGAAAAAATGTTTCATTTCCGAACATCATTTTTAAAACATTATTTATAGTCTTTAAAGTAAACTTTTGCGGGCATCAGAATGTTGCAACTTTATATTCGAATCATTGTCTTTATCATTTTTAAAATAGTGTTGATCATTTTGTGGACATTGCTGTAATTAGTCAAGAATTCAGTGGATTCTTTATAAACAATCTTGTCCTCTATAGTTTATGCTCTTAAAGTAGCCAAGAAGAACATGAAAAAGCTTTAAATATATAAGACTAAGTCGAAATGTACATTATAAAAAATTCTTAGCTATATTTTAACCCCAATACCGCTCCTTGCATATTGTAAACTATTTTCATAACACTACAACTTCGAAACTAACAAAACTATACGTGAATATTCTCACCAAATTTGATTCGGATCGATCAACTATAGCCTATAGCTGCCATAGCACATATCGGTTAAGAATAAAAAATTTGTATGAAGACATGTAGTGTTAGTTGAGCGGTTGCAACCATAGTATGACTATATAGCTATAGCTATACTTCAAAAAATTGGTTCAGATCGGACAACTCTAGCCTATAGCTGCCATAGCACAAATCGTTCAAGAATTAAAAATTTGTATGAAGATATGTAGTGTTAGTTAAGCGATTGCACACAAACTTACATGGTATGTCAATATCATGATTATAGCTATACTCAAAAAAATTGGTCCAGATCGGACGACTATAGCCGGTAGCTCCCATAGCACAAATCGGTCGAAATTTGCATATTTGTATGGACAAATTCGCACTAGAAGGAGTACACGGTCTTTTACAGTCAGCCTGCTCGACTGTAGCCTGTCTTACTTGCTTTTACTATCTTAAATTACTGAATTGTGACAGATGAATCGATAAATGAAATGAGTTTACAAACTTAGTTTTAAAGACTTACTCTTAGAAGAGCTTTAAGTTAGTAATTTGCTAACTTTTGGGGAAACTTTAATCAACTGATTTTCTAAACATTTTACTCTACATGTTTACCATAAACTTAAACACTCGTAATGCTATAGAAAACTAAAGTTCCCGCTTTTCTTTTCCAATTCTGCAGATACACAGCCAAGCCGCTGGTGAAGACCATCTTCGAGGGCGGCATGGCCACGTGCTTTGCTTATGGCCAGACGGGATCTGGTAAGACACATACCATGGGCGGTGAGTTCAATGGTAAGGTACAGGATTGCAAAAATGGTATTTATGCCATGGCTGCCAAGGATGTGTTTGTCACACTGAATGGTCAACGCTATCGCTCCCTCAATCTGGTCGTTTCGGCCAGTTTCTTTGAGATCTACAGCGGTAAAGTGAGTATTATAGCCAACGTTTGGGGTGTCCCCATTTGATTGACATTTAATTAAATCGATTTGTATTTCAGGTCTTTGATTTACTTGCCGATAAACAGAAGCTGCGTGTCCTCGAGGATGGCAAGCAACAGGTACAAGTTGTTGGCCTTACCGAGAAGGTGGTGGACAGCGTTGAGGAAGTGCTGAAACTTATACAGCATGGAAATGCAGCTCGGACATCTGGTCAAACATCGGCTAATTCAAATTCATCACGCTCACATGCCGTATTCCAAATTGTCTTGCGTCCCATGGGCAGCGCTAAAATCCATGGGAAATTCTCATTTATTGATTTGGCTGGCAATGAGCGTGGTGTGGACACATCATCGGCGGATCGACAGACACGCATGGAGGGTGCCGAAATCAATAAATCTCTATTGGCACTGAAAGAATGCATTCGTGCTTTGGGCAAACAGTCGGCACATTTGCCATTCCGTGTCTCCAAATTGACGCAAGTTTTGCGTGATTCATTTATTGGAGAGAAGAGCAAGACATGCATGATTGCCATGATATCACCCGGATTAAGTAGTTGCGAGCACACACTAAACACACTTCGTTATGCGGATCGTGTCAAGGAGTTGGTTGTCAAGGATGTTGCTGAAATTGGGCATGGCGATGCCGAGACTATTGAGGTAATGGATGATGATGATGAGGAGGATCAACAGTTGGATGAACAGGGTGTTGGCCTATCCCATCAATCGGGCCATCATCATCAGCAACAACAGCATCATCATCATCATCAATCGCTGCAGCGCGGCCATAACAATAACAACAACAATAGCAAGAACGGAAATGCCGCCCACATGGATTTGGCCATGCTAAGTTCGCTGAGCGTAAGTATTTACCAAACAAACATTAAAGTTACTTGTATTTTAGGGCATCAAAAACTATGTAGCTTAAGGTTAGCTATGAGTTTGAGATAAAAACTATTAGGTGTAGTGGAACTAAGGAATAAGTCTAGCAGACAGATTGGACGCATCAGATAGTTTGTATTGATAGTATTGTAGTATATAGTTCTATATATTTTATGTATAGTTAATCGTGTTTGTAATTCACGCAGATCAAACAGTTCTGTCATCAGTTTCACTTATCGTTTGTTTGCCACATTGATCAATAAGCCACTTAGTCAGTAATTGCATTTATTCATAAGAAATTCGAGTTGTGTAAAAATGATAGGTTCCCATCACTTGTCTCTAGGCTCCACGCAGATCAGCGAGTGAGTGAATTAGTACAATTTCAAGCACCACAACTCTTTCTGTGCTACGCTGATCAGTTTTTAGGTCAGAGCGGCAAGCAGTTGGATCAATTCCTTATATAAACTTAAAGAAATCTGAGAATTTCATCCTCGCAGCCCTTTCGCTTAGGCTCCACGTGGATCAGTAAGAGCGTAATTAATAAGGAATTTGATAGATTCTGTTATGGGGTAATCCCAAAGGACTGTTTTCCATATGAGACCCGCAGTAGCTCAGTAATTTTCATTCACAACTCAGTTGGCCTGGCTTTAAATGAAACCAGTTTAAAGTCGGAGCTTTATAATAATTAGTCAAACAAGCGTTAGCAATAACATCGGTTAAAAACTTTTGAAATTTAAAAAAAAAAAAAAGAAACCGAATTTTAATTTAGTTGCGTGAACATATAAAAATGGCCAGCATAGTAAAGCGGTTAACGAGCGAGACAAACTCAAAGCCCAACAATAAATCGACTTTGGCCACACGAAAGTTACCGAAAGTGATGGACGGACCGACAGTGAATAGAAAATTCAGCAAAACAGACACAAAGCAAATGCCAAGAGCCACAGCAAAGGTAAAAAAATTACAAACTGTTGAGCATAAACGGCCGTTTTACTGTCGTGTGATTGCAAGCGCAAATCTAGCAAACACCAGCTATGAGCCAAAGTTAAAGCCAAAACTGTTGGTCAATCGAGGGCCGAAAACGCACGAAAGGAAAACCAGTGAATTGATGAAAAAGCTGCAGCCAAAGCCTTTCCTTCCTGTGCTAACCGAGCCCCAGAAGTCGTACAACACGAGACGGCTTTTCTTTGTGCCTCTGGTGGAAAATGACGGTGCTCGCTCGACTCCCCATGATTTTCAACAGTTTTTAACCGCCGCTGAGCGTTATCGAAGAGTGAATTTGCAAACGAAAATCGAGCAGGAAAATTCAGTGTCGGAGAATTTATGGGAAACTCTATTACCACCGCCAGCACAGTTCGCTGATGCCATTGACACTGAGAAGCTCTGCACATGGCGCTTGCAACGGGAGAAAACCGTTACGCTATATTATATACCGAAATCGGATAGAAATGCCGATACGAATAGCAATTTGCCACAGAAGAAGAGCAGTTGTCTGGGACAAGCTAATCAAGTAGGTTTAACGAAGGCTTCAAGGCTTAACGAAGGCTTCAAAGCTTAACGAAGGCTTCAAGGCTTAACGAAGGCTTCAAGGCTTAACGAAGGCTTCAAAGCTTAACGAAGGCTTCAAGGCTTAACGAAGGCTTCAGGGCTTAACGAAGGCTTCAAGGCTTAACGAAGGCTTCAAGGCTTAACGCAGGCTTGCAGTGAGAGGAGTAGGTTTGAAGATACCCTACAAGGGGTTTAACTGGGTTTATAGATACGCTGTTGAGCTGAAGCGTAGGTAGTATGGGATTTAATGGGGTTGTTAAGTTACTTTGTGGGGTAAATGATATAGGGAAGTGATTGACAGTTCCTCTAAGTGTAAGCTAGTTGCTGAGCTATGTGTGAGCTAGTAGTTTGAGTTATCCTGTAGGATTCAATAGCAGAAGGGTTTTATCAAACATAAAGGGTATGTTAGGTGTGGTTACAGATACTCCTTAGGCTTAGTGATTGTCTATAATGTTAAGGCTGGCTTAGAGTGACACATTCGATCAATGATTGAATAGAAAATACTTCAATTATTGACAAAAGTGAAACACATTTTAAAGTTGCATGTAATTCAATTTAAGATAGGTTGGGTTTAGGTTTAGTTTAGGTTTTTGGCTTCCTACTCCTATACCTATACTCTTTACACACCCCTTTTTAAGCTGGTCGGCATAGTGTCGACTAGATTTGCTTATTAATATTTTATATTTGATTTTGTAAACTGTAAATTGACCTTTCCACATTGCTAGGTGCAAAGCAAGCCAAAATCAAAGACAAATAATCCACGTGATCGTAGTGCTGTCAAGTCAACTCGGCGTTAACTGTCCCCTCTTTCTGGCAAAAACAAACAATTGTACATATATACATATGTATACATGTATATTTATATATATGTATATGCATATGTATATATATATTTGAAACGTGTATTTTTAGTGCTATAATTTGGTCAAAATTTTGTTCAAAATTGAATAAGTGAACACACATTTTTATTGGATTCAATAAAAAATTTTACAAACAGAATTATTATGGCGCGTCTAGAATTACAAGAATATTTAAGTATTTATAAAATTTAAGTGAATTAATTGAAAACAACGTTCATTGAATAATTTTGTTAAATTTTAACATTTTTGTAGGAACACGAAATGTCCGATGAACTGATTGTGCAACATCAGGCGATCGATGATCTGCAGCAGACGGAGGAAATGGTTGTTGACTACCATCGGAGTGTGAATGCAACACTGGAGAGTTTCCTAGCCGAATCGAAGGCACTGTATGCGTTGACCAACTATGTGGACTATGATCAGGATGCGTATTGTAAGCGTGGCGAGACAATGTTCTCAACACTATTGGATATTGCCATACAGTGTCGTGATATGATGGCCGAATATCGAACTAAATTGGCCAAGGAGGAGATGCTGTCATGCAGTTTTAAGCCGGCAAACAATAAACGTTAGGCAAGTCTCTCAGTACAGAAGCCCATCAAGAACAGCAAACAGCAAACCACAACAACAACTACCACTAATAACACAGCATTATCAACAATAACAACAGCAATATCAGCTGTTTTTAAGCTTTGAACGTTTTGCAACACCTAACAAAATTCTGCAAATATTTTGAAAGAAAAACAAATTTTCTGTCCTACGGTTGATATTTGCTAGTTGTTGTTGACTAACGGTAAAAACACACACATACACACAAACTCATCAACCCTCCCCCCTCTCTTTATTTAAAGAAATTTTCAATCATTTCTCAAACTGCACACTAATAGTTTTCATAAGTGTTTTCACATACTAATTTTCGAATTTGTTAATTATTTAAAAAAAATGAATAATAAATAATGAAATTTTAGTGTAGAACAAGGACAGCCTGCTTAATGTTACGCTTACTCATACGCTCTCTCTCGCTCGCTCGCTCGCTCACACAAGCATTCACTCTCTTCTGTTTCGTTAAGCATTCTCTTTCACTGTCTCTCTAGTGCGCTAGTTCGCACTCTCACACATACACACACATACGCAAGCAAATAGAGTCAAGCTTTAGCAAAACAATAATAAAAATACTAATAAAGCAATAAAACTAAATAATAAGTTGTAGAGAAAAACAAAGAGAAACCGCAAGAAATCTAAAAGACCTTTAAATATTTAATAATTATAACAAATTCCGAGAAAGTGTAGGAAAAGCAAACAAAATGGCGGCGATAAATGCTTACAATTTTTTTTTTATGTTTGTTTGTGTGAAGAAGTAGGTGGGAAGTGAAACAGGAACAGGAAAGGCAAGGAAAGGAAAGAAAAAGACATTTATTTTATACATACAATATGATAATGATAATATACCATAATATAAAATTTATAATATACTTACACATAATGCTTAACACATATTTTACATAATATGAGATTCCATTACTTTTCGCTGCTCGAATACATTTTTTTTACTTTCAATATTATTACACACATTGTATTTATTTAAAACATAAAACATAAAACAAAAAAGGCCACAAAAAACTAAAAAAAAAATAGCAAGAAAACAAAACAAAACTGTATTTAATTTGTATTAATTTATTGAAAAATACTACCAGCACCAAAACCAATTTACGTATTGCTATATAATTTTTACATAAATAATTTAACATACTTATTTACATTTAAACATTAAACAATGGGCTGCATGAATTTGAGAAACGCCATTTTCCAGTTGATCTATTTAGTTTGTTTTTTTTTTAATTTTTTTTTTCATTTCATTTACAAACATATATTTAATTTGTTGAAACAAATGATTTAAGTGCAGTTGAGATTGAGATTTGTTTTTGCATTTCTTTTAGCATATAATTTATGTACTAATATTTATTTTACATTTAATTCTTATCTAACAAAGACAAAAAATAAATTAAAAAACAAATACACACACACACACAAAAGTTAACACTCTGATTTTAAGGGCAAGCAAAAATAAAAACAAATTGAAAATCAAAAATGCTTAAAAGAAAACGAAATAAAAAAGACGAAAATGGAAAACAAATGAAAATTGTTGTAGCTTAGCCTTATAGTGCACGTGTGTGTGTGTGTGTCTGTGTGTGATTAGCACACACACACACATGTGCATGTGCTTCTCTTTAGATACTTAACCAATCCTATAAAAACTATAAAAAAAAAACGAAACAAAAAAATGTTTAACAATTCTGTTATTTAATTGCATTTCTCAAGAGCACTAAAAAATGGGCAAAAAAAACCAGAAACAAGTCCTACTTACTACGTACATATATATATATGAATTTAACCATATTTTTTGACCCAAAACAAAACAAAAAAAAGCATGTTAAAAACAAACTGAAAGAAATCGACAAAATAATTGTAATAATATTAATAATGCCACTGGACAGAGTGCTTCGATATTACACAGTATAAACAAAAAGAATGAAAAAATAAAATGTTAGGACTCGGACTCTAATAATGTATTATTAAATATAAATATTAATTTATATTGTAATAAAACTGAATATAAACAAATGGTGTTTTATTGTATTGATTAACGATAATTTTCACTCAAATTTCAAATCGTGCGGTCACTTTAAATACATATACAGTGTTGTAAAACGACCAGATATGCTTATCGATTTAAATTGCTGCGTTATTTTGGTATTCGGTATTTTGTAGCTGGCCGCGTGCGGTCACACTGTTGTTGAATAGTCGCAAAAACTTTCGTTGTGTTTTGGTCTCGTAGTTGCCGTCGTGTTGCGCGTTTCGCGGATAGCGCTGTGTTTATTTTATTTGCGTTTGCGAGCAATTTCAACAACGTTCGTTATTGAAAAATCGTCTTATAAATTAATAAAAACACAGTTTTCAAACGTCGCAAATACAGCGAAAGCCAACAACGTTCTTTTTTTTCAATCTTGTTTTTGTTTGTTTCACACAAAGTTGATAAAGAAAAAGAAAAGTGAGAAAAGGAAATTTGAAAAATCAAAATACAGGAAAAAACAAATACAAATACTAGACCGAAGAAGGAGAAGAGCAAGAAGACTGTGGGTGACAAGTGCGAAATTTGGAATAAGGGTTGCAAAAATTTTCAGCACAGGTGTGAGCGTGTGTTTGAGCGTGTACGTGTGCGTGTGTGTGTGAGTGTCTGTAAAGAAAAAGGAGAGTAGTAATAAAAACAAATCGCAGCAGATCGCAAAAAAAAACAACAACTCCTTTTTGCCAGCTTCTCTGCGTGCGCCCCCGCGTGCCATGCGTGACCTCGGCACCAAAATGGCCGAGCTTAAATTCGAGGCTCCATTAGCGAAATTCGAGGAGACAGACGAATGGGGCGGCTGTGACTTCATTTCCAATCAGAATGTACTGAACGATACGCTTAATTTGAATTTGAACTCCAATCGGAATCTGAAAGATGGCAACGCCAAGCAGCAACAACAGGACAAATTGCGTCTGCTGGAGGATGCTGTGCGCGATGCACACATCAGCAAAAACGGTGGATGTGGCGGAGGTGTGGCAGTAGGAGATGGAATTGGTACCGGTGGCACTGGTGCTACTGGCAACATTAGTCCCAATTGCAATACGCATAATCTAACGGAATTGGGTCTGAACGATGTGGCAGCTGGTCTAACCGGCAATCTGGGTGGCATCGATGGCCTCGATAGACGTGGCGGCGATAATGTGGACAACTTTACGGAGACATTTGGCGGCAGCTTGGAGGATTTGGTCAACACATTCGATGAGAAAATCACCAAATGTTTTGGCAATTACGAGGAAAACGTCGAAGAACTGGCACCAGTACAGGTGCGCAGCCAGGAGGAAATTATGAATGAATGCCAGTAAGTATACAGCAAATTAAATTAAGCTTTGGCGGCCCAAATAGGTTCAACTGGTTCGAACCGGTTTGCAATTTCTCATTCCACCAAAAAAACAGTTATATAAAATGCACTTCTACACATATAAATGGGAACGCGCATGCGTCGATTGTGCCATCCTCGTTCTCATCCCTCGTCCTCGCTCGTAGGCTGGCCAACCCTGGCGCCATATAACGACGTAATCCTGTCGTTGGCTTAAGCAACGAAGGAAGAGAGGGGGATGGTTAAGGGGGCGGTTAGACTAACATTGTTGGATCGATAAAAGTTGACGGCTTTCTCAGACTTAGTTAGCTTATATCTACAAGTTTCAATTGCAGCATCTTAGTTTAAGCAACCCTTGACCAGTAACTAGCGGAAACGCACCCTACAATCACCCCACCCACTCTGCTGCTCTACACATGATAATAGTCTATGGCCCACTTATGTGTATGTGCGTGTGTGTGTGTGTGTGTGTGCGTACGCAATGGGGAAGTCGCAATCAGCGCAAGTGGCGTTTGTCAAGCAAAGCAATTTCACAAAAAAAAAAAAACTACAATTGGATGCGTTTTGCTGTGCGTAAATCATAAATAATAAAAACAACAATAACAAGCAAGAACAGCAGCCACAGCAGGGAGAGTGATTGAGTTGACCGCTGATAATAAAAACACTTGTCAGTGCATTTGCCTGTGGTGGTCCAACCAGAGAGGGAGAGCGTGAGAGCTACATTGGGTGGTGTGGGAGCTAAGAAGAGCGCGTAAAGGAAGCTTAAGAGAACGAAACGTGAAGAGCAAGCAAATTTTGACACTGCTTTCAAAGAGAGTGGAGATCGCATTGCAGCAGTGAAAGGAAGCGTGAGAGAGCGAAATTTAAAGAGCGAGCAATATTTGATGCAATGCAAATTGAGTGAAATGAATTTGTTTTTTTTTTGTCATTGGACAATGCTGTGTCGCCAGTGCTGACATCAGCTAATAAATTTGATAATCGCGTGCGATATTGTTAGTGTGTGCGGGCGTGTGTGTGTGTGTGCGTGAGAGTTGTGTATTAGTGTGCGTGTGTTTACGAGCAAATAAACAAGTATTTTGTATGCACATTTAAATTGTATTCATACATATGTATGCATGTGGTATGCCGTGATATTTAATGCGCTGCAGCTAATGTACATCACATAGCATATTCATATAGTATGTAGGTATATGGCTAGTGTGAGTACAGTCACGCCAATCTGAATGTGAAGAAGTGCTAATTAGCCAAACATACGTTTAGCAATTCACTCTCTAAAAATAAAAAAAAAACTTAAAATCATAAAAAAATGAATCTTCTTTTGAAAGTAAAATCCGAATTCATTTCCATGCATTTATTTTCATCGTCTCGTTTTTTTTTCACCATATGGCAACTACGTTGAGTGTACAAATAACGCACACTCATGGCCCACCTTCCCCCGTACGTCGGTCCCCACGTTTCGTTTTGCAAGCTTCTTCCCACGCCTCTTTCGTCTGCCAGGTTAGCATTGAAGTGCAGAGAAGAGACAGACACTCAAGCAGAGACGTCGGCCTGCCCTTTAGCGCTCTTATCCATGTCGTCTACCTAATATTCAACCATTGTGAATGGTGCTCTTCCGCTGTGCTTTGCTCTCACCGTTACGCACTTTGGAACGACTGATGCATCTCAGAACCGCTGCGGCTGCCTAACTGTAACTGTCAACATTGGGAATTGTAATTCTTTTGTTTTCTCTTCTCTTCTTCTCTTCTAATTCGTTTTTATACTCTCTGCAAGAGTATATTGGGTTTGTGCAAAAGTATGTAACAGGCAGAAGGAGGCGTGGCAGACCCCATAAAGTATATATATTCTTGATCAGCATCACAAGCCGAGTCGATATAGCCATGTCCGTCTGTCCGTCTGTCTGTCTGTCTGTCTGTCTGTCTGTCCGTCCGTATGAACAAACAGATTTCAGAGATGGTAAGAGCTACAAGTTCGAGCTTGGTGTCAAACGATCACATATTTAGTCAGTCAATACAAGAATCTTTTTTTTTTTCGATGCCACGCCCCATTCGCCCACAATGAGCAAAAAAACTGGACACACCTCGGTAAAATTGGTGTTTTCGGCAAATATCTAAGTAACTATGGCACCTAGGATCACCAATTCTGGTACGGAGGTTCCTAGCGACAGCATAGTTGCATTGCCGTTTAAAATTTTGAACAGCCACGCCCACTTTTCCCACATTTGAAAAAACTTAAAATACCGTTTTTTGCGAACTTGTTCGTATCATACAGTATTGTTATCTATAATTCGTGTGGAGATTAACTATATTAAACTATCCTGAAAGACGCATTAAAATCGGACTATAAACAAGAAAACTAGAAGCGTTACAATATTGATAATTGAACGCATTATCAACCTATAGGTGCAAGCGAGATAGAAACACACAAGCACATGTTCGAACGTTTTCGCTGCTTGTGTGGCGGCGCTGAAGCTGGCTGCGCCGAATACACACATACATGCATATATGCAGCATATATTGCCAAACGTACATATGTATGTGTATTCGCATGCAAACAAACAGATGTGTGTTTGATTATGCTTAGATTGTTTTTGTTTCAACGTGTTTTAATGAAAGTGCTACACATTGTAATATCTGGATACCGATTTTAATAATTTAATCGGGAAAAGTGCAGAGAGTATTATATAGTCGGGCGTGCTCGACTGTACTTTTCTTTCTTGTTTTTTTTTGTTCTTGTTCACGTTGCGCGTTGAATGCAGGAGAAGAGAACTAAGCACTTGTCAATATTTACGTTACCCATTACTAACATTCTATGCAGTCATCTCACTCTTTCTCAACGAAGGTCGCACGACTATTGTATGTTTATCTATGTGTTAGTGCATGAGTATGTGCATGTGTATGTGTATGGCTTCCAGCAGCCCACATTTAACGAAGGTTTTAAAGGTCTGGCGTAGAAAACTCTCCAGCTGTGTCTTTATTACTGTCCCATAGCCTGTAGATTTTGTATTTGAGATTAGTACGATTTTTTTCTTCAACATCTTCTTCTTGTTAGTCTTCCCTACTTTGGTGCGGTAAGCACAAAAACACGTTTAGTGCTTTGCCAACTAAGAAACAAAGTCTAAACAGCAGTAAATGCATTTTTTTTTTTTTTTGCGACACTTTTGTGTCGACAACAACTTCTAAGCCTACACTGAACGATAAGCAACTTTACAATTAATATTTATGTAAATGCAACTATTTATCGCTTTATTGTGGTACAGTAGGCACTGCACACATACATATGTGATTAGTCAGCCCTAAATAAAGCGCATAAATGATTTTATTTATATAAAACTAATAATTCGATTGTTGAGACTATTTATGGCACGTTTTGAGCTTTGATTGGCACTTTAGTTTTTTATTGCAGTGTATTGATTGTGGCTGTTGTTGTTGTTGTTGCATGTGGCGGCGACATTAAAACAACCGCATTTGTGCTGTGTGCCACTTAAAGGCTGACCATATTGCGGCATGCAACGTTGCGACGTCCATCGGCCACTGTCTAGTGACCACTGTACCACTGTACACTGTCCCACTGTCCACTCTTGACTGTTAACTGCATATATGTATGGCCAGTCAGTCAGTCAGTTGGCTGTTATGGATACGCTTTCCGGTTTTTTTTTATGCACCCTGTACATGACAAACGCAAAGGGTGGTTTAAGTTACTGAAAAAAGACGTTGCACACTAACTTGCCTTTTATTTTAATTTTTTTTTTTTTATATTTCATTTTATAACAAAATTGAAATTGTTTTGCACAGGGCTGCGCGCAGTTGGGTGCACTCAAGCGTTGCCTAGCCTAATAGTTATTTGCATGAGCAACGCGTGGGACACGCGACGCTGTCGATCAAAAGTTTCAATCCCCTCGGGCTACCGCTACCCCTACTCCCCTCCTACCCCCCTTTGGCCATAATGCTCACTGCACTCGCGTTGACATAACTGATTTAAGCGTTTGATTTTTCCAGCTGTCGCCATCAGACTTTTCATTTCTATTGCATTTCTCTTATTTTCTTTTCATTTTCTTCGCTTTTCTTTTGCCTTTCTTTTTTTTTTTTTTCAATTTCTTGTGGCAGTGACGTAACATGCGGCAAATCGTGTAATAATTCACATTAATTTTTAAAGCTGACAATTTCAACTGCAATTTGAGCCACAAGGCACAAAAAAAAAAGAGCAGAAAAATACTACGACCTACTTTGCTGTTAGGGTTCAATGTCCTGTCGCCAGATCCTGCCAACGGAATTGAGCTCATGCTGCCATCGAATCCAGCTAAACAAAACTCGTTTGAAGACGCTACTTGCCACTTGTGGCAGCCGTTAACTGTGTTCCTTTTGAGCAAGCAACGACTTGTTTCATGGCTTAAAGTTGTGCAGTTTTCTGCGATTTATTGAGGAAATCTAAGGAGGTTTTTAAGGGTTTAGTTATGCTAAAGAAATGAGCTTCAAAATTTTGTTTAGTAGAAATTATTTTTTAAAACAAGTTTTTGAGCTATTTTTGGGCCTAAAAATAAAGGTTTTCTATGCAATTAAAGTTACACTAAAATTAAATTAATTTTAGTAATAAAAAGTTTAATAAAAACCACAAAATGATGCAGTTTATAGTAAAATATTAAACAGTCATAAAATGATGTGAATTTTCCAAGTTTAACTTGCTTAAAACTCAGTTAAAAGAATTAAATTGAAGTACTTAGTGTACAAACTAACTTGGCTAAACTGAATCAATTTCTGTACCCATTTTTGTAGCCACTTTGTCCAACTTAGTTTAAACTATATTAGACAACAGCTAGCAACTTGGCTGTGCAACAAAATGTTTGCTCCAAGTTGAAGTCAAGTTTATAAGCAAATTTAAAAGTCATTCGGCAGTGAGAAGGTATCAAGTTGCCATAACGTTCGGTTTAATCAATTATGAAAGGCGTCGACTTAATGCTCTTAACTATAAATAATCAATTGGGGTGGAGGTGGTGGGGAGCGGGCACAGCGTCACAGGAAGTTGCCTTGAAAATATGCAAGCACAAATATCCTGCATGTAACAAAGGGAATGAGAAAAAAAGCGATGAACAATAATCAAATTGTGTGAATGTGTATGTCTGTGTGTATATAGTTTAAATATAGACCGGGGGTAGTTTTGCAGGCAAATAACATCCCCCCGGGTCGTATGAGTCATGCTTTTGGGGTCGAACAACATGGCGTATGCGTGTTACGCCAGCAAAACGGGTAGCAGGGAAACGGAAGAGCGGAAAGCAAACTGACATATGCACAAGGTTGACAGGCCTCCCGCTTAGAGCCTTACTTGCAATAGGGTTGTCCCGGCTCTGCTCCATGTTGTTGTGCACTTTGCTGAGGGTTGCTTGAAAGTCATTTCCTGCACCAAAAAAAAAAGAAAGACTGCAAAAAGGACATTAACCTTTTGTACCGCAAGGCGGCAAGCTAATTGTCCTCTGGCACCCCAAGAATCCAGGCGATCTATATGTAGTGTCCCCGCTAAACTCAGCTAACTTAAAGGGGGGGAATTTGACTTTCATTTCAGCTCTTTGTACGTCTACACTGCTCAAAAATGAAGCAATAAGTTTTATAAACATTAATTATTTTATTTGAAACTGTCAACTGTAAGCCTAAATTGTATAATAAAGTAATCAATTACTTAAGCTTAAAGCTCCAGTTATTTTGAGCAGTGTAGCTGCAGCATACACAGCGCAGATACTTAGCTTAAGATACAGATACAAATGACTAATATTGCGAGTGAGGATGAGAATGTCGCACACCCAAAAACAAATGCGAATCGACTGTGAATCGGACAACGTTGCCTCCGCCGACTATTACATCATCGGCAACAACAGCAACAACAACAACAAGAGTAAACAGCATTTTGAGCATTTGAAGAGTCGGAGAAGTAGAAAAAAATACAAAATAAAACAGTCAAGGACAACGACAAGTCGGCGGCAAATAAAACGGAGCCAAAAAATGTATAAAAATTGTATAAATTGAGCTTCAATTGAATTGATATGCGGACACGCCCACTTTTCACAGCAACCCACTCTTCACACCAACCCGCTCAAGTCCTTGAAACGACAATTGAGGTCAATTATCAGTAAAGAAAAAATGTTGGAAAAACTTTTGCATAAAACAAAAGAAAATTCCATGTTTAATTACAAATAATTAAGGCAACTGAAAAGCAGCTAAAAAGTCAAAAAAGTCACAACTGTTTGTACAAAGCAAAGAAAGTTTTTCTACCTCAAAGTGATTTTTCAATAAATTCACATTCAATTAACATTCAATTTTATTACTCAAAACTCCAAAAGAAAATAAATAAAATATTAAACTTTTTTTTTTTTGTTAGTTTGAAGTTGGTTTTGATGATGATTTGTTTTTGGTATTGGCTCGTAATGATCATTAGTTGTTCGTTTCTCAGTGATTGCTTTGTGTGTTGCCTATTTGCTGTTTTGGCCGCTATTTATGGGCCACATAACTGACAACAAGCAATTCGTTGACGTTGTTAACGCTGTCAATGGAAGCCATATCGCGATTCTTTCGCTTCTGGCCCATTTATACAAAACAGCTAAGAAAATAATTAGCTATTAAATGAGGTTAGGCTTAAAAACCACACGCTGCTCGTATCAATGCACTGAGCGAAATATTTTAAAACTATTAAATTGATGTTACGAAATTTGTTGTTGAGTTTTTCAAGTTTTTAAAGCAAAGAAAACAAATTTCAAATAATTTTTATAATTTATTGTAGCATTTATTTTAGCCCAAATTATACCCGTTACTTGTAGAGTAAAAGGGTATGTTGAAGTCGTTGGAATGTATGTAGTAGGGAGAAGGAGGCGTGACAGACCCCATAAAGTATATAAATTGTTGATCAGCATCAATAGCTAAGTCGATATAGCCATGTCCATCTGTCCGTCTGTATAAACAGAAGGATCTCCGAGTCTATAAGAGCTAGACTGGTGAAAGGGCTCGCAAATGAAAGGTACAATATCCAAGCAGTAGACGTTTGATTTTGTTTTTTGACACGCCCACTTTAAGGCGTTCTATCTTCATATAAAGGTAAATGTACAGGTAAAACTAGAATGTTTTAGTATAGAAAACTTTTTTATTAGCTATGTTATCTGAACCAAATTTACACGTCTATGAAGTACATGTACTGACCAAGTTTGATACAAATCGGACAACTATATCGCATAGCTCCCATAGGGCCGATCGGTCAAAAATTCGCTCCAAATATGAATTAGTATGAAAAACTTTTCTGCCAATAATATATATATACTGACCAAGTTTGATCCCAATAGGACAACTATATCATATAGCTCCCATAGGAACGATCGGTCGAAAATATGCGCTAAACATGAATTTGTATGAAAATGTTCTGTTTGCCAAGCTATCTTACCCATAACCATTGTTAGTAACATATTGAAACTGAGTAACGGGTATCCTAAAGTCGCGAGGTTTGACTTTTTTTCAGTGTACAAATTTATTAAGTGCAACAGAAATAGAAAAAGGGAAAATTGTAATCAACAGCCTTGAAATACACTCCCTCTGTGAGAATATTATCAGAGAAATATCGGGAGCAAGAAATAATTGTCAACGCTGCTGTCCCCATTTGTATCTGCATCTGCATCTGTATCTCATATTGTATTTTGTATCTGTATCTGTATCTGCATTGTGTATCTGAACATTTTGTGTGCCAACGCAAAGTGTGAACAACTAAATTTAGATTGCTTTGAAGTGTTTGCAGCATTTCGTGTGTTAGTTTAGTTTAGTTTAGTTTTTAATTTGGGTTTTCGGCTTAAGTTACAGTTACTGTTACTAGCGACTGCTTTAAGCCTGTATCTATGTCTGCACACACATGTATTCGCAGATACTTTTGCACAAGTCTGTGTAGGTATTTTTTACCTGTGTACATGAACATGTTTGGGCCCAGTGAAAACTTTCACACTCACACAATGCACAATAAAATGAAAATATTGCTCTCCCATGTCTCTTTGCTCTCTTTCCCCCCTCTACCCTGCCGTCTCTATCTTTCACTAGACTCCAGCTGCGAGGGAGCATTACTGTGCTCTATGTCATCTAGTATCGCATGTGTTTATAAATAACATTTCCATATATTGTTTTTCACTTAATTTCCAAGAAAACTTCTATTTTTTATTTATTCTTTGAGGTGTTACAAGATTTTCACTTAAAGAAATTTCTTTAAAAATATTTGTTTTATTTATTTTGATATTAAATTGTTTTATTTCTTATATTTTGCCTACATAAATATTTAATCTTATAATTAAAAACTGTTATTTTCGTTTAAACTTCAAACAAAAATTTATACATATATTTTAAAATTATTTTTTAAATTTAAAAATTTAATTTACTTTTCTATAAACTTAAATTTATTTTAAAAATGTTTTGCCTACATTTTAATTATTAGACCCCGTACTCTAAAAAAGAGTAGAGGGGTCTATTAGGTTTGTCAGAAGCGAAATGTGCGTAACAGGCAGAAGGAGGCGTGGCCGACCCCATAAAGTATATATATTCTAGATCAGCATCAACAGCCGAGTCGATATAGCAATGTCCGTCTGTCCGTCTGTCTGTCTGTCCGTCTGTCTGTCCGTCCGTCCGTCCGTATGAACACCTAGATCTTTTAAACTACAAGAGCTAGAGCCACCAAATTTGGAATGGAAGTCCGTCTATATTGCAGGCAGGTTAAGTTTATTTCAAATTTTTGCCACCCCTACCGCCCCCGCAAATTGTAAAAAACAGTTTTCATTGCACTACAACTATGAAACTATGAAAGCTATCGTAACCAAATTTACACAGTAGGTGTATGGTACAACTATAACTATCCTCACCAAGTTTCATCAAGATCGGACAACTATAGCTTATAGCTCCCATAGGACAAATCGGTCAAAAACAAAAAATTTGTAGGAAGGCATGTAGTATTTGTTTGTAAGTATTTTTGTATGCGCACTACACGGAGTACGGGGTCTTATACAGTCGGCACGTCGACTGTAGCCTTTCTTACTTGTTTTTTTCCTGTCAAAAACTTTTTAAGACTTTTCTCTATTACTCAACTTATTTTTTTTAGCATTTCTTAATTAGTTTTTCACACTAAAACAAAGGGCATTCAATGTTGGCTTTGCTGTTTTCCATTATCATATTTTGTTGTTGTACTTTTTTCTCTATTTTCTTTCTTTGAGCTAAGCCGAAAGTTAAACTTGTGAATGTTTTTTTAGTTTTTTAACGCTGCGCTTGAGTGCAAAGACGTGTGAACGAACCGCGCGATCGGTGGGCTTTAAAGCCAATCCTCAACCGATTGCCCAAGTTACGGGCATAAAAAAAAACACAACACAACACAGCACAACACAAACAAACAACATCCGAGCAGACAAAATGTTGCAAACTGTTTCAAATAAAAAAAGAAAAACAAACAAACAGGAGGGAAAAAATATACATAATCGAGCAAATCAATAAAACTGGAATGTTGTTTGATAATTAACAATCAAATTTGGTAATTAATTAAAAGAGCAATTAATGCATTTAATGAAGCTTTTAAAATTGTGCAAATGTTGCTGTTATAGACGAGCAGTTGTTGAGCAAGTGTCGCTGTGGGAAGCGTTTAAGAATGAGGCTTAAAGTAGAATGGCAAAAACTAAAGCGCTCATGGGAGAGAAAAGAGAGACAAGTTAAGTGTAGCTTAGCAGTTTTAAGATAGAGATAAGAGATGCATATTTATTTTAATAAATAGTTTAACTGCTTTTCGTAATTTCTTCTTTGATTTAGAGCTAGAAATAGCGAGCATTTCCACTACTGCTCTGTTGTGTTTAATTTGATTAGTTTACTATTCATACTATCTCAAGCTTTGCAACCTGCTGCGAAAGATAAAGAGATAACAGCTTAAGTCCCTTGTATTTTGTGGCATCTTCTACTGCTTCTGCCACAAACATCTCGTATCTTTTTGGTGGCATCGCCATAAATAAGCGCATTAGAAAGTTGTTTGCCTGTAACTGCCAGCAACAACAATAGCAAAAATAATAATGGTAAAAATGTTAAATACAAAAAAAAAAATAATTTATTAAATGGGAAAAATAAAATAATAAAAAAATCTGATAATGGCAACGATAATGAAATACAAAATAAAATAAAAGTCAAATGCTGCGTGGGCAAAAAATGAAGTAAAGTTGTGTCAAGTGAAGTGAAGTGAAGTGAAGTAAAGTGAATGAAATGCCAATTGCGTTGGCGAATAATGAATATTCGTAGCTATAAATGAATATATATTATTCATTACAAGGCTGGAACAAAATGTTGATGTTTATGTGGATAGAAAAGCATTTTTTAGTTGGACAAACAAAATAGTTTTATACAAAACTATAATTCATAATATATTAGTGTAACTTAATTGAATCTTAAAATTCTAAATAGCAATTTTTAAGTTTAGAATTTTCTTTTACTAAAAATACAGAATACATTTCTACATTATTATTTACATTTATTATTATTATTTTTATTATATTTTATTTATTATATTCTGAGACCAAGTTCTGCTCAAAAGTTTGAAGAAAATTCAAGATAATCGGCATTTTATCGGAATTATCGTATTATAATAGTTATAGGCCGTTAGTAATATTTTAATAATAATATTATGCAATAAATTGTTATTATCTATCTATATTATCTACAAGAATATTATCTACATTTCTTTAAACATAAATTACATCGATAAATCGATGTTTTCGATATTTTCAATCTTTTCGATGTTTTCAATATTTGTGATATTTTCAATATTTTCGATTTCTTCAATATTTTCGATAGTTTCAATATTTTCGATACTTTCAATATTTTCAACATTTTCGATATTTTCCACAATTTAGAAATTTTCAACATTTTCGATAATTTCAATATTTTTGATATTTTCAATATTTTCGATATTTTATCATAACCCATGTTATGTTCCTCCATCCCTAGTTCAACGTGATTGACATTATTATGAAAAACGTGATTATAGTGATCTTAATGAAGATCAAGTAAATATGTCATGTCGCGTACGGTCAGTCAGTCAGTCCATCAGTTAGTCAGTCCATCAGTCAGTCAGTCAGACTAGACTGATTCATCAGTTGGACACAAATTGATTGCGTTATCTAAGTACCGCAATTAAAATTCATTAAAATATTTACGCATTAATTTTCATATAGCAAAACGAGACAATGGGCAACTGTAGAAATGTCAGAATGTCAGAATTTTAGAATAAAGTTGTGGTGATGAGATGGGATGGGATGAGCTCATTTCGTGGGCGTTTTACTCACAGCAAATCGCCGTTGAAATTGAGCCGCTAATTGTCGCTCAAACAGATGTGGCATACATATCATCAGCATAATCGTAGAGAGAGATGGAAATAGGCAAAAGAAAGAGAGGGGTGATATCGGTCAGGGCTAGAGTCGAAGCGCAAATGGGCAAGAGATAAGACTGTTCCCACTTCAATCCGCTTAGCTGCATTCCTCTCCTCTCTACTCCTCTCTTCTCTCCTCCTCTCTTCTCTCCTCTCTTCTCTCCACGCTGATCCTCTGCGATCGATCATCGGCATGTCGTAAGAGCGGTCAGGGTTCATTCATCGTTTATGGCGTTGATTTCATGCTTATGATAAGTGCTATAGAAAATGTTTCGTTCCTCGAATAATTAAGAATTATTGTGATGCCCGAGAATCTCTTAATTGCTCCGCTCGATGATAGAAATTTCAATTCAAAAATCTATAAAACTATGAGTATGTGTGTGTGTGTGTGTGTGCGTGTGTGTGTGTGTGTTTGATGGGAAAAAAGTGCCTGGCATTTTTGTATTGAAATTGTGACTTTATGCGTTTCGTTTCGTTTTCCTTCTTCAATTTGGGTTTAGTTCTATTTTGTATAATTTCAAATTTGTTCAGCTTCATTAATGATATCATAGTTGACAAACTATGTAGTTTTATTTGCCTTTAAAACTGCTTTTAATATTTATTTTTAATAGTTTTCAAAGCGAGCTGCAAATTGTTTCTAGGAAGGCGAAGTATTTAGAGCAGTCCAAAGCATCAAAAAAATAAATGAAAAGAAATTAAAAATGATTTCTTTTGTGTTATATATAAATTAAAGTAAAGCTTTTCTTCTTATTTAATATTTATTTTTATACAGTTGGTTTCTTTATTAGACTTTAAATAGCTTAAATAAGTCAAACCTTTTTTTTTAATTGGAGTGTTTTTGGTGTAGAATAAAAGCTTAGTTGTAAAATAAAAGCTTTGAACTTATCTTAAAGTGTATCTAAGGAAAACTTGAAGCTTTTTTTTTTAACAATTTTTAAATAATTTTTTTTATATTTAACTTTTGCTAATAGTTAAACAAAGATAAATAGTTAAATTTATCAGTAAATGAAACAAAACTAGCTTTATAACAAATTTTGTTGGGATATGGGTATGTAGGGTTGAGTTGGTTTAAGTGAACCTTCCCATGGTTGGGATCGGCCAAATCGATTACTTTTGGATAGATAGATCTGTATAGAATATGAGTGCAAAGGGATTTAACGATGAGACAATTGTTGACGAAGTTGCAGCGACTCGAACGCACATGCCTTCCTGACGCTTAAACGCGTTTTTCTCAAACTGTTTTCCAAGTGAAATTTACGGATAGAGCAAAATCTATTCATGCGATTTACTTCATTCGAAAACCAAATGAAAAGGAATTAAATTTGCTATGCCTTAAACCTAAGTTCAGAATAAAAAATGATTTATTTCTATTTTTTTTAAATTTCAAAGTAAAAAAAAGACTGAAAAAAAAATTTTTGTTTAAATGTAAATAAATTGGGTCTTTTTTGGTCTATACTACTTGCACTTAGCTTTAAGGCATAGAAAATGGACAGCGCAGGTTACTACAACCAATACTAACACATAATAAATAAATGCCTTGATTTCAACTAAAATTTCTAGGGTATTACTTGGTCACCTTTTGGTGTGTCTTTTACTTAGCCAGTTAATCAGCTAATTACTCGCGTTTCTTTATGAAATAATTACAAATAATTCATTTGTCTTGTGCATCGCCCACTGATCGTGTCGCTCCAAAAATGTTGCCCACAAATACAGACATAAAAATGGATAAATATGCGGATATATATGCGTGTGTGTGATAAATCTATACATGTATACACATAAAACTATTTATTGTTATTTATCTGCAGCTCTAAAGACCTCTAAATACAGAGAGAGATTTTTTGCTGGCCTCGACACAGCAGCAAACCAAAAGTCGGAGCATGCACCATTTACGTGTGCATATAAAAATATATCTACACACACACACACGCACACATACACAGAGATACAACTAAGTAGGTGTGCGTGTGCGTGTGCGTGTGTGTGTGCCTGTGTGTGTGTAGACATTTATTTACCTGACGCATTTTCCGAGTGTCGCAAACGATTTGCGCGCTTCGCTTGTTTCGCACATTTTTCATCTTTAGCCTTTGATAGTTGTTGTTAGCAAGATACCCTGTACTAAGCGAGTTGCTTAAGCGGGTAGGCTTAGTACACAGAAGTTGGAATTTAGTCAAAAGTTTTGTTTTCTTCTGTCTCAGCACTGCTTACCTTTTTTTTTACAGGGTATGCCTTAGTCGCAGCCAAAACACTTTCTAACTCGCTTACGCGTTGTTTTTATTTTCCAAAAGTTTTCAAAGTTTTTGATTTATTTATTTCGTGCTATTTTTACTTGCTGTTTGAATAGTATTATTAATTTGTAACCATTTGTTTAAGGCGTTTAGGGCACATGTCCATATATACACTGATTTCTTGATCATTTTACTTGGCATACCAGTAATTTTCTTTTCGCCTTTAGTTCCTCTACAAATTGATTACTAAATCATTTGCTGTCAAAGAGCTTAATAGTTTTAATCTCCATTCGGAAAATCGTTTTTCATTTTGGCGTTTTTCCGCTGCTTTTCATATTTATGTGAATTTTATTTACACAAGGCAAATGGCAAAAAATACATTAAAGTATTTGAAATGCAAAAATGTAAAATCATTATTCATTTCCAGTCCAATGAAATGACAGCCAAAAGAATAAGTAAAAACATTTTGAAAACAAAGCAAAATTTAAATGATTTCTCATATGTATGAGAAAATAGCATAAATTCCGTGCACAAACGTCATAAATATACGAAATGTTCCACAAAGACAGATCTGGCACAAGAATAAAGATCTCTCGTTCTGTTCGTATCACTCTCCGAGTTCAATTTTAGCATTTCTTTAGTTCTTAACATATTTTGTCATTTAGCATTTCCGCTTCTTCGAAAAGACTTTTCAAATTCATTTAAAAAGACACGGATTGACTGCTATAAAGCAGTTAAAAGTTTTGAATTGAGTTTTGTCTCGCTCGCAAATGCTCTCGTTGTAAAATACTCGTTATTGTGTAAACAGCATTTGGTGGAAAGAAATGTTTGGTGTTTTAATAAAAAACTATTGGTAAAATTAAATCAAATTTTATAATTTTTTAAAAATGTTCTGACAATTAACTACTCGTTGTTACTACTCGTTGTTACTACTCGTTAGAATCACTTTAATTTATATTTGTTTTTAAATAGCAGCTGTTAAGCTCTCAATATTATCTAATAGCTTTCTAAGCCAGTTCGTTATTGATACAGCGAGACATGAGCTACAGCGAGACATGAGCTACAGCGAGACATGAGCTACAGCGAGACACGAGCTACAGCGAGACACAAGTTACAGCGAGACACGAGCTACAGCGAGACACGAGCTACAGCGAGACACGAACTAAAGCGAGACACGAGCTATAGCGAGACACGAGCTACAGCGAGACACGAACTACATCGAGACACGAGCTACAGCGAGAATTTAACTTATTTTTACTCGTTGCTGTAATCGAAGAAAATTTGAAGGCAAAGCGTGTACATAGCTACTCGTTACTTGATGCGATGCCAGTCAAAGCTCTATTTATATAGTTCAGTTCGTTACTTCTAGCAATTACAGCGAATTTCTATTTTAACTACTTTTCACTCGTTGTTCTAAGAGGAAAAATTCGTAAAGCACTCCCCTCGTTGCAGTTAAACTTAGACCTCATAAGGATTTCGCTTCACTCGTCGCTATAACTCGCTGTTAGTTACTCGTCGATATAACTCGCTGCTAGTTACTCGTCGCATTTTCAGCGAGACCTGAATTGAATTACTTTTCAAACGTTTGTTAGTGGTGAGGAGTTTTAAAGTACTCGTTACTAGCTGCACATTCAGCGAGAACTAGAGTGTAGTAACTTTATCCCCTACTACTACTCGTTTCTATTTAAGCGAGACTTGAAGCAGAGCGTGTATAAAACTCTCTCAATTAGTTGTTCTAAAATTCATTGCATGCACGAACTACACGTTATAGAAAAAACTTACTCGCTATCGTTTTGAACGAGATTCAGAGCGCAGCAATTCATTTTCTCAAGGCAATTTGTGAGTGTGCTGTTAAAGCGTTCAAGTGCAAAATGCTCATCATCATCGTCGTGATGAAAAGCATGAACAGTAACAACAACTACAACAACAACAACAAGGGCAGACAGCATCATTCAATTGCTCAAATGTAGAGCATGAATAATTATAATTATGGGAGAAACAACAACAACAACAACAACAACAACAACAGGGAGTGAGACATGGAACTGACATGGAAGACAAAACCAAAACGTCTACAAATGCTGGCAATTAAATGATTGGCATTGATCGTGAAATTTGATAGCAATTGTGCCCACAGCTATTTACATACGAGTAATTTCCTCTAGACAAACTGTCTGACAAACTGGCAATTTGCCAACTGCAATTCGAGCTACTCGTTTTGCAAAACTACAGGATAGGAAATGGCAAACAGGCAGGAACATGATAGGCAGTAGCTAAAGACAAGCAAGTCGACTGCTAAAGACCCTGTAGTGGCATTAAGTATGTGCTACTTTTAGGCACAAGATTCGAGTCTTCTTTGACAGACCGTCTTTATGGCGTCACACCCAAAAACTCATCCCTAAGCCACCCCCTTTGCTTGCCCATGCCCTACAGGGTCTAACAGAATTAGCCATTTGACAGCCGACTGTTTTATTCGTCTACAAATCTAAATTGCATCTCATTTGTTTGCCTCGTGCTGTTGCAAGCTAATGAGGCATTTTATCTTATCAGTGCTAAAGTGTTGCACTCTGGCCACTGCCTTGCGCTACTCCCCTCCCCTTTCCACTCCACCCCCTGCCGAAACAAACCCAGTTTCGATTGCTACAAGTACTAAGTACTTTTATATACTTTCTTTAGCATATAACTAGTCATCACATCAGACACTTGCCAGTTTATTGTGCCAGTTTTTTCTTAGTTTTCCTCTTTTCCCTCTTTTCCCTCTTGTGTTTGCCATATTTCATTTTTATTTCGTTTTTCTTGTAAGTAGAATGCATTGCAGCACACAAAAAATCGCATAACGAGTGCCACTCGTCGCTCTTGTTAAATACCCTGTAACCGAAAGGGCTTGCACAGTGTGGTATTTACAGCGCACTGGGCTAAGTGCATGGGGAGCTTATGGGTTAATGTGTTTTTCCACCTCTTTTTTGTTCATTTTTAAATTTTAGTTTAGTATAAAATTAGTATAAAAATATATTTATATAATATTCAAATGTTATAAATTTTTAAATAGTCAAAACGAAAAAAAAAAAAACAAATTTACAAAGACTAAGTAACAAATTATTTAATTATAATAAAAATCATTTAATAAAATTTAAAATATTTTATTACTTGTAAATTTGTTTTTTCTTCTTTTGAGTATTTAAAAATATAAATAAAATAAATTTTTTTTAAATTTTAAAGTAAATTATATTATATTTGACTCTTAAAATAACACTGTTTTTTTTCCTCGATTATTGGAATCTTAGCAATAATTTGTCAACCATTTTTTTGAATATAGTTTTTAACCTCCTTAAATGAAATTTACTTAAAATATTTATAATTTATTAAGTGTACAAACTTTTAATCGCAACTATGTGAGCTTAGGCTGTGCGATGATCAGTCAGTCACTTAGTTACAAGACTCAGACGATACCACTGCAGTGCTAATTAAGCTATAAATTATGAAATCAGGCTGATTTACAGGGTATACTCACGTTGTGCCCCACTTGGCACTCAGTCCGCTTAGTCACATTCCCACTCACTGCCTCTGGCTCTGGCGGAGGGCGGTACGCGAACCATTTGCCGCTGATCCAAAATGAATATCCAAGAAAAAATTCTTTGTGCATTCGTTGGGCGCATTGCGCTAAAAGCGGCCATAAAAAAATTCTCTGTAAATTTATAGAACTGCGAACAACAATTTGTTGGCGCTTATACTTTTATATTTATTTATTTTCTTTAGTTCCTACCCCTACAGTGCCTCCACTCCTCCCTCCCACCTCCCACCAAATCGATGCAAAAAATGAGTTGCATCGAAATGGAATTTTACAATAATTCCTTGTGGATATGGAATTGAGATGTCCAAGATACATATAGACATGAGTACGTTTGGTACTTAAAATTCAGCTTTTATTATTTCAATTTTGTTTGAATCATTTTCAATTGTTTATGAAACATTTGTAAAAACAAATGAAAAGTTTGATTTATGAGGCACATGTTGAAAATGTTTAGAAAGCTAAGCAAGTTTTGTTTATAAATTTATTTAAATGTCAGCAACAATTTAGCATTTAGTTTTTAATCAGTTATCAGTTAGTAGAGAAGTAAGGAAATTGTTTTTAAAGCTAAAAGAGTTTTTTAACCTGCAGATACTTTGAATAAATCAGCAGAACTCTTTTGTGTGTTTAAATACAGCGAAAGCTCTACTCGCGGACAGCTGCCTCAGGCGGACAGCTGCCTCAGGCGGACAGCTGCCTCAGGCGGACAGCTGCCTCAGGCGGACAGCTGCCTCAGGCGGACAGCTTCCTTAGGCGGACAGCTCCCTTAGGCGGACAGCTTCCTTAGCCGAACTAATTTTATAGTTTTTTAGCTTGATTTTCATACAAAATTCGTGCTCTTGGCGGGACATCTCTCTTGGGCGGACATAAATACTGGTACAGTGGCTGTACGGCCAATGGAACTTTCACTGTATATTGAGCACTTTAATCATTAATTATTTAAGATGATTTTGGTTTCAATGGTTTTTAAAAAAAAAATTTTTGAATTTTGTTTGAACGGTTTTAAAAAAAAATTTTTGATTGAGTTTGTGTTTGGAATCACAGAAAAAGTTCAATAACCGAACGGTAACTGTTTATTGCTATCAATTTTATCAATATATCAATTTCATCGGTTCCAATTTGTATCTTATCGTATCTGTATAAATTGAACAGTTTTGAGCAAGGTGATTTAATCTTCTGACCAAATTTTGAACCACTTTCAAACTGGTGGTAACAGTCAAAGATGCAGAATTGAAACAATAGAAGTTACTAGCTAAAAAGTGAATTTATATAAGCCACAAGTTAAGAGTTTCTTTTGGAATTTAAATATAAATATTAATAATTGATGACAAGAACTAAACAAAGTGTATTAAACCGTTGCGTACAATTTTAATGGTATGGGAATAATGTTAAACTGCAAATACAGTCAATTATAACTATCGACTTATTTAGTAAGCAGTCTTAAAGTGCTTTTAAATTTCCTTTTAATTCAAGTCAAAGTCAATAAATTCGAGCAGTAATTAAGAACTCAACTGAATACAACTAAATAAAGTGATGGAAACAGTTGCAAACTGGTTTCATTTGGGCATAAAATGTAGGAAAGCTTTTGACGTTATCAACATTATCTAATCATGCATAAACTTGTTTACTTTTTGCAGAATGTGGTGGACCATAACTGGTAACTTTGGCAACATTCTACCCATCGATTGGTCCAAGTCGTACACACGGCAGATGCACATGCCGACTCTAAATTTGGGACAGAATCGTACAAAGCAACAGCAGCAACAACACAACCAACAGCAGCAGCTGCAGCAACAGCAACAGCAACAAAATCATCAACAGAATCAACAACATCAACAGCAACAGCAACAACAGCAGCAAAATCAATTGGATGCACAAACACCTGGAGATGATTTCAATGATTTGACCAGCGAGGATGAAGCGGTGGCCAATGATTTGGATATGCATGCACTCATCTTGAACGGCCTCAATGGGGATGTGGATGAGCCGATCAAGACCGTCGAGGAGGTGATCAAGGAGATTGATGACATTATGGATGAAGCGGAGAGTCCGCTCGATGAGCCCGAGAATTGTGATTCGGAGGTTATTGAAAAGGCACGTGAAGTGCTCGGTGCGCCACTCTATGCAGAGAGTAAGTAGACGTCGTGTATACCCCCACCAGTTTAATACCCTGTGCTTTTTTCTTAGAGCTACAGTATCTGAGCAGCACACAGCTAAATGAACTGTACATGGAGATGGAGATGCTCATTCAGGAACTGAGCGAGACACTGATCAATGAGCTGGCGCTGCGCGATGAGCTCGAATATGAGAAGGAACTGAAGAACTCGTTCATTTCACTGCTCTTGGCCGTGCAGAACAAACGGCGACAGTATCACGTGGAGAAGAAACGTGGCAAGTTCCAAGGTCTGTAGCATTTCGGAAGAAATTTGAATTGTGTTTTAAAGTTTGTGTTTTTTTAGGTCCAGAACCGAAGTACTTGACCACAGTTATACCGTACCATCTGGAGAATGGCACGCCCAATAATCAGTCATTGCAGGTGCTGATCAAAAGTAAGTGCCAAAGGTGTTGAAGAAGGTAGAGGAAGGGAGTACATCGACGTAGAAGAAGTGGAATAACACGCTGAGCTGAAGAGCAGACTGAAAATAAGCTACGAAAGCGTGGAGGAGCTGGCAAAGCTCATCAGAGCAGTGCATGCTATAGGAAAATCCAAGACTAAACTAAAACAAATATTCCAAAAAAACAAAGCAAACCCAAAAGGGAAACCTATAGATCATTGATAAAGCTTGATCAAAAAGACTGTTAATAGAGAGATAGAACTAGAGACAAAGTCTACAACTATAGCATAAAAGACCTGTTATAGGAAAACCTATAAAACATTCATAAAGCTTGATCAAAAAGACTGTTAATGGAGAGAGTCTAGAACTCTAGCATAAGAGACCTATTAGAAAACTTATAGGGAAACCTATAAAACATTGATAAAGCTTGATCAAAAAGACTGTTAATGGAGAGAGTCTAGAACTCTAGCATAAAAGACCTGTTATAGAGAAACCTATAGGGAAACCTACAGACCATTGATATTGCTTGATCAAAAAGACTGTTATTAGAGAGACAACTACAGATAAAGTCTAGAACTCTAGCATAGAATACCCGTTAGACTATGCTCAGCAGTTTTTACTAATCCAAAAAGCTTAAGATTTGCTTTAATCACAACTTGTATGGTTTTTCTTTGCAGTACTCAAGGCGATCAATGAGGACAGTCCGACGGTGCCGACGCTGCTAACGGATTACATACTGAAGGTGCTTTGCCCCACTTAAACAAATTACAAGCTGCAATAACAAACACAACAACAACAACAACAGCAACAACAACAGCAAGAACAACAACAATAAGAAATATTTATTATAATACGCTCTATCTCTCTGCCTGTGTTTATACGAGTATATATTTATAATTAGTTATATTACAAACAAAATATACAATGTACTAAAACTGTAATCGAGCAAGTTTTGACACCTAGACGCTCCCAAAGTTACTATCCTAAGCCCCTTAACCCTTTGACGCCTACAATAACTAATACAGTTCGAGTACTCGAAACGGAAAGAGACAGACAAACAGAAAGAGAGAGAGAGAGATGTAGTAGAAAGAGAAAACTACCAAGTAATAAAGCAATTTCAGTCCCTTTAACTAACACACAACACGCCCTCCGCCCCCGTTCCGCCCCTTCCAGCAGCACGCACTCTCAAAGCTTAAGCCATGAAAATAATATAGAGTTTATAATGCCATCTAACACATACTAGAGCTAATTGATTCACATCGATTTCTCACTTACTTAAAACTGCTCTACTCTTCTACTTGCCTGCGTGTGTGTGTGTGTGTGTGTGTATGTGTTTGTTTCCAGCTGTTTTCCAGCTAAAAATCAATTTAAAACAATTGCTAAAATTATATGCTAAAAACATAAGTGTGCAGAGTATTCAATAGATCTGCTATATAACTAAATACATAAAAGAAACACATGCATTAATATATAACCGTAAACTGTATGTAAAGAAAAAGAAAAATAGTAAAAAAAAAGGGGAAGAAAATGAAGAGAGATTTAATTTAAGCGCCTGTTTATATACCTGTATGTTGTACGTACTTTATATGGAGTATATATGTAACTGGAGTATATATATACATATATCTATGTGCTGTATTTGAATAACTTTGTAACTTGCTTCTTTGGCTCTTGCTCTCCATTCGCTTCAAGATGTGCTCCCAACGAGTTTGCATTTTGCTCTAATCATCTCAACTGAACATCAGGTTTATTATATTATATTATAATTATTATTATTATTATATATTGTATTTACTTTTATGTAGTTTAATAATTGTTTTCAATTTTGTTACAAATTTATTTCGAAATCTTTTCAACAATTGTAAATTACTATAATTACGTTAAAATAATTAATAATAATCATGTTTTTTTTCGCTCCTGCGTGGCCATAAAACAATTCTCTATATTTGATTATTTTTTAAAAACATTTGTTTAAAACAATTATATGTAATTTTAATTTGCATGCAAAACGCTGTGTTATTTAATTTTACCAAAACATGCATAAATACAAATACAATTACAATTAACTACAACTACAACTATATAAAATATATTATTAAAAAGAAAAACAAAATCAAAAGAAAACAAGAAAATCGCAAATAAATAGTTTAAAATTCAGTCAGGCGCACAGTGCTTTTATTTATGGTTTTATTTGTTTAAAAAAATAAATATACATCTACATCCAGTTAACGAATCAGCCGTTACAACGGACAGTCCAACATCAACAAAAAGACAACATTTATATCACATTTCACATTTCATAAAAAAAAACTAAACAAATTGTATTTTTCCAAAATATTGAAGCAAACATTTTGGAGAATTTCTATGAGTACACACCACATTTAATGCAAATCTTAGGTACCTTTAATTACAAACAATATTCATACCTAAATTTACCTAAATTCAAAAACCAAAAGACATATAAAAAACATAAGAAAATTAATAAAAAAAAAACTTAAAAAAACAATAATAAATGGCACAAATGTTTACGATTCATATAAATGTTTATATGCAGATAGTATATCTGATATATGATCGCGCTTTATATAAAATACAGATTAAAACTAATAAAACTTGATATTTACCAAAATGCAAATCCAAAATTCAAATAAAAAAAAAAACACTTTTTTTTTAGGTCTCAAAAAGGCTAAAAGAAATTTAAAGAAAAGTGTAATTTGTACATTTATTCAAAGAGTCCATGTTAATGTCGAAAACGTAGACGAGCAAAGTATGAAAATTATATTTATTTGATAAATTAGTAAAGAACAAAAATGATAAAAGACAAAAAAAAAATACAACATGCATATTATATATATGCATATAAATATATATGTATACATGCAATGAAATGCTCTATATACAAAAAGGGAAAAACTTTTAAATTGCTTAAATAAAAACCAAAAATACAAAAGCCAATAAACGAGTATTTATTTTCAAATAAATTACGCTTCCAATTGGAGTGGCGCCAAAATCGAGCACATTGCAACTCAGTGTGGCCACATCGATGGAAAACAGTTGGCGAGCTACCAGACTGTTAAAAAAAGCTGTTGAAAAGAGCACGCCATACGCCAATAATGCTTACTATTAACGCAAAAAGCACAAGTTGCAATTAGAACGCTCGTTGCATGTTGGAAATTGAATTATACCAATCGATTGTCGTCTGTGCAACTGTTATTTAAATGAATCGCGCATTGGGCGTTGCCAGTGTGTACACACTATCCGGTGTTTCAAGCTAATATCGCACGCTGGCTGCTGGCAATCGATAGCAGTCGTGCTCGATAGCTCCCATCACTACGACAACTAGCCTTGCCTATCCATAGTTTTTTTTTTGTATCCAAACAGTAAAATAAGTTTAACAAAAGCATATGCACATCACTTAATTTTTTTTTTCGTTTAGTGTAAAATTTATTTATTTTTTAAGTGCGCGTTAAAAAAGAAAATGTCATCGCGAAGGTAAATCCAATAGGAAAAACGACAATGTACACACACATATACGCACGCACGCACACACACAAGCTCACGCTCACGCTTACACACTCAAATACGAGACTCACACAAACGTGCTCAAAGCACATATGTAGCACTTACACACACACGCGCACACAAACCCATACACATTCCCACACACATGCTCATGCACATAGATACACTCTGGGGCTATTTACATATGTATAAGTATATACAAAAACCAAAAAAAAAAAAAGGCTCAACAGAAAACAAAAAAAGTGAAGCAAAGAAAATAAAACAACAACACTGAGATAAAAAAGTGCAACAAAGTGCTGAAAGTAAATTGCCTCGCAGCAGCCGCTAAAGTAGCCCCCGCCCCCTGCCGCACCCCAAGTTTTATAGCAATATCGGTCGTGCTACAGCTAACAGCTATGGCTATGGCTATGGCTACAGCTACAACTACAGCTGTTGCTGTCTGCCATCTCTGCTGTTGTTGTTGTTGCTACTGTCACGGCTGTTGGGGGGAAAGCAAAAAGGGAGAAGTGGGGGCTGCAGAGGGTTTGGCAGGTGGCTAGGTCAGTGGCTATTGTGAATTTCTGTTTCGTGTGTACTGGAGATGTGAGCACAAAACGACAAAAACTAAATCACGAATATAAATTTGTTCCCCTCACGATCACGACCACGACTTTCGCTTTGTTTGCACCCCTAACGGAGTTGAGCATTTAAGTGTCATATTTGATTGCCCTTAATTTGGTTTAGTATATGTACTACTAAGCATATACAGTGTGTGTTATAGAATTGATTGCACTCACAGTGGGTTATATATTCATTTAATTTATTTTTTTACACAATTTTTCAGATGGTTCCATCCAACGATAACTGGCATCGAAGCTGAAACATTGCTACAGGAACAAGGTTTCGACGGTTCATTTTTAGCACGTCTTTCATCATCAAATCCCGGCGCATTCACACTTTCCGTGCGTCGTGGAAACGAAGTAACCCACATTAAAATCCAAAACAATGGCGATTTCTTTGATCTCTATGGAGGTACGATTTGCTTTATTTAACACACTGCAATTATTTAATTTACTGGTTTTTTTTTTGTTGTTGCACAAAGGTGAGAAATTTGCCACATTGCCGGAGCTGGTACAATATTATGTGGAAAACGGGGAGCTGAAGGAGAAAAACGGCCAGGCAATTGAGTTGAAGCAACCGCTCATTTGCGCTGAGCCCACAACGGAAAGGTGAGTGTCTTCTCTAGAGTATCCTGGTATTCCAATAAGAAACGTTTATAACAGCAGAAGCAGCGGTTGCACTTCACTGATAACAGCTGTTGCTAACAGCTGTTGCTGTTAAGCACGCATGTTTACGTTATTACGCTATTGTTATTGTTATTTGAGACAGTGTCGCCATGCTGTCTTCTATGAAATTCACACACATACACATTAGACCACACACACCGATGTGGACTACATACACGTGCGTATCAGATGCACGCGTATGCGTGCGTGCATGTGCGGGCCTGTGTGTGTGCCAACGTGTGCTTGTGTGTGTAATATGCATAGATATGCTTGTGTTTGCCCATTTCCTTGACCCAATTCTGCATTAAACTTTTGCAAAGGGTTTTATAATTATCAATTTCGATATTTGCACACATATGCAGCACACTTGGGGTCAGGCAATTAGAAGTGCTGCTGAGTAGAAAGGGATCGCCTTTGATTCTTAGTCTACATAAGAAATGAAATCTATGGTATGATCTAGCGATTCTAATAGGGGAGAGCTCTGTTAAAACGTATTTAAACTCTGTAATTGTCAGTATTAAAACTATTTTAAAGAATGACTTGTGATCAAATTTGTGTTCTACTTGTCAAGTTTTTACAAAAGATTATACATTTAACTGCCATTTAGAAAGCAAAAATTTTTTTTTGTTAATTGTAAAAACAGAAAGTAAATAAATACTTTTCTTTAACGCTATTTTACAACACTCTTAATTGACTTTTTAAAGCACTACAAGACTGTACTACATTTTTACCGCAACTGTAAACTGTAACAACTTCTCAGATGTCTTTTAAATTATGTATTTTAGTATAAGAGAAATACAAATTTGTGTTTGCTATGCCAGTTAGCTTTTTCTGGCTTCTTTTTTTTCCAACATTTCTATAGCCTTTTTCCACTGAAACACTCTAAATCACATTTAGCTCATTCTCTACAAATCAAATCAAACTGATTCTATGCGTATGATCGTATGTGTATAAACTATGGTTTGCTGTACAAATTTGAATGGGAAACTCAAACTCAAACTTAAAGTTAAAATTAAAGTTATATTTATATTTAAATAATATAATCGAATATCTATTAATCGTGGCGATAAAGTTGTTCGACTTATTTCCTTTTTTGTTCTTTAATATGTTAATTTATTGTTTGCTATTCGCAATAAATAAAAAACTATTTATTGGCACCAAAAAGAAAGCGACGCGCTGTCTGCTTGGTTAACAGCGCGACAAGAAAAGAATTTTATAGACACGTGCAGATTCTAACATTAACAGAGTGCTGTTAAAACTGATCAAAGAGACTGTTAATATGCTCACGCCTGTTTGCCAGTATGCGCGACTGTGTGTGTGTGTGTTTGAACGCCAACGAAATGTAATGAAATTTAGTGTGAATAATTTCGAAATTCGATTTAACGCAGCAATTCACACATATACAGGTGGACTGTCACACACACACATACATACACCCACAATGTGTTGCCCATAGAAGCAATGCATTGTGTGATTTCTATTCGTTGTTGTTGTTGCTTTTTTGCAACCCACACACACAGGCACACGCACACACTTACTCACACTTGGACAGTTTTATACAGAACAAGCATACGCTTAAGTATTTTTTTTATTTATTGCTTATTAACATTTTTGTTGTCTGACTGTCAAATATTTTATTACAATCGCCTCTCCAGTCACTCAGCGCCTTCATCTTCGTCTTCGTCTCTCTCTCGCTCCCCGAATCTGTTTCCTCTCCGTTTTCATTTCGTCTTCCTCGCCCATGCACTCCCACTCTAATTGTCTGTTGGCATCTCGCTCGCACTGTGTTTAATGTCTTTCCAATTTTGTTGTTTTTGTTTTGTTTTGTATGCTGCTCACATTGTTCTTGGTGTTGCGTTTTCCGCATCCTAACGGTCAGCCACCTTTTGACTGCGCGCTGCCCACCACGCCCACTGACTTTGACCGTCTGCCTTAACTGGCTAATTTTGTTGAGCACTTAAAAATAACCGCAACTGCAATTCAAACTCGAATTCAAATTGCTGCACATATTGATATAATTATGAGTCGCGTCTCTTGAGCTCTTAAACTGTGTTAAGTGCGCCGCGCTGACGTTAAACGGCAGCAGCAGCGACGTCGACGTCGACAGCGGCAGTGGCAGCGAAAGCGATTGCGGCTTGCCCAGCTTCCACTTCACTCTCGCCCGCCATCCACAATCCACGCAATCCACGATATCCACACCCTGTCGAACGTGTAGCATTTGCAAATTTCACAACATGACGTTCTGTGGGTCGCAAGTATTGAAATTATTATTAATTCTTGTTTTGGTTATTTTTATCATCGTATTTATAATTCAAATTTGATTTGTTCCCTTAACTGATCATCCCACTTAGCCCGAGTCTTTCGTCAATTGCCCGTGACGCTCTTGCATTTGATGACGTATCATGCATTGACGGGATTTTAATTATTCTCTCTTGATCAGAATCAATTTAAAATTAGATTTGCCCAAAAAGAAACAAAAGAAAGCGACCGCACTCACGCTCTCTTTGTGTCTCTCCTAAACTCTCTTTAAACTTGCCTCTCTTGCTCTGCTCCTTTCATGCTATTGTTCACTCTGTCTGCCCTTTTCGCACTCTTTTTGCCACTTCCTCATTAGAGTTTACATACTCTCTGCTTTCGAGCCTGCCATTCTTACTCAGTGTTGGCAGCACTTTAGCGCCAATAGAAACTTATATTTTTAATTAGCTAGAAAAAGCTAAGAAATTGCACAAAATATTTATTAGAAGTTTTAAACTTTAACTATGGACTTAAATCATGTTTTATTAAAGCTTTAAACTGTGATAGTCATAAAAAAATATAAATTTTTGTCTGCAGTTAGAATTATGTAAGCTTCCAAACTGGCGGGAAAAAAGGCTGATTTGGCATGTCTACTCTTAGTTCTTCTGCCTTGGACTCGAGTTCACACACATGCATACTCAGTTGTATTACACACACACATACTGACACTTATGCATATGTAAATGTAAATGTTTGTCCGATCTGCTTTGTTGAGGGAGTTTTGAGCTTCCGCCTCAAAAGCTCTGCTCAGTATGCATAGTACGAATATCGTACGCCATTTTGTTGCTGCCCCTCGCTTTGTTTTTGTTATTGTTTGAGCTTGTAACGCGCTTTACAATGTGATGTAATGTGTTGAAAATATTACGCGGAACAAAAACATAATAAAGAAAAGAACTCAATAAAAGACAATTTCGAACAATGGGATTCCCTCCCTAAATGCGACTAATTAAAATGTAAAATTAGTTTTTAAGTTTAAACGGGAATCTTTTTTTTAAACGAAGTGCTTATATTATTGAACAAAAGTATTTTGTAAATCTCTTTAATCTACAAAATAAAGTGTGATTTTTTAGCATTTCTGTATTTATTTATGGACAAAAAGTAAAGTACTTTTTCCGAATTGTGGGGCTTTTAATAATAGAAAAAAGTTTAATAAATTGTAATAAATTAAAAATAAAATCTGTGAATTTTAAAATTCAGCTAGTTGGAAAAAAAGCTAGAATTCAGCTGCTAATCCAAAAACAGCTAGATTTCTAGCTTATAAACTAAGTAAAATTGATAAAACTAGTAAATTTAGCCATAAATAAGCTAAACTCACGGCTTTGCTAACAATATTGTTTACTACAATACCGTCCACAACAATTGCAGTCCACTTACAATCCACTTTTACTCAAGTTCCTTTGGTTTATAACATTAACCTTTTAGTTACGACAACAACAACAACAATAACAACATGAAATGCAAGTTTGTTGTATTGTTAATTTATTGTTTATGAAACTAAAATGTGGCATTTAATAGTTTGTAATTAAAATGATAATTGATAATTGTAATTGCATTACTTTCTTCGCGTTCTCCGGGCATTCCAAAGTCTAATAGTTTTACAATTTTATAGATCTACTTGGTGTCAGTGGGGTGACTGAAGGGTGGAGAAAGGCAGGGAAGGAAAGGTAGAAAGAGGAGGGTAGAGAAGGGTAGAAGGGGGTACAGAAGAAACACTCACAACAAATCTGACAATAATCAATTAAGTTTTCAATTTGTTTTGTGTTGGCGTGTTGGGTAATGGGTCGCGTACCGTAAATACTCGCAACACAACCGCCCACCGTCTCCGCCCAAGCACCTACCGCCCCTCCCCGTCCCCAAACCCATTTCGTTGTGGCTGATTTGAAGTGTAGCTTGAAACGCTAAATGTTTACAATTAAGACAAGCCTACAACAAATGCTTTATAAATTATGCCGTGCACGTTGACAGCTTCTCGAATGTGTATCCGTATAGCTCAGACTGAGAATTCAAATCTGTAGCTATAACTACACAGTAAGAAAATCGGAATTCACTGCCAAACGATGTCAGCAGTGGGCTTATTCCAGTTATATTTAAACCGAGTTTGTAATACTTTTTTAAGCACGTTTCAAATTATTATGAGCTGCATTAAAAATGTTACTTAAATCAAGAATATTTCCGGATTTAACTTTGAATACTTTGGCTAAAAAAAAGCATTTTAGTAGACAATAGTTTTTCTTTCGGTGTATTACCTTTAGAATTACCTGTACTCGTACCTTTCGCTGTATCTGAATCTGTATCTACGACAGCGCTTCAAAGTGGTTCATTTATATGGCATATATAATTTTGAGTTGCTCTCTTCCCTCAAATTATACTTGTGGTGCGTGTCATCCGTCACATACGCCAACTCAAACCACTTGAAAAGTACACTCAGTAGAAGGAGACAGAGAGAGGGAGAATGAGACACACTGACATCCTGAGCTCAGGCAATTAACTATAACGATGCGATCACATCATAAGAATTTTATCACCTATTTATTTGGCCCATTTACCTGCCGCATTCCCTTTCAGCAGATAACAGCATCAACAGCTGTTGATGTAACGTTCTCTGATCACATGATCTAAATGAAAATGAAGTCTAAGACGCTTATATGTAGTTCCCCAAAACGGGGGGAGGCTTAAACGTCATCAACAATATATCTCTGATCTCTCCTGATTGTATAACAAAATGATCACGCTATCACACGATCAAACTATTAAACCATCAAGTGTTCAAGTGTTCAAGTGATCTACACTTTTCAGTTGTTTACTGCTCTAAACCAATTAACTGGAAACGATTCTCTGGTGTGATCAGATTATGTGTTGATCTATAATTTTAATTATAATTGCAAACAATGCGATTAATTAAACTGATTTGAACATTTGAAAGAAAAACAATTGTTTTCTTTTTTATTCTATGAGCAGTAGAACTGATCTAGACTAAACTTAGTTAGGGTGGAGTTAAGTAAAACTATCGGATGAAACTTACTTTCTTATTAACAACGATCTGAACTGAAAATGATCAATAACTGATCAGTGATCATCGTATAGCTTTAAAATTATGTTCAGAAAAAGCTACAGAGGTTTGAAACTTACTTACTTAATAACAGCGACTTTCAGTGAGATCTGAACTAAAAATGATTAATAACTGATCACTGATCATCGCATAGGCTTAAAATTATGTTCAGACAAAGCTACAGAGGATTGAAACTTACTTTGAGTCAGATCTAAACTGAAAATGATCAATAACTGATCAGTGATCATCTTACAGCTTTTAAATTATGTTCAGACAAAGCTACAGAGGATTGAAACTTACTTTCCGTCAGATCTAAACTGAAAATGATTAATAACTGATCAGTGATCATCGTATAGCTTTAAAATTATGTTCAGAAAAAGCTACAGAGGTTTGAAACTTACTTTCAGGCTGATCTAAACTGAAAATGATCAATAACTAATCAGTGATCATCGCATAGGCTTGAAATTATGTTCAGGCAAAGCTACAGAGGTTTAAACCTTACTTACTTAATAACAGCGACTTTCAGTGAGATCTGAACTAAAAATGATTAATAACTGATCACTGATCATCGCATAGGCTTAAAATTATGTTCAGGCCAAGCTATAGAGGTTGGCCACTTAAAATTTTGGCTAGAATAGAGCACTTGATCAGTTTGTCTCAGACTAAGTCGTATTAACATTATACGAAATAATTTCCAAACTGATCTTGTATGGAGGATCAGTAGTGATAATTTGGCTTTGAAAAAAGGATTGTTAATTTATAAAGTGAGTTTGGGGCTCAGCTTAACAGTAGTAACAAAAGATTAAAAAAAAAAAAATGATTTTCAGACAGATCTTGACTTGGCTTTTAGCTGGGATAGTTTCTGGCTGGTTATGACTTTGATTTAAACAGTGGCTAATGACTTCTGATTTTGTTAAATGATTCAAGTTTTCATTTGTATTTGAAACAAGTAGATGTACTTCCCTTAAGTGACTGCATGTTGTAGTTAATCAAATCAAAATTGCGCTGTGTTTGCGCACGAAACTCGAAACTGAGAACAGTTAGATGCTTATGTATGAGTCGGTTCAGTTCGGTTGGGTTTATATGGCCATAGTATGGCTATATGGCTATATGGCTATATAGCTATATAGCCATATGACCATATGGTGAGACAGACGTGTATAAATTATATCCAAAATGGTTTTGCCACACGATTTAAAGCACACGGCACGAACGTGAGGCAAACCGCAAATGGATGTTGACAAAGAGCGTCTTTGTGACGGTACCGTCCGTACGGACATTCAGTACAACTGCATGTGATTATTGATACTGGTAAATCCCGCACACGAATTCAAATTAAAGCCGAACAGAAGTAGAAACAGAAAACGTGAAATCATTGGCGAAAGGTTGTCCTTCACATAGAATAGATCAAATCAATCGAAACCCGGAAGAGAAAGCAACGCTACTCAGACATCATTTACTATATAAACGTACATATAGATACATATGTACATATGTAACTACAGCGACAGTTGTGCAACAATAAACCATATAGAAAATGGACTTTTTGCCCTGGTTTACATTTCCATTTGTTGCTTTTACTCACTTTGTGTAATCCCCCATGCACGTACACCCCAAATATATATACCATACACATATATATTCCATTCCTGCACAGCTGCCTAGTTAATAATAGACTTTTGAGCCTCATAACTTAAAAGCCAGACAATAAAAGAAATGACAATTGTGTAAAGACCATAAACTAGAGATTCATTGTCGACAGGCGACATTCGTATCTACTTTACTTATCGGTCTACTATATATTAAAACTTTATATTTTGCTTTAGTTTTCGATTTTCTTATAAAATTCTTAATGAAGAAATTCACAATGTTGTTAAATTGTTAGTTGTACGGCATTAATAGCTATAATTATAAAGCCCATAAAAGTATCGATATTTCTATCGTTGTTGTGTTATATCATAAGTAGTTAAAAAAAAAACAATTTCATAAGTTTCTCATTTTACGATTGTCATTATTTTCATCATTAATCAGTTTTTGGAAAGTTTTGAGTGTTTGTTTTAATATTTCACGTGTTTGGCTATGGAAATCGATAAATAATGAAATATTGCAGAAAGTATTGAATGCTACACTGATTATCATTTATTTGAAGGAATGTGTAAACAATTGAAGCGTCTCCTTTGGTCTTTTGTAGCTCTAGCTTCAAGCATTTAATTGTATGGCTGTTTTCTGAACTCAAATCCTTAAGTAACTCAAGTCTTAGCTTTTGAAGTTTGAGGCACAGAAGCAGGAACTTCTAGGAAAGCTACGACACCCGAATTTGGAAATGAAAACAATTTGATAACGTCATAACTTGAAAAGTACTCAAGCTATCGGGACCAAACTTACACACTATTTGTATGGTATCATTGGGTCTATTTACACTAAATATCGATTACTGTTACTGAATTCAAATCCCTATGGAACTCAAGTCTTAGCTTTCAAGTTTGAGACACAGAAGCATGAACTTCAAGGCAAGATAGAATCAACATAACTAGGAAACTACTGAAGCTATCGTGAGCAAACTTACACACAATTTGTGTGCTATCATTGGGTCTATTTATACTAAATTTAGTTTAGATCGGTCTGAGGAATCGGTCGAAAATTGTTTATTTGAGTACGGAGTCTTCAACAGTCGACTCTAACGACTGTAACCATTTCTTACTAATTATTAACTGCTTTACTTCAATTGCATGTGATTTATTTATTTAAAGTAAATATATAAAGTGCAAGGTAAAGTAAGTGGTTCATGCTAAATACAATTTGTACAGGGTATCTGCACAGACTATGCTAAATCACGCTCTGTTTGTAATGCGAAGTGTGAATACTTGTAAATAAAGGTAAAATAAGGAACAGAGTATGTAACTGAAAGCACTAAATACAGGGTATCTGTCGGCTATGCCGCTTAATCAGCATATAATAAAACATCTCAAGTGCTCTGACTCTCTTCTTTTAAATAGATACGTGGAGTGTAAGAAATCTAAGCTGCCAACTACAGGGTATCTGCTCTATCGACTATATTTGCTTAGTCGTTGTAATTTGTGTATAGTTTAGTGTACAACCAGTTGAGTCACAAGACTCAGCCACAGTCAGAGCGAGAGAGAGAGAGACACATGAGCATATTCGAATGTCGCTTCAACAGAATTATGCTAAATATGCTCAGCATGTAAATACGACTGACTCATTGTCGCACTGCTTGCTGTGCTCCCCTCTCACTCACAGTCTGTCAGTCTACCACGTGCAAGCAGTGCTGCACTCAGTGCCAGCAGCAGTAAAGCAGTCAAGGGTTTCAAGACAAGCATTGAGAGGTGGCGATTGAGAGAGAGAGAGA
Organism: Drosophila nigrodunni; assembly: GCA_020829145.1. Taxonomy (NCBI): domain Eukaryota; kingdom Metazoa; phylum Arthropoda; class Insecta; order Diptera; family Drosophilidae; genus Drosophila; species Drosophila nigrodunni. Next base: position 14,627,674 of record JACVCZ010000002.1, read on the forward strand.
GAGAGAGAGAGACACAGAGAGACTTTGAACTTGACTATGAATTGATTAAAGCCGTTAAATAGGTGGCTAATAACCCCATGAACAGTTCTTAAAGGCGTCCCAAGTGTCAGACTCCAGACCACAGCAAACGATTCCAGAGTTTCGAGTGGGGACTGGGAATTGGAAACCGTTTGGGTACTGGGCACCGGGTATCGGGTACTGGGCACTGTGGAGTACGGGCAAACCGAATGCGTCGCATAGTTTCGCGCCTCGCATATTAAATTGCGACATTTTGCGCACAACACAAAATTGTTATTAACAATAAATTATGTTTATTTTTATATGATCATTTTCGGTTTTCATGTTGTTGTTGTTGTCGCTCGTCGTGCCCAAATGGTTTTTCTTCTTATTATTTTTTATATTTATTATTATTATTATTTTTATTACTTCGGCCATTGTAGTATTTTTAGTATAGCGCCTGTTTTCGGCCACAAACGAAGGTCGTCGCTTGAATGCTCTTGAAATGCCTGTGAATGAATGCGCGTAGTTTTCTAAAATTAAAAACGAATAAAACTATATTCGTACACTCAAATAGAGTTATTATTCAAAGATCTCGGTAATGCTACGGATCGTTAATTTCAAAAAGGCAGCAGAGAGCAAATCTTCAATTAAATTGGCCCACTCACATTTATTTTTAAAACTTTGTCAACAATTTTTTAAAGCCCCATTGAGATTTGTAGTGAAATTAAATAGAAAATCATTTATACACTGGAAAAAGTGTGTAATAAGTTTACTTAGTTCCAAAACTTTAAAGTTGTAGGTGTAGGAACTTATTTTAATTTAATATTTGTATAGTTTAAAATATGTTTTTGTTTATTTAAACCATTTTAGAACATAAATGGCAGTAATAATATTAAAAAAGATAAAAAAAATTATAAAATAATTGTGTCTAAGGAGAACAAGTTGATTTTATTTAAAGTAAATACATTTCTTACTATTTTCTTAAATTGAAATTCAATAAATAAATAAAATAAATTTAAAGTTAAGAAATCTGGGAACTTCAATAGGCGTTACTTTGTTTAGTTTCTTTTTATTAAACAATTTTAGACTAGAAGTGGGAGTAACAATGTTAAAGAAAAAATAAACAAATTTGTGTCTAAGTAAAAAATTTGATTTTATTTAAAGCAAGCGCGAAATAAACATTGTTTTATATTTTCTTAAATTTAAATTCAGCTTAAATAATATAATGTTAAGCTTAAAACAATTTAAAAACTTAAATAGGCGCAACTTTATTTAGTTTGTTTAAAATAACAAAATTTCCACATTAGTAAAAGTAATTTACACTTGTTTAAAGAGCTCTTTAAAACCCATTTTTATAAACCCATTTTTTTTTTAGTGTTTTTTAAAGCGAACTTTGAAACTTAGTTGAAGATATAGTTTGACATCAGCGTAGACATTTAAAGAATCAAGTTTTCCTTAATTACAAAAAATACCAATGATCTGATCTTGTGACTATTAACGCCTGTGGAGAGGAAAATTTTCTATTTCAATTTCTATTTCTATTTCTATTTTAAGTGGTACTTACAAGATGCCCTAAGACTTGTTATTGTTATTATTATTGTTATTGTTTACCAGTCAGCTAGTGTTGTTGTTGTTATTTACTTAAACATTACATGTACCATAAGGCTTAGGCTGTTAAAAGCTGATTGATGTGATTGTTGTTGTTTTCGACTTTGGCGCTTGACGTACACAGTTCCAGTTAATTCCGATGATGAGGCTAAGCTACTAAAGTGACCAAACGGTTTGTCATCACCAAACAACCCCCACAGAGTGTAGGCTGTCCGACTGTCCCACTGTACCGTGTTCGCCGGCGCACGTCGTCACAAGATCTGAACTGAAATACAACCAAAATTGGCTGCCAAATATGCGCAGCACGTTTCCCTCTGACGTCTGCGGCTGTGCTATGGTATAGCGTTGTCTCTTTCTCTTTCGCTCTCGTTCCCTCTCTGGACAACAAAAGTTCCCCTTAAGAAAATCAAGACGAAAAATTGCCCGCATTGTTGTTAATCGGTTTCAATTTCATTTCCGGTAGCTGTTAACACAGGCGGCGCTTACACACTGCTTTACCATCCCATCCACCTTATGACCATATACGAACTGCTTACGCACACACGTACATGCATACAAGCAGTAAGTTTCGTATACGAATTCTGATTCATGTGTCAAGACAAACAAACGCTTAGCATTTAAATAGCTGCTAAGTGCATACTGTACTCAGTGTGTGTGTGTGTGTGTGTGTGTGTGTGCTGTATGTATTTATGTGCAGTTTACTCACTGCCACACACACATAATTTCAATTAAACTTAGTCATTGTCAACCGGGCAATTTAAAAGTAAAAGTGTCACTGTTAACTACTCGATATCGATACTTAATACCCATTACTCGATGCTATAAGATGGGTAATTTTCAAATGGTGCTTGCTCAAGCAGTGGCTGCCACATGTTGTTGTTGGAAGCAGTGCAAGAAGCAGAAAAACAAAGCGATGCACAGAAAATGTAATGTAATGAAACGAAATGACGCCAACGCCCCCACAAAAACACAAAAAAAAAAAGAAAAACAAAAACAAGCCAACAACGTCGTCAGTGATTACATTTACGTTGTCATATTATGAGCAAGAATTAAGACGATTTCGAGTTGAAATTGGAATTGAAGTCAGTCCCGGTTTGCTTCGGTTTTGTTTTGTGCTGCAATTTAAAACAAAAAGCGGCGCACGCAGTCAGTCAACATTCATTCATTCACGAGCACACGATCTGAGCGCTTAGAACAGAGCGGCAGAGCACAAATCCAGCAGCAAAAGAGACAACGCAGACGACAACGACGACAGCGACGACGCTAGCGACGACGTCAACGAGAGCAGCGAAAAAAACGACAACGACAACGACAAGAATCGACGTCGCGACGTCGGCAAAAACACGAAGTAGAAGTCTGTGCCTTAAGCAAAAAGCTTAACACTTGGCTGCTGGAGCTTCATTCTCGAGTTGCGGTTCAACGGCGCAACAAGCAGTACGCAGTAAGCGTACACGCATACATATAAACGGCAATACGTAAATAAACACAAGCAGTGCAACAAGCAGTCCAAGTGCGTGGGCGGCTTTAAACGATAAACAATTAAGATTTCAAATTTTATTGCATAAGTTGAACTAAAAAATCGCGTTTTAATTTATTATGCCTTCGGCCGCATTCGTATTCGAGCATCTGATTGCGGCACAAACGCGACTGGACGAGGCAGCAGCAAAAACAGCCGCCAAATTGTCATCGAAATCAACAGCAACAACAGCTGCGAAAGCAAAAGCAGCAGAGGCAGCAGCAACGCTAGTTAAGGAAAACAAATTGTTGTCGGTTTTTAAGAAAATTGTGCAATAAAAAGGAACATTAAAACGTTTCAAGAGTTTAGCAAATGCAAAACAATTAATATTGTTGTTATTATTAAAAGAACGAACCAGAAAAAAAGAAATACTATTTATTGCTGTTCAATAACAACAACAAACAAGACAAAGTGTGTGTTTTTCTGCTTGTTTTTCAACTGAGCAAGTTTGTTACACAACAACAACAAGGAGAACAGCAGTTAGAACATTATAAAACGCGTTTAATTCGCTGTGTAAAATATACTTCATTTTTTTTTTAATTTTTCAAAACTTTTTTTTTGTTGTGTTGTGCAAGAAAGTTGTCAAAAAGTGAAATATAAAATAATTGAAGGAGCAAAAGAAGTGCAACTGTCAGAACAAGCAGTTGATCTAAAGAAAGTAGTTAGCAAGCAGTGAAAGCAGTACAGGAACAAAATGCTGTTCAACAAGTGCCTTGAAAAATTGTCCAGTTCGCTGGGCAATGTCGTAAATCACAAACTGCAGGAGAAGCAGGTCTACAACAACAACAACAATAACAACAACAACAGCATAAACAACAACAACAACCTAAATGAGTACAACAAGCAGCGCAATTTTGAATATGAGCGTGCTATACAAGCCCATTATGGCAGTGGTATTTTAAGTGGCAACGAGCGGGCAAGAGCCAGAACAGGAAGAAGCAACAGTCACCCCAAGCTGAAGTGCAGCAAAAGCCAAAAGACAAAGGCAGCAGCAGCAAGAGCAGCAACAACACACGCCACAATTGATGAGCAGTGCAAAAACTGCATGAGCAACGATGAGCTGGCGACAATAATTCGTGGTGACGCCTACAACAACAACAATAGACTACGCCCATTGTCCGCCACAACAACAGCATCCTCGAGCAGTTCCTCCACAGAGTCATTGCATTTGCCACGTGCACCTGCCTCGCCACGAGGCAGCAACAGCAGCAGTGGCAGCAGCAGCGGCCTCGCCTCCTACCCAGTCACGCCCACTTCATGGTCAGCATCGCCGCCAAGTTTCACACGAAATTTTGGTGGCTCCAGTGGCACACTGGCGCTGCTAGCGACCATGCGTGTGCAACTACATGGCTTTAAGTGAGTAGCAAAAAAAAAAAAGTTTAAGAAACGCGCGGGCAGTTAATTGTGCGCGTTTATAAACGCGCGCGGTTTTCCAACTGCTTGTTAGAGCTAGTAGCTGTAAGCAGTTCAGTGTTTAAGGAGTTGGTTGGGGAATTTGAAACATGTTAGACACAAAATAGGCGTCTGTAAAGCACAGTGTGTAGAGTTGGCAGTCGAAAGCTGTGTGAGTTGACAGCTGTTTACCCTTACACGCCTAGCAGATCAGACATTTTTATAGAACTTTTTTAAAGCCATTAAAAGCGGCTAAAAGGGTGTAATTTTGCAGCTATTTTAGCCGAACTGAGCTAGTTGAAAGCTTATATAATTTGCTGTGCTTAGAAAGCTTTGCCGAGGCATTGATGGACTGTATGATTGATATGATTGATAGCTCGCGTTTTAGCAGTAAACGCTCTGTTAAGTGCTCCATGTCTAGTTGTGATTCTGGCAGTTTTGAAGCTCGTAAGATGGAAACTTTAATATGTCTAATAAAGGACACTCCGTGGAAGAGTCTGCTACCTCTTCTGCTGCACTACAGGGACTTTAGCTGTCGTTTTACTCCACTTGTTTCGCGTTTTCCGCTAGCTCTTTTTTTTGGGCGGCGCGTGCGCCACACAAATTAAATTGCTGTGCTTGTTGTTGTTGGCTTATTAGAGATTGTTGTTAATGGCAGAGCAACAACAACAAGTTTAATGCCTGGAAATTGTCATGTGCCCAAAATTGACACGCAAATGAGTTGAAATATTTAAGCTAAACATCAGCAAAGTCAACAAGAACAACAGCAACAATAATTGAGGCTAGTGACATTCTAATACATTAATAGACGGCTAAAAAGCGGTGTGTCAGTGTGTGTGTGTCAGTGTGTGTCTTGTTTGCTTATATGGTCAAGATGGATAAACAAAACGCCTGCACGTCTCATGTTCAGTTTTCTTTGCTTTTGTTGTTGTTGCTGTTGTGCTTTCTTGTTTTCATATTTGCTTTATTTTGTTGTCTTGTTTGTACTCTTATTTATGATACGTTGACGTTTTTTCAATAACAGCCAAAACAACAAGTTGACTTTTAATTTAACTTACAGGGTAGCGTCAGTTGACAGCTTAAACAAGCTGGAGAAATTTTACAAAATTTATTTTAATATAAATATTAAATACAACGATTTGCATCTACACTAAATGCCAATCGATGAATTAAATATTTATATTAAAATACAATTTTTTTTTGATTTTTTGAAAGCAGATTTTCAAACAGTTTTCAAGCTTATAAAAGAAAATAGACTAGAAATTAATAAAAAACAAATTAACAATATAAACAAGCACAGAAAATTAAGAAGAAAAGTAATAAAACAATAAACTTTAAATAGTTTAATTTTATTACAAATATTTAACTGAGCTTAGTGCATAAATTTTAGATATAGAAAACAGAAAATAAACTACAAAGTATATATAAAAAATGAATCACTTCACATAAACTAAGAAAAAGTTAAAAAAAATACATCAGGAATGTAATCAAAAAAAAAAAAAAAAAAAAAAAAAAAAAATTATTAATTTCACTTACAATTTTTAAAGCAAATCTATATAAATTGGCTGTTTTTAAAATTGAGGAAATTAAAAAACTAAAATAAATAAAAATATTACAAAATAACTCAACACTTTCAAAGTTAATAAATAAATAAAGCAATGATACAAAAATAAAAAATATCTATAAAAATGGTTTATAAAAATAAAAAATAATAATAATCAATTAAAAAATTGAAATAAAACAAATAACTGCTTAAAAAACACAATTTGTTGTATAAAAAAGGGTTTAAATAATTTATTAAAATGCAAGCAGAAAAATAAACAAATTCAGTGAAGTATGAGCAACTCAAGAGTAAAAAATAAATTAATAATTTAACAAAATAAACAACATAGGCGACTAAATTAAAAACTATTTTTAATATTTTTTTAAGCAGCATATTTGGTAACAAAAGTTTGCCCAAATTTCCACTCAAAGTCTAGCTGAACTCACAGCTTGAAAGGAGTTTATTTGTTTAAGTAAACACACCATACTTTAATGCCCTAGGGCAGAGTTATCAAATACTTTTATGAATTCTTTTAAACACACATTAAAGTCCACAAATTCTTTAATTCCGATCTCCATCTCCATCTCTCAGTCGCCCACACGTGTTTTTGTTTATTTAGTTGAGTTGTTTTCTGATTCGTTCTTGTTTTTGCATACTCTTAATTTGTTTATTATTGATTTTAGTATTTAGAACTGGAAACCGAAAACTGCGACACTAGTTCTAATGAAATTTTCTAAGGCATTTATCGCGACAAGCGAAATTCCTGGCTCATATAAATAACCAAATGAGCGACAGAAGAAACGTGAGACCACAGACGAGAGTCTGATAAGCAGGCGCGTATACCTGGGAAGCGTATCTGGCACACAGTATGCCCAAGTAGCCCCCCTCTGCTACCCCCTTCTGCTACCCCCTTCGTTCAGTCTAAATAAACGCGCTTGTTATCTGGATTTACAGTGAAGAGAATGCATACACATATCTATATATCTATATATCAATGTTTACCCACTCACTCTACAGCTTCTGCTCATTCTTTGCCCTGTCGTCGCGTCTGAGTTTTCCCCGCTTTCCCCTCTATTCCCTTCCCCCTGCTTCTCCTAATGGAAAGTTTTTGCCGCTACTAATTTGATTTGCGTTTCTTACAATTTTGGCATCGTCACCTCCAGGGTCACTTTGTTGCACTTCCGGCTGTGTCTGTGTGTTGTTAATCGACAGGGCGATTAGTTCGCACAGTGGGTCAAATTGCAGTTTACTGTCAGCGTCAAGTGTTAAGTGCCTTCAAAGCGCACTCAATTAACGGTTAATCCATCCGCATTTCCAGCTGCTCACTGCCCACTGCTCGCTGCACTGCTTGTCACTGCACTGCTTGCCTTCAAGCTGCTTCAAGTGGCAACATTTCATGCAATTGTAAATTGTTTTTGTTTCGCTTTCCGCTTTACACGGTTTTTCTTTGTTATTACTTGGGCAAATGAAATAAATTAATTTACCACAATTCATGCAAAGCTTAAGTTAAAAATTAAATAAATATGTAAACAACAAAAAGTGGATGAAAATTAATGAGATTCAGTTGCGTTCTGTTTGCTTTACACAAGTTTCGAGTAGAGGCCATAAAACTTTAAACTTTTCAACAATTTGCACTTGAGCAACTCTCCCTCTCGCTCTCTCACTCTCTCTCTTGCTTACAATACCAGCCTCCAGCCTCCAGCTTTTGTGCTTTTCAGCTGCGATGGCACACAAAATTGTGTGGCTGTAACAAATGTTAATTAAAACGATATACATGCATTAATTTCAATTTATATATTTATTTATGCATATATATGCATAATTTGAGTCATATATATGGATATGCGTATTTACAATTGAGATTTGGATTCAAGTCGCTTAAATTCAAACTGAGACAAAGCTGTTTGTTGACCTTTTTGCCAGCGAACTGAACGCAATTCATGAATGGCCAACAGCGACAAACGACGCACGTCCACTGCTTCCTGTGTGTAACTGTAACTGTAATTGCAACTGTAACAGCTGAGCTGCACTGAGCGTGCCTTTGGCAAACACTGCTTGAACTGCACACTGCATACCCTATCAGGCAGTTCATGGCTAAGCAAGCAGTACACAATTAATGTACGCACTGCAAATTAAGTTTGACTTGTTTAAATAAAGTTCCTTTCAAGTTTAGGCCGTAAAAATAGTTTAATTTAATTTAATTCAAGCATAAGTAGAAACTGGCATACACAGCCCTTTAGCGACCCGTTTAAATTATTAGAGGGTATGCATGACTTACACACGACACTTACGTGACGCAAACGGTAGTCGGAATCAAAAATAATTTTTAAATGCGCCGGCAATTTGAATAAAAAGTGAATATATTAAGTATTTAATTGCTTTTGAAGCCAAATTTAACAATTTGTTCAGTTACGTCGCATAAAAGAAAAACGTGAAATCCGATGAAAAATAATTGATAATAATAACAAGAAAGAAAAGTACAGTCGAGCGCGCCCGACCGTATAATACTCTCTGCATTTTCCCGATTAAATTATTAAAATCGGTATCCAGATATTACAATGAATAGTACTTGCATTAAAACACGTTGAAACAAAAACAATCTAAGCATAATCAAACACACATCTGTTTGTTTGTTGCGAATACACATACGTTTGACAATATATGATGCATGCATGTATGTATGTGTGTATTCGGCGCAGCCAGCGACCGCGGGCAGCGCTGCCGCCACACAGGCAGCAAAAACGTTCGAGCATGTGCTTGTGTGTTTCTGTCTCGCTTGCACCAATGGGTTGATATTGCGTTCAATTAACAATATTGTAACGCTTCTAGTTTTCTTGTTTATAGTCCGATTTTAATGCGCCTTTCAGGATAGTTTAATATAGTTAGTCTCCACACCAGTTATAAACTACAATACTGTACGATACGGAAAAAACGGCATTGAAGCTTGAAAACTATTTTATAAATTGTGGGAAAAGTGGGCGTGGCAGTCCAAATTTATAGATGGCAATGCAACTATGCTGTCGCTAGGAACTCCCGTACAAGAATTGGTGATCCTAGGTGCCATAGTTACTGAGATATTTGCCGAAAACACCAATTTTTCACGAGGTGTGTCCAGTTTTTTGCTTTTTGTGGGCGAATGGGGCGTGGCATCGAAAAAAAAAAAAAGATTCTTGTATTGACTGACTAAATATCTGATCGTTTGACACCAAGCTCGAACTTGTAGCTCTTACCATCTCTGAAATCTGTTTGTTCATACGGACAGACGGACAGACAGACAGACAGACAGACAGACAGACAGACAGACAGACAGACAGACAGACGGACAGACGGACAGACGGACATGGCTATATCGACTCGGCTTGTGATGCTGATCAATAATATATATACTTTATGGGGTCTGCCACGCCTCCTTCTGCCTGTTACATACTTTTGCACAAACCCAATATACTCTTGCAGAGAGTATAAAAATAGACGCAGTGAGTTTTGTGCTAATTTGGTCAATTATCGCATTGAATCACTCGCTGTGGTGCCAGTAGCAGAAGCAGAAAGAGTGGATAACGAAAGAAAGAAGAGTGAGAATTGTATAAAGAATTGATTAGAGCATTGATTTGGAATTATTTACTGGCTGTAGACGGTCTGTGCCAGCAATGCCAATTCCAGTTGAACGTGCGGTGACAAAAGCTAACAACAGTGTGCTATAATTCATAATGATTTCAAATTAATTACATAATAAAGCAAGTGACTGATCTATCGATAACTGGCAGAGCAATCTATCAAACTATCGAGCATGGTTTCAATGCCATTTCCGGTGCTAAAATTAACACTGTTATCGATTCCGCCTGATTTCACCTTGAATATGTAACGATCGGCAAATTGTGCCGAGTCTCAAGTAATGTAAATTCAATAAATATATAGAAATAGCTACAGATATGTGTGTATCTATTAATAGTACTTGCGGAAGATAAATCGTTAGTGGAGGAAAATGTTGAGTTGATTACTAGGAATTCACAACGCATGAGTTTCGTCAGCTGAGCATGTTTTATGATAACTATGACCCCAAAATAGGCGACAACAAAGCCGTTAAATCGAAACCGGCTTAAGGACAACTTGGGCCAACTGAAATCAAAATCAATTCGATTGATTTGTTTATGCATAGAATAAAGTATAGAAGACTGTAGTGTAGTGTAGTGTAGTGTAGAATAGTTGTTGTCAGCTCGATTACGATGCTGGTCTCTATTCTGGAGACACACAAACACACAGACACACTCGCATATCTACACATCGCTTGTTTGACTACAACTACTGAGCGTTTGTCTACTTACCGCTCAGCGAACTGAATCTGTTTGCATTTCTAATCAAATTCAAAGCAAGTTTTTTAAGTTAGTGTTATTTATGCAAAATACCACAGGGCAACAGCACAAAGACGCTTCAAATACAAACAAAATAAAGTTGGGCAAAACAAACAAGCGGAGAGTGGCGACTAGTGAATGCCCTGTAAGCATCTAGTGGATTGGGCTTTTATAGTTAGTCGCTTCTGGGCAGAAGGGGTGTGAACTGTGTTTCTAAAGCACTGCAACTGCTTGCACAGCGTTTAAGCCACAGCTTCATTGAACTAGTTCACTCTGCTAGGAGTCAACAAACTAGTCACAAACTTTTTGATTACACAATCATTTATTTAAACCTCTTCGTCTACGTTTTGCTCACTGGTCTCTGGACTGCTTTGCCTTGCGCACTGCTTGCCACATGTGTGCGCATCAAGCAGTGCAATAAGCGGCTGTTGACAACTTGTCTTGACTTTTGATGCCTTTTGCTTTCTGTGTCAGCCAATTGTTGCCATCAAATAATTATATATTTATTTTTATTTACATGTGTCTGTGTCCAGGTAGAACTGGCCAAGCCAGAGCCTTATATGTATGTAGATCTCAAGTCTAGTCAGCAGTTGAATAACAACAACAACAACTAACACTTTTCCACGCGTCGCATTTATAGCTGTTTGCCTTGCATTTTCTTCGTTGCGATGCGAAACGATTCAATTCGATTCAATTCGCTTCGTTTCGATTCGTTTTTGTATTTGCACGCTGCCTTTGCCTGTAAGCTTAGCGTTATGCGTGTTTTCTGGCTGTCGGCATCGCACTTTAGTATTTGTTAGTTGTTGTCATTTGGCGCTTCTCACATGTTTGCATTTTGTGCAGTTCATAGTTGCACTTCAAGTGCGCACGTAGCCAGGCAAACACAAAGTGAGACAGTGTGAGAGAGAGAGAGAGAGAGAGAGAGAGAGGAAGGCGGTCGGTCAGAGCAGAAGAACGACAATAATTTAAGCAAACGGTTCGAGTCGCTGAATAGAGTCATTCAGTCAATAGCTCAGCTCTTTGCACTGCAGTCGATAAACACTGCTTTCCCCGCGCACTGCAGTCGGTCGGTAAGCAACTGCTTTGATTTAAAGCGACACACACACACACATGCACTGCTTAGTTCTAAGTGAAAACAACGCGAAACTTTTGCTAATTTCCATTCCCATTTACTCTTCTCCTTTCAGATGGTTTCATGGCAATCTTTCTGGCAAAGAAGCTGAAAAATTGATATTGGAGCGTGGCAAGAATGGTTCGTTTCTTGTGCGTGAATCTCAAAGTAAACCTGGTGATTTTGTGCTTTCCGTGCGCACAGATGACAAAGTGACGCATGTCATGATTAGATGGCAGGTAAGTGCCAAAATCCCATTTGTTTACTTTGGCCAACAGTGGCTAATAGAATGAATGCAAATCGATTTGTTGTCGAGAGCAATCTGTAAGCAATAATAAAACAAGCAAGTACCAATAACAGCAACGGCAACTGAGACAAGTAATGGCAAACGACTGGTCGTAAAGTTCCTCATCGTTTGACCTTGAATTAGTTGTATGTATGCAACTTGTACATACTCTAACTACATGTGTACACACACACATACGGTATATACTTGCATGTGACGGGTAAATACGTGTGCTTAGCTCATTTGAGCACAAATTGCAATTACATATTTACTTATTGTCATCCTATTTAGGAGCTAATTCAATTTTTTTCGTGCTTTTTGCACTCACAGCGTATGCGTAATATAAATGCGCACTGCTTGACGCCTGGCAATGCCTAACAGCCCGCTGTTATTCCTAGCTCTGCACTGCTTGTACACTGCCTGAAGCAGTTCCTGCAGCTTCAAGGGAGCAAACAATTTTAGTATTCAATTTGCAAACTAAATTTAAACATTTCCAATTGAATTATGCAAGTTTTTTGCTGCTGCAAAACCCACATTAGCTTACCAAGAAAATAACTATAAATAAATACTAATTTACAAACAATTATACATAACATTAAACCGTTTTTCGACGAGGGTATTTTTTGTTTACTTGTGCTACAACTAAGCATGACAAACCCATATTTTAGTCAATATAAAGCGGACATGCATATTTACTGTAACAAATTACAAAAAAAACACACACTCACCAATAACCTACTACTGTAATTCCCCACAAAAAATGCAACTTTTTGTTACAATTGTCGCTTTTTGACGCCATTTTTTACAATAATGTTATTTACATGACCAGTTGATCAGTTTGTTGCTGTTGCTGTATTTATTTAGATTTGACATTGCGGTCACGTTTGCACTTTTATTAGCTAATTGTGTAGCGTTTTTCAATTAATTTTATTGTTGCGGTTCAACGCCAACGTTAACGCGTGCTACCCTGTAATTAGCGGGGTGCTCGCAGTCAACGGGGTATGCTGCGTTTCGGTTGAATAACTAAAGTTATGAGCGCGCTGTAACGGAGATGTCAAATAAATTAACGTAGAACTTGCAACGAATATTTAGAAATTAAATACAGTTCCGGAAAATCTTTTTGCTTGTTACATAATTTAAAGAATTGTAATTGGAGAGCTCCCAATTAGATAACAGTCCTTTCTGAATAAGCCGCTGTTAACTGCACAGAAAGCAGTACACTTCAGCTTACCAGTGAGCAGTAGCTTCCTGCAGGAAGCAGTGGGATCAAGCTCGACAGCGCAACAGAAAGCAGTACGATCAAGCTTAAGATAGCAACAGGAAGCAGTAGCTTTTACCACTAAACCGCAGAAAGCAGTTGCTTTTGCAGTGCACACATGAAAAGTATTAACTAATTCAACTGTTTTTCCTATCTTTATGCAGGATAAAAAGTACGACGTTGGCGGTGGAGAATCTTTTGCCACACTATCGGAACTAATTGAGCACTACAAACGCAATCCAATGGTGGAGACATGCGGCGCAGTGGTGCATTTGAGGCAGCCCTTCAATGCGACACGCATAACAGCAGCCGGCATAAATGCACGCGTCGATCAGTTGGTTAAAGTAAGCGAACTTAAAGTATTTGACAGGCAGCAAATGCTGATTTGGTAACTTATTTCTTACAGGGTGGTTTCTGGGAGGAGTTCGAGTCACTGCAGCAGGACAGTCGAGACACATTCTCACGTCACGAGGGCTACAAGGACGAGAATCGTTTGAAGAATCGTTATCGCAACATATTGCCCTGTAAGTTGTACGCTTTACTTGATGCTGATGAAATGTTTCTATTAACTTTCTTTCTTTGCTTAGACGATCACACGCGTGTTAAGCTGCAGGATGTGGAGCGCAGTGCACCAGGAGCCGAGTACATAAATGCCAATTACATACGTTTACCCACCGATGGCGATCTGTACAATATGAGCAGCTCCTCCGAGAGCCTCAATTCGGTGCAATCGTGTCCCGCCTGCACCGCCGCCCAGACACAACGCAATTGCCGCAACTGCCAGCTGCTGAACAAGACGTGTGTGCAGTGTGCGGTGCAGTCGGCCACTTTGCCGTACAGTAATTGTGCCACCTGTGGACGCAAATCGGATTCGTTGAGCAAACACAGACGCAGCGAATCCCTTTCGACGACATCCACAAATGCTTCGGGTTCGGGCACCGGACCGGGCACACCCACCGCCAGTGGTTCGACATCGACAACCGCCTCATTGAACGGCTGTCTTGCTGTGCTACTCAAGAAACATTGCGGTGATGCCTCACCACCGCCCACATCGAGTTTGTCATGCTCGAACACCGTCTCCAGTTCACTGCTGAGCGTGGAGCGCGACATGTTCAAGACATACATTGCGACACAGGGCTGTCTGGCCAACACCAAGACCGATTTCTGGAACATGATTTGGCAGGAAAACACACGTGTCATTGTCATGACCACCAAGGAGATCGAACGTGGCAAGTCAAAGTGTGAACGCTACTGGCCTGATGAGGGGCAGTGCAAGCAGTTTGGTCATGCCAAGGTGCAGTGCATCAAGGAGAACTCCACCAACGATTATACACTCAGGGAGTTTCTCTTCTCGTGGCGCGATAAGCCCGAACGTCGCATCTATCACTATCATTTCCAAGTTTGGCCCGATCATGGTGTTCCCGCCGATCCTGGCTGCGTTCTCAACTTCCTTCAGGACGTCAACACCAAACAGAGCAGCCTCGCTCAGGCGGGCGAGAAACCCGTAAGTTGAACTTGAAGTTAACTTTAAAGTTATGCTCTGATTTACTTAAATTCTATTTCTAACTTTATTTAGGGTCCCATTTGTGTGCACTGCTCGGCTGGCATTGGCCGCACGGGCACCTTTATTGTCATTGACATGATTCTGGATCAGATTGTACGCAACGGTAAGTCGAAAGAGGAAGTCTCGAAAGATTGAGGGAGTGTGAAATTGTAACAGACAACTGCTTGGCGCTGTTAACTTTGAACTGCCTACAGCTAGCTTCAGTGCCTAAGCAGTGCATAGCTCAACAGACCAAGGACTGCAGACTGCTCTGCTAAGCAGTGCATTTGATTACTGCTTGCATTTCTAAACTTGTTCTCTTTCGTTTTTCTAGGTTTGGACACCGAAATCGATATACAGCGCACTATCCAAATGGTGCGCTCACAGCGCTCGGGCATGGTCCAGACAGAGGCACAGTACAAGTTTGTCTATTACGCCGTACAGCATTACATACAAACGCTGATCGCACGCAAGCGGGCCGAGGAGCAGAGCATACAGGTTGGACGCGAGTACACCAACATCAAGTGAGTTTGCAATTAAAACTTATAAATGGAAATGTCTTACTAACTGTACTTGTGTTTTCTGTAGGTACACGGGCGAAATTGGCAATGATTCACAAAGATCTCCACTACCACCAGCAATTTCTAATCTAAGCGTAGCAAGTAAGGCGACAACAGCAGGAGCAGGAACAGGAGCGGGGGGAGTCGGTGCAGCTGGAGCGGTGGCGTTAACAGATCCATTGGCAGCGATAAATGCAGCAGGCAGCGGCAAACATGTCTCGAAATTGCAGCCACCATTGCCGCCATTGGGTGCCAGCAACAATAATAACAGTGGCAACAGCAGCAGCAACAGCAACAGCAGCAGCAACAGCATTAACGGCAGCAACGCCAACAGCAATGCCAATGGCAATGGCAACATTCTCGGCAATGGCAGCAGCAGCGGCAGCGGCAGTGCAAACATGCGCAAAACAAATTTTTATAGTGATTCGCTGGCAGCATTAAAGCAGCAGCAGCAGCAGCAGCAACAGCAACAGCAGCAGCAGCAGCAGCACAACGATCAAGCAGCGACGCAAGCGTCGACGCAAGCAGCAGGTAAGCAGAAACAGGTCATGGGCCGGCCGGGTTTACTTAAGTTGCTCACCAGTCCCATAATCTTTCAGCCAAATACAAAAACATTCCCAAAGACATGAACATTTTGAGGCAGCAGCCGCACGTGCCACACGTGCCACATGCCCCACATGTTGCATACGCTGCTGCGCCTGCGCTGCCGCCGCCGCCGACGCCGCCGCGCAAAACATGACAAATGAATTTCTAAATCATAAGCCAAACCACACACACACACACAAGCACACACATACACAGTTGTTACGCTTGCTCTCACAGAGAGCCAGTTTGCGAGAGAGAACGAGCGAGAGCGAGCTGAAGAGTTAAAGAGATGAAGAGCTAAAGAGTTCATACACACACACACACACAAACACATGCACAGGCACAGCCACAGCCACATGTATACTCCTCTCTTTTACACTCACTCACACGCACTTTCTTACCCTTTCCAACTGTAGCAAAAGTGAGAGCGCAAAGAAGTTTCTGATTTCTCATTTCTGATTCTGTTTTAATTTGTATTTCGTTGTGTGTATTTTATAAAATGTAAACCACAGTGTTCTTTATCCTCCACATAATTTCTGTGTGTGTTTTACTCTTTTTTGTTTCCTCGCTCTCCCCGCCCGCTAAGCCCGTAAGCCCGTAAGCTCCTAGTAACTAGAATTGTGAATGATATACATACATGCGTATTATGTCAGTATATGTGTATATGATCACATTTGATCTGTAACAAAACAAAAGAGAAAAGAAAAGAGAAAGAAAAAATAAGAAAATACCAACAACATGAGGAGAAGCATATTGTTTTAGTGTTGTAAGTGTTAAAAAGAAAAACAAAACAAAATAAGTTAAAACATAAAAAGCGTTGATTGTGATTCAAAATAACGGCGTTAAACGGAACAGAACCGAACGGAACAGAACGGAACAGAACGGAATAGAACAGAACAGCATATAACAGAGAACAGAATAGAATAGCTTAGTATAGTGTATAACTGAGTAATCGAACAGATAAAAACGTAGAACAGAATAGCGGCAAGCGCATAAGAATTCAATCAATTTGCAAACAAGGTAAATCAATAAAAACAAAAGAAAGAAAAGAAAAACACCAACAACAACAACAAGAACAGCAAAAACGCAACTAAAATATGTAAACAAATAATTAACAATCAACAAATCAAGTTTCCACACATTTGCCTTGTTCCAAGAAAATAAGCATAAAACAATTAAATTAATTTAAGCTGATTAAGTGCATAAGTTTATACTATTGAAAGTCTTTCTAAATTGTAACAACACCCCCACACCCCACTCCCAGCCCCACCCCCAGCCAGTCCTTTTAACGTCACGTGTTTTTTACATTTTTAGTTTAAACTTAAAGTTATTTCCATTTATTGTCTCCTAACTGTAATGAGTGTAATTCTAACTGTAACTGTAACTGTAACTGTATTCTGTATATTGTTTCTCTCTCATATATATTTTTTGTCGATTTATGTATTTCGCTTTTATTTTATACGAATATATAACTTATCAGATTTATTGTGTTACATTTTAAATGATAATCGATTTAGAAATTATTATAATTATTTTAGTACTACAATTATTATGCATAAATATACATTATTATACTATATCTATGTACGTGTGTGTAACTCTATTTTTTTTTTGTTTTTTTTTTTGTAATTCTACATTTTGAAATATTGTTTGCGTGTGTGTTGTAATTGTAACTGTTTTTTATTGTAATCTGTGTATTTTTTATTGAACGAAGGAAAGAGAAATGCAATAAACAAGAAAATTGTAGCTTAAGGCATGACTTAATTTTGTTAACAATCACACACACACACACACACACCAACACACATACACACATACAGAGCAAACATTTTGAGTAATCTTAATTAATTAAAGAGAACACAAACAAACCAACAATTGTAAATTAAATTAATTTTGTAATTTTTATTTTAACGCTTTGCATAAGTGCTTCAAACTGTTATAATTATTTTGAAAAACAAAACAAAAAAAAATTGGAAAAGAAAGAAAGAAAAAAGAAGAAAACAAACAAAAAAAAACAAAATTATATTTGTATTTATACATGAAATAAAACATTTTATATGCGATCATTGCAAATGGACACCGAATGCAATATTATTTTACTTTTTATTTAACGCTTTTTGTTTCATTTATGCACCAAACACTTAAATTTTGTTCGCTTTTTGTTTCATAGCTAGATTAAAAGATGCAGCACGAGCGGCGCTGTTGCCGCTTTGCACACAAAGAAAACGAAACGAAACGAAAACACCAAAATGAAAACGCATAAATTGCGATGCTGCCAAACTTCACCAACTGTAACTTTTTGTATGATCCTGTCAACGGCTCAAGCTGTTACTAATCATCAAACTAGGCCTTATATAGTAAATTAAATAACTCACACACACAACTCAAAGAATAATAAATCCCAATGAGCAATAAAAAGAAGTGTAAACAAATAATGAAATCAATATATAACAATAAAAACACAATCGTGTTCAGTAATCCCCATAGTTTTATAACAACTTGAACTTAAAGTTTATACTTAAACCCTTCCAAGAAAACAATCACAGACAAGACTCCAAATTCAAATTGTTGAGTTTTTTTTTTGGTTTTCAAGTTTATTTTTGTTAATTTTTTGTTTTATGCTAGTATTCTGTACCCAAAGATACTCCATAAGCAACAACTGTAAAGTAAACAAAAGTAAAGTTATAAAGAAACCACAAAAATGTAAAACTTGTGAAACATTACGCACATTCATAGTTAGTACGAGTATTTGAACTATTAATAGAACACATATTACATATGTATTTGTAATGCTGAAGCTTGGCTTCGCTCCGGATTCCGGAACTAACTGAGGGCAAGTTTGTTAAAGGAGTTTGTAGTTTAAGTCCTCAAACGAATTATAGAAAGGCAACCTCTTGAATGCTTCCAACTTGCATGTAAAGTTAGCAAATATATTACTCGATATATTCTATATATGGGCAATTCCACTCAGCTGTCAACAAAAGCCAAAAAGTTTTCCAATTTAATAAACAAAAGAATTTCCATTTGGGCAACACTTTGCAAACTTTTCCAACATTAACAACAATTTTCAATTAAACAAAATTCCAGTTTTAAAAAAAGTAAGTAAACAAAAATGTTCCTGAAAAATGCAAGTAAAATTGTGGTACTTTTTAAACATAGTTTTTAAATTAAATTTAAATGTAATTTGAGGGTTTCAAGGCAGTAAATTTAAAATTAAGCATAGAAAAATAAATTTCAATATTTTGTTCAGCAATTCCCACCAAATGCCCCATTCGACATGCTGGAAATGCCCATATGCGACAATTTATCGCTTTATACAGCTTATATTATTAATAATTGTGCTAAATTGTTAACAAACAATAGCACAGCCTTCAAGCAAACTGAACAATTGTATGTTTAAACCATTTGAAAACATAAAAATTTAGTAATAAACGAATTAAAGGAACTGGAATACAATTTGGAAATGGTTATAAAGCGGGAAACAGCTGGAAACAGCTGGAAACAGCTGGAAACAACTGGAAACAAGTGGAAACAACTGGAAACAACTGGAAACAACTGGATGCAACTGGAATGCCAAAGCACAAGAGGCAACAACAACAAATTATAGTTAATATATTTGCATGAAGATTACGAAACTCTGAAGAAAATCAATCAAATCAAAAACACCAATTACCAAACTTATTAACTCGATAAACAATTGCAAATGCATTACATAGTTGCACTTATAAAAACAAGTCTTCAAAATAGTATTTGAGTATTAAATGAAAATTAAGGGAAAATGTAAACGAAACTCAGTTAAATGAATCGAATAAAACTCACTGAAAACTCAAAACTCAAAACTCAAGAACACCCAAACACCAAGTAGGCAAAATGCTTTATTAACTACATAATTAGAAATTTTACAATTGTATTTAATAAACGAAAACAAAAGAAATTCGAAGCGATATTCAAAAGAGGAAAAACATAATAAATAAAAATGTTATAAAGGACAAAAGTCCGTATTGAATTAGTAAAGAGAAGTACATAAAATATACACATATATACATTCCACATATATATATATATATAGTTATATATATAGAGACAGAGCTGTTATCGATTGGCAGTGCCAACTATCGATAACAAACCAAAGTGAATGTCGCACGAAGGTCCGAAAATCTATAAGCGGTTAAATATAATAATCTTATTAAATATACTATATACACATATTTACAAACATTTATGTGAAACATTCAGCGCACTAAAAGTAAATTAAAAAAAAAATAATTTCAAGGAAAGATAATTAATTATAATTATTAACAAATTGTCAAATCAATTCCTTTTGCATATGTGTAGCTCTTATCGAGTATTAAATATTAAATATCGAATATGAAATTATATATCTACAAGAAAAATATTTAACTTTTGTATAACTATCAAAGTATTGTTAAAACAAATATTGCTGATTAATTAACAATTAAACAATTAATTAACGAACAAAAAACAACGTAAACAAGCCCACAAAAACAACAAAAAAAAACGTGAATAAATTGAAAATCCACAGAAGAACCGATGAGCAAGGAGAAAGGAGGAGAAACGAGGAAGGAAGAAGTCAACCCATGAATTATAGTAGCTTTAATAACAAATATTTATATATAAAATAAATATAAAGACGGTAAATCAAATCGAACACACAAATTACATTCGTTGTAAATGTTAAAATATGTGTTAATTAAATATTTGCAACTGGCAAACGAAACAATTCTCAACAATAAAATGAATCTAAAGGTTCATAAAAATTACAAAGAAAAAACCAAACATAAAAAACACAAGCAAAGCTAAAAAAACACGAAAAACGAAACGAAATGAAACGAAACGAAAAATAAAAACAAATGATAATAACTATAATTATTACAAATTTTTGTGTCGGCGTATTTGAAAAAAACAAGAAATTATATATATATACATGCATACATATATTATTGAATAAACGATATTACAAATGTATTCAACAATTTCAAAAACGTGTTGATTTTCATGGTTTTCTTTTTACAGCTTTGTAAACTGCTTGTTAGCGGGGCCTTAACAGCAGCATTAACCCTTATGTGATCGATAAGGTTTAGCTCAATGCGCAGTGAAGAGAAATATTGTAGGCTTAGAACTGCCTGCTCTGCTTGCACTGCTTTTCATTCTAACAGGCAGTGCAACACATTTGTTCCCCTCGCTCATCGAAGGGTTAAATTACAGTAATTTGCAGTCGAACGATGTCATATAAATTGATGTCTGGTTGTTGGCATAGAAACCGCAAGATTAGATATTGAATAACGTGGTTGCGCATGTCTTTGTGTGATTAACTCCAAGTTAATCGCAATAACGCAACTGCAGTGCTTTTAATGTTAAGCTTATCAGCGTGAACTGGGGCTATTTAACAGACATGAATGCTGCTTTGAGCTGCTTGTTAACAGAGGCAAGCCAGCGTTGTCTGCTTGTTAACAGCAGCATGAGAGCGAGCTGAGCTGCTGTACAACTGCTTGCTTCTAAAACTAGGCTTACACTGTTTGTTAACAGCAGCATAACAGCTAGTGCCGCTGTTAGGCGTTCCCTGAACTGCAATTGGATTAATATCGCACATTGATTAGCAGCAATCAGCAACTGATTGAACTAATTTCAATTTCAATTCCAATTCCACCGAGTTTGCAATCAATAGGCAATCAACAATCGCGATGGAGCTTCTGTGGTTGCTGCTCTGCTTGGCGCTGTTACTGCTGTTGTGGAACAAGCGGCAACTGATCGTGCTGGGAAGTAGTCTGGCCGGTCCATGGGCACTGCCACTGCTTGGCAATGCACAGATGATTGGCAAACTGAAGCCGGAGTGTAAGTAGGTGGTCGGCGGGGGGAGGAAAGCAGTGCTGGTGCACAGTCTAAGCCCCTTTGTTGTTGTAGTCATTTTCTTGGTATTTACAGAGCTGCGAGAACGCTTTGGCGCCACCTACCGCCTGTGGCTGGGACCACAGCTTTGGGTGTTTCTGCACACAGCCGAGGAGTCACAGCAAGCACTGCTTGATCCGACATTGCGCAAAGCGGATACTTTTCAGCAACTGTCGCCGCTCATTGGCAACGGTTTGTTGATCAGTCATGGCCCGTATTGGTCCAAACAGCGTCGCCTTTTGACGCCGTGCTTTCAGCCGCAGCTATTACGCAGCTTTGTGCCTCAGCTTACACAGCATGCGGCCTGTCTTGTGGCCAGACTGAAGCAGACAAAAGGCGCATCCCTTGAGGTAACTGATCATCTCTTTGCCTGTCTTTTGGATGCAATTGTGGGTAAGAAGTTAACGCACATACCTGTTTGCAATTCAAGCTTATCATAATATTTGTGCTTAGACACCTCCATGGGTTACCAGCTGCATACACAGCAAGCAGTCCACTCTCCCATTGTAGCAGCTTTTCATCGCAGTGGTGAACTGCTTTTCAAGCGCATGATTAATCCCATTTTCGCAACTGATTTTGTATTTAAGCGCACTGCTTTGTGGCGCAAGCTTTGTGTACAGCTGCAGGTGATCCACACGACCATGGAGCAGATCATTGAGCATCGCGCCAAGCAGTTGAAACAGAGAAAGGAACAAGCAGTGCAACGTCAGCCACGTATCCTGCTTGATGCACTGCTTTTGTCAGAGCTTAACAGGCAACAAATTCGCGACGAGATCAACACGTTTGTGTTTGCCGTGAGTAATTGCAAGCAGTTCTAAAACTGAACCCTTTGTATAACTTTATAATTTGGCAGGGAGTTGACACCACCACCGCCACCATGGGCTTTGTGCTCTACGCGCTGTCCAAGCACCCAGCCGTGCAGCAACGTCTACACGCAGAACTGGAAGAGCTAACAACTGCGATTGAACTTGATTTCGATGCACTCAATCGATTGCGTTATCTAGATGCTGTGATCAAGGAGGTGCTGCGACACTACACCATTGTGCCCAGCACTGGCAGGCAGACCACAAAGTCAACAGTGATTGGAGGACGTCGCTACTGTGCCGGTGTCACCGTGTGGATCAATATGTATGGATTGGCACACGATGCGACTTACTTCAAGCAACCCTATGAGTTCAGGCCAGAGCGTTGGCTAACTGAGGACGGGATGTCAACAGCATCCCCACTCCTACCACCGCCATACAGTTATATACCATTTTCTGGTGGCCCTCATGTCTGCATTGGACGCAAGTATTCGCTGCTGCTGATGAAGCTGCTTACTGTGCGCATTCTGCAGAGTTTCCAGCTGCAACTAGCGAAACCGGAGGAGAAACCTGTGCTCATGGCACAAATGGTGCTCAAGTTCCGGGAGGGCATTAACATCAAGTTCAGTGAGCGCAATGCGTAGAAAGTGGAGTTTTGTACGCGCTGTAAAAGAACAGGAGTGTAGAAGATTTAATAGAAAACAAGTGTATTTAACGATAGGAGTAACTCCATAAATCACTTGTCTTGCGTTTGAAATGATGAGTGAACCTGGACAGCGTTATTCTTTAGAACTCTGGGGAGCTAACAAACTGTAATAAAATCTCTCGGGTCTCTCTCTATATTTTCTTGCTTAAAAACTAACTTCTTTATCTTCACCTTTTTTTCTTCTTCTCCTTCCACTTCTTCTTCTTCCTCTTCTTCTCCTTCTTCTTCATCACCTTTTTCTTTCTTTTTCTCCTTCTTCTTCTTCTTCCTTTCATCTTCTCCTTCTTCTCCTTTTTCTTCTTCTACTTCTCCTTCTTCTCCTTCTTCTCCTTCTTCATCTTCTTCTCCTTCTTCTTCTTCACCTTAATCTTCTTTTTCTTCCTTTCTTTTTTCCTTCTTCTTCTTCTTCCTTTTTTTTCTTCTTCTTCTTCTTCTTCTTCTCCTTCTTCTTCTTCTCCTTCTTCTTCTTCTTTTTTCTTCTTCTAATTCTTCTTCTTCCTCTTTTTCTACTTCTTCTTCTTCTTCACCTTTTTCTTCTTATTCTGCTTCTTCTTCTTCTTCTTCTCCTTCTTCTTCCTTCATCTTCTTCTTCTTTATCTTCTTCTTCTTCTCCTTCTTCTTCTTCGCTTACAATCTCGATCGTGATACAATAACATAAGGCAGTCTCGTCGGCGGCAGAACTGTCTTAGCTACGACTGTACAGTGTGTTGATTAACCCTCCGCTGGCCCTTGGGTTTTTAAGTAGCCAAAAATACAAATATACAAATACATGCAGTTTTTCTTCATAGTTTTATTTCTAATCATTTTCAATTTGCTAATAAACGTTGTTTTTGTTGTCCAGACTTTTGTTTTGCTTAAATTGTAATCTGCAAATAAAGAGCTTTAACTAAAATAGCA
Source organism: Drosophila nigrodunni (assembly GCA_020829145.1). Taxonomy (NCBI): domain Eukaryota; kingdom Metazoa; phylum Arthropoda; class Insecta; order Diptera; family Drosophilidae; genus Drosophila; species Drosophila nigrodunni. The sequence goes on from JACVCZ010000002.1 coordinate 14,651,738, forward strand.
ACAACTCCTTCTTTTGAGGCACACAAGGGTTAACAATTTAGCAGACAAACTTCCACTGTGCCAAGCCAAGACAGTAAAACGACGAGCCTCTGCGAAGCCTCCTCGAAGTGACTAACTTATGTTATTGTCCCATTTATGTTATGCTTCGCCTGTTAACCTACTGTAAACTTAACATTATTAACAGCTTCTAAACCAAAACTCTTCCCATTCTGTCAAAACTAAACCATATTTAGTTTTTCTATGCTGTCAGTCAGTAGTCCTAGTACTAACTTTAGTTATTATTGTTTTCTTTTGACAGTTTTGTTTAGTTAATAGAATTTTACACTTTTGTTGTTTATACATTTAATTGTCTTTTACAATAGCGACATTGGCAACTGCATTGGAGCATTTACAGAGGTTCATCAGCTGCCAACTCCCACTCCGCCTCCTCCTCATTTGGATGAAGCACTCCTCTGACTTGGACCAAGGCGTCACAATGCAGCGCAACTTTCTGCGCGAGAACAGATTGCTGGTGCGTCAGACGACACTGCGGCGCATGGCGCGTGAGCGGGAACGACAACGGTTGGGCTATGAGCTGCCCACCACTGCATCAATGGGACGCTGTGCGGTGACGACGCCACTGCTCGCTGGCGAACGCTCTGGAGGCGTCTACTTGGCTGCAGCTGTGCCCAGCAGCTCGGAGAAGCAAATCCAAACCGAGGATATTAGTGATGAGCAGTTTCTGAATGCAGCGCTGCTCAAGTGCTGTCCGGAGCAGGCACATGGACAGAGTCAGGCACAGGCACTGGCACAGGGAGTGCAGTGGCTACGCGGCTGCAGTGAAGGCGATGAGCCGCTGCTAACGGCAAATACCAGCAGCGGCTACGAAGACACCGGTGGCCTGCGACGCACTGCATCCAATTTTGAGCTGGGCAAATTGGCCGCACAGCGCAGTGGCTATCAAACGATACGTCATCGTAAGCTGGGCGCTGTGACGGACACTCTGCCCAGACGATTGGAGGAGCACAGTGCGCAGTGCTGGCAGGAGCCAGAGGGATCACCAGTTCAGCCAGAGGAGTCCCAAGCGAACGCCGACTGCTTGTCGCTGAAGTCAACTGCAACGGAAGCGTCAGTGCATCAAGCAGTGCAGCTAGCGATACCCGACATTACAGACGTAGAGCAGAATCCGCAGCTGGATCAATCTTTGAGCGGTCGCAGCAATGCCTCTTCCCTGTCTCGTACTCGCTCCAAGGCAAACGCCGATGCCTTAAAGGCGCAAAAGGAAGCGGAGCAACGCGAACGGGAGCGCCTGGAACGAGAACAGGAGCGGGAACGGGCACGTGCCCAGGAACAGGTGCTGCTGCCGGAGCCACAGCGCGTGGCATTGCTGCAAGCGGCGCAGGAGCGTTACAGGGACCTCATCTGGCAATACAATCGATTGCCGCTCTCGATGGGCACACTGCGAGTGCGAAACTTGAAAATCGAACTGGAACATGAACTGGATCGCATCGATCGTGAGCTGAGCAAGTTGGCATCTCCGCAGGTCTACATTCGCCGTGATCAGTTGCAGCAAATCTGCTGTTCATCGTCTTAACCCAGCTCAACATTAGTGACATTCCTCACACACAGCTATCGATTATCGATGGATGCTCTTGTAATGCAACCAATAAATCTAATCACAGTACAGGAGCATAGCATAGCATAGCTCATCAAAGACTGTCGTCTGGTGTTTGTTCCTCGAGGGTTTGGACTGTTGATGGGGCTATTGATTTTGAGTCTTTGCCAAGCTTGTAAGTTTGGACTACAATCGAAGTTGGGCCAAGAGGATATAGCATCTCGTATACCCACTACTCGTAGACTAAAAGGGTGTACTCTAGTCGTTGGAATGTATGTAACAGGCAGAAGGCGGCGTGGCAGACACCATAAACTATATATATTCTTGATCAGCATAAACAGTCCGAGTCGATATAGCAATGTCCGTCTGTATCTCTGTCTCTCTGAAATTCTGTCTGTCTGTCCGTCCGTCCGCTGTCCGTATGCACATCTCGATCTTTTAAGCTACTAGAGCTAGAGCTATCAAATTTGGAATAAAAGTTCGCCTATATGTCAGGCATGTTAAGCTCATTTCAAACTTTTGCCACGCCCACTACCGCTCCCGCAAAGTGTAAAAAACTATTTTCATTACACTACAACTTCCAAACTATCCAGAGCTATCGTGCCCAAATTCACACTGTACGTGTATGGTACCATTCTTACTATACTCACCAAGTTTGATTCGGATCGAACGACTATAGCGTATAGCTCTCATATTGTTTGAAAATTGCTCATATGCAAGAAAAATTATGCACTAGAAGTAGTACGGGGTCTTTTACAGTCGGCTCGCTCAACTGACGCCTTTCTTACTTGTTCTTCTTCTTTTCGTCTTCTCTATGCATGGAGTTGCCACCTCGTTGCACTCCTTCCACTTGTTACATGCATATCAATAGCCTTTTTTTCGCCAGAACTGAAAGTCTGGAAAATGAAGTCTAAACAGGAATAAGCAGGAAAAGCTTTTGGGTTTATCAAGCTGTCTAAAACTTAGGTATATTACATTCGAGAGCAGTCTTAACATACTGAACAAGTTTCATACAAGTTGGACTGCTTAGTGTAGGGGAGTAATCGGTTAAAAAGAAGCTGTAAATATTATCGAATTATCGTCAATCAGCTGAAAGGTGCTAAATGTTGCTAAAATTAGTATCACATGGGAGTAAATTGAGTGAGGAGTGTCCCAAAGTCATTGCCTATGTATAAATTTAGGCAGTTAGCAATGATTGAACTCTCCACATATTATCTATTTATTAAATCCAATGAAAGGAACTATTTCTTTTCCTTTAAAACAAAGTACATAAAACAAATTGTTGCTGTGGCACAAAAACTTTATTCAGCTACCAAAGGGATGCGACAAACAAACACACACACAAATTCCAAAATACCAAAAGAAAAAAAAGAACATAAATATTATTAGTATTGGTATTAATATTTAACTTTGGCATTATTATGAGTTAACAACAACAGCAACAGGAATTTAAGGACTTTAGGACTTAGGACTTTAGCGACTTTAGTAGTGATTGCGACGCTTATTGGAGGGGCAGTACTCGGCGTACTCCTCCCAGGTGCAACCGGCCTTGGTGCAGCACTCGTTGGTTATGGACGGTGCATCCGATCGTCTGCTTCGTAGCAGCATGTTGGCATAGTTCACATGCAGCCAGGTGGAGGCAGCTGCTCCCACTCCAACTCCAGCTTCAGCTAAACCATAAAACAGCTTGAAAATGGGTAAAATTTAAGTGTTCTTTTCTGCTTACGTTTGTAGCTGACCTTGGAGAGCATTTCAGCCCCGTTCCTCTTTCGATTGCGTCGTGTCAATCTGTAGATATCCTTCTCGCAGGCCCAGTACAGTTGCCGCACCAATTTGTCCCGACAGCGGGAATGCGTCTCCCGATGCCACACATTCTCCCAGTCCGACTGAGAGCTGCAAGGCAGAGGTTTTGTATTAGATTTATTTGCTATTCAGTAGTCAGAAACAGCGACTGTTTGGGGAGTCAATTTGTTGAGTTTTTTCTAAAACAATTCAATGGCAAATTGTAGCGAATTTATTTAAATTATCTGCCTGCTGAGCAGCAGTTTTGGTGGTAGAATAATAAAACCAGTCGGGGTGTTTATAGAAATATTTATTTTAAAGCGCATACCTGGAAACGAGGAGGCACTAACTGAGCACAGAACACTGGGACATATACCTACGATCACTGTTTTGCAGTCTTGAGAGAACCAATAAGCGCATAAATCAAAGGTAGGGGAACACCAGCTCAGACAAGATAGCAGAAATCACGTGCAATGAGTTCAGTGTCGACCTTAGCCGATTCCTTTTGAACCTTTCTCGAAAAGATTGTAGCTTGATAGTTGGAATCCTCATTAGCCACTGCCAGCGGTTCATGCATCCCAGCTGGGCTTAGCCAACAACACTAACTGCAGAAAATGCTTAGGGTCAAGCTAGAGCATCTATTTTGCCACTGCCCCGCCCTAGAGCTAACAAGACGACGCTGCCTAGACGCACCGCAATTCAAGAAGTATCCCAACGCTCGACGGAAGACCTTTAAACCTTTGCGGAACACTCCCAACTCTTACCAGACTTCATAGAAACCTCTGCGTCGGGACTGCTAAGGGCCATAACTGGTCTAGGCACTTTCGTCGCGAGTACGTCCGACTTAACCTAACCTAACCTAAACCAACCTAAACTAACCTAAACTAACCTAATCTAAACTAACCTTATCTAACCTAACCTAACCTAACCTATATTTAATAAAAGGAAACCTATCAACAAATTTCACTGGAATCAAGTGTTTTATGTATATATTTTTGCTGTAAAATACTAAATCTTGAAGCTGAAAAATCTTGATTTTACTTTGGTAAACATTCCAGCAGCCAAAGTGAAGTAGCATTAAGGGTTTAAAAACATTTACTTAGCATATTAAGTGACTGATTGTTCTTGAAACTTTGGCTTTTAAAATGGCCATAGATTAATGTGAAATATGTCTTAAATTGCACTTTGAAAATTCCAACTTCATTATACAAAGACTACTTAAGTCAAAGAACTCTAAGCAAGAGGAAGCTTGATTTAGAAAATGATGGTTTAAGCAATTTTCAAGCCGCTTTCATTTGGAAACCATTCTAGACAGCAGTGACACTCTACCTCGTTCGATTGGGGATATTTTTACACCCTTCTTGCCCATGCGACTAGACTAACTTACAAGTCAGTGAACACAACTTACCGCTCGCGAAAGAGCAGCTCGAGACCCTCCTCGGTGTGCTGCAGGGCATTCGCAGACTGGATGACCTGCAGTGCCAGCAGAAGAACAGCTCCGCGTAGTGTCCAGTTGCGGGTACGCGCGGCCGCCACTGCTCCGCCACTTGGACACGGGCTCATAGCTCTGGATTGGCTTAAGTTGTATGAAGTTGGCCTAAACTGCGTAGAGTTAAGTTGAGAGTCCTGTGCCTGCTAGGAGACTCGCTCGACTCGCTGGTCAACGGGCAACTGAATGGTTTGCAGGCTGCGCTTGCCGGTTTTGAAATATAACCGAGTCGGCAAACTGGCGACGACTCTGCATAATTAAATGAAATGCCGCCACACGCTTTATTTGAACTAATGAGGTGTGCAAAGAGCTGCAGAAGGGAGCTAACTTTCAGTGTACGCCCACACACACACACACACACACACACACACACACACTCACACGCTGACACTCACATATGAGCGTCCAGTTGGCGGCTAATGAAGACCAACGGCAACAATAGTCCTGTTGTCCTGACGCTTATTGCCTTGTTTATTTGTGCTCTGGTAAGCGAATTGGGCACTGCAAGTTTTCTCGATCCTTTCAATTCCTGCAGTGTTCCCAGTGACCCTTCCACCCCTCCACCCGCTCAGCCCCACTACTCGCAGTGCCGCTCCTGCACCGGCTGCTGCTGCTTACCTGTTGACAAACAAACAACATAAAATTGACCACATTACGATTATTTTCTGTTTGCATCGTAAAATTGCCCAGTTCTCGTCCCACAGTACACTGTCCACTCTCCACTGTCCACTGCGAACACTTTTGGCTCTTGCTTTCGCCATTCCTTAACAAATTCGCATAAATTTCACAGCCACAGTGTGACGAGTGTTGCAAATTTAGTGTAGAAAAATCTTTAATCTTTTAATTTTAATAAACTATTACAAGTTAGCCATACTTTTGTTCAATACTCCCGAATATCCGCAAGTTATCTATTGTAATATTTTAACTACTCCGAATTTATTCTGTTTGTCTTTCTGTATAAACATCTAGATCTCTGAGACTATAAGAGCTATTGTCACTAAATTTGGCACGAAAGTTCGCCTACTTTGCGAGCACATCAAGTTTATTTCAAATTGTTGCCACGCCCACTAACGCCCCCGCAAATTGTAAAAAACTATTTTCATAACAGCATAACTTGAAAACTACTAATGTTATTGTAATGAAATTTACAAATTGTGTGTATGGTGTGATTAAAACTACCCTCACCAAGTTTCATCTGGATCGGACAACTATAGCCTATAGCTATAATAGGTCAAATGGGTAAATAATAAAAAATTTGTATGAAGACATGTAGTGTTATGTGAGCGATCGCAACCAAATTCACATATTTTACGTACTGTACCATTGTAACAACCCTCACCAAGTTTCATTCGGATCGGACAACTATAGCCTATAGCTGCCATAGGTAAAATAGGTCAAACATTGCCTAGATCGAGCACGGGGTCTTCTACAGTCGGCTCGCTCGAGTGTAACCCTACTTGTTACACAATTAATTACCATTAAAATTAACAAACTTTTGTGGCAGCCAGCAAAATCTTTATTTATTTAACGTTTTTTCTATTTGTTTCTTAATTTATCTAAATTTTGTTATTTATGAAGACGACAGCGAACATTTATATTGAAATAAAATTTAGACTCAAGTTGGGCACTTTACGGTAAAAGTGCGAAGAAAATCCAATAATGCAAAAGACAACCAAATAAGTTAAAACAAATTTAAGAATATTTTGCGCTGATCTGAAGCAACTTTGAGGTTCAACGAACTCGTTCGTTGCCGCACCGTCAATAAGATTGGAGTTAATGTTGTCGGAACGTTCAAAGTTGTCGTCAGGCAACTGATCACTTAACTCAATCACTGGTGTTGGTTCTGCTCGATTGTTAACGTACATGGCATTCAAATACTTTGAGTATATCGGCGGAGTCAAGAGTCCTTCGAGTTGAGTTGCATCGATTTCATGACGATGTGCAGCTTGTGAAGCTCCTTGGACCTCGACGTATTTGGCCAATGGTATTAAATTATCGGCTGAGATGAAATCCTGTACCGAATTGGACAAACTAGTAGATGGTGTATCGGTTATGTAGTTTTTAGAAAATATTTCATTCAAATCTGCAGTTCCAGTTGAAGAGCGCGCTGAACTCTAAAGGTTTTCAGTTAGAAGGGAGTGGAAGTTTTGAAGTATTTCGAGGAGGTTTACCTGATTGTTGTTATCACTTGGCTCCTTGGAGCTGTCGGCTAGCGAGGCATCCCTAATAGTCTCAGCTATGAGCGGTACACACGGACTGGAGCCCTGGCCACTTCTGGTATGCCAAAATGGCTTAAACGGTTCAATTGTGGCTGCAATTAGATGCTCAATATTTTCCCTTTGCTTCTGCAGCAATGCGCCATTTTGTGGCATATCAATGTCGTCGAAAACTTTAGCTCTAGCCGATTCCTCAGCCAGATACTGCGTGTAGCGTTCACTAATCAAAGGCTTCAGTTTCTGTATAACCGCAAGCACATAACTCTTTCGAAACAATTTATAATTGTTTACTTTGAACTTTGGTTGCTGAAAAGGGGGGGAAGTAAGAGCTTAATTCCAGTTGAAGGTGCTTGGCTACTTACACGTATCTGAGCCATGCTTAAAGTGCAAAATGTTTACTTTTAAATTGTACAAAAAATATATTTATAATAAGTTATTACTTGCTAAAACTCTCGTGTGATTGTGATGTGATTCAAGTTATTTTGCTATGTGCAAACCAAATGCCTGCTATGTTTTTAGTTGAAATGGTGTCAATTAGTTTAAAACTATCGATAACAGGCACGGCAAATAAGTTCGATTTTAGCAGCTTTCGTACCACGGTTGGCAGCGAATTGGCCAATTTGGTGGTTGGGTTTGCCGTTCCGTGCGTTTTTCGCCCACAAAAACGCAATATCAAAGCTAAATAATGTCACTGTTTACACATGTTGCCAATTTACTTGGCTAAAATCTGCGCAGGTCGGTTGTCAAGTGCTGCTCTGTTTGCCTTTTGCTGGGCGCAACGCTGAGACCGTGTCTTAGTATTGCAGTGGAACCCTTTGAAGCTGGTAAGTCTGTTTACTGTAGACAAAACTCGTCTTTTTTTTCAAGTTTATAGTGGAAGTGCAAGTGGCGTAATTTCGGGAAAACTGTGTTGAAAACTGTGTTGAAAACTAAATAAGAAAATAACACAGTATTTTGGTGACAAAAATTAAAAGTTTAAAGCTATAATTTAGTCAAAGTGGCTGCTGGCATATGAGCTACAAAATCGCACTGTTGGGTTAACAAGTGGAGTGCAGCAAGCAAATTTGAAGCAGCCTCGTTAGCCCTATGTATGGCGATCTGTATCAATACTGAGTGAAGGGGTTGTAACTGGCATACTTTGCAAGAGGTAAGCTACGTCTGTGGGGGCCTAGAGTGCGCCCTGAACCTCACCGTCTCCTCTTCCTTTCTCCTTCTCAACTCCACAACTTCTGCAGTAGTCAAGGACAGCGGCAAAACTGCAGGCATGTGAGCCAGTGAGAAAGTGAGTGCACAGCAGAAACGGGAACAGTTTTTCCCTGACAGTCCTCATTAATATGCTCCTAGGAGTGTTCTATCAGGCTGTAATATTTAAAGATCATCAGTGGCCTCATTCAGCGTCAAAAGCGGAACCAGGCTCAGCCTGCCTCAGTTCCCCCCAATACGTCGCGTTGCTGCACAAATAAAAGTAATGAAATAATGAATTTTAATTGAAAGTGATAATTGTTTAGATATAGCAAATTTGTACATTTAGTATAAGTTTTATTAACACAATAATCAAATTTATTGTACAAACATTTATATTCAAATACAATACAATTCAGTTTTGTTGCTGTTTCTGTTTCTGTTTCTGCTGTTTCAAGTGACAATTAGTATGCTGTAAGTATTTGACTTGTTTCGTACAGTTTAGCAGCTGAATGACTGGTGAATACCCTATAAATATATATGTTTATGTGTACTTGTAAGTATATAGTAGAGACTATAGACTAAGTAGTACGTACAGTGATAAAAAAAAAAACGTTTTCGTATTTAAAAGTTTTTACAATAAGTTTTCTGTTTGTTTCCATTTAATGCCATATTCAATTAGCCTTAACTCTTAACTCTAAAATATTTCAATTTGTATTTGTGTTTATTGTTGGTATTCGCAAATCGTTAAATTCAAATATTGTTCAATTCCACAACTGTGCTAGGAATGCAGTAGGTTACAATTTTACAATTACCATACAATCATATGCAATATAACACACAAAAAAATCCACAAGTTGTTTTTATCCACAATTTTCATACTATCCACTTGGTTACCGTTTAGTTTAACACTTAAATTACTAAATTTTAATTCGGCAATGCCGAAGCAAACAAATTAGAAATTAACTTAAACATTTCAACTCCTATACAATAGTCAAATATAAACAAATTCGTATTATACTCATAATTGATCATTTAATTATTAATTAATACGTTTCAATGGTCTTTTGTTTAATTTAGTTCAATTTTATTTTTATTTCAATTAATTGCTTAATTTAATGCTATAATCATTTTGCACTTAATTGCATAATTTTCTTAGCAAATTTCGCTATTCATTAATCTAGGATTTATCGCCAAAGTTTAGCATTATTTTTCAAGAAACTACAGTCAACTTTAGTGTAAGCGAAACCGTTTAGAAATAAATTTGATTTATTATTCAAGTTATGTGTAGAATATAAAATAAATAAACTAATTTAAATAGCTTGAAAGCGTCAACAAAACAAAATTTGTTTTTAGTGTTTTTTCTGGTTATGTAAATTATAATTAATAAACAAACTTCAACTTAAATAGCAGGGATTTAGGTTAGACTGTGTCTGAGTAAACGGCTTGATTACAGTTTTGTTGAGCGATTATATATATTATATATAGTAGAGTCCCAAGCAGACCATTGTGGGAGTAATACTCTTGAAACTCGACGCGTTTTTCAAGTTGAATGCTTTTTGTTTCACTTACAAAGTATCATTAAATATTCATGTATTTGTTAAACACTTATTACGACTGTTACTACACGGCATTAGTATTTATTGCAGCAAATTTGTCCATCAAATTCCTTGAAATATTTGACGGTTCTGCGATAAGGTGAAATGCCAAAAGATTCATCAATTTATCTTAGTGTGTATGCAGCTTTAATCTGTTTTTAATCAGTTTATATATTTGGAATTAGTTTGAATATACTCGTATATATTTATTTGTATTTAATTGTATATAGTGAACGCTTGATATTTATACACAGACATGGACACTGACATAATTAAGCCTAAAGACATTTATTTGGTAAATTTAATTAACATTTCTCGGATTAAATCTATTTTTTAATTTAATTTCAATGACATTTCAATTGATTTTAATTAGCACTATTATTTGTATTATTATTATATGCCTCTGGTTTTGAATGCCCTAGGCAAAGTTAGCTTAGTTTTTACTGTACTTGTGTCAACACTCATGTGTTGATTTCTTTAAACCATAGGGAATTACTTAAAGAGCATAAATTCCAAATTACTTAATTGTATATAAATTTTTTATTTACTTTTATGCTTATTTAGTATTACAATTGTTTTGTTGTTCAGCGCACCAAAAATGTTTAATTGTATATTTCATTCAACACGAAGTTTTTAAAGAACAAATGAATTCGAAATAAATGCAATAATAAAATCAAATTTAAATGGGAATTGTATCACGAGCTTCTCCTTGTGATCACTTTGGTTTGGGGTCTCTAAAAAGCTGCCTTTAAAAAACTAAAATTACTTTGTAAAATAAGTTAAGTTTAAATTAGAAAGTTAAGGAAGGTAAGTGGGTTTGATCCTACCTTTCAAATAAAGCTTAAGACTTTAATGCAAATTTTTGATAAACAACAAATTTACAGGGTATAGCCCATGCTGATATACACGCTACAAATCAGCAAACGCATTTATAATACAAAAAATATATATATTTATATATATTAGTTATACATGTTGTTTATCTAAAGCTTAACTAATTATGCAACACTCAGCACTAAAATGAGACATATTAAGTGTGTGTGAGTGTGTGTGCATAAGTTTAATATATATACTAAAATATGCATATGTAATATTTGCATTAGGTAACTCCATTTATTTTAGTTAAAAACTGTCTAATGGGCTTTTGTGGTCGCAAAAACTCCCATAATATATCCAGAATTGCCAACTACAGAAGAGTGAGACAGTAAGAGAGAGAGAGAGAGAGAGAGAGAGAGAGATTAGCGTAAAGGAGAGAAAGGAATAGATAGAGCATTTAATGGTTTACTCACCAGCTTAGAGCATTTCAGGGTTGGACGTGCCGTTGCCGGTTGTTCGAGTGGTTTTTGTAATTTGCTGATTATTCATAATTGGAGGTGGACTGCCACACCAGACCACCTGAGACAGAGACAGAGAGAGAGAGACAAAGACAGAGGTAGGGTTAGTAGCATAGCTGAGTAAAGTGTCGTCACGTTTACCTTGCGGAAAGCCTTGCGAAAGTTGTCCGAGAGAAAGGCATAGAGTATCGGATTGATACAGGAATTTGTGTAGGCGACCACGTGGGATATTATCTGAATGATGACCGTTAGATGTGTTCCGCCGTACATGTTCAATGCCTTTAGTACCAGTATGACCTAAAAATAAGTCACAAAAGTTGTTTTTAATCCAAGACTTCAATTACTACAAGTTTAATTATACAAATTGTAAAAAGTAGTTTCAAATATTTATCAATTTGCTTGTTAAAAATTATTACAAATTAAAAAAAAAAAAAACTTTCCTTTCAATCAAAATATTTTTTTTTAAAAGGGAGTTTCAATTTTAGTAAATTTTCTTAAAAAAAAATGTTGTCCTTTAAATTGCTTATGTTTCAATAGCAAAGACAGACTCTTAAGCTATTTATGCTTGGCCACTTGAGTTATTAAACTATTTTTTGTCTAGGAAAGTAAGAAAATGGCTTCTTCTATGTAGTTAAAGTGTTTTCAAATTATGTAGAAAACTAAGAAATTTATTAAAAATACTTGTCGGGGAAACACTATTTATTTCCGCCAGTTACTGATTAAAGTTGTTATTCTCAGACATTTTAGTAAATTCACAGCAAGAGCAGCGAGTCCCACGTGTTAGTAATCAGCTGGTCCAGACCACACATGTCACTTTTTAAACACTATCTTCTATTCACTCGCACGACCACACCGTGGGCTACACTCAACATCAGCAATGCTGTTGTCTCACTTCTGCTGAATCAACACTTCTGATATAAGCTTTCCAACACCTAATTATCGTACTACCATACCGTACTACTTTCCAACACTTAATCAGGATTGCCTCATTCGTCTACACGAAGAATTCGGCAACTCTCCATATAGTTTACTCGATCTCCGACACGGCCATTCTGACAAAGTACACGTCCTCGAGTATCTTGCAAAGACTTAAATCTAACTCCGACATACTTATAAAATTTATATACTTTAAGTTGTTTTTATGTAGAAGATTTTAGAGTTGTAGTTTCGCTTTGTGAGCTAAAGACGTGTTGGTTTATAGACTAAAATTCCAACTTTGCGTTGCCTCAATCAAGACTTGTTTGTTTAATAATTTGCAAATTCTGTAAATTTAAGTTTTAATTTGCCCAGCCAAGTGTAGTTTGAGTTTGCTTTGTCCCTTTTTATGCTAATTGAAAATTGCAGTTCTAATTTGCAGTTCTAATTTGCAGCTGCAATGATTTTGTGCAAACACTTTGAATTCTATGCAAATAATAGGGCAATTTAGGGCAGTCAAAGATACTAGAGACGAGTAATTCAAGCAGCTGCGTCTACTTTCTTGGCTTATTAAATATTTTGTGTAAATAAATTGTTCCATTTGCTAAGCGCAAATGTCAATTTGTTGCCTAATGACAGGCAGCAGCTACAAACACAAAATCGTATTTAAATATTTAGTGTGTCTGTTGGTCTGTCCCTATGTCTGTCTGTCTGCCTGTCTGTCTCTTCATGAGTTTGAGTTGCATGTATTTGCAGAGTTCTTGTCATCTGGTTTCCAATCGAATCCAACAGCTGCAGCTTTATTTGAATTGTACCACTTGATGTCTGAGTCTCTGTTGGTTCTTGTAAATGCCAATGACACTAGTCGCTAATTGCTGGCAATCGTTTTAAGCAAGAAATATTTTATTTGCTGTGTGTTAAAGCTTTTGACATATAAAGAGCTTTTCCAGTTGGCTGTATAAGAGCAAGCTTTTAAAGTGGATTAGCCCTGGTACGCTTTAGCAGCTTTCATAAGCTTTATGTCAAATTTACTCTTTAAGTGATTTATTTGAAAACTTTTACTACTGTTGTTAAAGTCCACAAGTCAACGCGTATTTAAAATACAATTTTAGTTGAGACTTTAGTTGACTAACTACATTATATGAGCATCAAAAGGCCAATGAATTGTGCCTGATATGTAGTTAATTTAGAGCTAGTGTCATTATGTCCTGCATATGTTTATTAATACTACACTCTTTATACAGCTGTTGATAATATTAAAGTTCAACAATTTTGCTTCCATTTCGTATTAATGCAAGTTAAACAACAAGAGTTTCAGAGCAGGAAATAATACTTACATGTATTGGCAGCCAGCAGATGGCAAAGGCCAAAACCACAACAACAACCATTCGAGTAACGCGACGTTTGCCCTTGCTGCAATAGAAAGAGAAGGAGGAGGAGAAGGAGTGGGAGTGGCAGAAAGAGAGTTGCATATTATTGTAAAATATGTTTGCGAGTGAAACTAAATAAAAACACAAAATAAATATAGTATAACTGCAGTTGAGTTTGTATTCAGAGTGTGATTTATGAACTGATGCAATCTAAATAAAAACTCGCGCCTTGCGCAGCGATTGCCAAACGGCAAATGTACGAGCGCGTCAGACGCGGCGTATGCGCAATTTGCATATGCACATAAGTATGCGGCATACAAATGCACATTCGTGTGCTTCTATCGCACACACTACACTCCACTCATCGCATCGCATCCCAACACATTCATTGTCGCAGCAAGCCATTCGCATAATAAGGAATTGGATTTTTGATTTCGTGGAAAGAGAACAGAACACAAACACACAGCTCAGACTCCCACAGGAAACACACACACACACAGACAGTCTGCTTTGAACTCATTTTATTGTGGAATAATGCAGTTTTTAACCTGCTCAGCGAGTCACACAAATTTTTGTTTACTAAATGCCCTTTGTTTCTTTGTTTTCTTTTCCATGCCATTTTGACTCAGATAATCCAAAGTTTAACTTTATTAAAGTTGGCTAAAAACTGGGTATAATGTATAAAGTAACTTCCAGTTGCTTTTAAAAGTAGCTTAATTTCAGCGCTAACAAAGACTAAATTCATGAACACTAAATGAGCAGTTGAAAGTAGAGTAATTATGTTTAAATTGATTAACAAGATTTGTAGAAAGGTATAAAAAATTAGTAATAAAATATAAATATATTAGGAGTACAAATTGAAAACCGCCGTTTTGCAATAGATGACGCCCGGTAAACCCAATTTCCCATCTTTTGAATCATTCCTAAAAGTTTTAGACGATGAGAAATTGATTGTTGAGTCACCCCTAATGAGTTTGCAAGCTCATGTTGTGTTTGACACGAGTCTTCTTCCAGCAACGCAATTAATTCTGCATCTTCGAATTTTTTCACCTGCCCGGGACGCTCCTTGTCTTCTACGTTCAAATCACCACTTTTGTACCTTTGAAACCATTCGCGGCAAGTTCTTTCACTAATTACAGCGTCACCATAAGTGTTCACAATCATTCGATGCTCCTCAGCCGCCGATTTTTTTTTTTGAATTGAAGGCAAAAAGCAACACTTCCCGCAAATGACGCTTACTTGGCTCAAAAGTAGACATTTTCGCACACTAAACTATATATAAAGTCAATAACAATCAAACTCTGTAACAATGAGAAGTTGTTAAGATATGCCTAACCTTCAATGACATGCATCTGATCTGACATTTATCTCCAGAGTTTACCGCTGGCGTCATCTATTGCAAAACGGCGGTTTTCAATTTGTACGCCTGATATATTTATACTCTCTGCAAGAGTATATTGGGTTTGTGCAAAAGTATGTAACAGGCAGAAGGAGGCGTGGCAGACCCCATAAAGTATATATATTCTTGATCAGCATCACAAGCCGAGTCGATATAGCCATGTCCGTCTGTCTGTCCGTCTGTCCGTATGAACAAACAGATTTCAGAGATGGTAAGAGCTACAAGTTCGAGCTTGGTGTCAAACGATCACATATTTAGTCAGTCAATACAAGAATCTTTTTTTTTTCGATGCCACGCCCCATTCGCCCACAATAAGCAAAAAACCTGACACACCTTGGGAAAAATTGGTGTTTTCGGCAAATATCTCAGTAACTATGGCACCTAGGATCACTAATTCTATTATGGGAAGTTCCTAGCGACAGCATAGTTGCATTGCCATTTAAAATTTTGGACTGCCACGCTCACTTTTCCCACATTTGATAAAAAAGTCATCAATCTTCAATGCCGTATTGAGCGAACTTGTTCTTATCGTACAGTATTGTAATTATATAATTCGTGTGGAGACTAACTATATTAAACTATCCTGAAAGGCGCATTAAAATCGGACTATAAAATAGAAAACTAGAAGCGTTACAATATTGATAATTGAACGCAATATCAACCCATAGGTGCAAGCGAGGTAGAAACACACAAGCACATGTTCGAACGTTTTCGCTGCCTGTGTGTCGGCAGCGCTGCCCGCGGTCGCTGGCTGCGCCGAATACACACATACATACATACATATTTGCATCATATACATATTGCCAAACGTATGTGTATTCGAATACAAACAAACAGATGTGTGTTTGATTATGCTTAGATTGTTTTTGTTTCAACGTGTTTTAATGCAAGTAATTCACATTGTAATATCTCGATACCGATTTTAATAATTTAGTCGACTGTACTTTTCTTTCTTGTTTATTTCGAACATTAATACAATATTTTCAAAAAAGTAAAAAGAAAAAGAATGACGCCAACTGAATTTTCAATATTTCTTTTAACAGATATCAAAAGTGAAAGAAACAGTAAAAAGTAAAGGGCCCAAAATCATCAGTAATTCTTACTGAAATACCAGGCAAACAGAAAGATTAGCAGGTCGCAAAGCAAAAATTATTTAACATTAACAGCGCTTTTACAGCGGCAGAAGCAGTTTCAGCTCTGTCAACTGTTAATGCTCTGCTTGTTGACGGCCACGAACAATCACAGAAACAGACTCTGTAATTCGAAACATTTTTGCAATGTTTTCAAAAAGCTGTTTGTTATGCCACGCCTCGTTATCCCTGTTCCATTACACATGGGCAGTGGGTGGGGTAAAAATGCTGCTAGCTGCAGAGCTTGCAAGCGGCAGAAATACCAGGCAAACAGAATGAGCAATAGGACATACTTTGCAGTTACATAGGCCACTTAAGGTCTCGTAACTGTTAATTCTGTTCTTTCGATCTCCTTGCTGTTTGTGTGTTTATGCGCACTCTCAAGCTCCCGCTCTCTACACTTACTGCGCTCACAGATCCGTGTCGCTGTTTGTTTGAATGTTCGCGGACGCCAGCAGAGCGCACAAACGTTTTGTGTGTTTGTTCGCTGTCAGGTGCTGCTCACACACTCTCCCGCTCCTACTCTTTCTCTGTTAACTGCGCTCAGAGATCTCTGCCGCTGTTTGTGTGAATGTTCGCGGACGCCAGCAGAGCGCACAAACGTTTTGTGTGTTTGTTCGCTGTCAGGTGCTGCTCACACACTCTCCCGCTCCTACTCTTTCTCTGTTAACTGCGCTCAGAGATCTCTGCCGCTGTTTGTGTGAATGTTCGCGGACGCCAGCAGAGCGCACAAACGTTTTGTGTGTTTGTTCGCTGTCAGGTGCTGCTCACACACTCTCCCGCTCCTACTCTTTCTCTGTTAACTGCGCTCAGAGATCTCTGCCGCTGTTTGTGTGAATGTTCGCGGACGCCAGCAGAGCGCACAAACGTTTTGTGTGTTTGTTCGCTGTCAGGTGCTGCTCACACACTCTCCCGCTCCTACTCTTTCTCTGTTAACTGCGCTCAGAGATCTCTGCCGCTGTTTGTGTGAATGTTCGCGGACGCCAGCAGAGCACTCAAACGTTTTGTGTGTTTGTTCGCTGTCATGTGCGGCGCTAATATGCTCACGCACACTAATCTTTTTAATTGCGCTTAAATACTGTTGCCTGCTTCTGATTCTGTTCGCCTGGTAGTTCATACCGTGGAATCTACGTTTTTGGCCAAAATCGTAATAATTCTCGCTGAAATACCAGGCCAACAGAAAGTTTAGCAGGTCGCAATGCAAAAATTATTTAACATTAACATCGCTTTTACAGCTGCAGAAGCAACTCCAGCTCTGACACTGTGATTGCTCAGCTGCTGTTAACTCTCTGTTGTCATTATTTGAGTGACGTCAGCAGACGTCTAACAGACTCTGTTATTGGTGCTTGAATTGAATGCTGCTGCTTGCTTCTGATTCTGTTCGCCTGGTAGTTCATACCGTGGAATCTACGTTTTTGGCCAAAATCGTAATAATTCTCGCTGAAATACCAGGCCAACAGAAAGTTTAGCAGGTCGCAATGCAAAAATTATTTAACATTAACATCGCTTTTACAGCTGCAGAAGCAACTCCAGCTCTGTCAACTGTTAATGCTCTGCTTGTTGACGGCCACGAACAATCACAGAAACAGACTCTGTAATTCGAAACATTTTTGCAATGTTTTCAAAAAGCTGTTTGTTATGCCACGCCTCGTTATCCCTGTTCCATTACACATGGGCAGTGGGTGGGGTAAAAATGCTGCTAGCTGCAGAGCTTGCAAGCGGCAGAAATACCAGGCAAACAGAATGAGCAATAGGACATACTTTGCAGTTACATAGGCCACTTAAGGTCTCGTAACTGTTAATTCTGTTCTTTCGATCTCCTTGCTGTTTGTGTGTTTATGCGCACTCTCAAGCTCCCGCTCTCTACACGTACTGCGCTCACAGATCCGTGTCGCTGTTTGTTTGAATGTTCGCGGACGCCAGCAGAGCGCACAAACGTTTTGTGTGTTTGTTCGCTGTCATGTGCGGCGCTAATATGCTCACGCACACTAATCTTTTTAATTGCGCTTAAATACTGTTGCCTGCTTCTGATTCTGTTCGCCTGGTAGTTCATACCGTGGAATCTACGTTTTTGGCCAAAATGTAATAATTCTCGCTGAAATACCAGGCCAACAGAAAGTTTAGCAGGTCGAAATGCAAAAATTATTTAACATTAACATCGCTTTTACAGCTGCAGAAGCAACTCCAGCTCTGACACTGTAATTGCTCAGCTGCTGTTAACTCTCTGTTGTCATTATTTGAGTGACGTCAGCAGACGCCTCTGTAGGAGATCTAACAGACTCTGTTATTGGTGCTTGAATTGAATGCTGTTGCATGCTGCTGATTCTGTTCGCCTGGTTAATTAGGTCCCAAAATCGTAATAATTCTCGCTGAAATACCAGGCCAACAGAAAGTTTAGCAGGTCGCAATGCAAAAATTATTTAACATTAACAGCGCTTTTACAGCTGCAGAGCAACTCCAGCTGGGACACTGTGATTGCTCAGCTGCTGTTTACTCTCTGTTGTCATTATTTGAGTGACGTCAGCAGACGCCTCTGTGGGAGATCTAACAGACTCTGTTATTAGTGCTTGAATTGAATGCTGTTGCTTGCTGCTGATTCTGTTCGCCTGGTAGTTCATACCGTGGAATCTACGTTTTTGGCCAAAATCGTAATAATTCTCGCTGAAATACCAGGCCAACAGAAAGTTTAGCAGGTCGCAATGCAAAAATTATTTAATATTAACATCGCTTTTACAGCTGCAGAAGCAACTCCAGCTCTGACACTGTAATTGCTCAGCTACTGTTAACTCTCTGTTGTCATTATTTGAGTGACGTCAGTTTTATAGCTGCTGTTAACTGTCTGTTGACACAGTTTGAGTGACGTCAGCGGCTGCTCTGTTAGCGTCCAGACTCTGCAATTGACTTAAATTCTGTCGCTTGCTGCTGATTCTGTTCGCCTGGTTAGCCAGCTAGATAAATTTTAATTTTTAGCTGTGCACCAACGAACTTTCAAAAAAGAAACTGAAAAAGAATAACGCCAACTTAGTTTTCAATATTTCTTTTAACAGATATAAAAGGGAAAGAAAAAAATTTTTAAAAGTCAAATTCTTTTTTTTTATACTCTCTGCAAGAGTATATCGGGTTTGTGCAAAAGTATGTAACAGGCAGAAGGAGGCGTGGCAGACCCCATAAAGTATATATTTTCTCGATCAGCATCACAAGCCGAGTCGATATAGCCATGTCCGTCTGTCTGTCCGTCTGACCGTCTGTCCGTATGAAAAAAAACAGATTTCAGAGATGGTATGAGCTACAAGTTCGAGCTTGGTGTCAAACGATCACATATTTAGTCAGTCAATACAAGAATCTTTTTTTTTTCGATGCCACGCCCCATTCGCCCACAATAAGCAAAAAACTGGACACACCTTGGGAAAAATTGGTGTTTTCTGCAAAAATCTCAGTAACTATGGCACCTAGGATCACCAATTCTGGTACCGGAGTTCCTAGCGACAGCATAGTGGCGTTGAAAAGCTATGAAAAAGGCTATGAAAAAAGTAGTTTAATTGAATCAATAATTCCCCAAGATTTCAGGGTATCAAACTGTTGTGTGTGCTCGTTTTTAGGCTGGATTTTTTGACTAGTTTGCTTTAGATTTTTTGTGTAAACAATGTCTAAATTAATATTTCGTGCTGTCACCTGAAATTGTAGCAGACAGTAAATAAAAACACGCTTAAAAAAATAATAATAAATAAATATTTATTGATAAAGTTTCTAATAAAAACCTGTGTTTGTTTATGTTTCTAAGTTAAAGCTTAAAAAAAATTCAATACGGCAAAAAAGAGTTAAATGAAGTGGAAATCCAGTGCCTTTAACTAATAAGCATAACTAAAATTGAATCAATTTGAATCAATTTGAAACCTCTTAATAATACTAATATTTTAGTGAATTTACAACTTAATTTTTACTTTCAACTTGTACAAATTGAATGAATTTCGTTTGATGTCAGTTATGCGCTTATTTAAACTAAATAATTTATTATATTGGGGAAGTTAGCAATACAAGATAAATGGTAGCTGCTTTTAGCCAAAAACCGGGCTCAAATACATTGACCTGCAATAACAGAGCACAAAGGGAAAGTTGGAATGGCAGCAGAGGAGGGCAAAAAACAAAAACTTCATGTAAAGAGTGGGAGTAGAGAAAGGGAAAGAGAGAAAGGGGAGGAGAGAGAGAGAGAGAGAGAGAGAGAGCACTTAAAAATTTATGAGCTACGCCCACAATGCTCTCTACTCTATGGTACGACGAAGCGTAATAAAAGGGCATTCATTATGCCTCATGGGGCAGGTGCAGCAACCGCTGTGTGTCGCCAATGTGTGTGTGTGTGTCGAGTAAACAAACAAACAAACACAAAAAAAAAACACAAGCAAACACACAAGCCCACACACAAACACAAAAACACGCACAACAAACAAAAACCCAAGTGCCCACAGGCTTAAAATTCCAATTCCAATTCCAGTTCCAATTCCAAAAACCTTTCGATTTCTATTCCACGTGTCGTATGCGTAATATTTGTAGCATTGTCTTAACTCACCGCGATTCTGCTGATGGTTTGCAGCCCGGCGCACTCTTCCACAATCGCACCAGCATTCCCATGTAGAGGAAGCAAATCAGCGTCAATGGAGCCACGTACGATGACAAGAAGAACGAGACCTGAAAGAGAAAGCAGCAATGAGCAGTGGAAGACAGAAGCTATAAATGAAAATATCTGAATAGTCTGTGTATGTTATGTGCGATAAAAGTTGAAAGTCATTTTAAGATTTAGTTTTACTCGAGTTTCCAACAGAGTTTTTATAAAGTCATGAATAAAAAAGAGTATTTTGTTTAAGCATTTTTATAAAGCAAAAATTAATATAAATTATTAAAAACGATTTGTGTTCAGTTCGAAAAGAAATAACATTTAAATCTTGTTTGCAGTTTATGCAAATGAAAATTGGATGAGTTGGCAATTTTTGTTGCATATTCGACGCTCAGTTTTTGTTAAAAACTGAAACTGCGTTATAGCCAAAAGACTTGATAAAAAATATGCAAATAAATAAGCATTTTGTTTAATAAATATATATTAAATAAACATTAAAATGCCATTAAATATTAAAACCGCATGCAGTCAAAAAAAAAAGCAATAACAGAAACAGAAACGCTAATGAAAATTTATTGCCTGACAGTTTTTGACAACTATTTGTTTATTTTTGGTCTTTAGGTTTTAATATGATTTTAATAAAATATTTCGATTTTTCTGTTCAAAAGAGCAGTCTGCTGAATTACTAAACAATAATGAGTGTAGCACGACAGCGGTGTGCAGATACGTCTATATAAAATGGGTAATGGGACTTAAACTATGCTTGGGCTGCTTGGTAAGTGTAAAAGTGCTTAATTCATTTTAGCACAGCTACTAAATTCATACTTCTTTTTGCAACTTACAGCTGCAATACTTTTTACGGAGTGGGTTGAAGTAAATCAAGTTTTAAGCTAAATAAATATAGTTAAGGGGTAGTAAGATTAATTTTTAAATTTAAAATGTTTTTTTTTTTTTTTTTTTATTAGACATATTTATTTAATTAAAGTTTCATTAAGTTCGGAAGAATGAAACTTTAATTAAATGAATATGTCTACAAAAAAAAAAAAAAAAAAAAAAAAAAAAAAATTACTATTTTATAACGTTTTGTCTAATGAATACTGTGTGAAATTTACTGTACTAACCCCTTAAATATATATCTATCTATGATTATTAGTATACTTAAGGCTTACTGCTTTTATTTATAATTTCTTTAAATCTTTTCTTTAATCAAAGTTTTTATTTGAGTTAAGCATGTTAATCTACAAGTTTTGTCGTTTTGTCAAAGTTTTCCATGGATTTTTCATTTTATTGTGCAGTCAAAGATTGGCGTTATTCCATTTTCTATTTTCCCTTTGCCATTTTCCATTTTCCATTTGCCATTTGCCTTTTTGCCATTTGGTTTCTGTTTTTATGCGTATTTTTGCGAGAAAACAAAATAAACACTCATTCAAATGTTTATACTCAACGTGGAATCACTTGCAAATTGCTTAATAAAATAAATTTCAAAAGATAATGTGAAGGATAACTAACTGGCGACACTTGGCCATCCTTAAGCGCACGGACTTTTCCTCTACTTTTGCAGCTCCCCAACATTTTCACACCATTTGGTTGTTGTCGAATGTTGCCATGCCATCTGCTGCCATGTCAGCGGCTTTTGTTTTTGCATTGGAAATTGCCAAAAGCACTGACCCGTAACACAGCCCAGATACCAGGATGCCAGAATACGAGAATTTCACAATATCTGAATACCCTGCTGTGAATCAGTTGGGACTGGAAACAGCTGCTGTTCCCGTTCTAGCCAAAAAAGAAAACAGACATGAATATCACACAAAACTGACGAAAAAAGCAATAGGAAAGCTTTCTATCAAGCTACACGGCTGTTAGCTGCTCAGTTTTGGTATTCAATCAAATTTCAAACTGGCTGTTAACAAGAAAAGAACCTACACTTTCTTCCGAATCTCTATGCAAGTCAACTTTACATACTATTTGTGTTGAATGGCAGGTAAACTACAACTCTAATAGTTTTTCTGTTCGATCGTTCTAACAGTTTTAGTAGCAAAACCAACAGTTTTCACATTTTTTCTAGGAACTTTTACAGTCTCACAGTTTACACCGACAACATAAGCTCACGGTTCCCTTTGGGTGCTAGGCTAAAAAAAAAGCATGCAGTGAATATTCTTTTTCGTTCGCATTTTCTTAAATCTTTTCTATGAAAACCTTGCAGCTTGACATCCGTTTTAAATCATTTACAATCGCTGGAATTAGTAATTGGACAGGTAACAGGTAACAAGCGAAGATCAAGTAGTGAAAAATTCCTAGAAATTGTATTGTAAACAACTTGAATATATCTTTAATTACAATGTTATTGTCCAGTGAGCAAATATTTACATTTAAACCGTTGTTTATGGCAACAGCATAAATTTAAGGGCTTAAAGTAAGCATAGTTGGCTTTATGCTGATATGTGACTAGTCAAAATTTGACAGCTTAAAGCAAGTGTAATTAAATACTTGAAAAATATGAACGCAACTTTTCACTTTATTTATAAAAGGAGGTTAAAAAGAGCAACATTTTGTGTGCTTATATAAAACAATTTAATTTTCAACAGAAGGCTTAGTTTGCCTATAATAATACTCTTCATAGCTATCATGATTTTTCTCAGCTTACAAGACTTTAAGCTCTTTTTAACACCGTGTGAAGGAGTACAAAATCTCCCTAAATATTCACGTTTTAACTGATGCTTAAGTGCCACTTGCAGCTGGTGTTATTGGCAGTTAACTGAAAGCCGAACTTTCGTATGTCCTTAGTAAGGACTCCTTACCAAAAATTTTGACATATGTGGCAAGTGAGTCGTGCCAACGATGGCAAATCTGCAATTGAACATTTTCTTTACTGCGTGTCGATAAGTCAGCCATAAAATTCATTTGAGCTGCGCTCAGTTTCAAGTGGCTTTGAGCTGGTACAAAGCTGTCAACCAACTGTAAATGATTAAGAGCAGGTACGAGAAGGTAAAACTGAAATTTGGTTGGAAAAAAAAAACAATAAAACACACGGAGCGCCAAAAAAATGCTTGAAAAAAAGTGTAGAAAAAGCCACGGACGTCAATTGTTTTATGCGTTACTCATTGGTTGGGGGTGTACTCCATTTGTTGTAGTCTGTGTATTGTAAAACTATTCAATGCTATGGTATAAATACTGTACATATTTCAGCTTATGGTTTCAATTGTCGGTAGTGCCGTAGAGAGACAGAGCGTGGTGATCATTTGACTACATTTAACATTTTGAAACAACTTAGGCGCCTGAAAGCATGCAGCAACTTTCCGGCAAGTTTGAAACTCAAGTTAGGTTCCAAGCTTCTGACAAAAAAAAAGAAAAAACTAAAAAAAAAGTTGAAAAATTATAAAAATAAAGAAAGTAATGTAAGTCAGACTGAACACGCATTTTAAAATTGTACTACAAATAAACGATGCATCGATACATGAAGAATTCGACTTTGCATACTTGTGTTTGATTTAATATTTAATCCCTAAACAACCTTTTCCACTATATATCTTATATAACCTTCTTATGAATACAAAATAAGTTGTTTGATTGTTCTCTCGATGCAGCTGCAATAAATATCGATTAAAAGTAAAATCGATATGTTTTATAACATTGAACTCAAAACTGTAACGTTTGTGGAGCTGATGCCGCTTTAAAAAATTTGTTTATAGCTATGGTGGAAAATCGTTGACGGTTTCAGTCTGAATCCAGAGGTTAAGCCGCTTTAGTGGCACATTGTAATCACGTTGCGATTTAAGCAAAAATCCACAAAGGTGGGCAAATGTAATGAAACGGAAAGCGAAAAATGGGATGAAATATGCAGCGGGTGGGACGCAAAGGAAATCGCGCATGGCACAATTGTTAATAAACGCGTTGAAAGCACAACACTTCAAGGAGCCAAGACGAGCAGTCAAGGAGGCCGAAAGGCGTGGCGTAGGGCGGTGAGCGGAAGTAGGGGCTGCGAACTCAGTCATATGGCAAAATGGCCAAGAGCAACGGAATCGAAATCACTTTTTGGTTGGATTACATGCCACGGCCAATGAACATGTCGTGTGTTATCGGCCCAACTCGACATTATTGCCGACAATAATTCGCGGTGACATTTTTGGTTCTGGTCTGCTAGAAGCAGCCTGAATACTTAAAATTCTTCACCGCAAGCCACTGAGTTATTGTGAATGTAAAAATGCCTCGAATCACGCTCGATTTTTCGCATTTCTACTTTTACCCGGTAGCCAAATTTGTAAAGCAGCTTATAAGTGTGTGAATGTTTAAGGCAGTGCCTAGAAAACGTTAAAGGTTTAGGTCAAAAGACTCAGCAAAATATTTAGTAAAATAAAAATTTGAATAAACCTTTCAAAGCTTCCTTCTGTCCTGAAACGTGTGTACAGGGCTTTTTTGGTCGACTACACTCGTTTGGAACAACCCAAGTTGTTTTGCAGTATTAATTAAAGTGTAGATTGCAAGGGAAATTGTTTGTGATGACAATGTCAACGCACAAATACACACGAATACGAACAACCTTGTCCGTGAAGATGATAACGTTGATAATGACCAAACACAAACGGAAACAGCCAAATGATGAAATTTATGACACATTCGGGAATACAATGGATTACACGTGTCTCTTCCACATTCGCCATGACAGGTGGCATGCCACACTCACTTTTGAGCTTTCTTTCATGGAAGACAATTTGCCATTTCGCAAATGCTAGTAAAACCATACTCAACTACTACTCGTGTGCTTATTGGTGATCACTTTTCCACAATTTTCATCCTGTTTTTAGTTGAAACCAAAAAGCAACGAAAGAGTGTTTCAATGTAGGTACTCGGCCAAACTGAAATTTTAAAGATTTGGGCTTTTATCTTTTACTATATAACAGCATTAATGAATTCCACTTAATTTTCTGTTTTGAATTCGGCATTTTTCTTGGAACTTTCTTGACTGATTTGCAATTTTCTGTGAAAATTATCAAACAGCAACATATAATTAAACAATTTAATTTTGACTTAAAAAATGTAAAAAACAAGCTTTAAACTTTAAGTAGAGTGTGCAACACCCATACACACTTTTCTGCGTTTTTCCAGCCCTTGCTACAAATGTTGAATAAATTTCTTTACTTTTTATTTCCAGTTTAATTGATGACAACAACAGTAGCTCAGATATCTAAGCTGCCGTCTTGTCATAAATAGAACTTTAATGCTGTGACAAGTTCGTATCCGGATGTGGACCTGATTTCCATTGCCTCCGCGTATCACTTATAACTTGAGTTACAATTCAATTTGTATATATTATTCACAGTTTAATTCAAGTTGTATAGATGAACAACAGCAAAATTAAATGAAAAATAAAATATCAGTTTAAAAAAAATCAAAATAAAAAAGATTAATTGATTAATTATTTACTGAAACTGTAGTTAAATTAATTTTAAATATAGTCATTTGTTTTCATTATTTAATTATTTAGTTAAATACTCTCGACTGCTTGCAGTTTGCTTAAATGAATTAATAAATAAACACAAAACCAAACTCAAAAAGATTTCACTGCATACTTTTAGGTGCTCATTTGGCTGAAAACTTTGAAGCAGCTGTGTCTTTGGCTATATGCCCATATCGCTATTAAATAAGAGCTGTTTATTTACCAACACTTTAATATTTCTTTTTTGACAATATTATTTATTGAGTGTTTCATTCTCTAAAAACACAATTATGATTTCTGTGACTGTTCTTTCAGAATTTACTTCCAAGTTTGTTTACTCTACGAAGCTAAAGTAAAGTGGCAAGTCTACTAATGCCCGTTAACAAATATGCTAAAATTTTTATACACCCACTCTGCACACAAACAAGCGGTTATAAATATGATAATCAGGAGTGTGCTTAATGTATGTGACATAAAAATTGCAACTATAATTTTCGCTGAACAGAAGAAAGACATTCTTGAATGCAGAGAAGCGTCACCAAAATTAAGTAAGACTTGTTTTCTGCTCTATATTTCCGGCAAATAAAAGACGACAGTGCTAATAAAAGTGCGTGAAGGCATCGCGAGGGCAACTTGATTAATTTGGCTGAGTGACAGCAGGCGCGACAGTTGCCCTGTTGCTATATGAACAAATCCCAGGCGCAATTTGAGCATTCCAAATATTAACGAGTCTATCCCCAAACATCCTCTGTTCCCTATCTCCCATTTCTCGTATCCCTCCTATCCCTCTTATCCAACTTATACCATATGCCCAACTCACACTCATATATCATATGGCACACACACTTGAGTTTATGGCTTTTTATTGGGCGGCTCATAAAGTTTAAAGGCGCGCGTTAAAAAAGAGAAAAGAAAAAAGTTTTTGCCAACAAGTTTTGTCGCCTACCGTCAACTTTTATTTATGACAGAATCTACTGCTCTTTTCTCCCTGCTTCCGTCCCTCTCCAGTGAACAATCTCGGGGACTGAGCATCACTCATTCCTTTACAGAGTGTACTTAAATTTCATTGCGACAATTCTTTTGTATCTTTGTCTTGCATCTGCAACTTTTTAGCTTTCCCTCAAAATTTTGAAGTATAGTCTATTCAACTCGAAAGTTTTATGCCGCTTCAAACTTTATGGATAGTTAAGACATTGCCATGGCCTATATCGTTTTCAATATCATAAATTTCTTCTATTTTGTTTAAACCAATCGCTGTAAACACACACAAAAAAATGCTTAAGTTTTTACTAATCATTTTGGGCATGAGCAAAACTTGCCATTTGTTTCACTAACAACTTCCTAAGTGAGACGAATGAATTGTTTTTGTTCTTGAAATTGGCAAATTATGCCAGAATTTTCTGCCGTTTAGTTGGCCAAAACTCGCGAAACTCTGCTGAATTAATTTCTTGGCGACAGCTTCACAAATTGGCTACTTAAATAAGAGTTGGCTAAAAATAAATGTTAAATCGCTGAAATGAAGCTGAATGGCTCCATTTTCAAGCTTCCACTTTAGTATCTATATTTTTTAAGTTCTTTGAAATTGAGCTAGAGTTTCGTAAATAAAAATGAATTCCATCAAGCAGTATGATTACCTTTAAAGATGGCTAGTTACGTCTGCCATAAGTTTCAAATGCCGTGCTGGCGCCTGAAAGCAGGCAGTAACTTTTTGGCTTAGAGTTGTAAGACCAGACTGCACATTGATTTAAAAATCGTACAACTTGTAATGGCTTGGATTTAATGGAGTTCAATTTATTAGATTAAAATATTTAGCAAAGTAATCAATTAATAAATTATTCAACTGCTTTTAAGTGCCAAGTTCAAGGCCAAGCAACTTGAAGGTCGTTACCGTGTCTCTGAAAAATGCTTTTAAATCAAATGAAAAATGACGGGAGCACATTTTAATCTATTGACATAATTTAATTTGCAAATTACGCGCTGAAATGTTGGCAACTGCTCAATGTGCGACCTTGAAAGAGAGTTGCAAAAGTTTTTGTGAAATGCTGACACCAGTTGGAATTGAAAAGGTCTTAAACCTTGACCAATTATCGATCCAAACGGTTAAGAACAATAGAGCTTTAATGATTCTATTGAAGCGTAACCTTAACTTTGCCTCCATGCAGGTCTCAGTCAAGTAAATGTTTTGCTTTTGTTATCGTTTTATTTTTATTATTTATTTACGATGACAACAGTTTCTGGGATTGGTTTTTGGGGACTGTATTTTTGGTACTCACTCTCGTCTATTTTAGTTGTTTTTCCGCTATGGGAGGCGTCAAAAGTTTGATCCATTTTTATGTTCCGACGAGCAATAAAATAAAGCGCCAAATTTACCCGAGAAATGCTCAACTGTTTGTCAACAGACAACAACAACTACCAAAGCGGACCAAAGTCGACAGACAGAGGACAATAGGCAACCAACAACAAGTACAGCGATAACAACAACAACAACAACTGAGAACAAAACATTGGAACATGACAATGACATTTGGCTGCCCGAACCCAATAACCGCCAAAACCAAATAAAATATCTAACTACAGCCAAACTTTTGTGGCAAATTCAAGCGAAATTCACTGACATTTCAAACTGCATATTATATACCCTGCAACAAAGAAAACTTTTGGCTTTAACGATCAACTGCAGGTGCACAACGATTGGTAAATAAAAGTCACATATGGCTTGAATGAAAACACTTTTAATTGAGTATTTTCTGTGTGTTTATGTATTTAAATTCGCTTAAATTTGAGTTGTATTTAAACATATGTGTTTTATTAACTTTTAAAGCATTAATATGTGTGAGCTTAACTATTGGTTTAGTCTTACAACAAAATCCCCAAGGAACTATAAGCTTTCCATTTGGATTAACTGTTTTTTCTTCAGAGCAAAGTATTAGAAAATGTGTTCATCTAGTTATTAAATTATTGAGCCCGAATAAATGTTATATATTTATATCGGTAAGAATCATTTTACTGTTCTTACTAAGAGAATTACTTGGTATAGTTTAGTACTATTTCAATAAATAAAAAAACTAAACTATTTCACTTAATTTCCGTTTGTTTGTAGCTCCGTTTGTCACTTAATTACCTAGAGCACATACTACACAACATACCGAATGAGCCAAATAGATCTAATTAAGTGATTTAAGCCATTTACTCAAATTAGTATATCTGTTATTTGAGTTTGTTATCAAATCTTCCATGATAGTTGCGATTTCTTAATGTGTTGTTAGACCGCTTAACCTACATTCAACATTCTACATTCAACATTCCTTTTATCGACCCAGTTTCCATTGTAGTTCCCATTTTTTTCCATGTCTCTTAATGGAGCTGTGTAAATTGTTCCAACGTGTATGAGTAGCATTAGAACTGAGTTTCACAACTGCAAATTAGCAGGGAGACTTAAATGGAAAGGGAAAGGGAACGAATGTGTGGAAAGTGGAGTAAGGGAATGGGAAACACATAGACAAATAGACAGACTAAACATCAAGTGAGTGGGTCATCCCTTTTGTAACTGTTGTTGGGAGTGGAAATCGTTCATTCATTGGGCCACAAGTGCGGGTTCCTGTGTTACATCCTTCCGGCATGGAATTACTCTGACACGCCACGTAGTTGTCATGTCCTCACGTTATACACACGAACGCACAAACAGACCCACACACCCACACACACACACACACACACACACACAATGCATATACATATAGCTCATTGTGTCGTCTTGTCGGATTTGTGACAAGCGCGAGTCCGGGCGATAAGAGCTCATGGTTCACCTTCCATACAAACAGCGGCGTAGTTTGCTCAGGGGGAACAAACGGGGGTTCAACTAACATAAACTAGTTAAATAACAGATAAACGGTTTATTCTAGTTTAATTTTATTGCAGCTACCAAGAGTTTAGAAACAAAGCGGCAGTCAAGAAGTTTGAAAGGCAGTTTATATAGTGAGGCATAAAGATGAGTTTCTCAATCAAAAACAGAAAAAGGATTGGAAGAGAACTCAAAGCTATTTCAATATAATTTTTAAATGTATATCTTTGAGTGCATAAATAAATTAATCGGAGTCTTTGAGTGTATAGGAATACATATGTTTTAGAGAAAGCTTTGAACAGCTGTACTCCCAGAAAGAGTTGGGTATGTCTGATTTGTTAGAGCACAAATGATCACCGTGACGGACTTCATAAAGTATTCATACTCCTCATCAGCAGAAACAGTCGAGTTTTGCATTGTATTGTCTGTATCTCAGTTACTAAATTTAATAGAAAGTCGATGCAGACCTCACTTAGTTACTTCTTTTAACAAAATTGACTGTCAAACTCGGAAATTAAAAGAAAACATTTTTAAAATATGTTTTAACTAAAAATTCACAGCTGGCAAAGAAGCTCCACAGTTTTTTCTGTTGTTAACCAAATGAGTTTTTAGTTTTGTTAATTTATTGCTAAACTTTCTTAGAACTTTCCTAATATTTTATGTATTATATTAATCAATTAAACTACTGTTTGAATTTAAATATTAATTTCATAATATCCTTCGAATTAAAACTTATGTTAGAAAGCACACAAGATTTACTTTGGAAAAGTGTAGTTAGTATTTCCTTGAACTTGTGCTGTATACACAACATACCCCAATTAATATACAAAATTAGCTTTTGGTTTTATTAAGAATGATGCTATAATTTGAACGAGCTTTAAGCAGTTTGCCCTACTCCTTTTTAATCCTGTGCACTTTAGTAACTGAACATTGTAGTTTGTATTTGGCATTCGTTGAACTGGAATGTAAGTTAATTGCAAAATATGCATAACAATTTAGTTCACCCCATTTCAAGTAGAGCAATTTCCAGCATTATTAACTCGAGCATTGACTGAGGATTAGGTATGGGGTTACTGGGTGTACTGGGCACTGGAAGTAAGTAGGATAAGTGGGTGAAACTGCAAGTCTGTTTTGCTTAATACTAGTGCATACAAGTACCTATTTCTCCCAAGTCTGCCTGCTTCTCTGTGCCAGTGTTGTCCAACAAGCACAGAAACAACAATGCATGCTTTTGGTTTGGGGAACTGTCTGCACAGTGGTTTCAAATGGACTCCCAGCTTACCAAAATTTGAATGCACTGTAAAAATGCTTAAACTCTACCTACATTTAGGGTGATTAAGGAGTAGAACATCATATATTTAATAAAACTTAGGGAATTCTAAAGTATTTTTGAACCATTCTAACATTTTTCAACTGTAGCTACGAGCACACAGTGCAGTGCAGTTGGTAAGACGGCACCAATCCTTGCATTACGCTGTCAGCGAAATGACGGCGTACTCGTTGCTGTTGTCCTTGTCCTGCTCATCACTCGCAGTGCGTGTGTGTCGCTTGTCTAAGTCGGTGTGGGGTGTGTGTGAGTGTGCGGTGTGTGTTAAGTAGCAAATATATTACACTGCTTCCTGCAAGCGTTGGAAAATATGAGTTTACGCCAACAATAAGTGACAAATACACAGATGAACACACACATACATATATATATATATATATATACATATATTATATATGCGACTCTGGTGTCGTCATTTCAAGTAGACGTCACTAAAGCCGTCATTTCGCAATTTCACACAAATTCGCTGGGTAAAGAGCCGCACTTCAGTGACAAATTTGGCGGCGAGGCATGAATAATGTACGCACATTAATCAAACCGTATGCTTATCAACGAGGGGGAGTCGGCTGATAAGGGGGCATTTGGATATATGACCAAAAACATACACAGATTATGTGTCGCACACAAAACGTGCAATCAATTGCTTGACTTACCTGAAAGCCAACCAGACTCCAAATCTCCTCCTCCGATGAAAATACACAAGCGGTACCCGCTCGTCCATGGTACTGATAGATTCGCACCGAATGCGACAGGGCCACTGGAATGGCAGTCGTCACAATCGTTATCCAGGCAAACATAATGGCGCTTTAAACAATTTAGAAACATGTATTAAATGTGAGTGACTAACCCATTTGTGTTTAAAGTAAAGTAATTTGTTTGATTTGTATTTTAAAGCATGTTACCTAACAACTGCCAGCTAATCACACTTGTTTCTAAATATCTGTAAGCCAATTTATGTTGTTCAAACCCTTTTTTAAGTCCCTCAGATGTAGGCATGACTATATCACTGCGGCTCTTCCTGCCGATCAAGCGGATTATATGCTTATTGAAGAGCAAGCGAAACTTCTCGCCAACACAAACTGTTTGGGGTTTGTCAAGATTAAAACATGATAAGGGTAACTTTTCAAAGTTTCCTCAAAGATACTCTGATTAACAGACACCAAAGCTAGCTTAGCATATCAGTTTTCATTTGCTTAAGTTGATGCGTGGATTACACAAACATTAACCAATTTGGGAAGTAAAAAGTATAAATAAATAAGATACACTTTTTATGACATGAAATTTCAATCTTAGCTTGCAAACTATATGCATTTTTCTCTCAGTGTGCAGTGCGCACAGATGTACGGCACTTTAAATGATGTGCACAACAATGGCCGTTCGCTTAGTCAAGCTATGTGTGGACTGGCCGGGGGGTGAGCAGTGTGTTGGCTGGGCCAAAACTAATTGACGTAATTAGAAGTGCAACATTCGTTACTTACAGTGTGGCATTCCGTTCGGTGCGAAGGGACATGCTTGTAACGGGATGGACGACGGCCAGGAAGCGATCGAAGGACATCAGAACAAGAGTGTAGACGCTATGGGGTTAAATTGTTAGTTCCATAGTTACAGATACAGATAGCCAAAGTCTTGTGCTTGGTTACTCACCTGCAGTGGCATGTGACCACAATCATGTACTGCACAAATTGCACCACAAATTACCAAACGGCCACTCCGGCAGCACATAGTCGGTGGCCGTAAATGGCACGCAGAAGATGACGAAGAGTATGTCCGAGACGGCAAGGTTTATAATCAATAGGTTTGTGGTCGAGCGCATTTGTTTGTTAACGACCACCACTAAACGACAGGTCCGGAAATTGCGTACCACAAACACAAAGAGCGGAGAGTGGAGAATGGAGAATAGAGGAAGAAGAGTGAAGATACAAAATGTTCAGATTATAGAAATAAGATGAGCAGTTTATTATTATTATTTTAAGACATAATGTAGAATTTACGAGCCTGTTTCACTAGTCAGTGACTAAGCGGATATTAATTTAGGTTGCATAATTAGTTAGCAGTTTAATGCATTTATAAACAAACATATCGAGCTATCTTTTAATATATCAATGACTTGAGACACCACAGCAACTAAAAGACAATGGGTAAATGGATCAACACTTATATTAAGTTAAAAATAGTGTAAGCTATATTTTCAAATTAGTTTTATAAACATAAAACTCACTTAATTTTTTATGAGAATATTTTCTTAGAGAAAATGCATTTTATTTTAAACATAAACTGCATTAACAGCTTTTCATTTGTCTATCAAAATAGCTCTTACATTTATTTTATTTTAATTTCCATAAAATTCTACAGAACGAAAACCCTTAAGCTCAGCAAGGCATTTAACTAGTTGTGCTTCATTATTTTCATTGTGAATTCAATATCCCTTTCAGCTTACACATTTTAATGGATTTGGCATTGTTAAGCTTTTCATCAACTGGCCGTTAGCTGTAATTCATTAATACGACCCTAATCGTTAATATTTATGCACACATATGGGTGTTCAGGATATTAACACCAACGCCTTTAATTATTAATTCCCCTTTGTGCTGCAAGTGTGGATTTGCTCTGGGCTTTGTTGAAATGTTACATTTGATAATTATTGCACAAAATCCATTTGAATTTGTACAACAAAGTTTCCAGAATTTCAACAGATTAAATGAAAATCAATTAAATGGCAAACTTTGCTGTTAGTAAATGTATTAAATGCAGAAAGGTTTTCCTTGACTTGAACTAATTAATGCTCAACTTTGAGTTGGATGCCTAAGCCACACAAAACATTCAAAATCATAGTATGTGAGCTGCTTGTTTGGGATTATTTTAAGAGTCATCAATATTTAGTTATGACTTGTATTTTAATATATTTAAATGTTGATTTAAATGGAGAATAGTTCGTATTAATGCTCTACAGGAATAATGATGCAATATACCCTTGCTGCATAATTAAAAGCAGGTCCACATTGCTGCTATGCACACTCTACACTGTGGTGGGGCAGGGTGTCCAAGCTCTTCCTGTCAATTATGCGCACAAAGGCGACCTCCACATGCTTGAAATGAATGTCGCAGGAGCTGAAACTAGAACTCAAACTGAAGCTGTGGGTGGAGATGGAGGCGGCGATGAAGATGCCAGTGTGGGTGAAACTGAGCGTAGGAATGGAATGTGGCATGGAGACGCATTGTTTCCAAGCAGAGTTTCTTTTTTGTAGCTGCTTCTGCAGTTTCGTTCATTGTTCGCAGTTTTCTTGGGGGCGTGGGCGGTGGCGGAGGACGGTGACAGAGGCGGGAGCCACTCGCAATTAGCCAAACAATTTATGTTGGTCTACACAAAAGCAGCGCGGCGGTGTTGCACTGGCGGTGCTGTGTACGGCGGTGCACTTTTCCTAAATTGTCACTGTAGTTCTTGTTGTTGTTGTTGTTGAGAGACTTTGCGGGGGGCACGTGCATGTTGGAAATGCTTCAATGGATTGATGTGGCACATGGCCAACAAATGCCGCCAACTGGCAATGTCTGCGGGTTATAAACAGGGGCGTGGCAGCTTGTGGGTCACGAAATATTCAGCAATGTGAACTGTTTTTGCCAAAGGAAATGTCGTGGTATGCCGAAAAGTTGCTAAAAATACCCTGTAATTACTGCAGTTAGTAGCCCTAAAGTAGAAACTAATTTAATAATTAAGAATTTCTATTTCTAAAATAATAATTTGTAATTTAAAGTTATTTCTAATTTTGTTATTTTCTAAAGTTCAATGTTATACTTTTTATAAAGATACAGAAAATTACTCCCACTGCTGACAAACAAATTTATTTTATTTGACAGCAAGGGGTAACTTTAAGCTCCGCATTCCCCAAATAATACTTTTACTTATTCAATGTATTTATTGTTCTTGCTTGACTTTTACTTTGGCGTTGTAGTTGTCGTTGTTGTTGTTGTTGCCGCAAATCAATTTCCTTTCAAATATATTTAGCACAGGATGTTGAGACGGGATGATGGGCGGCATGGGGTGTGTGGGCGTGGTAAATCAAATAAAAATGGCAGCAATAGCTGTAGAAAAGTTTGCGATGTCAAATGTAAGTCACAAATATAAACAATAAATACAAGTTGCCATGGTTGAAGCCAAGTGGCCACATGTGGCCATATGAGCTTCAATTTTGGCTTTTATTGTTGTAGTAGACACTCGTACGTATACTTAATACGAGTGCTCGCTACTTTGCAGGTGTTGCTCTTACTTTGCGAACCCTCATAGACAAGTGGCCTTCTTTTTTACCAATCTGCTACCCTTTTTAAATGATCATTTAAGGGTTAAGGTGGGATAACCTTTAGTTCGACACAGCCTGGGAGTTTAATATATATTTTCATAAATGGAAATGAATAAATGATGCAAAATTTATTTTAATGTTAAATTTATTATGAAATAGAATACATTACAGATACTTTTTTTTTGTAATTCACTCAGTTGATTATTGCAATTATTTTAAATTGAAATAAATTATATAACTATTAAACTTAGTTTCACACTTTAAGTCATTTATTTACTGATACATTTAATCACTTTTAAAACGACCTAATCAAACCTTAGTAAGTCTCTTTTTAAACGCATAAAAATCGATAAGATGACACGAATTTTATTTGAAATAATGTAAAAATTCTTAACAAACAGCGCAGAATGTGTTGAACATATTAAATATAGATTAATGAGAGCCCAATGACACCAAATGTTGGTGAATAGAAAGGGTGTTTTAACTTTGTGAAACTGTTAGCATTGATAACGTCATGGCATGTTGTCTCTTAGTTATCTTTTGGAGTCATTTCCAGACGTTTTCAATTAATATGCATATTTGCTGACACAACAACATGCAAATACACACACACACACACTCACACTACACAACATAAACAAGCGATAACAAGCAAGCCATTATGACTGACATTTTGTAAGCTAGAGTTGTGGAATCGTTGGAAGAAAAGGGTCAGGTTGAAAGTACTACGAGTATCTGCAAAAAATACTGGACCATTAACTGACGTTGAGCTGAAGAAAAAAGTTTTTTTTTCTTTATGTTTCTTGCTTTACAAAATAATAAAGTGTAGCATAATTTATGGCGCATGCGGCAGAGTTACCAAAAGAACACGCCAAAAAACCAAAAATATATATATATTTATAATAAAAATAGAATAGAAAGAAAAAAAGAGAAAAGTTGAAAAAGTTCTTCAAGCGCAAAAAAACGCTGTTATTTAATGCCACATTACACACACACACACACACGCACACACAAAGCAGGCAGCAAATAAACAAATAATCAGGCACCCTTCAAGCATATGTGTGTGTGTGCGTGTGTGTGTGGCATCTACACTCCACACGGACATTTGGTCATGTTTACAGCTTGCAATATAAATTTTCTTTTATAGAACTTTAATGTCGCTTTAATGTTTCACATTAGGCACATTATTGATGCACTTCAAGTGTGTGTGCGTGTGTGTGTGTGCGTGCCTTTGAGTGTTTGCTGAGTGTGAGTGTATTTTATTTATTCAGGGACTGTCGTCACTGTTGCTGCTGATCTGCTTGATCTACTGAGTTATGACAGCAAGTAACACTAAATTTCCCCCAAGTTGTGCTGACTGCCAGCAGAGCTTAACGATTTTTAGGAATTTAAAAGATGTAGTGCATTAAACGAATTTTAATTTTACTGAATTTAAATTAAACTGCACAAACTGAATGATTGTTTAATAAAACTTAGAATTTCAGATTTAAAAACCTTTGCCAGCTTTAGGAGCTTTGAGCAACTTCAAGTTATAGACTCCTAATGTTTACACTGACACTGGCTAAAGAAAAGTATACAACTCCAATCAAGCTAAAGGCGACTAAGTAAAGAGTTTAAAAGTAGAAAAGAAGTTGCTTAAAATTCTCTTTTTCATTTTAAAGCTCCATTAGCTGAAAAATCGCTGAAAACTCAAAGCACTTGATTTAAATACTCTCGTTGACTTCAAAGCTTCATTAATTTGATTATTGAGTAAATTGATATGTGTGCTATTATGTGTAAGCTCTCAATCTACAAACAATAAAACACTGATGTTCAGCGTAATTGAAGGTTGATTTTATTAATTGCTTGGCAATAAATGTCTCAATAACAGCCAGTCAATTGTTTATGTGCTACTTTCAGTAAATTTCATTTAATTAACGCAAGTCTTTAGGTCTAACAATTAAATTTTCAACAGCCCGAAATCAGGGTGAAAAAGAAATGATCATAATAAGTTTATATTTAATTTGTAATGACTGAACATTACGACGCAAATCTGAAAGCATTCGAAATGCGACATTTTAATAGCACATAAACTAATTTCAATTAAAATTTTAACTATAAACTTTGTGCTTGGTGCTGGCACAATTTAGTAGAAATGTTAGCAGCTGTGACTGTCATTGCTTTATGAGGTAATTGTGTTGGCCTGGTTTCATTGTCCCTCCCAGTCTCTCATTCTTTCTCCGTCTCCCGCTTTGTCCATGCAATTTGGACTAAACCATGTCTTTTAAATGCATAAATAATTGCGCTTTAAGCTCAAGGCGTAGGCACAATGACGCGACACAGTCACACACATACACCCACACACACACATGTACTAATACAGTGTTACAGCAAGAATTACAAGCACACATTTACATGCATATGTGAGAGATAATCACAAGGACCTTTTGTTTGGCGGATAAACAATAGCTATTGCAGGTCCTAAATGTTGTGACTACACTGACAAAAATAATAAGCAGCTTACAAGTTTATTTAAGTAGTTAAAGGCTAAATGAAACTATTGAAAATTTACTTTTCTTGTACATTAACAATTTTGTTAAACGGCTGAGTCACTCGTAGTACTAACAGACCTTTATATTTTTCATTCACATAATTTTAAAGTCAAAATTTTATTTGTTGCTAAATATTTTTAACCAAAATTAAAAAGGAACTTTTGTTTTTATTTCATTAAAATTATTTTTAAAATATTTGCGGACTAATTTAAATGAAGTTTTGATTTCTGTCAGTGTACTGCTCGACCAAAAGCAGGACAATTAATTTAAATTTTCGTACATTTTGTGGACACACACACATGTCGCTCTGTCACATGGATATCCGGTCGCAAATAATGCGTCGTGTATGCAAACAACCCAACCAAAGATGAAACACAAACTCGCTCCACTACTCGACTTAATAGATAGATTTGTTTTTGCTGTGGTTGTTGTTGTTATTGTTGTTGTTGCCAGGCAACGTTATCGAATAGATTCGTTGAATTCATTCGTCTGGTCAGCTTGGACGCCGGCGGTCACATCATTTGTCGCACAAAACACAACCTAAACAAATAAATAAGACCAATGGAGTCTTTACCAATACCACAACAACAACAACGACAGCAACATCAACATCAGCAACAACAATCTGAAATCTTGTTCTAGTTTCAGCATAAATAAAACAGTTTAATATTACAATTTCTTGAACCAAACAATATAATTTTACAATCATTTTTACTTTCATTGGTTAAAAATAAACTAAACTGATTTGAATTTAAAATTATTTCAATCGATTGCACTTAAAAATTTTTATTTCATCTTGTTGGACTTATCTCATTGTTATTGTAAATACGCTTATCGAAAGCTTCCTTAAAATATCGGTAAATAACTGTCAATCAATCAGACTAACAGAAGGGAATTTATTGAAAATTCGCAAGGAAATCTTAGCAATTGCAAAACTCAATCCGAACAACAACTGGTGCAGAAAGTAGCTTAAGATACTTTTACCTCCGCCGCAAAGTATGCTACTGTTTTATACACTTGCATTGATTCGTGGTTTGTCTTCGCTATGTAACTGCTAAACGAAGGAATGGTTTAAAATTGAAATGATTTTTAGCATTTTTCTAAAGTAATCCGCTTTAAACTTAGCTAATCACTTAACTCAGTCCTGCACACATCAAGTCTAGTAAAAACAATATTTTTAATATATTTTATTCTCTTCTATTTTAAAATATACACAATATATAGAGTGCTAAATAACTTTTTGTTAAAAGGGAGTAAAGTCTGCTATTCGTCGAAAATGACTTCATTTTCTCATGTCTCTAGCTGTCGCTCTGTGAAAATCTCAGCTGTTGCCGCTGTATTGAAACCCGGATTATTGGTAGATCTGTATTGAATCATTGGCATTCATAAAAAATGTAAAGAAAATAAGAAGAGGGAGGAACAAGATAGTCTGTGCTACAGAACATGTACGTCAAGGACAACACACCTAGTGACAAAGTCGAAACAATGGCGAATTTGTTGCCATATGGGCATCTAGGTCGCATATGTTCACTCTGCCTACGATGTGTGTGTGTGCGTGTGCAGGTGTCTTTTTGCACGTAAATATAGTCAGACGGTGAAGCAACTGTCAAATCTGGGAGGTTCTATAAAAAACACAATTCGCCAAACTGAGTTGTGTTTTGGGAAAAAATTTAAAATCTTAATAGACTTAAAATATTATTTATTAAGACATTTTTAGAATTAATTTTTACTCAGTTAATAAGGGACTCTACACAAAAAAGCTGCAACTACTATGGTTGATAGTAACTATTATGCTAGAAGTATAAAATAATAATAAAATAATAATTATAGAATTCTTGGGAAAAATGCCTAGTTTAGTTTAAGATAATTTAAGTGCATTCACAGACACTATTAGTACCTGGTTGACACCCTAACTTGCGCTTACTGTCTCACCTTAGCAGCTTAGCTGTGTGCGTATGGATATGGGTGTGTGTGTGTGTGTGTGAGTGGGTGTGTCGCCACATAGCAGACAGACATTGCATTGAAAACTGAAACAATAAAAATGTACATGGCCTATAAAAATGCATAAATATGACAAATCTACAGAAGGAATGTAGAGAGAAAGACAGTGAGATAGAAGGGCAGAAGAAGGCGAAGTGTAGAAAAGCAGAAGTCATTCGCCAACGGACGATTCCTAGGCCTTTGTGTAAATACATATACAAGTGTTAACATGTAGGTGTGTGTGAGTGTGTTAAAGTATTGCCAGCTGCCCAGTTGGGCATTGTTTGGCACACGTGTGTCCTTATTGTTTTCGTTGCCTGCTTTTAGGCGCAGTACTCATTGTTGGTTATAAATTTTATCACTATCAACGCAGTAAAATAAATTTGTGTGTGTGCCGTGCTTCGCCTTGTGGATTTGTGTAAATTTACACAATGCCACCTATCGGATATAGGCTGGACCAGACCCACTCAAACACTCCCACACACACCAGACACACATGACCATATGCTACTTCAATTTTGTTCTCACTAAAGTTTTGTATGCGCTTGATTTGACTAAAAAGTATATATTCTATATTTTCTTGATCAGCACCAGCAACCTAGTCGATATAATCTAGTTCGTCAGGCTACATTTTATATCAAACTGAGTTCACTTTTCAATCTTCAAATTCCAATGCTCGTAAACAAGCTTAGAGCTGTTCATATATTATTCTCAAGTATCAAAAGTATTTCCAAATCAAAAATAATATTCTTCTGAATTTCTATAAATATATATTTCTTTAACTATGGACCAGCTGGAACTAAGCGCTTACGAACGAACTGAATATCCTCAATATGAAGAACAATTTGACTGGGGTTTTGAAAGGATAACAGCCATATGGATAAATCCTCAATTCCATGCTACTGATGGTAATGTATATGGCATTCTGATATATCAAAAAAAAGTGGACAGCTCTTTGAGAACAGCCAATTTTCAAAGACAAACTAAAAAATATCCTCAATATGAAAAACAGTTCGACTGGGTTGTTGAAAGGATAACAACGATATGGATAATTCCTCAATTCCATGCTACTGATGGTAATGTATATTGCTCTCTGATATTGCAAAAAGAAGTGCACATCTCTTTGAGATCTGCAAATTTTCAAAGACAAACTAAAAAATATCCTCAATATGAAGAACAATTCGATTGGATTGCTGAAAGGATAACTACCATGTGGATAAATCCTCAATTATATAATACTGATGGTAACGTATATTGCTCTCTGATATTGCAAAAAGAAGTGCGCATCTCTTTGAGATCAGCCAATTTTCAAAGTCAAACTCTATTCTATTGGCCACTCGAAGTATATCACCTAAAACTAACTGACAGGCCGTTCATTCAAGAAGCTATACAATCAAATTATGAAAAACAATTAGTTGAAAAATGTTTGCCGCTTTCGGAAACATTTTTAGCACGGTTTATTAAAAATGATATTGGGGAAACGGTGCCCAAATATAACTTTTCTTTCCGCTTGTCACTGGATGTCAATTTCAATAAATATATCGAGCCAATGTGGTCATATCCCTTTTTAAAGCGAAATCCAACATTACCTTATGACTCGGATTCGGAAGATATGATGGATGATGATGATTATGAAATGACTGATGATGACATCTCGGATAATGTGATGGATCGTTATATGATTGATGATTATGATATGCCGGATGATTGGGACACAATTGCTGTTTTAAGTCTAACAGAATTTGTTAGGCAAAATACATTGTTTTTGGAGG
Organism: Drosophila nigrodunni; assembly: GCA_020829145.1. Lineage (NCBI taxonomy): Eukaryota > Metazoa > Arthropoda > Insecta > Diptera > Drosophilidae > Drosophila > Drosophila nigrodunni. Next base: position 14,693,533 of record JACVCZ010000002.1, read on the forward strand.
AATTAGAGTTAATGTCAGACATTGGGTCCAGATCGGAATCGAATGAAGATTCAAATCAGGACACTGATCCGAATATGGTCACAAATATACAGGAAGATCACTCAGCTGATTTAAATACAGTGTCATTGGAAGACACATGTTATGATTTGGAATCAAATCGGGCGTCAGATGGCGAGTCGGATTGTAACTTGAATCGCGAGAAGGAGCGAGAGTCACATCAGGACTTGAATCGGGAGTCGGATGGCGAGTTGGTTCAAGAGTTAGATGAGAAGTCGGATCGAAATGGAGATTGCAAGTATAATCAAGAATCGGATCATGAGTCGGAGAAAGGGTCTGAAATTGACTCAAATTCAGCCACGCATTTAAAAAGATATACTTCACCCGATTGGGAGTCGGATCAAGAATCGAATCGGGAATCGGAACAAGTCTCGTATCAAGAGTCGGAATGGGAATCGAATCGGGATTCGGTTTGCGAGTCGAATAAAGAATCGTATCAAGCGTCGGATCAAGGGTCGTATCAAGGGTCGTATCAAGGGTCGTATCAAGGATCGTATCAAGGATCGTATCAAGGGTCGTATCAAGGGTCGTATCAAGATTCGTATCAAGGTTCGTATCAAGGTTCGTATCAAGATTCGTATCAAGGGTCGTATCAAGAGCCAGATTCCGAGGCGGAGTGGGAATCAAATCGGGATTCGGTTTGTGAGTCGAATAAAGATTTGGATCAAGAGTCGAATGAAGAGTCGTATCAAGGGTCGTATCAAGGTTCGTATCAAGGTTCGTATCAAGATTCGTATCAAGATTCGTATCAAGGTTCGTATCAAGATTCGTATCAAGGTTCGTATCAAGGTTCGTATCAAGGTTCGTATCAAGGTTCGTATCAAGGGTCGTATCAAGGTTCGTATCAAGGTTCGTATCAAGATTCGTATCAAGATTCGTATCAAGATTCGTATCAAGGGTCGTATCCAGGGTCGTATCAAGATTCGTATCAAGATTCGTATCAAGATTCGTATCAAGGGTCGTATCAAGAGCCAGATTCCGAGGCGGAGTGGGAATCACATCGGAATTCGGTTTGCGGGTCAGAACAGGAATCGGAACAAGAGTCGCATCAAGAGTCGTATCAAGAGTCAGATTCCGAGGCAGAGTGGGATTCGAATCGGGATTCGGTTGGCAAGTCAAATCGGGAATCGTATCAAGAGTCGGATTCGGAGTCGGAGTGGAAATCAAATCGCGAATCGGATTGGAAGCCGAATCGAATGTCAAATCGGGAATCGAACTTAAAGTCGGATAACGATTCAGATCAAAAGTCGGATCAAGAGTCGCATCAGAGATATACTCATTTTAATACAAGAATAATTAAAGGCAAAAATTATAGAAGGGAGTCCCATCTGGAGTCACATCGTGATTCGGTTTGTGTGTTGAATGCGGAGTCGTATTCAGAGTTGGATTCGGAGTCGGATAAGAAATTAGATCGGGGATCCTATCGGATGTCGGACCAAAAGTCTTATGGACAGTCTAATTCGTATTATGGTTCGGAGTCCGATCATGATTTATCTTGCTTAGACGAAGCGACGAATAACGTATCAGAATCTGATACGGATACCAATTTGAAATGTATTTCGGGGCGGTATTCAGATTCTGATTTGGATTCCTACGATACCTGAGTACGAATATGGGTCTAATTCGGAGTCTAATTTGGAGTCGTATTCAGAGTCGGATTCGGAGTCGGATAAGAAATTAGATCGGGGATCCTATCGGATGTCGGACCAAAAGTCTTATGGACAGTCTAATTCGTATTATGGTTCGGAGTCCGATCATGGTTTATCTTGCTTAGACGAAGCGACGAATAACGTATCAGAATCTGATACGGATACCAATTTGAAATGTATTTCGGGGCGGTATTCAGATTCTGATTTGGATTCCTATGACGACTCGCATTCTGGTTCGGACTGTGATAACGAATCTGAGTCAGACCGTGAACCTGAGTACGAATATGGGTCTAATTCGGAGTCTAATTTGGAGCCTAATTCGGAGTCTAATTCGGAGTCTTATTCGGAGAATAATACGAATTATTATTCGCAATATTCGGAATCTTTTTCGGAAACTTATTCGGAGTCTAGTTCGAAGTATTATTCGGAGCCTTCTGTGGATTCGGCTTCAGAGTCTGATTCGGAATCTGCTTCGGAGTCGTATCCGAAATCTAATCGTAATATTGGGAGATTGGAGGAAATATTACAGGCTTTATATTCTGATTTGATTTTAGATTCACATTCGGATTCAGAATTAAGAACTATAGTAGACGAAGAATCGGGATTGAATTCAGACTTAGATGTTGAAACCGTTTTTCTCAAAAATTGGTTATCTAAAAAGCTTAAGGAGACAACTAAAAAGTTCCAGCTAAATTAAATAATACAAATTGTGTGTCAGGTTTGGAGTCGAATTTGAGCTCAGATTCGGAATCGTATTCGGATTCTGGGGCCAGTTTACAAGGATATTTTATTTGGCAAGGAGATTCGAGAAGCGAATTAGAAACGTTTTTAAATCAAGCTCACATCAACTCTGATTCGGAGTCTGAGTATTCAACATTTATAAAGCCTACTTTTATTGTAAGAGAATCGGACACTGATTCCGATTCATCTGATGAAAAGGGTCGGAAAAGAGCTCCGATTCCTAAGAGTGACTTACTGGATAGAAATTTAAATATCAGATTGGAGGCAAGATTTAACAATTATTTATTAACAAACATTGACAACTATTTGGATTCGTATAGTCGCAAAGTTTCAGATATATATGGACGTTTATACTTAGAGGCATATTTAAAAGAATATCTATTAGGTTGTTTGCTGCAAAATTCAGGTATTGATTTAGACACATATTTAGAACATAATTTCGAATCGGACTGGACAACGTTTTTGGAAAAATCTTTGAGGTCAAGTTTCCAAAAATATGTATCTTGTCATTTGGAAGCAGATGTGAACGTATATTACGAAAGATATTTTGAGAGCGATTATATCGATCATTTGCAACAATATTATGAAAAACATATGAAGTTTGAGCTAGTTTCAAAATTAAAAGCCAAGAAGCCAAAGAATATACGGACGTCTTCAAGCTCAGACTCGAAATCAGATTCTGATCAGTATGCTACACCAAGGGGCAACGAAAAGAGAATTCAATATGGCTATGCAATTGATGTGAAACCAGAAATAGCTCAAATAGCTATCAGATCGAAGCTACCTGCTATTGGATTTCGTTATGAAATTGATTTGACAACCATACCAAAAGAAGAGGACTACGAGCGGCTGCGGGAATACCCAAACAGCAAGGACACGGCCCTCAATTTGCCTGTACTTCTGCGCATTCTAGCAGTTCATATGGAAATGATGCGGAAGAAAGAAGAGACGGTGTCTCCAACTATCCAAAACAGGATATATCCATTCATTATAAATTTTCTTATTTTCTTGCTAGTTATTATGTTTCTGTTTGATATTTTTTGAGATATTGTTTTAATTAAAATTTTGTTAAGTTTGTTTATTTGTATAAAAAATAAAGTAAAGAAGGCATGTCTTCAAACAAATGTTCTATTTTCGACTGATTTGACCTGTGGGAGGTGTAGGCTATTTTTGTCCGATCTCGACTTTATTTATTTGAAAGTAGGTGGTCTAAAGAACATTGAAATACACTTTAATAAAGTCTATGCATGCATAACTAACGCTCAAAGTATGGAATGGCTTCGTCTAGAAATAATTAAACATACAAATAATAGAATCCAATACAGAAATACAAAAACAATAATTGCCTTCAGTTTGCTTTAAGGTTTAATTTTGTAGTAGCTTATCAGATATGTAGTACAACAGATATGGCCTTTACTAGAGTGTTATCAAATACTATTGTAGCTTATCTTGGGTAAATGGCACTCTTTGGTTTCTGCCCCAAAAAGTAGGCAACACTTTTGTATTGTGCTCAATTTGCAAGCGCCGACAAAGACAATAATAACAACAACACCAAGCTACAAAACTCAATGATGCTTGGTTAAACGTGCAATGTCTGCTGTGCAACAACAGCAACAAAGCAACAAAAACAACACGTGATATTTATAGCTGTTTTTAGCTGGTATTGCAACCCAAAAGATACTTTGCAGCTGCACCTGAAGGCGTGGCAAGGCAGTACTTGAACGTGAACATGTCTTGGGCAACGCGTGTGCGTGTGTGTGTATGTGGCATGCACTTGTGTGTGTGTGTGTGTGTGTGTGTGTGTTTGCTATAGCTGCTCTATCGTGCACGAGGTAAGAAAATCTCAACAGCAAAGTCATTTTGCATGCAATTTTCGCAACCTTGACTCAAGTCGACGCCATTGCATCCGCCTCTGTCTCATGTCTGTGTGAGTCTGTACATTTAAATGTGTGTGTGTGTGTGTGTGACTGCGTTGGCGAGTAAGTGTTATATGGGAGTGTTACAGTTGCCTCTTACTGCATTGTTGGCACCTTTGCTTCTCTATGCTTTCAATAAACCAGCACTAAAAATTACAGTGGCTAAAAATAAATGTCATCCAGTCAAAGGCAGCAGGTGTGAAAAAGAAAATGCTGCGTGTCACAATTTCCTACGATTTTCACCTTTCAAGAGCCTTTTATATTTTCTTTTCAGGCGACACAATACTTGTAGCCGCTTGATTAACAAAAAAAATTTACTCTAGACTGTGGGGGAAAATGTAAAAATATTGAATAAAGTAAAAGCATATATTAAATTTATAAAAATAATTGCAAATTAATTTTTATTTAACTGAAGCCTTCAATTTTAACTGCCAATACAAAAAGAAACTCGTTATTTCTCTTGATATTTTGAAATTGCTTTTGTCATTTAAACATTCGGCAAATTGAGGCAAAAACTTGCACAAGGTGAGAGTATTTAGCAGCATTTCGACATAATTGAAAGCCAAAAAAAAAAAAAAAAAAAAAATTAAAGAGTAGAGAAAATACACAACACACAACGGGGTGTCGTTTCATCAAATTGTCGCCACAATGGGTGGCAAACATTGGAAAATGGAGAGGCAAAAGAAAAAGTGTTTCTTTTTTTCCCTTTAGCTAGCTAGTTGCAATTTTATTTTGCTGTTGCAACGCTTACAAAGTGCAAGACGCAAAAGAACAACAAAGAAATGCCCAAAGGTCATGTCAAAAGTTAGTTTCATCGCTATGTTGGTGGAAAGGACTACGCCAATCCTTTCTACTGGCACAACAATTTCCTAAGAAAGACTGTTTTTCAAAAACTTAACATTACAGCCGTATTTAGAAATGAGAAATTTTTAGAAACTGTATTTTTTTTAAGCAACTTCATCTATTTACAGCTTTTCTTTATCTGTGTACGCCTTAGAAACTCCACTCCTCTTCCAGGAGATTCGCTGCCTTTGTGTCTCGTGTTTGCCATCGTCGAGTGGCAGTTTGATAAATGATTTGTAAATGAATGTGTGAGTTTTATGGCAAATTATGAGCAAAATTTAACTGGCTTCAAAGCATGCTACCTAAGTATATACCTTGGTTTTTGCTCACCTACACGCTTCTTTGTGTTCTGCTCTGTAATCTCAATTATGTTGGCGTTTGGAAGAAAGAGATTTAGTTGAGTTGGGTGTAAGTGCAAGTATATTTATGGCTTATGGAAAGATAATTTGTCAAACTGCCAGCTGCATCAACTATTTCATCCACTCCTCTCTCCCCCTGTCTCCCCTTTCACTATCTTTATCTATTTCTATAACCCGTAGCGCTTAAAACGATGGCTCTGCTCTGCAGTTTATGGAAAAATGTAGACATTTTAAGCTGAGGCCCTCAAGCGTATCTGGTGCACATGAGTCTACGTGTTTGTAAGTACTCAACTCAAGCAAATTGATCACTCTTGATGAGGTGTTGACGTGTGCTTAAAGATATTATAATATACATGCATTTCTGAATTTAGTTTATGACTATTAAAGCCTTCGGTCTGGCATGATTTATATTTATAAAAGATTAAATAGTTGTAGAAGATTTAATTTAATTAATTTATGACCATTAAAGCACACGTGTTGGTATGCTGTGTAGTTTTAAAGGATTTAAAGCATTTTAATCCATTTAAATAAACCTGTTTCACACCAAATAAATTGATGTGGATGTTTTAAATTTGTAGCTAAATACTCAAAAGTTTTCATAACGAAAATGTTTCAGTTCAGCTTCGTTTTTTTAAGTCTTTATTTAATTGGAATTATGTCTGTTCATTGTTTCAGTGTGATTTGAATTATTTTCAAATTCATTTGAACATTGAAAATCAACCATTAATTATTTAAATTGAGTGTTAAGGCCTTAAATATTTGTTTTAAAACTCTTAAGTAAAGACTGTAGACAGAAAGTGTCTACGAAGTAACTTTTTATAGGTTTATTATATTCTTACATTTTTATGGCTTACATCGTTGCAGAATATTGTTAAAAAAAAAAAGTTAAAGACTTAACAAAAGTACACAATTTATTTGAACGAATTTTGTTGAAATTGAAGATCACATCGCATTACAATCACATTTTAAATAATTTTTTCAAATCTATAATGCAGAATGAAATTTTTGAGTAATTGAACCAAAGACTTGTATTTATGTATTTAATTAAGTGTTCAGATTTAAATATTTAGAGCAATCAAAGCAGTTATTCATTGAAAATTGATTAATTGTTAACAAATACAAAAGTACTTTGAAAGCGACGGCTTTGAATGCGGTTAGCATAATCCCATAATTTATGTATTCCAATTGTACATGAAATGTTGTGGCATCTGCTGAATTACAGTGATAAAGCAGAGAACTAAAATTCCAACTAAATGCGGCTCAAATACAAATAAAGTGACAGGCAATTTACAAAAGTTGTACAACAAAATAAAGCATCAGAAAACAAGTTAAAAAAAAAAAGGAAAGTTTTCTGCGTTTTCTGCTCGTTTTTAAAATGTTTTGGGATACACATATACAAATACTTTATGGTTAACGGATATCTTAGTTGACAATAAGTTGATTAGGATAACGTAAATTGTGCAGACCACAGAATTCTGACATCTGTCAGCATCAATTTGGGCCAGGAGTAAACAAATGTTTAAGCAAAAGGGATAAAATGCACAACAAGAGGAACAACAAGAACAATTTGTCCATCTGATGGACATCTGAACAAAATGATTTTGTGGTTTAATTGTAATTTATGTGTTGTGTTCTGTGTTTTGTGTTGCATGTTTTAGGCTTGTTGTGTTGTTGTTTAGTTTGGGACAACAAAATCTGCATTGACTCATTGCCACTTCAATACGCATTGGCCTATGTCAGAGCCAACAAACAATCAAAAAAAAAAAAAACAACAACAGAAAAACAAGGGGGAAAACAGCAAACCAAAAACCCGAAGGCATGTCGCAAATGATGTTGGCCAAAAAGGCTCGAAGCAGAGGGGCATCAAATTTGTAGCTGCCACATGGAAAATCGTGTTATAAATTTGTAATTTGACCACTCAAGCGTGTACATCGACGTGGTCAGAGTTTTCTTTTTTTTTTTTGACACTTTTCACTCTCCACTCTCAACATTTCGCTTTAAGTTTGTCAGCATTCAGTTCTCACTTTTGTCTGCTGCCAGCTGCCAATTTTGTCTGTTGGCCAATACTCGAACGAGCGTAATCCTTTTCATGGCTTGAGCCGCAGCCGGAACCCTCAATTGGATTTTCCTCGCTCATGCTTTATACGCAACAGATATTTTCATCTTTGCTATACCCCATTCATTGGATAGTAATGCAAATCGGGAGTATACTGTAACAATAACATTTCATTTTGTTTTTTCACAGAAATCAACTGTTGTATTTACAGTTGTTCATCACAATCCATAAACAATTTTTAAAATAAACAAAGCTAAGCATTATTTTGATAAAATTTGAATTTTTGTAGTTTTTTCTGGAAGTTCTTTCTGCATTATTGCAGCTAATAGGGTACAATTCAGTCTTAAGCCTTTTTACTAAGCATGTTTAAGTTTTATTGATTTGAATTCTTAACTCTTTACATTAAAATACTTGTTTACCAGTGAACTTGAACAAACACAGGGTATTTATTGGCCTGCCTGCCTTGTTCAATGCTTTGATACATATTTTTTTAAAATTGTATTTCTTGTGAATTGTAGCCAATCACTAATACACTTAAAAACCAAGCTTTCAACAAATGCATCAAACAAATACGTTGTCCAACAGCGTACAAAATTCAAATACTGTTTATAAATTCTGCCTCGATGGATTTTCGACATAATTTGTCGTGGGTGGATGGAAATGGGAATCGCATTTGTTTTGGACGCTCAACAAAGTCATTTTAATACACATTACACTGATGGCGAGCTATTTTCAAATTTGTTATTCGCGCATTGCATTTGAAATCCACGACAAATTCCAGTGAAAAGCAATATGCATGTAATAAAAGCAGTTTCTACTATCTGTGTGGATTCTGTGCGTGGACTCTCCACAATCTGATTGCAAAGCATTGCATACTTTTCGGCTTGAATGAATATTGACTAACGCTAGTTACGAATTAATTAACTGCAGTTTTAGTACTGGAATTGAGAGGAAAATATTAACAATAGTGAAGCATAAAATAAGGATAGTAGGAGTTTAAAAAATTAAAGTAGATTTATTAACACTGTTGTGAAAGCATTGGGAAGTATAAAAAAATTGAATAAAATTCGTAAAAGTTTTGGTTTTGGTATTGGATTTACTTGTTTGTATGTTATATTGTTTAAATTGGACTACTCAACTCTCTGCCTAAGCATAAATTATTGTCATTTATAGACCTTAAATCCATTGCATTAACTAACACACCCACACACACAAACTCACACAAAGTCATACACACATGGCAGACAGGATGTAAAAAATCAATTAGTTTAGCTTGGTTCCCATAGGAAGTGAGCTTTTATGTAGCTGTGCTTATTTCTTTTATGGTCGGTATATTAAATTTAGTTAATGCACGGCTTGCGAGTAATATTTGCAATTATAACGCATAATTTGCCAAAAGCCAAAGGCAAAGGCCCCACGGCTATCGACCCTGTAACGACTGTGGGGGGTTCTTGGGTTTAATGTGTCCTGCAGCAGAAAAGAGCAGTAAAACCAATAAAGTTAAGAGTGCCAGACGGCAATATACCCAGCATTGCGAGCTAGAGTTATGTCAGCAAAAAGATGTCCTAAAAATTTATGTCGAAAAATACATTTAAAAATCATTTAAAAGGAAAATCAAAATGATTTCTACTTTTATTCCTCATAATTGCTTTAGTAAAAAAACTTTAATTAATTAAATAAAATATTTTCATGTGTTTTTTTTAAACATTTTGCACATAAATTATCTACTGCCTTCTTATAAAATCAACTGTTTATTACCTCTTTTTTATGTAAATATTTATGTCTACCTCCAAGGTCCATATTCGCGCCTAGAAATATTCTATTTATGGGCATACACCTCTTGAGTCAGATGTGCCTGTTGCACTCTTTGGGTGCAAATTATATTATACTCGCTTTGGCGCATTTTTAATGGACTCGGAATGTAATAAAAACGGGTAAAGGCTGGAACAAAATGGAAATGGGGAATATTCTAGTGCTATGGCCTACTAGACTTACCCAGTATGACGAGCACATTGCCCAAGAGTCCGGCGAAGCCAATAATGCCAAAAAAGACGGGCACAATTGTGGACACGACCCGCTCCAATGGCCAATTGTCTCCATCTCGCTCCAGATCTGGTTCCAGCAGATTGTCTGGCAGCATTGAACTATTCAAATGATCCAAAGCCGAGGCCGATAACGGGGACGAGGACGATGACGAGGACGAGGACGAAGAGCTGGCAATATAGTGGCTGCCATTGTTGCCAATTCTGTTGTTGTTGTTGTTGCTGCTGCTACTCTGAGAATTTGTGTTGTTGCTGCATTCAGCAGGATTCTGCCAATTGGCACAGTCAACGGATGCCTCACTCCCAGTCGGCCAGAAGCTAATTAGCACTGCCAGCATCAGTGCCATGGTCAGCCATTGCTGTTGCCCCAGCGTCATGGCCACGACCACTATTTAATACCTCTCGCAAGTGCTTAATAATTATCTTTGAGCGTTTCTTGTTCGTTTTTGGTTGTTGTTGCTACGACTGTTGCTTTTGTTCTGTTTGCAGTTGCGCTCTGATCAGGCTATGCTTATTCGCGTTGAATTTACATTTTTCGTACGCCCACAATGCCACGCCCTCTTAGGCAAACTGTGCTGTTTGCATGGCGGAAATGACACAATATTGTTTGGAGCGCCAAAGAGCAGCGTTGGCGGATGGGCCTGTAAACAGTAATAAGGCAACAAATTTATTAAAAAACAGTAAAATAAATTTGTTTTAAAATGTAAAATATAGAAAAACTTATATGATTCCAGTGAGCGATTAATAGAGTCAGTCGTCGTCAGATCTCCACTGATTTTGGCTGACAGCTTTGACAGCGCTTTAACCCAATCAATGTCAGGTAACTTTGTCGATTTCCCGTTAATGTATTGACTGTTTCAATAATTTCAAAGCTTATATTGTAGTTGTACTGCATTAATTCAAGTTTGAAATACATGTATATAAATTAATCAGTTTTTAGCCACAGTGTCAGTCAACTGATAACTGCCATGCAAATGTTATGCAAAATTAATTTGATTTTCCATTCCATTCCGATTTGCCTAGTGCAACGGCTGTCTCAGTGGGCGTGGCACAGACAAATTGGTCAAAACTTTATTACATTTGCATACTTTCATAAAAACAGCGCATATTTGGTTATATTGATATGCAGATTGCTGCATGTGGCTGAAGTCAGCTTTAACTGTGCCACTGACATTGACATTGCGCATACGGCGTGTGTGCGACGCCATAAATTAGCCATTTGAAGGACACTCGATTACATTTTCTATACATATAAATAAATATACATATACATATATTTATATATTTTTGTTTTATTGTGCTCGTTTCCATTGCCAATTGAGTGTGTGTGCACACACATATGTGTGTGTGTGTGTTTGTGTTTCGTATTCATGTTTGTGCTGACAGTTGGCTTAAGCTGTCAATTAACATATTATTAAGCGAGTCTCATAAACTGAAAGAAATGACACTTGTTGGCCAACGAGACGGGCAGTGACAGAGATAATAACAGTGACTGTGACTGTTACTGTGGCAGTGGCAGTGACAGTGACAGACAACCTCATTGAGAAACGACGTTGGGATCCCTACATAATTGAGAATATCTCAATTCCCTCAATGCCTGACTAAACTTATCGCCTCATTGCATGTCATTTGGCTTTCATTCCACATAACAATTTCACAACAAAAACGCTTTACTGCTTAATTTGTAAAGAGCTTGTACTGAAAGGTAGGAGAAAGGGGAAAGATATTAACTAAGCTCAGATACTACACTTTTAATATAGAAATAATTAATAAAATATCTTCAAACAACAAATAAAGCTTGGCTGTTGTATAAGAATGTTATAAAACTTTTATTTTCCATGTCTGATTATTATAAATTTTATTGAGAACTATTTTAAATTCTTCACACTAATAGGTGGAGATTGTTCTGACGGTGTTCCGACTGCTCTATTTTACTCTTAACTGCTCACAAGTTTAGCAAATACTTTGACATTTTTCCACCATTAATTCTGGCGATTTGCTGGCGAATTTTTGGCAAATTGTCGCAAACAAATCACTTCCAATTTCTTTATACTTCTCCACGCAAAGCACTCGCTGCAATTTGTGCTCATAGCATAGGAAAAACAGTTTGTGAACATAGCATTAAATTGGCATTTGAGGGACAGCATTTTGGCATGATTTTCAGTCGTCTCTATGCATAGGATTTTTCTCAGCTCACATAAATAAATTATGCAGACCATATCATATATTTGTACTTGTTTGTTAGTCATTTTGTGTGCTGATGTGCGCCATTTCCCCCTGTCCACACTCCTTTGGCAGCATTGCTGTCTGTCATTATGTGTGGCATAAATTACGTATACGTTTGTAGAAGTGAATTCATTTTATGGAATTTTAATTAAATTACGGTCAAATAATTACTTAATAAACGAATTCTTTGCATATTCTTGCTCATGTGTGTAAATTAGTTGCTCTTGAAAATAACTCTTTATAAAAGTATATTAAACTGATGAATTAAATTCTTTTAATAAATTTATTTTGTTTACAAATTATTCACATATTTTCTAATTGATTAAACTTATTTAGTAACATTTAAAATTCTCAATATTAAGCTTAGACTGGAGTGGGTAAAAAATCCTGCGTCTAGTCTGCAAAATAATAGAAATAAAGACAGTAGTAAAATAAAAACTACTATACAACAACACAGTTATATTTTTATACCCGTTACTCGTAGAGTAAAAGGGTATATTGTATTCGTTGGAATGTATGTAACAGGCAGAAGGAGGCGTGGCAGACCCCATAAAGTATATATATTCTTGATCAGCATCAATAGCCGAGTCGATATAGCCATGTCCGTCTGTCCGTCTGTCCGTCTGTCCGTCCGTCCGTCCGTCCGTCCGTCCGTCCGTCCGTCCGTCCGTCCGTCTGTATGAACAAAAGGATCTCAGAGACTATAAGAGCTAGAAAAATGCTAGTGGTCGCAAATGAAAGGTACAATACCCAAGCAGTACAAGTTTGTTTTTGTTTTTTGACACGCCCACTTTAGGGCGTTTTATTTGCATATAAAGGTAAATGCACAGGTAAACGTAGAATGTTTTAGTATAGAAAACTTTTTTTGTTAGCTATGCTATCTGAACCAAATTTACACGGAAAGTACATATCTAGGAAGTACATGTACTGACCAAGTTTGATCCAAATCGGACAACTATATCGTATAGCTCCCATAGGGCCGATCGGTCAAAAAATACGCTCCAAATATGAATAAGTATGAAAAAATTTTGAGTTAACTAAGCTAGATTAACCAAACTCACACAGAATACATCTGCCAATAATATATATATACTGACCAAGTTTGATCCAAATCGGACAACTATATCGTATAGCTCCCATAGGGCCGATCGGTCGAAAATATGCTCTAAACATGAATTTGTATGAAAATGTTCTGTGTTTGCCAAGCTATTTTATCCATCACCATTGTTAATAACAAATTGAAACTGAGTAACGGGTATCCTAAAGTCGCGAGGCGACTATAGCATTCTTTCTTGTTATAATTATTTACTAGCAACACACTTTTATGGCAGCTTTCTAAATCAAATTGAGTTTCACAATAACAAATTGTGGAGTAGGGCGATTTATGTTGAGCGTTTTAAGCTATTTTGATTTATGGCTTCTTGGCCAATTGCTTTTGTGGCAAAAGAGAAATAAAGAAAAAAACTGTTTATGGTCTTGCAGGCAAATAAAAGAGCTGGAGAGCCATAAGACAAGGACTTGGATAGATTATTGGCACAGTCATCATTTAGGGGCAAAGCGGCCATGAAATTGAATTGCCTTTAAAAATTGTAGTCCATTGAAACGAAGTCACCATGACCGTGGAAAAATGATTCAATCAATCAATCAATCGAGTATTCGATTTTCAGTTGTAAGCAACAGTTGGTCATTTGTTGGCCATAAATTGTGCACACAATCAATACAGCTAAATTTTATGATCAAATTGACGTCAGTCTTACTGTTAATCAGTTAAGCGTTTACCAAATTGCATTACGTACACGCACCGTCTGCCGAAAGAGCTCCCATAATCAGGCATGCAATAGAACTAAGCATAAAACTGGTATTTGTGCAGTTACACTGCAAAAAATTAATAGCTGCTGAAATAAAAATACTTAAATCGATTCCCAGCTCTAAAAAACTTAATTAATTTATTTCTGGCATTTTTAAGAGTTTTTTTAATACATGTTTTCGTCTTGTGATTTTGTTTCTACTCGAAGTTCTTGTCGTTTACCAGCTAATACATGTGTGAGCCAATCAGCTGATGACACGCCTACGTGCCCTTATAATCGAATGCTGTGCTCTGCAGTTCAGTGCTGATTATTTCAATTATATCAATTAGTGTGGCTTGACTACCGAGTTTGGCCGTGTGGATGTTGTTGATGTTGATGTCGCTGGTTGACGGCTATGTTTTGCAGCTCATGTTGCTTTTATGAGCATCGCGTTCAATCTAATTGCGTTTTTATGGCCGCACACATAAAATCAAGCAACACGAGTACAAAAGTGGCTGTAGAGAAGCTGGCAATACACACACACACACCCACACACCCACACACCCACACACTCACACAGAGACACATGCCTGCACACATCTGCTGTTCATTAATTTTTATACCCGTTACTCGTAGAGTAAAAGGGTATATTGTATTCGTTGGAATGTATGTAACAGGCAGAAGGAGGCGTGGCAGACCCCATAAAGTATATATATTCTTGATCAGCATCAATAGCCGAGTCGATATAGCCATGTCCGTCTGTCCGTCTGTCCGTCTGTCCGTCCGTCCGTCCGTCCGTCCGTCCGTCCGTCCGTCCGTCCGTCGTCCGTCCGTCTGTATGAACAAAAGGATCTCAGAGACTATAAGAGCTAGAAAAAATGCTAGTGGTCGCAAATGAAAGGTACAATACCCAAGCAGTACAAGTTTGTTTTTGTTTTTTGACACGCCCACTTTAGGGCGTTTTATTTGCATATAAAGGTAAATGCACAGGTAAACGTAGAATGTTTTAGTATAGAAAACTTTTTTGTTAGCTATGCTATCTGAACCAAATTTACACGGAAAGTACATATCTAGGAAGTACATGTACTGACCAAGTTTGATCCAAATCGGACAACTATATCGTATAGCTCCCATAGGGCCGATCGGTCAAAAATACGCTCCAAATATGAATAAGTATGAAAAAATTTTGAGTTAACTAAGCTAGATTAACCAAACTCACACAGAATACATCTGCCAATAATATATATATACTGACCAAGTTTGATCCAAATCGGACAACTATATCGTATAGCTCCCATAGGGCCGATCGGTCGAAAATATGCTCTAAACATGAATTTGTATGAAAATGTTCTGTGTTTGCCAAGCTATTTTATCCATCACCATTGTTAATAACAAATTGAAACTGAGTAACGGGTATCCTAAAGTCGCGAGGCGACTATAGCATTCTTTCTTGTTTATAATTAATTAACTGAAAACAAAGTGATTTTAAAGCCTTTGCACGCAAAAACCTACAAATTGTGGGTTCAATAATATTGAATTGTTCACTTTTGTTTCAATATTTATTGTTAACACTTGTCATTAATACTGGTAGCATAAATGACATCCATTTGCGAAACGAATTTACATTATTTAATTTAAAATATGTTTCCTATTTATATACTATTTTAAAGTAGATTCACAGGCAAGTCAGCTAATTTACAAAACTCCGTTAATTATGACGAATTTCACTCTTTATTCAACACGAAAATTAAGCAACAAGTTTAAAAATTCAACAGTTTGGAACTATGACCAAAAATTAGTTGAATTTTCTTGGCTCTAAGTCTGACCACAGACGCATTGTTTGATCTTGTTTCTGAGCACTTTCAGTTGTCCCAAAAGCTGCTTGCATAGCTCAGATTGTTCAGGACATTTGGGACAAGGTCTACCACCAGGACCACAAATACTGCATTGTGGTACTGGACGAGGGTCGTTCTTTTTGTTCGGAGTCTGCTTGGGCTTACTTACAGACATGGAGCTCTTGAAAACGACTTTTCGTTTCGAATTGCTCGTTTTGATTGATTTGGGAGCAGGCTGTCCACATTTGTTAGGCTTCGGCCTGCTGTTCTTTGTTCCGTTGGAGTGATCGACAAGGCTTAGGAGCAGCAAGCTCACTGAAAGTCGTAAATGAAATGTTCATGTAAGAAGTTTCGAATTTCTGTTTCAAAGGACTTTTGTTTTACCAGCAAGACAGCAAATTGCAAATTTCATGTTTCCTTATTTAGCGCTGTACTGCACGTCCCAAAGTGAGGCTGGAATCTGATGCTTTTAACGGCTTAAGTTTAGCCTTTTATTGCACTTAGTTAACTCTCATTTTATTTATTTTATAAGGAACAATTGGGCAAATAATTAATTAAATAAATAAAATAATACTTAAAGTCAACAGCTGTAAGGTCGTTTATTTTTAGTTTGCATGTTTAAAATACTCAATAATATTGACACCTAGAAACTTCGGAATTCGGTCTGTTTTAATATATAAATAACTTTTAAATGAACTTCTACAAGCAGGTCATGAACTCATTAAAGTCACAATAAAGATTTTATTAACCCTCGATGAGTGAATTTCTTGCTTGAATTTAGTGAAACAAATTTCAATTTTGTACATTCCATTAAATGTACACAAAGAATACAACGTGTAAGAGAAAATGTCGTAGCATTTAATTACAATATTTCTGTGCTTGTCAAAAGAACATCGAATTGTATGCGGTATGGCAAAAGCATTCAATAAACTCATTTTGCAATGCATCAATCGAAACATTCAGAATACCACAAAAAATACAAGTAAAGTAAATATAAAAGAAGAATGTATGAGTTCACTGTGGAAAGGCAATGCAAAACCGATGTGTAAATATCAATGTCAATTATAGGTTGTGCAAACAGACAAAAGCTAAGCGAGCAAGTCACATTAAGTTGACTGAAATCATTTTTGTTTGTGTTCTTTTTAGTAGTGTATTGAATAGCTGCGTTTATTTGTCGTATTGGTATTAAAATGGTAGCTAATGAGTCTTAAATACCCGTTACTTTGGCTTGTCTAGGAATGTAGAGCGACTGCCTCGCAAAAACTATTGCATACTTTTAGGCACGCCACTTGCTATATTTTTACTTGGTGTTTATATAAATAATGATAACACTGTCATATATGCAGTAAAAGGTATTAATATGGTATTCCAAAAAAGCTCAAAGTAAAAAACTGGAACTGCGCATAAGTTAATTAAACTTATAGCACTGAGTGGGAGGCACTCTCTGCAATAAGTCAAGCTTACAGCTTCGAGTGACATTTCTTACATTTACTCAATTTAATCCCGATAAAAGCTTTCTTTCGCTTCGTAAGTTAGCTTTCCACTTGTTGTTTGTGTGTTAACACTCTAACATTTTTAAGTTTAATAAATCAAGCTGTTTGCCGAAAGTAGCAACTAAGAAATACCTCGTAACTGCAGATATAAATTCATAAGCAATTAAATTAACAGTTGTTTTGTGTAAATTAGTAAAACGAGTTTAAGTTGTTAAGAAGTTTAAGCCTTACTGTTGACCAACAATAAGTTTTAAGTTTGCCTTGCCAGTGAATGGAAGCTAGGCAACAAACAGTCGAGCACCTCGACTCGAACTCTTCTGGGGTGTTTTTTTAATATAATTTCAAAACAGTGTCGTAAATAAATAGTGGAGTGGCAACTTTAAATTGACAGCTGTAAACTTTGTTAGTCAATTTGAACACCTTTAAGATGGATTGTGGGCAAACGTTTAATGGGATTTCAATATAAGCTCAGAGTCGACTGTGATGCGACAGTAACTCAACAAATCGTTGTCAGAAGGTAAATTGAATGTTGCCTGGCAGCCGGTAAAAGCATGAAACCCGCAACTAACTAAAAAGCTACCAAATGGCCAAACCACCAATTCCGCCAAAAACCCGCTAGACCCGCAAAATTCGCCAAACCGACAAAACCACTGTCAGTGACGAGTCAGAGTCAGTGTCGGAGTCAGAGTCAGAGTCAGAGACCGCGCAGCTGGGCTGCCAAAGCAGATTAAGTTTTTTAATTAATTCTTGCCGAAGCGAACTGAAACCGAATCGATGTTCAAGAATGAGAACAGTGAGGCTGGTATGCTGGCAAAGCTACTCAGCTACTCAGCTACTTACTAGCACTTGTAGCTAGAAACAATGAGAGTAGAGAACTGAACAGTTTGCGAGCTGTTTGGCAGACAGGACGTGGTTGGCGTTAAAGTCAATTAGTTTCATAAATCCGCGTTGACACATATTTGATTAAAGTTGGAAAAGCCCAAAAAGCGGGCCAATGAGCAGTCATGTGGAGGAGTGGCTTTAAACCCGCCAAACGCCAAACGGCAAGCGCCAAACGGGAAATTAATACAAATTTACTTTTAATTACAGCTTAGCGAAAGTTACTCATTATGTTCGCAGTTCCTTTTGCCAAAGCCAGGCAACAACAAGGATTAAAGGAGCCAAAAGATATCCTGTAGTTAGAGTCGAGTTCGTTAGTTTGGCTTTTAAGAATTAGCCAATAAAATTATCTTGATACTGCGGAAGTATTGAAAACATTAGAGTGACTTATGGTAGTGCTGAACTCAAAAGCCTAAGGGTTTTTTATAGGACAATTAATAAAAAATAGAAAACTAAATAAAAAGCAGTTTCTATTTGAAAACAAAACAATCAAGTTTTCATTTAAAATATTTAATTCGGGTAAAGTTACTTAATATGATAAGTTATGGTACATAAAAGATGTTTTCAGTTTCATTTAAATTTGTAGTGCAAAGCCGTTTTACTGAATACTTACAGATGCTCCTACTTACTGTAAACAGAGCCACATCAGTTGAGTTCCTAAAGACTACACTTCTACACAATCTAATAACTTTGGAGAATCAGATATGAAACTCTTACTAAAACCTGCCACCTACATGTGCACAGAAACATAATACCCTTTTTTGACTATTTTTAATGGGCCTTGGTATAAAAAGTTTTGGGTTTTTACAAATGTGGGTCCGTTTTTCTCTGCAGTTTCTTTTTTTTTGGTATTTATTTTCGCTGCGGTTAGGAAAAAGTTTTAAGTATTTTCATTGATTTTTGTAAGTGGAGTGAAGGCGGGGTTAGCGGTACTTTGTGGCACCAGCATGGCTAATGATCATTTTCAGTGATACTTTAAAAATTATGTGGAAATCGCCGGCAATGCATTTTTGGTATAGAAATAAATATATATTATGCTGGACGGGGCAACAAGTTTTTTATTTGTATTTGAACATGAATACATGAGGCACTTTACACAAGTAATTTCCTAATTGGTTCATGCTAAGAACAAGCGCACACTCGCACACACACTGGCGCACACTCATAATGAATCGTTTGCCAACACTATGGGCGATAATCTAATAAAAGTGCACGAAATTCTTGTAGCACTTTTGCTAATTGTTACGATACGAGTTAAGTGGCGTTAGGGCTCTTAACTTTTCCGGGCATAACTTTTGATGGGCTTCGTGGGGGGGCCGAGGCGACGTTAAAGGGGGACACTAACTTCAACATAAGGCTTATTAAGTGCACTTTTATTACAGCTAAGTCGGCGCTTAACATGTTTTATCTGATGGACTATGGGTTTATGAGATCCTATATTTTTAAGCTGCTGCCTTGTTTCAATTTAGCTTGAATTGTAAATTTATTTATAGCAAAAAGCAAGGAGATTTATTTAATTTAAGAAATTTGATTAAATTTAAGGTTTTAAGTAAACAAAAAACTTGTTAAAATAAAATCACAACTTCATTTTGAATCATTCTGTCATTTAAGATCAGTTTTGTTTGACTCTAGATACCTTAAGTAAAGGGTATATGTGAGTCTTGAAGTCTTTCAAACGATATGTGACTGCTGCTGTTACTGACTTTGAGTCAAACTTGGACAAATTATGATTAAAATTGTTTTTAATTAAAAAGCTTTCAACTTAAGCAATTCAACAAAATTCTTTGCATAAAATCAAACTAAAAATAATCAATAATTTATAAATTTTTAAGAAAACGATATGAACATCATTTTTTAGACACTTTAAAGTATTAAATCTCACTAAAGTTCCAACAAACTTTGAGTACTCAATAAATAAAAAAAAAAAGGGAAAAGAAAAGAAAAGAAAAATAAAAACCATTAAAGAGCAAAATGTGCTTTTAAGAAACCTTAAGCTTTGCACGAACATTATTTGGGTTTAAATTATTGAATCGTCATGGGGCCCACAGTGGGTCAAAGTTTGTTGATGATGATACAAGTTAAGCACTTGATGTTGTCAAACTATTTGCTGCTCATTGTGGCATGCCCCTGGCCACCAAAAGCAATTCCAGTGCAACAACGTGGCCAACACTAAAAGTCACTTTTGCCAGCAAACAGCCAGAAACTTTTTTTGGCCACAATGGCGGCAACGCCTACAGTTTCAGCATAAATTTTGGACCCAATCGACGCGACGACAGCACAGACGCCGGCGGTGCAAAGGGACACATAGAGAAAGATGAGCGTTGTGGATTGGGGAGTGGTGTGGAGTGCTGGTAGGGGAAATGGGTAAAAGGCGCAAGTTTGTGGCCAAAAATCAAAGTTAGACGGGATGCTACGTGCGTGGCAAACGGCTCTTTATACCCGTTTTTTTAATGGAGTTCGGGTATATTGCGGGCGTTGCACTGAACTCCTTTGTATAGAGAAGAAGTAGGAACTAAATATGGCGCATTCAGTCTTCCAAGACGTTTAATAAATAAACTCAATTTAATACTGGTAAATTAGAATGGAAAAATAATTCATAAATTCAATATCGGATACATAACCCGCTTTTAAGTATTAGTGCCTAAAAGTATGCTACGTTTTGTTTTATGTAGAAAACTTATGAACTAAAATTACTAATGGCTTAACGACTTTGACTATCGGGTATCTCAAAGTCAAATTTAGTGATTTATTTTTGAAGCAAGGCTAGCGGGGTAACGGGCCAAAGAGGAGACAGAGGACTTTGTCCAGATTGCTTGTGTGCTTATCCGTGCGTGTGTGTGCGCCTGTGTGTGAATGTGTGTGCGCGTGTGTGTATGGGTGAATGTGTGTGTGTGTGTGTATGGGTGAGTGTAAGGACACCGCACATACAGCAGCAGCTGATGAGCGAATGGACCGCATATTTTCGTTCATCTTTGACTGACTCGGCCAAAAGTCAAGATTGCCTTCATATTTTTATTCTTTCGCTTGGTAATCGACTTTTGGGTATTTTTTTCTCATTTTCACTCGACAAACACGCAAAGTGCATTTCAATTTGATGCACTTTGGTCAAACGGACTTTTGTAACGAGCAACTGCTGAATTTTTTTTTATTTTAATGGCAGTTGCCCTTTCAATGTGATGTGCGCTTTAAAATATGTGAAAGTTTGAGTCAAGTAATGCATTATTAATTTTTTAGTTTTAAACCATAGAAGTAAGCAATTTTAACAGTAAAACTTCTTTCTATTAAAAATGACTCGATGTGCCAACGTTATATGACTCAAAAGATGTAACTCACTAGCAATTTGGGTGTTTGAAAGTGAATTTGACAGCATAAAAAGTTCGTTTAGAATTGTTATAGCTTTTGGCCATCAAAGCACACTCTTTTTAATAGGCGCACAGGGTATAACAAAGAAATGCTACACATTTGAAGCCTGCAATCAAAAATGCCAACAAATTCTTTACTCTGACTGTCAATCCAAACTCATGCTTTGTGGTCTTGCCAAACGCCATCATTCCTCATCTGTCACTCAACTCTGGTTTCGACTGGCCCTGGATATTGTTTGAATGAAAATTGAGCAGGGAGAGGGAGATAGAGAGAGAGAGAGAGAGAGAGAGAGAGAGAGAGAGAGAGAGCGAGAGAGAGGCAGCTAGAGAAAGAAAACATTTTTCGGCATATCTACACACATGCAGCTCTTATTTGGCCTGCATTTTAATTTAGCTGTTATTTTGTCTGGCAGACAATGAAGAAAACTCTTCTCGAACAAAATGTGTGACCAAAATCAAAACGTGCATTGGATTTGGATTTCAAAAATGCCATCGAATCGTGGGAGGCCAGTCAGACAAAATATGCAGTCCATTGAGGGAAAGAAATCGAATACCTAAATGCAACAAAGTGACCTTTAAATTGGAAATTATCTTTGCCCAAAAACGAATCATTTCTACGAACAATTATCTTCCATTGTGTGCCAAGTTCTTGTTTGATTTCTTATTCACACAGCAGATACAATTACTATCTGCTTTCTTCTCTTTTGTGACTTGAGGTATTTGGTTTCAACGTCTGTCGTTTTAAATGAACTCAAAATTTTAAAGGAACTTTTAATTGGACTGAATTAAAGAATACTTTATGATTGGTTTTATTAGCGAATGAATATTTAATTTTGACTCGAAATCAATGAACAGCAGAAGGAGAAAATTGTTAGTAGCTTTAAGCAGTTTCTCATGCATTGCAAGTGTGGAAAATGTGTGGAAAACTTTTGTTAGAAGTTTAATACTCATTTGTAAAGTTTTTCACATGCTCAAATACTTTCAAATCAATTAACTTTCTGATTTCTTAGTTTTATAAACAATACATAATCGGGTATTTAAACTTGTTTGCTGTTTGTATTTATTCAATGTCATCGTATATTTTAACACTTTAAATATCTTTAAGTTTTCTACAGTAAATTCAATTTCAATTTTAAGTGAAAACTCCTTTCTTTACTCCTTTTTTGCTGCATTCATAAGCTACGACAAGTGGACTATTAGTTGCTTCGAGGACACATTTGGATCTTAGTTTTCATTTCTCTGACAACTGTGTGTGCCATGCACTTTTCGACCTTTTTCTGCTTTTGCTGCTCTACTGGGCGCATTCAAGCAAACTTGATTGGTAGTAATTCGTTTGACTGCTTCTGCTAATTGCAATTGAAAACGCCTTCGTAGTGCACTTCAAGGCAAAGTGACAAATACTCAATGCAAATTAAATCAAATTTCAATAGAGTTTCTTGAGTTGTGACATCGCTGCACTTGCCATTTTTTGCAAAATCAAGAAGTTATAGTTTAAAATTACTGTATGAATACTAGCCTTTAAGAAAAAGTGTATTGGGAGTCTGGCTTAAAGAAACCAAGCAGAACAATTGTCTTCAATGTCTCTTGAAATTTGTATTATAGTAAATGGTGGTTAAAAAAAGTGAAAAGAGGAGCAAAGTTGTGTGCTATGCATGTGTTTGCGAGTGTATGAGTACACCTGATCCATGACCATACCCAAGTAACAAAATAGAAGCGTTGACCAGCAAGGATATCAAGTGCGTTGGTTAAAGCAGGCAGCAGGAATCAAGTACATATTGGAAAAGTTTGTTGGCGAGTAGCGGCATTTTTAGCTGGCCACCAGCAACAGTTTCACAGCACGATAGGAATATCTGCAGATAGCAAGATGAATAAATAAAATGCAGAATGCAGCAAGAGCAGCAAGAGCAGCAGAAACAGCCACAAACGTCTTTCATTGGCCTCATAGTCATAAAAAAGACTGAAATTACAAAGTACTTGCAAACAAATGCATGAAATAAGCAGCATTATGACACACCCTGTGCTCGGTTTCCAAAGTTTCAGTCAACAACATCTGCCATACAAATAGCATGGACACATAACCCATACACACTACCATTACAGGGTATACAGGGGGTTAACAAGCGAAACAGAAATATGCTTGCAATAAGTAGTTGCAATTGCTGTTGTTGCCATGATGACACACATTGCAACCACAATGATGTCATATAAGTGACAAAGTTTCCATGGATCAGCAATAGGAGAAAAGCAGAAAACCAGTAAGCGAGCAGCTTAATTTAATACCAAAAAGTTGTCAGATTAACATTGAGTGTATGACACCGCGACACCTAAACGGGTTAGTTGACTTGACTGGGGGCTGCTTAGCAACTAAAGGTTATTGCTCAACTAAAGTTGGTTAGAACACGGAATCAACTCGTGGCTACTTGAAATCTTATCTCGCAAAAGTGTCAAATGAAAGCAGTTATGAAAATTTCTGCAAAACTTTACAGATATTTCGTTTATCTGTTTGCTAAAAGTTACACTGATTTCCAGAGCGATTTTTAAACTTGAATGGGGATAAAGTCGTTTTAAACCGTGAGTTCGTAGCGCTATCAAATTTTGATTAGAAGACTTGTTGATGCTTAGGTCAATACTTATGTTAACACTTTTCAAATGTGCTCGAACTTAAAGCTTATTAAACAGACGCACTGGAACACAGATAGCAAAAAATAGAAACTCTGTTAAAGTTGGTCTTTAAAAAGAACTTCATCACAAGTAAATTTATATTTTATTGGCTACAGAAAAGTTAGTTTTTAGTTTCAGCTTTAGTTTTCCTCTGTTCTAGGCACAAATCAACAATATTTTATATGACTAATAGTGTACATAAATAAAGTATCACTTTACTACCAAGTTGTGTTTGAGTTCTACTGTTCCCTACTCGACGTTGCATGAAAAATTAAAAAAATAAAGTTGGTTACAATAAAAAATGGTTCTCTATATGTGTCTTAAAGTTTAATGTTTTAAATGCAAAACATTTTTAGACAAAAATAAAGTTGAAAAGAGAAGAGTTTAAATTTTTTGCAAAACATTCTGTAGAAGTGAAGTCGATTTTTGAGCCTTTTTTTATTTCAATTCATTTGGTAGTCAAAAAAAAGTTTTATAAACTGAGCTGAAATTGTTTCCAGCACAACTTTGCTTGGGGCTATTTGTGTTATAAATATTCAACTACAAATATACTAAACTCTGGCATATTTAAAGCAATATAATGTCACATTTACTGTTGGCAGGAAATGTTTTTAGCTATGCTGCTAATTTGAGTTTAAATATGCGAGTGAGCGGCGGGAAAACTATTTGTAAAGTAACTTCCGATTCAATTTGTTTGCTATCCTCGCGGTTGCTCTTTATGCTGACTTTGGCACTCCTTTTGGCATGATTAGGCGCGGCACATTGAAAAATAACCAGTCAAGCAGGCGTGAAGTCAGCGGGAGGCGTTTTCCATGCACCGAGCTCACCTAAAAGCTCCGGGGAGTCTACAATGTATCCTTTTTAGCCGGAATACCGCCAACTTTTGGGCTTGCTACGTTCAACTTGTCAACGCACATAAATTTTCCATTGCACGCACACACAACTTGACGGTAGAGAGCCCCGCACACACCTAAACACACCCCCGCACACACACAGTGGAGCGGTAGAAGCAGAAGTCAAAGGACAGCAAGGCGCGGCAACAATGCGTATACGTATTCTATGCTCTTTTTGCTTTGCTGCCTGTCCCCAAGCTACAGCAGCGCCATCTGTCTTTTGGCTAGTGAATATGCGTGCACAGTGGGACAGAATTAATTTTTAAAGTATCTGCATTTTAAGAAGGAACTTTTAGCGAGTTTATTTTTAATGTAATTTAAACAATACAAATATAAACTATTTTTTGTAAAACTTTTACAATAGTTTTAAACCACTGTGCTTGTACTTTTCACGCGCACTGTGTCAGTATGTGTTTGTTTTCAATTTCAATTTTACAGTAACGCCCTGAAACGATGACGACGCTGATGACGATGAAAATGGCTCACAGACTCACGGCCTGGTCAACATTCAAACTGGCAAAGTCAATGGCCCCTTAGCCAGCCAGATATACGAGATATATAGAGCAATATATATTACAAACATATATATACATATAAGTATCTACAATATAGTAATGAATAACGGCACAATTTCACACTTCCTTTCATTGGAAAATTACGAAAAGCTCAAAGCTTCCAAGTCCTTTGTTTTCGGCCATGCTCAAAAGCGTTTTAATAAGCGTCCAAATTGTGAATGAAAGAGATAGCGAATGGAGGAGGGAGGCGGAGATGGGGGAGTGGAAGTGACTGAGAGATGTGTGTGTACCCGCAGTGCGGTTGTTGGGTGTAAAGTCTCAGCATGGCTGCCGTTTATAAATCAATTGGATTTGTGTCCAAAACTTTTTTTATTTTCTTCATTTATTTTCAGTCTTTTTTTTTTATATATCATCTTTTTTTATTATAGTTTGTGCGACTAGTGTGTGTGTGTGTGTGCGGTCCCCGTTGTCCTGGAGATTTCCTGTGTTATCATTATAGCACTGCAACGAGGCGTGTCACGCCCAAATAGCGATAACACTACGCACGAGGGGCGCATGAAGACAACGACCCATTTGTGCCATCAATAAAAATAACAAACAGAACAGTTTTTTGCTGGACAAAAACTATATACTTACACACACGCACACTCACACACACACACACACACACATAGCCGCAGTTTATTTACTTTGGTTAGCCGGAAAAAATCATTTCCTTGTCCCCACCCAACATTTTTTTGTGCCATTTTTACACCAAAGTCTTTTGCAAACATACAAAGCTGAAATCAAATCAAGTTGATTTATACCTTAACTATTTGATAAATGACTGTTCATACAAACATACATTGCTTTGTGCACAAAAATGTGTCGCTTGAATAATTTAATTAACTTCAATTTAATATTCTTTAATGAATGAACTTTAAGTTGCATTCTCTTGCTCTTTTCATAAAGCAAATGAGTTTTAAAGTAAAATCTTTTGAAATGAAACTATTACAACTGAAATGTATTGAAGAAAACTTTATTTATTTTGTACAAAAGTTCAAAAATTAAAATAAACTTGAAATTGGTAGCAGTGGAATAATGTAAATGAATAAAAAATAAATCAGAACATGAATTTTATCCAATTACCTTAACAGCTGCTCAAATACAAATGGTAAATTATAAATGAGCAGAATGTTGAAAAAAAAAAAATCATAACAAATTACAAAATACATAAACATAAAGAAAAGTGTAGAAAGCGAGCAAAGAGAAGAGAAGAGAGGAGAAGAGAGAAAAGGAATTGAAAAGAAGCCAAAGTAAGTCCATGGCAATATTGAATGCCAAATACGCGACCTTTGACCAGCAAATAAGAACGCAAATAATTTCCGTTTTGAAAGCGACACAGAATCAAATAGTCTCCACTGAGAGGGAGAGACTTCATCCCACTCCTCCTACTTTTCTGCCTCTGCCTCTTTCCCTACCCAGTGCGCACTCCAGTGCCAACAGGCGGCGTTTCCGTTTTCCGTTTCCTGTGCAAATATGCGACATAAAAAAAAATGAACCAAACACAAAAATAAGCAGCAAGAAAAAAAATGAAAAGAGTTGCAAATCTGTCGAGTTTTCAAAGCCGCGTAGGTCGACATGAATTGAGTCGGGTCAAAAACCCGAGCCACTGTTACACTTCAGTTTCAATTGTGTCTCTGGAGTGTGCCTAGGCGGCTTATTGGTCAGACATTTGTGCTGATAAATAGAGCAGACCTTTGCATAGGCCTTTCAGCCCATCCAATCAACATACTCCCATGATTTCAGGCAAGAGCCTGCAGGACAATTTTCTTGCACGTGTCTAACTCGCTGTCTAGCCCATAACCCCTCTGTCTCCCACTTTTTTTCTCTGTCTGTCTCTTTGTGTTTGTTTCATGTGTTGAGTTTCATGTCTATTACATCCGTTGGTGGCATTAAGGAGCAGCCTTAACATATTTTTTTTATTACCCATACGCTTAATATAATTCTTTTATTTGTTAAATTACATATTGGTTTTTAAACTATGAAAAGTTGCTTAAAGAACTAAACCAAAACAAATCAATGAGCAAAATATTTAAATCATAAATATTGTATATAAGTTTCAGTTACAAAAGCAAACAGCTCTAAAGAAAAGATAAATCGTCTTCATGTTAAAAGAAAATGCTACAAAAGGTATGAACAAAATTTGCATTAAAAAATCATATTTTGCTGCTCTTCAGCTACCTCGTTAGATTTCAATAGCATGACTTTTGGCCAACTCAATTTCGGGTTTACAACGCCAGAACTTGGACGATTTTTGTAAAAGCAAAATTACACAAAACAGACAATTGCTTAACAAGTTAACAAGTAAAAGAAATCTGTTTTTTTAGCCGCAGGCAGACTTTAAAATTAATTTGTGCGGCTACAATTTCATAAAAATAATTTTTAAGATACACGGAATAAGTTTTTCTTTATTAGCACAAGAGTTGTACATGTTTTTGGTTTCGTTTACAGGGTATCTGCAGTTCAAGCCCCTTTACTGGGAACACACTCATGTTGTTCCTTTTTTTAATGCCTTTGTTTGCTTGTTTCATGTTGCAGCTTTTGCTATTTTTATGGCATCGTAAACAGCACATAATACTAAAGAGCCCGCTTTCTGGCGCGGGGTGGGTGGGCAGAGGGGGCGTGGCACAAAAGCCGAAAGCGTCTGGCCGAAAATTTGTTGCTTACTTTCATACGCTTCAATGTGGGCGTATTGTACAAGGACTCAGGACTTAAGAAAGAGCCAAGAATCGAAAGAGCGTGTGGACGCATTGCCTTTTGCCTCGTGTGAATAACAAAATAGTTTCTAGCATCCATTTGCATATTTAAAATCCATATAAGTAGGCACAGAGGGATGCAGTGCCAACTGAAGGAGGTTGGTGGGTGTAACGCTGATGGGCGGAGAGGGTCAGTAGCTGGGGACGAGCTGAAAGATGCCACTAAATATTTGCTCGAGCGCTAAACGCTCCCATCTTTACTTTTCCTGAGTGTAACAGAAGTGTGGGTGTTTGAGTGTGTTTCTTGTGTGTGTTTGTATTTTCTGCAACTCTTTGGTCCGTGTCCACATCTGCTAATGTCTTTCTTTTTGCTACCTCGACCTGTACCTCCAGCTACTTCTTCTTCCTCGGCTG
This sequence comes from Drosophila nigrodunni, assembly GCA_020829145.1. NCBI lineage: Eukaryota > Metazoa > Arthropoda > Insecta > Diptera > Drosophilidae > Drosophila > Drosophila nigrodunni. The sequence continues at coordinate 14,721,999 of JACVCZ010000002.1, forward strand.
CTCAGGTCGTGCAAAGCATTTTGATTTAATTTTTTATGCACTCTCATTAAATAATAGAATGTTAGACAAGCACGTCGGACACACACACACACAAACACGCACACCCACCGAGGCAAATAAAGTTGCAACAGCTGGCAACATTTTCCGGTTCTTGTATGTAAATAGTTCATACCACGACCCCTTGGAACTGGGGCTATTTATGTTGGTTTAGTTTTACTGCAAAATTCTATCATTAAATGTATCTAAGGGGAGCTACTTTTGCGTTACTTTGAAAATAACACATACGACCCGTGTCGCATAGCTATATTTTTAATTACACATAACTTGAGCTCCGGTTACTAATTATTTTTTCACTCAGATTGTGGTGAAAATTTTGTTTATTAAAATACAGATATTTTAGTTATTCATGTAGATATGTACACAACAGTTATTCTGTGAATTTTCTTTGCTTGTATTATTCTGAATTGTAAGCATAAAGCTGTGGTTAAACAGTTATTTATTTTTCTAAGCAATTTAGTTTACTATTAACATAATAGTACTCTAATATACATCTAACTTAAAGGCCACATCTGCACAAAATTTTAAATTTAATGCAAGTATTTGAAAACGAAAACTCTAATCTGGCCATAACTAACGCTGACAATATCTTAATTACCTCATTCATAAACTTATTCCACAACCAATTAGTGGAGCATGAAACTTGCATTGGCAAAACTTTAATTTATTCTTATACAACTGTGAAATTAAGTAGTTTGGTGTGGTCTGATAGTTTTCGATGTAGTTCCATGTCCAGAGGCAATCGAAAGTTGGAAATTTGAAATAGAAATGAACTGAAATAAAATGTGCTGCTTGCAGACAATTGCAAGTTTGACTTTGTTGGCGGTAATTAATGGAAAAGTGTTTGTAATCAGAGTATTTAAAATAAATTAAAAAACTATAAGCTTAATTAAAAAGCAGTCTCTGATAATGAAACGAAAATACTTTGTGTACAAAGGTAAAGTAAAGGTAACTTAATACCCAGAAAATACTGAGTAGCTGCTTTCAAGCTTTATTTAAGACAAACGCATTTAGTTCTCAACGTTTTGTAAGCAGTCTGACAATAAATAACCACAAAACTAGAGAGAAAATAAAAATATATTGTAGCAATACCCATTGCATGACAAACAAGGACATAAAGGTATTACAGGGCTTAAGTAGTCTTTGATGACACGAAGCATTTACGAGTCGAGAAACTGTTGATCAGTGTGGGTTGAGTGTCTCTGAGGTAAAACTGCAAGAATGACAACTTTATTCGCAATTCAGTTTTTTTTTTAATGCTAACAATGCTTTAGTCTAAAACGAAGGTATTCGAAGAGAATATTTGTAAGTCTTTAATCCGAAATTGTATCAAGACATCATTGCTCAGAGAACCAACATGCCCAAACAAACTAATCGACTTAATGCCTGAAAAAGATGCATTTAACCAGTTTTAACCACATAAATACCCAGTATTTTTAGTAAAAGTTCTTGCTGCTTAAAAATATTTCGCCGCCGCAAAGTATGCAATCATTTTCAAATAGTCGAAATTTTAATTCCAAGGCAACAGTAAGTTGTCATAAGAAGCTTTAAATTTACAGAATTTATGTACAATCTTTAATATGAAACAATTGACAAACAAAATACTTAACTTTCCAGCTTAAGGGCTAAAATCAGCTTTTGGCAAGGGAGCGCGTGGGAGACACGAGCATGACACAAAGCTGACTGCTATTGCTATTGCTACATAATAAATACGACACTTTATGTAATCCAACAACATTGAAATGGGTAAATCTACATATACATAAGTTGAGCATAAAGATGTGTGTTTACAAATTTTTGGCAACTGATTAGAAGAGATTTTATGCGGCATTTTGCTGAACTACCTTGGCCTTGACCCGAATGAGGACGCAAGATTGGTTTTCGTTTTCAGTGAAGGGGCGGGGGATAACTGGGGGTGGGGTCAATGTCATGGGCGTATGATTAAATAAAAGTATCCGCTTACTGTAGACAAACCATTGTCATTTATTATGATTACGTGCACATGATGCTGACAGTTGATGCCAATGTCTACCTTGTTATACCCTGTTTTTTTTTCCTTACTTTTTACTTTGTTTGCTTTGTGTTGTTTTTTAGGGTCACAGGTGTCAATGGCCCAACAGATTTTGCGATACTTACAACGAGAACGCAGCGCCTCAAACGATTTCAACTTAAAGTTTTTATGATGCCAATATACAGAAGGCTTTATTACTACAACGACAAGGTCCTTAAGGGACGTTAAAAGGGAAGTGAAGTGATGACATGTTGGTAGGCGCTGCATTAATTTAATCGACATGTCATTTCATGTTGAAAGTTTTGTTTTACGGTATACGAGCAACTGCTTTGTGTGTTCGCTTGTGTGTCGCCATAAAATGCCATTGGCTTTGTGTGCACTCTCCGAGCAAACATGGCTCCGAATCATCACTCGGCTGTACCACTAAGCCACCCAAAACATCCAAACCACCCAATCGCATTGCTGCGCTGTCACCTTTCGCTTTGTTCTCAACGCTCTGTCAATCAGAGAAGAAGCCGTTGGCCTTAATGTTGTTGTTATTCGTGTTCTTGCTGTTGGTGTTTGGCGTTGGCGTTAAATGAGCTGAAGTGGCAATGAAAATTGCAATATGCCAGCGGAGTTTGTAGAAAGAGAGTGGAAATAGTGGCTAAGGGGGTTTGGGCTTGTGGGTTTAGCTGAGGCATTGCGGAAAGACAGATATGCTTGCTGACTTCCTGTCGCCGTTGCCAACAGACACACCTGCACTACACTGACAGAAACTTGTGGGAATAGAGCTAGAGCACAGTGACTGACTGACTGTTTAAACACCTTTCTGACAAAGCCTTTTTGATGAAATAACTTATGGATTGGCCAGCATAGCATAGTGGTCTTATAAAGCTTTAAAATACTCTGTTATTATATGGAATTCAGCGACAGTACTTCCTTTCGTGTTACCGAGCTCTTCCGCTTAAAATACAAATGCTACAATTATTTTTTTCAGTGCAAGTTAGGCCCAAGAATATCTTGACTCTTTCAGGCATATTCTCTATGTGTTTATGGGTGTGTGTGTGTGGGTTTGTGTGTGTTCTTTGATTGGCATTTTGCGTGGAGACCTGCAGCATTGGCGGTGACCTGACAAACGCTCAATTACATCGCATCACAGCAGCACAGTCAGTCAGTCAGTCAACAGTTGACGCTCTGTGTAGACACACAGTAAAACTCATTGGAATTTGTCTCAACTTTGCAAATTAAAAATGTGATTTGCCTTTAGTCCTCAAGAAACTTTATAAGTATTTTACTCTGTTATGAAAAAATTCTTTTAAAATTAAAATATTAAAAAAAAAGCCGCAATATTAAACTAATATAAAACATTTTGACAGAGCGAATGGAAAGTAGCAACTTGAAAAATTTGAATAAAGTTTGAAATATCTGAGTAAACGCAAGTAAAGAGATTGATTTAAATCTTATGTCTTATCTGACACTTAACTCAAATCATATTACATAAATTCTTTTGATTAAAAATGCACTCGGAGATCAAGATGTCCTTGAATTAAAATGTAGCATCTGTTACTAGATAGAAATACCTTTCCTTTCATCAATTTCATGTTTGGAATCTATGAAGCTTATATGCCCACCATTTAAAATAATATTTCAACATTTCTTAATTATCTATAAATTCTTAATACTTGTTATTGAAATGCAGCTTTCGATGCCATTTAAAGTGAATTCATCCAATTTTACACTGTAAACAATTGCATAATTGAATCGACTCAATCATCAGCAATTGTTTACGGGCTTTATAAACTTTATGTTTACTTCACTTACCCAAAAAGTTCTACGAATCCGGTTACTTCAAAGTTTTAAGACCTGAAAATAAGGAAACAAAATTGGAGCTCAGTGAAATGATCAAACAATTTAAGTTTAACATTAAATTGCACATTGTGCAATCGATGATAAATGATTAAGTCTCACTGATGCTCATTATGATATGAGGAATGGATAATGTTTAACTTGGACAGCTAAAGAGGGGAATTTGGGAGTATAGTTCAATGGAAGTGTAATAGTTTTCTAACAGTTATTGATGATTCGCATAGTTAAAATGCTGCAACCACACGCAAACGAAATGATTAATGAAAAACGAAGGGACCACATGAAAAATACACACACACATGGCCAACGAATACATTGAAAGCTTCATTTAGATTGGAAATGCGAGCTGAAAAATTAATATTTGAGGGAAATTGAACGGTCAACGGCGTAATGTAAATCGTTAAATTAAAATGCCACCGCATTGTGTGTGTGTGTGTGTGGGTTGGGTAGAAATCATAACAAATATCAAGCATACGCACAGTTTGCCCTTTTTATTGTCCTCGTTACGACAAATGAGCAGCAGTGGGCATAATTAAGCTTAAATATTTTGTTGGCTTTTATCTCGGTAGTCTCAGCTCTCCACCCCACACAATTTTATATTATTTTTATGATTTTAAGCATTCGGCATAAAAATGAGCATTGCCCTTTTTAATACCCTCCGAATGGGCACATAAATTCTGTCGTCAAATTTGCAGTGCCAGCAAATTTTAACTGAGCCGCGAAACGAGTGCAAATTATATAAACGCTCATGAGCATGAAAAGTGGTGCAATAAAATAAATACCCACTATAAACTCATGTCGAAAGTTGAATGATAATAGTTTAAAACTTTTGAAAAACTTTTAATTTTTTAAATATAATAAAAAACAATTTTAAAGCGCATTTAACAGTCGTCTGAGCTCATCTCTAGCATTTATTACTTATTCCATATGCAAAATTATTTATTCAATTATTTTTTTAAATTCAATTGGTTGAGTAAATTAGTTTCAACTTTCATAAATTAAATGAACCATAAATGAGCTTAATTTTAATTCCTATGATTTTTATGGCTTTCAATAAGGGTATTCCAAAATGGCTCACAGTTAAATTTACACTGTTTTCTGCTGCTTTTATTTATTTATATATTTTTTGTTCCTTTATTTTATTGTTACTGCTGCATGTTTACGATTTGTAATACACAAAGCACATGACTCATGTTCGTGCTTGTCGCTTGTTGTATTTATTTTTTGTTTTTGCCTTTTTATGTTGTTGTTGTCACTCGTGTTTATTAACAGTTATGACTGTCATTTGTTGTCGCTGTTGTAAATGACTCGAAATGTTTGCAGTAATGCAACAGAGTTCAGAAAATATTGTTCTTCAAGCGAACTTGTACTGGAACAGCATTTTAGTTGGTCTAAAAATAGTAAAAATTTTTAACATTTTAATTGCCAAATTATGTTATGGCCTAATTTAAAAATAATCTTCATTTACAATGATTACTTATAGTTTTGTTTGAAAACTTAGACAAAAGGGGGATTGTGTATATGCTTGGAATGAAATTAATTGTTTGCATTTATTTTATGTTCTAGGAATTATCAATTTATGTAAATATTTTATGCATTTGTAAATTTTCTATTCATGGACCGAGACAATACAAAAAAAAAATAATACGATTTATTTGTTTCGCTCTAGTTTTGATAAATTATTTTAGTAAAAACAATTTCACAAATTTGATGAACAGTGAATTTAAGCATTAATTACTTTGTTTAGCGCAAATTAAATTATAAATTGCAGTACAGTTTTTAAAACAAGCGAAAAAAAACTTAGAATTTATGGCTCAATTTAAGCGATTGAATAAAACTCAATGATAATTATGACCCTAAATTTATTTAATATGCAACTAAATACAAATTAATCGAGTTAAGCGGTTTTGACATGTTTATTTAAACAATAAATACCTTTTATAGCTTGAATCCAGTGTCTATTTTTTTTTTTTTTATAAATATAAATTGTTTTCAATTCATTGTTTTATTGAAATAAGTTAAGTAGTTTGAGGTATTCCATGTTCAAATCTTACGCCTCTCACAGTTTGAAGTTAACATAAACACTTCAGAACGTCCACAGGGTCTTTTAAGTACTCGTAACACACGTGATTGCTGTGGTCTATTTATAAAGCACGTTAACTCAGTATTCCTGGAAATGAACTCAGTTTTCCGTACCCACATTCACCAAGTTATCATTTATTGCTTACTGTCTATGAGAAACTGAGCTGGTCTGCCAAAGGTAATGCAATTTGGGTTGAGTTCTTGGTATTTGCTTATTAACCGTAAGGAAACCACAAGCCACAACAATTAAGTGAGTACAAGTCAATTCATGCGTTCAAACCACAAATAATCAACGAGTTGTAGGCAAAGGTAAAAAGATGTGTGTGTTGGGTGTGTAAAAGTGTGAGTGCTGGGTGTGTATTAGTGTGTTGGGGGGTGTGTGTTGTCTACGTCAACGTTTGTGCAACTTATTAGCAGAGTTGCAAGTGCCACCGCAAAATGCCAAATGAAAGCGCATTTGTGGTAGGCGTGGCAACAACATTAATTAGCCAACGCCTATGAAACTCCAACAGTGTTGTACAACGGTCAAGGGTTCTTCTCGAGTGTCTGCCGAGCTAACGGGTCGGACAAACAATCCAAGTACTCGCCTTAATGCGGCTCTACATAATGGCAAAAAGTTGCCTACCTAATGGACCTCAGCCTAATAGAAAGCTGTGTCCAGTCCGAGCACACAGGGCACAAACCCACACCCACATACCCACACGGTACACACAGGACGGAGTACATGCGGCACAGAAGGCCTTGCTTATTGTCTTGTTATAGCTACCAAATGGCGAATCTGTGGCAGATGTGAAATATGAGCACACGTTCAGGCCCAGGACAACAAAATGCTAAAGTCCTGAGCAGCAGCAGGATAAGAGCTTCCATAACTATGGCCACAATGTATGTGGGCACTTACACACACCGCAAACACACACTGAAAGAAACAATCCCAGTAACCAACAAGTCGGCCCTGCACTCCAATTGGATTCCATAAAAATCACCAATTTTCAAATCTGTTCGACCTATGGATGTTTTTAGTTACAGTTGCTTACTTTGGATATTTCTAATAAAACTATATTACTGTTATGTAATAAGGTAATTCATAAAAGCACTTCTAGACAAAATATGCTAAATAAATAAATTATTCTACATCTACTTTGAAGATTACATTTTTTTTTGCCAGTGCATTTAGGGCATAAGGTTACTCATGCTGACTCTTGGTAAGTTTGACATCAACAAAGTTTTTTGCTGCTGCATGAGTTTATTAGAATTGCAGTTTTGTTTGTCTCCAATGAAAGTTTCTGCTCATTTCTCATGTTTGTCGCGCTTCTGATTTCCCAGTCCTCCACCAGGAAGGTGACTGACAGTAGAGACAGACTTGAAAATTGCCAATGCAATGCGATGCTTTCGATTTATTTAGAAATACATTTCCGTTGAATTTTCAGTTAAAACTATCAAAGCATCGCTAATGCATTTATCAAAGAGAAAAGCTCAAAGACTGTGAAAGAAAAGATTCATTCACATCACAGCGAAAATTGTAATTCATTAAGTAGTTTGTTAGTGAAATGCTTACATAATGATGTAAATAGTTTTAAATCTGTTGCATGTATAATCAGGTAAGTTTAGCAACAAATATCCAGCAACAACGATTCTGTTCAAGTTGTTAAAAGAACTTTTCAGACAGACTTTTGGTCGTTTCCATTACATGTTTTCAATGGCGAATGTAAGTGTATTTTACATAAAATCCACATGTTCAACAATTTCAATTTCAATCAATTTGGGTACTTGGCAATTGATAGCTTTCATTGGCGCTAATCACCTCTGATCCACCGTGTGCAGCAGCTGAATTAATTTGAAGCAAACTGATTGGGAGGCACTGTGTGTTGATTGGGTTTCAGTGAGCGGTGAAAGTAGTTTCATGTATTAGAGTGCCCAAGCACACTAGCACACTAGCATACCCAAATACATATACTTTTACATTTGTTCTACCTGTTTTCATTGCATACTTGCAGGCGCTGCGTTGCGATCAAATCGAATTCCCTTGGGGCAGGCCAACACTTTCATTATCTTTTATGCGAGCACATTTCCATCAGGCCAAACATGTGCGAGTGTCAGTGTGCGTGTGTGTGTGTGTGCGTGTGTGTGTGTGTGAGCTAAGTATATTCGAAAGTGAAGAAGCTAATTTATTTGAATAACCAAATGATGGCAAGCAACTCTCACATAGCCATTGATGAGGCACGCAACCAGCATCAGAAGTCAGCAAAATGGCAAAAATTATAACAGTAAGAGATGAAGGTCGGCGCCGTCATCACACACGCACACACACACGCACTGTGACTGCCACTTCAAATGTCCCATAGTTATAGTCACTGTTCCCCTGCCCTGAAACTGCCTAAGTGCCACTTGAGCCGAGTGGAGTATAAATGAGCTGCTCGTGAGATATTTGGTGACAGTGTGTTGATAGTGCGAAAATCCGTTAGATGTCGCCCTTCTCCGCCAGTAAATGAGCAATCGCAGCGAACCCAATCCTAAGACCAATCCCAAATCCAATCCCAATCCCAACCCAATTCCAATCCCAATCCTTGAGCCAATCGATAAAAGCTAAAGTCAATGGCTTCTTCAATTGAATATAATTTGACTGCCGGATTAACGGTTGCTCTTCAATCCACAATCCCCCACCCAATGTGAAGGGCTTTAATTTTAGCGCAAATGAAATGTAAATGGCCATGACAAAAGACAATCGCTTTCAGTGACTTTATGCACATGTAGCATGTGTATGGCAGAACCATAAAACACAGATCTACTGAGAAACAAAGCCAACAATTCCCCCCCAAAAAATAACTACCGCATAAACTAAGAATCACAATAATTATAAAAGCTGCAACAAGATAAAACTCCAGGCCAAAGTTATGGCAAATTGGCTAAAAGTAGTTGCTAAAAAAGATGCTGGGGAAAAACTGTTTTACCGATAACAATGACAATTTAATAGCTAGCTTTTCGTTAAATTGTGGCAAGAAGCGACTGGTAGCACGTGGCGTATACGTAATGTAGTTCACAACGTTGTTAAGCGAATCAAATCCACTTGTGCTTAAAGGTTACTTTATTCACACTTTTGTGTGTTAAATTAATGCTAAATATATAAGATCCTTTATTAATTTATTATAACTCATTTTATTCCCAGTTTTGTTTCAGTTTCTTATTTATTCCAACTTTATTTATGCCTAAAAAGCTGCTTGTTTTTTCCACAGTGCACTTTATACATTTGTACATATTCTGCTATGGAATGATTGATGAGCATTGCCAAAAAGTCACCAAAGAGGACACATGGAAATTAAATTGACAACTGAAATACTTTAAGCTTGCACTGGAAATGCTGTAGCTTTAATCCAAATGAAATTCAATGTATATACTTATGTGTGCCACTGTAGATACTCGGCTATGAATCACAAGCCAAAGAAGTCAAAGCAAAAAGCGAGCTAACACGACTGTTAATAACCGTGTGCTGTGTACACATTTCCTTTTGTCTTTCACACACTTTAACAGGCTGTATATACCCTTTGTGCTGGGTACTCTGCTACAGATATAGATGATTGTGAAAGGAATGAGTTAAAACAAGCACTGGCGTATGGCACGTGTTCAATAAGAGTTGCCATCAATCAAATGCATGTATGTAGCTAATCAATTGATGTTTCCATGATCAAAAAAAAGTGAAGAAAAGAAGAGACGAAAAAACTTAAGAGACTTAACACTTGGCAAGTGGCAAAGTCAAAGTCAAAGTTTGTTACGGTTTGGACCGACTTTCAATCACTGTTCAAGACATCACCAGCAACTGTCTATGAAATGTAGAAGCAGTTGAGCAACTGAGCTGTGATTTTGCCACACAAACCGACAATTGTTTGTGACCAAAATCAATGTGAACATTGTTTACCCCACGTCATTATTTGCCTGGCCTAGCTAATGGGAGCTGAAGCCCATTCCAGGAAACATAATATTTGTGGCAGAGCGAATGATAACACAAACAATAACAAGTCAACCAATAATCAGCCAGGCTCTGCCACTGGATTTTATTCGCATTTTGGCCAACTGTCGCCAAGTGGTCAAGAAATGAGATGGAAACTTGAATGAAAATTCTACTTGGCCAAGTCTCAAATGGTCAGCGATTAAATTAAATATGCTGACGCGTACAAATTTCTTTGGCAACACACAGACACACCAACTTCCCAGTTTTCCACACTTACCCACAGACACGGATACAGATATAAACGAGCAAAGATACAAAAACACATAGATACAAATTGAGACTGGCCATTGTATCAATTTGTTAGGGTCTTCTTTGAGTTGACTGCACATAAATCTTACTCTCAAACCGAAAAACCAAAGCCAGCACCAGGAAGTTAAATTTCTTTCTGCTCGGAAATTAAAATAAATAAAAAAATACCAGTCACCTAAATGCATAAATAAGAAAATACGTGTTGATTCTGTGCTTTTCTGTAACTAAATCCTTGAAGGGGACACAATGGGAGATTTATTCATAAGTATAGCAAGTAAATTTTAATTTTTTAATTTAAGTTATTAGTGACTTTAAGCTGAATTTACAACTCCACCAATAATGATTAGTATTTCTCTTTAATTTATTTATTTTATCGATTTTTATAACTTTACTAATAAGGAAATTGGCATTACAAATCCGAATTTTAATGATTTTTAAGATCAACTTCAACTTATCAGCACATTAAAAAAACTTTCTGCCGTTAAACAACACTTGAAAGTTAACTCGTAAACTTGTGAATGAATGAAGTTCGTTTACTTTACGTTACAGGTTTATGACGCGCCGTGCTCAGATATAAATTAAAACGAATTAAAATTGTGTAAAGTTGTGAAAATCTTAAGTGACGATAAAGAAAAAAAAAAGGGAAAAAAATTAACAGGGGATAGAGCTGGCAGTGGGGTGTGTAGGTCGACAAAAGCTGCACGTCTTCAGTTGAGGTCATCTTCGTGTAGTCAGGGGATGGCTAACTAAGATTAACGAGCACCAGTTCGAGCGATAACTGCGCTGCCAACTTCGCTGTCGACAGCAAACGCAGTCGGGTTAATGCCAATAAATGCGCGTCGCCCTTTAAAATTTTAATCCGATGATATATAAACCTCATTTGTTATTAAGTAACAGAGCAACAAATGAGGGGGTGGCAGACTGACATACCCTGCAGAGAACTGTGAGCGAGTAAACTCACGTGATCATTTTGCTCGAACTAAAGCGCCATTTTCTTTAAACTAGATTTACTGCAGTTTTTTTTTTTTTGGTTATCTTTTGAAACTTGAATAGTTCTGCTATCTTTTGACGCATTGGCATATGAAGTGGCTTGTTTGATGTGTCATTTCAGTCTAATTTATGTCATGAATCAATTCACAGGCATATTGAGATTAGGTCTTCCTTTGTCAAAACGCAACGTGCCTACAAACACCTATAAAAATTGAACTGGGTCTACCCACCTTGTGTGATATATCTATGCCATCTGCTTATCTCTATGCTTTGTGTCCATACAGATCGAGCTGCAGCATTTCATAACTGCTCTACTCTTTGTCTAGCTTGCACTGTTCTCTTCTCTTAACCCCTGGACTCTGCCTATTAGCCGATCTAAGTTATATACTATTAACTTGTTCGCCTGAATCGCCCCATCTGATACCCGCTCGCTTCCAGACACTCATACAAGTTCGGTGTCAAATCACTCACAAAATAGTCATCTAACCTTGTGATCAGTACATATTTTGGGACCTGATCGTTGTTTGAATGGTTTGAACATACGTCAGTATACTCGTTGCTGTTCTCTGAAAGTCAATGTCAGACAAACGACGGGTTACATTTAAATCTGATAGTTTATTTAAATAATCCAATAATTTATTATAGAAATTCATTCATTGAAATTAACTTTTTAAATGTAATCACTAAATTGGCTGTACTTCACATACTTCCTTAAGTTAAACTTTCTTGTTCTTTCAACCATTTTGCTGTAAATATTTAACTATTGTGTTCTTCTTAAGTAATGTCCGAAACTTGCTTTGTTTTATTTTATTTATATTGTGCTGTTAATCTGCAGTTCTTGGATTTTATTGAGCTTGCGAAGCGTTAGCGAAACAACTTTTGGTTGTCACATTGCCATTTTCTTGAACATTTTTATTCGCAATCTCTTTCGCGTTTCCATGCAGCTTCTCTCTCGTGACTTTGATACAAAATCTGGATGCTCGAGTATCAGGAGCAGAGTGCCAGGCGCATTAAACGGTAATGACGAACATAATAAGTGCATCTGTGCGTTTCATTCTTCATTCATATCAGTCAAGCAACTCTGCCTTCCGTTTGACTGAACAAATTTCTTTACCTGACGACTTTAACGGGCACATTGGCGTATACGTATTACACATAACGTATACGCCTCTCTGTTTGCACAGTGCTCCATTTTGTATACTCTTTATCCACAACAGATTGTGCATTGGACTTAATCAACAGCCTCAAGTTAGATATCAATTAGAGCAGATATATTCTTTGGTCTTCCTCGCCATTTAACATGACTTTTATTGACTGAATAAACAGAGTTAATTATTTATTTAGCAAGGCCTTAAGCTGTTGGTAATTACATAAATTGCAGAAAATAATATTTTATGTGCTTTGCTGGCTAATTAAGTCGATCAGTTAATATAGTTTAGTATTTTAATGTATTATGTAATTTAATTCAATTTAAATTGAAAAATAAATTGAATTTTATTTATAGTACGCTATGAGAAAAGAACTTAATAAAAAGTCAGAGACGGTATTTAATTGTTATGTTAATCAGGCCGTGCCTCAAAAATATATATATCGGTTTGAAATCTTATCTTCTACCCGATTTTGAGGGCTGTTGTTAAGTCACTCATTCGTCTCATGAAACAAATTTCGTAGAAATTTCTCCAAACATCATGAGATTTACAAATTCGAGGAATGTTTTCACAATGAAACATTTGTATGCATGTACGACTACATTGGAACGATTGGATTCATACGTTGAGCTTATTCGTATTCCAATTGTAACTTGTTGTGTCTGGCAGCTTCAATTGAGCGTAGCAAGTTTTACAAAAACTTTTGGCAACTTGAAATTGGAGTTTTTCGATGATGCTTTAAATGAAATTGGAACTAAAGACGCAAGTCTTGAAAGCTCTCAAAATCATGACAAAAGTTAAAGGATGCACAAAACAAATAACCGATAATAGATAGCAAATACGTGAGTAAGTGAGAGAGTAATCAAAAGTGATGAAAAACACACAGAAGCCACAGGTAGGACTACCACTTTTTCCCATCACCTGACGCCAGAAACATATTCGATTCAAGCTGTTTACCGACACTTTCTCTGAATAATCGATATGATGCCTGATCGAAACCCTTCTAAAGTATAATACCATATGCCTGTACTGTTTTTTAGTTCTTTTTTTCACCCTACTTACTACGAAAATCCCATTGTATTCGTACTCGAGCTCGTGTGCAGCTTCTGATTTGGCAAACAAACTATTGGCCCACTTCTGAATGGGTCCAAACCAACTGCAAAAAAAAAGTATTTATATATATACCAAAATACGCAAAGAAAAAACAAAAATAAAACCAATTTTGCTGGACGCGTTATTTACACACTTTATTGCCAGATTTTCTCTTCCTTTTTGGCGAATGCAAACAACTTTTTAGCTCGTTTCAAACTGTTTTTATGCACTGTAGTTCGAATTTGGATTTTAAGCTTCGAGTATGCTTCCTCAATACCAATACCAATACCTATACCCAGTGCTACTTACAAATAAAATGCATGACTAGCTTTAAAGCTATTTTCTGTGGTTATTGTAGCTCTAAATACTCTTATATACGCTTGATGTTTAAGTATATTTTGACAGCTACATTTCTACTCAATTGTGGCTCTATTAATATCAAAAAAGGCAATACACATTTTATTCATATCGTATAACTGGAATACTTAAGAAAAATAGATTTATTGCGCTAACTAGGAAAATTTCAAGTATTTTAAAGTCAATTTGACGCTTAAGAAGTTTATAATAAACCCGAAAATTCTTTTGCTTTTAGTTACGTGTATGAAAATCAACAAACTATTTGGAATTTTCCAATTTAAGCCAACATGTATGAAGTATCTGTGTCTGTGTAAAAAGGTTTTGGCATCAGAATCAGATAAAATCTGCAAAGAAGGATGGAATGAGATTTGTGGCTTATTGGCTACAAGGTATGTGAGGGCAGTTTAAATCATTTGGCTATTAAACAATATTGCAAATACATTGGTTGCTTGCCAATCGAGCTGTTAATTGAGCATATAAATCAAAGTGCCACACGGCGTATGAACAATGTAAATGGAAATGTGAATATGGATGTGATTTGTGTAAGTGTGTAAGTGTGTAAGTGTGAGTGGAAGGGGAAGTTGATGGATGAAGAATGAACTACGGTTTGTTGTGCCCAAAATAAAGAAAAAGGGTGGACTTAGGGCTGTTGCGATGTTGGACTAAAAGTCATTTGAAGCTAATCCATAACAAATTGACGAGAAAAGGCAAAACAAAAAGCTAAAAGCTGAAAGCTAAAAGCGAAAAAGCGCACAAATATTAATAATGTGCCGCATTTGGCTTTTGTTTTTAGCTGATGCCAGCTAATGAGTCCAAGTTCGAGTCCTGCTGTTTTGCCATTTGACTTCCTCCTCTGATGCTTCTCAGTTGCTTCTATCACCAACTTGACTGCTTTTCGACGGGTTCTTGCCATTCACAGTGCACAGATCGTTGCCAGTTTGGTCGCAGCGTGCGCGCCATAATTCATTTCCACATAATTTGACTTGCACACGCGCTAAGGAAGGGAGGACACCAGAACGACAGCACGGAACACAAACGAAACGAAGCTAGAACACAACAAGAACCTGCACGCAAAACTAACCAAGAAATACCAAATGAGAGAGAGAGTTGAGTTACCAGAATTCCACGGGCTAAAATGACTGCTTTGAAAAGCAACTGGAAAACGCTAATTAATATTTAAAAAAAAAAAAAAATAGTACAGCAATGGTTGCACTACAAGTTGCAGGTGTAGAAAGCGAAAAGTCGCTGCAAGTCAAGTAAAAGCAAAGTAGTTTAAAACAAATTTTGGTTTGTAGTAGCTGAGAAAAGCCAAAAGTAGCTGAAAATAGCAGCTGACTGTTGTAAAAATTCAAATTAAATGAAATAAATAGGGTAGCTTTCACAAAAATGATTTTTTAGTGCCAATCATTCTATTAAACTCTTTTCTTTTCAAGTAGATATTTATTAATATTCTAATATTAGTTTTAGTTTATTTATCAGACGATTAACAGTAGACACACAAATTTTAAATTTATTTATAACATTAACTAAAGTTTATATGAAAAGCGAAGTTTACATGAAAAGTGAACGAGACTTAAATATAATAAGTAGCTAGTTAATGGCTGAAAGTGCAGCACTGTGCGAGAGTTAAGTAAAACTGAAGCGAGTGGCTGCTAGAGCCGGAAGATGTAGACACCTGACTAGTTGCCTGACTACGTGAAGAGCCTTGATGACAGAGACAGAACCTCGATGGCACTTCTCGCTGCTGCGCTGCTGCGAGCTGCGATGTTGCGATGTTTACCACAGACAGCTGTCACTTAAATTCATTTGCCTCAACGCACGGCACAAAGGATGCGAGTACGGCTGGTGTAAGTGCGAGTACAAGCGAGTGTAGGTAGGTGAGTATGAGTGTGGAATATAAAAAGCCGCCAACCTTTGACATCTTGAACCCTGACGACCCCAAAGTAAGCCCTGTTAAATTTTAAAAGCTTTTCGCATTTTTCGCTTTCAATAAATGTCTTGGGCGATTTCTGCGACTCTTTTTTTCTTATATTATTTTTATTTTTATTGAACGCATAATATTCGCAATAAATTCGATTTTTCAGCAGACTGAGAATGGTTGGTGTCACATAAGAGAGTGTGCTTCAGTTCTTCTTGTTTTATGTCCTTAACGTGGGCTGACTTGACCAAAGTGACCAATAGTTTACTTAGCAAATTGTCAGCCTTCAACAAAATAAAAAGTTACAAAGTCTTTTCTAATTCGGTTGACACTGCGTCAAAGTTACTAACACGCAAGGAGGTGTCGCGACCCCATAAAGTATATATATTCTTGATCAGCATCACAAGCCGCATCGATATAGCCAAGCCCGCCTGTCTAATTGTATGAACAAAAGGAACTCAGAGACTATAAGATCTAGAAATGCGCACTTTAGTGCTTTCTATGTGCATTGAAAGGTAAAAACATCTAAAATTAACATGTTTTGGCATCTATTTAATAATTTGTCTATCAGTAACCATTTTCAATACCTACTACTGTGTATAAAAAATGGCAATTGCATGATTTACTGCCTTGAAGTGTAATTTAAGCAACAAAAACATATATAAAACGGAAAACTGGTTCTTAGCATGCAACAAAATAGTGAGGAGAATGAGAGAGACAAACACAAGTGTAAGCTAAGACGGAGAGAGCTAGCTAGAGAGAAAGAAAGAAAGAGAGAGATTGACAAAATGTATAAAAATACACAGTGCTTACAAGTCTCTTTGCTACTACCCTACTGCCCACATGTCACAGGGTTGACACCTCATCGCATCACAATCTCAAGAGTGGCGTTTTGTGGTTTCTTCAGTCAACAAGGTGTGTGTGCCCGTCTGTAGTGTGTGTGTGTGTGTGTATGGGTTTCGTAGTGTATTGGGTGTGTCAACTTGTGTGTTTGTGCCGGTTCAAAGTTACCATGCACTGAGAGAAAAAACAGAAGGAATATAGATGGGATTAGAAATAAATAGTAAAAATAAACAAAGGCAATTTTCGCATAAATATTTAAATAAATGTATGATTAACCCAAAACTTGAATATGCCATATTTATTCCATTTAAAATAAGTTATAATAAATTGGTTTAAAGTTAAGCATGAAATTATTTCATTTGGCTTTTATTTTTATAATTTAAATAAAATATATTCATTTTTATTGGTACAACACATAATATTTTAAAATTGGTTTCAGTGTTTACTCGGATTTAATGGCTGATATTTTCAGTGTCATCTGAGTAACTTTGCCCTGACATCGACGTGTGCTAAGTTCTCATACCAAAAGAGCTTGTTTCTTTTTTCCCCGTACTTGGCAGGGGTAACAAGCAAGTGGATGTATGTGTAATGTGTGTGTGTGTGTGTGTGTATAAGTGTGTATGGTTTCTCGTTTCACGGCGCACGAAGCATGAAAAACTCATGCCATTCTTTAGTACATGGCTATCAAAAAGAGGAAGAACCCAAAAATTATTTAGTTGTCAACAGTTTCCAGGCACATTTTTTTAACTTCTGCAGAAAGTGTCTTCATGTGTGTGAGTGTGTGTGTATATTTGACAGGAAGGCGTGGTAAATTAAAGTGTTTTGCAAATATTTGTTGGAAAAAAAAATATAAAAAAAGTAATGCACATTTTATCATTGACGCACACGAAAGGAAAAACCGGACACACACACCGGAGAGACACCTTTCCAGCTGCTTTGGCTGTCCATCAACACGTATCTCAATCAGAGACCTCTGACACTCAATAATCTGACCCCTGTGCCCATTCCATGACTCAATCACACTCCCCGTTCCTTTGTGGCCATCCAAACTCACCTGTCCGTAAGTTTTCTGGTCCAGCACACTTGGCTTTTTTTCTGTGTTTGATTTTTATTGGATTAAAAATAAATTGATTCAAAAGTTTTAAGTTTCTTTTTTCCTTTTCTACTTTCGTTACGATAAAGTGCTGTTTTTTTAATGCAAATTGTTAACAAATATTTTCGGAAGCCCTGACTCAGACTTTTTAATAATAAAGTCAAAAAAAACACAAGGGAACACATGCTAAAATATCGAAAAATATGAAATTCCACATGAAAGCTGTGAAAAATAGATTTCTGCTAATTGTTTAGTTTATAATTTACGAAATTTATTGTAGTACTGATTTTTAGTGATTTAATTCACTGTTCAATTTAAGTCTAGGATTATTTAACCATCGCATATTCTTTTTTTTAAGTTCTCTAAGCTACAAAAACTTGCTTAACTTTTTGAAATAATTTTCATATATTTGTCAAATGGCAATAATTTATAGCAAATGCTGTTTTAGCTTTTTTTTTTTTTCATTAAAAATTTAAATGGCTGCGTAATTTGCTCTACGCAAAATGACTTTAATAGTTCATTTAACTATCTTTTTATTGCATTCTTTTTCACATTTTATTTATTATTATTTTTTTTAATAATTTCCTTGTCATTGGACACAAAGGCAACCACAGGTCGGTGGTAAAACTGGGCGTGTGTGGGTGGCACAACAGCTTGTTAAAATTACATAAGCCACTTGCTGTTGGTCTAAGTAGTTGGCCGGTTGGTCTGGTCAAAAGGCTGGTGTGGCTTTTGCTTCTGTTGCTGCTAAGCGGTTGAGCAGTTGTTGGTCAGTGGGCAACATGGCGGATACTCAATGACACAGCAGCTTAAGCGTCAGCCAATGTTACATAACAACAGAAATTCCCATTGCGTGTGTATGCGTGCTGCTGTGTGGGGGTGTGTGTGTAAAGCTTTATGTGGATTATGTTTTTATGGCGTCTGCTGCAACAATAGAGTAATTTGGGCTCCGTAAACAGCGAATTGTAGAACTGAATTCTTATACAGATACATTGTACAATGTACACACGCACACACACGCACACACAAGCACACACACATGTACACCAGCTGCACTGTTCAAAAATTGTTCTTTAATTATTGCTATACACAGTATGAAAGTCTTTGATAAGCTTGAAAGCAATTTGACTCTATATACTCGACTGACTTTTATATACCCGATTTTTTCAGTGTATGCCTCGTACGTTGAACATCCGTGTAGTTTCACGACATTTGCTAACCGACCCCATCTCTTCTGCTGCTTTGCACTGAGATTTAATTCATTTTTTGCGCAATTCCCCGCAGTCCACAATGCAAACATTTTGTTTGCCAGTTTTTTTCAAGGTTATTTTCATACATAATTCTCGTACTGCTCATTGTTTGTGCCCCAGACAGCTTCGTTCTTCTAGGGAAGCAATTTGGTAACAAACTTTGACCCAAAGTGACCAACAGCTGGCTGTTGTTCTCATTGTAGGGCCATTTCATTGGACTTGATGACATATGAATGCGCACTTGTGGCACACATAAAACCACCTTAAAGACTCCTCATAACAACGATATGAGCAATTCTTTGATGTGCGATAATTAAAATATATTTCAGCAGAAATTTAATACAGTAGTAAAGTTTGTGTTTTGAAATTAAGAGCAAAACTTTAACCAGTTTTAATTTATAATTTATTTATGAATTTTATTGTCTTCATAAACTGAAACATTTCTAAGAAATGAACTCAATATATTCCATGTTTGTTAGTGCCACTCGTTTGTCGCTTGTCTTGAATGCTTCAGTCGACACTTTAGTTCGAAAATTAGCCGAAAAAAGAGAACATTTTAAATTGGCTTATTAATGTTGTTAAGAGCTTTCGAGGGTTTTTAATGACCGCTCAGCTGCAATCTGATTAAATTAAACGTTATTTTTTTTCTTTGCGTTTCTGTTGTCCTTCTGTTCTGCTGTTTTTCTTGGCAAGTTTCTCTTATTGTTTCGGAGTAAAATGAGAGCGAAAACTGAAAACATTGTTATACGAAATGGCATTCAGTATTTGGATTCGGTTCGTGACTTTCCGTTGCTTTTGAACTAAAATTCTTTGTTTCGTTTACGTCTTTAGTATTTGGGAATGTTTGCCACTTTCTCTTTTGTTCCAAAGTTTGTTTTTTTTTTTTATTGTTGTGTGCTCCTATATAAGTTATCATTGCGCTTATTTTCAGCTTGTTAAATGTTGCTCTTTTTGGTCTTTTTGTGTTGGTTTTGGCCAGCGTTTATTTGGCACAGTCGTTGTCGAAGAACCTAAGCCCAAAGCCAGGCCGAAACCATTGCCTTTCTGGCCGTTGGCGCTTTTGTTGTGCCACTTTTCTAATTTGGGTTTTTGGGGGCATTAACTTTTACTGGAAACCGGCAAAACCTCAATTATCAACTTACAGCAGACAAAAAGGCGCTTAATTAAGTGAAGCGTCGAACGTGCGCCGCCATTTTGTTCTCTACATTTCACTTTCGCTTCCAATTTCCCTTTTTCCACTTTCTCCCTTTGCCCCTCTTCATCTTTCCCTTACCCTTTTCCTGTGCAGAAACCCTTCTCCTTCCCAGCTGGACTTGATTTCATGTGCCCCCAAAATATATTACACTCTTTCTCATATATAAATAGTTCGGGGAACACATTCTGGACGGCATTAGACTGTCGGTTACATGTTTTGCTGTGAGTTTTGTGCATTCTGCATTGTATCTAATTTAAATTTTACTCTATTCCTGAAGTTTTTAAACAAGAATATAATTTTGTATTATCAATTGTTTTCTGAAGCCACTTAACAGCATGTGCAAGCGAGACAGAGCAAGCGGCAGTGAGCGGTTGTCGTGTCCGTCCTCACGTAGATCAGACAACTATAGAAAAATAATGGAAAAATTTGCACTAGAAGAACTACGGGGTCTTTTAGAGTCGATTCGCTCGTCTGAGTCCTTGTGTTTACTTGTTTTGCTTAGTCAGCTACTGGATTCGCCGCCTAAGCTTTGCTCTGTACACACATTTTCCATAACGCATACATCACGTATGTCTGGATTAACACAGCCTTTTTGGTAGTATTATTTAGCTTATTTTGTTGTATGCTCAATTGGTGAAAAATATTTATAAGCTGCTGCCGATAACAGCTAAAGCTCTCAATACACGTGAGTGGGCAATAAAAACATACTAAATAATTGCGAATAAAATTTATAATAAAGTTTACTTAAATAAAAGTAGTCTTGAATTAAACAAATTTAAAAGTTGTTTGGTGTAACCAATAGTAGATTTTAAATAATAAATTAAAAATATTAAATAAAATAAATTATTTAAAAAACTGTTATAAAAATACTAATACTAAAATATTTTTTAAAAAATTTCCTTTAAAGCGTTTATTAGTTTTAGTTACTTTTTTTTTCCAAAAGCTGCTTTAAAAAACTTCCACATAAAACGTTCAACTAACCGCCTTTTTTATTCTGCACTTCATATTTGGACTATATCTTAGGTAAATGCTTTTAAGTGTGTAAATATTGACAGCATAGGGCGCCACACGAGTGGAGAGCTGTTTGCTTGAGTACAACAAACAAATCTTTTTTAACTCTTATAAAAACTCCCATTACCAAATGACTAAAGTTGAATCAAAACATAAATAGAACCTGTCCAATACAGCAAGTTAAACGGGCAGGGTTATTTACTGTCGATAGAGCTCAATTCTTTGTAGTCATTTGCTTATGAAGCAAATAGCAATTTTAGCAGCTTTTGCTCATTTTTATGTGTGTTTGCAGTGTGCATTTTTCAAGAAATGGAATAATTTATTTATATAAATCTTGTATGTATAAATAAATATATATTTATTTATTTATATAATCAAATGTATATACATATATTAATGGAAATATATATACATTTATTTGTCACATTTATGTGTGGCTGTGAACGGACTCAAGTGCCTTCAAGAGGATTAAAAACATGGCAACTACACACACACAAAGATACTCCCACGCATACACATGTTCTGCACCCACGCATGTGAAATACAATAGTAGTTTTGTGTGTGTGTGTGTGTGTCTCTCTGAGTTTGTGTGTAGGAAAAACTAAATGAAAACGGTTTTTCACTGCACGTTTGTTTACTATCGAGTTTTGAGTTACCAACTTTTGAGTAGCCGTCGCGGACTGGTAGTGGGCGTGGTTACCATTGAGGGCCATGTGATTCTTATTGCTGTTTGATCTCTTTAGGGAATCGCGATTATGCAGCAATTGCAAATGCAACAATCCGCTGGCAAAATGTTTGTTTTGTTTTGCTTTCTTTTTTTATTTTCTTTAGGCAGACTATGACTCTGATTAAGACTTAGATTAAGACTAAGGCTGCAACTATGTTATCTTATTTATTATGCCTTTAAAAAGTCAAAAAAGGTCTGTAACTTCGAAGAAGTTATGGCTTTAAAAGTTTGTTTCGGTTTTCTTTCCAAACTCACTCCTTTGTCTTATTGAGGAACTCGCAATTTCTATTAATTGTAATGCTAAATCTGTATTCACTATTTTATCAGACCATCTGATATCTTTTATAAATAAATACAGTTTGTATATATACTAATTTCATATTTTTATTATATAATTTTATAACATACCTTTGTAAAGCAAATCTTTTTATGCTCTGAAAATATAAAGCAATAAAAACATAATTAAATTTTAATAGACAACAGTTTGCTTATTTCTAAAATAAAGCTTATTATGCTGATCAAGAATATATATACTATATACTTTGTCACCTTCACTCTGTTAAATTCTTATCGATTACCGTATACCCCATTATTCTACGAGTAACGTGTATTAAAGAAGTGACACTTTAAATTTAAATTGGGAGAAATAATTTTAATAATTTGTTGAGTCAACGCCGTAAAACAAGAATAACAAACGAGTAGCTTTATTCAGTTGAAAATCGATTGCAATTAACTGTGAATACAACACATTTTGTAGCCGAATATTTGATTGAGTCTGCAGAGGAAGTAGAAAAAGGGGGCGATGAATATTATAATAACTGGTATTTGTTTCGTATTATGCCTTATTATTTTGGGCGTGACCCAGGGCGGCATAACCTCGACCATCTGCAGAATCATGCCACATTAATTGGCAAAGTTTTAGCCAAGATCCAAACAACTCTTAAGGCCATGCAATTATTATTACTGAAATGCCCATTTCCGTGTTTTGGCCAGTTTTGTAAGTTGTTGGCGCAGCAAAGGGGAAGTGCCATTATGGTACCAGTGCCAAAAAATGAAGGAAAAGGGGGAGTCCACAAGGCAAATTGGCCACACGCCAGATCCTTTAACCAAGTGTGATTAGATTTTGCTTTTAAGCGTTTTAAAAGCAACTTTCAGGAGGGTATCAGGCCTGGCAACCGCGCTTACTCATGGAATCCAATCAGGTTGCTGTTGACAAATGGCTTATGGCACGTGCCTATACCACTGCCACAGCCACAGCCACAGCCACTGCCACGCCCCCTCCTGCGTAACAAAAAAAGGTGAAGTGGGACGTCTGAGCGACGACAAAAACCATTTGCCACTTAAGCGAAAGTTTCAAATACAATTTTAACAAGAACAACAACAGACAGCACACAAAAAACTTTCCTCGCTCCAAATGCGAAAAGCAAAAACTGTAGCAGCCCACAGAAAGAGGTCCTGAATCGTAGCTGACTCCTAGCTGGTTTCTGGCTGCTTTCTAGCTGGCACCTATCTGCCTTTACGGCAATTGGAGTTGAGAAGCTGCCACGTAAACAAATGAAAAATGTGCAAAATAGAAATTCATAAAATAAAAAGATTTCAAAAAACATTTCGCTGTAAGGGTATAAAAATAAAACAAAACAGCCTAATGAAGCTACTCGATCAAATTGTACCCTGTAGACATGACACACACGTTTTGTACTTCCTATCATGTTTTTATGAAATATGAAGAACAAACAATCATTAATCTCAAGCAATCTAGCAATCAATCATATAAAACAGTTGAAGCATTAGTTGATCGCATTTTGATATAATTTTATAGCCAACTTTTAACTAGAAATCCTAAAGAGTTTGAATAAGAAAAGAGGGTACTTAGCGAATAATTTTAAATTATATTACCCTTAAAACTTATGTGTTAGTTAGCTTTTTATTTTATTTTTACTTTAAATACAAATATTTAGTGACGTTTTTATATATTTTAAAAAAATTTTATTTACATTTTTTTCTTCTTTTTATTACAAACAGCTTAGAAAATTAGGCAAACTGCCAGCAAATTCACCAGTCTGTGTGAATTGAATATTTTAAAAGTTGAAAAAAATCTAAATAATATTGCCTGCTTCCATTCTCCTCATACCCTCACCTTGCTCACTGGGTGTTCTAACACATAAATATATGAGTTTCTGTTTGTTTGGCGAGGAGTTGAAATTAAGTTGGTAAAGTTGCTCTTAGCCTAGGCAGCTTCCCAAACTTCTGCCTTCCAACTCTGGACGAGCTGTCCGCAATGTTTTCACGCGTACTTTGTCACCAGCGACAACAACAACAACAATAATATGAGGGGAAATGGCGAAAAAGGCGATAAATAAATAAGAAAAATGTCAGATGCCACGTCCACGACTGAAGAGTGCCAAATTAAAAGTTTTAAATACATGCACCAAGTGACCGGCCAAAAAAAGAAAATAATCAAAATAAACAAGAATTTAAGAGAAAAAAATGAAAACAAAAAAGTCGAGACATCGTCTAGTCAAATTGCAAGTGATTTGGCCGAATCCAAAGCAGCGGGTAACAAAGCCAGCTAAAGGGGATGGGGAAGTAGAGCAGAAGAGGAGTTAGGAATGGGCAGGGGAGGACGGTTAAGCTGTAAAAAATCTGGCACCAGCAAGGACATTGACATGATGGCAGCCCGCAATAGCAGAATGAGCCAAAAAATAAACTCTTTGTTTTCCATAAGCCAAAATAATTCAGAAACAACTTTAAAAATGAAAAAAGAAAACTGACGGCTTTTGGTCTTGAATAATTTTTAATAATAATGATTTAAAAACGCGACAATTTGTTGAGATTAAAAAACTTTCGGAACTTTTTGAAAACTTTTTGAATACATAAATTAAATTAGCTTTAAATTAAGCTATAAAAAATATAGTTGTTATATATAAATACTAAATAAATCATAGTTTATTTAAATTAAAATCTTGAACTTTAAAAATATTTTAAACAAATTAAACTCTTAATAAAACTTTAAGCAATTAACACTTACAACTGGCAACTGCCTAATAAATTTGCTTTATTTCTTATACAAATTTTAATTTACATAGAAATTCTTAAATATGTAGTTAAAATATTCTGCCAACTATTTTTGACTTTTCTCACTTCAGCGTGTTGAAATCAGTGACACTTTGACACTTTCTCTCGTCGTTTCAAGTGACAAATGGGATGTAATCAATGACTCAACGCACTAAGAAACTATTCAAAGGATTTTCAAGAATGCTAAGTCCTATTGCGGCTCATCCAAGTCAGGCACAAAAACCAAGAGATTTTATAGCAAAAATAAAGCGAAACCCAAAAAAGTTAACGTCAGTCATTTTGAGCTTTCAGCTTTCGGCTTTTAGCTTTCAACTTGTCGCCGTACATATTGGGAATCCTTTTGTGTAATGGCTGGTAATTATCCCTAATTAGTTGTAAAATATTGAAGTGAAAATACTTTGGTTTGACGTGAATGTCTACAGCCCAAATGGCAACAAGAATAAGTTTACACTGAGGCCATTAGGCAAAAGTTTTTCCGTCACCCAAAAAATAATGTTCGTACTCAAACTGATCCACAAACTTGTACTCCAATTCGTAATAATGATGAAGCATCATAATGACACTTCATAATGACAATTTTCAGCTTTCAGCCGAAAGTTAATTACGATTTTAGGTGTGTGTCGTGCCATGATGAATTGCCTGACAGCCCTGGACACTTGCCCACTTTCTCTATATTTCCTTCATTTTCTCCCTTCTCAGTTCCCCCACTTTCACCACATTTCAACGACCTTACAATAAACACGACTAAAATTAATTACCTCTAAACGCATTACGCATACGCCCCCCACGCACTCAACAACTATAGCTAACCAACTTAGTTATGCTTTTGTAATAAACCTTTCAGTAGACTGCGCGTCAACTTTTGCTTTGTCAATTTACCAAGAAAGCCAAAGCATTATTTGCACACAAAATAGGCCAAATATTTTTAATGTGAACTCTTTTTAATGTAGAGGTGTCAAATTCATAAAATAGTTTTCATTCAATGAATTCCACCCAAACAAATAAAAAAAAGTGAATTTAATACCCTGTACAATGAGTGTTTGCTTTAAAAAGATGTAAAAGAAGATGAAAAGATTTTATATAATTTATTTAACATTAACTTCTTGTCAAAAAAAGAGTTGTAACCACAAGCACTCGAAGCTACATCATTTTAATTCATTAAATTATTGTCCAAATTGTAGTGTTAGAGTTTTTTGCGGTGCAAACTTATTTGTTGTCAAGCTGTTTGGCCATATATTTAATTAACGACCAATTCCAAACTGTTCACACGACACGCAAGTCTCGACACGCTTTTCCGTCTACTTTCCAGAAAGGGAAACAAAAGGAAAAATCCAACAAAAGTAAATAGAAAGGGGAAAGAAAATGCGTGTTGCCGCTTTGGTGATATGCAAAAAGTGGCAAGCCAAATGAGTCGCTTAGCCAGAGGCATGACAATAAAACATAGTTGCGAATTCGCAGGCTGAGTAAATACTGCTCAAACATACCCGACTTTAGTGGTTTACAAAAGAAGAATGTTAAGCTAGAAAAAAGCATTTAAATGAAAAATGTTTTCATATCTCAGAGATACTTTTTTTAAAAATACCCAGTATTGGCAATCATTACCATAGAGTTGTCACTTTCTGTGTGTTAAACATACTATAACGTTTAGAGTATACCCTTTAACTGTGTGATGTACGGGTATTAAAAAGGTTGCTTGATGTTAAGCGCTCATTTCGCGAGTCACGCGTTGAGTGCTTTGCTCTATGTGTGTGTATAGTTGTGCTTGTGTGTGTTTGTGTGTGTGTAGTAGTAGTGGTGCTACTGTGGCAGCTAAACTTTAAATGCAGAACAGCAGCAGCAGCTGCTGCCGCCCGCTAAAACGAGAGAGCAATAGTCACGACTATGAGTGGGAAAAGTGAAGCCGATAAAGAGCAGATAGAAGAGAGCAAAGGGCACTTTAGTCGTCTGACTCTTCTTCTTATTGCTGTACAAAGAGTGTTTTCCTTGTTGTTGTTGTGGCGACAGTTTCTTTGAGCGACAGTTGCTAATTAAAATAATATGCAAGCAGCGTCTATTAGAGTGCAGTTTTATAAGATAAATATTAACACAGCGCCCTCTGGCGGCTGTCAAAATGCACAAAGTGTTTCCGAAAACTGTTGTTTTAACTAAAAATAGGAACTTAATTTAAGACTCTTATAGTTGAATCGATCATGAACTTGTTACTTTGACTTTTTACTCAATTGAAACAATTTTTTTTAAAGACTTCTTGATTAACGTATTTTTATTTTTATTAAAATTTACTTAATCGATATTTTTTATTTTTCTAAAAATTCTTTTTTGCTAAAAACTGTGCCACCAAACCATTGAAATTTCTTTGCCAACTATTGGCTGCACTTTGCTCAAATCCAACGCGTGTTTGCATATTTTCATAAAATTGTTCTTGCATTTTTTTTGTTTTTGATTAGGTGTGCGTTTTTGCGATTTCAAGCGAGTAAATTGTTTGGGCGGCGGAAGAGAACAAAGTGAAGAAAATCTGTTATAGGAGACTGGTCAGCAATGCTGCTTTGAGATTAAAAAATGTTAATTTAACTCAAAGTCGAGTTTTCAATGCATTTTTAATATTTTTTTTAACAATAAAAAATTTTAATTTAATATTTCTATAACAGTTCATAATTAAAACATCACATTCAAAGTCTTTTGTCTGCAAAGAAAACGATTTAATGGCTCTAAAAAGCATAAAAAGCTTTTAAGTGCATAGTATTTAAAACTTAGCTTAACACAAATTTAAGTAACTACCGACTTCTCCAATAAATAAACAAATTCATAGCTTTTAAATCATAAAGAGTGAGCAAATTACGCAAAGTAGTCAAAGTTTGTGTCACTTGTAAAATAAAAAAAATTGCGAAAAATTAGCTAAACTAACAGCACTGCTGCGAGCAGCATGCCCAATGGACTCTAAGCAGCCGCAAAATAAAATCATAAATTTGCCGTACAAATCCAGAAAGTTGGGGAAGTAGTTAAAACCTTGGTCAGCAAAAAGGGAATCATGGCAAGTGGCAGTAAGAATGGCAACTGGTAGCTGGTAACTGGTAGCTGGTAACTGGCAACTGGCTGAAAATTGTAGTCGACTTCTTGGCGCACCACAAAATGCATATCAAATAAATGCAAATGACGCCTGCACGGGCACGGAAGCAGCTCACGTACATACAAATTTCTCGCCACGCGTTGCCGCGAAACAAATTAAAATAAATTTGCATTTTTATTTCGTGCGTTTTTCGCTTCTTATATTTATAATTTTTATTCTCCCCTTCTTTCGTTCGTTCCTTTTTTGGGTTTTTCTGGGACGGTCACACCCATTTGCCTCAAAATCTTCAACTCTGTGTGGCTGCCACTGCTGTTGTTGCGACTGCGGCGCACGGTTAACAAATTATGCAGAAGCTCGATTAATTGGCTTCACATTGTCGTTGCTATTGTTAACATGATTCTGTTTCCCATTGTTTTTACGCGTTTAATACCCATTGTTTCGAAAAATGGCTGAAAAATGGGTGCTCTTTTAAGACTCAAACGAGTAATGTGTTTTATTTTTTAATTATAAATAAAGATACAAAAACTGTAGAATTACCATATTAAAAATTTATTCAAAAGTTTGCTTCACTTTTCCACAAGTTTTAACATAAAAAATTTAGAGTACACAATCGATTATCTATTTTTATTTAAATGAATTTATTGGCTCTTTATTTTCTTGTTTTAAAAGAGTTTATTTTGATTAAACAAAATGTACACTGGGTAAGTGCAAGTCGAACATGCTCGCCCCAGGCTCTTTGTGGCTCTTTGGCTGCTTCTTGCCACAATCTGGTAAAGTTTTTTGCTACCAGCTTCAGTTCACCATTTCCATACAACTTAAAAGCGTATGTTTTGCCCCCATGTGACCCTTAAACAACCTCACCTCTTCACACTGCTTCCCCAACCCCCTGGCGTTGTCACTTTGCGTGTAAATTGAAAAATTAACTTTGTATTAGATTGCATAAAAAATAAACAAACCAAAATATACATACACATACTTGTTTTTAAGTTGGCCAACATCAAACAAAACAAGAAAAGTCAACAACGTCGAGCAACTAACGTAATTAAGTTAAGTTATAAAGCCGAACAAGTTTTTTTTTTGTTTATATTGTTGACTCAACTTTTTAATACTTTGTGTGCCCCATAAAAGTAGAATCAACAGAGATATAAGTTATGATTGAAATGAGTCTATAAAAAATATAAAAATACTCAATTTTTATGTACTCTACAATGAACTGAGGTCACTCTAATTTTGACAGCTAATAATTATGTGTTATATACAAATTTTAGCACACCATAAAACTGCAAGTTTCTTGCGTTTTATGACTGGTACGCGTAGAGTAAAAGGGTGTACAGATTGTCTAGGAATATAGTCAAAAGGGACGGGACATCTCCGATCTAAGAAGTGCTCGTATAATCTAGTTCAACAGCCTATAATTCAAATCGGCACGGGTATTCCAAAGCCACGAACCGTTGTCTTCTTTTACTTGTTTATTTTATCAAACAATTTTCGTATAGTAAAATCTACAAACTATAGTCAAATTAAATTATAGTCAAACTTTTCCTGTGGTTAAGCCAGCCAGCACTCAAGTTTCTAAGCATAACTCTTTCTGTTTGACATGCAATGGCAAACCTAATCAATTAATCAAAACAAAAACATATAGTTTGGTTGGCCATAAGACATATTCATAATGAAATTAAGTTTGTGAATATATGTTTATGAAATGCTTATGTGTAGGTTGGCAGTAAGTTTATTTGAATTTCGAAAGCAAAATCAAAGCTAAGTTTGAGCACGCAGTTTACGCCTACAACGTGAGTTCTTGAAACGTGATGAATTGCCTGAAAACACGCAAAATATTCTCAACTGAAGATGGAAATGAAAATGAATTGGAACATTTTTGTTTTTATGGCCAGTGGTCATAAAATGGACAAAAATCGCTGAGACAATTGTAAAATGCAAATGTTATATCCCCAAAAGATGTGACACAACTAGATGCAAAAAGATAAATACAGTACAAAGTACTGCAAAAAAAGAAGACCATAAAGATGACCGATAAGTTGACTATAAAATTTAACCTCAAGTGACTCGATATACCTTCTTCTTGCAGATATTTATGATGCGTCAACTTCTTTTTCCCATTCATAAAACGGTATCATATTTATAGCTGAGTGGACAGTTTTTGGTCTACAAGTTACTGGGGGTGAGAGTTCGGAATACTTTAAAGCCATCAATAAATTATTTATCTTTCTTGAGCTCTGACGGGTGTATTAATTTTATGTTTATTTCCGACTCACTTTATTGCACGTTTTAAGCCAACAAATCTTTGCAACAACAATTTTAATTTTTAATAAAAATGTATACAATTTCGTTCGCCCAAAAAGAACAAGAAAGAAAGCAAAGAATACGTGACGTATGTGTAATATATATCTGCGCAATAGAAAATTGCTTGTCGCAAGTCCCGAGTGCTGTGTGCTGAGTCGTGAGTGCTGGGTTCTAAGTCGCGTTACCTGGCCAACGCTCAACTGCTAAATTCAATTAAGACTTTACCTGCCACACGCGAATATTTCAACGCCACGGGCCACGCGGCGTATGAGCGATGCGCTCGTAAAAGCCGGCGCAAGGCTCAAACCAGACCCTTTGAGACAGACACCCAAAAAAACACACACACAAATAAGAAAATACAAGAAATACACTTCTCCTATGCAAAATAAATGAATGTGTGGTGTGTATAGCATAGAATTAAATAGAAAATTAAAAATCACATTAACTGCCAACGGCAAAGGAAAACATTTCAGTTAAAGCTGCGAGGGTTGTTTCAATAATTTAAAGAATTTTAACATATTAGGGGAAAGGGAAGATTACATTTAAAATATGCCAGTTGTCAGTGTGTCATTGTCAACTGTATAAGTTTCATCTTTATTATAAAAATTGAAATGTTTATAATAAATTGATTTGTATTAGCAATTAAGAAAATTTTGCGCTTAAACTATAGAATGTTATTTGATCTTAGTGTTTTTTCCATTATGGTTGTAATTCATTCATTTATTCAACTTTTTGTGTTCGCCAAAAAGTATGCTACAAAATGTATCCATCATGGCGATCGAAGTGATCTTGAGTTCTGTTAGACAACCCTCGTGCCTCATGCTCCTCTAGCCTATGTTAACTTCCTGTCGCTTGCCACTTGCTACTTGCCACTGGGTACTTGCAACTTGCCACTTTCTACTTTGTAGCAGAGCACGACCACAGCGTCAACATCATGAGCCTTGTTGTCAGCATCGTCAATGTGGTTGTTGGTTGGCATCGTCGGCTTTTGGCTTTCGTTCGTCACATCGTCAAGCCAGTCCTTGTCCTCATCATCTTTTCCATCATACCCATCATCCTTGACGTCGTCGTCGTCATCGTCATCGTCAACGTAGTCGTCGTCGTCGCCATCGTCGTCTTCTTGGGCACTTAATTTAATGACCAAAGTTCGCCGCACGGGGCGTTGGCATGACAGTGCTGTAGACTTCTCCCCTCAATCGCCTTCTCTCTCTTTCTTTCTCTCTACATCTCGCTGTGCCTCTCTTTCTTTCAAAGGCTCTAGGTTTTTTCCTACAGTAATGCCCTGTGTGTTCACTCACTTTGCATAAGCATCGCCGTGTTTATTTACATTTGAACAAATTGTTATTTAATTAAATTTTAATACGCTTCATTAAAACTTCTGTTGAGGCCTGGCAGCTTGCCGTTCGTCTGGCCAAAAGAAAAAATAAAATGGAAAACGGGCGCAGCGCGGATTTAGCCATTTTATTATGCAATGATAATCAGAAATCAATTTATTGTGTATACAAGAGCTTGGCCAGAATGCTCCATTCTGGTCAGAAATGTCAGGCAAATAAAAATGAAATGCGGCTGGGCGCGCGAATCAAGTCAATAAAATTCAATTTGCTGCTCATCAGTGGATAGGGCCAAAAGTGAAGTGGGCGCTAATGTGCCGCACAGACGGCAGGACAATGCCTCGAATACACTCCCCTCCCACATTCCCCCCCCCACCAATTTGGTCACTCCCCACTCCAACGTCTGTGCTCTACATTTAAGTAAATACAAGCACATTAGTCTAACGAACACAACTGCGAAAAAATAAAATAAAAATAAAAAAAAAAGACTGCGGCTGAGGCCTAGCAGTAGCATGCCTAGCATTTTCCTCTTGGCCAAGTGAAAGCTACTTAAACAAACGCAAAGAAATTCAAAGAGCAGCGCAAAATGAACTGCCAAAACACACACACGCATACCCAAATATACACACACACAGATAGACAGAGCTAGAAAGCCGCTTTGGTCGCAAAGGAAAACACTAAATCAGTCAGACAGTAGGACAGACATGGCAACAACGCACAGCCAATATACACAGCTGGACAGCAAAGTAGGTAAACTTTTATATAAATTTTCAATTGAAAAATTTATTAATTTTGCCGCTTTAATTTAGTAACATCTTTAATATGTTTAATTTAAATTTTTAGCTACATTTTCTACTAGACCTATTTTTATGCACAGCAGTGTATAGTCTCGTAGTCAATAAGCAAACGTTTGTATTAATTCCTCGAATGCTTTTGCAAATTCTCAACACTTTGAGAATCTGTCGCTTTTTTGTAGCTATTTTGTTTTTTCTTTCAGTTTCTCTGTATTGTCTCCTTCCTTCTTTTAAGTGTTTACTGCTAGTGTCAAATTATGTTGATAATTTAGCTAAGCAGGGTTTTTTATAAGGCAAAATAACAGAGTTTAGGATAAGCTGTCCACAGTGAGCGATAATGATAATCATATTACAATTACAATAAGTTTGAATGGCATAGTTAAGGCAGTCTGACATTATGACGTCATTGTATTCAGAAGCTGATTACCATATGGCAAAGTAACAAACATTCTAGTTAATTTAATCAAGCTTAAAAAGTAATATAAAATAAATATTTCGTGAAATTTATAACATATCGTTTTCTTTATTTCTTGTGAAATTTTAAATCACTTACAATTTTAGACTCGTCTGTTGAAAGGCAACTTCAAAACCGAATTAAAGAAAAGACGTAATGAAATTCTATTCAAGTAACCTAATGGATAATGAACCTCGGGCATTGGCCCCGCTTTAGATTGACCCTGCTTTAGAAAGTGACAAATTAATGTAATGGAAAAACGGAATCGAAGATGCAACATGAGAAGTTCAATCAAAAAGAAAAGAAAAAAAAAACTCTGACATTGAAACTTGACAAGTTGACTGGAAGGGCCATTGTCACGCTCAAATAAAGTGTTGATGCCAAAAGTGTGAGACAGTTAAATGTCTGAAGCCAACACTTGACTGAAGGCACACACCCCAAAATCTGATGCCTTTGGTGATATGAGACTTAAACGACCAGCACTTCAACAAAGAAACTGCGCAACAAGTGGCAACACTATAAAATTTGTGTGTGTGTGTGTGTGTGTGTGTGTTGATGTGAACATTTTTAAGCAAAAACTACATCGTATAAATCATC
This sequence comes from Drosophila nigrodunni, assembly GCA_020829145.1. Taxonomy (NCBI): domain Eukaryota; kingdom Metazoa; phylum Arthropoda; class Insecta; order Diptera; family Drosophilidae; genus Drosophila; species Drosophila nigrodunni. The sequence continues at coordinate 14,755,489 of JACVCZ010000002.1, forward strand.
TTTAGTTTTTGTTTTACAAATCATGTCCAGAAATCAACTATAAATGCATAAATTTCACATGAAATCTGATTTTAACTTACTCAAGCTGAGCGAACAAATCTAATAAATGTTTTTGCTCAAATATTATGCAGAGACCTATATGAACAACAAAAGACTTACAAATTGTCGTTTCCTGTCTTCCCCATATTATCATAACTCCACATATGTATGTGCGTATTTATATTTAGATATATTCTCATGTTGCTTGTACTGTTATTCCATTTTATTTAATTCCATCGAATCCAATCTTATGCCGTCTAGTCTGAATTGGTAATTAGCATTCAGGCACTGACCTGATATCGAATATTTCTGATTATTGTGGGACTCAGCAGCAGCAGAGAGAGAGAAACAGAAACAGTAGCAGCAGCAGTTGAAATAAATCAAGCATCACATATCACATCACATACACGCAACGTTGTCCAATGAAATGTGTAATAAAATATGCTTTGAGCGATGCTAGCCAACAATTCTTTCTTTCTTTCGATCTGTGTTTCTGTCTGTTTGTCGGGTTGTCAGTTTACTGACTGTCTGACTTACCCGCCTGATTAAAGGTTAATAAATATTTCATTAAATTTATCCATTTCACAATTCATTTAAGCAATAACATCGTGCGGATGCGTATAGCATTCTGATATGCTTTAGTGCTCTTTTAATGCCCTGCTCATTTTGTGCGAGAAACCAGTGAACGGTTCAAAGGCTAAGCTCCTCTTAAACGGTTGTTAATGTGCTTTAAGCCACATTAAAGCCATCACTCAACTCAACACAATGCTTGAATCATTCGACCATTTAGATTGCACTTTGCACAGATTCCTGTCCCGTGTGCTGTGTCACGCGGAATTCCTTTGACTCCTCTTGCTGGCATTTGCTTTATCCGTGCTCGGTTTTGAAAACCCTTTTTGCAAATGGCTTTTCAATCTATGCTCTTCACTGGTCTCTGCTCGCCATTCAGGTGAAGGTGTGGCTTTTAGTAGAGTCAACCGGGACATCATGTAAATTACCCACTATCCTTTGGTCTTATGACTAAAAGAATAAGAAAGAGGAGCGGACAAATAGTCTACATCATGTAAACAGCTTATTGGCTAAGTAATCATTACCCTGTAATTCATAACCCAGGGTAATGCACATATCAACCAACCTCTTTTAAACTTTAAATTATTATATGTGCTCAATTGTGCTAATGGTAATGCTAATGTTAATTCTAATGCCAATACTAAAGCTAATGCTAACGCTAATGCTAATGCTAATGCTAATGCTAATGCTAATGCTAATGCTAATGCAAGTGCTATTGCTAATGCTAATGCTAATGCTAATGCTAATGCTAATGCTAATGCAAATGCCAATGCTAATGTTAATTCTAATGCCAATGCTAATACTAGTGCTAATGCTAATGCTAATGCTAATGCTAATGCTAATGGTATTGCTAATGCTAATGCTAATGCTAATGCTAATGCTATTGCTAATGCTAATGCTTATGCAAATGCTAATGCTAATGCTAATTCTTTTGCTAATGCTAATGCTAATGATAATGCTAATTCTAATGCTAATGCTAATGCTAATGCTAATGCTAATGCTAATGATAGTTTAGTTATACTTAAGATAATTTTTACTTACTTACCACAATAATACTAATGTTTTTACCTATGCAAATAGTAATATAAATTCTAAACATATTTATATAACACCCCTACCTTTAAATCCCCCAACGCTTACTAAGCTGAACTCATGAAAATTATCTTTATTTTCGCTGCTGGAAAAGCAATTAAAATGATAAAAAAAAAGTTTACTTTTGAGAATGTCGATATGTTTGCCACCTGGCAACGAGGTCTAAAGTTGAGCCCTTTAAGGGCAAGTGCCAACAAAAGGATAATGCAAGCAAATGGGAACTCGTCGGAAAGGAGCCAAAGTTATTATCCGAGTACACATATTAATAAACATAATCCGGAAATCATACACGACGACATGAAGCTGATTTTCAGGGCTGAAACAGATGATGCCAGTCATCATGATGCAAGTAAATATGATGATAATGACGGTGCATCATCATAATGTTGATGAGTGGATGTGATGAGAACGAGGTTACCAAAGTTTGTCTACGAATGTTTTTCATACTCTTTCTTTGTGAATATTAAATTCATTGAAAGATTTGAAACTTTTTCTTTTTGTTGCCTGCTGCCTGATGCCTGCTGCTCATTTTGTAGTCCAATGCAAATAACAAAAGGTACCCTCCGTCCACGAGCTGAGACTCCGTTTCATTTTCGTATCCATCTGGATTCTCGTACCCTGATATTTTTGCCATAAAATAAATGTGGGCCAAATGTCTGTAAATGAGTAATAACTGCGGCTGACGAACACCCAGATAGAATCATCGGAGGGTGAACTTCAGCTAGGGAGTTCGAATCCCAGTTCTGTGGAAGGACGCGCCATGAAATTTGTTTAGGTTCATTCGCCTTTTCTGTTTCTCTCCACTGGCTGGGGCTATTTTCTTTATGTGCCCCTTCAATAAAACAAAACATAAATTAACAAAAGCGAAGAAGAAAGCAACAAAAAAAAAAAAAAAAAAACAAAACAAACAGAAGAAAATAGAAAAAATTCATACATTTTTGCAGCTGTTTGTATTAATATGTAAATATTGCTCTATTCCATGCTTAATATATATGTATATATCTTGAGGTGAATACATTAAAGGTGTTCGAGTACATGCCGTAGTTCAATGAAGCAATCGCTTTTAATTGATTACACAAACATAATACACTTGCAGTTCAATTAGCAACAACCAGGGCTCTTTCTATTGATTAAATTATAAGTATCAAATTAGCAAAATTCGTTTGTTCCGAACTTTGTTTAAGACACGCCTTAAATTTTGTGTAAGACGTACATAGAATATAAAAGATGGTAGCTTAATTTAGCATTAACAATTTATTTTCGTTTAGTCGCATATTCCAGTGACAGTCGCTAAAAATAGAACTTAAGTGTTGTCAAATTTATATTAAGCTCTAGTCGGCTCTAGTCGGCTCTAGTCTAATCTCATTTCCGCTGAAAATAGCACTGAATTCTTGGATAGGCAAATTTGAACAAAGCAAAAATAAATATGATATTTATTTAAAATTAAATCGAGTTGTCGAATTGCAGTGAACTGAAGTAAATTTATCTCAAATGGCTAAGAATTTGGAATTAATTATAGGATTATTTGATTGATTTCACAAACAAAGCGTTAACCAATTCACTTATAGCTTTTTAAATTTTTTTATTAAAAAAGGTTGAAAAGTTTCAAGAATTTTTGTCTATTAAAATTAAAATTTTTGCTTGATTTATTAATATTAAATTTAATCATTCTAAAGCCTTTTAAACAAGTAACTCGAATTTATGTGAAATCGAGTATTATAAATTATTTTTAACCCCACCTCTTATTGTGTTATTTAAATGAATATGGGTCTAAAATAAATACTAAATTTTATGCTGCTGATTGAATACATAATTTAGCTGCTTAATGAGTTACATTTGTTATAACCATGTGCCCATAACATACAATTTTCTTTGAAATTGATTTATTTTCTGTGATAGCTCTTAGCTGATTGTGTCAGTTTTATTAATGATTCACATTTTGCTAAAGAAAATGAGATTTTCATAATGATATTTTTTTTCATTTTCATTCATTATGGAAAATTGCATTCGTATTGTGCTTTATCAAAAAAATATAACAACTTAGCAACCAAAAACTTTTAGATAGAAATCTAATACTATACATATGTACATATGTTTTGTGTGCTATCAAAGGAGAGACCTAAAAGTGTTTTCGTCGGCAGAGCGCTGATTTATGAATAACATTTAACATAGACATTGACATAGGAGAATTGCTAGAAGAAGCCACCTGGTTGAGATGCCAGGCACAGGATGTCTCCGTCTTCGTCTCCAACTCTGTTTTTGTCGATGTTTGGTTTGGTTTTGTTTTGTGTTCGTTCCTTTTGTTGCCTCATTTTGCGACTGCTTCACGCATCGGTTCTTTTCACGCTCCCGATTCTAGAGGGTCTTCCCAACGCCCACCTCCCAACGCCCTCCTCCTTACAACCATTTGATGTGCCACACCGGAGGCACATGCAAACTTTCTCAGCGATGTCAGCGAGGCGGCGACAGGCAAAAAAAAAAAACCAAACACTTTGAAAGCAATAAAATGAGCAATTTTTACGATTAATGGTAAAATACAGTATCGGTTTTTTCCTTCATTTTACTCGATTTTGACGCTTTCATGCATCAGTTCTTGGTTCGGCTCAGTTTGGTGTTGGTATCACTTGTTTTTAGAGCGCGTACGTAATAAATGTGCAGTGTATTTTAGAGTTGTCTAAAAAACAAAGAGAAACAGGCAGAGGGAGGCCTGGTCGAGCTCATCAACATGGAGACAGTATAGGAATATTCGAAAATCACGCAGATAAGCAGATCTTTCCCAGAGTTATTCAATGTTTGATAAAATTTGGTAAGAATCTGCTATCCTTATTTTATTAGAGGCCCAGATTTAGTACAGGGTCTTTAGCTGTCGATATATGCCTAAACATAGCTTTTTCTACTAGTTTTTTTTTTTCGGTTTCGAGTGCCATACGAGTTTCTGTTTGTTTCTGTTTGCTTTCCTGCTGTTTATTTTTTTCTTTTCTTTTTTTTTTTTGCTGGCCTTGAATGGAAATTTGATAGCCACGTGGCTCATATGCACTGCTATTTCTGGCCAAGCTTAAAACAAAATCGCAACGATGTCTTCAACCTGACAGAGTCGAGTCGAGCACTGAGAACTGAGAACTGATAACCGTGAACGGAAAGACGCTTACGGCTGCAGTTGCTCATAAAAATGCCAAATAAAATTGGGAATTAATCAACTGAGCGACGCCAGCAAAGCTGAAGGATTTATGTGTCAGCCCCCATGACTGTATACTCTTAACCCTCCACCCTCCACCCTCAACCCTGATCCTTGGATCCCTGATTCTTGAACTTATTGTCATCGCTTGGTCGACCTCGCATGCTTTCTAATTTTATGGCTGCTGCTGTGGCTTTGATTAAATTGACCCTCTCGTTCATCCTTAACACACTGTTTCTTAACACAAAGTTGTAAACTTCTAATACCGAGAACAACAATTCTGCTTAACGGAATTCTTGATTCTTCGTCTTTTCATCCCACACAAACACACACAAATGTACATATAAGTTACTTAGTCAGCATTTTAATGAGTACAAAAAGCAATTGAAATGATTATTGCGGTTTTATGAGTCATGAATTATTATGTTTCGATTCAGCGATATATACAATATGAAAGCACACAAACAAACTCTCATGAATATTCACCCAAATACTCGAATAAACTCATGACTTGCATTGAAATTCAATTGAGCCTATTACGAGTACACTCCTCGACTATTTGTGTTTCGAATTGAAGAGTCTGTAATTAAATTTATGATGCGCATGCGAGTTTAATTGGAGTGTACTACAACCATATCCAATGTGTTTGCTCAGCATGAAGTTGCCAAATTTAAATCCATTAAATTATTTTAATATATTGCTTACTCTTAAGTTTATTTGTTTTGTGTCAAGCAGTCTCAAATCCTTAAGACACTTGATCCTTTGAATTTTGCAATTATTGCAAGTGAAGCATGAGCCAAAACTGTATCATACATTGAATCCAAGTCCTTTTATTAATGAAAAGCTTAGGCTTTGATTTATTAATCATTCTAGTACTGTTTATGATTGCATTTATTTCAAATTTGCTGAACTCTCAAAGGATGACTTTATGCCATTATCATTATCATTAACATTAACCTTTTAATTATAATTATTATTATTATTATTATTATTATTATTATTATTATTATTATTATTATTATTATTATTATTATTATTATTATTATTATTATTATTATTATTATTATTATTATTATGATCATTATCATTATCATTATCATTATCATTATCATTATCATTATCATTATTATTATTATTATTATTATTTTTATTATTTTGCCTCGATTGTCTGTTGATAGATGCGCCTCAATATAACGTAATCATTCAATAAAAGTCTGCCAGGTTTCTTTTTTATTGCAAATGTAATTGTATTTGATATTTAACTGTATCGAATATTGTTAATTTGACCTGTAACTGGATGTTTGGTCAAGCATATCAGTCAGACTAAAACGCGACGTCAATAACAATGGAGTTTTCCTTTTGTGCAGGCGTGTTTGATGGATGAGGACAAGGAAGGGCGACGTAGGGGAGTAAGATTTGGTGGATGGAGTGTGGTTACTTGTAATATAATAGGAGGGAAACTCTTGCCTGTAGGCGTCAGCATAATGCGTCTTATTGGAAAGGACGACAGTGCCTAGGACAAGGTCTAAGGCGAAAACCGAATGCCGAACGCCGACGCATATAAGATTAATATCAAAGGCCGAACAAAAGGAACCAAGCAGCAAGTGCCTGAAGGAGATGCCCACGTAACAATGTTGATTCCAAGGCAATACACACGTTGACTCCTCGATGCTCCTAGCTTGACTCGACTCCAGCTTCCCACTCTTTCTGCTTTTTGCTGTTGTTGGGATCTCTATGTCGCTACTGTTGTCAGCTGCAGAATGTACTCGTACTTTGTAATTTATGATGGCAAAGCGTTGAGTGTTTTATGTGTACATCATACTTATACATGATTCTTGGCCAAGATACTCGCATGCGACAACACGTGCCAGCCTCGAGAACTTCAATAAAAATTCATAAATTATTGTTTATGCGTATTGAATTAAGCGGCACAAACACAAACACAAACACAAAAAAACACACACACTCGCACACATTTCAAAAATTACACATGCCACACACACACCCAACAACTCACAACGTAAAAAAGTTAGCTGTGATTTGAAATTTATGCAAAAAATGTTTCAAGTCGTTGCAAAAACTTTCTCGCTGTCAATAAAATTGAAATTTTCTAGCCACGCCCACAAAATGCCTAACGCCCACAATGTTCGCAACAGTCCAACGATATTTGTTATTTATTGAGATTTGTTTACATTACGGTATTCCGTATCTGAATATGCCACACCCACAATTTATTCCCTCTCTCAGTTCTCTACTTTTAACTTGGTTACTTAACATATTTCTCACACTACATTCCTTGCCAGCATTTTAATATGTGTTTACTACGATGGCTATGTGTCACATGGTGTCAGTGTGTGTTTGTGGGGGCGTGGCACATCAACAGAAACACGGAACTTTCCCAACCGATATGGGGAAACCAACCGAATCAAACAAGGACATGAATTTTTCAGACTGTCGCTTAATTTGCCTCCAGTTACAATTAGCTAACGACAAGACAATTAATTGAGTGTTGTTGTTAGGTTATTTATTCAATTAACAGCTATTATTTTTATTATAAATGCATTTACCAAATTAAACACCTGCTTATCAAGCAGAAAACAAATTAATTTGTGTACAACCACAACTTTAGAGCTTTTGTTTTAAAACTGTTGACAAGCTGTTTAGTAATTAATAGTTTCTGCATTTGAAACGAACTGACAGTTAATAATTTCAGAAAATTGCAAATTTTAGTGGCATTCAATTTACATAGTATATACAATTGAAATTTAGAACAAAAAGCTTATAAAAGCTTTTTAATTATTTGCTAACGACTTTATTAAATTCATAATATTTTTATTTTACCGACTTACCCCAATTGCTTGCTTTGAAACTTTTACCAAACAAATTACTAGTAAATTAAAATTATTAACTGTTTTAAAATTTGTTTTTACTTTCTGCATTTTTGTAATAATTGGAGTAAATTATGCTTTGATGAAGTTTAAATTTCAAAGAATAAATAAGTAAGAATTTAAGTTCTTAAAATATAAATATGTTAATAAATAAATTCCAACAGTTCCAAATGTAAGAAATCTCATGGCCTTTAAGTTACAATTAAGCATAAATAGTTATATTTAAACTGTTTTAAATTAAATATAAATAATTACGTATACGCACCCAATACAAGAGCTTTATTTATGTGACGTCACTGCATAACTTCTAAGCACACAATCTTATCGTCATAATTTTAACGAAATAAGTTGAGATAGATATGCTTAAATTAAACCATAAATCTTATTTTCTAATTTGGTGCACATTGCTAATGTTTGTAATCCACAGACACAAGCACAAAGCCATTGCACCCTTTATTGCCCATTTGAAACGGGTTTAGGTTGTAAAAACCCCCATTTATACGACTTTAAATCAAAATCTCATTTTCATGTTAATTGAAGATAATACTAAAACAATTCTTGATGACTTTTAGAGCACTTTTGAAGCGTAAACAGCGCCTAGATATATTCTTGGCAAGCACTTTAAAAAGGATGTGGATAAGCTAAAAGCCTTACGGAAGTTCTATTTCATTTCAGTTATCTGATGGGCGTACTTCTATATATATATATATATATATGTACATATATATCGCGTTGGATGAGTTACGTGAGCTGTCTGTGAATTTGTTTTGTGGCACACACTACATATAAATATGTTTATAGTATTGGTATATATATACAGACAAACATGTCAGATACGAGCAGAAACAACATCAGCAACAGACAGCAAAACATACCGAAATCTCCACACCCCACTTCCACATACTATTCATGTAGGCGTGTCACTTAATTTAGGTCGCTTTTTGTTTGGTTTTTATATCTACTTTATGCTACCTGCATTGGAAACATTTATGTTTTAGGTTTTTTAGCTGCTCTCGTTATTTAGATGTTGTTGTTGCTCTTGTTTTTTGTTTGCTGTAGGCGTTTGTTAAAGTGGGTGAGGATGTAGGTAAAATGCGGCAAATATTTAAAGTTCATAAGCCTTGGGAAATCCCTTGAAAAATTAATTAAAAATGCGACAAAAACAAAATCCAACTTTGTTGCTCTTGTGATTGACTTGATGAAGGACAACAAGGACAAGGATGTTCGCTAATGCCTAAGCGGCAGCTTATGCGACGCATTAATTAACTTAATTCACGACAACAAAAAGAACCTATATATACACATATTATATACACAGATATATATAAGCTACAAAATGACAAACAAGAAAAAAACAAACATAAATAATTAAATACAATAAATATGCGCATCAAATTCAGTTAACTCCATTAAAAACACTCCGACAGAAGCCTGACAAAAATGGCCAAAACAAAATGAAGACATTAAGCCAAACGGAATACACATTCACATGGGATTTGAGGCACTACCCCTACCGCCCCATTCCTGTTCATGTTGTAGTATCCCCATTAGACCCAGCTAATGACACAGACCTTTTTTTTAGTATATGCATATTTATGTACATTTTAGCTAGCTTCTAGCTTTATGAATTTATGGAAATCTGTCAAAAGTTTCTTGCCTGACATTTGTAGACTTCTGTGGCAAAACTTGTTGCCAGCTTTTTTTCGCTAATTTCCTGCGAAAACCCACAAGGGGGCAAAAAATCTTAAACTCTGATTAGTTCTTGAATTTAACTTGTAGTCTGAGTTTGAATCAAATGAAGTTTTCAAAATCATTAAGAGGCACACCCATTAGTGTATTAGCATAAGTTTGCTCATCTGCATAAAGTTATACATATTAAAATAATATTTTGAAAGTATTAAACTAGTTTTAGCTATCTTTTAATGGGTTTATTTTTTTAGCCTTTTATGTTCACACCGTTTTCTCTTTCACTGAATTGTCTCTTATATTTCTTAATCACCTTATACTAAAGTATAAGTTTTGAATACACGAACTTTTACGCCTAAAGTTTACAGTACCAAAATTCCCAAATAATTAATCTTTTTTAAATCATACATTTTGTATAATTTTTAATATAAATTGTTAATAAATTTCCTAGTTCACAGCAATTTGGAACTGTTATCTGTTACTGCTTTTATACAAATTAAAGCTGAATTAATATCCATTATAATCAAAAATCTAGTCAAGTGTAAATAAATCTCATTGAATGGATTTTTTTGACACCAACAGGTTGTCCTAAATAACTTTAAAAATGAAGCGAAAATCAAAATAAAGTTGTCATGAATTTAATATAGCATTTTGACCTTGTCCCTGTTACCCATCCTTGGGCGTTCAAGGCTCCAAATATTTGAGCTAAGGACCGGAACTCAAAGCCGGTTTCTTCGCATCGTTTTTTTTCATTTTTTTTTTTTATTTTTTTGTTGGAGGCGGAGAAGTTTCCGGCTTATAATAGTCGCTAAACTGCTCCGAGTAGCAGCACAGAGAAACCCAAAAGATTAGGGAAATCTGCATGCATAATGGGATACTTAAACGCAGACACCATTTCTTTTTTCTTTCCTCTTCTTCCTTTTTATATCATAAATGTGAGTATGTGTATGTGAGCGTGTACCTACATGTATATGATTTTGTTGCTGCCTGACTGGCGCCCATTGGCAGACGCATAATTTATTGCTTCGTTTAATTTTTGACAAGCCCGAGCTTCGGATGAAGGGTTACTCAAAACCCGGACCCGCAGACCCCCAGATCCCGAAACCAATCCCAATCGTAATCCCAATGCCGGTTTGCAGTTCAGTAACAGCGATAGCCACTATGGGAATTCTAAGAAGTTTTTATAAATATTTTTCAATGGGAGTAAATTTAAAGGAAATTTTAGAATCCAAGTTCTAAGGCTTGACCATAAAAACGGTGTTACAGGGTGCAAAAAAAGATTTCTTAGTTTTAAATATACTAATAAAATGTTTCAATATTTGTTTTTAAAACATTCTTCATGTTTAAAAGTTGATTTTTTTATTCCACAGTGCGAGCGGCATTCCAACATTGATCTGGTAGCATGCAACAGTGCGTATGCTTGATATGCCGCGCTGCCAAGCGTTAAACTTTACTCAGACACAGAGAGCCACAATACGACACAACACAATACACACACACACACACACAAAATCCCCTAGCCAAACCCCAAACCAGAAATTTTCTGCCTGTCGCTTCCTTTTTAATATAAATTTGTGAATGGCAGCGTCCATATCGATGGTGACAGCGACATTCAGAGGAAAAGCAACTGCGACTGCGGCACCGAAATCGCTTAAGGCCAACTGTAAAGTGTAAACAGTTAACTGTTTAAACTTTTTACTTTCGCTTTTTATACCAATACCAAAACCAGCAGCTCAGACAAGTCAAATTATTATTGCAATGTGGCCCAAAAAAGTTTGTTACACAAGTTCACAAATGGGCAGAAAAGAAAGGGTTAACTTTCGCTCAGTGTTGTCGCTGAATGACTTGGCCAAAACTTGATTCAATTTAAATGTTCACAATTTACCCAAATGTCTTACTTATAATACTCAGCACACAAACAAACACACACAGAGCAACACACACTCATTCATACTCACGCACAACAAATAAACTGTGGGACAGCCATAAATGTTGGCAGCTCACGTAGCCAGAGTTGCCACCATCATCAAGTGTATCTGCAAATGTGACTGTAACTGTGTGCATATGAATCTTTGTGGATGTGTGTGTGTGTGTTTATCTCGTATTTTCCTCAGCATTAGCTCGACCAATGCATAAAACACAGCGAAAAGACACTAAGGATAACGCAGGATGAGTGACTGACTTAAAGATACCCGTTAGGCTTAAAAAAAATGCTACGACTGTGCTATCCATACAACCAACAGAGCATACCCACACTGTATAAGTAGGGGGTAGACAATACCAATGTGCAAATGCGTCGAATATGTGAGGCATTAAGTTATGAGCCGATGGCACTGCTGCATGCCGCTTTTTCAATGGTTACCAAACTCAATTTACTCAAAAAACAACAAATAAAGGATTCAGTCACTTAAGCTACTACCCAAAAAAAACGATTTTCTCAGAAATCTCAGACACGCTCAGTTTGCCAACTTATGCCTGGTGTACTTAACATAATTCTTGCAGAATCGTTTGTTAGCAAACAAGTTTGGGAACTTAGTTATCATTTTTGAAGAATCGAAAAACAATCGATTTTAAAATAGAAGAACTTTGTAACTAACTGCAGACATTAAGAGATTCGATGTATAAGCTATTGAAATGTAATCGAAATGCTTACAGATAGCTTTAAATACGCTAGAATCTTATTGGACTGAAAGCTTTACTTTTATTCCTAACATGTATAAGCTACTATTAACTTAAAGTTTGTTCATACTTGCTGATGATCGATAACTCTTAACCCATTAGAAAAATGTTATCAATCGTGCAGCGAATTTGTTAACGGGAGTAGTCAGAATAGTCCTAGCATAAATTTTTACACGTGTGAATGTAATAAGCAGAGTGCACAGCATATTACCAAAAATGTAATAATTTGTCGATGATCGATAACAAGCAATGCCATATTGATGTGTTAATGGCCGTCAATCGATAACGGGAAAACAAAATTTGCGTTCGTTGAGCATTAATTGGTCACACAACTTGTTGGCTTATCAATTCCAATGTGCGACAAAGACATTTGTCACAAATTGACAGCAGCACTTCTATCATGGGACTACGACTAGACAGAGACCAAGACAGAGACAGTGATGGGTAAAGAGAATGGAAAGGAGGCTGTGACTTATACTGAGGCGCAGACTGAAACAGGGGCCAAAACTAAGCCCGAGTCTCTAGCTGAGATATGAGAAAGATGTGTGTGTGTGCGAGTGTTTGTGTGTGTATAAATGTCTGATGATGTATTAAGACGCCAGCTGAGAATTGTGGCGACACAGAGGCACACACTCTCACACACACTCGCACACATCAGTCAAACGGGATTCGAGATTGACACGTATTATACATTAGCATCAGTTATTGTCTTAGCGGAAGCAATGAGACTTTTTTGTGGGCTGTTATGGGCGTGGCATAGCTTGACGCGACCGATAAGGACACAGCGCTTTTATCGCTTACCGTTACCGGTTCGAACAGCTCCGGTTTCGGCCAAGTCAAGTCTAGCCAAACATTTAGACAGCACGTTCAGTGCCTCAGCGAATTTCAGAAAACGCGTTGTCTTTGCCACATTTGATTTGTTTGCTCTGCTTACGTTTGCTTCAAATGGCAGACACGTTTCCATAGATATGCTTACCTAGGGTGTATCTATAGACACTTGTGGGTGTTTGTGTATGTGTGGGTGGGTGTGTGGGTGTAAATGTATGCATAGAGAAGTGTGTGGGAGTATGGAGGTGTGTGTGCACACACATGAAGCCTCTTGCTGACTTGCAGACTATTGCAGTATCATCATCACTGGCAAACCTTATATTTGCATTAATATGCTCTATAATCCATTTAGCCATAAAATATCAACAGACTGTGCTTGAGACTCGATGAATAAATACCCTGCGCTACGTACTTACTATTTAAAAAGATTTATTAATTCATTTGATAGCTTCAGCTTTCGGTTTGTTAATTTAAAATACTCTGAATTTCAGTAAGCAGCTAGGAATTAACACTTTCTTAAATTAATAGTAAACTATACATTGTTGTCTTATATTAAAAATAACAGCAAAATAATGTCTTTGTTTCAGTTCATTAAATTTTGAAATTATTAAAAAATTTAGGGTCTTAAAAATTTTGAATCTTTTTTATGGCCAAAAAAAATATTATAATTGCTGTTGAATTGTTTAAAATTGTTTTCGAATTTAACAATAAAAACATTAATCTTTTTGTGTACAAATTCAGCAAAATACATTAAATTCTTCAACACTTCAAATAAATTTAAATCAAATTTTACTGATCGTCTATGAAAGGAAACGTTTGCTCAGAAACCCAACACTCAAATCAGGTTACAGAGTATCTGAAAAAGCGGATTCCAAGAAAAAGAAACTGAATAGCCAAGAACATAGACATGTGTGTCAAGGTACTCGGTTACTTGCCACAAGACAACAAAATAAATTGCCAGGTGAGTGGGCGAAGAAGCGGAAAGGAAGCGGGAAGCCCAAGAAGAAGAGGAAGATACATTAGCATCTCAATGGAGAGAATGTGGAGTGTGCGTGTTTGTGAGATGGTTCTTCAAACTGTCCAACCGACAATGGCCAAACAACTGGCATGTAAAAAACACACAAAAAGAAGTGGAAAAAAACTTGAATTGTTCCGTGCTTACAACCACAGAAGGAACTACTCAAATAGCTGGATATGTGGGCCAATGCAAGTGGTTCTTTGTTTGGAATTCCATTCAAATGAATACCGAATGCTCCATAGTTAAATGGAGTAGACATTTGAGTAGATCGTCCAGTAAAATTGATAAAGCTTCCTACCATCATCTACGTGCCAGTAGAAAGTTTAATTTAACCACAATAAATTCAGTATAAAGAACTGGGAATGGAAATAGTTTTCAGTGATTAGAGTAAAGTTAATCGAAGTAAAACAAAGTTTTTGTTGCATTCGAAATAATCGTTGGCATATGAAATAAGCTTTGAAAGTTTTCAATTCAAAATAGTACAGTGAAATAAATGTCTGAAATCAAAAAATTTTAATTAATTTGTTTAATGTAAAAGTGTAGTTGTAGCAAAACATAATCAAGTAAAAGCAGTGAAATAAAATTATACAAAATAATATGATTAATTAATTTGTTTATCCAATTAAGCTTGATGAATATTTTTTTTTTTTTAAATATCAAATTGATTAACTAAATGTGTTTAACAAAAAACAAATTGTTGACAAGTGATGTGTAACACTTTAAATTTAAAAATAAATTAATAAAGTGACACCACAATTGGGCAAATTTATTTATGCGTTAATCTGTAACTTCTGTACAATCGGCACTTATGTTAAATCGAGTTTGTCATGTGACAATATAAAAAAAAAAAATGTTAATTCCTTTAAATTGTTTAATAGAAATGATACCGTTTGACTGATGCACAAGGACACAAAAAAATGCACACGAAATGCACTTTTGTTTACAGTTTTTACAACAGTTTTCCACTGCTGCGCTGCTGTTGTTATTGCTGTAGTTGTTGTAACATGGAAAATCACAACAATTAATTAAACATGCAAAAATCGAAGCGCTTTCCGACGACAATGATGCTTCAGTTACAATAGCAAATAAGTAAATATTTAATTTATGTGAATGACTGCTTCTGTTACCGTTATATTGCAATACATGTTTACCGTTATGTTCACAACAGCTCTCAAAGGTGCACGAAAGTCCAAACACCGCCCTCTTTAAAAAAAACGCTAGCGCAGCTCTATCAACACGGGAAAAAAATGTCGAAGGGAATGAAGTAAATTGGATATTCTCTACTTGGAAATACCCATAACAAAGTCTCTCAGATTCCTAGCATGCTCATTATAGTAAAAATCATAAGCAGAATACTGAGAAAAGTAAAGTAAAGAAAGCAGTAGTTTTTAATGGGATTATATACATTAAGTAATTCTTCGTATACTGCCAAGAAAATGCTTTATAAAATATTCTAGTTGATAAGATTTTGTTTCAAATACTGAGAACAGCAAGACATTTAAAGCTGTAGGCACTAGAACAAGACATTAGGATTTGATAAACTATATAATAGATGATAACTTTCAACATTATCCATACAACAGAGAGATCTTAAAGTGATTTTGAAGAAGGAACTGAACATAAAACATATTAAAATAAAATCATTTCAAAGTTTTTCTAACCTTTTGTGGACACTTTTTAAAATATTTCGAAGTTTTGTGTATTTTAAGGTCTTTGATCTTTGTGTTATATTTGTTACTAAACAGTTTGTTTTAAAGCTAATTTCTATTATTTTATAAAACTTCATTTTTGTTTCTATATTTGTTATTTCTTAACAATTATATTAATTACAATTAAATAATGTAATATAATTATAATAATAATAAATCTATTATTAGTAAAAAATTCAATTTTCTAATTTCTAATTATTTTTCTAGACTTCGAAGCTGTTATTTTCTATCATCGTCAAACTACCCGTTAAATCCATCGTAGGGTATAGAAAGGGAAAAGCCGTAACGACCACTCACATGCTACATTAAATCCATTGCGCCTGGTCAACTTCTGACCGAGTTCCGACCGTGTCCTAACCTCTGCCTTACCTTTAGTGCTACGTTTTGTCATTTCTACTACTGATTTCATTAATAAAATCAAATTAGTTTGTCGCTGTTCCCCTTCGTTTGTGTGTGTGTGTGTATGTGGATTGTGTATGTGTGTATAGAACTACTTAACATTTAAGTAAAAGTTATGTTCGTGCCGAGCAAAGAAGAAAACATGCAAAGGAATTACAACACGCGAATGTGTTTCGAAATGCGTAAGCTCTTTAAATTCGCACAATTTTCACATACTGAAAGTGGTGAATAATTAATCAAAAGTACAAGTTTTAATTTAGCTTAAGGTGTATGTCAAAATATGTGTGCGCGAAAAGAATGAGAGCTGGCGAAATAGTTGAGAACTGTAAATGCGATTTGGCAAACTATTTTATAAGTTTTCGTTACGGATTTCTGCATTTCGTACTGTGAGTGGTGGGTGGCCACGCCCCTTTGACTGTCTTTGAGGCACCACATGCATTGTTGAGTTCATAATTTAATGCCCTCCCCTACCACGCCCCTTAGCAAAATACCCTTTCTGGTTATTTTCTCTGCTTTCATTCACTTCACTTCGATGTTTTTCTTGTTGCTGTTTAACCCTCTGACATATTTTCACATTTCTTTTGTTGAATTTTTTATGTTTTCTCCGTTGCTTAAGCAACATGCTTCTTTGTGACATTTGACTCCAAACACACACACACACACACACATACGCGCATAGAGAGAGCAGAGTAGAATTGACTACTGTAACATGCACATTGCATACTTTTCGGGGCGGCGTAAATGTTTTATTACTTAAGGGGCGTACCCGACTTTACAATTTGGCAAAAGTTGTAAAACTTCTCCATCACAACGAGACACACCCAAACACACCAACACACACACTCAGACACCCACACACAAAAACATAGAGAAAATCATAAATTTTAATAAGCAAGCGGACAAGGTCAGGGGCTCGGGGTCTGGCTGGATTTGGTTGGTAGGCGTGGTTTGTACGCACATTGTTGTTTTAACTAGAATTAGGCGTAATCGTGTGTGATGAGAAAATTTTGCACAAATCCAGTTCCATCAACAATGACAATTGTGATTTGTCTGCAGGAAAATTACATCTCTGCTGAAAGACTGAAAATATGTACATCCAAATAGATTCGTTTGGAATTGCTAAGGCAAAGAACATGTAGTGCGGTAATTAAAAGCTTTGGAGCTAGTTTGTGTGTTTAAATAGACACTAAACCATAAATAAGATTAAATATAAAATAAATAAAAAAAATCAAAAAGTAATTGGTTAACACGTTCAACTAAATTCCAATTTTAATTCAAGATAAATCTCATTAAAATGGTATTTTATGTGTTAACACAAAACTCTTGTGCTAACTAAATAGTTAATTGAATTTAATACCCACATTGAGTCAATAACTTTTATCAGATTAAATTTAATTAAAAATTAATCGAGTTAACAAATGTATAAATTATTTTATTTTGCAGAAATTACAGCTTAAAAGTCTTTTTAAATATGTAAATCCAATTTTAAATTAATTTAATCCACAAAAAGTCGTCAACTAAACTACACTGCCCAAAACTAAATTTTTGCAGCTAATAAATCCGCAATTAACTAACTCTCGTAATTTCCATCGCACAGCTGAGCTAATAGTGAGCTTTTTGTGAGTGTATTCGTGGGTGTGTGGTAGTGTTTGTGAGTGTTTGGGCGTTATTCATTTGACTGCCAACGAGATCCCGCAACGGAAATGAATGTGCGCAATTTTGTGTGGCCAAAATGCAGAGCAAAACTATTTGGCGGACAAAATGTTTTGGCTCAGACTCTGACTCTGACTGTGACCTACTCCTGGCCCCAGAGTCAATAGCAACAAGCTGGAGACCTTCCCTGATTGTTATTTGTTTCACCCCCCACATCGTTCCCTTTCCCTCTTTATATTTTCTTCTTAGCATTCAACAACTTCTCTGCTTGGCTTCTGTGTCTGTGGAAAAGACAAATATGTAATATGCCTGAGCGGACTTATGACTGTCCGCCAGCTCAAAGGCAATAAAGTTTAACCTTGCTTTGCTTGTAAACAGCTTCTTCTTTTTCTTTTGACTACACAGTAAAAAAAGTAGCTTTGAAAGCAAAGTGAAAAGAGCTTAAAAAGGGTATAAAACAGAAGCACAAATTCAAAATAAATTCATGTATAAAAGAATTTTCTAGCAACTAACGAATGACGCCATTGATTTAAAAACCTAAATTACTATATATATAAAAGAAGTTTTAATTATTCCCCCGAAAACTTCACTATTTACAAATTTTATAAATTTCATGAATATTTAAGAAGAAGATTAACTACTAGTTCTGATGAGTTGTTTTCTAAGAGATTACTTAGTATTAGTACTTAATACTTAGTTTAAAATCTTTTTAAAAACAATACAACTTTTTATTAGTATTTTTCATTAGTGTTTCCCTAATTTATTTATTTTTTCCCCACAATTTTTAATTCTGCTTGGCTTAGAGCAGCATTAGTAATGCACTTTATGAACAACATGAATTAAAGCCGAACAATATTAACAAATTTCAAACTACACTGGCAAAAAGTTGTAGTTAATTTAATTCACAGAAATATCTTGATTCTTTAAAATACATAAGCTTTTCGCACAGTGCACAAGTTTTTGTTTTGTTTTATTAAAAGGGTTTTCAATTTTCAGCATTTTACAAATGACTGCAAGGTAAAAACTTTGCAACATTCGCGCTTGAATTATCTAGTTTAGAACACAACTTTTCAACGCTATTTTTTAAGTGCGCCTAAAAGCATACAACAAATAATTTACAAGCAGTATATGAGCAGATGTGTGTAAAACAATTTACGAAGGAGACAGCGGGAGAATGAAGGATGGGGAGAAAAGTGAAAGATTAAAAACAGAAACAGTTTAATTTCTTCATAAATTATTTACAAATGCTGCGACAAAAAGAACAACCGCACATTTTGTAATGGAGATACTCCTGAGGGCACATTTTGACTCGATTAGCATGCAGCAGGAGCAATTGCCACTGGCAGTGCCCCCACTCCACACTCCCCATTTCCACCGCCATTTCTCTTCTATTGCTACACGCCCACACTTGAGCAAACTGCCTGCCAAGTAACTTCAAAGTGACGTTCTCTTTCTCTGTCTCTGGCTTTTTATCTGTCTCCTTCTGTGAATGTTTCGTGGCTGGCAAGAAATGAAACTTTGCTTTCATCTCGATAGCGCTGATGAGCAACAACGCTGAGCTGAAACAACAACAACAATAAATAAACACAAAAACAACAAAATGAACAATTTTAAGTCAATTAACTAATTGTGAACTGTGCTGTTGAGAGCATTCTGAAGCGACATTTCATATTTAATTTAACCATAACAATAACAAGTACTGAAAAAAAGGAGTGAAATCGTAGCAAATGGACAGTGAATGCTGCTGCGCTTTCTTTACTAACAATATTCACACCAAATAATTTATTTATTTATTTAATGTCAAGTTGAAGCAGCAAAAATATTATGCATTTAATTCAAATAAATAGGTTTAGAAAACTACATAAATAAATAACATTTAGACTGACACAACTTGTATTGAAATTATGCACTCTGTCTAAACAAGTACAAATATTTATATCTAATTTTTATTAAAAATTCATATTTAAACGAAATTTAACGTAATCTCTTTTAGTCACGCTGGCTGCGGGTAAACAATTTACATGTTATTTGTTCATTTGTTTACTGGCAAATTTTTTGTCTTTACGCTTAAATTATGTCAATCAATTAAATTTGCACACATACAAGGACAAACAGGAAGAAACCATGGGGGAATAAACGACCTCATGCTGGTAAAATTCTTGTAAATTTTTCATGTATGCATAAACGGCAGTCTGTGCATGTGTGTGTGTGCCTGTGTGTGTCTGCGTGGTTGGGTGTGTTGTTGTATGCGTGGCAGCTCATAATGTATGTAACCGTGTTACCTTGTGTCTGTTTTTTCTCAGCTGTTTTTCCTTTTTTGGTTTTTCACTTTTCTTTAAAAGCAGTCGCCGTAAAGTATGCTGCAGTTCATGTTGTCTGAGCAGTCTGCCTGGCGACGGAAGTCACATCATTTTTACAGACAATGTGTAAGGAAAGTCAAGTGTAATCGGCATGATAAACATGCAAATACCCTGAAAAATTGCGGTATCATTTTTATAAACAAAATTATTGAATTGTTTTTTAAATGAATCACCCAAAATACCTAAATTAATATTAAAGTTTAATGTAAATATTGAACAAAATTATATGTATTAGCCACATAGCCACCTACATAATTCTTCACACTGAATTTAAACAAAAATATTGATGTGTTCCAATACCAAAGCAGAATTCTAAAAGTATTAACGACTGCACATTGATTCCAATTAACAATTCACAAAGCATTATTTTTCTCAAAAAAAAAAGGTTCAAATTAAAAGAAAACATTTGAAAGCAGCATTCCAATGAGTTTTCTAAGACAAACAAAATGTGTTGGTATTCAATTTTGATCATAAATGTTGGACTTCATCTCACACATCAATAATTGACGAAAAATACTTTTAAAATAAATTATTCTTTCACAAATATTAAATAAGAAGTTTTTAATTAAATCAAATGCTCCAAACAGTAAAGCCACATTTAAGGTTGAAGGTACATGTATACAAAGCAAACCAAAATAGAATTTCGTTCAATTTTTATCATTAATTACAATTTTGTAACTGATTCAGTGATTCGGGCTTAATGTCAATTACACACAGATTTTTATCAGTGTGTCAGCTAGAGTCTGAAGCGGGCTAATGCAAACGAAAAGTTTTATTGCAAAGTCAAGAATGTATCTCAGAGTGGGATATAGTTTGCAGATATAAATTTGTTTTAACTGGCGCCACAAAGTATGCAACAGCAAGAGCATCTTTTGCTACTTTTGGTTAAACGAAGCCAAGCGCCAAGAGCTTAAGCTCTTTCCACAAAATGGAGCAAAATGGTACAAAATGTGGCTAAATGGTACATGGGGGAGAACATGGACATGGACTCGGACATGGACATAGACATACTTATCTGACTGTCATTCCGGCTACACTTGCCAGGCTAACAAAGCGACAATAAGCAAAAGATTCCAAAAAAGAAAAAAAAGAAAGGAAAATCAAGAAAGATAAAGGGAAAGGAGGGAAGATATCTGCTGGTATGTGGTTTGTGTGTTTTGGTCAGGCGTATGCGTATGCCACGCCCACCTGCACTCATGCCAGTGACAGTGGCTTGACTTTTGCGCTACGGAATTTTTACGGCTCCGTTCTCGTTTTTAGAATGATGCAAGACTTCGAGAAGTCAACGCTTTGCTTAGCATTTTCATAAGTATGCCCTGTAATTTGAACGAAAGTAGGGCATGTTAGCTGACAAAGAACA
The DNA here is from genome assembly GCA_020829145.1 of Drosophila nigrodunni. Lineage (NCBI taxonomy): Eukaryota > Metazoa > Arthropoda > Insecta > Diptera > Drosophilidae > Drosophila > Drosophila nigrodunni. The sequence goes on from JACVCZ010000002.1 coordinate 14,776,945, forward strand.
GAACACAAAAAAAGGAAATAAAATTCGTATCCTAAGCAAACTATTAATTTTTAACCTAAAAATAGTTCCTACTAACAGAATACATACAAATTTTTAAATAAAAATGATTTTTACTATATTTAATTAAAAAAGAATAAGAGACCATATCTTTTTACAACAAAATTTCTTCTCTTTTTGCCATATCATTTTAGAGGGTATGCCCAAGTCATGCTGTTTTGTATTTAGTATATTGCCAGCTTTCTAACTTGTTCATATTTAATGCCTTATCTTGGTCCATTTGCCTCAGTGTAGTGTGTAGCTTGTTGGGGGTCTGAGTGGGCGTGGAGTGTGGGCTTTTCCTCGCCTGCAGCGTAAAATTCTTGTTAAAATATTATGAAAAGTTTATAAATTTTCCTTCACTTTCTGTAGCCAACTGGCAAGGCAGCTTGCAATACGCTTAAACTTTAAGGCAGCCAAAAGCTAAAACGAGTAGAATTTTCCAGCAACTCCCATTTACCCAAACCATCGCATTTTTGGCGCCATTTAACCCGTTCAAATTTGACATTTGCCTCATTAATTCAATGCGCATTCGTTTCGCTTCACTTCACAGCACAACACAGCACAGCACATTCACTTTCTTTGTTGGTGAAAAGTCTTCATTTAATCACTTCACAAATGTTCATATTACATTTACGGCCGTGTCGCACCTAATTAGGCCAATTAAAATTTGACGAAAATTACGCACATTAAATGTAAATTAAGTGTAAATTGAAATTAAATGCAAGTCGCACTTCAATCTTATAAATATTAAATGCAGTGCTTAAAAAATGGAAAAAGAAATAGCACAAATTAGGATCGCGTGCAAATTGCCATCTATGAGGAGTGTAAAATGTTCTTCTTCTTTGTAACAGAGCCAATTAAAGTTAATTGAATGCTTTGACTTGTACGCAATTAGTTATAAGTAAATAATACTGTTAAGTTGACATGTCAATTGGGAGTCAATGGGACATACAAAGTTATTAATTGCAACGATTAAAAAATGACAAGAGAATGGCAAAATCAATTAAAATGCAACAAAAGAATTAATCTTCGACTTAAGTGGTTTATTGACAAGATAAACCAAGTGTTGTTTAAATCAATTAATGTTCGTTAAAGGCATTTAAAAGCACATACCCTGTGTTCCTTTAAAGAATTTGGAAACGTTTAAAATTCAAATATTAAAATTCAATAAATTAAAGTTTAAAAATTATTTGATACTTTTAAAATTCAATCGAAAGCCTCGTTAAAAGTTGCAATTTTTCAACAATTTAATTAAACTCACTTTTACAATGAATCTTTGCAAGTGTCAAATTGTTTAGCCGGAAATTTAATAAAAACCAATAAAAGTAATTAATAAGACTTTGTCACGTCAATTCACACAGTGAAAAAAAGGGAAATTTGTACCCAAAAACTGGACATGAACTGAATTTTGAATGGGAAAATGCCCGAAAATTATACGAATGGGAATTGAGTTTCATTTTTTTTTTTTTTGTGCTGCTTGTTAAATGCGTTTCATTTCTCTGGCTTAACAAAACGAGAAAGGTAAAATAGTCCTTTGAGGAGGGTAGTCGGAAGAGAATAGGAATCAGCAGTTGTATTTTCAAATGGGGGCTCGGCTCATCAATCAACTGGAAACTTAGAAGTTGAAACTTGGAACATGGAACATCTGGCTCTAAATTTGATGACCGGAGACAATATGCTAATGAGCTTTATGCTGTCTAAGAATTTAAATATAATTCCGTTTGTTTTTGCCATTGATGAAAGCATCCAACCTGAGAGCGAGAGCAAGAAGGAGAAGGGACAGTGGCAGAGGTCACGGACTCAGCACCTTGTGCCCCAAAGAGTAGGCGCTACAAAATTACCGCCGTCTAATTAATTTAGGTTTTCAGAAAAAAAAAAAATAATAAATTAGAAAAAAACTTTTTAGCCAAAACCTTTCGTGCTGGAAAAATTACGTTCGATTCGCTAGCAAAAATCTAATTTAAAAACGAATGGAAGCCAAATGAGCGCACACTGAGCACTCTTTTGTTTATTTATTCTCATTATTACATTATTTTTATATTATTTCTGCATTAAGGTCGGAGGAAAAAGTTTGAAAGGTAGTAAAAACAATTGCCTTTCACAAACATAACGTTTTATAAATAAATTTGCAACAATTATGCAGAACACTCACCTGCTTGGATTTGAGACCACAATTACACTGCACCACAAATCAATTTCAATTGGTTTAATTGAAATTAAAAAAAAAAAAGTATTCGAGACAACTCGTTACACTTTTGTTTGGCATCGTTTAAATAATTTTCAATTTATTTGAAATATTTTTATTACATTTCGTAAATACACTGTGAATTTTGTTGCCTCATTTAATGCTTTATTTATTTTCCGCGCACATAACAAAAATATCAAGAAAAACAATTTGCATTTTGAGTTCGCGTTACAATTGCACACAATATTGGGTTATTCGAAAATCAATTCAAAAAGCGGTTCTTGTTTGTTTTAAATTGTAAAATGATTTTGAAATTGCTCGGATGCTGTGCCGGCCACACAACCGACGGTCAGGACATTCGCATGCGAACTGCGCGCTTTCAATTCAAATCAGAAGCCAAGAGCCAAAGTCTGTCGCCTTAAACGTGCCACAAACCAAAACATAAACGAAACAAAAAAAAAAAAACCGAACACACGCCGAATACCCGAACACCAACGTTAACGCTGCGTATGAGTAATTTTTGTTTGGATTTGAGCGATTTCGTTGCGAACGCCCACTCAAAGTCCTGAGTGAGCTTTTCCATACTGAGCTCTGTTCAACGAAAGCACGAGAAATAGTTAAGCGAACAAAATTTCCTTAAATTACAATCAAAATGATGGTAAATTTTTAGAATTTTAACGTTTCCATAATCAAAAGTTTCAAGCTTTAATGAAAATATTATTTTCATAAATTTATTATAAATATTTTGATCTGATTATATTTTTTAAGTAAAATCAATTTAAATATTTTTTCACCGAAACGGTTAAAAAAAATATTATATATATTTATATTTCCTATTTTAAAATCGATTTTTAAATGTATTCTACAAAAAAAATCTAATGAAAATGTGTTTGAATTTTCGAATCTTTTAAATGATTTTCTTAATCGGTTACAAAGATAATATAAGCTGAGTATGGTACTCACAAATATCCTGTCCAAACATTTTAAAATAAAAATTAATAACATTGCAATTTAATTAAATAAATAATATTAAAAAAGAATATAATTCTAAACGTAAGAATAGTTGCAGCAAATTACTAAATAATGTACTGTAACATTAAGTGTTTCTAAAATAGAGTGTGCCAGTAAAATTACCAAAACGAGTATCTAAACATTCATCTCGAAACGACTTTAAGTGGAAATTTATATGTTTGGAATTTTGTGAGGACGTGCAAAAAGTTGCAGACAAATCGTTTGCCTTTTGTTCTTTTGTCTATCGCTCTTAATTAATTTAATTTGTCAGCCTAAATTGGAATCTTAATTGTTTTGTTGTGATTTTTATGTGCATACACATCCACATACAGATATATTTACAAGAGAATAAATAAATCTTTATTAAATTGCGTTTATTTCAAAGTGGAGCACTGTTGATAAACATGAAATTAAATAGCAATGACACAACTGATAATCAGCTGGGGAAGACCACATAATTTGATTATCACAAATAGAAATGGTCGAGGCAGAATCCATTAAGGCAACGTCCACGGAAGGAGCGCACGCAACAGGCGCTCATGCAAATCTCTAAGGACCAAAACACGACGGAATATTTGTAAACAAAACCGAGCCAAACTGCGCAAAACAGTGGCCTCCCCAAAAAGGGGGTCACATCGTAACGAATTGTAATGGACGCCTCTGTGCAAGCGTGCGCAGAAGTAGAAGTCGCGAGTTTGTCGCCAAGCGGAAAGCACTCAAGTTGAGTGAAATTTGATGCTGCTTGTAGTTATGAATGAAACTAAGCCAACTGCGGTCACCAACCGGTCCCGCTGCAAATTAGAAATAATAGACAACTGCTTGGCTTTAAGCCATAAAAAGCATAATTGGGTCTAATGCATGTGACGCCATTGCCCCGACTGGCCACGCTCTGTTGCCCATTTAATTCACTTACAAAGCAATAAATAGGTCGCGATTGAGAGATACGAATTACTGCTTCGGTGCTCCAGCTCTGCACTTGGCACATATCACAATAAAAAAATAAAAAAAAAAACAAAACACAATTAGACTGCTCATAAACAAATCGACTACTCCATTTTGAAAATATCGCCAAAGCTAATACGATGGTTATATCGATATCCATGGGCTGCTCTATCGATATGATCGCATGCGATATATTGCACAACAGCTGTTCGCCAGTGGTTGTGCTATCGGACGCAGCTGCTTAACAACTGACGTAGGTGTTAATAATTTAATTGAACATTAAAAGTGGCGTCAATTATTGCTTCTGCAACTGACTAGCTGTATAACAGATAATTGTACCTATAGTATGCATAAACTAATGTGCCATAAAAATTATATGCTTTTTAAGTAACAAAACATTAGTATCGATATATTTAAAATGCAAAATAAAACTACCAAACCGCTAATTTATAATAAATTAATGTTGAGAAATTTATATGAACATAATAGAATTGTTGATTTTGTGCATTAAGTTGGCTTAATGTGCCAAATGAAATTAAGTATTAAGCTAATCGATAGCTGAAGTGGCTTATCGATAAAATGTTGCGATACACGAACAACCCTAGCTCACAAAACGTTCTGTGAATTTTGCATGCATTAAACGGCCACCCGACGTAACAAACTGAACAAAAGACGCGCGATAGTTAAGAAGGGCACGAAGAGTCAATACAAAGTGCAAGTGGGCAGTGGGCGAATGCCGCCGCCTACATATCGATATGTATGTATGAATCGTGTCGAAGGCACTCTAATATATAGATATATGTATATATATGCGTGATATGGTGTCTTTGTGTGTGTGCGTGTGTATGTTTGTGCAACGCTGTGTGGAAATTAACGTTGTGTGAAGAAGTTGCAAAAACGACGACAAATATTCAAAAGTTAAAAACTAAAACGCAGCAGCAGCAGCAGCACCGCTGGCAGCTGCAACAACCACAATAATAACAACAACGAATTTTTGTAAGTTTTACAACTCCCAACCACAATGGCAACGGATTTCGATTGCTGTAAACAAAAACCAAATCAGTGGCAGCAGCAGCAGCAGCAGTAGCAGAGCAGCAGCAACAACAACAAAACAAAAGGCCTGGCATTGAACGCCATCAGCAGCAACAAAAACAAAAACAACATCGACAGTAGCAGCCAGCGGCAGCAGCAGCGGAAACGTCGTTGAATCATCATGCGGAACTTGTTTTTGTTGTACTTTGTGGCCGCAGCATAACATAAAACAAAAACAACATAAAACAAAAACAACAACGACAAGAACCAATCGAGTGATTCCAGCGCAAGTTGCTAATTATTTTCTGTTTTAGTTTGGATTTTGATTTAGTTTCGACTTGTTATGTGCATTTGTAATCAGCAATGTAAACAAAGATTTTCCAACATTTTGGCCCGTGACTTTAGTTAAACGCCACGCCCCTCTAACCCGTCTGCGCCCACGTTTACTATGTAGTCTTGTCTTGTCTTGTCTGTTTCTTATCTTATCGTTGCCACATTTCTTTGCAGTTCAATATACACACACAACACACACACACCCACTCACACACACGCAAGCTGAGCCATGGAGGAGAAACGCATTGCGGACTACTTTGTGGTCGCCGGCATGCCAGAGCAGCCCCAATTGCTGCAGGAAAACATATTTAATGACTCGGGCCGTCTGCGTGCGGCCAATACAATTGAGCCCATAACCGACATTGGCGTCTTCTACCCACTGTTGGGCGAGCAGTTGCCCGAGGGCTATGAGCTGCTGGAGCACACGCCCACAGGACTGTCGGCCAATTTAAATCACGGCTCGGTGCGCACCACCGAGTGCTACATATACTATAGACGTGGCAAGGATCGGCCACCGTTGGTTGACATAGGTGAGAAAACATCGAATCCCATTGATTTCTTAAACTAAATAACTTGTTTTTAGGTGTGCTTTATGATGGCCATGAGCGTATTATGTCTGATGCTGAAATTGTGGCCGAAACACCAGGTGGTCGGGTGGCCAATGTTAACAATTCGTCGGCGAAAACATTTCTCACATATCGACGTGCCCGTCCAGATATGCCCTGCAATGAACTGGTGGTCACCGAACTCTGTGTGATTGTCCAGAGCAAAGGTGAACGCCCACCGCACGCCTTCTGTTTAATCTACAAGACACTCAACAAGGGCTATGTGGGCAGCGATGTCTACTTGTGCTATAAGAAGTCCATGTATCGTCCCAAGCATATAAGCTATAAACCAGAAATTTTATTACGTTATCCCACCGTGGATCACACGGATTTTCCACTCAAGTTATGCCCAAGTGTACCGCTCTTTTGTCTACCCATGGGTGCTAGCCTGGAGGCGTGGCCCCACGTAAATGGCAACGAGAAACGCAAACCAATAAGTCCAGTTTTCAGCACCTTTGTGCTAACTGTCAGCGATGGCACCTACAAGGTGTATGGCTCAGCGCTAACCTTCTACGAGGATTACGAGTAAGTTGCTTCTATTAAATTAAAAGTTATTTATCTTAAATTCATTTCTCTTGTCAGTGAATCGCAGCTGTCGGCGGAGCAACGCGATCTGCTTGGGTGGAATGAAGAGTTTGGCTCGCAGCATTCACTGCACATGATCAAGGCAATATGTCTGTTGTCACATCATCCGTTTGGCGACACCTTTGACAAGTGGCTTAAATACCTGCATGTAAATAACACCTCTAACTCCAGTTAACAGACGCATGTTAAACAATTTCTATTGATTTTTTTGTAGCGCATGGTTTTGTACGGCAATATACCCATACCCGTGGAGCGTTATATTATACAGCTGCTAGATGAGGTGCCATTTCCGGCGCCAAGCATACATCTACAGCTATCGAGTGAATCTAATGATCGGATATTGCTCACACAACCCGAGGATTCCCCCCTGCCACGCAGTGGTGCTGGTTTTCATATGCTACTCCAGAATCTGGGCACCGATAACTGTCTGCATGTGCTGCTCTTGGCCCTAACCGAACAGAAGATACTCATACACTCGCTCAGGTCAGTTGATTACCACTCAATTTTATAGTATAAACTAACGAGTTTTTTATGCTCTTGCAGACCAGCTACTTTGACTGCTGTGGCCGAGGCCATTGTCTCCCTGCTGTTCCCGTTTAAATGGCAATGTCCGTATATACCCTTGTGTCCACTGGGACTCGCAGAGGTATTGCATGCCCCAGTGCCATATTTAATTGGCGTCGATTCACGTTTCTTTGACCTGTACGAACCGCCCACAGATGTCACCTGCATTGATCTGGACACAAACAACATCAGCGTAAGACTTGAAGTCTTAAAACGTTACATTTTTTTTCTTAACTTTTCTCTGTCCTGCAGCTCTGCGATTCGCAGCGTCATTTAACACCGAAATTGTTGCCAAAACGCGCTGCACGTTTGTTGCGACAAACACTCACCGAACTGGAGAACATCAAACCCATTATCAATGATTCTACCAATAGTCTGGACCGAGATATACGCAAACGCAAGCGTGAGGTAATTTCGAAACCTTTAAAGAATTTCTATAAACTAAACTAAAACTTACCTTTAACTTCCTTTAATTGTAGCTGATTCTGGAGCAGCGAATTCAGGAGGCTTTTCTGCTGTTTATGGCATCCATTTTACGTGGTTATCGGGACTATTTGGTGCCCATTTCAAAAGCTCCGTCGGTTGGTGCCACTGATCCAAGTGCTCTGTTCCAGCTCAAGCCATTTCAACGCTCCCGCGATAAGGTAAATATCAACAAACGCTATTTGAAACAATGGCAGACACCTTCCATCGAAAATTCTATATACGATTAAGCGATTTTTCATTTGCTTATGTTTCGTTTATTTATTTATCTTTTACAAACCACTCGCACATATTTCTGTTCTATTTTTGTGCTCAGTTTGAAAATCACTTAATTCCCATGACGTCACAGAAAAGCGAAAAGCATTTGAGATAACGCCAAGTGCCGCGCGAAGATTTTTGCCATTTTAATCTTTAAATTGATTCACTTAAAAAACTGAAATTTTGTTATTGCAAAATAGTTGAAGTCGCAATATTTTGCACTTTTTTTTTATTAAAATAATTCTTTTGCATTCTTGGTCAATTATTTCAATTGATGTGTTGGCTTTGCAACCAATTAAAAGCCAATAAACAAACGTTTCTGTAGCAAGTGTGCGACTACAGCATACCCTAGAGATACCACTTAATTATTTAATTAATCTCCCAATTTAAAACAAAATTATTTTAATTGAGCTGACTAAGGTTAGCTTAATTAACCAAGAAAATGATACCTAGTTGCTACATTCAATTACAGGGTATGCAAAATTGAAAGCATTCATCACTGAGTCACTTCAAAAATGATCTCATAAATTCCGAAAGTGAACGCAAATGATTCTCTTTGGCATTATATATAAATTGATGAATAAGAAACCAACTCAAAATAAAAACTCTTGTTTAGTTTCAAAATAAATGTGTTTTATATTAATGAGCCAATGAAACTTTGTGTTGATGACACACTAGAATTTAATTTATTTAGTTTAATTGATTCGATTGCTATAAGTTATTTATTCGTCTACCTATAAATAATAAAATAACAAATAGTGATTGCAATTCTCTGCTAAGAATTGTCGTCAATTTTAATTTCTCAAAAGTCGTTAATTTTTTATTACAAAATATGTTTGAATATTCGTAAAGTTCCTCCGAAAACATTAAGTTTACTTATTGGGAATCGTGCGTAACTTTAATAAATTTGTTTAATGCTTTCTCGCTCTTTATAGGTATTTCTTTCCCTTTCCCTTTCAAACTTATATTTTTATTTTATAGTCCAAGAGTTTACAAACAAAAGTTAATAATTATTGTTTAGCTTTATGATATAATAGTACGATGTTTTTGGGAGTTATCCTGGTTGTCTTTGGCAATATAATTAATATGTATAATCATTTAAATGAACTTATTAAAGCCAAAGGAAAGTAAAGTTTCTGATAGTCAAATTGTGTAGTATATATGGAAAATATTTAAAAATAAATTACAATAGTTTCTAACTAAAGCAAAGTGCAGTCCATAAGTAAAGTATTTCATCTAGCAAAGCTTGCGATATAGAAGACTGATCCTAAACAAAACTTATTCGGATTTTTAGGATTTTATCTAAAAATTTTAATATTAAAGCTATATAATAGATTTAAAGAAACTAAATATGAAATTTAAGCATATAATTTTTATTTTAATTTAAAAAAAAAATAATTTCTTCAGTACTACATATAGTTCAATTTCAATTAAATTAATAGAAATATCTTGTAATATTCATAACTAATTCCTTATCTCTTTTTATCTCTTCTGCAGTCGCATCAGAAATTCTTTGAGCTTCTGATGAAAACTCAGATGTTCATAAGATTCATTGAGGAGCGAAGTTTTGTGTCCGACGGCGATCACGGCCTGAGTTTCTTCGACGAGTGCGCGGAGAAGGTGGGCAACTATGACGATTCACCTGCCCAATTGCATCTGGTGGATTGGGATACGGGACAGAATAGCGAACGGACCAAATATATCTTTCCGCCGGACAGCATGACTGGTGCCACCGGTGTCACTAGCTATAATTATCACAATTTCACGCTACAACCGGAGCTGCTGCAGAGCACACGAAAGACGGCACTGTCACAGTTCCTGCAACTGCAGCTGAATGCATCCTTATCGCCCGGATCACCGATAGCACGTCGAACGAAGCACGAGGTGAAGTTGTCACAAAAAATGGCCAGTCGTTGTCAACAGCATCCGGAGGCATGGTCCAAATATCTGTTGGCCACCTGCTATTCGCTATACTTTCTGATACTGCCCTCGATGGTGCTGGATACACGGCATGCGGGCAAAGAGCACGATATCTTACGTGCCGCCTATGATGTGCTGGTGCGTGCCAGTAAGTTGAAGATCACATGTGATGAATTCTGTTATCGCATCATGATGCAACTCTGTGGCATACACAATTTACCGGTGCTAGCCGTTCGCTTGCACTATCTGATGAAGCGTTCGGGTGTGCAGCCGAATGCTTTGACCTATGGCTTCTACAATCGCTGTGTGCTGGAATCCCAGTGGCCCAGCGATAGCACGACCCTTAGTCAAATACGCTGGAATCGGATTAAGAATGTGGTCATGGGTGCAGCCCAGTTCCGGAGGGCAGGGAAACGTCGTGCCGCCACCAAGGTGTGCAAATCATTGAGCACCTCACACGATCACAATCTAAGCACCTTGGAAATGGTCGATGGACAATCACGCAGCAGTCTGGCCAGCTCTGGTGAAGGCGGTGGCGGTGGCCTGCTCGATTTTGCAGCCTTTGATCGCTTGCGCAATAAACTGGGCAGCATTGTGCGTCAAACTGTGACTGGCGGTGCTTCAGATACTCTGCCCACCGAGGATGTGGTCAATAGCGCTGGGCTGCTGATCAGCGGCGAGTCGAATGCCAGCAGCGCCAATGGCAGTACACCGCATACGCCCCATTCGCCGAGCTATGGCGAAGATGGTCAATTGTTGAGTAAGCCTTGCAAGCAAATCATGAGCATTGGCGATGGCGAAGACGATGAGGAAGATGATGTAGAAGTTGGTGATGGAGTTGGTGTCGAGCATGAGCAACATGGCGAGAAGCCAGCGACGGCATTATCGCCTCAAAAGGAACGACAATTTTCCGGCGGGGAGTACGACCTGGACGTCGATGTGGACGGTGATGTAGATGAGGACGAAGAGCGGGATATTGATGAATTGGATGAGCATGTGGTGGCCCAAAGAGCCAGGCAACGTGTCCAGAGTCCCACCAAGTGAGTAGTGAATGCATTACTTTTAGAGGTATATTTACAATTGCCATTAACTAACATTCTTTTCGTTAGAATCTCGCCGCGAACGCCGGTGACTCAAAACGATCCACTCGGTGCGCTGAACGAGGAGGAGGCCACGCCGACACAGCAGTCGGAGGCGCCAGCAGAAACAGCGGCCACAGCAGCGGCATTAAATAGCAACATGTATAGCGATAAACCGATACTATTCCGAGGTCAACGTAGCGCTACCTTCGATGAGTCTACGCAAATCGGAAAGAGTATGCACAGGTCGGAGACGATGCCGGTGGCCAGCAGCGTAGTGACCCACAGTTTGGCCAATATTGGGTCATCACTCAAGTCCACTTTCGGGTAACTAAATCGCCTTCAGTTGCCAAGTTGGTTACGAGCAAACTGAACGAAAGCTGACAAAGTTTTAACGAAGAAATCGAAACAAAAATTGTTGTTGTATTTATTCATTCACACATGCAATCCACATGCATTCCACAGACGCCATACACACATAACGAACACACAAACAGTTTTTTTAGTAAACAATTTTCTTTATTTTTTATTTTTTTTTTTTTTAATATTTTCTTGTAACCTTTGGTATTGCTTTCGTTTTGGTTTTGTTTTTGATTTAATTGATCTTGTGCTCTTTTATTCCATATGAAAAACTCTCACTCAAATCGCTCCAACTCGTTTCTGTGCAACGTTTTGTTTTCCTTTTTTTTTTAATCGTAGACGTTATTCACCCGCACGAATGTCCTTTAAGAAAGACTTGAAATTGCCCGCCAATATTATAGAAAATATATCAAGCATAAGGTAAGTACTTCTACTCCAACAGTACTTCGATTTAAATACATAAAGACACATAAATATACGCATACACTGAGCAAATGCAAAGCGATTTACAAAATTACAATCCACACAGGTTCCCAGCAAGTTTTCATTGCAATCCACACAAGTTCCACATACCATACACATATTTTTAAGCAGTTTTTATTTTCAATGTGTTGTTCACTTTCACAAAATTCTTAAAATTATTTTTTTAGCATACCCTGCAATACCCTGTAGATTTGTAATTTAACATATTTCGCGATGCATTTGCTTTTCTACACACACACACACACACAGTTGATACAATTGAATTTACCTATGTTCCACATGAGTTCCACACTGGAAAAGGTTATCGATTGTCGTTTCACTCCCAACTTCGTCGTCGTTATCGATGCCAGTCTTTCTTCTTCTTATTGTTGTTGTTGGTGGCGGGCAATTCAAGGTTTGACACAAGCCACACACGCATACACCCAAACACACACACCCATCCACCCCACCACTCACCTCCGCCCACTGTAATCTTTAACCACTGACATACGATCGTACATTCAAAACTAACCTTAAAAGCACTCGCTCTTTCACAAGTTCACACACACTCTCTCTCGCTCTCGCTCTGTTTCCCTGTTTGCGCCTGTCTCTGTTTAACCTTCAGTCGCTCGCACTCTATGCCAGTGCTGCCAATGCACGCTTAAAAACAATTGATTTGGCAGCACTGTTGCAAGCAGCGCAGCAACTAACACACAACATCCACATGCGATCCACTTAAGATACATCGTAAGCTGTTGCTGCTTATACCTCTGTCTTTGTGTCTCACTCTAACTGTACTTGTGTTACTTTTGTAAAACTCAATTTTAGTCACTTCCTTATCTAAACAAACTAAAATTTGATTAATTTATCCAACACAGCCCCAGCCTAACGGGCAAAAAGTCCAACGAACTGATCCAAGGAAGCTTGAGTAGCATCAAATTTGCTGCAAATTCGCTGACTCGGAAATTTGATGAGATCAAGGGCGCAATTTCGGCGAATTCCACGCCGGTGAAGACAAACAATGGACATCAGGGGCCACACCATCATCATCATCACCACCACCATCATCATCATCATCATCATCACCAGCAGCAGCAGGAGGCATATGCTGGTGGCGAGGAGCATGACGCATCAGCTGGCAACGAGGAAGGCAAATTAAGACGCGTCTCGAGCGACTTGGATCCCTGGGGACGATTAAGTGAGTCCCGCAAATCGAGCTATAACAATCTGGTGCCACTGGGCGAGAACAGTTCCAGTGCTGCCATGCACATGCACGCATTCCCCGCGCTGCCCGACAATCTCTACAGTCCCATGACGGAGGTAAGACCCTTGAAGACGCTGATTTAAAGTCGTTAATCCCTTAACATGATAATTTCTGTTATATTTCAGGCCACTGCTGGCCCAGATTGCGATGTCCTGATTCAGTTAACAACCTGCTCGCAATGCCACAACTGCTCGGTGCTGGTCTACGATGAGGAGATCATGAGCGGCTGGTCGGCGGAGGATTCCAATTTGAATACAACATGTCATGCTTGCAACAAGCTAACGGTTCCCTTTCTCAGCGTTCAAGTCATACGACTCTCGGCCGCTGAAAATGAAACCGATGGCGAAGGAATCGCAGCGGATAAATCCAGTCTATCGGTACCGTATCTAAATCCGCTTGTGCTGCGCAAAGAACTGGAAAATATTCTAACCCAAGAGGGTGACATGGCACTGATAAAGCCCAATTTCGTGGAAGAGCATCCCATCATCTATTGGAATCTTTTGTGGCTAATGGAGCGCATCGAGGGCAAGACACATCTACCCGAACTCTGTTTGCCACCAGCCGTAAGTTTAAACTTCTTCTATAACTACGATTCCGAACTTAATACCATTTCATGCCAATGCAGAGTGATGAGCAGCAATTGGATCCACTGACCAAGGTCAAGACGGTGCACATACAATGCCTCTGGGATAATCTGAATCTGCATAGCGAAACTAGTGGTCCACCCATGTACATTCTGTATCGGGAAACTCAACCAACGAGTCCACTGATCAAGGCTCTGCTCACGGATCAGGCGCAGCTGAGCAAGAAGTAAGTTCTATTTAGAAATCTTGTTTTGTTGAATTTGAACCTATGCTAAGGTTATAACTATTTATGGAAATCAGATGCCTTATCAATTTGATAGCTGTCTTGATAAGGAGTTCAATACATAATGCAGCAGCTTATAAAAAATGATAAATGGCCTGAAAATATAAATAAAAAACTAATTGGAATGATAAATCATATCTTTAAAACCAAAGTCACAATATTTTTCGAGTTAACCTTTTAAAGTTTCCGATAAATTAAAGGAAAACTTATCAAAATATCAATAAAATTTAGAGCTTTGATAGCGATAATACATTTTATATAAAATTACTAAACGACCCACTTATTTATATATTTGTAATTGTATTTCTAAGACCCAATTTCCTTTTTTTCTAATATTTTCTGTTTTTTTTTTCTAGTGTCATTCAGCAAATCCTTTCGGCAATACGTTGCAACGATCTGGCAACGCCGCTGAAGCGACTGGCCAACGAGCGTCACAAGCTGAAGAATAACGGTGTCGAGCGCTCGCATTCGTTCTACCGCGACATACTCTTCCTGGCGCTAACGGCCATTGGGCGTGCCAACGTCGATCTGGCCACATTCCATCGCGAATATGCGGCCGTATTCGATAAGTTGACCGAACGCGAGTGCAATATGTATTATCGCAATCAGGATTTGCCGCCATCGGCATCGACGATCTTTTGTCGGGCGTATTTTAAGCCATTATTGTTGCCCTGACGCGCAGCTGGAAGCGATGGTGTCATCGAGGATGCGGAAACGGAAGCGGAGATCGAGACGGAAGCGGAAACGGATGGTGAAGCGGATGCCGATGCGGATGATGAGGCAGATGACGTGATGTGAAATTCTAAAAGACAAGGCGACCAAAAAGAAACAAACAAAACGCTTAAAAAAACACAACCCACATCAATTGACAAATGAAAAACATAACCTAAAAAGGGATAATGAAAACAAAAATTAATCAAATTTGACTTGTAAATGACTTGAACTTAAATTTTAAGTACTTAATTTTTTTGTTGTGTGTTTAATTGACCATGATTTGTTGTACAACACTGTCTCTCTTTCTCTCTCCTTTTAAAGTACGCAAAGCTATCTCTTTCACACACACACACACATATAATCCTATAAATGACTGGTTTCTAAGACAATACACCCCCTCCCCAATACACCCACAAACACACCAACACACACACACGCACACACACAGACAGAACTTTATATTGTATGATTAGTTTTTTATTTGATTTTTTTATTCTTTCTCTTCAATGTGAATCGCGTCGTATTTGCCTTATTATATATAATATAACGGTACATATATATATGTCTGTAATTAGTTTGTATATGGAATGCATGGATCTATGTATGTATGCTAAATGTATGTATGTATTATCATCACTATTGGATCGTATTCGGCAATTGATTAATTAATATTTCTAAAATATTAATTCAACTGATTGATAACGTCCAGTTAGCTGATAAATTGTAGCGCTGAAAACGAAATTTCGTCTCGAAATCAGTGTTGGGGGTGGGGCGTAGATCGAAAAGGGGGGGTTCGGGGTAGGGGTCGGGGTTAGATTTACATGTTTATTTGTTTGGGGTCCAAAAAGTTAGCAACAACAACGATTACAATAGAGTTATACAAAAGCAATCGGTTAGAAGAAAATAAATAATACAACAAATAAACACATTCACTTTAAATAAAAAATAAAAAAAAGTTCCCTCACACACACACACACACGCAAAAATTGCAACAACGACGTTAACAAATGAAAATTGTATAAGAAAAACTCATTGAACTTTTCAGCAATCTTTTTTTGTCGGGCATATTAAGTAAATGTATATTTAATATAATTAAATTAATTTAAAACAAATTGCAAAAATAATAAAAAAAAAATATAAACTTTACAAATAAAAAAAAGTGTTTATTTTTTATTAAAAGTTCCAGTGATTAAGCCAAAGAAATTGTTTAACTTAGAGGCATTAAACGGAGCAAGTATTTGCTGCAAACAGTAGCAAATATTTATATTCCTAAAATGTTATTTTCTGTTCGCATGATGTAGTCTAGGAGTTAGCAAACAGCAAATATTTGCTGCAAACAGTAGCAAATATTTGCTCCATGTAGTCTAGCAGTTAGCAAACAGCAAATATTTGCTTCAATATCATCGTTAACAAATTTGATATTGTTAAATTTCTTCATTTTGTTGTACAACATATTTTAGTTAATAGATTGTAGCAAAGAAAGTTGGTTTTGGGAATTATATAGCAAATATTTGCTAGGCGTGCTGAACCTCATAACCTTGGGCCTTGTTCAAATTTATAGTACAAAGCTACTGTTGGTGTGCAGATTTGCACACCCATACATATTTCATGGTCATATCTAAACATTTTTGGAAAAATGCAAGTTATGATAAACATTTTATTTTTATACAATATTTTGAGAACTTTAGTAGATATCTGTGCCGGTGAAAATATTATAAAGAAAGAAAAACATTTTTAATAATTAAAGTTTTTAGTTAGCTATTGTAACAGTACTGTGTCAAACAACAGTACGTAGAAATTACCCATGTTTTTCTTAAAAGGATTTTTAGGATGTAAAGCACACCAAATAGCACTGTTTTGCCTAGTAATGATTATTATAACCGTAACAAGCCAAATATCTCTTTACGAACCATGAAATCCATGGGTGTGAAGATCTGCAAACCAAAAGTAGATTAAGTTGTTTTCATGTAGTTCGCTTAAAAATGATCAAAAGTGTTCGGAACGCAATCTATAATGTATATTATGTGGTTTTTGAAGAATACTACAATTTTCATGAAAATCGGTCTAGCCGTTTTAGAGATCTCAATAAAAAAGTCCAAGGTGTGCAGATCTGGTGCCAACAGATGTTTAAGGTTAAGCAAACTACCCGTCTGTAAAGCTTCCATGGCCTAAATGGTTCTCTGAACTCTACCTAAAACTGATCTTGATTAGTTTTTGCTGAAATATTTTCCAGATATTAAAACCAAGCGTTAAAGCCCAGACAGTAATTAAAATAAACGATTTTTTGTTAACATTAAGTTATAAATATCAAAAAAAAAAACTTTATTTATTGTTATAGAAATACAAAAAGATCGAAAGAAAGAAAAGAGGATAATTCCAAGTAATTGTGATTGCCGGATCAGCATCAGCATCAGCGATAACGACACAAGAGTGAGACGGCGAGTACAGTGAACACTATGGCTAGGCGAACTTACAGACTACGAACGTGAGGGGAGACAAATATATGAATATCTTAAGCTATTTGTGGGAAGAAAGACGAAGCATCAAGCTGAGATCACCCGCCTAATCGGAGAGCAGCACTACATCATCACTGATGCTGGGCGTGGCAGCGGGCGCAGCAGAAGGCAGTTGAGGTGAAGGTTTCTTGTCGTCATTCTGCTTGCGCAGATACTGACTGATCAGAGCGTTCTTTGTGGACGCCGGAAAGGGCTGATCACGTGCCACAGACATGAGAAGCGTGCCGCGTTTCTTGCCGCCCGAGACAGTAACCGAGGGTGAACTTTGTGTTGTAATGGGCGTGGCTGGTTTGGAAAGTCTGGGCACATCGGGTTTGGCATCAGTTGCCTCTGGTGGCGGCGGTGTGGCATCACGCAACGATGTATCCGCCTTGCTGACCTTGGGCGTAAGCGTATAGCTCCATTGATTCTGCAGCGTGAGCGCGTCCAGCTGATACTTGTGGAGCATCTCATCGCTGACCAGCCAACAGAGACGTTTCTTGGGTTTCTTTGATTTGCGTGCCTCGCTGGCCGGGTGCTCAACCACTACGGGCTTCCAGCTGGCCAGTTCATCGAATTTCTCGCGAAGCAGTGTCTTGGGCGGCAGAGCCTGTGCCTCCTGCGTGAGCTGTGTCTTCAGATACTCCAGATATTCGGAGATGAGAAAAGCCTTCGAATTGCTATTGCCATGTATGAGACGCACCAGCTGCTGCAGCAGTGTCTCATCCAACTGCAAAACCGTGGACTTCATCTTCGACTCCTCCTGGGGCTCCTCCTCTACGAGTTCGGGTGGTGGCTCCAAGATCAATGGCTGTAGCTGCCAGCAACCATACATCTCAATGGTCTGTGTAAAGACAGCGGGACAAAGCTGAGACTTGTTGCCATTCTCGTCGAGCCAGACGGGTCCAAGTAGACGTGGCTTAATCTTCTTGGTCTGTTTCTTCATCTCCTGAGCGAACTCCTGCTGCAGTACCTGCAGCTTGGCCTTCTGGGCCTCACGCGTATTGCCATCCTCGAGTTCGCCATCGTTTTGTAACTCCTCGTCGCTGAGATGTCCATGGGGTACAAACCATTCGTTGTATTCCTCTTCGGATTCCTCCTCCGATTCACGTTCTTTTTCGTCTTCGCTGGCGCTGAGTGATTCACCTGGCTCCTCCTCCTCCCACTCGCAGTCGGAGTCCACCTCGTAGTCGAAGTGGGCCTGTAAATGGATTGGAAAAGCAAATCAAGTGGGTATATTGTTGCATTAGATGACTTTGCCTTGCTACCTTATCCTGTTCCAGTGGACGACGTGCGCTAATTCGCTGGCTACGCTTGCGCCAGGTGCCGTAGTAGGGCGGACGGCGGTTGTCTGCAAAGTGCAGGTATTTGGCACGCATCCAAGGCAGCTGCTTGGGTCGCTCCTCCAGTATGGGTGTTCCGGCATTGGCCAGATCATCTGTAGGAGGCGGAGAAGGAGGAGAACTGATTATAGCCCTTGGCTGCATATGAGTTTTCTACTTACCAATCACCTGCACGTCGTCGTCGTCCTCATCATCCTTGGAGCGCCTCTCTAGCTTAATGTCGCGCTTGCTGCTCAAGGGCTTGTGCCGCCCTAGACTCAGTTCGCCCAAATAAAGCTGATTGCGTGTGGGACGCTTGACACGTCCGATGCTTTCATTCAAATCCTCGTCCTCATCCTCGTGGAAAAGACCATCCAGCTGTTGGCGCCCAACGTCGGGTATAGTGGTACGCACAGTGGGCGCCATAATCATGTCATCCTTGATCTGGAACGGTCGAAAGGCCAACGACTGATTGTTACCAGTGCTTGGACCACTGTCGCAGCTATTCTGATCCTGATCGAGGGATCCACCTGTGGATGCCCTGGGCTGTTTGGGCACAAAGAACTTGCTGAAGGAGGCAGCGGCACGTTGTTTCTTTAGCTCGGCATCCTGCTTCTCCTGATCTTTGCGGCGTCGCTCCTCGTCCTTTTTGCGTTGAATTTCCTCCTTGGCCTCGTTGCGTTTGCGCTTCTCCTCATCTTTCTTGTCCACTTCGGCCTGTCGCTTGCGTTCTTTCTCTTCGCGTTCCTGTCGTTTCTGCTGCTCCTTGTCCTCGCGCTCCTTGCGACGCAGTTCCTCCTTCTGTTCGCGCTCCGCTTTCTTTTGCTGCTCCCGTTGCTCCTTCTCCTGCTGCTTGAGCAGACGCTCCTCCTGCAATTTACGCTCCTTCTCTTCGCGTGCCTTGCGCCGTTGCTCCATTAGCTTCAGCTGTTTGGCTGTGGGAGGATTCGGTGTCTTGCCACTTATGTTTAAGGATTTTTCTGCCTCTGGCTCTGTTCTCGCTGCTTGCTCAGCTTTTTCCTTCTCAGGTGATGTCTCTTTCGGTGTGTCCGTGTCCACGTCCATGTCCACATCGGTGCTTACCTCACACTCGCTCTCCACCAGCGCCTCATCCGAGTCCACCACATCCACTTTGGTGTTATTCTCTGACGGTTTTTTGCTGACATTACTATTGGTCTCTTTCTTGGCAGGAGCAGGAGCAGGCGTCGGACACTTGTCCTCCAGCACCTTGGCCCGTTTCTGCGGATTGAGCTCCTCGGCAATGGCTTCAATGTCATCGCTGGAATCACTGCGCTCTACTGTCGCAGGCGGTGGCACTTGTTCCACCGATTCAGATTTCTTTAGGGACTTGCGACGCTTGGCGCGTTTATTGTTCAGCGGTAATTTAATCTGGACAGGATCTTCGGTCTTCTTGCGGGGCTTTTTGGCCACAGTCTCTGCCTCAACTTCCTCCTCCAACTCCTCGCTCTTATCATCTTCATCGTCATCATCGATCAGCTCAATCACATCAATGGTTTTGGGCTTCTTGCTGGTGCCTTTAGGTGCCACGCCCAGTTCTAGATTCTCTTTGCTGTTGGAGCGACGCAGTTGCTCCGTATCCGACTCCTTGTCGCAGCTATAGGACAACTTGCGCTTGCGTGGCTCACGCTCTACTTCATCTCGATCCAGCTCAAGCACTACACCCGCCCCTGCAGTTCCTGCTGCCGCTGAGCTGGATGACGACGGCGTTGACGTCGGCGTCGCTGCTGTTGCAGCGGTCTTCGTGACAGGAGTCAGCAGCTTAAAGGGCAGACGCGTCTGCACAAACTTCTTGCCACCGCTGGCGGTGTTGCTGCCACTGTTGTTGCTATTGTTGTTGGCATTTCGCTCCGCGGATTTGGAGGCATTTGCCTCCTTTGCACGTCCTGAATTTGGCGTTTTCACAATGCCGGCAGGCATCTTTGGACTTGGTATTGATTATTGAATAAATTATAAATTTGTTTAATTTTTTCTTTTTATTTTTCTCAAAATGTTCGATCTTTAGTTTTGTCGTTCACGCGCGCGCACACACAAACACACACGCACAACAATTGCGGAAAAGCGCGCGAAAAACAAAACATACACAGCTGTTTTCCAGAGTTGTTCTGCACATTGTCGATCGATAGCCCAAAAAAGTACACGTCTATCGATAGTCTTAGATGGTTGGCAACACATCCAACGTTGGCATCGCTCTTCGTGTAGATGGCGCTACAACTGCAAACATGTGGCAACACCAAAGATTGTGGCAACACCAGATTAAAAGATATCGATAACGATGGATAGAAAAACGGTCTCTCTTCGGCAAGCGTCAACTCGAAAGCTTCATCTATTTTCTAAGAATAAAAACCAACTGTTAACTTTTGATATTGTAGTGTCTAAGCAAATAAAATTTAATTAGTAATATGAATTACTAAAGTGGTGACCCCGACGTGATATGAATATTAAAACGCAATAGACAATTTTCGAATACCGACGTGTCGCGACGCCGCCTCAATTCGCGCGCCATTTTCATATACATATTTGGTATTGCAACAAATTGTGAAACTCATGCCGTACAATTTGCGCTCAAGCAACGACAGCAAAGATTCGGACACCTTCTTCGACAGCACCAACAAGATGGCTGATGAAGACACTAAAGCGCAACTGGAAGCGTTGCAAAATCACATTCAAGAATTATCCCAAGCAATGGCACAACAACTAAATGTTCGCGCAAACCTGCAACGCGTCCACGTACCTAAATTCAACAAAGAGAACCCGCAACTTTGGTTCGCACAACTGGAGCGTTCATTCCAACTTGGCAACGTAACTGATGATGCCAACCAATTTGATTTGGTCGCAGTACATTTGGAGGACGACATAGTGCAATCCGTCGAGGATTTGATCTTAGCGCCTCCTCAAATCAATCGATACAGCACATTAAAGGCCGAATTTTAAGCACATTCGCCGAATCCTCAGAAGTCAAACTACAACGACTACTCCAGGGAATTGATTCCACTGGCCTCAAGCCCAGTGAGACATTGGCTCGCTTGCGACGCTTGGCCCCCGCCACGGGATGTGATTCCATTTTGCGCACTCTGTTTATTGGTCAGATGCCGCAGTCAATACGACCACTACTAGCTATCCGTCCGGATGACGATTTAAGCAGCCTAGCTAAGACCGCTGATGTAATGCTCGAAGCAGCTATTCCGAATGGTGTATCGGCGCTATCCTCATCACCGCAACCGCCAACCACAAATGCGAACGACGTAGAGGCTGTATCTCGCCACTCTTCTGAGTCAAGTTCGTCGTTGAAATCAATTCTGGATGCCTTAAATAAACTCCAACTGGAAGTCAATAACTTGAAAGCATTCCGCTCGCGCTCAAGTTCTCGCACACGCCCTTCCCAAAACAGTTCAGGTGATTCCGGGACCGACAAAGGAGAGCTCTGCTGGTATCATCAAGAGTTTGGCACCGAGGCCCGCAAATGCCGCCCAGGCTGCTCTAAGTGGAAGTCGTCAAACTAAAGCAGCTGCCGACAGCGCTGGTTGGCGGCAGCTGCATGACAACCAGCACCGACCATAGCTCATTGCAGGGCAAACGAAGCCTGCAGCATGAGCCTCGTCTACATGTTCTCGATCGCACTACAAAGACACGGTTTTTAGTTGACTCCGGTTCAGTGGTGTCGGTGATTCCACGAACTTCAATTAAAATTAAAACGACCGTCAACGATCTTCACTTATTCGCCGCAAATCAATCAATAATTCGAACCTACGGTACTCATGTCATGAATCTTGACCTGGGATTACGGCGGGATTTCAAATGGCCTTTCATTATCGCTGATGTCCAATCATCAATAATTGGAGCTGATCTTTTGGCCCATTACAACTTGCTTATCGATCTCAACACGAAGCAACTCATCGACACGACCACACAAGTCTGTACTCCAGGCACAATGCTGAGCAATCCAAACACATCTGTTTCAACAATAAACAATAATAACGATTTTCGTGGATTATTGAAACAATTCGTCGATGTGACTATGACACCAACGAAACACAGCACGGAAAAAGTTATCCATGACGTATCGCATCATATCGAAACCACTGGAAACCCTGTTGCTGATCGACCCAGACGCCTTTCCGGTGAAAAGCTCGCTGTTGCCAAAGACGAAGTGAACTTTCTTCTCGAAGCAGGAATCTGCCGCCCATCGAAGAGCTCTTGGGCTAGCCCATTACATATGGTCTCCAAACGGAGCGGAGGCTGGCGCGCCTGTGGAGATTACCGCAAACTCAACTCGATCACGGTGCCCGATCGCTACCCCATAGGTCATATCCACGACTTTGCCGAAAAGCTTCACGGAAAGAAGATTTTCACGACCCTCGACTTAGTCCGCGCCTATTACCAAATTCCAATGTCTGACGAAGATATCAAAAAAACTGCTGTATGCACTCCGTTTGGTTTGATCGAGTTCCTGTTCATGCCATTTGGACTAAAAAATGCGACACAGACATTTCAGCGATTTATGGATAGCATTTTTCAGAGGCGTCGATTTTGTCTACTGTTATATCGACGACATACTGATAATGTCTGACGATCCGGATCAGCATGAGGAGCACCTACGGAAGGTACTTTCAATACTCAGACAATACGGGCTAAGTATTAACGCCAATAAGTGCCAAATAGCAAAGACGGAAGTACAATTCTTAAGCTATATGATCAATAGCGAGGGTATACGACCACCAAATGATCGAATTAGCGCTATCGTCAACTACAAGAAACCGGATACACTTTGCGAACTTGGACGATTCCTCGGCATCGTCAATTATTATAGACGCTGTATTCCTCATGCCTCAGAGATTCAAGCTCCACTCAGTGAAATGTGTCGAGGCATCAAAAAAACGACAAGCGAAGGATTGAGTGGTCACTGGAGGCCACTAACTCATTTGAGTTGTGCAAACGTTCCGTAGCAGAAGCTGCTCTCATTGTGCACCCTGCGCCAACGACGTCGCTAGCGCTGGTGTGCGATGCTTCCGACGCGGCGATTGGTGCAGCCCTTGAGCAGCACGTCAGTGGCTCGTGGCGACCATTGGGTTTCTATTCTCGCAAACTAACCCAAACTGAGAGAAATTATAGCACGTATGATCGCGAACTGCTCGCAATATACGACTCCATACGCTATTTTAAACACATCCTGGAAGCACGAGTGTTTGTCATAAAGACGGATCACAAACCAATAACCTATGCGTTCTCTCAAAAGCCTGAGAAAGCATCACCTCGACAACTTCGCCACCTGGATTACATATCACAATTCTCCACCAACATATTGCATGTGGCAGGATCCGACAATACAGTGGCAGATGCGTTATCCAGAGTAAATGCCATAACGATGCCAACTACAATGCCATTGTCGAAAATTCAAGACGCACAGAAGGAAGACCCCGAATTAGTCGAGCTTCTTCAGAATAACACATCCCTCCGCCTAGAACGTGTTCAATTTGACAACGACATAAGTATTTATTGTGACACTAATGGCGATCCAAAGCGACTTTATATTCCACAGGTTCTTCGATATGACGTATTCGCTTCGGTACACGGATTGTCTCATCCCAGCGGAAGATCGACTATGCGACAAATCCGCCGAAAATATGTCTGGCCTGAGATGAGAAAGGATGTTACATCGTGGGCTCGGAATTGTTTATCCTGCCAAAGAGCCAAAATAAACCGCCATAATAACTTAAAACCTGAAAAGATCGGAATGCCTGACAATCGATTCGACCATGTACACTTGGACATAGTCATTATGCCCTGGGTTGACAACTACCGCTACTGCCTCACTATGATCGACAGATTTTCAAGATGGCCCGAAGCGATTCCTCTCAAAGAGATGTCAGCCGAAACTGTAGCATCGATGTTTTTGGACACATTGGATCGCGCGCTTCGGATGCCCACAGACTATCACCACCGATCAAGGGTCTCAATTTGAATCTGCTCTGTTTGGAGCTCTAAGTGATTTGGTGGGTAGCAAGCGTATACACACAACAGCTTACCACCCCCAGTCAAACGGTATGATTGAGCGATGGCACCGCTCATTTAAAGCAGCTCTCATGTGCCACCCACAAACATCCTGGATCGATCTTCTTCCGACAGTACTGCTTGGCCTTAGGACGTGCTACAAGGACGATTTAGGTACTTCTGCAGCGGAAATGTTGTACGGAAGCCACGTTCGACTTCCCAATGAATTCTACGATGATTTATCACAACCGATTCACCCGAAGAACTTCATCGAAAAGTTTCGAGAGCATATGCGTTTAGTTCGACCGGCGCCAGCAGCACATCACAGAAGTTCTAGCAAAAGTATGTTTGTTCTCAAGCATATGAATGACTGCTCGCACGTAATGCTGAGGACAGATGCAGTTCGACAACCATTAGAGCCACCTTACACTGGCCCATACAAAGTGGTTAAACGATCAACAGACCGAGTATTTGTTATTAACATTAATGGCAAAGAAATTGCAGTTTCAACAGAGCGTCTCAAGCCGGCGTTTGTTCTAAAGGAGTTAGAACCTGGCAACGACTCCAGCCAACCGAAAGTTCTGCGCACCTACGAAAAGCCTCGTAAAGTTAATTTCGCTCCCGACCTGGTCACTGAGGAGGGGTAGCTGTGGCAACACCAAAGATTGTGGCAACACCAGATTAAAAGATATCGATAACGATGGATAGAAAAACGGTCTCTCTTCGGCAAGCGTCAACTCGAAAGCTTCATCTATTTTCTAAGAATAAAAAACCAACTGTTAACTTTTGATATTGTAGTGTCTAAGCAAATAAAATTTAATTAGTAATATGAATTACTAAAAACATATGTACGTAATGAACAATTTGTTTAGTTTTATTTTTGCATAAATGTGGCTAAATTTTAGTTGAAACGGGTCACTAAATTGTGCCACCCCACCCCCGCTCGCTGTCATGACTTTGCTGCATTTAAATAAGTTCTATTTGTTTACAAAGGCGTTGCATTAACTAATTTTGTGCCCATTTATTTAATTAAAGTTTGAATGGTTTTTGTTGTTTTCTTTGTTTTTTTTTTGTGCTCAATTATCAACAGTCTGCATTGTTGACGCTGTTAAATGCGGCATTTTTACTAATCCTGGATAAGTGCAAATCGCTTGCGGCCACAACCACCCTTCACTCCGCCCACCACATTGCCCCGCCCCCCTGCACCTTACGAACTACAACTGTGCGCATCCGCTGCCTAGTGCCATGCCCCCGAGGAGCATTCGTTGACATGGTGACTGCAGCTGATGTTGTTCCTGATACATTCATTTAATTACAATTAGCTGTACCCTTTACTCGCGGTAGCAAAGGGTATACTGACGAATAACTACCCTGTAAAAGCAATCAAGGATTTACAGGGTAACTGTAAAGCAGAGAAAAGAAAGTAAGTTTTATTTTTATTCAAGTTTATGATTTGAAAACACTTAAATATGCTCCTTAAGCAGAAAATAAATTTATCTTTATATTAGTAAAAATTTGATTGATTTTAAAAAATAATTAATATTTAATAATAAAAAAGTTCTACTATTCAGTTAGAGAGGCTTTGATAAGAAATTAATGTATTATTAATTTATTTTGCTAAAATTTAGTTTGATTAAAAACCATTTTCTTGCTTATGATTAGTCTTAGCTACTTTATTTTGTATAATGTAATGTTTATTTCTTAATATTTGTTGAAATATTGGATATGTAAATATTTTCGAAAGGTCAAAATTTCAATACTAAGTTGATCTGCTGCTCTTGTTTTAGTTTTTTAGACGCTAAGACATTACTTTATAGGTTCGATTACAGGACAAACATTTAAATATGTGCCTCATTGGGTACGAAAGAGTTTAAAGGAAAGTTTCATTTACTTAAGTAAGTAGTTACTAAGTAACTAACTTAAGTAAACCAAGACCAAATACGTTATATTTTGTCTTAGTTTCTATAATGAAACAAATTCGGAACTTTAAACAAAGTTCATGAGAAACGTTGCCAAAAGAAGAGTAGTTGCGGATATGCAAGGATCAGGTATTAAATGCCTGTGGCCTTGCAGATCTCACAGACTAAGCGAGCTGAAGCAACAACAGACTATAGACCTGATTTCATGTTGTAAAATCGGTTCTATAACTACTGAAGACTCTACCAAATTTTAACTATTACCTGTATGTATGATGTCACTTGGAATACCCTGCCTTATTTTGAAATAAATCATATAATTTAGTAATATTTATTGAATAGTGTTGATCAGGTTGATTATGTGATTGATACAGAATAACATACCGGGTATGTAATATTACTAAATTAATATATTTTTATTTTTAAACTATTTTTTTATATTTATACTTATAAAATTCTAAACTTTATCAAGAATACTAGATGTCCTCTCTGTCCTCTCTTCTGTCTTCTGGCAGTTACCCAACTGCTGTTAACAAACCTACTATACCCTCAAAAAGGGTATTATTGATTTGTAAGGAGTACAGGGTATAACAAAGTCATAGCTACGCGTGCCTCAAGTGCTGTTTTCAATTGCAACCTCTGTACAAGTGTATACACTTCACTCCCCTCTCCTTACCACCCTTCCTGCCCCTGCCACGCCCCTCTAGCCACACACTACCGCCCACAGTAACCCATTTAACTTTCGCTCAAATCTTAAATCTAATATTGACATGTGTAGCAAAAACGCTTCCTGCTGCGGTTAACGCTGCGTTTGAGGGGCGGCAGGGTGGCAGAGGGGGGGTGGAGGGGTTGCGGTCGAACAAGATGTGGCATGTGGCATATTATACGCATTTTTGGGCAGCTCGGATTTGTCTGTTTCCTTCGCATCGACATCGATTCTTTTAATAATGATAATAATAATAATAATTTTGATTCCGCTGGGAATCAGCAGCGGCAGCGGCAGCAACGGTGACGGTGACGGCGCGGCGCAGCGACTGCGCAGCGGCAGCAGCGAGCGTAAAATGAAAATTCGTTCATGCATGTGAACTGAACACGGCGGAGGCTGGCGAGGTGGAGGGGGTGGAAAAGGACGAAGGCTGAGAGGTAATAGAAAATCTATTAGCGCAAACAAAACACGAAAACTCTCAAGAGAGAGCAGGTCGTTGAGGGAGTGAAGGAAAGGGGAGGTGGAGTGGGAGTGGGAGTGGCAGAAAGGACGGTGCGTTGCTTGAGTACACTAACATTCATTCATTTATTCATACAACCTTTTGATGACACGCAGAGAAAAAAGCTAAGTAAAATCAGGACGAGGTGAGCGAGGGAGAAAGAGAGAGAGAGAGAGCAGAGCGAAGGGGAGAGAAAGAGAGAGAGAGAGAGAGAGAGAGAGTGAAAGACAGAGCGGAGTAGGCAGAAATTAGAGACCTGTTGACGTGAAGCGTGCCTGACATGACTGACTGACAAACTGACAGATTGACAGTCTTTAAAATGCATGTGAGTGGCAATTTGGAACCACTGTGCACACAAGCGATAACTCTATTGCGTTAATCGATTTAATTTTCGATAACATACAAAAGTTTTAAGTTTTGAATAAGCGATAAACTTTTAAAATTTAACACTACATAGCTTAAGGGTTACTAAAATAAAATAGAGTTAAATTTTTTGGTAAAAATGTAATTTAACTTTGATCGTTATTTTAATTAAGAATTTATTTAGTAAGTAAGAAAATTTAAAAAATATTTAAAAACTTTTGTGGTCAAAAATGAAATCAGTTTAACTTTGAATTCTTATTTGCCAATTTAATTATTTAAAGTTAATTTTAATGCAAAATTTAATAAAAATTGTTAATTTTCTCCGCCACTTAAAGTCCAACTGAACCAACTTTGAGCACAAATTTCTGAGAGTTGATTACATAATTTATACAAATAATATTTATATAAATTCAAATTATTTAATTTAAATTTTAAAAATAATTTAATACAAGTGGCTTTGTAAGTGGCCTAAACATGTTTAAAAGAAACTGCCTAATTTAAGCGCTTCCACATATAAAAAATGTACTAATCCCTAAAGTTTTCATAATTAAAATTATTTAAAATTGTTTGAAAATATTTAGAATTTTTTAACCGCTTTTGCTTGAAGTAACAAAAACTATTTTTATAGCTCGAAGCGTTGGAAAATGTATTTGCACACTATTAATTATTATAATTCAGTTTAGATGTTGAGCTGCTAATGTTGCACAGCTTTTGCCACACTGTAAATTGACAAGTCTCTGGGGACAGTTACGCCTCTCTGTTTCCCCTAACTCTACAGCCCTGTGTTTAAGTAATTGGAGGGTAAAATGTGTTTCCAATTTGTTGTGCCAATGTGTGTTGGCAACATTTTCTTTCACTCCCCCGCCCTCACCCTCTCTTCTGCTCTCTTTCTCTTGCAAACTTACTGGCAACAACAATGAGCACAGCAATAAGATTGAAAAAAGTATTGAATTACATTTATACAACATTTGGTTGAATAGCTTTTGCAGAGGGGGAAACCTCACTGCCCCTTGTAACCCCCGTTCTAACACCGCCACTGTGCCACACCCCTCTAGCACTGCGGTTTCTGTTTCCTTTTGTTAAATGCCGAGCGGTCGAGTGGGTGGCTCAGTGGGCTGTACCTGACCGTGTCTGACTGTCTGTCAGTCCGTCCTTCGGTCCGTCCTTCTGTCCTCTTGTATATTTGTGGCTTCCACGGTGTGTCTAGATGCGTCAGCAGCAACACGGCGTTGAAAGCCACTGGCATTCCCTCAGGAATCGCTATGAAAATTCATTAGTTGCCTTAGTTTTCGCTGACATACGACGCATAAAAAACCATACACTGTTCAAAACGCAGCTCTGGCTTAAAGAATGTAAAGCATTAACAGATTTGCAGCCTTTCAAGCCTTTGGAAAAGCAAAGAGAAGTAAAACAAACTTAAGTAAAGGTACCGATTTAATGTTTGTTTTAAGTTTAAGTAATTAACTACTAACAACATAAGCACACGGCTTAAAATATCTTTTATAACAATAAACATTTAAAATCTCTTGAATTGATACGAATTTTTAGTTGTTCAAACGGCAAACAACTTTAGTATTTCATTTGAAATAGAAATGTTAATTAATTTGAATAAAATTTAAGAATTTTTCTAAAAAAAAAATAAGTTTACTCTTGTATTTTATGTAACTTAATATGATTTATTATTCGTTTGTTATCTTTAAAATATTTGTATATTGTCTCTCAATGTTTTCGCTCAGTGTAACGACACGAATGCCTGCATTTATCTTTGTATCCGCAACCGGGACGTGCTTTATTATGCCGTTTGAGCCATGGCTAAGAGACTGAGCCCAAGGCGAAGGCGAAGGCGAAGGCATTAAAATTGTAACAAGCAAAGCGAAAATGAACAGCAAACCAAAGTAAGAGTTTGGAATGGGGATTGGAACTGGGAATGCGTTGGAAATTGAAATTGGGAAATGGGAAATGTTAATGATAAAGGGAAGTTCGAAATCGGTGCAGGTAGAGGAGAAGCAGAGGAGAGCAGAGTAGAGGGGAAGCGAGGAGAAGACAGTCGTTTGGGACAGGTTGACACACTTGCCACGGCAAACAGACGCAATCGGTAAACGTCCTTAATACAATGCGCCATTGTTTGTTGGACACTTTTTCCGGATATAGTAGAGTCGCACACACACACACACACATACACACACATATAATCAGTTCGTAGAAAACGCATTTCCCACACTTTTCACTGTCCGCTTCTCTGTCTGTCTTTCTGTCCTGCCCACGCTGTCAAATTCAATTCCCGTCAATCTTCGATCTCGATTTGTTTCTTCTTCTACTGTTTTTATATGTTTTTCTAGTTTATTTTATTTATTTTTTATACTTTTTTCATTTGCTGCCTCATTCTGTAAGCTTCATTGTAACAAATTAGCTTGATTCACATTTTGACATTGCTTGTATTTCTTGATGCGATGATTTGACAGTTTCTTGGTTTCTCCGTACCGAAATACGTCCGTCTTTCCGTCTTCCCGTCTCCCCTTTTCCCCACTCTACCCCCCACTCCCCCACGTAACAGCTTCCGATCTTCTGGATCGACGAGTTCAACAAGTCATGCATATAAATTGCCATACACTGCGATGAAAGTTGTTTGTCACATCATATCGAATGCCCCCAACGTTTACACGTATTGCCAGCCCTGACCCCCTTAATGTACCAACTTCTGTCTCTTCTTCTGCTTTTGATCGGCAGAAATTATAGCACAGTCTTCGGAGTTCTGTTCTCCTGACTCTGGAGTGTCTTAGCAAGTTCCTGTCTCCAGTTTTGCTCTAAGAAAATTCGTTTTATATTTTTAAAATGGAATTTTAGGATAAAGCTTGTTAGTTTCCCAGTTATTTTAAAACTGGCCAGCTTTAAAAATAATTTTTAATCGACTTCAACTTTGTAGCTCTTTCGGTTTTGGCACTTTGATGTTTGCCATATAATTTACTGCTAAAGACTTGAAGTATATTGGAAAACAGTTAATTAGTCAAGACTTTGGTAGTTGTTTTGGGTACTTCCTTTTCTTTTGGGACTGTCCCTTGACTGCACAGTCGGCAACTATCAAAACACCAGAAGTCTGTGATCTATATAGAGACAATGGTTGAGGTGCGTAACGAAAATTGTTTTGATTTCTATTTGAAATTTGTTTTACCAAAATACATTTGAGTATGGCCGAAGTAATTGGGAAATGCATGAAATTAATATACTATATACATAAAGAAGTATGCGAACAATACTCAGAGAGGTAAAGGGAGAGGGAGAGGTAAAGACGAGGGTTGGGAAAGGCCACAGGAAGTCAAAAGTGTCGAGCAGCAGGACAGTGGGACAGTGGGACAGTGGGACTGAGGTACGCTCAATGTCGTTGTCGATCAGTAGAACGAGGCGGAAACGCGGCTAATTTGTGCCCCTGGTACTGTTGGTACCCCCGCCCCTAGTCGAGACTCGGAGCTACTGTTCCTGTTCCTGTGACCATACAATGTGGGTTCCTACTCAGTTAATTCTTTAGCGTTGCTCAGCTTGCTGTCAATGCGGCCTTTTCTGGCCCTGTGCGAAATTATTAATTTACGAGCTGTCAACAGTTATTGTTTGACGGCCTCGTGTTTACATCCACACACACACACACACACGCACACCCATATACACACACATATTTATATATAATTGAACAGATCGCAGCGGAGGTTTCTAACGTTGTTAATACCTTTGACAAATTCAGTTTCCATTCATTTCCCCCCTCATTCTGCCGCTCACGCTCCCGCTCCCTCGCTGCCTGTCGTACCCCTGGTTTTGAGCCAGCCCTGCGGCAGCGCTGACGAGCATCATCAAGCAATTATTCTCGATTAGCCAATATCATGATATTGACGCTTTTCTCCG
Source organism: Drosophila nigrodunni (assembly GCA_020829145.1). Lineage (NCBI taxonomy): Eukaryota > Metazoa > Arthropoda > Insecta > Diptera > Drosophilidae > Drosophila > Drosophila nigrodunni. The sequence continues at coordinate 14,808,849 of JACVCZ010000002.1, forward strand.
CCCGACGATCGTGCTGCTCTGCCTCTCCCCCTCTTCCTCCCCCCTCTCCGACTACCCCTACATCTCTGGGGCGTTGTTCTACGCAATTAACACCATGACTTGTTGTATTATTTGTTGTTTGATCCGGTCGCGTCTTAAATTAGCGGCTCGCTCGATCGCTCAGTGATCGCCAGCGTTCGATTTTGATCATTAGCGCGCTAATTAAATCAAGTGTTGAAAGTTTTGAAACGCGTCATTGTTTGGACAATGGCTGAGCAATTAGCTTGGGCCAATGCTCCGCCGATCACACTGGGATCACTGGTAAACTGCACACAAATTGATCACAGCAAACCAAGTTGTACTGAAATTATTATTATAACATGCAATTCTTGTTTATAACTTTGATTTTCCAAGCGGCATTTAGTTTATGTTTTCTTAAATTGAAAAATTTATATTAAATTGGCAATTTTTGATTTTAGTTCTATGTAAACACAAATAAATGTTTTCAAAATTCTTTATAGAAAAGAACTCTTCTCCATTTAAATTTCGAGCATTTTCTGAGCTATATTTGATTGTTGCCTCGTTTCTGACTTATTGTATTAGACATTTCGAAGAGGGCTTAAAGCAAATGGGCAACTAGTTCGTAATATTAGCTAGATGTGCCAAGCAGTATAACGATAGCTAAAGTTATCACTAACTGGGTTTATGTTTAATACATTATTTCTAACCAAAATGTTTAAATTTTAGTGAATTTTTGGGCTACATTGCTGAATTTATAGCAAGAGTTTCGTTGTGTGATGAATATTTTATACATCAGAGGGACAGCATTTGTAGTAGATTCGAATTGACTATGTAACTAAATACTTACTTATATATTTACTTATATTTCTGATATAATACTACTTCTACTACTACAGCATTTCATAATTTGTATTAAATAAATTGAGTTGTCTGTACAAATTCATTTAATTATTTATTTATTAACCCAAACTAAAAGCAATCGCGAGTATTAACCAAATATGTAGAAATAAAATTAAAATTAATGACTATAAAAAGAGTAAATTATAAAAATGTATTTTAATTGAAAGTATTAAAAAAAAATTGTTAAATAAATTGATCAATTGATTAATTAATTAATCTGGCCGAAAAAAGTAAATAAATTTATGCAACATTTGTTGCAAGAATGGAGAAAAAATAAAAATATGACAAATTATGGTAAAATAAAACTTCAGAAGAATAAAAAATCATTTAAATATTATAAGAAACCTATTTAATATAAGTATTAGCTGAGTTTAAGCCTAATCAAATGCTTATGTAACAGTTTAATATTTATAAATTATTATGTTTTTGTAACTATGCAAAAGTTTAACAACAAGCTATTGGTTAATTTAGTTTTAAGACAAAATTAAGAGTTAGCATAAGTGGGAAAATATAATTTGATAAAAGGCAAAGATTGATTGATAGATGAATTAAGATAGAGTGGGAGAGTGTGGGAGAGTAAATCGGTGGGAGAGAGAGGGAGCGAGAGAGAGAGAGAGTGAGACAGATAGAGAAAGAGGGTGAGCGTGTGAAAAAAATAATTAAAACTTGTAACTTTTGTGTGAGATAACAGATAACAGTTGTCAGTTCTCAGTTCTTAGTTCTCAGCTGTGAGTTGTCCTTTGGCTAGTGCTGTCTGCGCTTCGGCTGATCCAAATAGAGATCAAACCGCTTGCCAGGGCTGCCACCTAATCTGTTCCAAGTAACATAAGGCCCGCGATGATCACGTGCTTAGGACTTATCGTATTAAGTCCCCGGACTAATCCATTTGGTTGCCCTGCGGATTTGGCACTGATCTGCGCATGTTTGGACCTGAAATGCTAAAACCTAAAACTGACGACTTTGCTGATAAAGACAGTGACTATGACGACAATTTGGATGACAAGTGCGATGAGCATAATGATCATAATGATGATAACAATGATGATGATTGTAAAGACGGCCCTTTAAGCTGCTGGGCAAACGCTGAAAGCTGAAAGAGCAAAAGCCAAAGACAAATATGCGTTGAGATGACTTGGCTGTGGAGGGCACAGGTGCCACTTGCTGCTTTTGGGCAGCACAGTGGGCCAAAGGGGTGCACAGTGGGGCAAATTGGCACAAGGATTTCAGGGGACAGATTCCAATTGTTTAAACATTTTTTTTGTTTTTTGCAACTCTGGTCGAGTTGACACGACTCGACTTGACACGACTTGACTCGACTTGCCGCGACTCGCCGACTTGTTATGCGCCACTCAACGCGACGCAATTGTCCTTGTTTTTCGCATTTTTTGTTGCTCTCATCTCCAACATTTCGCCGAGGAGCACTACACAGCTCCTCGAGTGGTTCTCTAAATCTAAATGAGCAATTCATGTTGTTGGCAACCCTACTTAAGAGCGCACTCTCGCTCGCTCGCTCTCTCTCGCTGTTTGCCACTCGGTGTGCTCTCATTTCCACACACACACACACACACACACTCTTGGCGAAATTCGCATCCTTTATTCACGTTGCTGCTTCTTCTTTGTGTTATTGTCGCTGGCAGCGCCTTCTTTGTAGTCACAGTACACACACTCACACACACACAACATCATTATGATGCTCATTATTATTATTTTGATTTTTTTGTATTATACATTTTTATTGTACTTGTGTTTTTTAATAATAAACTGACTTGACTTTTGTTGCTGCACTCGCACTCGCACTCACACACATGCGTACAAAAAAAAGGCCGTCATTATTGTGTGTGCACTCCCACCCCTAGTCCACAGCACCCTCCGCACCCTCCGCCCCCTACACCACCTTCAACAGCCCACAATACCGGCATCTTCAACTCAACATAGACCCAGCGGTAGACCTGCCCTGGCACGCCCCGTTTCGCGCAGCCGCCCACTTGTCCTGTTGGTTGGCTGCACAGTGGTACGATTAGCACAATTAGTGCACACTTATTTACTTCATCAATCATATTAGTTTCCAGTCCAGTTAAAAGGTAGTTCAATACCCTATAAAACGAAAGTAGTTAGGAGAAGGCACGACTATAGCACACCCTCTTATTTTACAGACAATGAACTATCATTTTGTCTTTTAAAATGCTATAGAATTAGGTGTGTTTTAGATGCATGAATGTGAAGATTTTGAAACTATAAACACTTAATTAGGCCAAATTTAATTAGGTTACATTCGGGATTCAATACCAAACTAAATCAACTGTTTCAACATTTTTTTCAGCTCACAATTAATTTATTTTGGTCTTTCTAAAATTTGTGATTATTTTTTTAACATTTGTAAATATATTTCATAATTATTTTCCTATATCCCCTGACATTTCCTTTAATCACAGGCTGAAAAGAATTTTCCTGGATCAGCTTCCTGGTTGATTTATCTTGATGGACCTCTGATCGCTCACATTTAATTTGTTAATATTTAATGTTTCACTCTCTCAGTTAGTCTCAAATGTGTTTTTAAGTTGGTTAAAGAAACAAACGCCTATTTTAATTAAAAGTCGTATAAAAAAAAATATTTTTTTGCTATCTGTAATTTATGATTAAATTATTTAATTTATATATTCTTGTTGACGCTTGTATTTTTGTCTAATTTGCTACCATTGTGCGCTGGAAGACAGTTGTGTCCTCACACACACACACACACACACACCACTACCACCTCCACCTCCACCCCCAGCCCCACCCACTGCCTTACACATAGACAAATCGGGTGCGGTTTTTACACTCGAAATATTCAATTACGCTGCGGGTGGTCGCCGTTTACGGGTCGGAGCAGTTACGGGTTGTCCTCCTGTTTATTGCCAGTCTTCAGACCCGTAACACCCTACCCCCTCCACCCCCCACACACACACACTCCAACGGCTTGCAGAGTACGTGTGGAGTCTGTTGTGCCGCTCGCTGACTCTGTTGACACTTGAGCTCAGGCGGTGGTATTTAATATGCGGCTCAACATTCTTTTCATTTCATTTCGCTTTTTATTATATACATACGTATTACGTATGGAGATATATATCGAAATTGTATTTTTTTTCTTTGCTGCAAAATGAGCCAACTAAAAAGGGCTGCGAAAATGAAAATCGCCGACGACAACGTCAAGTGTCAAAGTCGAGGATTGTTCTTTGAGTCGGCTTTGATGATGTGATTTGCTATCCAGGCAGCCCAAAGGGAAGTGTAGTGGGGTTGGTGTAGTGGTAGGAGCAGGAGTAGGGAGTTAGCAGGAGCGGGTCATGTTGATGGGGTCCAACTCAGTTCAGAGATTGCCTCAGCTGAGTGAAGTGATAAGGCAAAGTGCGCGGCAAACTTCCTGCTGATTGCTTAATTGACAAAGAGCATATGCGATGCATGAATGAATAAACGAGTATGAATACACACACACACACACACTCACACTCATACGCCCGTACACTCATACACTCATTCTGTCATTGTTGGTGGTCATAAGCCGGTAGCTATTGGAGCTGCTGTTCCTCTTGTTATGTGGACTACGCATGGGCGTTCAAAACGCTGAAAATGCATTAAGCAAAGCGACACAAGAGGAGTCAAATTCAACAGGGTGCAGATGGGGCTAGGGGGCAGTGGAGTAGAGGTGAGTTGCTGCCCCTCCTGTGGCATAAAACTCTGTACCTTTTGGGACAGACGGTTGACCGTACACTGTCAAAAAAGTGGCAGTAGATGTCAGTAAACTCGAGACCACTTTAAGTAGCTACAAAGCTAATTTATTTATTCTTCGGCCAGTCTACTGTTCGTCAGTTACTTTTGTTTCTGTCAGTGTAGCTGTTGCTGCTGCTGCGCCAAAGATTAAAATCTAAAAACTGTCAATTAGAGCACACATTTTTCCTCATCAAAACTCAAGTAACAACAACTCGGAGTTGGAGTCAAAGTCGTTGCTGGAGACGGCAACGGAGAAGCGAAAGGGAAAGGATAGCTGACGGGGCATGTGGACGGAAACGGAGACATGGTCAGGCCCAGAGACAGCGATTGAGACAGAAACACAACTCGAGTTGGGGGCAAATAAAAAAAAAAGAAGGAAAAAAAAAACTTAAGCTGCGTCCATCAATGTGACGCTGACGGCAATGGCGTCCCACGTTGCACGTTGCCACATCGGCATCGGCATCGCCATCGCTGTTTTGTTGTCCAGTGTCCGACTCTGGACCACACTAAGTCGCTGGACGCGTCGTCGTGGTCGTCAGGCATTTGGAATTCATTGACATATTTCTTTTATTTTCATTTATATATTTATATGCTACAAATACAAATACAAACATAAATACAAATACAAATACAAATACAAGTATACAAATCTTTTTGTTTCTCATTCTTTCATTTGTTGCTGCTACTTGAGCACAGTGTTGTCATTCTATCTATCTATCTATCTATCTATCTATCTATCTATCTATCTATCTATCTATCTATCTATCTATCTATCTATCTATCTATCTATCTATCTATCTATCTATCTATCTATCTATCTATCTATCTATCTATCTATCTATCTATCTATCTATCTATCTATCTATCTATCTATCTATCTATCTATCTATCTATCTATCTATCTATCTATCTATCTATCTATCTATCTATCTATCTATCTATCTATCTATCTATCTATCTATCTATCTATCTATCTATCTATCTATCTATCTATCTATCTATCTATCTATCTATCTATCTATCTATCTATCTATCTATCTATCTATCTATCTATCTATCTATCTATCTATCTATCTATCTATCTATCTATCTATCTATCTATCTATCTATCTATCTATCTATCTATCTATCTATCTATCTATCTATCTATCTATCTATCTATCTATCTATCTATCTATCTATCTTAAAGTAATTTAGTTTCGTATTTTTAAAACTAGCTGGAAAATGGCTGCTTTGCCAGCAGTTTACTTGTGTCGCATTCGATATTTTTTTAATACACTTCCAGTTGAGCTTTGGGTCGCAGCGCAGGTTTTGAATTACATTGCACCCACCCAGATTGAAAGCGAGTACGACTGCGAACACGAATACAATACGAGTATGTACTCGACTACAAGTAAATACACATTTATTTAGTTCGATCTGCCGACAACTCAAGTAAAACTAGCTGAAAGGGCTGGCGTTGTGCGAGTCGACTGATAAAGACCGCGTAGTTTTAATGGGACACTTCATTTGGTATTAATGGAGATCATTAAATATTTTGGAATACTAAATTATTTAGATATAGTTATAAGTTTATCATATATTAAATCAATCTATATTCATGATATGTGAATATAAATTTTCTGTTTGAAGGTTAAACCTATTTTGTAGGTTAACCTCTAAAAACCGCTGATATGTGAACAAATGAACATTGAGTTATCGATTAATAGACTGTAACTAATAAAGAATATATTTATTGTGTATACCAGGCCTCTTTCTGGCAAACCCCATACACCCACTTCTCTCTTCTTGCATACAGGGTCTAAAAAGCAGCAAGAAAACGCAACCAAGCAAGCAACCAAACAACCAACCAACATCAACGTCAACGTCAACATCTTGGTCTTCTTTCCCTGCTTCTTGGTCTCCATCTTGGTCTTGGTCTTCGGTCTCGGGTTCGCCTCTGGGAGGGCAGACAATGAGAGGAAGAGCTTAAAAATAATACCTTGGCCGCTTATGTTGGCGTTTTTCTTGGCCGTAGTTACACCAACATTATTACAAGAGACGCCCCCTGCAATGGCAACCCGCTTGAACCCCCTTCAGTCACCTTACATCCCCTTTACATCCCCCTCCAGCCAACCAGCCAACCAACCAACCAACCAACCAACATCTGACTATCTATAGCTCCGTATTTGTATCTGTATCTGTATCTTTTGGTCCGTTGTCACCAGATACCCGTGGCCCAAGCGACCGCATTGCATGCCAAGTGTTAAAGCTGCAAGTGCTTCCTTTTCCTCTTCTCCTTTTCTTCTTCTCCTTCTTCTCCAACTTCAGGTGTAGCGTGCAGAGAGCAGAGCTAATTGGACGCTTAGTTCGTTGGGGATCGTTTTTAAGAATCAGTTTATTGATAAACAAAATGGCGGCATGCCACCAACTGGTTAGTGCCACAAAGTCAACTCACCCATAATTACATATACTCAACTTTAACCAACTCCCGATCTGCTGGGCATTATAATTAATTAACAAATTAATCTGATTTAGCTGACGAGTCAAACAAACTCGTTTCAAACTACCCTACGTTTTGACCTAAGAAAAGTCGGTGAAATATATACTATATATAAAAAAATTATATGGAAAATAGATTAATTTGTTAGTTAAGCTTGAATTTAATTGACTAAACTCAAATTTTGGCTTGTTCAACTCTTTCAAGCTCTTAATGCCTAGCCTAAAGAAAAAACAATTCAATTTAAATATTGTTTACTATAAAAAAAATATAATAATGTATATAATTCTATACTTAAGGGTATTTTTAGGCATTAAATCTAAGTTTTACTTAAAAATATATTTAATTATATTTACCTAGTTAATCAAATTAAGCAGTATGGTTAAAAAATGCACTAAACATTATATAGAATATTTTGAAGTTGATTTGAAACCATTTTCATATTTTAAATTTAATTCATTATTCATTCAGTCATGGTTCAAAACTTAAATTTATAATAATTAATAACATTGTATAATATAATATAATATTTGTATAATTTTTTTTATTTTTCTTATGGCTATTTTTTTAATTTTCAAAATAATTTATTTATTTATGCTGCTACATTTATGAAATAATTCCTAATGGTTTACATATGCAACAGATTACTAAACTTTACACATTTTAAATTTAATAAATTTTAGACTTTGCTGTAAAAAATGGAATTTAAATAATTATTCCGTTCATTAAAAAAATCTAAAGACAATTCCCAAACGCACGACTGTTTAAAGCAATTAAAATAGTAAAAGAATTTTGAAAGCCGTTCAAATAATTTTAGTTGTAATTTGTTTTACATCCAGCAATCAGTTTCGTGACGTCAGCAAAAACACAAATCGTAGTATAAACAATGAGTGTGTTGTCTCGGGGTTTGTACAACTAACAAGTAATAATATTTTTGAAACTAATGATCGCAGTTTTAATTGACTTTATCAGTGCCCTTGAAATGATTACGAGATTTCGTTGAAGCTTCTGTGGTGATTGTGAGCGGATCGTGAGTAACAAGTGTTGGTGTTAATAGTTCAATCATTCACGATCAAATTACACATTTCGATGGAATCCCTAATGGATCAGGCGAGAACAATAGAACGGCAGCTACTTGATTAGCCAGCAACCGTCTCTCTCTCTCTCTCTCTCTCCCCTCTCTCTCTGCTTTACTCGATCAATTTTCAAGTCTCTGACAATCAACACCTCGATCGCAAAGTTTGGCTGGCGGTATAAACTGATCTCGGCTTGGACGCGTCCCTGCCTGTCTCAGCCTGTGCCTGCTTGTTTCGGCCTGTCCCAAAACTGTGCCTTGTGCTGATAGTTCCAATTTCTTTTGCGCCTCCGTTGACGTACTCAGTTCAGAGGCCTGACAGGGTCTTTGCCTGGCTGTCAATCAAACGATCGGCTTTCAAAAATGCACTCAACTCATCTGCTCATTGCCCATTTTCTATTGTTTAAATGTTTTGTGTTTTGTGTGTTGTGTTTGCTGTGTTTGTTGTGCTGTTTTGTGTGCTGCCTGATGGCGACACGATCGCTGTTGATGATATTGCCGGTGCTGGGTTATGCCAGTCGACTATTTAATAGGTGCACGAGACGCTGATATTGCCATTGTTTATCGATATGGAGGCAAAGCCAAGCCAAGCCATTTTGCCATTGACATTTCTCACTTGGGCGCGATTAGAGATCTCTTTCGATCTCTCGATCTCTCGAATACGAAACGCGTCAACAGCAAACAAAGAGACTGAAAAAAGACCATCAAAATGGGCCAAACATTTCAATTAGGCAATATCTGGTAATTTAATATGCCAATACGCTATCTAGCCCTCTCACTCTAGCATTACTGCTGTCTCTCTCGCTGGATTTCTTTGCTCTTTTGACAAAATGGCGGTACGTTTGTGCCTCAACAATGGAGCTCGACTTTTGCTTTATTTAAAATTCATATCGATCACAAGTTTGGGGCCTAGTCTGTACTAAGCGAAATCCAATTGAGAACAGTAGACATACTTTATAGTCACATATGTCAAATCAGAGATTGGTAAGGAAGAAGAATATGTGTTGTCAAAGATTTCTATGCTAAAATCACACTTAATGCATTTGCTATGATTTCATATACCCCAAACAGCTTGAGTTCGGTTTAAACAGTTTTCAAAAGTTTCTTCCATGTTTCTAGTACAGCAAAAAGTTGCTGAATAACTAGAAATTTATTCACCAAAAACTAACAACTGCAAATGATATCAATGGTTTCAGCCCAGATACTGAAAAATTGCTCTAAAACTTGTGCTGAGTATAGAAAACAATTGATCCCTTAAAATAAGTCTATATGTTTAACCAAAAGCAGTCCAAGGGCTTTTACAGCCGGCTCGCTGTCCTTTAGCTTTTAACTCTAGTAGTTTTGCTTAACCATTTTGATTTGTTATCCTAAAACTCAGCTTGTTTTGACTTCATTAAAAGCCCACGCAGGCAGCTCTAATTCGATACATTTATCGATAAGTGGCTAAGCTGTCAATTAGACGCACTGTTATCAGTTGCCGTGATCTTAAAAATTGTGCACATATGTGTCGTCTGTGTATAATGATGATACTTATGGATGATACCAGGCTGCACTCCTCCCTTGCACAAACCCTAATCTTATCTTTAACCCCAGAATGAAAACAATTTCCAGTTAATATCTTTTCTCTTTGTCTCTGCTCCCCTGCTCCTCCCCTTCTCCACCATCGCTCGCTGTCTTGCTCTCTGTTTGGCTAATGCCAGCGCCTAGCAACATAATGCAAAATCCAAGTTTGCGCAATGAATAATGCCTCACCTCTTGAATTAGTTACCCCGATCTAATCAGCCGACATACCTGGCATCGTTTGAACTACCTTCTAGTTGCCCAGGGTTGCCACAGAGCCTAATTGAGCATATGCCAATTAGCATAACACAAAGAGTCAACGTGCGTGTGTGTGTGTGTGTGTGCGAGCAAGAGATGCAAAGAGGCAGAAAGGCAGCGGAGAGAGCGAGAGAGAGAGTAGATGCTTATCGAAGTAAAGGCCAGTTGCAGTGTTGTCAGCACTTTGTGATTTTAAACAGCTAATTGATTATAAAAAAAATATAGCTAAAAATAAAAATATACAACATGTAAAATAAAACCAATTAATGTAGTTTAATATTTTTTAATTATCTTACGATATTATTATTATTAAATTATGAGACAAATTTTAAGAAGGTAAAAAAAATCAGACACACAAAATGTTCTAGTTTACGTATTTTTTGCTTTAATTTAATTATAAGTTTTAATAAAATGTTTTTCGATTTAGGAAACTAAATTCAGTAGCTCCATAGATCATTGTATTAAGGAGTTAAAAAAAAAAAAAAAAAAATTTATAAGTTTAAACGTAAAAACAAAAAAAAACTTAAATCTTCTAATAATTATATTTCACTTATATTTTTTAGCATTATTTTTTTTTTATATGCATATACCTTATTTCTTGAAGACCTACTTAAAGGGACTTTAATACATGCAATAAATTACATGTTAATAGATTAGAGAGCTGTTGAAGTTTTACTTAAAAAATGGCCAGCTTTTAAAATAAGATATAAATATTTTACTTATCCATAAAACTCCACTTTGACATCAAAATACGTAGATTAAATAATTTAAATTTAACATAAGATGTACATTTTAGAATACTATACTATTTTTTAATAAAAAGAAACTGCTTTAAAATATATTAGAACCATAAACAAGTATTTTAACTTACTTTAAGCTATTTTTGTTTTTTTTTTAAATAAATATTTTGAATTATTTATTAAAAAAATTGTATAAACTTTTTATTCAGTACTTTCAAAAGAGGCTTATTAACCAAGTATGTCTTTTTCCAAGTGTAGTTCTAAGCGTACCCCAGCATGTCTCTCAGTGTACCTCATAGAAACACAATTCTAGCTTTAAATTGGCTAGAATGTTAGCACTGTGGCGTTGGTCATTACTTCATCAGGATGTGCTCATAATCAACGTTTATCGACAGTGCAGGACAAATGCTCATTTGCGTTTGTTTTTGATTCAGAACTCAGAACTCTGAACTCTGAATGGTGAATTGTGGATTGTGGATTGCTGGTTTGTTGCTTCTAGGCTGTGGGTTGTGGGCTGTGTTGCTTGTGTTGCTTGTGTTGCTTGTGGGTTGCTGCCAGTTGGTTACTGACTGGATTTTAAACTACCCCCGCGGGCGGGCTGATCTCTCAACTCGTCGATGTCGTCGCCTGATTATAAGTGCGAGTGACTGCTTGACTACCAGACTTGGTTTCCATTCGACACACACACACACACACACACCTTTAAGCTTTCATTCACTGAACTTCATTTCCTTTTTTTTATTTTGCTGTTTTCCTTTTTTTGTCTCTCGTCTTTTAACTGTATTGTTTTTGTGCTCTACTGTTGTTGCTGCGCCTCGGGCTGCTCTTCTGCATTTAATTAATTTAAAAGCGTGTGGATAATACCCTGACATTTGCAATGAAAAGTCAAATGAATTGAGAACTCAAAATGTTAATGCTTAAAAGCAAATACACAAACACACACAAACACACACACACACACTCGCACAACAAACAACTACTATTTATAATGACAGGTAGCAAATTGGAGGACAGCACTTGGAAGTTGCCTTCTCCCTCTTCTTGTTGTTATTTTTATGCAACAAATTACAGAAATTAAATCAACAACTAAAACAAAAAAAAAGCAAACAACACACAGCTTATTTAAACTAATAACAACATGAACAACAAGTGAGTCTTTGAAAAATTAACAGCTGAAAAAAGCTGAAAACTGACAACTGTCAACTGAAAATTTGATTTCGGTGTCATCTTTGACTGGAAAAAATAATACAACTTGACAACGATTTTACGGATATATATAAATATATATACATGCAAATAAACATATTTTTATAAGTAGCTTAGACTTAGGCCTTAGCAGATCTAGGTCTAACTTTAATATTTATACTAAATCCAACCTGTTTGCGAATTCCGCAACAAATTTCATTTGACATTTTCGCTTGGTTGGAATTCTTGATTTTGCAAGTACACAAATTAACTCAAGTTCAATTGCGATTTGTTTACATAGCATTTAAGTACACTCATAGCATAGAAAATTAAAATAATAACTGAGGCTTTGTATATAATAATTAAAAAGTTAGTTATGTCAACTGATTTAAGTTTATAATGTTTAATGAGAGTGGAATAAATAAATACAAAATATAAATAACTTAAAACAAGCAGCGTTAGTGTTTAAAATTATAAAAATGCATTTAAAAATATAAAAATATGGCTTATGTTTTATTTTTTATGTTTAAAAAATTAATTACATAAAGGGCAATTGCATTAACTTGATTTATATAAAGAAATATAATCAAAATATAATTCATTTTTTATTAAAATATGTTAAGCTCGTGTACTCTAACCTTCTGCTTATTCCAGTCATTTTGAAAACCAAAATATTTGAAGTTTAAGAATTATTTAAACATTTTCTTAGTTTTCCAAACCAATTAAAGCACTTCATTAAATAACTCTATAGTTTGCTTAAAAACTTTATCAGCGCATTTCATTTTTAAAGTAACCCTTAAAGTCACTACACTTAGTTCATCTCGTTTTATTTTTCTTTTATGCCACTTTTTAAATCTGCAAAATGAATAAAAAAAAAAAACCTTTCAACACTGCAATCAAACAACCAGTAACTAGTAAATGTTTATTAAAACATAAATAATTAAAACATATTCGCATACATAAAAAAATGTTTGAAAATATAAATTTAAAAAAAAATATGTAAAGCGTTGGGATTGTGGCATAAGCTGCGTTATGAATGGAATGGAATGGAATCATGCAAAACTTACAGTTCACAGTAGTGTGAATAGTTTTGGGACCTTAATCAGACAACATTTAATACGCAGGGCGGTCAAAACGGTAGCCCTGGTAACTGGAACAATGTAGATGCAGATGCTATTGCAGATGCATGCACAACACACAGATGCAGATGCAGATACAGATACAGATACGGATAAGGAGTGAGAGATGTAGATACAGTTGGGAATGTGTGTAGTGGGGTGTGTGTGTGTGTGTGTGTGTGTGTGTGAATGTGGACGCGTGTGTCCATACTAGCTATAGATTTGGATGTGGAGTTGAGGACAAAGTCAGGCACTCGGAGCTGTGATATCAATGCTTGTTAGTTAGTTAGTTCGTTATCTGCTGGCTGGCCATAGAACAAGCTGCCTACGTTCCTTACCTCCTCTGCTTTCCCTTCCTCTCTCCCTCTCCCCCTCCATTCCTTCCCTACCTACCCCTACAAACCCTGTGAGTTTTATGTATTTGCTACTACGTACGGTCGGGACGTGAGGGTTAGAGACACGTTGCTGCTTATGTACGCCGTTACACTCGTACAGTGTGCGCTCCCTGCCATGAACGAGGCAGCTTTCTGTTTCGGGTACCGATTGGGGTTCGTGCACGGGTTCGGGTTAGGTGGCAATGGGGCGTGATTGGCGTTGGCTGCTTTGGGTAAATGAAAAGAAAAATTGCCAGCAAATGAAGACAAAAAAAAAAAGCGAAAAAAAGAGAAAAGAAAAAAGAAAATCTAAAAGAAAAAAAGTAAAAGAAAAGTAAAAGAAGGCAAAGCGTACACATGCCAAAGAAAAATTCTTGGAAATAAGCAGCGACAGAGAGAAGCAGACGCAGAAGCAGAAGAAGAAGCGGCAGAAAAAACGAAAACTGCTAAAAGAAAAAGAGAGAAATATCCTTGGTTTGGGGTTGCCTACAAGCCCCCACCCCAGAAACCCCTCCCCCTGCACCCACTCCTCCTGCGCCCAGCAAACAAATTTGAAGAAGAAAATTGTGACTTTGAAGTGCGAGGCAAAACGTTGAAGGTGGCACAGAGGGGGAGGGGGTGAATCGATCGGGTAACGGTAAGGCATGGGGAGGGGAGGGGCACACAATGTTAATGTAAGCAACGCAAAGGCTATATGTACTGCCACACAAACACACACACGCACACAGAGAGAGCCACATGCACAGCCAAACCACACACAGACAAGCGGCAGTACGTTTGTCTCGCTCGCACGCGTGCTCTACGTTGGGCAACAACAACTGCAATGGCGACAATTTAACGCTTGCGTCGACTTCGACGCCGACGTCGACGTTTGGCAACGCCCCACGACTGTGCGAGCGAGCAGCTGTTAGCGGTGCGAGCAGTGCAGCGTATGGCTCACATGTGGAACGTGTGACTGTGGGACGTGTGACTGGTATGTGGAATGCAACACTGGGAACAGTTTGCATGCGTACGTTTTGTGGACACTGTTCGGTGGTGGCAGTTGTTGTTGTTGTTGCTGCTGTTGAATTTATTTTTCTGTCGCTTTTTTGTCAGCTCATTTTCTTTGTTGTGCGTGTGTTAAAAACTGAAATTTATGCAATGCCAACGACAACGACAACGTCAACGACGACGTTGAGTTGCCAGTTTCAAATAAAAACAAAAAATCAAAGAGCGTGAGAGCAAGAGGGAGGGAAGGCAGGGAAAGAGCGCGAGAGCGAGAGCGAGAGAACTGCATTATTTATCGCATTTATCGAAGAGTCATTTAAATATGTATTTAAAAAACAATAATGCCTGACTGCCAGCTGTTGTTGTTTCTGTTATTGTAAAAATAGCAGAGCAGCAATCAAAGAAAAAAAAATATAAGAAAATAAAAAAGAAACGTCGAATAAATATTTCAACTTAAATCTCACGCTTTATATGCATACTTATCGTATGTGGATATAATATATTATTATTTAAGCGAATTTCGTTAACGATTCGCCTTTGTCGTGGCCATTTTTCAATACAAGTAGCACATTCCAAAAAATTTAATGCTACATTTTGTGGTCTTAGCGCACAAAAACACACACAAGCACACACATGAACACACACAGCACTCAGCACACAGCACACACACTCACATAGATTTTTATGGGCATTTTTTGAAAACATTTTTTATACTAATTAATCAAATTAAGCTGAGCCTTTTGTTAGGCGACTTTGCAGACTGGAATCACCCAAAAAAAAAAATCAGAAAAAAAACACGAAATTATAAAAGACTTTTGTTGATTTTTCTTCCGTTTTCAGTTTTCAGTATTTCAACTGGCACAACTTTATCAACATAATAACAATTTAATAGAAATCGTTGCTATTCGAACTTAATCAAAAAAAAACACTAAAATAAATGTGTGACTTTTTCAGTATTAAGTTAGTATTTTTTTTTAAAGAACTTTGGCTCGAAAGGTGCAACGAAAAGCTAATTAATTGATAGCTTGATAAATGTTTTTTCGTCTCCATCGTTTTCCATTTATTATTTCAACTCTTTTCAGCGCAGTCTTTCAAAACGTTTGACCTCACAGAATTTTATTTTCATATTTTTATTATTTATTTACTTTTTTCTTGCGGCTCTACGGCTCCTGCGTGTCAAATTTATCAGGCTAAGTGACAAAAGAAAACAAAGATTCAACGATTGGCTAACAGTGGAAAAAAAATCACAAATCTTTATAATATAAATATAATAATTCATACATTTTTTTAGCAAATTTACAATGCCAGCCAAGTGACAATTAATCAATTAGACAAACGTGCACAAAATTTCACCAAAGACTGAATTTATGTTTAGCATAAGTTGAGAATTAATAAGATATTTATTTTTTATTTTTTGGCAGCCCTTTAATGGCGGGCAACTTCAAAAGCGAATTGAGTGGAGTTGGGGACTGGGGGCTGGGGTGAGTGGAACTTACGTGCTAGAAATCATAATAAACACACACGCCGCACATTATCAGCAAAGTGCAGCGGCGGCAGCGACAGCGACAGCAGCGATGGCAGCGACGTTGGCAGAGCCGATTGTCCATTAGCAGAAGCCAAGAATTAACTTGATAAATAAAATGCCAAAAAGGCAGAACAGCGTGAATGATGAAAACCGAAACGAACGAGGGCAAAGGCTGCAAGTCGGTGTGGGAAGGGGCGTAGCGAAAGGGGGGCGGCAAAGGCAACGGCAACCGGCAGCAGCCAAAAACGCACACGTGTCGCTAGTCAAATCGGTAAGCGGCAACCACCAGCAACAACAACAACAGCAATTTCTAAGAGCAAACAAATAATTTTAGAGTAAATTGTAGACGAATATTGAATGCACTTTTTCTGCAAATGTGGAAAAATTAAACTTAAAATATTAACAAATAATTAAATTTATTATTATTAACTGTTGTGAACAATTTATGAAACTATTCACTTAAATTTTCTATGCCTAAACTAAGGACTTAATTTTTAAATAAAGAATTTACAACTTAAGCAGTTTGACTCCACAGTTAAATATTTATGGAAATTAAAAAATATATTACACTGTATAATTTAAAACTCATAAATTAATATACTTGAAATACACAGTCTGGGGCTACCCAGTTTAAAATAAACTGCAAAACAAAAAGTCTGTTATTATTTATTTTAGAAAATTAGCATTTATTTATACAAAAATCTGATTAAAATATTTAATGTGCGTAATATAATTGTTCTTAACATTTAGAGCACACAAAATTATTAATTTTTAACGACATGAAGATTGAAATTGCTGTCAAACAATATTAAATTTAATTAAACTTGTATTTAAAGTCATAATTTAATAATGATAAATAAAAGTTAGAAATTAAAATCGTTGTAAAAAATATAAATCGAATTTTTAAGTATTAGAAGTATTTAAGTTTTTATTATTAACACTTTGTTTTAATACAAAAAATTAAGCTTGGTAGATTTGTACCTATAAACAGTTAAAATAATATTATTCAAATAAATAGGTTTTAAATTCAACAACAAAATTATGAGAAGAGTCATCTCTTCCTTAAATAAATATTAAGAAGTGTTGCTATATTTAAATAAATAAGCCAAAAATTAGTCTAAGCAGTGTTATTATTTTTATTAATTTAAGTATAGCAATATGTTCCTTAAAAATAAATATTAAGTGCTAAGTAATCTTAAACACTAATGAAAAGTTATTTATTTAGTAATTATTTCATATTTTACTATTTTTACATAAAATATGTTATTAAAATTAATATTTTTAGTAGCAAACAAATATTAAGTCTCTGCCTTTATGCTAAATTATTTTTAATATTCACTGTGGTCAGTTACATAATTAAATCTGTTGCTCCGATTGACTCGTTAAGACACGAACTCATTATTTTGTTCATAACCGATCTAATCATAGATAACTAGCTTTATACCAGTTCACATATCTGGTTTGTTTTGATTTTTGTTTGCCTGTTGTACCAATTTCTCGTATGGTTCAATCTGATAATACTCCAAGAACGACGCCCACGAGATATATAACCAAATCAAAATAATGAGCTGGGCGTGTGGCTGGGAATTGAGTTTGGTTTATGCGTCTTTGATGCCGTCTATTTCCGTCTATTCATTGTTGTTGTTGTCGTCGTTTTTGTCGTCGTTGTTCCTTTGCTATATTTGGGGTTATATGGCGGTGAAAAGGCCTCAGGAAAGTCATCGCCCCGTTGCAGATTAAAAACAATTTCACCCGTCGAGCATCTCAATTTGCAGGCTTCCTCTTTCATCTACACTGACAAAAAAACATAATGTTGTAAGGCGTGTGGACTTGTAGTGTAAGATTTGATAAAAAAGCTTACTAAAAAATCAAAAGCATAAAATAAATCGATATTAAATATAAAATTATAGTTTCTTAGAAGTGTTTTTAGTCCCCAAACGAATTGTTGATGGAACACCTCGTTTTGAACAGTGCATTTCTATGCCAATTGCTTAGAATCGGGTGCCCAGTTTGAGCACCAGCAGTAGCGCTGGCGGTGGCGGTGGCGGTGTCAGCTGCCTCCCCAGGCCGCAATGCACTCGACGGCGAAGCCTCATAAATACCGAATTAGTTGGTAATTCTATAAGCAACACGCGCCCATTGATGGATTGGCTGCCAGTTTGCTTGCCACGTCTCTATTTTTTTTTCTTTTCTCTTTTTTTTTTTTTGTGCCTCAAGTTGGTTGTGGGCGCGTGCTAGATAATAAAGAGGCACGAGCGTCAAATTGTATCTGAGAGATACACGTTAATAGATTCGAATTCGCATTCAGTTTGGGATTGCCGATTGGCGATTGCCGCTTAGCGCGTGGCGCGTGCCACAAACGCGACAATTAGCCGCAAATGGCAAATGAATTTTCATTTTTCATTATCATAATTAATAGAAAGATGAAAGCTCTTAAACACACATACAACACACCCCCAAATACGGTAGGCAGAAGGAAGGCACACACACACACACACCTATGGCATGAAAAATGTAGTTAGAAGCCTTTAATTCAGCTACTAACTAAGACGTTTGTCCTTTGCATTGCTTGACTGGAACAAGAAATAATTTTAAGCTTTTGTATAACAAACAATTCACTCCATGAAACATATTAATAATAGTATATATATTCATTTCAATGGCTGAAATAATAAGCAATCAATATTGAAATTTGTCTGAAACTTGGATTAAATTGACTGCTGATGCTGATCAATGATGTGCCTGCTATGGTATCGTGCTAAAAACACTTTCGATTTAGTATAGAAAAAGAAATAAATTTGTTTAAAAAAGTAGACAAATAACTTTATTTAGAGCACATTTAATGAATCGTCAAGAAATTAAATCAAATGCAGTAATTATTAATTATTAATTTATATACAATACAATAGCCTGTTAACTTTAAGATGGACAACTAAACACAAGAGAATAAAGTATTTCATATAAAAACATTTTTTTTTTATCGACAGCAACTGAAAGCTGAGATACGAATTTAGGGTCTCGTATAATACGCGGTAAATTAAATTCAATTCAATTCAAATTAACATTCAAATATTTTCTTTTAGTTTAAATAGTATTATAGTATAGTATAGTATAGTATAGTATAGTATATAGTATAGTACAGTATAGTATAGTATAGTATAGTATAGTATAGTATACTATATATAGTATAGTATAGTATAGTATATAGTATAGTATAGTACATAGTATAGTACTTCTTAGCTAGACTAGATATTTCAAGGGATTGTTATCAAGGTTGATAATTCTGCCACTTATATTCTCTGTGTTGGTGTCAAGTAATGAGCAAAATTAAGAAAAGTAGTACCATTCGGCATACCCCTGCTGCCCATTTAATAGGTATACATAACTAAAAAACTTAAAATAAATCCACAATCGCACATATTTATACAACACTTTATATACGCGCTGTGAGGCGTGGCAACTGCGACTGCGACTGGGACTGCGACTCTTTATGAGCTGAATTAATGGTTTTTGATGATGATGGCCGCCGGACTCGTTGACGCGCCTTGCCCTGCGGCACAGACCAAGCTACTTTTCAGGAGTCGTCGCATGCCAGTAGCAGAAAGGAAGGAGGGAAGAAGGGAAGGCAGGAAAGCAGGAGGTAGAAGTGGAAAGACAGAGAAACAGATCCGCGAATTCTGCAATCCACACAAAGATTCCAAAAGGCAAAAGACGACGACGCGTGCCCACGAATAGCTTTATGCGCGAAACACACAAAGACACACACACACACACACACAAACACACACGCACACACACACTTGTGTGTACACACACTTATGCCTCTTACTGTAGTTTTTATGGACAGCATCTGTTGACCTGCTCTTATTGGGTTTAAGCACAAAATACTCAGTGTCAATCGCTTTAGGTCTCTTTGTAGTGAATTGAACCGAGGATCATTTCAATTATTGATTTAAAAAATTAGTTTAATACATGATAGACTGTTTTAATTTAAATATAAAAACCCAAAGGCTGTCTACATTTTTATATTAAAAATATTTGCTGAGTGTCTAAATTTAAAATTAATTTAATTGAACTTGAAAATCATTTTTTTTTTTGCTAACCGAGCAAAATCGTAAAATCCTCTTACTACTCTGTTCATCGACTTGATTTAATTAACCAAATATGCTGTGCTTATTTAAAATTAATAAACCTAACACTGGCTATAAAATTAACTACAGAAGAATCCCTTTCCTTTTATAAATTAAAAAATATAAGTGAAAAATAATTTACTCTGAATTGCAATAGCTTTTGAAGCTCAAATTTAGACTTAACTAGCAGATTTTGTATTTCCGAAGTAGCAAGTTTTTTATGTTTGTCTTAATTATAACTGAAACGAAAATAAATAATTAAATTAAATTGGGGAAACGATACGACCAAAAAAGAATTTCAAATAACATATCATTGAATTCAAGGGAATTGCTTATTAATCTATTAGTTTTATATCTTTCAAGCAAACTTAAGTAAGTTAAGTCTCTATAAATTGAAAACAAAGACAAACTAAGACATATAAAAAGCTGTGTGCTAAGTTGCAGATCAATTAAAAAATAAAAATGTTTTAAGCCATCGTATTGTTGCTAAAAATAAGAAAATGCTGAAATCGAAAATAAAAGAAAACTCGATGAACTCCTCACTTAGCTCAAGTGCGAGCTGTGACGCTACAGGGTAGCATTCAGTCGATAACTCGAGTCAGTAGTGTCTTCAAAGGAAAGAAAATAACGAGTTTGTTTTTTTTTTTTAGTTTTTATATATATATTATTCATCTGATCATATTTTTTGTGAACTTTTTACAATTATTTTAGTTTATAATTAAAAAAAAGAATTAACCAGTTTTCTTAAACATAGCGTAATCCATATATATATATATATATATATATAAAATGTATATACATGTATATGTATGCACATACACACATATATACCCATACATATATGTATGTGTACATATAATGTAAATTAATATATATATTTATGCAGCATACACATAAATATATATAAATTACATATATATGTATATACATATATCTATATATTTTTGTATATATAGTAAATATAATTTATATATATTTACTTAAATATTATCAACTAATTTTTCTCGATTTCCGTGTGTGTTTTTTTTTTTTTATCATTTCTATTCACTTTTTTTAGTTTTGCTTAAAAGATATGCCAAAAAAAAAAATGCACTTATCGTTAGTTAATTGCTAGATGTTTTTTGTTGTTTCTATGTATAGCGTAATATCGTTCATGTGTGTGTGTGTGTGTGTGTGGGTGTATGTGTAGTACATGTGTGTTTGTGTGTGTGAGTGTGAGTGTTTTTCAAACAAAATAGATACGCTTAAATTACAATTAAATTGAACTTAAAACTAAACAAAAAAAAAATTAATTTAGGAAAAAAAAATTGTATTTGCTCATTGAACTAATCATATGTATATAAGTTTATATATACAAATATATATGCATATATGTGTGTGTGTGTGTGTGTGGGTGTGGGTGTGTTAATCTATGCGTGTATGTGAAAGTTGCAATATTAGAAACTGATTTTTATTTAATATTTATAAACTTTTCATTAGCATACATTATGTGAACATATACACACACATATATAAATTAAATATATATGCATACTTCTATGTGTATATGTATGTGTACACACATCTACATATATATATAAATATGTAAACGACTTACAATTAATATATGTTTTTTTTTTTGAAGTTTTTTCAAAAGATTCTCGACTTTTTGTTATTTGCTTTTAGTTTTTTGTTTTGTACAAGTTTAAAATTATTTATTTATAAATATTATTTTCGTTTTGGATTGTGGCATGTGGCATATACACATATGTATATACATATATTTGCAGTAAAATTCACTATATAAGTATATATATATATATATGTTTATATATAGTTTTTTATTCAGAGTTTTAGACGCTTAAGTGCTAATACTTTTGCTTCGAAGTTGCAATTGTTGCTTTGCTTTGAAAGTCTGAAATGTGAATTCATTTATTAGTTGTTCAAGTTTTTTTATTTGTTAATTATAATATTTACTATATTTCTGCATGTATATATATATAAATATTTGTTTTTATATAAAGACGACAAAATGATTCTTTGAACTTTTTAACTTTTGATGTCACAATGAAATGGATCTCAATTTAATTTATATTTTTTGTAAATTTTTTAATGAAATATTTGTTTTTTTTTTTAGTTTTTGCTGTAAGCTATGAAATGTTGTTCCTTTCTTTTTAATATTTTGTTTTTAGAACTGCGAATTATTTTTTTAATAAATTTATTACGTTTTATATATATATATATATATATTTATTAAAAATGTTTTTTGACTTTATTTTATTTATGATATGACGCGCTGTGTTGAAGATTTCTAAAATAAAAATCAAACTATTTTACAACACTTTAATAAAGTAACGAAAATTGTGTTCCCACAGCGCTAATCAGCTAAATCTATATATATTTTAATTATATATATAAATATTTTTTAGAACCACTTCCCAACTGTCGCCCAACCCGCCATAAAATGGTCTACATATTGCAATTTTTCTTTTTTTTTTTTTGTTTCCGTTTTCCTTTTTTCTTTTATTTAATTAATTTTTTTTTGTTCATTTTGTTACGATTTTTTCACACTTAAAATTTAGCATTTACGAGTTTTAACAAATTTCATCATGTTTTTAATTTCTTCTTTTTTTTTTGTTTTTGTTTGTTTATCACTCATTTTCTTCGTTGATCCTGATATATACATACATATATATATTTAAGCTTATCCATATATATATATATATATGTATCTGTATAGCATATCTGTAGTTATAATATATATTAATGCGTAAATGTAAAAAAAAAAAAAAAAATTATTAACTAGCATAAAAAAAACTTTAAGAGTTAAAAAAGTAATTTTATATATTTATATAAATTCCTTTAAATTTTTGTTTGTTTTTTTTTTGTTTAAATTTATAAGTGAATGCAGCGCCCGAGAAAGAGATAGTTAGGGTTGGAGAAACGGTTGCAAGGGGGGAGAGGGAGAGATATGTATGTGTAGAATCAGTTAGGTGTAGCTAACGTGGCTATGATCGTTATCGTTATCGTGATCATGATCGTGATCCTGTGCCAGATTCTGTTCCTGCTCCTGTGGATGCTGCTGCTGCTGCTGCTGCTGTGACGGTTGCTGCAACTGCTGCTGCTGCTGTAGCTGTAACTGCGGCTGCGGTGAGCGTCCGCTGCTGGCGCTGCTGCCGCCACTACCGCCGGAGCTGCTGCAGTATTGGAACAGCAGATTCTACACCATATTCGCGTACTTATCCTGCGGCGACATGTAGTCGAGACTGTTCTGTGAGAATGCCTGCGCCGAGACAGTACCCGTAAACGATGGCGACGGCGATAGACCGAAATTGGAGGCCGTATAGCCCGAATGACCCATATTATAGTTCACCTGATTCTGATTACTAAAGTACTCCATTTGTGAATAATAGCTAGGGGCTTGGGCGTAGTTATTGGGATATTGCTGGTACTGATTGTGCCAGAAATTGTATGAATCATGATTGGACATGTACGCCGAGTGGGCGGAATGATGTGCCGTTGCCGATTGCGCCGATTGGGCGGCATGGGCCGCAGCTGCCGCCGATTGCGGTGACATGGGCGTAATGGGCGGAGATGGTGTCGTAATGCTGCTGCTGCTATCCATGGGCGTTATATTGCCACCGGGTTGTAGCAGACGTGGATTGCTGCCAGCTGCTGTGCCATAAATGCTGTGATGATGATGCGCACCAGCGCCAATATCACCGCCAGCGTCCTTCAGTGTATCGTACGGTGAACGCAGTGCATCACCCGAAACGCCAACGCCGACGCCGACGCCAAGGCCCACACCAACGCCTAAGCTGCCGCTGACACCCACTCCGCCAACACCACCGCCCACACCGCCGCCAACACCACCGCCTCCACCGCCGCCGCCATAGCCGCCCGAGAGATGCTCCTTCTTGCACACAATGCTAACGGGACTAACCGATGTCGCTGGCGTCGGCAGCAGCGGTGATGAATTTTGATGCGCTGCGGTGACATTTAATGCAGCTGCCGCAGCCGCCGCTGAGATGTGCGAATGTGGATTTGCTGCACCGCCACCGCCATGGCTGCCGCTGCTGCTGCTGGGCGTCGAGCCACCGGCAGCACCGTTATTATTGTTATTGTTGTTGTTGTTGTTGTTGGCACCACCGTTGGCATTGAGGAAGGAACTGTGATGTGATTTTATCGACTGCGCTGCTGCGACGGCTGCTGCGCTGGCAGCCGCTGCTGCAGAGCTGCTTCCAGCGCTGTTGGCGTTGTTCGATGAACTTTGGCCGCTTTGTTTCTGGCTTGATTTGTTCGCACTGTTGTTGTTGTTGTTGTTGCTGTTGTTGTTGCTCGAACTGCTGTTGTTGTTGTTGCTGCTGCTGCTGTTGTTGTTATTGTTGCGGCCACCATTGGAGGAGCTGCTGCAACTGCCGCTGCCGCCGCTGGCATTTTTCGAGCTGCTCAAACTGTTTGATTGCTGCTGCTGCTGCAGCTGCTGGCGACACTTGGCGCGTCGGTTCTTGAACCACACCTGCAACATAGAGAGAAAGGAACATTAATTAGTTTAGTTGCAAGTTTAATTCAAATAAATTAAATTTGTGGCTTAAAAATGGTTTTAGTGGGAAGCCACTTAAAGCGGCTCTTAAAAATTAGATGAAGTGAAAAGTATTGAGACTTAAAGTCAATATTTAATAATAAATTCATGTATAGAAAATTATAGAAAATTCACCAAAATTATGTAACTTAAAAGGCAGCATAATAATGCAAAATTAATACATCTATAGTTTTAATTTCTAACTTATTGCATCACAAGTTAATTTAATCAATTGCATCACTCTATTAAAGCTTGTGCTCTTCTTCGTTCACACTCTCCTCTTCTTCTTCTTCTTCTTCTTACTCATCATTCTCCCGATCATGCACATACTCTTATACTTCTACTTCTACTTATATTCCAACAGCTGATTGAGTATAACCCTGTGATGCCTGGCCTACTACGCTTCCTTAAAGCCACTTCCTTAGATTTTTAATTTTCCTTACACTTTTCTTTTTTTTTTTTTATAATTGCTTGATTTTATTAAATATTTTAAAATTGTGTAAATTAAATAATTTCATTAAATGCTGCTCGAAACGATTTATTTAATTTAGCTTTTTTTAGTCAAAAGTATTTCACACCAATTCTGTTTGAGCTAAACTCGCTTTTAATTAGTGTTCACTTTAATAAATCAAATTTATTTTAAATTATACACAGCTAACATTCATTTGCATTAAAAATATTAAGCTGATTTATGAATTTATTAAATTAAACACACACTTGTTTCATTTTTAAATATTTTAAAGTGATAATTTTAAAAATACATAATAAAATCAATAGCTCAAGTATCGAGTAACAAATTGACACGTGCAAGTAACAATTATTTGCTTAGTCAAGTGTGTGTGCCACAAAAGTGGGCAAGTGTGTGTGTGTGTGTGTGCCTGTGGCCAACGGCTGCTGAATTTTCCCACATCAATTAGTTTTCTGGGCTGCCAATGAATAAATTATATGAGCTGTTTGCCAAGAGGGCGGTGCGGGTTAACCCAACACCCAACACCCAAAGCTCAGAACTCACAATTCAGAATTCCAAACTCACAACTCAACACAACAAGTGCAAAAAGTCACGCGCTTCGCCGTCGGCTCTAAATAAAGTTACATCAACAGCCGACGGGCTGAAAAGAGTCCGAGAAAATTGACTCGATTATGTGTGTCTGCCCCTTATAAAAAAAACCCCCTGCTACACTGCTCCCCTCCTCAACTCCTGTGGCAGCAACCACATGCCGCTGGCTTGAAGACAACAACAATAAACAGGCCATAAAGCGGCACAGTCGAGCGCAAGGAATTCACTTAGCCTTGTTTGTTATGCTTAAGGGGCTGCAAACAATCCGCTAAGTGCAGGCAAGAGTAGCACCCAAGTAGCGCACTACCCAGCACTACCAAGCAGTACCCAGCAGTACCCAGCACTACCCAGTAGTACACCCAACTTAATTCCAATTCTGATTCTGATTCCGATTCCAATTCCGCTTTCGATTGCCAACAAATTTTCAAAGCTAAATTCAACCCTGAAAATGTTGTTTCAGTGATTTGTTATTTGGGGTTGGTGTTGCTTGCTAATGGCTTGTGCTTTGGTAAACAGCAGAATTTATTACCGTGCTACTCCCAGCCACACCCCCACCCCCCGACAGCCCCCCACTGTTCAACGTCTCTGCCCTATTTGGCAAAGTTAACACTTACCACGCGGCTGCTGTGGCCACTCGAGCATTTCATTGCAAGTTTTAGTTCATGGGCGTAGCAGGGGTGCAGTGGGACAGGAGGCACTTCTTGGGTAGCGTACAGGGGGGCGTGGAGTGTACAGGGGGGCGTGCCGTCTCACGCACTTGACAAAAAAAAGAGCATTAAACAAGGCATATCAAATTTCATTATTTGTCAGCACTTCTCTCCTGCCCCATCCCATCCCTCGCCCACTCCCTCTGCCACGCCCCTGCCACTCACTCGACTCGACTCGAAATTCAATTTTCATTTCCCAATTCAATTTTGCATTTTGAAAAATCTGCTTTGTGTTTTGACTTTGACGTTTATAGAAAGTTCAACTTTTTCAGTTTTTCCCTCTCGATTTTTTATTTTTTTTTTGGAGTTTTTCTCTTTTGAAATCGTTTAATGAGCTGCACAAATTTCATAATATGCATTTAGCCTGGGAAATTCTGCAAGTTTTAGCAGAAAAATCTTTAGGAAAAGAAGTACACAAAGATAAATTTGTAAATTGAAATTCGATTGCAGATTTAATGAACTTTGTGAGACATCAAAGTGATTCCCGATGTCCTTCGACTGGCATACCCATAATTATAATGTTAATGAAGAGCGTTTCAATAGCTTGATTTCCATTGATGTCGATTTTATCCACAAATCTAATGACAATTTGCAACTCACGGATAGCCGCAATTGCGGTTCCTTCAAGCGTTTAATGCGCCAGTTTTTTTTTTTCCACAAAGGATTTGGACTCAAAGTGTTTTATCAAAAGTTTCCAATTGAAATTCTTTTGTGTTAAAGCACTTGAAAGTGATTGGAAAGTAACTTGAAAGTGATGGGTAAGAAAAGTGATTTGAGGGACTGTTTTTTGTAGCATAGTTTGGATTACAAATCTACAGTTTTTGTGGACTTGAAGTTCGGAATTGATTTGCAATGAAAGTAAAGAATTTAATTGAATATTTTTTTAGTAAAGTTTGTATAACAAATACTTGGTACATACGGTTTTCAATAATGTTTTTGATGCTTTAAAAATAATAATAATTCTAAGCCCTTTCTTCGTCTTCCACTTAAAGCCAAACTTAAAGCCAAAACTGCCTGCACGTAGTAAAAGAAAACCAATTGAAAATTATGCGCGACTTAGCATAATAAATAATAAATAAATCAATGCGCACTGAATTTTTGAAAACCTTTTTTAGGCAGTAGGAGGGAGCAAGAGCTAGAGTAAAGTTAAAGGAGCGAGTGAGATAAAAAACTTTATTTCAAGGGGAGGAGAGCAGAGATGAGAAGAGGCGAGTGAAAAGCGACTGAAAAGCGAAATGTTAATCCGCAATGGGAAAATTAATTTTATAAAACAGCTGTGCGTGTAGCACACACACAAAAACACACACTCACACACACACACACACACACGTGGTGTGGAAAAAGTGAGAACAAAGTTTTCAGTGCTGAATTCAGCAGTGAATTCCGTGTGCCTCGCTGCATTGCGACAACGAGACAAATCCTTTTTACAACAACAGGGGCTGCAGAGAGTACAAGTAGTGGTGGGGGTATATAGAGTGCTATGCCTAAAGAGTTACACCAACTTTATGGCCATCTCGCTCTAACGGTTTTAGGTGCGCGTCTAAACTAAAAATGGCTGCCTTTTGTTAGCAAACTGCTGTGACTGCGGTGATTCAACCCTCTGCCCAAAAATCGAACAGCTGAACGTGCAACGGAGGTGACAATGGTTAAGTCAAAGCACCGTTTTTTCAGTAGGGTATTGAGGGGGTAGGCTAGGCTAGGGTGGGGTGGGCTAGGGTAGGGTAGGGTAGTCGTGCCAGCTTCTGTTACTGTGATTTATGTGCGCGATGGCAGCCCTCAGTGAACTCAGTGGCAGTGTGTGCTGTCCCCCCTGCTCCCTTCCGTGCTGCTGTCTCAACTCGGGCCCTTTTTCCTACTGCCGGCGAATGAAAACATTAGGGCGTAAATGTTTGCTCTGTTCTGGTGCAGATAAGCTGCGTAAAATTATTACGTTATTTGTATTGGTTGCAATCAACGCCCACCCTCCCCCCCACCCCTTCCCCCAGCTAGCAGGAAAATATGAAAAATCAGTGGCACTGGCAACGTTCAACCACCAGTGATTTGGCACCACTGTGCGCTGCCATAAAGATGCCTATCATTCAATTAATATTTGCCCGGCCAGAGCCAAAGTTGCAGTCATTAATTTGCTACACTGCGCGCAAAAGTTGTGCTAGTTGTGTACAAGTTGTTTAAGGTTAAGCATACGCTTTTGTTGCAGTGTACGGCTGTGTGGGCGCTGCTAATTTGTGCGGTAGGTGGAGCCTTGGGGCAAGTTAAAAACTGCCAACGCGGCGGCTCCAACTAGTTTCGCGTCTCAATCCCCACCACGCCCCCAACCTCTGCAACGCCGTTCTGACTGCTAATTGAGTTGCTTGGCTTCCTTCTTGGGCTTCCAGTTCCAGACAGTTTGTTGCATGCAACACTCGATTTTCATGTCGCCTTGTTGCCTTCTTTTTGTTGTTTCTTTCGTTCGTTTTCTTTTGCTGTTTCTATTCGCTGTTTTGGGGGCCTCTTACGGCACTTTTCTAGCTGCCACTGTAACTCAATAGGAGGCACTACATGTGTAGGTGTTGCCACACGCACAGTGGTGTCGAATGGCCCAAAACCTCAGCTTAATTAGTGAACTATTTAGATGAAATTCTTACTTATATTTCCTACTGTTTTTTTTGAGGAAAACTTTTTAGCGATTTGCCATTTTATGTGGCACTTTAAGTTTTAATTATTCAATAAAGAAGTTTTAGCTTAAATGGCAATTATTCAACACAAAAAGTGGCCTAAATTAAGCAGTTGTTTGATTTAAGTAAGAATTAGTTTGTGCTTATTTCAAGTCAAGTCTTAAGTCTGGTTTAGAAATGGCTTTAACCCCCTGGAAATTTAAACTTTTCTTTCTAGCTATAACTTCATACTTTTTGTCGCTTATTTAGACCGCTTGTGACCACTGTGCGTGCTATGATAGCAAATAAAACTAGCCAGCAACAGTAACAGGATGACTTATAAAAAAAAGCAGAAAATAACAACGAGACACGCGCGCTGTTGTGTGTGTGAGTGTGTGCTTGTGTGTGTGGAAAATCTATACAATTGTCAATGCTCTTTTAACGCCCCACGCACGCTCCCGCTGCCCGCTCTCCTGTTCTCCTGCTCTGCCTGCTACTCCTTCTCTTTCACACTCGGTGTGCATTACGAAAATCAATTGTCTAAAAAACGTAACGCGCCAAGTTGACCAAAGCAAAAAACGACACAAAACAAAACAAAACAGAGCACAAAATGCAATTCAGAGTTTTCCTTATTTTGTTGGCATGACAGACCATATGCAAGTTGTCCTTTAGTGCCAGTCCTGACTGTAGACAGTGTTACGTGTCGTTTTTCATTTGGCCCGACCACTGCAGGGGCTTCACCCTGGGCCAACGACCGTCAGCGTAGAGTGAGAGGAGTGAGAGCGGAATGCATAAAATGGAACAGTTTGTAATGTCATGTCACGTCCTTAAATTACAAGCACTGAAAGCAAAAAAGCAAACAAATCACAATTGATCGACTATATATCGGTCGAAATGCGGCTGTATTTGCTCAAGACATTAAGGTGACAATCGGTACAAATTCTACTCCTGAGGGAACTATCAATACCCAAAACAAATTTCAATTCATTTCCGACATTTACGAATATTTCGTAATTTTTGCGTTTGTTTAAAGATTCTTGGCCATTTGGCAGTTTGGCCGACGGCGCTAGCAACTTGTTTGCTTAGGCAACACGGCTGTCAACACACACGCAGGCAGAAACACACAGGCACACACACAGATACACACAGGAAACTGCTGCTGGCACCTAAGCAAACAACGCGGTTCCTGCATTCTTGCACCTCGCAGTAGGCACAAATTGAGCTGTCGTTGTCATCAAATTTTTCCCAGTTTTCCTCGTTCGCGTTTGTTGTCATTTCTCTTGTGGATGGACACAGTTGTGCCCCGGAAAAATTAGCGCAAATTATGCGCAGCTAATGCGCAAAGTAAACTCAAATAACAGTTAACGTGTCCTTGCCCCTCAACAACTCCTGTCTTCAGTACACCGTGCTCCGTTACAACCCCAGGCTGCTCGGGTAATGATTCCCAAGCAAATGCGTTGTGCAAATACATGTAGATAGAGATGTATAAAAAAAAGACGACATTCATCGTGCTTTTTGCCATTAAAAATATGCCAAACATTTTACTGTATTTCCATTTTCCCTGCACTTCTATTTGCTTAGCGATTTTCCTTTGGAAAAGTCATGAATTCAGTGCTTACACACATGCCACGCCCACACCAGTTACACAGAGACACTGACAATCTGCTGGCTGTTTGTAATTTGTTTGTTTTTTGGATTTACCAACTTTGATTTTCGCGGGCGTCTTTGGGTACGACATATGCTTAATTAAACAATTCTTTGAGTTCTGGCAGTGCAAACATGGCTTAAACGGCTACACGAGCACACACACATGTGTGTGTGTGGCATTAAGACAGGTGTCAATTGGCTTGAACTGTAAGCAATTCATATAATTGACTTTACTACATTTTCAGCCCACAAATTTTAATTAAATTAGTTTTTTTTTTTTTTTTCTCTCTTCAGCTGTAAAACAACTTTTCTTAAGCTCTTTGAATTCAGCTGTCAAAAGGTGTTAACTCTAACGCGCCGTAGAGCAAAACTAGTAAAACTAGATTTCTTTTGGCCATCTTAGTTTAAGTGGAAACTGCGCAAATTTAGCAAAAGTTTTGTAAACAGAATTTCATAAAGAACTCAAACTCAGCAAATAATTAATTTCTAAGCAAACAAATGAATAAATTGTATACCATTTAATTACTCATACAATTTCCAATTCATTTTGCAGCTTAACAAAAGTGTTGACTGCATTTTAAAAATCTTTCGAACGCCATTTTTCATTTTGGCATTTTGTTTGTGTGAATTACTCGCATGTGTCAAAAACAGAATTCAAATTGAGACATCAAATTACGAGCATTTAACTAATGCTAGTTATAGATATGCTACGATAAACATTCAATAAACGACCAAGTCATGACTTAAACAAAAAATAAAACATCATAAATAAGCCAAGTTTTCAATTGTTAACGTTTTTTTTTTATATGTCTAAACAATGGTGTATGCAAATTCCAAGTTGTCTGAGAAATTTATAATTTTTGTAAATTTGAATTAAAATCAAAGCTGACTTTCAACTAGAAAGTTGATTGATTGAATCAATCAAATGAAATGTGCAGAATTAAATAGCAATAAATGTGGAATATTTGCATATATTAAGCCAAGTTTGTGATGCTAATACGCGCTGAGTTTTAGGATCATTTTATGGCCAAGCTTGAGCCAGAGTATTGAACTTGGAAGAAGTTTAATTCCTGCTGCTAAGCTCCATATGAATGAAGGAAACTCTAAAGAATTTTGAATTTTAAAATGGCATAAAAATTGGCCAAAACTAGAAAACTGAATGAATTTTTGATGTGATCGTAAAGGTTTAAAAAATAAAAACTTATGTAGTTCTATAAAAAATAGTGTTATGTGATGGGTTGGCTTGCTTACCTGTACTCTGGATTCGGGCAGATTGATCTTGAGCGCGACCTCTTCACGCATAAAGATGTCCGGATAACGGGTTTTGCCAAAAAGCGCTTCCAGCACATCGAGCTGGGCGCGTGTGAATGTTGTTCTCTCCCGACGCTGTTTTCTCGTGTTGACGCCTACAAAATATTAAACAAAATAAAAGGAAATTCAATTAGTTTAATTCCATTTGGGCAAATAAATGCAATGCCTAAACGAAATGTGCTGAAAGTTGTTGAGAGTGTGTGTATATTGCGCATACGCCGTGTGGGCTGGCAATACTTTAATTAACATGCAAGAGAGAGCTCACAGACTTTTCCCAGTATTTTGTGCCCACTATTTTTGTGTATGTTGTTGGCTGGTAAACCGTTAACAACCCCCGTTGAAAAATGCCACCCTTAAAAAGCGTGAACCAACCCCGCAGCGCAAACAAACCCAAAGTATATAACATACTTTTATACCTATATACCAGATGCATATATATAAAGTGGTGTGTGTGTGTGTGTGTGTGCTAAGCCGCAGCATTGTTTGTTTTTGCGTGTGCGTGTCTGTGTGTGTGTGTGTCTGTGTCCCAAATATTCAGAGAGAGCACCCCTTTTTTCGAATGCCTTTTCAATTCAAACGTGCCTCCTTACAATACACCCTCCTACCCCTCCCCCTACCCTTACCCCTACCCCAACTCTGCATCCCTCCACTACTTCTGCCGTCTCTCTCTAGCGCACTGCGCGTCTGTTTGGCTCTATCAAAAATTAATGAGTTAGTCATTTTGGTCATGAATTTATAAATTGAATAAAAACTTCACTTTGCCGACTTTTTTTTCTTTTTGTCTTCTTTTTTGCCTTTTGCAGCTGCCGCTTTTCGTTTCAGTTTATTTATTTTTTTTTCTGGTTGTTGCTTTCAAAATGGTCGCCATGTTATGCCACATTTGTTGTTGTTGTCGTTGCTGCTTTAAAACAAAATTAATTGCAATTTGTAGTTTGCCTTTTGCCCGCACAAAATCACCAAAAACTGTTTTTGTTTTCGTTTTTTTTTTTTTTTTTTTAATATTTTTATACAAATATTTTTAGTGCTCAAAACCTTGAGTCACCAGTTGTGTGTGTCTGTTTAATTAACTGCACCTCTATTTGGTGAACGGACTTTATTTTCAAACTCATTTTATTGATTTTTATAGTCAATGTGATCATAAAAGCCTCGTGTATTCCGGGAAATGTTTCTAGGCAATAAACCAAACTGAGTTTCAAGTTGGACTTGCTATGTTTTTAGCACAAAACACATTTTTCAAACCATTGTAGAAAAGCTTTTGAGTCTTTAAAGCTTAAAAACTCAAAGGAATAAGTTTGAAATACTCAACAAATCTGTGACTGCTTCGTACTCCAATTTCTAAGCGTTAACTTTGAGCAGTGTTAACTTTAGTTTTCCAAAATTTAATACTCATAATCAACTCAAATAAAATGTATTTTATAAATCACAAAACTCTTGGCAGACTCTTCATACAGACAATATTTCAATAGCTTAATTAAAAGTAATTTGAAATTTGTATCAACTATTCTTTGCTGCATGTGTTTTTGGCATTATATAACTTGTCAGCCAATTGCCTTATATAATAAAATAATAATAATAATTTGACAATATGTCATCAATGGCAATATTCTGCTATAAGTGGGGCTTATTACAAGCCCAAAAATAAATTGATTACATGCGATTGCTCGTCTGTCTGTCTTTGAGTTTTGTCTGCTTGTTTAATACTATATTTATTTTTGATTTTTTTTTTTTTTGCCTCGCAAGTCTTTTGTTGGCTCTCAAGTTTTTTTATGTGAACGTATATGAATTTTTCTTTTCTTTATTTTTAATATTTTTTTTTTTGGTTTTGTTTGTTGCTTTTGGCATTTTGTAGCATTTTTGTCAGGTTTTTGTCATTTGCAGCGTCACCGAAATGATACAAAACTGGAACCCAACGAAATAAAAAAAAAGCTCGACTC
The DNA here is from genome assembly GCA_020829145.1 of Drosophila nigrodunni. Classification (NCBI taxonomy): domain Eukaryota; kingdom Metazoa; phylum Arthropoda; class Insecta; order Diptera; family Drosophilidae; genus Drosophila; species Drosophila nigrodunni. Next base: position 14,842,777 of record JACVCZ010000002.1, read on the forward strand.
ATGCGATCCCCATGCGAGTTGAGCTACAGATACAGATACAACAACAACAGCTATAGATACAGCTACAGCTACAGCTACAGCTACAGCTTCAGCTTCAGCTACAGCTTTAACTTAAACTTTGGCTCATTATTCATTTTGACAATTTAACTGATAATGATGCAATCGATGCGAAACGGCATTGAAAAGCATTTTGTGCGACAACTGAGCTGAGCTGCACATCCAAATACGACCAAAAAGAAACCTGAACACAAACCCGATTCTGCATCCTTAACCCATTCCCATACCCACTTCCATTCCATTCCAGTTTCCCCACTTCTGTTTTCCCAAATTGAGTTATCAGCCAAAACGGCGTTCATATATCATATATATGCACTGCAAGAAATTGGGTTTAAATGCGACACATTCAGCATCAGTTTTCGTTAGAATTCTGCATGGAAATTAAGCTGTACTTGCTACCAAAATGTTAACTAAATATCCTAATTAATTTTAAATATTTCTTGCCCCACTTTTGTTTACTGTGTGTGGTGGGAACTCTTTCAACTTTCAGCACATTGTCTCTGTTGGAGACTCTTTACTTGTTTCTTACGTGAGTGGTTTACCAAAATTGTTATTGCGATATTTACCCCACATACCTTGGGAGAACCCAACAGCCTCCAGACCATGTGGCAGGCCGAAGGGACCCAATGATGGCATCGGCATACCCGGCGGCAATGGGCCATGCGGCACCGAATGGTGCGGATGTGGTCCGCCATAGCTGTGCGGATGTGGGCCCAGATCCCCCGATTTGAGGAATCCCGCCGCCATTAAGGCTTCCGTTGAATGCAGCGCCACGTTGAAGCCGTTTATAATGTCCTGTTCGCTGATCGATCTCACTCACTTACACTCTCTGTTTCTATCTGTCTCTTACTGTGTACTTTGCTCCTTTTGCTTGTGGGCGTGGCAGTCAATTTGGCGGCCTGTTTCTTCTGTAAGTAAATAAAGCAAAGATTTTAATTATTTCTTTGAATTTACAATATATTTTGCTGTTTAATATTTATTAAATTCATAAGTTAGACTTGTACAATTGTTTCTGATTGATTATTGTATTTTGACTGGAAATTCCGTTCACTTTTCCTAACTTTGTTATTATTCAAAATATTCCCATCTCCATTCCCATTCCCATTCCCATTTTTAATTTTAATATTTTTATTGAACTGTTTTACTTGTAAATTATGTAAGCAATCAACTTTACTTCTTTTTAATACTGATGCAATAAAATTCTAATTACTTTTACGACCAGTTGCAGTTATAAAATTTAACTCAATTGAAGATTTTTTAATTACCTTCGTGCAGTAGAAGTAATTAATTGAGTATATTACATTTTTTTATTAAACTCGGTTAGCTGTTGTTTATTAAGAATTATTTTTTATTGCTAAATCGAAAGTTGTTGCTTCAGATATGCTTGATTTGACATAAAGTGTAGGTAAATTTAATTTTAGTGTGTTATAAAAAGTGCAAAATGTGACAATGCTTAAATATTTGCAACTACTGTCGATTTTTGAAGCAAATAAATTTTGTTTTTTAATATTTATGGCATATTTTATTTAAATTAAACAATATAAATTGGCTTGCATTGTATTTAAAAAATATTTGGCCATATTTTAGCGTGTATTTTTGGCCTGTTTTTAGTCAACTGATTTTATTTTTCATTTATTTTTGAATTCGTTTGCCTCATAAATTCTGAACTGCTTTGCCACTGGCAGCGTTGCCAGATTGTTGGCATGTGCCGCTGCCTAAATTTGGGCCAGATGTGTTATTAATTTGCGTGTGCGCGTGAGCATGTAATTTGCGACTGCGGCAGCGACGCTGACGCTGACGTCGACTGCGACTGCTTTTTTCGGGGATACTTTTTTTTGGTATTTTAAAAAGGAACTCATTTGGTTTGAACTCTGCAGATTTCGAATACTGAACTCGAGTGGCTGGAAATATATTTGCGGTTTTTGGTTTTTGGTTTTTGGTTTACTCTCTTTTTGGCTTTGCCGGTTTTCATTCTCAGCTCGTTTCCCGCTGCATTTTCGAATGCATTGAGCCATGAAAACGACATGACAAAACAAAACAAATTTTGCAGGCAAAACGATCGCTAAGTAAACTCGGGTCGGTGTGTGTGTGTGCGTGTGTGTGTGTGTGGTGTTGTGGCATATGCTTATCGATATAGAAATATATGTGACAAATAGCTGGCTGCATTTTCCAATTTCAAAACAATGAGGACCCGTTGAGGTGTCCGTGCTAATCCCGCAATTTCTCTGCCTCTCAGTTCGTCATCCCATTTTGTCCCTATGCCAATACCAATACCAATACCACTGCCTTTATCCCCTTTCTGGCCAAGTAGTGCTAATTTATTTCGCACGAAAAGAAAATGCAGAGACAAAAGAGTTTTGAACTCGACGACGGACATATGAGTATTAATCCAGGTTCAGGTTCAGTTTGAGTTTCAGTTTGAGGTTGAGGTTCATGTTGAGGTTAAGGTAAAGCTTGTCGGTTCTAATCTTAATACCCGCAGCCATTGTCTCATCATGTGTGTGTGCCTGCCTGTGTGTGTTCCCTCTGTCGTCCTTTTAGTAAGTGCCTGTACTAATCCAGTGGCTAAGCACAGATCAAAGATCTTTAAACCGCAAGACATAGCCCAAAAAAAAAACTAGGCTTACTTAAACTAGGCGGTACCAGGCGGTACCGGGCGGTTTCAGGCTGTTTCAGGCGTTATTACGTCGGTTTGCGGTAATCTGCCAGAAACCCCCGAACTCAAAACTATGTCTACAAGTGCAAAAAAAAATAAACCCAAACTCTCTACTCATAAATATGAAAGAAAAATGTTTGTTCTTAAAGAAAAGCAAATTCTGGGAACTCTGCTTTCTATATAGTAAATATATAGCCATATATTTTGTTTGGTTGTATGCTAATGAGCTTCATATTGGAGCTGCTGTCAGCTGTATCTTTTTCTTCTCTTTTTTTTCTTAACTCAATTGTATTACGTTTTTTTTTTACCTTTGCCAAAAGCCGAGAAAAAAAATGTAAAATAATAAAAACAATAACAATATCTATATAGACAGAGAGGCTACGTGATTTTCTTGTCGTTTGTTGGCGTTGTTGATTATGAAAAATCATGGCAAAAAATAAAAAGAGAAACAAATTTTTGAAAAAGAGCCCGCTGGCTCAGTGTTTTTTGTGATTGTGATTGGGATTGTGCCTCGGGGACCACAAACTGGCGCTGTGACAGAAACTGCGACGGAGACGGTGACTGGTGACTGGGATGGCAACTGGATTGGGAATGGGAATGGGAACTCTCGAAATCATTTTGACTCGTCATATATCACGTACACGCACTTTCATTAAAAATTCACTCGGCATTCTGATTTTCACTTTCAGTTTCCGGCCAATGGCGATGATTTTTGCTCTGCTTCTTCTTCATCTATTAGTGTCTGTCTAGGGGTAGGGGATTTATACCTTTCTATGGCGTTGCTACTTCAAATTGTTGTCGTGTGTTTGGCTTATGATTCTTATAATGTAGATTGGTATATAGAAATAGATTTATATATAGTCAGTCAACTGACTTGCCTCGTAATTACGGTCAAAATAATATTATCCAACTACGCTGATAAGTGTGTGAGAGATCTGAAGGTAAACAGCCTTAGGAAAATAAACAAATCCAAACTGAAAACGCATCTAGCTACCGTACGTACAGCTGATTGACCGACTGAATGACAGAGTGACTGACAGACAGGCAGACTGACTGACTGACTGACTGACTAAGTGACTAGCTGAGTGAGTGACCATCGCCCGCACTTTATGTTTGTACAACTACCGAAACGGTAGCCCTAAACTGATCGTCATACCCGAGCCGTACTGTGTTTTCATTTCTGACGGTACCCTGGGAAAGTGCGTTACCTTATATATATATTTATATATATATATCGACTTGAACTCCGTTTGCTACTGTTAATTTGTGCCATGGGAATATTTGTTTATTGTTTTTTTGGCTTTTAGTTTTTAGCAAATTTCGATGATTAATGATTTATTTTTTTTGAGTCTTCGCTGGCATTCAAATTTGGTCAAATGATTTTTTTTGGAAAGCGCTTAAAGTTGTCTCGCAAATCGTTCTATTACCACATGTGTGTATATATATATAGATTTCGGATCGTATAACTTGTGACAGCAAAGCGCATTGTGCAACACTGGTTAAAGTCAGCGGCAAATTGCCAGAGATACTTAGACTCCAGCTATGCAGCGAGTGCAACCAGCTGTCAAAAGTGCTCACTTGTCATAGTTGTTGCAGTTGTTGTTGCTGCTGTTGTTGTTGCTGCTGTTGTAGTTGTAGCTATTAGCTGCCTTAACAAGCTCTATAACAACTTAATATGTCCAGGCGTGTGTACACTGCACAACAAGCAAGCTAAAGCTAGCCAAAAGCTAGCCAAGTCTGCAGCCAGAAGTGGTATGAAAGGCAACAGTTGAGTGTGCCAACCATAAAAGACCCTGTGTTGGTACAAAGGAGCTAGATTAGGTCTATAGAAGCTATATGTTATAGTACTGCAATACCAACCAAACTTGGTAGGAATGTTTATAACAGTTATAGGCACATAATGTGTAAACTTGGTCTTGCTAGCTCTTATAGTTTACAAGTTATGGCGTTATGAAAATGTTTTTATAGATTAAACTTGATCTGCCTGAAGCTAAGAACTACTTTTACTACAAATTTGCTGGCTCTAGCTCTTATAGACTCTGAGTTTAAGTTGACAGACGCTGTAACTACTCGACTGTTTCAGCTTTTTAGGAATATATATACTTTATAGGCAACTTTTGCCCCACAAACCTAACAGACCCCAGTGCTCTTTATGAGTACGCGGTCTTGAAAAAATGGTTGTGCTTTGCTGTGCAGTGTAAACGTGTGAATAACGCGTTATGGCAGACACGAGAAATATTTCTCAGGCTCATTTACATACAGAGAGAAGCAGCAGCAGCAGCAGCAACAAGAGCAGCAGGTAAGGCAGCAGGTAAGGCAGCAGCAACAGCTACTGGAATCTGTTAGCTGCCAACTCAGAGCTCCACAGACCGGACTAAGTCCGAGTCTGAGTCGAGACTGAGGACTGCAGAACGTAGAGTCGGTAGACTGAAGACTGAAGACTGGCCTAGGCATAATAAGCTGTCTGTCGAAAATAATGCAACTTAATAAACGCAACAAAGAACTGAAAGCACGTTCCGGCAAACAGCAAAACAGCAAAATGCAAAAGTGCAAGAAAATTTTCATCATTTGCAACTGCAACTGCAAGTTGCAACTAGCAGTTAGTAGCCAGTTTCTAGCCGTTTTTACTATTTTGCTGTTGCTTGTGTTGTTGCCTTTTTTTCTTGATCTCGTGTGCCATTTCTACGCAAATGCATTTTGACATTTAAATTTGCAATTTTCGCATAAAATTATAATTTTATTTAAACATTGCATTGGTGAAAATTGCAACCTTGCAACATGCTGTTGATGATGATTACGTTGACGATGATCAGCTTCGTTGTTGAATTGAAGAATTGCAGCTGAGTGCACTGAGAGTGACACGCTGACGTTGACGTTTGCTGAAGTTTAATTAACAAACGTGCCAAATAATTGAAAAAGTGTGAAGATTTGACAAGTTTAAGACGCATTTAAATGCGAGACACTGTATGGCCTAGAAACGGCTAAGTAACACTCTGATATAGGCGACAACTTGGCGTTTTAATTACATTTATTTTTTTTTTATTCGTATTTTGTTAATTAACACATTTTAAATGCAATTGACACATGAGTCGCAAGTGACTGTATAGCATAAATCCGCACTCGTAATTAACCAATGATCAATTGGCTCAGCGTTTTTTGGCCACAGTTGAGATAAACTTATCAGAGCTTTTAATTAAAAATTCCAATGCGGTAAAAAAAATGCAGCTAAACGAGTTGAGTGAAGACACTATAAAAAAAAAAAGTAGTTAGTTATAGTATTTAAAATGCAAATTAAATATGATTAATAACTATTGGACATTTTTAGCTATAATTGCCGTGCAATTGTCGAGCAGGTTTCAAAAATGGCCAATTAACAATTTGGTATGGTCAATTTATTGAATGATCAGAGCAGAGTTGCCAATGTTTTGATTTATTGTCAAGATCCGTCTAGAAGGAGGATTGTATTTTTTTCTTCAACTTGTGTTTCTTTCAAAAATCAAATACAAAAAAGACAATTGTGCATGAAATGGAGTGTGTGTGTGTGTGTTTTGTGTGTGTTTGTGTTTTGCCTTCGGAATTGGACAAATGATTGCATCATAGTAAAAATATAAATAAATCAAAAATAAACACACAAACACACACACACATACAGAGACATACGGTAATAGAGTAAAGAGTCAGCCCTGACTCTGATCACAACAATAACACTAACAATAACAACAACTTATTATTTGACGCATTGTCAATGTGATCTTGATAACTTGGCTCTTTCGGTCTGACATGGTATGGCAGTCAGTCTGGGCCTGATCGGGTTTGCTTGTGCCTTTGACTGATTTCTATTTAAATGGCTTTGTCAACGAAATTCGAGAAGCAAAAACAACCAAAATCACAAAATATAAAAATTAACTTGGGTACAGCCGCGTAATGAGCAAAGAGTGAAGAGAGATAAAAATTAATAATACAAATAATTGAAAAAAAAAAAAAAAAAAAAATAGATGGAAAAAAATAAGAAGAAAACCAAGTCAATCGAAATGAAATGAAATGAAACCTCACTTAAGGCAAGGCGAGGCGACGCCAAGGCGTCACAAATTGACAAAGACTTTGGCTACCCTCCCAGTTACCCCCCTCGCAGGTACTCCAGGGGCTTATGTGTGTAGGCAGAGCGAGCACAGACATTGGGCGTGCGTCGATGTATCTATGCTAAACAATGGTTTCAGCTTTTTTATTTCTAGCCTTTTTTTCTCTTATTCTCTCTCCCGCGCTGAGATAAGTTATCAAAGTGTCGCGACGCGATCTTGACTTGAATTCAATTCATAAATTGAAACGGAGCAAGTAACGGATGTGGAAATGGTTGTGGAGATGGCGGTGTATGTGGCTGTGAGTGGAGCGCTCTATGAATGAACTCGTAGCTCTTGGCGACAAATGAATTGTGATTGAAATTGCCAGCTACGAAATTGATATACCAATTGTTTTGTTCTGTTCTTTCTTATTTCCTACCGACTTTCGTGGGCGTTCAGTTTGTTTGGCAGTGTAAGAATCTGGAGTCAGTTTGTTCAGTGAAGTTTTTTGGTTGCCAGCCGGCCAAAACAAATTGGCTTGCATATTAATTTGAACATGAAAACATTTAAAAATAAAATATAAAAACATCCATATACATATCTATGCAAATTAATAATACTACAACAAATACAACGCCAGCAAAACAAAAACAGAAAGAAAGAAAGAAAAAAAAAACTCGAAAGATGAGGCACTGAAATATTAAAACGAAACAGACAGAACGAGAGAGAGAGAGGGAGAAAGGGAAAGAAAGAGAGAGACGAGATCGGTCGATGTTTTAATTTATAGCCCAGCCGCTTTGAAATTAGCTAATAAAGCGCGGCTACAGCAGCAACAACAACAGAAATAATAATAACAATAAAAAATAAAATAAAAACTTATCAAAATGTGTGAATAATGTGACCTGAACGAGTCCGTCGGTCAAACGCTTTAGTTCAACTCATTTTTTGTATTTTCTCGTATTCAGATTCAGATTCAGATTCAGTTTCAGTTTTCGATTTAGATTCGGATTCCGATTCGGGTTCAGTTTCAGTTTTCGGGTTCCCCGTGCACAGTAGTTTAGGGTCAGGTAGCGCATACATATGATTAAAGCTAACTAGATGAATAGTACTACTACTACTACTACTACCACTACTACACACACTCTTAGACCTCTGTTTAGCTTGTTGGCTTTAGTTCGCCTTTGCCTAATTAGCAGGCCAAAAGGGGCGGCTTTAATATGCCCATTAAAATTATGAAAATCTATTTTTGATTCGTTGCGTTTTGTATTTATTTCTTAAATAATTAATAGATGGTTACTCATCTGGAATTTCCTGTGTGCGGGTGTGTGCGGGTGTGTGTGTGTGTGTGTGTTAACTTCCATTTGGGCTTAGTTTCTTCTGCTTCACTCCGCTACTAAATTAATCAGTGTGCGAAACATTGCAAGCTGCACTGTAAAAACTGTTGTACAGACTAACTAATAGATACTTTCTAAGCGTTTATTGAATTTCAGTCATTTTTATTTGACAAAATCCTGGAACTGCTTTTGACTTACTTTATTTAACACAGAACTATTCAGTTGTTTACCAAGTAAGAAAAAAGTGAAGTATCTTATACACAAAATGCAACTTTTATGACTTGTTTTCAAAAAATTAAAGTGCAGAAGAGCGCTATTAAGTTTTAATTTTATACGTTTTATAGTCGATTTAAGCCTAATCAAGTGATCAATATCTAAATGAAAAAAGCTTTAACTGACTTTATTTTAAAACAGAATATTTCTGACTGTATGGTTAAAACTTTGAATAGAGTTTAAGTAATATAAGTCGGTTAATTGTACCTCTGAAGACTGAGATGTTATTTGTCCAACTTTACACTGAACTTTGTCTGAAGTTTAGTGAAATTTATACAGCGCTTCGCTGCCTGCTTTTCAGTAGAAAATTCATCTGTCTATAAGTCAGGAAAACTAATTAGTATAGAATACTACATAGTGGCAAAGGTTTTTAGGTCCGACGGCAAAAGTCGGTGCTGCTAAGTGAAACTAACTCCATTTAAAAGACTTTTTCGAAAAGTCAAGTCAATACACCAAACCAAAATTCATAAGTTTATGTTGTATTATACCAGGTGCTAAACAAAGCTATAGCTAGTTGTAACTTAACATCAAGTTGGTAAAGATAATCCTTGCGTGTTTTGAGTATTCCCCAACGTTTCTGGGTTAGTTGGTGTTACTTGAACAGATACTTATTGTAGTTATAGTATACAGTATTAGTATAGTCGTTTGTTAGTTGGTTTATGGATGTGATTTTTGTAGCACATCTGATTTCAACACTCACCGAAAAAAAAAACCAAATTTAATGAACAAACAACTTGATCAATTATCGAAGTTGTCAACGTTGTTGTCGTTGATTTGGATGTGGACGTGGATGTTATTGATGTCGTCGAAACAGATATTCCAAAGGAGAAAAAAAACGTTTACAGATATTGGATATGATGGTGGTATTATTTTTGATTAAGATTGATCCAATTGTTTGCGATATAGAACACTTTGACTGGCCGTGCTTGAGTTGTATATGTATATTGGTATATATTAGTTATATCCGATCGATTCAGATATATACATATGGGATGTATTGAGTTATTGTGTTGAGTTATTCAGTTGATTGCCTGTTTAAGGATAACGTTAAACACTTTGCGGCAAGACACAAAAAAAACAATGCACTCTCTCTCTCTTTTTCTCTCTCTCTCTCGTACTCCCGATATATATTTGTATGCAGATATATATTTATATATATTTATTGAACGTAGTTTCTATTGAGAACTTTTTGTTGTTGCAATTGTTGCACACGCACGTAAACAAATGTTTTTTTTTTGGTTTTTGGTTTTTGTTTTTGTTGCTGCTGCTGATGTTGTTGTTGCCGATGATGTTTTTGGTGTGTGTGTGTGTGTATTTTGGATTCAGCATATAAATTATTGCGACGTCTGTTATGATTTCCAAAATTTGATATTTTGTTGTGTGTGTGTTAACATGCGTGACACGGCGATCAACAAACGCGACGAATTATTTATATATATATATAGAATATATTTATAACGGTGTTCGATGAACGGTAAACGGTAAAACGATGAAACGCTGTGAACCAACAACAAAACGAGCGAGCGGAGCGACGAACGCACAACCCGAGCGGCACGAATGTTACTTTGGAACTGATTTTCGTCGTGACACCTTCAATGCGAACAGCAGCGACAGCGGCAGCGGCAGTGGCAGCGACAGCGACAGCGACAAACGGCAGCAGAAGTCGTTCGACCAGTCCGAATTGTTGTTGTTGGCTTTGACTCTCTCTGCCTTCGTATCGTGTATCGTCGTCGTGTCGTTGTCGTCGTTGTCGTTGTCGACTTCGTTAGCAGCAACAGCACAGCGGCAGCAGCAGAAGCAAAAGCAAAAGCAGCAACAACAAGTCAGGCAACTTCCTTTTTCAACGCACGCACACAAGCTCACACACACGCACATACACCAGCACATGTAGTCTCGCATGAATCGGTTGCGAGAGCGAGGGCGCAATACATTAGCAATGGCTGACGCTCAAAACAGTTCATGCCAGCTATGCGTGTAGGCGAGATAGCAATAGTGTGCGCAGCAGCGAATGCCTGGGCTGGTTGACACAGCGTATATTTATATGCGCATACAGCAGTTGTTCTTCTATCCCGCTCACATGCACTAAGCAACGTTGGCTGTGCGAGCGAGTGCGCCGCTCTTGGCAGCTGTATTTACCTATGTGTTGTTGCTGGCTTTCAGTGCTTTGCCGAACCACACCCCCAAAAAACACTGAACATTGCTGTTGTTGTTTGCTGCCTCTGTCTCTGCCTCTGCAACGGTTGCGGCTGCTGCTGCCACTACTACTGCTGCTGTTGTGTGTCGCTTCTTCGCACTCGGTTCAACAACCAAGGAGTGCGCCAACTTTGCTTTTTTTTTCGTGCTCATGTTGTTTTTTTCGCAAATTGTTTGATTCCCATTTTGTTGTTGTTGTTGCTGTTGCTGTGTTTTGCGCGCGCAATGAAATTTTAATGAAAATGATAGCAGTCCAAACACACGCAAAACTCAACTAAGGCTACGTAAAAATTGTTTGTTAGCAAGAATAAAAATAAATAATAAAAACAAATAAATAACAAACTATAAAGAAAGAAACAAAAAAATCAACTTACAGAATGTGCGGGGTTATGAGGTAAAGGACTCACGCTCGCTCTCTCTCTCTCTCTTTCTCCCTCCTACTCTGTCCACGGTCAGGACGATAATACTAACACAGCCAATGTTGTCGTCGATATGAAAATTGTTATGCACAACGAACGGCGACAGCAGCAACAGCAGCAGAAGCAGCAACAAGAACAACAGCAGGCAGCCATTATGAAAGGGTGCAGAAGTTGGAGACTGAAACACAAAACACGCCCCACCCCTTACACCCCCAGCCCAACCACTCAAAAAGAGGAGCATCCTGTAGCTGAAGAATCATTCACATTTGTGACTAACAAATGGATTTAAAAATTCTAGGCAAAAGATTACACAGTGGTAAAGTTTACACAGTTTTTTAGAAAGGAATTTACGATAAAGCGAAACTATTTGACTCAAGTGAGGTTACTCTATATCAGTTGGGATTGATTTGAGTCGGGAATTCCCCTAATTTTCACGATATCTATCAATTATTATGCATTTCAAAGTCAATCAGAAATAATAGAATCCTCAAATTAAGACTGCTGACTGTTAATTATGTGCTCTTATTTGTCTAGCTTTTGTTTGTTATAATCATATGCGAAAAGTAACAAAAACAAGTTTCAACTTAAACCCTAAGCAAATTAGTGCACTGCACATAATATTAATAAATTATTAAACAAATAATTTCCATAAGTAAGGCATAATTTAGCACTGGGGCATAATAAAGACTTTGACAAAGCAGAAAACAAAACTAAAAAAGAAACTCAAATTATTCCACTATAAATAATAATAAATAATTTGATTTGTATTAAAATATATTCGATAATTTTCTTAAATTTACAAAACTAAAGCGAACAAATTGATGATTTGTTAAGTATTATATAAATTGCATACTTTAAGACTCTCACACCATTCGGCTGTTAAAACATTGTTTTGGCTCCACTGTGCATGATAGTTATTTCAACCATGGCAACAACAAAATGGTCGACATGGTCCCTACGCAGACTTGACTTTTTTCCCACTTTTTATTATTTATTTATTTACCTTTTTTTCTATTTTTTCTCTTTTATTTTTTGCTTCATTTTCAGTATTTTATTTTATTGTCGCTGTAGCTGACGTTGTAGAAAAACAGCGAGTAGAGTAAAAACCTTATCAAATTTTTATGACAACTTGAAATAGCTGACGAGAATTTATTTTTTTTTTTATTTTCACACACATACACACACAAGAACACAAACATACAGTGGCAAATAAAAGTTGCACAGGAAAAAATTTTGTATGGATTTTTCTTGTAAATTTTCTCATTTGACTGGACGGGAAATTAAATTGTTGCGGCTAATTGATGTACACACACACAGAGTATATACATATTTTTGTATGTATGTATGTGTGTAGCAGCCCCTGCCCCACACAAACACAGACACAATTACCGTTACGACGGCTTACCATACAATTTGGGGCGTCCAGGAAAATTGCAATGGAAGTGTAATAAATGAAAGTGGGAAAAAGGAAGTTTGCATTAATATTGGTTGAAACTTTTAGGACGCAAATTCTCTCTCCACTCACCAAAATTTCAACGAAGAGAAACAAAGCAAAACGCAGAGAAATGGAGAACTCATTTGAACTCGACTATAGAAATTTTGTTGCAAAGGATTTAAGCTCAAATTTTAAATGTGTAAATGTGAATTAAATCAAATGTTTTTAGCATATTTTATTTTTTAACTCAAGGTTAACTGCAATTTATTCTATTAGTTTAAGAAATACATTAGTGCGTATTCAGCTGAAAGCCCTTAAAACGAGTCTTTAATTAAGAACATTTTAAAGTTAAACTTGTGATTTGTCTAACAACAGAAGGTGGTTGCCAACAAATATACAAGACTCAGCAATTGACTGAAATAATTAGAATTTAATTTAGAAATTAAATTAGAAAAATAATAAAAAACAATTTAAGTAAGTTTTAGAGTATAATTTGATGTAATTTGCTTCTACAGAAATGGGGATTAAGTCGTTTGACTATGGATATCTATTCAAAAGTAAGCAAATAAAATACTTAGTTAGAAAACTAAATTTTGAATGAGTTATTAAATTTAGTAAGCTTTATTTAATTTGCCAGAAAAATGTGATTTTAACTTGTTGATTAAGAACATATTTTCAACTAAAATTCCTAATTGAATACAAAACATTTTAATATTTACTAAACAAACTAATTTTTTTACTTATGTGTTAGTCAATTTTCTATCAATGCTCTAAAAGAGTACACAACTGTAACACGTTTATTGACTGACTGTTCGAGCCAAGTTAACAAAACCAACAAAGAGAGAGAGAAACTGGCTGATAAAAGAGCTGAAAAGGGTGGGCGGTGGGCGTAGATATATGTGGCTATGTGAGCGTTACGTTAACTACACTTTAAGCAAAATCGGTAAAAAGAAAAAAAATAAAATCAAAAGTAAACTAAACAAATAAATTAAAATGATTTTTTTTGAAAGCTTGATGGAAAATATGCGCATAAAAAATGGAAAGACACACAACAGAAATGGGTGTGAATGTGTGAGTGTGTGGGTGTGTGCACAAGTGTTGTTGTTGTTGTTGTTGTAGGGTTCGACGCCATTGCCCTGCACATTTTTCATAGGCGACAGTTTTGATTGCAGATTCTGGGCAAGGTGGAGATTCGAATGGGTGTGTGTGCATGTGTGTGTTGGTATTTTTGTGTATGTGCTTGTGGTTGTGTGGGTGTTTAGCTACTGCAACAACACTGAGAACTGCAACAACTTTTACTCGACTTGGACATGGACTTTAACTTCGTCATTCGCCTGAGCGCTGATTAACGACAATTCGTTTGCCTGATTTTTTATTGCCAACTTGGCAACACACACACACAAACACTCACTCACACGCACACATATGCTGCTTGCAACTGTTGCACATTCATTAGCCACTGTCGTAGGCGCGTGTCCACAGACTACAGACTCCAAACTCCAGACTTTAGACTCCAGTTTTCAGTGTTCAGTTTCCAGTGTTCGGTCTTCAGTTCCCTGTCGCTTGTGGGCCAGTAAATTTCATTAGCGCCTGAGCCGTTGTCTTTTATTGTCTGTTTTTGCGGTGGCTAACATGGGGGCGGGTCTGTGTGGCTGTAACCAGGGATCACTGTGCAAGGGGCGTGGCATAAATATCATGATTAAGTTGCACATAACTGGCAGCACAAGAGTGTGAAATGTGTGACAGCTTCAAATGTCCCAAAAAACAATAAAAAACTAAAATAAATAAAGCGCACACACACACACACATGGCGTATGAGTAATATTTGATTTCTATTTACAGATGCTCAGCATTTGATGGATTCGAAAGGCTGTCAGTCAATGAAAATTTATGCGTTTTCATAAGTTTCTAATTAAATTAATTAAGTGCAAATTTCCGTTAACTCTTCTAGTCGTTTTATTGTAAAGCGCATTATAATCAGCAAAAAAGTTGATTGAAATTTCTGTTTACTGTTTAAACTCCAGTAGTTTCGGGGGCTTAATTCTCTAATATAAATTGTAAGGCAGTTAAGTCACGTAGTAATGCAGAATCGTGTACTTTCTGTACTAAAGAGTTGAATAAAATTATTTAAATATTTATTTTAATAACAAATGTGCATTTAAAACGTAGTTGTAGTTACTTTTATTATTTTAAAGCAATCACAATTTAATTTTTTAAATTTAAATTGAACAACTTTCGTCGCTTTTATTACAAATTTAATGATTTACTACAGTAAAACAATTTTTAAACATTTATAGTTGAGTTCCAGACATAACTCTCTAAGTCTAAAAATTAGTAATTCTTTTACTGCGCTATGTTGAAATGTTCTCTGCTTGTAATTAAATTTAGCATACATAAAGACTTCTCATATAAATAAGATTAAACTAAAGTAATTAATGTAATGACTGAGACTGTTATGCCAGTTGTACCGGTATCAGTCCAAGTTATAGTTAAATAAAAGTTCAATTTAATTATCAATTAAATTTCATAATTATCCCAATATTTTCTTAATTTGAATGGTGTTTCTGTTATTTCTTTTACTTGTTTACTTACAAAACCGCAAACTCAACAGTTGATTGACATGGAAAATAAACATAAATGGAATTTATCTCTTATATTCAGTACAAATATATTTCTTTGAAGAATTTTAGTATTTTTTATATGTGATAATTTGACTTTTTAAGTTGATTAAGCCCAACTTAACTTAATTTACTTTTAATCTCAATAAATTAAATAAACGATTTCTCATTTATGAAGCCAACTATTAAACAACATTAAGGGGTTTATCAGATCACACAAATGTTTTTAACTGAAACTTACTAGAGTGATTCTTGCACTCGAAAGGGATTTTTCTATAGTCAAGAGACTGCTACTGATGTGATGCAATCTGAGAGATATGAGGTTGGAAAATGTTGTTGGCATTCCTCAATGGCAATGGCGGCAAGTCGAGACATTCCTAAGTATGTGGAAAACCAACTGAGCAGCAAGTGGAAATTTAGACGAGTTGCGTTTTGAGTTTTTGCTGGTTTCGTTCATTAAATGATTTTTGCGGCTCTCGGACGAGTGCAACAAAAGGATCAATGCAGCTGGTGCAGGACAGACAAAAGGACAGACAGTCGGTCAGTTGGTCAGACACAGCGGGTGCAATAAAGGGCAATAGAGAGAGAGAGAGAGAGAGAGAGAGAGAGAGAGAGAGAGAGGTAAAAGCCTGGCTCAGGGTTGGACCACCGTCGTGCGTTCGTGATGATGATAATGGTTTACTTTTATATTTTGTGATGGTTTTATGATGCGGTTAAGCGCTCAAAACCGCAAAGTGGACGGCGCGCGCGACAGAAGACGAACAGTGGACAGTGCAGCGAATGTGTGTGTGTGTGTGTGGAAAAGGTTGCGGAAAAGGGAGTACGAATGGCTATAGCAGCACTCCAAAAGAGTCGCGTAAGCTGCACAAGTTTCGGTAATGCCAGTCCAAGACAAGGCAACTACCTGACACCGAAAGAGACACAGACGACCGACAGACAGACAGTCCAAAGGACTGTGCGGCAGTACGAAGCGCGCGACATAGAAAATAGCTAAAGGATTAACCGCATTCCGTACGGTTTTTGGCTGCCTTACCGTGCACAACCCACGGCCTGTCTGTAGAGCGACAAGTTTCAAGATTCGAGTTGCGAGCTGCGAGTTGAGAGCTGGCAGTTTCGAATTTTGGTCGCTGCGGTTAGCAGGATAAACGCCTTAATCGCGTTCAATGTTTCAGGGCAGGTCAAAGCATGCGGAAACAATAAAAATGCGAGCGCATTAATCTCAGGTATAGTCAGGTATGGCTACTCGCCGCTACTCGTCAGCAACAGCAGCGGGAGGACTCCAATTGCGAGCCCTAATAATTACCTGAAGACCGAGGTGATTATGAGTTTATGATCTGCCGCTCAAGAACCCAAGCGCGTTGTACAGGGGCGGGGTTACAGGTAGTTGCTTAAGAAATTTTTATAATTTTAACTGGAAACAGAAGCAACAATATCTTTCGGTAACGACATCAACGACGGCTTTACGCCTTTTGCCAAATCCATGCTGACTTAATAAAGCTGATACTGCTACCGATGCCTCTCCCCGTCCCGACCCCAAAAGAAATTTAAGTAGCTGCTACTTGAGCTCGTGGATTTATGGGTTTTTGGTAATTGAAACCCCGGACCAATTGCAGTAACAGCACAAGCCCAAAACGACAACCAGTTAGTTATACTCGTCGTGTGTACAGGGTACAGCGATATCGAGCGTGGAATAACAACATTGACGATTATCAGCGATTATCACGTTTTCGATAATGAGATTTCGTTTTATGATTATTTCGCCAGCAAATTTTAACCCTTCGCACACTTGTTACTCCTCCCACCGTGTCTCCTCCTCCTCCTCCTCCTCCTACTCCCCGGTGTTTTTTTCCTTCTTCGTCAGTCATTCGCTGTGTAAGGGCGGTTTCAACTGAGTTCCGCACCGGACTGACAATTAAGTTATGTCAATCCACTTACCATATGGCAGCACGACTCCGAGTTGTATCTCCATGGTGAGGGAGAAGCACGGTGTACGGCGAAAGGGTCCAGGGGGTAAGTGGGTAGCCAAGGGGAGTGAAATCAATCCCTGAGATTTGCGTTGTAAGTTGGAAGTTGTTTGCTTTTTGGGTGGTTGCACTCGCATTCGGTCTATAAGCGATTACCACTCGGAATGAGATGACTCTTAAGCATTCTCATCAGCGTTGATAACCCCAAAAGTACACTCAGAAGTCAAGGTGACATACTTCCGACTGATTATAACAAATTCATCGAAAGGCTTGTCATTCCACACTCAAGATTGTATCGTATTAGAACTATAAATCGGCACTTCAAGGCATAAACAAAGGAATACCGTAACGAGTGGTTCATTTAAATGCGATTCTTGTGCCTGATTGCACAGCGGAGTAGCGGAGTGATCGCAAAATAGGTAGCAAAATTAATTCAATCAATTTGTAATTAAATAACAGTGTTGTAGTTGTTTTTACTTGGCCGCCACTGCGAGGAAGGAAAGGAAATGAAAACAAAGCGAATTTCGCTTCCAATTTCAATTCCAACTAAAGCAAAACTAGCGAATTTATCTATGAAATAAAAAAAAAACACTTTGATAAAATGTTAACTCTCTTGAATAAAATGCCTAAGATATGTTACATATATAAACATTTAATAGTAATATTATTATTATAGTAATATAGTAACATTATTATTACTATTCTCTAAACCAAATTTTATATAATACAATTTATAAATATATATTCTCACTCAATTTAATTTTAAAAAATTTATATATACCTTAAAATTTAATAATTAAAGATTTTTCCCTATTATTTTTAAATGTTAACTTTATTTGTAATTTTAAAAATGTGTAGAATGAGTTAAAAAAAATTACAGTTATTTTTTTGATAAAATGTTCAAAAAGAAAAAGTTCCCATTTTTCTCAAAAATATTTTGCATACCGGAAATACTTGCTTCCAAATTAATATTGTCATTAATTGATATTTTTTTGGTGATCATAAATGAATTTTAGATTTCTCAGCACAATTTTTTGAAAACAGACTGATCTTGACATGACTTTTATATATTTTTAAACTAACTAATAAATTGTATATTCAATAAGTTCAAATTGCAGATACATGACACATTAAAATCAATTTTAATTACTATATAAACATATTTAATGGCAAATAACTTCATTTAAATAACTTCCAGTGTTTTTTAATTCAGTTCAAAAAACAGTCGCCACAAAAGTATAATTTTTTCAACAACTTTTCAACAAGAAACATTGCATTTAAATTAAAAACTGTCATTAATAATTAAGTAAGTGGCAAGCTGCGGAAAAAACATAGAGTATAAATTAATAATTAACTTTATTTCATGTGATAAATTAAATAATAACCTTTTCACACTCTTAAGTTTTGCTTTAATTTAAGTTGTAGTATATTTATTTAAATTTTAAAACACATTGTACTCAGCTAGTCTATTTTTTATAAATTAAGCTTAACAAATTATTATTTTTTTATTTTTGTACAATTTATTTAATAATATGCACTCTTATAATTTAATGTTGAGTTTATTTTAAAGCTGATATATTTAATCCGAATTGTATGCAAATTAAAGTTGCATTCTCCTCTGCGTCTCAAATAAAACAAGAAAGAATGCTATAGTCGCCTCGCGACTTTAGGATACCCGTTACTCAGTTTCAATTTGTTATTAACAATGGTTATGGATGTAAAGCTTGGCAAACCAGGACATTTTCGTACAAATTCATGTTTAGAGCATATTTTCGACCTTTCGTTCCTATGGGAGCTATACGATATAGTTGTCCGATTTGGATCAAACTTGGTCAGTATATATATATTATTGGCAGATGTATTCTGTGTGAGTTTGATTAATGTAGCTTAGTTAACGCAAAAGTTTTCCATACTAACTCATATTTGGAGCGAATTTTTGACCGATCGGCCCTATGGGAGCTATACGATATAGTTGTCGGATTTGGATCAAACTTGGTCAGTATATATATATTATTGGCAGATGTATTCTGTGTGAGTTTGATTAATGTAGCTTAGTTAACGCAAAAGTTTTCCATACTAACTCATATTTGGAGCGAATTTTTGACCGATCGGCCCTATGGGAGCTATACGATATAGTTGTCGGAATTGGATCAAACTTGGTCGGATCAAACTTGGTCAGTACATGTACTTCCTAGACATATACTTTCCGTGTAAATTTGGTTTAGATAGCATAGCTAACAAAAAAAGTTTTCTATACTAAAACATTCTAGTTTAACCTGTACATTTACCTTTATATGCAAATAAAACGCCCTAAAGTGGGCGTGTCAAAAAACAAAAACAAACTTGTACTGCTTGGGTATTGTACCTTTCATTTGCGACCACTAGCATTTTTCTAGCTCTTATAGTCTCTGAGATCCTTTTGTTCATACAGACGGACGGACGGACGGACGGACGGACGGACGGACGGACGGACGGACAGACGGACAGACGGACATGGCTATATCGACTCGGCTATTGATGCTGATCAAGAATATATATACTTTATGGGGTCTGCCACGCCTCCTTCTGCCTGTTACATACATTCCAACGATTACAATATACCCTTTTACTCTACGAGTAACGGGTATAATTAATTTAGTTATTATTTTCCCAAAGCGTTTTAAAAATATTAGTGCAGAGATTTTCATTAATAAAACAGACTTAAATTAGAAGAGAAAAAAGTAAGAAAAAAAGACAAATAAATCAGTTAAAAGAGAGCAACAACAACAACAACAACGATCGCACGCAGTGAGCAAAGCGAGCAGTAAAAAGTCATCGAAGAGGAAGAAACCTGCCAAGTTGTAGATCAAACAAACAACAACAACAACAACAACTACTACTACTACTACCTTGATCGACAGTCACTGTCTCAGTCTTCGTCTCAGTTCCAGTTCCAGTCTCAGTCTCCGTCTCAGTCACTGTTTGAAGTCTGAGTTTTGGAATCATTTGGAGTGCTTTGAGATTTGTGGTCGCTCTGTGTCTCACCATCACCATCACCATCACCATCACCATCTTGGGGCAGTGAGTTGTTGCACGGCCGTTCATCATATACCCTTCAGTCCATTTAACACGTTTCTGACACTAATCCTGCCTTGATGAAACTAATTTTTTTCATGTGCCTCACGGCCTCCACAGAGCCAGTTGATTTATTTCAGCGTGCGCTGCTGGCGACCAACGCTTAGACAAAGTATGTTTATATATACGTACATATATATAAATATATATATTTAAATATCTGTATACTATATATAAGAGATAGACTGAGTCCAGCTATACACGGTCTGCGACGTCGCGTCGTTTGCTTCTGCGTCTTCTGGTTGAACTCACACGCAGGGAATTGAAGTGTAGCCAACGTTTCGGTCCCAAGATCGCTTGCTGTGATATGTATGACTATATCTCTGGCATGATCTTGCCACAAATTAGTTTGGTTAGCTGCCGTTGGTTTTGCCCGCTGATGACGACTCGTCGTTTCTTTGCCTGCCTCCGCGATTCTGCTCAACCCTGTCAATCATTCAAAATACTATATGTATGCAACAATCCGATCCGATCTGTAGCCGTTGCTGTTGCTGTTGTTGCCGTTGCCGCTGCATCTGAGAGACAGTGCAATGTCATGCTTCATTTCCTGAGTTGTCAATTTGTTGGACTTGTTGGAGCTGCGATTCAGATAGATAGACAGAGATGGAAACCAAAATGGAAACAGCCAAAGAGCAAAAGAGAGGAGGTTGCTTTTTTTTTGTTTTTTGGTCGCGATGAGTAGCCAAAAAGAAAAATAATAAATCGAGACGAAGATATCCAAAATATCCATGCGTCGCTTTCCAATCGATCCATCCAAAATAACTGGAGACAACAACAACAACAACAACAACAACAACAATGACAACGAAACAAGCGATAAAAAAATTAGTTAGAAAGCAAAACAATAAATATGAAAAACTAAAGCAGAGAATTACCGCTTAATGCCATTAAATGAGCAGCAGGTGCACAGCTAAACAGCTAGGCCCCAGGGGAAGGGGCGGACTGGTGGTAGGAAGCGGGAAGGTAGGGGCAATGGAGGCACCAACGAGTGCAGAGTGAAAGTGGAAGTGCCAAATTTAAAGGGGAAAGGCGCGTGGCATTAGCAAAGATTTTAGGGTCTCAAAAGGAATAAGTTTTAAAGAAGATTTTGTATTTTTAATAAATAAAAAAATGAGTTAAACATTTGTTGAACACAACTATGATTTAAGTAGGAGTTTTAAAATATTCAGTAAAGGAAAAAAAGTACCTAAAATGTCTTAAAAAACAAAGTTAATCTTATGGAACTCTGAGTCCCAATGAAATTTGGAGTAACGAAACCGCTGATTTTAAAGTTGACTTCTCACGAAGACACAATTGTTGTCATAAATATTTAGTGTCTAAGATTTAATAATTTTTTGCCAGATCTGAAATGCTCTTAGCTCTTTAAAAAATTTTTAAACAGTGTTGTGCTGGTGTTAAATAGTTAGAAACACTTGTAAATGTATATTAATGGAATCACAATACTTAAGTTCTGGTAACTCAAACACGATTTTAAAATAATTTAATACACTTGCCTACTGTAAAAATGCTATTCATTTATAAAATAAATTTTAATTAAATAAACATAAATAACATAAATAGCATTGCTTTATGAGCACAATACAGCTTAAGAAATCGAAACTAATTGAGCTAATATAATATATTTATTGGCTTTAATTTACACATTCATTGGCTACTTATTTTAATAGAAATATATAAAATAAACCACTTAAATATATCATTAAATTAGTTATCTTATAACTTTCCCAGATATTACAGAAGAGTGCCTAAAAAAATGTATGAAAAAAACCATTTAGAAAAGGATAAGAAATTCTTGAGTTAGAGGCGCCTTGAAGAGAAGGTAACGCCTTTTGTGTGACAGTCTATCACATTCCCAGTGACCACACAGAAAACCGCAGCAGTAGCTACTCCCTCTCTCTCTCTCTCTCTCTCTTTCTCTCTCCCTCTTTGGGTGTTCCAACAATGCCACAGCGAGGACATGCCCACAACAAACGCCCTTTGTGAAAATTCGTAGCAAGCAAATGCAGAAACTGAAGCACTTGAGATCGAGTAGAAGCTGAAACAAAGGCAATGCCATAGGATAAGGGGCGGGAGAAATGAGAATTGAGAAATGAGAAGAGAGAAAAGAGATTTGAGATATGAAACGGTGTCAACGCCTCTGGCAAACAGTGCAAAAATTAGAAAACTGCAAGAAAAGAAAGGAAAAATTGAAGGGAGAAGCAGAGGAAGAAGGGAAAGGAGAGGGCAACGCAATGAACGATTGATCGCAAATCGATTGGGCGGCTCTGCAAATGAGCAGCCCTCAAAAGTAATTGCCAAATAATTGCATATCAGATGGCAAACACACACACGCACACACACACACACACACACACAGGAAAAACTCTTATCGATCCTTGCCCACGGCATTTGTTGCTCCTTTTTTGCTAGCAATTCGAGTTGCTGCTCGCTGCAGGGTATTTGCACATCGGGTTACCCGCAGATAGAGCCTAGCGATAAGCACACACACACACAGACACGCACACACATGCGTAGAGTGGAGTGTGCGTGTGTGTGCAAGCATGCGCAATTAACATGACTTCGAGTTGGAAAAGTAGTTGCCTGGTTAATGGGTATGGGTTTAGGTTTATGTTTGGGTTTGTGTTTGGGTTTGGGTTTATGTAGGTTTGGGTTCGGGTTTGTGCTGTGGGGTTACTCGGTGCGGAGGACCCCTTCGACAAGCAACACAGACAACGCGGTGCCTTGCCGAGTTTTTAATTGAATGCATTTCAGCGTAAAAGGTGAAAATACTTTTACCTCCTTAGTCTAAGGAGCATCAGCAAAACAAGTAAGACCACGCATTATGGCTTACATAACCGCACCTCAAATACCCTTTAATACCATGGCAAAAAAAGGAAAAAAAAATCCGATTCATTAAAACATATTTAAAAGCCACTTTATGTTGCAGTTACGTTTAAGTGTGGCATTAATACTATTCGTGGATTAAGTGACAAATTAAGCCGCACAATTTTGATTCAAGTACTTAACCTTTATAAGAACTAGCATACTTACAAAGAAAACC
Source organism: Drosophila nigrodunni (assembly GCA_020829145.1). Lineage (NCBI taxonomy): Eukaryota > Metazoa > Arthropoda > Insecta > Diptera > Drosophilidae > Drosophila > Drosophila nigrodunni. The sequence goes on from JACVCZ010000002.1 coordinate 14,865,938, forward strand.
CTATTTGAGGTATTAGTTACACGATTAAAGAAATCAAGTTTAATAAGCATTGGATAAAGGTTAAGGGAGAGATAGTAAAAGGGAGAAGTTTAGAAAAAATAGTGGGTAATTTAGAGTTCAAAAGTATCTAAGAAGACAAAGTATATAGTTCCTCACGGCCCAGTTTGTGCGGACAGATGGACTGATAGACAGTGGGGCATGGTTAAATCGACTCGGCTTGCGATGTTGATCAAGAATATATATGTACATGCTGCTTTATAGGGTCTGCCACGCCCTCTTCTGCCTCTTGCAGAGAGTAAAGCATATATTTTTACTTCTTAGAATAATAAATTCATCATTTAATTGTCTTTCTAGAGACATGAAACTTTGGGATTTTTCTTTTTACATTATTTAAAATATTTTAAACTAAGTGCTGATTGATTTGTTTATTAGCTTGAGTTTATTAACTAAATTAATTCATTTTAAGCGCTTATAATTATATTTTTCTATACTTGGATAATTTATTTTGAGTCATTATTTTGAGCTGATTTATAAATTTTTATTTTCTTAGATATTTTTTCAATAATATCAATTCAATTACTTTACTTTACAGTCTACTGAATTTTAATTTATTTTTTGTTTAAAGACAATTTTTTTCCAATTTACTTTGCTGATTATTTTATTTACTAATTTTTATATTATTTTTAATTTAAGACTAATTGTTTTATTAATATAAGATGAGCTGATTTTGAAGTTCCTGGTCGACAGGACTCCGTTTTCCCTACATTTTAATCAGTATTAATGCCATTTAATTTTTTTGTAAGTCTTTAGATACAAAATACGTTTAGCTTATTTTAATACCTAATTAGCATTTTCCTTATAATTTTCTCTTTGAATTTTCCAATGCTTTACGCGCGCTTTTCAGAGTAGAGTATTTGCTGGACTGGACATAAACGGGAAACCTCGTCAATCCAACACGCAACTTGATTCCCTGTCTCCCCTGTGCCCCTGCCCCTCTCTCTCCGTCTCCTTCACTCCTTTATCTGCCTCTCCGTCTACCCTCCTCGTGTACATTTTCAAGCCCATACTCAGTTTGCTTCGTTTGCTTACCAATTTCCATTTTTCCGGTTTTAAGCACACACCGTACGCACACCACATGCACACATTTACAAACCATACACACACACATACACACACCACACGCACACATGCCACACTTCCAGTTGTTGTTGTCTTCGCTAAACTTTGCAGTTGTTGTTGGCGCTTTTACTGCTGCCGTTTCTACCTTTAATTTGCTTATACATTTTTCATCAGCTGCTGATATTCCTTATTACATATTTTTATACTCTCTGCAAGAGTATATTGGGTTTGTGCAAAAGTATGTAACAGGCAGAAGGAGGCGTGGCAGACCCCATAAAGTATATATATTATTGATCAGCATCACAAGCCGAGTCGATATAGCCATGTCCGTCTGTCCGTCTGTCCGTCTGTCTGTCTGTCTGTCTGTCTGTCTGTCTGTCTGTCTGTCTGTCTGTCTGTCCGTCTGTCCGTATGAACAAACAGATTTCAGAGATGGTAAGAGCTACAAGTTCGAGCTTGGTGTCAAACGATCAGATATTTAGTCAGTCAATACAAGAATCTTTTTTTTTTTTTTTTCGATGCCACGCCCCATTCGCCCACAAAAAGCAAAAAACTGGACACACCTCGTGAAAAATTGGTGTTTTCGGCAATATCTCAGTAACTATGGCACCTAGGATCACCAATTCTTGTACGGGAGTTCCTAGCGACAGCATAGTTGCATTGCCATCTATAAATTTGGACTGCCACGCCCACTTTTCCCACAATTTATAAAATAGTTTTCAAGCTTCAATGCCGTTTTTCCGTATCGTACAGTATTGTAGTTTATAACTGGTGTGGAGACTAACTATATTAAACTATCCTGAAAGGCGCATTAAAATCGGACTATAAACAAGAAAACTAGAAGCGTTACAATATTGTTAATTGAACGCAATATCAACCCATTGGTGCAAGCGAGACAGAAACACACAAGCACATGCTCGAACGTTTTTGCTGCCTGTGGGCGGCAGCGCTGCCCGCGGTCGCTGGCTGCGCCGAATACACACATACATACATGCATGCATCATATATTGTCAAACGTATGTGTATTCGCAACAAACAAACAGATGTGTGTTTGATTATGCTTAGATTGTTTTTGTTTCAACGTGTTTTAATGCAAGTACTATTCATTGTAATATCTGGATACCGATTTTAATAATTTAATCGGGAAAATGCAGAGAGTATTATACGGTCGGGCGCGCTCGACTGTACTTTTCTTTCTTGTTATTATTATTACTTTCCTTCATTTTGTTTCTTGGGAGATGGTGAAATGGAAAAGAGAAGAAAACAGAGGAACAGAAGTGAAGCTAAGAAAAGCTTTTGCCAATTTGTCTCTAATCAAAAATGTAGCCACGTTTTTACTCACCAGTTAATACCTGAGGATTGCCAGCAAAGTAAGTTAGTTGTGACTTGGTTATTTTAGATGCCCAATTAAAAAGTTTACACTTTAATATTAAACAGACAAGGAAAGAAAAGTTTTTTATTTAAACAGTTTAAAATGGTTAATGTTAAATCATAGCGGCATGAATTAATTAAATAGACAGTACAATTATATTGGCATAGGAAAAGTATTGAAAGAAGTATAAAAAATACAAATTTAGCTAAATAAAATATATAAATACTAATGTAGGATTATTTTCAAGGAATTGTATGCCATACAAGACAAATATCAAGGCAATCAATTGATATTGTTGATGCATGTAAAAATACTATAAATCATAAAAGTTACAATTAATAAAAAAACATTTTAATTCAGTTGAAGTTTTCTCATTACAAACAGAAAGTTTAAAACTCTTTGCTTTAAAGGACTCCAAAAGTAAAAGGCGTTAATCAGGAAACTTTGATTAAAACAAATGCTCCAATTAAATTAATTGTTCAAGATTAAAATGCAATAATATTAACTGTGTTTATTTTTTACTGTGGTATAAGTTTACTTTTAATAATATAAGCCAATCTTCATTAATTATTATAACATTTTTTATGAATTCTAATTTTTTTTTTTTTTTTTTGACAGCAACAAATTTAAAATTTAAGACCAATTATAAAATTATTAATTATATTTAGCTAGTTACTTATTTATGCTTGATCTGTTCATTGGTAAGCATCATTAAACGAGAGGAAAACTACATCAGTGTTTAATGGCAAGAAATTCAAGGAATTTTACAAAAATAATAACAGTCAAGCGATTCGCCTGTAAAAGACCCGTGGCAACAATTTGAAATAAACTTGATCTGCTTACGAGGGATCCATATTTAGTAGCTGTAGGTCTTTTAGTCTCTGAGATCAAGGTGTATATACGGGCAGACGGACAGAAAGAAGGACATTGCTATATCGTCTAGGCTGTTTATGCTGATCAAGAATATATACGCGTTATAGAGTCGAAACATCTTCCTGCTGACAAACCTAATCGACCGCTCTACTCATTTTTAGAATACAGGGTCTAAGATTTCTGAAGAAAACATGACAAAGGGTTGATTTCCCAACATTTCCAATCACTATACATACTTATAGGAGTATTTACCAATACATAATGTGCTCGCCAAGTGAAGGAGAAGCAGAGACAGCGAGAAAGAGATAGCGAAAGCGACTGAGAGAGGGAGAAAGGGAGACGGTAAGAAGATAAGTAGCAAGAAAAAAGCTTTTCCCGTATTGTTTCTGATGACTTCGAAGCAATCAGGTAAAAGTCAATATCAAATTGCGTATACGCAACGTTTGCGAAAGGCAAACAACTGTAAATAATATAAAATGCGACTTATCAGCGTGTGTGTGTGTGCTGGTATAGTTGTATGTATATGTGTGTGTTTCTGTGTGTTTATATGCGCGTGTATTTAACATCAGTTTCAATATCTATGTCCATTGTGTGGTATTTCCGGTGGCCGCTAAAGGAAATTTTTATGACGTCAGTGAGCAGGGGGAACGCAGTCAACAACAACAACAACAACACGGTGAGAAGACAAGCAACAACAATAAGCCATCAGGTAGCTTCCCAAAAAGAAGTTTCTTCTTTTTCTGTATTTTTTTTTTTTGTGGGGTTTTCTTGCTTTGTTTTGCAGGGAAACCAATAAAAAATGAAATAATAATAAGAATAATAAAATAACCCAAAAGCTTCGAAAAAAGAGTAAAAAAAAAGATGAAAGAACAAAAAAACTCAACGCTTTCTCAACCGATCGAGGGTTCGACTTTTTGCTTTATTTTCCACAGAATTTGGCTGGCGGAGGGGAAGAGGGAGTGGCGAAAGGGGCGGAAGGGCGTGAGGCTGTTTTAGTAGTGACAACACTTGCTATTTGGAGTTGAGTTGATATTTTTCCAATCTTCTTTGAATGTTATTGCTTTTATAACCTGTGCGGGGGGTATGATAGGCTTGTGTTACAGCGTATGCCTATGTTTTTGGCAGGCAGACAGAAAAAATGAATTATTTAAATATGTTTTATAGCCTAAGATTGGAATTTATAATAAATATTTTATTTATTAGACACTTAAAAATTTTAAAAATTATAAAAAATATAAAAATAATAAAAAAAATTATTTTTTATTTTTTTTTTTATAATTAAATTTTTTTTTTTTTTTTAGTGTCTATAAAAATCTAACAAAATTAAAAATATTAAAAAATATAATCAAAAATATAAAAAAAAATAAAAACAATATTAAAATAATTTTATTTTTTATATAAAATAAACAAATATTTTTTTTTAATAATTTTTTTTTATTTTTTAGGTGTCTATAAAAGGTGTTTTTTGCAAATAAATTTAAATTTATTTTACAAAAAAAAAAGTTTATGATTTGTTGTATAGGTTCATTGTATATAGTTAAATTCTATAAAAAAATCTAAAGCTAAGATTAAAATTGTTAATATATATTTAGCTTTAATTAAATGTGATATAATATTATTAATTTACTTTATTTAATTATTGATAATATAATAATAATAAAAAGATAATAAAATCGCATTCCCAAAAAATTAATTAAGTTATTTAGCACTTAAATAAGTAGTCAATGGCTAGTAGACAACATGCTGAACTGAAATGAAACAAAAGTATTGTTACTTTAAACGCCAACTAAAATTAACTGTTTGATAATATTTAAAAAATAAAAGATACTAAAGTTATAGAATTCATGAATCCAATTAATTTTATACATGTAATTTTAGTTGTGAAAAATGCTACTAACTTAAGAAGCATTTCAGACAGAGCCAAACTGAGCGCAGGGTATCTAGAAGTCGTGCATAGCTCGGCTAAATCAAGCCTACTTGTTTACTTCTAAATTGTCTTCTGTTGAGTTTTGTATTTTTTGTATTTTTTTGTAGCTTTTCTGTTTTTTCTTTTTTGGCAATGAGCCTACAAATTGGCTTGCTTGTTGGGCCGAAAGACCATGCATATATTAGCCATGGTCGACGCCTCATAATTAATTTTTTTGTATCCACACACACACACACAGATGTGTGTTTTGTGAGCTATGCAGTGGTTCAACAAAACAGTGGCTGGATCACTGGTTCAGCGGTACGGCAACCAAAATCAATAATACAAAAGATCTTTAAACGTTCAAAGAAAAATATAAAAAGTAAAGTAAAAAAAAAAAAAAATTTGATCTTCGACTACAAAACTGTGAGATGCTTCTGCTGCCGTTCAGTTTCAGTATTTTTTATATATGCATGTAGATTTTTTGTTTTTTATTTTTCATCTTTATATTTGTTGTTGTTGTTGTCTGCTTTTCTGTATTTTGCTTTGCTTTTGGCTTTTTGTTTAATAATGAGACGACATTTCGAACGCATAAAATCGTCATAATAATTTTTGATATATGAAGCAGCGCAAGCGCTAATATCAAACGAATTCTTTTCAAGATAAAAAGCAACAACAACAACAACAGCAGCAGCACACACACACACACACACACACACACACAACAACCACTGCGACTCAAAGTCTCGCCGAGTAGCATCTTTATGAAACTTGATTTGGAGGCAACGACGGTAGCTGCATTGCAGCGGGGACCACGAGGGCAACGGCGGGTTAAGGGGGTAACAGTTGGAGGCAGTGGGGACGGCTGCCTGACCAATTCTTATAAGAAAAGCCAAAGCAGAAGGCAGCATGCGAGAGCATAAATAAATAAAAGCCACGGCAGAAAAATTCAAAAAGAGATGAAAAAACAAGAAAGAAAAGTACAGTCGAGCGCGCCCGACCGTATAATACTCTCTGCATTTTCCCGATTAAATTATTAAAATCGGTATCCAGATATTACAATGAATAGTACTTGCATTAAAACACGTTGAAACAAAAACAATCTAAGCATAATCAAACACACATCTGTTTGTTTGTTGCGAATACACATACGTTTGACAATATATGATGCATGCATGTATGTATGTGTGTATTCGGCGCAGCCAGCGACCGCGGGCAGCGCTGCCGCCACACAGGCAGCAAAAACGTTCGAGCATGTGCTTGTGTGTTTCTGTCTCGCTTGCACCAATGGGTTGATATTGCGTTCAATTAACAATATTGTAACGCTTCTAGTTTTTCTTGTTTATAGTCCGATTTTAATGCGCCTTTCAGGATAGTTTAATATAGTTAGTCTCCACACCAGTTATAAACTACAATACTGTACGATACGGAAAAAACGGCATTGAAGCTTGAAAACTATTTTATAAATTGTGGGAAAAGTGGGCGTGGCAGTCCAAATTTATAGATGGCAATGCAACTATGCTGTCGCTAGGAACTCCCGTACAAGAATTGGTGATCCTAGGTGCCATAGTTACTGAGATATTTGCCGAAAACACCAATTTTTCACGAGGTGTGTCCAGTTTTTTGCTTTTGTGGGCGAATGGGGCGTGGCATCGAAAAAAAAAAAAAAAGATTCTTGTATTGACTGACTAAATATCTGATCGTTTGACACCAAGCTCGAACTTGTAGCTCTTACCATCTCTGAAATCTGTTTGTTCATACGGACAGACGGACAGACAGACAGACAGACAGACAGACAGACAGACAGACAGACAGACAGACAGACGGACAGACGGACAGACGGACATGGCTATATCGACTCGGCTTGTGATGCTGATCAATAATATATATACTTTATGGGGTCTGCCACGCCTCCTTCTGCCTGTTACATACTTTTGCACAAACCCAATATACTCTTGCAGAGAGTATAAAAACCATATACAACAACAGCAGCAGCAACAACAACAACGGGGAAAAAAGAAGCATTAATCGTAACAATGTTATTAGTCGTACAACAGGGGATTAGGCTACCGATTCGTGCGCTGGAGGAGCTGCTGACCATCGAGCAACGGGCAGCTTCTTGTGGCTAGCTCTCTCGCTTGCACTGCCGCAATCGCTGCCACTGCCTCCCTACCGCCCTACCTCCCTCCATCACTCTGTTTCAGTCTCTCGCTCTTGCTTGCTTCGTTTATTGTCTGTACGTTTGGGAACCTGCAACAGTTGCTGCTGCTGCTGCTCTTCGTTTCTTTCTTTTTTATTTTGGGCGCATTTTATGGACAATCTTATGGCGGTGATTAAAGAGGGTGAGGCTCTTGTAGGCACTGTAGGCACTGCAGCCACTGTAGGCGAGGCCCAACGCCAACGTCAGCTGCGCAGCCATTGCCACCGTGTGCCACACTTTGTTGTTGCTGCTCTGGCTGCTCTGGCTGCTGCTCTGACTCCCTTTGTGATTTGTTTGGTTTTCGCCTTCGTTTAATTGCATTAATTAAATACAGCACAGCCTGTCAGTAAGGGGCGTTACACAGTGGGCGTTGGTGGCCGCTGGGGGGCGTGGCAGACCGCTGCTTACTTTCGTGTGCTTAAATCGCATACATTTTGCCCACTTTGTTGACCCAGCAGCCAAGTTGCTACTTCATTTAAGAACAACTAAATTCAGCATACACTTTTTTTCCTCTTTTCAAAATTTGTAGCCAAAAAGTGGGTTAGCTAATAATTAAACACCTCTCCGACTAGTGACGAAAGCGCATGTTTATCGCCACAACGTAATCCACTCATTAAATGGAATGGAAATGCAGTGGAATGATGAATTTTTATTAACTGCTAGCTATTTTCCGCTAAATTTGCGGTATTTGAGTTAACTATTTGTTGGTGTTCTTAAAAATCAATTGACCTGAGTAAATCAAATTTGGAATTCAGTATATATAGGTATATAGACTCAGTTATAGTTCGATTTGAAACTGTCTTGAGGTTAATATCGAAAACGGCAAAATATAGATAGAATTCCAGGGCATAAAATATATGGCTGGAAGTCCACCTTAATGCCTGGATTCTACATATACCCAAACTGCAAACTCAGATCTAAGCAACTAGAGTAGAAACAGGAGCATATTCCAGATTATACTTTGAAATCAAGGAAATATGCATTGCCTTTTTTGTTATCCTGACTCAATTTGTATTTAACTGACATATAAACAAAGAGTCGTTAATAAATATTTCGCTTGAAAAAGTTCTTAAAGACTTTTATACTTTTTCACTTCATTTTTCACTCTTACTTCACTGAAAACTACTGTATTGTTATATAAACTTAAACAATCATAACAAAAAATTAATAAGAACATGTCTAAAATTAGCATATAACTAAGAATTAAGTTTGGTTGATATTAATGTTAGTGATTTTTTTTATTTTATTTGAAATTTAGTTAAAGTTTAATTCTTACTAACTTGAAAACTTCTGCAAGAATCACACTCAGTCATGAAGAACAAATAACTTTAAGTTATAAGTGATATGGGTGCTGAATGATGGGCTTCAGGGTCCACATCCAGTTTCGAACTCATCACAGCTTGATAAGTGCTCATTGTGACAGATCGCCAGCTTAGTACTCCGAGCTATTGACCAGTCCAGTTAGTGATTTTAAAGTAAATTTTTTTTGCACACAAATTTGGTGCAATATTAATAAACGAATGAATTTTCTACCAAATTAGCTGGTTGCCTAATGTGTCTAAGATCGGCGCGGTAATCGATGTGGATCAGGAACATATATGCTTTATGGGGGTGGGTCAAGTGCTCAACTGAGGCAGACTTTTCACTGCCTTAAATTATGCTTGAGACGTTGTAGGAGCTTTTAGACAGGTGTGTTGTATGGTATGCGCTTATGTGTGTGTGCTAGTGTGCATGTGTGTGCTAGTGTGCATGTGTGTGTGTTTATGTTTCTGCATACAATGCGAGGCGTCAATCAAAAACTTGGTTGCTCTTTGATTTCTGGCTTATTGGGCGACTGCTGACAAAACATTGACAAGATCAACAATAGAAGAACCGATTCGACGAGGCGTGCTCTAAAATTTTAAGCCCACATTTCAGTGGAGAATTCGGATGGAATGAGAGTGGGAAAAGTTCAATCGAATTGTACGGAAAATCAACAAAAAATAAAAAAATATAAAACGATTTGTTACAATGCAGGGGAATCTCAGCTTCCAGGAATGCAGCGCAGAAAGAGAAAGGTAGAGGGAGGGGAAGAACTAGCGTTAGACAGAGACGGTGCAACGGTTTTTCTTGAGATTTGCTGCGGTTATCTGACGACGTCTCCAATTGTTGTTGTGCAACCTTTTTTGATTGACATTATTTTACGTGCGGATTGAAGACAACCAAATTTTCGAGTTGCCCACGCACAACAATTTATACATATACACCGTGTACTGTATACTGTAAGTCTATGTGTGTATGAGAAAGTAATTGTTTTGCTCGAGTTCAAATTGATTTTACTTTCTTTTATGCTCAACTTGTAAGGCACTCACACGGTCCCGAGTTCCGAGTCCCTACGCCTGTTACCGTTGCCCTCTTTCTTCCCGCATTATTTTCCATCCCTTTCCCTATTCTGTTTCTTACTCAATCCGTAGTCGTCTGCTTCGCTTCTGTCTTTGTTTTGTTTAACCTTTCAATTTCTAGAGCTCCGGTTTTCTTCTCCTTTTATTTTGTTCTGCTCATCTACAAGTTGTTTTTAGTCTGAGCCGATGCCGCCAACGCCAAGAGTGTGTGTGTGTGAGTGTGTGAATTGGCCTACTGTATGCACATGCATAGAGAACATGCCCATATTGATATGTCTTCATTCTTTCAATATTGATCATTGCCGGGATAATCCTTCTTTTTAGCTGCAACAACTTGGAATTGAAATTGGGTCTCGGTCTTGGTCTCAGTCTCCCTTCTCCCTTCTGCCTTCTGCCTTCTCCCTTCCCCTCTCGCTCTCCTCCTCTTTTCTCTGCTTCTCAGCTTAGGCCTCGGCGACTGAAAGTCTACCTCATTCTTTGGCACTGCCTCTCTGAGCTGTGAGCTCTGGCTTGTATAGCTCGGTCTGCTCAGTCTGCTCAGTCTGCTGCTCTCAGGCTACTTAGAGCAACCTTCTCTGGGTTTTGATGTCCAAACAATGTGTATGCTGAAAGGCAACATTGGCATATTGAGATGAATTGTATATTGTGCCCTTTAACACACACACACACAGTGGCACACACACACACACACACACCGGTTGCTAAAATGTTTCGAATTTCAAACAAATTCATAGCTGATTTGCTGTCGATTTGTTCAATTGTTCAATGCGCCCAGCTGTCAATTGTCAATTGCAAAAAATTTCAGCAATTTCAAAACTTGTAGCGCGCTTTTGGGCGCACTGATCTAGCGACAAAGAGACGGAGACGGCTAAGGAAAAGTCGAGCTGAGTCTACCTTAATGCGATAGCAATCGTTGGCAACACCTTTGCATAATTGAGGCAACTCAAAAGATCAAAGATTACACGGGCAAAGTGCTGATAAGTGTGATATAATGTAGTGAGCAAAAGGAAGAAAGAGATGGAGAGACGCAGAGAGGAGGCAAAGAGTTAAGAGTTAGTTTAGCTACTCAAATCAAATAGTTATTTGCTATTTTCTTAGCCAAAACTCATACGTTAGCGCTACTTTATTTCAATCACCTTTGTTAACAGCTACTTTAAGTACACTTTAGTTCTTAACTAATGCAAATGCTGGTAACTTCCAATAGTTTGTTCATAAAACAAACAAGAAAGGCTACAGTCGGTTTAGCTGACTTTAAAAGGCCGCGTACTTCCACTTTTTTTTGGAGTACGGTGTCTAAAAACAAAGTTTATCAAAAGCTCTCTGTTTTTTTAAGTTTTCTTAAATATACAAATTTTTTAAGCAAAGTTAGACAAACAGAAACGAGTGAAACAGCAATATTTTAATAATTGCATTCAATTAAATAAGAAAAATAAAAAATAATAATTTTTATTTTAAAGCCAACGATATTCAAGTAACTATAACTTTTGTTAACAACTTACAAATATTTAAAACTTAATTTAAGCAAATGAAATGCTTAATACATATATATGTGATGATAATGACTACAACAGTAGCTCAGATAACTAAGTTGCCATCTTGTCATACATAGAACTTACATTTGAGAAGTTCGTATCTGGATGTGGACCTGATCCCCATTGCCTCCCCGTATCACTTATAAATTGAGTTACAATTCAATTTGTAAATATTAGTCACAGTTTCATTCAAGTTGTATAAATGAACAACAGCAAAATTAAATAAAAAATAAAATATCAGTTAAAAAAAAAATGTTATGATATATTTTTGTACTCACTTCAAATATATTTGTATGTACATAAACATATTAAATATACCAACAGCTGAATAAACTCTTCAATAAGAACTGTTCCAAGTGGGAAAATGATTTATGAACACCACTAAAAACTCTGCTTACACTAATTGTTTAGCTACTTAAAACACTATACATAAACTTAAACATAGCTGGAAGTTCAACTGAACTGCTTATAAATCACTTTCGATCATTGCACTTTGGTATGCAAAGTATTTCTCACTTTCACTTGTGCTTATCAATCTACAATAGCCAATAAATATTTCAGTTAACAACTAAGAAAGTTTTGCTGCACTTGTAGTATAGTATGCCTTAGTATATTGCTAGTTATAGTAGTTATAGGAAATAGTATACCGACTAAAACACAATGAGGCTGAGAGTAACTGCGCTTTGAGAGTTTTAGGCTTAAATCGAGGCTAATAAAGCGAGTACTATTGAATACTTTGGTAAAGTTTAGTTCAACTTGGGGTACAACGAGATGAGGCACAGCCCGTGTGCCCAGTGCCACACCCAGTTTTCAGTGGCGGCCAAAGATGATAAGAGGCAGCTACCGTGCATTTGATTCGAATCGAGCTCGATCTTTGGACAAACATGGAGTACTCGCTGTCGGGTTGCCAAATGGAGGACAAAGCCGCACCTCGCGACGAGTGTGTGTGTGTGAGAGTGTGTGTTGGCATGTAACCTGGACGGGCTGATTGACCCGGCTTAGTTATTGTTATGGTAGGACAGAGGACAGAGGACAGAGGACGGTGGACTGTGTACAGTGGGCACTGAACAGCGGACAGTGGACAGTTGCTGGCTGCTTTGCGGCATTGGCTTTCAGATGTTGGGCCTTTCATGTTGTCACCGCAGCGGAGTGAAAAGAAACCAAAAACCAGAAGCGTAACGAAACAGATCGAAGAAACGAGACAACTACAAAAAAAAGGGGAAAAAAAACATAGAGAACCAAAAAAGCAAAGTTAAAAAACCGAAACTGAAACTGAACTGAAGCGAGCTTCAAAAAAACTTGCACGCGCCCGTAATTAGATAGGGATGGGAAGGGGTAGGGGCAGGGGGACTGGAACTGGAACTGGAGCTGTTACCTTTAGGGAGTTCGGATCGGTTTTTGGGCGTGTTGGCTGAACAAATTTGTTAAAAGCTCCAACAGCGCGAGCGGCTCCTTTTTAGTACTGCCCGATATGTCTAAAGGCTGAAGTCTAAAGGCTGAAGTCTAAAGTCAGATGTCTGTAGTCTGAAGCCGTCCTTGCACCTTTTGGTATGCAAATTGTCTTTGTTGTTGTCAGGCGGCAACAGCAACACCAACAGCACAGCAAACACCACTAAAGCAGCCATCAGGCAGCAGGCGGCCGGAATGTACATAAATTCTGCCAGTGTATTTGAAGAGGGGCTCCAAAGCAGCTCCCATAAAATTATGAGCAACTGCAGCACCTATTCCCCGCAAGAAAGGGGTAGGAGAGGGGGCTGACTGCTGGCCGGGTGTCCAGAGACACCAGGGACACCAGGGACACCAGGGACACGGACACGCATTCGCATTCTCAAATTATATGCGATCATTAAATGTCTTCGACAAAAATGAGCATAAAAATCGCACGCGGCCCAAATGAAAATAAATTAAAGCACAGCAAAAGCGTTAACTAAAATGGTTTTGGCCAAAAAAGGTAAAGCACAACTACCACATACCCTACATAGAGCAATGAGAGTTGTTAGTTAGAGAAAGCTTAAAGCTTTTCACGGGTAATTTAAGGAAGGGAAGTCTGCGGGGACAAGTGGAAAATCAGGCTTACTTTATATTTATATTGATCGTATCTTAAATCTATTTCTAGTCTTATTTTTAGTATATATTTAAGTTTTTGGAAATAAATATTTCAAGTGCAAAAATTCAAAATGGCCGCCGTGGCACTTCTGCGAGCTGCGCTTTTCTTAGATGCTTAAAGGGTATACAAAAAATTTCACATTTCGTTGATAAAAAATCTATATAAATGTATATATATATATATATATAGGCAACACTATGTAGATGATAACTATATATACTTAATTTACTATATATATAGTTATCATCTATATAGTGTTTGCCTCTCGCCTGACTTAAGATTATATCGATAAAAACTTTGGCGTTCAATGAAAAATTTTGTAATTTCATTTCAAATTATTTTGCCTATAATTTATGTTAATGTTTCTTATAACAATTGAATCTTATAAAAGAAAAACATTATTAAAAACGAGACGACACTATTGCAGCGAATATTTGATTACATTTTTAAGCTGATTCATTTAACAGAAGTCGAGTTAACGTTTAAAGTTTCACCTGTTCATAAGAACACAGTAAAACAAATACTTATAAAAATTTAATAAAACATACACTAAGAAAAGCAAAATTTAATAAACATTATCAATCGGGCATGCAAAATTATTGAAGCATGTTTGAGAGTTCTTCTTATGCGATTAGAAATCATTATGGAAGTAAATTTAAAGTTAGTTTAAAATGCAGTGCGTTTAAAACTTAATTTGTGTATCAAAATCGTGTTGACCAAGCATTGAAATTAATTCAATAAATAAATGCATAATTTAAAAAAAATGGTAAAATAATAAAGGAAATTTTACAGCTAGTTTTCAATTTTATACAATATATTTCAATTACGTATAGCTAACTATTTTTTATGTGTCCATCATGATTTGCTCAATCTAATACTTGTTTAGAAAAGCCTTGATAATTTAAGTATAAAGCAGATTCACATGAGGATCATTTGAAGTTAATTTTATTAAATTCTTCGATTATTTATAGTTGAATTAAATATGTAATCTTAAGCTTTGAAAGAGCATAAGAATAACTCATATGTATAACATATTTTTTAAGAGTATTCATCATGAAATAAGCTGGAAATCTAGACAAACCCTAAAAAGTTTTTGTCTTTACACTAGAAGTTTAACAAGAACTAGACTACTGACAAAACTCTTTCCAGTTAAATGTTTTTCCTATGTTGTATCATTATATAATTATTTTTTCAGTAAGTAATGCATAAAAATAACTAAACAGACTTCAAGTTTTAAAGCTGAAAATGCTAGTGACTAAAGTAATGCGTGAGGACTTCTAAACACAGAGAATAAAAACAGTTCAAAGACTTTAAGCCAATTTACTGTCAGTATTATAAAGTCTGTTTGTAGCCAAGTAGCGTGAGTACTCCACTTGGTTAGGGTATTCAAAATGGCATATGAATTGTCAGTTGGATTCGCTAGGTGTGTTTTCATTTTTGTATTTGTTATTGCTTGGAGTTTGGACCCACATCAAGGCAACGCCGCAGTGCCCGCTCTCCCGCTCTCTCTCTCTCTCACTCTCTCTCACTCTTAGACTCTCTCTTTCGCTGATGAGTCACAGCAATACTCCCAACTGGTCAACAGTTCAACTGGCCAACTGACAGAGCTTAAAGCCAGCAAACTGACTCTGAAATGCCTCGACCACAAAATCAAAGTTGTTGCCTCCATGTTGTTCTGATTCTTGTGTGGCTCAGCGGATCGACTATAGCTGCGATGCGGTGCGGTGTGGTGCGGTGTGGTGCGGTGTGGTGCTGTGCTCTGCGGTGCACTGTGGTGCGTCGCATTCAGAAGCAAATAAGTCACGTGAATAAGATTTCTCGCATAATAAATTATCGAAGCTGGCCACTGTCCAGTAGAAGCGGCAGTGGCAGTGGCTGTGGCGGTGGCTGTGGCTGTGGCGGTGGCAGCGACGGTGGCAGCGGCGGTGGCAGCGGCAGCCGCAGTTGCAGCTTAAGAATGCGCTTCTGTGCAACGCCACGAAAGTTTCAACAAATGCCTCAAAGTACGGCGAGTATCTCCC
The DNA here is from genome assembly GCA_020829145.1 of Drosophila nigrodunni. NCBI lineage: Eukaryota > Metazoa > Arthropoda > Insecta > Diptera > Drosophilidae > Drosophila > Drosophila nigrodunni. The sequence goes on from JACVCZ010000002.1 coordinate 14,881,449, forward strand.
AAAAAGGTGCCAGACACAGATACACCTACACTGAGCAAAAGTTTAACTATACTTAAATGGCAAAATAAAGATATAAAAAAAAAATTAATAAATAAAAAAATACAAATTTATACAATTTTAAAAATTACATTAATTATACAATATAAAAATTTATACAATTTTTTTTAGCTAAATAAAACTTACATTTTAAAATATTTATTTCAATGTTTAAAAAAATATATTTACATATCTATAATAAATATATAATAAGTTTTAAAAATGTTTAAACTTTTCTCAGTCTCAGAATATTTATAAATAAATTTTATATATAAACAAAAATACATATTTTTTTTTTAATTTGCCAAATAACACTAAAATTACCGACATATATGCTGAAAGTAATTTTTGTTTATTTTTTATGAAATTTGTTATTTTTTAGCAATTTTCTACGATTTTCAAATATTAAAAAAATTAAACATGTTGAATATATTTTATTTTATTTGTAGCATTCATTTCTAATAAATATAAAAAATGTTACAAATAAAATTCACATTTTTAAATTTAATTTACAAATAAGTTTCGTTAAGCAAATAAATTTATTTTATTTTTTTAATTAATAATACAAAAATATGGTTTGCCATTTATTTTCTCTCAGTGTACGTTGCACAGCCAGAACAGATCGCAGCCCGAACATTATTGTGACCCGTAAATGATACAAAAATTGTGTGTCATTAATAAGCGGCACAGCGTGCCATCCACAGCCTCCGATCGTCGGACTTCCCGACTGTCTGACTCCCCGCCTCCTCGCCTTCCCACCTGCCCCACCTGACTGCTGCAGTTGCAAGCTGCAGACTGCCCGGTACCAGTGACCGGTTGCAGCTTGTCATCTCCACCCTAACTAACCACAAGCCCAATTCTAGCCGTACACAGGGCGCTCCCAGGGTGGTCGTGTACTGCGTCTCCAACTCCGTCTCCATCTCCGTCTCCTACTCCCTCTCCCTCTCCATCTCCTGCTTCTACTTCTTGGGGACGCTTTTCCAATCGCGCTTTTTATCGTTTGATTGATTTGCCGAGTAAATGCCGTGCTGTCCAATGTCAAATGATTTGTTTAATGATTTGCCTAATGTTTCACTGCTGCAGCAGCGCAGCATGAGGATTACAAACGGCTCACAGCAGTCGAACTGAACTGAACTGAACTGAACTCAACTCAACTCAAATGAACTGCACGAATTGAACTTTCCCAAGCATCCAACTGAGTACAATCCCCGTGTCCCACTCTCCCGCTCTCCACCTCCCTCTCTCACTAAAACTAAGCCAACAATTTCCATCAAATTTGGCCAACATGCTAACCACTTTATCGAGTACACACTGTAAGCTCTTGTCTCACAATTCGATTTATTGCTGGAAATTGAAAACACTTTTAACATTTCTGCATAAAACTTTACAAGGAAAATCAACAGTTCAGATTCCAGTTGGGAAATTTGGAATTTATAAAAGTCTTAAGTGGCAGTAGGCTAAAAATTCTTAATGTTTATTTTGTTTACCCTTTTTAAATTGCTGCACAAAACTTTATGAGGCATATTAACATGATATAAATAAAAATAAATTATTAAAATTTGTTCATTTTTGCCTAAATTAAATGAAATTCAAAAATACTTTGAAAATATTAGTTTCTTTAAAATTAAGAAACAAAACAACTAAAACTTGACAAAAAAAATAAATTTCTTAAATCTGTTTCTATTTTATGTCATAAATTCCTTAACTTAACTACTTTTAATTTCTATGTGTTTGAGTGCCGTCTCAATAGCTCAGAGTACTAAGCTGCCGACTTTGCCACTATTGAGCACTTATCATGTTGTGATGAGTTCGAAACTGGATGTGCACACTGAACCATCATCTCTCGCCCGTATCACTTATAACGTAAAGTTATTTGTTCTCTATGTCTGAGTGTGATTCTTGCAGAAGTTTTCAAGTTCGTAAGAATTAAACTTTAACTAAATTTCAAATAAAATAAAAAAATTCACTAACATAATATCAACCAAACTTAATTCTTAGTTATATGCTAATATTGGACATGTTCTTATTCATTTTTGTTATGATTGTTTAAGTTTATATAACAATACAATAGTTTTCAGTGAAGTAAGAGTGAAAAATTAAATGAAAAAGTATAAAAGTCTTTAAGAACTTTCTGAAGCTAAATATTTATTAACGACTCTTCGTTTATATGGCAGTTAAATACAAATTGAGTCAGGATAACAAAAAAGGGAATGCATATTTCCTTGATTTCAAAGAATAGTCTGGAATATACTCCTGTTTCTGAGATCTGAGCTCGCAGTTTGGGTACATATAGAATCTAGGCATGAAGGTGGACTTCCAGCCATATATTTTATGTCCTGGAATTCTATATAGATTTTGACCTTAAAGTCATTTTCGATATTAACCTCAAGATAGCTTCAAATCGAACTATAACTGAGTCTATATACCTGTATATAGTGAATTCCAAATATCAAGTCAATTGATTTTTAAGAACACCCACAAATAATTAACTCAAATACCGCTAATTTAGCGGAAAATAGCTAGCAGTTAATAAAAATTCATCATTCCACTGCATTTCCATTCCATTTAATGAGTGTATTACGTTGTGGCGATAAACATGCGCTTTCGTCACTAGTCGGAGAGGTGTTTAATTATTAGCTAACCCACTTTTTGGCTACAAATTTTGAAAAGAGGAAAAAAAGTGTATGCTGAATTTAGTTGTTCTTAAATGAAGTAGCAACTTGGCTGCTGGGTCTTTAAGAACTTTTTCAAGCTAAATATTTATTAATTTAATTTATTTTAATTTTTAATTTAAGAAATGAAAATAATTATTACCAAGTAATTTTATTTTAGAAATATTTTTTAAAATCTTATAGAAAAGGCAATAAATGAATTTGTATTAATTTTTAAATATTTTGCAACTTTTGACTTTTTTGTGTTAATTTGGAGTTCAAATCGAAAACTCTAAACTATTTTCTATGATTTCTAAAACGAATTCTAAGTGCGCTTTTAAGTGTTCAGATGTCGCACCAATTTGCCTTTAAACGGAGTTGTAAACAGTAAATAAAAAATGTATTATTTAGTACAAGAACTTGCTTTTTAAGTGATCTATAGTATTTACTTAAAAGCGAGTTGTTCTAGTTAAATAAAATTGTATTTAGTTCTAGTTTAGTTTCTAAATTATACAAATTGAAGTCGTTAGTTACTCGCTAAACTATAAAATCAATGTGACACTTTTAATAATTAAATGTTTGTGTGCAAAGAGAACTCTTTAAAATTTAAGAAACATTTATTGTAACCACTCATTTTAAGTTGCACATAAATTTCAATAAAGCAACACAGAGTTTAAAATAAGTTATATTCATAATTAACAAACAAATGTAGTTAAATTTCGCTTTAGTTTCAAAACAAGCCAAAATTGAAGAGTGTTAATTACTCGAAGTAATTGCCTAGTGATCTAAGATTATTATCGAGCATTTGAAGACACTTGTCGGTTTTTTGTGTCTTGACACAATGGAATGACAACTCAACTAAGCGAGAGGAAACAGGAACTCGGTGCGATATACGAAGAGGATGTGCACAGGGACCACCTCCAATGACTAGGAGTATCCGGTCAGTCGTAGAGGCAAAGGCGTAGAGGGGAAAGGGACAAGTGTCATGACGAGGTCCAGTCAAAGAAATCGAATGAGTGTAGAAACCACAGTTCACATATTGAAGAGTTTTCACGAGTTTTCTCGACTTTTTCCCTCTGAATTCCCTTGCCTACAAATTGTGGCCAACTTCCTGTGTGATTGTTGTGCGTGTGTGTGTGTGTGTGCCTTAATTGGTTGGTAATTGTTAATTTATGATGCAAGCGAGGCTGCACCTGAACCACTGAGCGATCTGACCGCTTTGCGTGTGACTGAACTTTTGACATTCGAGTCGTTTTGAGCCGCATTTGAAGACCAGTTGCAGTCGCGCAATTGTTTAACTTGACAGCTTCACATAAATTATATACCAAAATGAATTGGTCTGGACCCCCCACCCCCCTATCGGCCCCTTCCACTATGTACCGCTCCCCAAACCTTGGACCGTTGTTATCTGTGAAATGTGGAAATTAGAAAAATGAATTAGTGATGCAAAGAGGGGAAAAACTTTCGCTGTTTCTCTATGATTTCTTTCAACATTTTTTCTCCTCTGCTCTCCTCTCCTCTCTCTCTCTCGGTTTTCTTTTATATTTTTTTTCTTTCATAAAAAGGGCATTTCTGTTTTTTATTTATATATTTTTCCATATGCCCTCGATTCATTAATGCAGAGCAGCTTCGTGATGTAAAGAAGACGAAGACGAAGACGATGATGATGATGATCGGTTGGGTATGATCACGAGATCGCGTTGATGATGAAGTGACCCCCAATGGTTAGTCAGTCGGTAGCCAGTTCGATGTGTGTTTAATATCCGTTTTATTGCCTTTGAATTAGTGGCCTTTGTCAGCATTTAGGGATCTTAATTTATATAGTTTGGCCAGCAATGAGCGTGACTCCATAACGAGCACGGTTTCCTGGGCACCCCGACCCCTACACCGACCCCGAGGCTAGCGGCCACCGTTTCGACCTCTGGCAGATGCAAAAGGTCAACACACACACGCACACACTCGCACACACACGCACACTAATCCCAAATGATGGCCGCCCTGCCAGACTGACTGTCGTCGTCGTCGTCGTCGTCGTCGCTGCTTCTACCAAGTTCGCGTCCTTAGCCAAAACAATTATAGTTGCTCATAAAAAAAGACACAGCGAAAGAGGGAAGAAGGAAGAGAGGGGAGAGGAGAGATGAGAGTGGAGAGAGAAGCGAATCAAAGAATGAAACTTGCCGGCGGGGGGTAGCGGAGGAAGTTGCCCAGGCATAAAAAATAGTTGCGATGTCCCATTTGCACTCCCTCCACTGGCCTACCCCCACCCCTAGCACTACCCCTCCCCCAACACTTTCCTCTGCCGCATTCCAAATCTCGATTCGTCGCGGGCGGCGCAATACGTGCAAAAAACAACAACATGGTGCGAGTGTGTGCGAGTGTGTGTGTGTGTGAGTGCTCCGATAATACTACCCGATATGGTACTACCAATGCCAGTGTGAGTCAATCCATAGAAATTGAGTTCCGGCTCCGCACATGCGTGCCCAATGATTTTTTTGCGCCAAGAACTCGGGACATCGGGACATCAGCGACCTAAAGACCCAAACCTCGAAAATATCGCGTTGATGTTTTTTATTCTCTTTCAATTTTCCCTGTGCGGAAATGAGGAAATGTTTTAGGCCGCCTTCCTTTTGGCTAAAACGCCGCTGCTCTTGGCCAGGAAGTAGAATTTCAGTTGGCCACTAAGCAGAAAAAACTGTAAGCAAAAAAGAATTATAAAGTATTGATTTTATTATTATTATTATTATTATTATTATCATCATTATTATTATTATCATTATTATTATTATTATTATCATTATTATTATTATTATTATTATTATTATTATTATTATTATTATTATTATTATTATTATTATTATTATTATTATTATTATTATTATTATTATTATTATTATTATTATTATTACTATTATTATTATTATTATTATTATTATTATTATTATTATTATTTTTTATTATTATTATTATTATCATCATTATTATTATTATCATTATTATTATTATTATCATTATTATTATTATTATTATTATTATTATTATTATTATTATTATTATTATTATTATTATTATTATTACTATTATTATTATTATTATTATTATTATTATTATTATTATTATTATTATTATTATTATTATTATTATTATTAATATTATTATTATTATTATTATTAATATTATTATTACTATTATTATTATTATTATTAATATTATTATTATTATTATTATTATTAATTATTATTTTTCTGCCGAATTGGCTAAAAATGACTGGTAAACATAAACTAGTTAGAAGAATTTCTTTATGTACCAAGCTGCCTTAATGAAACTGACAGACAAAACATGTATCATTAATAATTAAAACCATATTAGTAACGATCTAGACAGGTGACAACGAAGAAATGTTCTAATTTAAGGTATAAAAGTAGAAATGCCTACAACTCGAGAAAGTTTGTTGAGTAGTAACTCAACTCGGAAAGGAATATTTAATTGAATTAAATGAAATACATTAATCGGAAACAAAGTAATTAATAGATTTATCTATGTGAATTAAACTTGGTTTATTTTTTTAAAACAAAAGTGAGCAAATCAAATTTATCAACATTTCAAGTTGTTGTGGAGTAAACTCGGTAATTAAATGGTACAATCTGTTTGTTTAATTAATTTTTTCCTATTAATTAAGTGTAGAACCTGTACAATCATAAATTAGTAGCTTCAATTCAAATAGTTTTAATTATTTATTATATTCTTGGCAAAACGTTGCCTTTTAAGCCGCCTTAGGGGTCGGGAAGGGAGTAGTCTCCTGTGAGGAGATTGCGGGGTCTCAACAATCCGTCTCTGTATCTGCTGGAGTATCTACTAATTTGCTCTACGACTGTCAACAGTTTTAAATCTCTATTTAGATTAGAAGCTCTTACATACCAGGGATAGTTGGTCATTAGTTTTAGTACTCGATTTTGGAGTACCTGAATGAGTTTATAATTTGATTTGGCTGTAATCCCCCAAAAATCTGCACTCCATACAGCCACATCGGGCAACTTAGTATCAAGGTGCTGTTTAAATAATAAATTTAATAACAAAGTTTTTTATTTATTTATTTCTTTAAGAATTTTACATAAATACTACTATGTGTATTCATAATTTTAGCAAAATGTTAACCGATAACTAGAGATACCATATGATATCGTCAATCCAAACCTGATAACTGATTCAAATCATCCAACTGCGCAATAATTTCCAATAATATTTATAATAAATAATTGGAATATTTATAATAATTTAATTAAATCGATTTTAACTTGATAAAATCCCATAATAGTTATTAATTTATTACTAATAAAAACAGCACAAATATCAGTTTAAAAACCTTTCAAGTTCCCCTACCAATTGCCGCCTCGTAGCGTCGATAATTCCCAATTTTGGTAAAAGGAATCTGCTACTTTGATCTTGGCAATTGATTTCTTGCCATTTAACTGAACATTATCTTAATTGGCAAGATTTATTTCCGGCAATTTGCAATTATGAAGTGAAAACGATGAATGCGAAATTCGTTTGTGATCCCGATTCCGTTCTTGTTCCCGATCCTGATCCTACTCGACAAGAACTCGACGTTTCCAGCTCATCGCTTTCAATTTGTATCAAATAACAGAAAATAGAACTATTTGAAGAGGAACTGAGACAGCAGAGGGAGAAGCCAGAGACAGAAGAGATTTGCGAGACTCGCTAAATTGCACCCGAAACGCCTGCGGAGAAGGAGACGGCGACGGAGACGGAGAAGGGAAAGAGAAGCAGAAGAAAGAAGTCAGAAGTCGATCAAGTGTGGCGGCGGCATCCAAAGTACGTCTCAAATTTTGAAGTATTGCAATGACTGAATGGCTGAATGAATGTATGGCTGAATGGCTGGCTTGATGGCTTGATGGCTGTATGAGTTGTTGTTTGGCAGTTGCCCCATTCCCATTCCCATTCCCGTTCCCATTGATGTTTGTTTGAGGGCTTAAGGAGCAACAATCAGAACGTTGAAGACTCTTTAGTTTTTCTTCAGTCTAGATCTGTAGAGTCCCCCTGTCCCTCTCTCTCCCTCTCCCCCTCTCTTTCACTGCCGGTTGTGCGTATTTGGTTCAATTGTTTTCGAAAACATTCAAGTGGAAGTCCTTTGAGTGATTTGCCTTTACCAAATGCACCCACAAATGCGCTCTGTCTGTCTCCCTCTTCCTCTCCCTCCGCCTCTCCCTCTCCCGCTTTTGTTTGTTGCGTTTTGCATGCAAAATTTGTTTGCTAAATTTGTTTGCACTTTTCTGTCATTGTTCGCCTTTTGTGCATTGTCCTGCGACTCGTCCTTTCGTTCATCCTTCCACTCCACTTTATTGTATTTTCCTTTTTTTCCAGTGTTTTATTGTTTTACGTTTTTCTTTCTGTTTTTCCGTCTTTCAATTGCTGCAATTTGCATGTGACTCCTTTCCCCATGTTTTCCCTCACATTTCGAGGCCTTTATTCCAAAATATTTTCCATTTTCCATTTTCCATTTCCATTGTCCGACAATCATTGGGTAAATTGTCTGTCCAATGTTTGTTGCATTTTCATTTGTATCTTTAGTTGTGTGTGTTCTTCTCCTGATCCCTTCATAATGAACTCTCCCCGCACAAGTCTTTAAAATTCTTCCGCTGAATTTCATTCAAGTTTAAACACGCACGTTTTTGCAAATAACTGCATTTAATTGTTAACGCCGACTAATGAGCTTAAAGCTGATTTTAATCATTATTTTGGAGTAGTGGTATAGTAGTAGTAAGTATTATACGAAGCCTAGGTTATGAGGGCTTTCAGGACCTGCCCAAATGATGAGCTATCACAAGAGCCTAGATTTATTCATGTCTTAATCTAATCAAAGATTTCAGAGTAGTAGAAATGGCGAACATTCTGTCTTCTTCCACTGTCTGATACAAAGAGAAATCTTTGTTAGTTTTGATAGCCAATTAAATGCTTTAAAAACATGTTAAAAAACTTAAAATCAAAAAAATTCATTCCATTAAGAAATTCATTGAGTTATGGCTGATAAAATTTAAAAATAATATTTAAATATACTATAAAATATACTATATATATACTATGTATAGTAAGCTCCCTTGGCCGGACAGCCAAGGATCCAGTATTTTTGTTCACCTGAGGCAGCTGTCCGCGAGTAGAGCTTTCACTGTACTATTCAGTTTTGCGTATGTAATAACAACATGAGTTTATTCTTCACCTTTTCAGTTACAAGTTTTTCAAAATTCAAACTGATAAAAACTTATAAACAACTGTTAGACCTGTAACTACCGTCCATTGAGACAGAAACTTAAGAAATTCGTATGTGCCAGTCAGCTATAAATTATGTAATAACTCAATTTGGCAAATGTTCATGCAATTTAAATTATTTGTAAAAAGTTGAAAAAAATTATGATACGTTTATAATTATATTGATTAATTTTTATATTTAAATTTTATACACAGTTTTTTTCTTAGCGAGAAATCTTGGCCCCTAAACAAATGTTTATACGGGACACGATTTTTATTAGTCTAAATTCAAGTTAAGACTTGACTATTTAATTAACAAAAGTTAACACTTAACGAGAGTAGACACAACTTCATTTAAACTTCACTTAAAGATTACTCGCCATTTGACAACTATCTGAAGAGTTTTATTATTGAAATTTTAGACTAAATTAGGCACTTTTAACTAATTTACAAGCAATGTAACAAAAAAATTAATCTGTAAATAAGAAAATATATTTTTTATTTAACTTTCTTAATAATACATTTTAAATAAGCAAAAAAGTATCTTAAATGATTTAAAAAAATTGCATTAAATTGTTAAAAAGTCTAAAATAAACATAAATAAGTACCGTAAATCAACAGTTCTTGACTTACAAATTTTACAAACACTTAAAAGCGGTTCAGTCATAATTTTAAATATGTTTTAACTGATGCATAAAAAAAATCGCAATTTAAATTCAATTCATAAATGAAATATTGATGATTTTATATCATAACCGATGCCATAAAGTGTCGAGAAATTGTACGTTTAGCAGTAAAAAGCTAAAACTTGTGTGAAAAATGTAAACACAAGTTGGGCGCCTTAAAGTATGCAATGGAAAATTTCAATTTAAGGCTAGTGTTGTGCACGTGTGTGCGAGTGTGCTGTGGGTGTGTGTAATCGCAGACTGAACCAAAAAAGTTGCACAGAATCAATCAACTTTATTAATTACAAGTAATTAAAGTTTAATTAACAGACATGTGAAGTGTTGTTGTTTTCAAGGTTGCGTGTGTGTGTGGAGTGTGTGTGCGTGTGTTAGTGTGAGTGCGTGTAAATGCAATGCAAATAAATGAAAATATTTGTTTGGCATTTAACTTGTCGATGCCGTTGTGTGTTGCATTTAATGCCCACAAAGGCAGCAGCAGCAGCAACAGCAACAACAACAACAACAACAATGGCGGCAACAGAAGTCAGAAATAGGGAAAACAACAGCAATAACAAAAACAAATGTCAAATGTAGTGCAATCCCGATATTGTTATTGCAGTTGTAGTTGCTGTTGTTGTCATTCGTGTTGTTTTTGTTGCAATTTTGTTTGTCTGTTTAATTAAAGCAATATGTGGCCTCGAGGAATGTTGGGTTAATTGACTCATCACTTATACGACAAACGAAGCACAAACAAATAAGCAAACAAACCAGCACACACACACACACACACGCACGCTCATACATAAGCTCACACACACGCACACACCCATTCGTATACACAAAATGGGGGAAACATCAGCGTCGCTGCCAACGGCGACGTCAACGCCAACGCACATAGGCACAGAGGGCGTTGCCCAAAATATTTGTCATTTGTGGAGCTTGTGCGCAGTATTGAATTTGTGTCAGCCAATCACAGCTGTGGATACTGTTAGCCTACGCCCACGCAGCTACGTTGCTCTAAATGCGTTCCACACATGCGTAAAACCAGAAAAAAATACTGGTTACATTCAACAGCCAGCAATAGTGGTAATTGATAATAGTGTTTGTTCACGCAACCAACTTCACGTGGGTACAGCTCTGACGTGCAGCCTACTTCATGTAGTTGTCGAATTTGCGCGCCAACCGCGTTGCCAACTGTATTAAACTCAGCAGCGATATCACGAAACGACTAAATATCGATAGCATTGCATTAATTAAATACTTTTTCAATACACGCAATGGTCACACTGTTGAGCGCAAAAAGCGCGTTGTAATCACGTAGCAGCCAGCTAGCTAACAGAAGTAGGTACAGAGCAGCGAGCAATTGCTTGCCTTAACTTGATCGCACACTTGAATTTGTACAAAATTAAACCACTTGCCCGAAAATAATTTCGGAATAAACCGTAAACCAAATGGCTTTAAAGTCATTAATATGTTAATATATTTAAACGTCAGAGACATAAAACAACATTTAAAAATAACATTTGGCGCTCAATTAGTTGCTTAACATTAATCGCACGCATAACAGCTGCTAATATAAATACATCGATAGCAATCGATAGAAATAACATTCTCTGCTAACTTTTCTATTGGAAATGTAAAACTACTTTAATGTTGACTACAAATAAGTGACTGTATTTGTATTTGGCTTCTTTTTGTTAATTCATCATCAATTCATTTCAATTGGAATTTATCAATTTTTATATTGTATGAAATATCCTTAGGTACTTTGTTTCAATAAGTTGTAATGTGTGCTAGTCTGATTTATCATAAAGAAAAAATACTTTTTGGATTTAAATTTGGCGCCCTTTGCCAGTGCCCACAATCAGCTGTTAATTGTGCGAAAATTCAAAATATATCGATAGAAATATTGTCTGCCCGAATTGCTAACATTAATTTACGTGTGTGTAATTTTCTCTAAGTGGATTTATTTTCTATATAGAAAGAATTAAATTTAAAATGTGTTTAAAAAATATTTAAATTAACAACTACATAACAGCTACTAATAAAATCTGTGTAAATAGCAGATCATGTTAACGCTAAGGGATCATTTAACAGTAACATTAAGCTAACAGATGATATGATCAATAACATGGAGCTGGCAGATCATTTGAGCAATAGCAGTGAGTGAACATAATACACAAACCTTAAATCACTTTGACTTTAACATTAACGCAAAGCGGAGCAGAGCACCAACAACGAATGTTAGTTATTATGAACACCGACAAGTCGTTCAATGTTGTTCTGCTCTTGCCGTGATTTCGGACTGACCATAAAATCCGTTTCTGCGCGTTCGTTGCTCATTGTTAACGTCTGAGTCAAGTGTTTGTAGTTGTTGTCTCGTTTTGTTGTTCTTGTCGCCTGCCGGTCAGCGTCACACACCACGCACACATCCACACGTACATGTGTATGTATTTGTGCCGTTTGCGATCGCGACTCATTAAGAGCGAACAGTATTTGTACTAAGCAAAAGCGGGCGCGGAAAGGGGGAGGGCAGCGACCTGCTGGTTGTGATAAAAGCAAAAGCAAAAAAAAATAAAATAAAAAAAAAACGCTGCGCTAGTGTTTTTCATAGTGCATGGATATGAATCATGCCAGTTGCCGTTGCCATTCCCGTTGTACGCTTGGAGGAGGAGTGTAAACGCAAATCATAAATAAATAAACTGTCCAGGCAGAAAAAGTAAAACGAACGGAGCAGATACTTTCAGCATTGAACATCCAACATTCAGTACATTTATTATTGCTGTGGCTCTCGCGTCGCGTCAATTAAATACTTTGTATACAAATACATAAATACATACACACACCACATACGTATGTGTATGTAGTCGACGTCGCAGTTGCGCGTAGGTTGCAACTTGCAACAGAAAAAAAGTGACCAACGACGAGGAGTGCACTTCAAACGCAATTCGTGTTTTGTTTTATTTGTTTTTATTTTTATTTTGTTGTGTTATTGTGTGTTTTTTTTTTTTTGAGTGCTACATCAAGTTGAACAATTTGGTATTAAATGTGGGCCAACGACAATAAATTTCGCATAATTGCATAGAAATTTACGGCTGTCCAGCGACAAAAGCGAAAGGTAAAAGTTTATTTTATATATATTTGACGTCTTCTCCTCCATTATCTTTTAGCTTCTCTTCGGTTTGCTGTTTGTTTAATTTGCATAATTTGTTAACATTTTCTCAAAAACATTTATAAAAGCGTGTCGAAAACAATAACAATAACAAATCAAAAATGTAAAGAAAGAAATCTGCAGTCGTCGCTCTCTTAACGACGACGAGTTGACAGCCGCTCTCACTCTCTTGCTCTTTACTTACTCTCTCTCTGGCTCTCTTGTTGTTGCCTTTACGCGTGCGCCCGCATCGTTGACACACAATACACGCCTTAGAAGTGCATTGTATACGTCTATGCACACAGATATGTATGTGCGTGTATGTGTCTCTCTGCCTGGGCGTATTGTGTATGTATTGGTGTATTTCGATAATCCATTATCTAACATTTGGTGTTGTTGTTTTGTAACGCATTCCAGCAAACATTTCTCAGCGCTTTCACACAGTGCTCTCCTCACACACACACACAAACGCACACATGCTTACTGCTGTAACTTTATCATTTTGGCACAAATAAAGTTTTTGCACCGTGTAACTTTGTTTTAACTGCTTATCGCTCCAATTTTGAGCAGTAAAATGTATATGTATGCACGTGATAGAGAGAGAGTTGAAGAGAGACGTAAAGTCGAAGCAAAAAGTCAAACACAACGGTGTCAACCGTAAATGCTGCCCATCTCTTTTTCGCACACTCATTTCTAGCTCGTTCTCTGTCCGTCGCTTGTGTCCACCTGTTGCTGGCAAAATGGAACACAACTGACGCCGCAAGTGACACGCATGTTCTTGTCGCCTAACATTTTTTGTTGCTGTTTCAAGCGCGATTTTTGTTTAGCGTTTTTAATTGCTTAGCAATTAAAACAATTATAAACATATTAGGCTTGATGCTGACACACATTTCACATCTGTATGTGTCACAGAATCTTCTGGGCCCCCTTCAGGAAATAGTATCGAAAACCCACACACATTCCGATAATCGATTATTGATATCGCAAACTATAACGGTAATTGAGGTGCCCACATAAGGGAAATCACATTTTAATTAAAGTTCAATTAATAATTTATGACAGAGAAAACTACTCAAGTTTAATGCTCAACTTTTGTTTAGTTTTTTAAATATTAAAGACTTCAGTTTAGTTACTTTTCTAATTTGTATGTTCAGATTTATGGCTGCTTTTCAGAATGAAACTTTTACGTTGATAAGACAACGTTGTCAAATATTTGTTGATTTTAAATAATTAATAATCGTTGCATAAGTGTGTCGTGGGATGATCGCTTATTGTTTTCTGAGATCAAAACTTGAAAACTTTATGGCGAATATAACTAAAAATATGTACATAAAACATTTCAACTTTTCCACTTTTGCAAACAAAGCGCAGGAACAACAATATTACTAACAACAGTAATAATAACAAAGACAAGCCCAAAAACCAGCTGGGTCACCACACACACACACTTACTACAAGTGTAGTTCACATTATATTTACTACTTGTATGCATGTGTGTGTGTGTGAGTGTCTGTGTAGTTACATTTGAGCTTTGTGAGTTCTTTGTCCGCTAATCAAGCAACGCACGCTCTCTTCTTAACTCCACGGCTCTCTTTGTGCCCCCCCCCCCCCCCACCCCGCTCTCTTATTAACTGGCTCTCTTTGTGGCCTTTGCTTGTTGCATTTAAATGTTGTCTGCGCGTGTATGAATCAAATCAAAATCAGTGGTAACTAAAAGTACGACAAAAAATGTCGTCGAACAAGTTGAAAATCGATTGCTTGGACACACATGTGAGAATGTAACGAATTCCGTTTCAAAGTGATTAATACTTCTTTACGAAGCAAATAAATTGATAAATTAAAAATATTTACATTTGAAATTCTTAAACATGAGAAACACTCTCACACACACATACAAGCAAAATAAACATTAGAAGTACTGCGTGAAGTTGGCTGTGCCTCAAATACTGCTCGTCAGCTTTCCCAGTTCGGGCTTCAAATTTGAATTTACGGTTTTGCTCCGTTATTTATACACTACTGTACACATAAACAAATAAAAACTGATTATGCAAGTAGTATTATTATTTACTTTATGAAACCAAGTCTTATATACTTATGCACTGACATTCGAGTATAGAACTGAATCAGCGCGAATTCAATTTAATTCCCTCCCACTTCCTTTGTCGCTCTCTTCCTGTTTGCTCTTCACTCTGCGCCATTCATATTCAGAATGGTGTTAATCCTTATCGAACTGTGCTTGGCTGGCATGTAACTTGACCTCCTGTCACATCAGCGTCTTTAGCGGAATACTCCAGATAAACAGCGAATTAAAAATACCGACTTGTGATTACTAATTTAAACTGCACATACACTTGCAAACAAACATACTCGATTTGAATGTGCTGCGAATGATTCATAGATGTGAAACAATGAATCTAAGTGAAATGCCATAATATGCAAACAATAATTGAAGTAATTGCGTAAATAAAGTCTGCGAAAATGGAAGGGCGTGTGATTCATTTCAATTTCCATTCCAATCAAAGCGAAAGATTCGCGCCCTTTGAAAGAGTCCCTCCTGCCCCACCCTGTAAAATAAAACTCTTGAAAGCTGTGCCATTTTCCACTCACGGAACTATGCTCAATTAGTCTCTTTAATAATAACAATAACAATAATAGTAATAGTATTGCAGTCTGTGCAAAATTTGACCAGAGCATGACTAAGGGGCCAATAAAAAGCGAAATTTTGGACCAACTGCCATTTGTATTTTGATTTTTAGGAAAGTTGTGCTTAAATGGCAGCCATAAATTGTGCACAACGAAATGAAAATATATTTGTTGTATGATATTTAATATAAATACAATTATTTGTATTTTTTATCGATACAAAAATAGCTGGCTTAAACAAATCAAATAATTTATCTTACAAAATTTTCAAACCAAATTTTGTGAATAAATTTTGGAGTCGCTTTCTTACTTTTTACCATTTGCTTTGCTTTGGGACTTTTTACCATTTGCTTTGCTTTGGGAACACTTGTGCCACATGGCCTGATAATTGAAATTCTCTGATTTATTTTTATACTCAAGAATCTTTTTTTTTTTTCGATGCCACGCCCCATTCGCCAAAAAGCAAAAAAACTGGACACCTCGTGAAAAATTGGTGTTTTCGGCAAATATCTCATGGCACCTAGGATCACCAATTCTTGTACGGGAGTTCCTAGCGACAACATAGTTGCATTGCCATCTATAAATTTGGACTGCCACGCCCACTTTTCCCACAATTTATAAAATAGTTTTCAAGCTTCAATGCCGTTTTTCCGTATCGTACAGTATTGTAGTTTATAACTGGTGTGGAGACTAACTATATTAAACTATCCTGAAAGGCGCATTAAAATCGGACTATAAACAAGAAAACTAGAAGCGTTACAATATTGTTAATTGAACGCAATATCAACCCATTGGTGCAAGCGAGACAGAAACACACAAGCATGCTCGAACGTTTTTGCTGCCTGTGGGCGGCAGCGCTGCCCGCGGTCGCTGGCTGCGCCGAATACACACATGCATGCATCATATATTGTCAAACGTATGTGTATTCGCAACAAACAAACAGATGTGTGTTTGATTATGCTTAGATTGTTTTTGTTTCAACGTGTTTTAATGCAAGTACTATTCATTGTAATATCTGGATACCGATTTTAATAATTTAATCGGGAAAAAATGCAGAGAGTATTATATGGTCGGGCGCGCTCGACTGTACTTTTCTTTCTTGTTTACAGTGCACTTTACTACTTTATTTACTTTATATGTTTTTTTTTTTTTTTTTTTTTTTGCTGTTTGTAATCGACAGCTGATAAGAATAATTTCCGAACTGTGCGCTTTGGGCTCCTGGTACACAGAATTCCTCTTTGATAACAGTTTGAATACTTGTAAGCACTTTGAGTTCACTAAATGAAACTCCATGCAAATCTGATTTGTGTTGGAAGTGAATAGAAGTCGCTAAATAGCTGCGAAAAGGAATTTAAATTATTTATTTTAAATTTTAGTAGCTAAGCTTAAGCTGGAAGTTCTCCCTGGTACATAGTAGTGTTATGGCCCTTCGTTGAACGGTCTAACAACTTGAGAATTTTCCCACATTTCCACTATATAAAACTGTTTAATTGCAACTCTTTGTCAGTATCTCAGTTCGATGACCGAGTACACTTGATTGATTATACAGTTGATTGAAATTTTCATAATCAACATATTGTATTGTCTATAATAAATATGTATTTGAGCTAATTCAAAATTATACCATACAAAAATATTTTATAATTAATTTTTTTTTCTGACTTGTTTTGTTTATTTTTTGTGTTGACAGCTGATAAGAGTAGTTTTCGAGCTGTGCGCTCTGTTCTCCTGGTACATGGAATTCCTCATTGATAACAGTTTGAATAGTCTTAAACATTTTGGGTTTATTTCATTCATTTGAACTTTTCTGTAGAAATAAAGTCAAGATAAAACTTGTTCAGTTATAAGTGCTATAGAATTTTAATTTTTTTTCAAAACAGTTGGCTACATTTCCCCACATTTGATGATATCGAATCTAATAGTATAATACCTACAGGTCGGTAGTATCTTAGTTCGATGACCGATACTCTAGCTACTGTAAAACTGTTTCAATCATTATGCAATGTATTGTCTATATCGAGTTAATCAACAATTATATAATTCACATAAAATCAACAATTTCTTGGGCAAAACATTTGCACATTTGTGAACTTGAACGAGTTTTTTTCCCAGCTGCTCGCCACTGTCACCTTGTGCTAAATATACAATTTCTTCCACAAAGTATTAGTATGTAATTAGATACGCCAATTGTTATTATTAGGAAGTAAATTGAAGTAGTATCTTTACATTATTTTGCGAGTTAATGAATTTTTTGAGTTACCCATTCATCCATAGGACGTGATAAATGCAAAAGTTGCAATCGTAGTTGCTCTTATCATACTATAAATGTAACCACATAAAGTTATTTGATATGTGCACACAGTTAGATACAAATAAACTGTATTATATACATACATACATATATATGTACATAAATAAAACATTGATTCACTGGGACATTTTGTTCGAGAGAGAGAGAGAGAGAAAGAGAGAGAGAGAGAGAGAGAGAGAGCGAACGCTGATGATAATTGTCTGAGGCAGAATTTCGATTAATCATCAAAAGAATTTTTCTTAGTTGAGAAAAATAAATTATTAAGTTCCTAGAAATGATTTTTCCTCAAAAACCGTTTATATCATGAGTTTATATATTGTCTGCTATTTGAACTGATTTGACAATTGATGTCGAAGTTGCGTTGTGGAAATGTCAATCTCATTTTGAGTGACTTTATGACTCAAGTGAACAGCAGATGCCCCATGTTGCAAGTTCATTTATTCAGCTTGCAGGGCAGAATGAAAAAAAAAAACAACAAAACGGCAAAACAACAAGTTCATTAAACATTGTAAACAAAATCATTGAAAAGAACTTTCATTCAAAGTGCTCTCTTCACTTAAACAATAACAACTACAATGATAACAATAACACAATAACTTCAACATGAGCTCCATTAAATTCCTCCCACGAATTGTGGAATGCCACAACTTCAATGTCCAATTTCCCATCGCTATCCAGAAATTGAGTAACTGTAACTGAAACTAAAACCAATTTACACAAATGGCAATTTGCAATGTCTGGGAAATTGGGCTTATCATTCAGTTGTCTCTGCTAAACACTCTAATCGTATAAATCTATATGGAATTGTAAATGATAACGAATCATATCGATTACCCTTAGATCACTTGATGTTGGTGTTGTATAAAATGTATTAAATTGCAGCGAGAGAGCCGCAAATAAATAAATTTATTTATTTGAAATTCCACAAATTTTATTTAACAAGCAAAAATAATTAAATTCTGCACATTCCACGCTTAGCAAAATAATTTAAGCTGAAGTTTTTGTTTGTCAAGCAAAAGTTGCTCGATTTGAGATAAACAAACTGCGGAATGTCGAAGAGAAGTTTGTGTAGATAAAAATAGAATATTTTTTAAATAAAAGTTTTATTCAATATTAATATTCGTTTAGTTTCTAAAGCTTAGTTTAAAAATTTTTTAGAATTCATTTAAATTAATAATTTTTGAAATCTAACAAAGTATTTAATGTTCAATAAAAATGTTGCTGCTAAAATTAAAATAAAAATTATCAGACGCATGATTATTGCAGATTGTTTTCGTTATGTTTCTTAAAGGATAGAAAATTTTAAAGTTGTGTAAATAAAATGTCAGCTGAGTTACACACTTTGTGACTAAATTTAGATAACTTTCAAATAATTTATGAATTTCGTCATTTACTTAAATGCTTAACATTTTGTTTACAAAGCAAAAAAAAATCGGTGCTACACATTTAACAATTTTTTGCACACTTCAAAAATGTCAAAATCTTGTCAAACGAAACAAATTTAATTTGCGATAAGAAAATAAACACAATTTGTGGAATGTGGAAAATTCTTTTTATTCGTTATTTTCCAACTGTAAGCAGAATTATGCATAAATAAAATATCTGCTTAAAATTAAAGTAAACAAAAATTTTTAAATTTGAACTAAAGTCTCAACTCGTGACTAAATTCAAATATTTTGTAAGCAATTAAAAACTATGTGTCTGATGATTGATAAGTCACTGCGGCTGGCTAAGAATAAACTGCAGTGTAGTATGATTATTCATGTATATAAATTGATGTATATATAGCTATTATATACATATATACACATAGCTTTAATGAGCTCTCGCAGCTGGCTTTCATGTAGCATTGTCCGAGTTAAAGTGCCATTATGGAAGTCTCTTCTTTGCTGCAGTGCTTTCAGCTGAGACAACAGACAGAGAAAGAGAGAGAGATAAAGATCGATAGAAGAAAGTGAAAGCGAAATGGACAATTAATGATGTGTATATCGATTGTTGTTGACCGAGTAATTGGCCAGAGGAAATCCGACAACGCGTTTCAGTCATTTTCGCCCAAGTTTTTAGTTTTTTGTGATTTCAATTTGCAATTTCAGTTTTAGTTTCGCTTTCATGCATATTTTATTTATTTTAATTTGCTTTATTGGTCACTTTGGTTGGATTTCTAAATGCGATAATTTCCACTTAATTATGCTAAACAAAAGACTTAAACTAACTTAATTTATAATTATAATTACTCGACTCGAAGTCGTTGTTGTTGCTGTTGTTGTTGTTGTCGTTTCAGTGCTAATTGCACCAGACGACGTTGCTCTAATTGTTGCAATTGTTGTGCCACCAACATGCGATGCAACAAATCAATTTTTTCATATTCTATAACCTTTTGTTGTTGCTTTTCCTTTTCCTGTTTTTGTTGCTGTTGCTTCTTGTGCTTCTGTTGCATCTTTTGGCTTGTTGCCACCAGTGATTTGCTGCTAAAGACTTTATTGAATAACTGCGTCACGAAACACAACAAAAATGCCCAGAAATTGCGTTCTAACTGATTTTTGTTGCCACTTGCCAACTGTTGCATGTTATGTGCTTCAAGTGATTTGCTCAACTGTGTGGCTAACACAAATTGCTCGACTCTTTTTATATGCAAACAGGTAATAGAAGTTTTATTTTAACTGACCTGATCTGCTCAAACCTTCCCTTGGGTAATTTAACCCATCCTCCATATGGTCAGGGGCTCAATTTGGGTTTGAGGTCGGATTATCCCAAAAACTTAGGTAAACAAATTTTTAAATTTTCCCAGTTTTAAATTTTTAGCTCTAAATGTTTCCGTCACATTTAAATTCAATTTTAATTCTAGCTGAGAACTAGAACTGTTTTATTAATCGATGCTAGACATAATACTTAGTTGATTTATTAATGCCCGTCTAAATCAGAAGCTACATAACTATATTTATATATATAATATATATAAATAAGTAATGTTTTATTATTTAATTAATTTAATGCCAGATTAAATCAAAAAACCTAAAGAAATTGAATAAATATAATTTGTTTTTTGAGTTTTAACTTTTCTAGGTCTTCAACACATTTTCTATAAATATTATGCAAGTATTTTAGTAATATTATATTATAAATGATTCGATGCAGCGTGAGTTACAATCAAGTATTACTTAAAGTCAGCTAGAAATCACATATATTCAAATCTTTAAAACTTTAAAATGTTTAAAAAGTTAGTATAATCTTTAAAAGTCTTTCATTTGCAAAACAAATGTTTGGATTGTTAAAGACAATAATTTTAATGGACCTGAAGAGGTCTCCATTACCTTTTTATATTTTTGGGAAAATGTTAACAAAAAAATTGAGTGATATATAAAGTTTCTATACTTTTCAAGGCTTCAAAAATCTTCTTCTAATTTTAAGTTTATTATATTTTTTATTTAATTTGTTTACAATATATTATAAATAAATATTTTATACATAAATAAGGTTTCTATACTTTTCAAGGCTTCAAAAATCTTGTGCTAATTTTAAGTTTAATATATTTTTTATTTAATTTATTTACAATATATTATAAATAAATATTTTATACATAAATAAGGTTTCTAAACATTTTAATGCCTTAAAAATCTATTCTTAATTTTATATTCACTATATTATTTTCTAAGCTCAAGGTCTAGGTATGTGAAACATACTTTTTTATTTAGTTTATTTACAAATTAGAGTAATATATATTTTTATCGCATACTTTATTTATTTTTAAAGCTCATTCTTTGCGTAAGGTGTGACTTTTGTATATATAAACTTCTTGCTTATGCCAAACTCTTTCTCTTCCTTTCTTTCCTTCGCTCGCTGTCTCTTTCTGGTTTGGCCACAGCGCTTGGAGATGGAACAGGCCGGGACACAGGCACGTCCTGTGCCGGCTCCGCGACGTCTCTACCCAGAGATGCGCACCGCCAACTATGAGAACGTTGAGATCAATGTGCTAGGCAGCAGCAGCAGTAGCAGCAGCACGAATCAGATTAATCTTAATCCAAATAATAACCAAAATCAGATCAACAACAATCACAGCCCCAAGAGTGCCTGCAAAAAGTTAAACATCAATGTGGATAATCTTCACGAAAGTTGTGCGGAAAAGAAACTTCCAGCAAACAGTCACAACAAACTGATACTGCAGGAACTGAATGTGGAGCAACCGATCTACGGTCCAGATGCCAATGAGAATGTACCAAATGAGCCAGTTTATGCCACGCCCAAGCCAGCACCACGACAACGAATACGCGCCGAGCTGCTGCAGGAGCAGGAGGAGGAGGAGGAGCAGCAGCAGCAGCAGCGGGTGGAGGTAGAGGAGTTACCAACCACAACGAGAGTGCTTCGTGCAGCACCACAAGTGCCTACCAAGCCACCGAATACGGAGCAGGAGCAACGGCGACGCGATCGCTGTTCCATCTCTAGTGAATTCTCCACGACAAGCATCGGAGGCAATGGACAGCCGGAGGATGAGATGCGCTACACTTCGAATGGTTCACTCAACTGCAGCGAGAGCTCACAGAGCGGCAAGTTCAAGTCGCCGTCACCCGGGTACGTAATCCAGGACGATGATCAGGATGATCTTATGTGCGAGTCCGATACCGATACCGAAACTGACACTGAGGCGGAGCCGGCGGTGGCGGTGGAGGCGGTTGATGCCGCCTCGCCCGAACCCTCGGAGCCCACTGCGAGCTGTGACGCCGACAAGTAAACTTTTTTTCAAACGATTTTTTTCAATTTTGCTTCTCTGGTGTCTCTATAAATGTTTTTTTTTAATTGGTTTTTTCCACCTATTATTAAGTTTGTAGTTATATGCACCTCCTCCAACTAATCCAAGTGGGTTGGATTCGTCTAATAACTCCGTAGACCTAGCACCTAAGTAGTACTTGGAATGCACATTGAATACAAAACTGGTCATGGTTACATCTCACACTAATTGTACAAACTACACAACATTTTAGTTAAATATATTTAGACATATAACCTTTGATACATATTGGTAGTGATCTCATCAATTTTGGATTTTTCAATTAGTTATTAGACTAAAAAAATTACATCTTCAAATCTTTAAAAGCGAGTGAGTTTCATCTGAAATATTTTGTTTTGGAAAAGTAAATATTCCATTATTAAATTTACACACAAATCAGTAAATAACGACTGTGATTAGATTAATGATTGAGCTTGATTTTATGTTATACTATTTAATAATTATATTCATCGATTTTTAGTCTCTAAAAACAATGCCAAGGATAATGCTAAAATATAAAAAGTTAAATTCTTGATCTTGTTCCGATCTGTAACTCTCTAAGTATATAATTTCTGCTTTTATGCCACTTTAATACTCGCTCAGGGACAGAGAGATAAGTCTTGATATTACCTTGAAGTATAACTTGTTGTTTACTTGATCAATGATCCTTGACTACAGTCATACACAATGGACATTGATCTGCGGTGCTATCAGTAAACTGTATGAAGTCAGATGCTGCTTTTGTCAAGGGATCTTTTGCCCGCTTAGTTGGAGGGGCGGCTGAGTCCATGCGACAGCTGGCATTACCCAAATGTGGCACACCCTACTATATATATATAGCTCCCTGGCGCCTTTAGACTGATCCGTTTCAATTTCATGCCTATTTTCAATCTATTTATAGAACTTTGGGGACCTTAACTTCCGCCGACACATTAATCACTCGCTCCAAAAATACATACACACATATGTATATATATATATATAGCATATAGCATATAGAGTCGCTTGTCTTTCAAGATCAATGGCAATGCAGTTCCGTTGCAGTGTCCTCGCGATCAGTTGACACGCGAAAGTTGCAGACAAACGTTCGGCTCTAGATTCTAGATTTTTGATTTCCATTTCTGACTTTATGTGTGGGAATTAACACTTTTTGTAGTAGGACTCTTTGCACTAATCCAAAACAGCAAACACCGTGAATCCAACTAAACAAACCAAACTCTTTTGAATCTTACCTAGGAATCTACTGCGATCTCTGGGCAGTACCTCGAAGCTATTCGGTGAGTCGATTAGCGAGCGCGTTGTCTTCAAGGCAAAGGGAGCTAAGAAAAGTCTGGACAGGAATCTTAAGAGCTCCACGGAGGCCATTAGTAATCTGGGAGCAGATGCCAGCACTCGTCTGAAGCACGCAGGTAAAAAATTTGGCTCCAACTTCTCACTGGGCAGACGGGAGAAACCGAGTGCCAGTGAAGCCTCAACTGATCGGGAGCAACAAATGGCGCTGGAGCGTCGTTGCACGATGCCCAACACGGATGTGTTCAATACCATACAGTTTAGTAGTCCATTGCATCGGAATGTTGCTGGTGGTGGACAGACGGATCTCAGCGAGGCCAACACGTTGCCAGAGCATCAGCCCCCGGAGCTGGCGTACGAGGTGCCCAAAGCAAAGCCAAAGCCCAGACCACAGACCAAGGCTAAGCCACCCAGCTATGATGAAGCGTTGCGGTCACGTCCCGCGCCACCTGTACCTGTGCCGTTGGCCAAGAATTTGGCACAAGAAGCGGCCCAGAAGGTGCAAGTCCGCAGTCATGTAAACCAGCAGCAGCGTCTGTCGAGCAGCGGTGAATCCACCGGCGAGGAGCTGCCCATGCCCGCCTTTCCGGCGCCACGTCTCTCCCAGCAACAGGATGCACTTCAGCCGCCGGCACGGCACAAGCGTCACAAGCACAAAAACTACGAGAACATACAGCTGCGACGACCTGTTGTGGACTCGGCGGAGCTGCAGGAACTCAATCGTGCGGCAGCTGCTGCCGAGCGCCAGGAATCACTGCAAATCTCCGCCAGCATTGCCGCTGCCGAGGCACGTGCTCCGCGACCCGAACGCTCCGACTCCTGGCAGTTCTACGGCGATGAAGCACAACAGGAAGGTGGACCCGACACAACGTCGGAGGTGGACCGAGACTCCAGTTCCTCGCCAGAGCCGCTGTATGCCAACCAGGAGCCAACCTACGGTAAACTCATTGACATGACCAGCAGCAGTCGGAGTAAGTTGCTCACACCGCAGCTAGAGCTCGCCTGCATCAGCGAGGACGGTGAGCTGGACAGCAACGATGGAGCTGTCGGTGGTTGGTCTGGTGCAGCTGCTACCACGTCTTCGACACAGCCACCGCCTGCCGCTCTGATCGAGGAGTTTGATCCGCTTAGGGAAAGGAGCTCGACACTGGCACGTTCCAATAAGAGTAATGAGCTGCTGCTGCTCGAGCATCTGCTCGAGGAGGACACCTATGGCAGCAACAAGCGGGAGCAGGACGACGTGAGCATGTGCACCTCCGAGGAGGATGGTCGCAACGAAGTCGGAGCCACTGCATCATCGCCCAGTGGTACATCCGTTGCAACGGGAACGGAATCGAGATCAGGCGTTGCTTCTCCCAGAATTGTGCACCAGAATGCCAATTTGCTGAGTGATAGCATGGAGCACATGTTGGATGACGACGACGACGATGAATCCTTTGAGAAGCGCACAAAGCCCTATCTGAGCCGCGTGGAGGAGAAACCCACAACGTCTTCGAGCGGAGCTGTGGTGGATTTAGCGCCACCATCGCGTAATCGTTCGAATTGGTTTGTTGGTGATAAGACCCACATTGAGGGTGATAGCCCACCCACCTATCTGGAGGCGATTGGGGGCGATGGACAGCCGGTGCTGGTGACGGCAGCCACAGCAACCAGCAGCTCAGAGACGAAATCGTCACTCGGTTCACGGTTCCGTCAAAAATTCAATGAGATCTCCTCGCACATGGATGCGATTCGACGCAGGGCAAGTTTCAAGAATGGCATCCAACGTAACTCCGATGTGAAGGTGGCTCTACAAATGGTAGCCAGACCGAGTCTATCCCCACTGCTGGTGCGCTACGAGGGTCCACTGGTGCGGTTTCCCTCGGGCGTCGTGGAGGACATTCTCAAGGAGATGCAGAACCGTAAGGCCATACTGCGAGATCGACAGTTTCAGACGTTCCTTGATCAGGAGATGAAAACCCCCAGAGAGCTGATACCACTGGAGACAATCACAACGCTGCAGTGCGTCAGCAACAGTCGTGTCACTGATTGTGCCACACATTTCTACTGCTTTGAGTTGACAACGTCACAGCCAAAGAATGGTAACTCCACTTCCTCCTCCTCCACCTCGGACCTTATGTCCTCCAATCCCAATCTGCTGATGACCAGCAATGCCTGTGGCAATGTCAAGCAACAGCGAGTGGCCCATCTCTATGGTGTGGGCAAGGAGTCGGAACGTGGTGTCTGGATGCAGAAGATACTCGAGAGTCTCACCAACATTCTGCCCGTTAAATATACCTGCCACTATTATCGCGCCGGTTGGTGCTACCTAAAGGTGAGTACATCCCAAAGAGCAGGCATCTAGCATGCTAACCAATCTCCACTTATTTCAGAACTCCATTACCTCGGACTGGAGTGGCACTTGGCTTGTGCTGCGCAAGAGTCAGCGGCGGCTCATCTTTGTCAGCGAAGCCAATGGAAATGTCGAGAAAATGGATCTGAGGAAAGCACGTTGCATCGGTAAGAGAAGTTTTTCTTATGACGTAACATTTCTAGGGTCTTGAAATTGTCTTTGTTGAGCAAAAGAGTGAATTATTTACATGGATGGAAATGAATAAGATTTTATATTCCTTTAATAGCTTAGGAGTCATCCTCGCAACAGTCCATTCAAAATCTATTTATGTTATTCGAGAAACCTCTTTTATAGTCGTCCAACTTAAATAAAACCTTTTTTAAATAGCATAATAGTGTTTACTAAATTGTGGTCATAGAAAGTAATTAAAATACGCAATATTATGTGTCACATTCAAGCAATTGTAGTTTTATACTTTAGCGGTAATGCACTTATTTCCACGTCGTGTATAAATGCGGTTATCTAAATATACGAGTCGAGGTTGTAGCTTATATACGAATGCTATACAGAACAGGCGCTGTAAATCATAATTTAGTATATATATTTCTGTATAGGAATAATCTTTGTTAAACCTAAAGTTTTCAATAAAAAACACTCAAGATCTCGACTGATTGAACGATTATACAGATATCTTCTGATTCTTATACAGGTGTCTTCTGATTCTTATACAGGTATCTTCTGTATCTTACACAGATATCTTCTGTATCTTATACAGATATATTCTGTATCTTATGCAGGTATCCTCTGTATCTTATACAGCTATCTTTTGTATCTTATACAGGTATCTTCTGTATCTTATACAGATATCTTCTGTATCTTATACAGATATCTTCTGTATCTTATACAGCTATCTTTTGTATCTTATACAGGTATCTTCTGTATCTTATACAGATATCTTCTGTATCTTATACAGATATATTCTGTATCTTATACAGGTATCTTCTGTATCTTATACAGATATATTCTGTATCTTATACAGCTATCTTTTGTATCTTATACAGGTATCTTCTGTATCTTATACAGATATCTTCTGTATCTTATACAGATATCTTCTGTATCTTATACAGCTATCTTTTGTATCTTATACAGGTATCTTCTGTATCTTATACAGATATATTCTGTATCTTATGCAGGTATCCTCTGTATCTTATACAGCTATCTTTTGTATCTTATACAGGTATCTTCTGTATCTTATACAGATATCTTCTGATTCTTATACAGGTGTCTTCTGATTCTTATACAGGTATCTTCTGTATCTTACACAGATATCTTCTGTATCTTATACAGATATCTTCTGTATCTTATTCAGGTATCTTCTGATTCTTATACAGGTGTCTTCTGATTCTTATACAGGTATCTTCTGTATCTTACACAGATATCTTCTGTATCTTATACAGATATATTCTGTATCTTATGCAGGTATCCTCTGTATCTTATACAGCTATCTTTTGTATCTTATACAGATATCTTCTGTATCTTATACAGGTATCTTCTGTATCTTCTGCAATGCTCAACTTAACTCCCTAATTTTCAATTTACGATTTCTAACAAAAAGTGCCAACTTATTTAATCGATTTTCTGTCTCCCTCCAATCTTTCATCTCTGTCTTTACCGCCAACGCCGTGCAGTGCTAAAGGAGAGCGACGATTCCATTGACAATCTGCATGTGGAGAGTGGTCCCATGTTGATGATCGATTGTCCACCTTACTCGGTGTACATGATCATGAGTTCGGCGCGTGAGACCAAGATCTGGCGTCACATCATAAGGGAGGTGGCCCACAATAATGGCTTCTCGCTGGGAGATCAGCAATTGACGCGATATGATGTACCCGTGATAGTCGACAAATGCATTAACTTTGTCTACATACACGGTTCGATGTCGGAGGGGATTTACCGCAAGTCCGGATCGGAGAATTCCATGCACAAACTGATGAGCGCCTTTCGTGCCGATGCGTTCAACGTGGAGATCACTCGAAATGAATACAATGAGCACGATGTGGCCAATGTCTTGAAACGTTTCATGCGTGATCTTCCCGAGCGTTTGCTTGGCAAACTAACGGACAGCTTTGTCTTTGTCACCGAACTGGCTGTGGCCTCCGAGAAGATACCCATTTACAGGGAGTTACTCGCTCGTCTCAGCACCATAGAGCACGAGACTTTGCGTCGGATTGTTGGCCACTTGGTGTTCATTAGCTCACAGCAGGCAAAGAACAAGATGAGCATACAGAATCTAACTATGATTTGGGGTCCTACG
Source organism: Drosophila nigrodunni (assembly GCA_020829145.1). Taxonomy (NCBI): domain Eukaryota; kingdom Metazoa; phylum Arthropoda; class Insecta; order Diptera; family Drosophilidae; genus Drosophila; species Drosophila nigrodunni. The sequence continues at coordinate 14,909,865 of JACVCZ010000002.1, forward strand.
CTGCTGGCCAAGAAGGTAAACTTTATAAATTTCTATTATTTTATATACTTATATGATTTTTTTCTTTGCTTGCAGTGCGACGAACTCATCTACTCACAAAAGGAGGCCGACGTGCTCTGCGATCTGATTGTACTCTATAAGAATTTATTCCCCTGCAGCGTTGATGAAATGGTAAGCAAGACAACGCTATCTGTTAGTTTGTTTTAATAAGTTTTTGTTGATTAAAAACAAAGCGAAACAAATTTTGAATCTAAGCTTACTTGTGTTTTATATCACACAATGACTGATTGATTTATTTTATTTCTCAGAAAAAGGAGCAAGCGATGCTGTTGTGTCTGCAAAAGTACTATGCAGCTGCAGAGACACTCAAGGATGCTGTGAAGCAGTCCGGTGATATTAAAATCTGGATCAGTTTAAATCCGAATCCTGATAATACGACAGAGGTAAATTGAAGAAAATATATTATTTATATGTATTTAATTCCAAATCCCATTAACAATTGCAGGAGAAGACACAGGTGAATGCCACAATATCGCCCACCAAAACCGCCTACGAACTGTGCCGCGAGTATTCACAGAAGATGCAACTTGCAACGCATCAGTTAACCCTGTACGAGGTGATATTGAACGATAGCTTGGAACGGCCGCTGCATCACGACGCCAAGGTGTTTGATGTAATTTTGAACTGGTCCTATTGGCCGGAAGAGGATCGTAAGCATAATTACCTGGTCGTGCGACCTATTGAAATGCTGCGCGAAGTGCAGCGAGCTATTAAGAATCTGGCCACAGTGACACCTGGAAAGGAGCTGCGATTCGCCGGCTATCGCACCAAATCCTTTAAGACTCTGCAGTGTGAGCTGCGTGATGGCAAAATTGTTGTATCTAAGAAGGATAAGAACGATAAAACGACAATTGTACGGGAAATCTTTCTGCATAGCTCCACCGCATATTTGGGCTGTGAGCGTAAGCGAGACTTTCCCTGGAGCTGGGCCATCACATTTGTGGAGCGCACTCAGGCGCAAATAATGCGGTAAAACTTATTGTATGATCACAATTATTTAATTCTTTTAATCGATTTTTAATTACAGATCGCGTGATGCTCCGTACATTGGTCATGTGCTGGCCGGTAGCGAATGGGTAGACCGTACCATCTGGTATTCCAGCATATGGTATTGTCTATACGGTGATAACATACTGCCACCTGCGGAGATCATCATCAAATGATCATTGATCAATTCATTTTGTTTGCCACTCTGCCCTTGATTCATTTAATTCAATGAATATAAATATATATATTTTTTTTTTCGCTTAGTTTGTAGCACAATTGGCAATAATGTTTAGTTTTGTAGTGAGATGAATTGTAGATATTTTAATGAATTTAATTAATTACCTTTAAATACTTTTATGCAAGTATAAACATATATATAAATATTGGTCAATCTGGAAGGCAACGCACAACGTTCGTGATAAAACAAATGAAATGCTAATCATCATTTGTGCAATACGAAAGTGACTTCAATCTGTCATTATAATTTAGATAGCAAATTATATGGCTCGGACAAGAAGAAAACTAAATTTCCCAAATTTTCGACTGTGCATTTAAGTAAATCATTTTTAAGCCCCAATACTTATTCACATATTATTCATGTACTTATGAATTTAGGCCAAAAACATTTAAAACTCTTAGTTCTTTTGAATTTTTTTGCATAACTATTTTGCATTTAACAATTTTCGAGTGAAAGCTATGCCATATGTCTTCGATGTAGCTAGTTCCTTTGCGGCCTCTTGATCTTTCTGTACAAATCATGACTTCAAGGGCAAATTGTGTATCGCTTAGGTAATCGACTTTTAAATCAAGCTCTACACATTTTTAATCTATTTATTCCTTTAATATGTTTGTCACTGTATCATTTTAAATTAATATCTATTATTTTCAACTACTGTATCAATGTATTTATATAATTTCATTTTACAAACAAAATGATAATTAACACTGGGAGTACGTATATGAATATGTGAACACTAAATATTTTGTATTTTTAAATGCCATTATAATATTTCTTATATACAAAATACATATATAAATAAAAAAATATATATATACAATAAATAAATCGAAATCTTAAAAAAAAAGTGGGGTCTATAACAGTAAGATGGAAGCATTTCCGACCCTATGAAGTATTTAAATTTGACAGCCGAGTCTATGTAGCAATATTCGTCTATTTGCCCATACGAACACCAAGATCTCCGAGACTATAAGAGCTAGAGCCAACAAATTTAATATGAACTTCCGACTACATGTCAGGCTATTCCAGTTTATTTCAAAAAATTCTCAAAAATGGAACCTTTGTAGTGTTAGTTCAGCTTTCGCAACCACAATCACACATTAAGTGTATGGTGTGATTATAACTATCGTCCTATAGGAAAAATGGGTCAAAAATTGTTAACTTGTTCAGAAATAATTTTAGTTAGTTCAGAAAATATTTATTTAAATTAACAAAAAAAAAAATTATAATTTAAGGAAGCTGTCAATTTGTAAAATTTTTTTTTTTTTAAACAGTAAAACTACAATTTTTGTGGGTAACAATTTCTGATCTAGTAGCTTTGTGTTTTTGTACAGATAGAAAAATACATTTAAGTATATTCAGCATTCAACTGCGTGTATTACAGGTAAAAATTACAATTCTGATTTTAACAAAAATTATAACTTTTTGCAACATTAGATCTCGCTAATTAAAGTTAAGGACTTTCTTGTTCTTAAAATGTCATTGTTTCAAAAATTTAATAATGTGAGCATCTGGTGGGATTCACGTGAGATTTGTCAAGCTTGTTATGAGCAGTACCGGGAGAGCTGCAGCAATTCCTGCACCTTAACTGCACTGATCTTCGCGAACAGAGTGAGCAAGACATTGAGCTTCAGTGTGGATACAGAAATACTACCATCAAGTGCCATGGACTTCATTGGCTCTTCAATCAATGATGGTAACAAAATCTATCATGATCTTACCTCGGATACTGTCACTGTCAATATACCAGAAGCAATTTCGATCTTACTACCGGATGAAAATATGAATTTTCAGCTAAATGAATGGTTCTTTACACAAGTTACCGTCGATCCGTTGGATTATAGGATCATTAGCTTGTACCTTTCAAGTATCATGTTCTCAACATTGAGGGTCTATCAGGATCCTAACGCATGGGATGTTCCACCCTATCTATTTGCAACCCTGATTACTGACTGTCGATGCGTAATGATCTGCTTTGATCTTCGCACCTCTATTGTCACCTTTTTCGATCCCAATCCGCTTGGAGGCTGTGCTAAAACAGTGATTGCTCAATCCAAATTTAATAATTTGGATGAAATGTTATTCTGGTACGTCAGAATGTTGGACGATATGAACGAAATTCGACCACAAATTATCGAGATCACCTTTTTGAGCACCCAACCGGAAGTGGTTGAGCGTATTAAAGCACCCTTTGAGCCGTACGTTACGGTTACAATTGCACGTTCCAGTGGGTTATCGAATGGAAGTTCTGACGATGAAAGCGATAGCAGCGACCCTGAATCAACCTAGAATACAAAATCCGTTGATTTATTAATTGTTTTTAACTATGTTTTGTTAAAATTTCAATTATTCTTTCATGCCATTACTGTTCAAGATAAATATATGTATATTAGTTCATGTTATAGGTTGAGTATTTTCTTTATTTAAAAATATCTGAAAATTATAGAAAGGCTTAAATTACTGCCCGAAGAGGGGACGTGATCCATTCAGCACCGATTAATCAGTGAATTTAGTAAGAGTACGCTATCATTGTCATATAAAGTGTGGAAAAAAATGTTTTTTATTATCAATATTGTTTTTATAAGGTAGTAGTAGGTAGCATATAAATTTATATAACATACGATATACACACATACATACATTGGTACATAGGTACATGTATGTATGATATATGTAAAAAAAGACATAACTAGCTTAAATACTTTTACTGTTACTGCCACTTGCAGTTATCCTTCTCCTTCTTTTTCTTCTTCCACAATTGATCGTTCCAAGTAATCTCACTTGTTACTCGCCAGTGTACATGTGTGTTTTGTATGACTGTGTGTATGTGTATGTGTGTGTTTATGAATGTATCTAAAAGCCAGCAACGCTGCCATGTCTACGAACATCGCCACTGGCGTAAATTTCTGTTCCATTGCGTGCGATGGCACAGACCGCACTTAGCGGTTCTTCGGGATATGCTTTCAGGACGTGCCCCCTTTTGACAAGCAATTTCTGTACGGCTTCTGAGAATTTATTTTCCCCAAATTCCAGAAGATCGGGCGATAATTGATTGTAGAAGCGTGGGGCACCTATAGCCGCTTTAAGATCATCTCCAAACCACAGGTAACGTGCGGCAACTTCGACAACAGCTCCTATGATCTTGGTACCACCGGCAGCTCCAATTGCCAATCGTATGTTGCCGTCTTGATCCGCCAGCAACATCGGTGATTGTGACGACATGGGTCGCTTGTGTACATCAATGACATTCGCTGGCGATGGCGGCAGTTGAAAAGCGTTGTTACTTGTCGAAAAGTCATTCATGCCATCGTTCAGTACTATCCCCGTTCTATTTCCTACCATGCCAGAGCCAAAGCTGAAAAGATATTAAATACGGAAATTAATAGCTACGTGGCGCCATCTGTTGGCATTGAGCGCACTTACTAAAAATTGACTGAACTGGTCACAGATACAGCATCGCCATTGGGTGCCAAAATCGCGTTATGAGAAGTACCATAAGGATCTTCCTCGAGACCGAACTGTGCACCGTACGCCTGAGGACCGTCCAGGACGTAACTGTCATTGATCTTGGCACGCTGCTGAGCAGCATACTCGGGATTATTTAGTTGGCTGACCAATTCACGAATGTCGCTGAATCGTGGATCACCAAGTTCGGAACGGCTGGCGAAGCCGAATTTAAGGGCCTCGGTAATGCGATGTATGGTTAGAGCATAGGACTCATCATCAGCCAAATCCGCACGTGTAAAATTGTAGCCTTCGAGAATGCTGAGAATGTGGGAGACAACAGATCCGCTGCTCACAGGAGGCACGGCATACAGGGTGTCCTTACCAAGGGGCATTGTTATCGACAAACGTATTTCGGCCGAGTACGCATCCAAATCATCTTTCGTTATGATACTGCCCATTTCTTTGAGATCCTCAGTCAACATTTTGGCCACTGTGCCATTGTAGAAATCCATTGCACCGTTGTCAGCCAGCAATTGGTAGGTATTGCACAATTGTGGGGATGGCTTAATCAAATCACCGCTAACATATCGCTTACCGGTTTCAGCATTAACAAATGTAGTCCTATAAAAAAAAAATTATTTTTCATCGATAAATGCTCTTAGAAATCTACTTACTGAAAATGTGGAACATCCTTAAGTGTCGACCATCTGCTACGCAGACTTTTCTCCTGGTGTTTTGACATAATATAGCCTGTTTCGCAGAGTTTCAACGAAGGGGCCACAAGATCCTTCCATGGCAATTTGCCAAATTTTTGGTATGCCAGATGGTAGCCCATAACCTCGCCCGGCACAGCGATGCTCAAGGGACCAATTAATGAATCTTTCGGGTTGGAATCATACATTTGCGGATCGGCGGCATAAGGTGCTACCATATGAGCATCTATCTGATAGCCTTGTTGTGATTCCCGATCGTAAATGTTCATGAGAAGTCCGCCACCAATTCCCATGCTCTGTGCGGTCACAATACCGTTGCAAAACATTACGGCGATAGTTGCATCCACGGCGCTACCATTTTGTGCCAAGATGTCTCTGTGGGTAACAATAGTAAATATATAAAATAAAAAAAAAACAATACTTATAGTTTGTGCAATCAAAGACCAATATAAATTTCGTTTTTGTTTTTCAATAGCCAAGTTGTATCATTTATAAGTTAGTTCGTTCGACATTTTGAATTAACAGATGTTGATACTTGTTTGGCAACCGTTGAGTAACAGTGACTCAACAGTTGTTCATTAATTTAACACGGGTGCTGCCACATTATTAACAAACAGCTGTTTTTCGCAAGTGCTACCAGTTGTACTTCAATTTTTGCCATTCACATTGTAACATGTTCGATAAATTCGAGGAACAGTTTAAAATTTGAAATTGTCAAAATTTAGTAAACCAATTTAGTAAGCATATAATTGTATCTATTAGTTAAAAAATACCATCTCTATGACAGTGGACTTACCTTCCGATCTCACTGCAGATCTTTGCATCTGTGCAAACTGCCGCCTTTTCGAACACATCGAATGTCGATCCGAATTTCGCATTTTCATTCGAACTGTCATCTGCTGTGGGCGGTGTTGTTGGTGATGTTGATGCTGCGACTGCAGGTCCTGACATCGATAAATCTCCAGTTGTAGCTGTTGTTGCCTCAATGTTGTCGTTGTGTTCCAATGTTGGTGGCAGCGATGGCTCATCTGTTGGAGTAAATGTTATGAATGTGTGGCTTGTGCTTGAATTGATTGCTGTTGTTGGTGGTGTTGTTGTTGTTGCTGCACTTGTTGTTGTTGTTTCAACAATGCTGCTTTGTGTGCTATTTGCTCTTGTGCTAGTTGTGCTACTGGATGTTGTTATCGTTGTTGTTGTTGTTGTTGGTGTTGGTGCTGTTGTTGGCGTGACTGCTGCAGCTAACACTGCTGCTGTTGCTAATGTTGTCGCCGTTGTAGCTGTTGCTGTCTCTATGGCTGATGTGGTTGCAACAATGCTGCTGCTGTTGTTTCGCAGGGGTGTTGACTTTGGCCAATCTATTGTTGTTGTAGCAGTTGTTGTTGTTGTCGGTGCAATTGTTGTTGTTTAGTATGTTAGGGTGTAAGAGTTTTTTGTAAATACATGTTGGTGCCACAAGAAGAAGAAATTTAACATTACGAGTAAATAGCTGAGTGCAAGTTTTGTGATTTCAGAAGATGGAAGAGGCATGCAAAGCTCATGTGCAACACAGTTCTCATCAGTAATTGTTGTTCTAATTGTGGCTGTGGTTGTTGTTGTTGTTTGTATGTACGGTGGGTGGATTAATTGCCATTGAGTGTGAGGATTTGTTAGAGATGTTTTGTGGAATTTGGCATTTTCTGACATTCGAACAGTTATCACCTGTTACCACTTACCGCTGAAGCACAGGCTTATGATCACATAGCAAATCAAGGCAATGCCTATAAAGCAGATGAGTCCAATCGTCAGTTTCTTCATCCAGGCCAACATATTAGCACGCCTGCAATACCAACAATGAATGATATTAACATAATTTCTATATAAAGTTCGGTTTATCAATCACTTTCAGCTCAATCTCGACATTACAATTGTTCAAATAAATCTATGGATTAATTTTTATACCGATTTATTTCCGATATACAGCAGACAAACTTATAACTGCAATACTTGTACAATTAGACTTAGGGCTCTTCGTTTATATTTAATTAACAAATATATCTTAGACCTAAGTGATGCATTAAATTTAGTAATTGAAAAATTCAAGAGTACCTGTGGGGAGAAAAGTTTGAATTTATTGTATGAGAAGTGTATGTTTAATAAATAAATTCCTACTTATAGTCAAAACCAATGATATCCATCAGATAGAATTCAACTTAAAAAATTTAAATTTAAATATACAAAATGTTACAGTTTCCAATCAATCGACATTTGAAAACTATGCCGATTTCAAACCTGTGGGACAGTGTCGCTTTACTAAAAACCTGCAACACCGCCCCCTTTACGATCAATTGCTTTCACATAGATTGCAGTTGCATTGCGTTCAATTGCACAAGCCGAGGAATTTCGCGGCTTTATTGTCTCCACGTGGTGTCCCCGTTTACGCAGCAACTCCAGCACGGTGTCTGTAAACAATCCCTGCTCATACTTGAGGAAATTTGTTAACTGATCATTTGTGAAATGCGGCGATTCCAGTGCCGTCCTTACATCCTCTTCAAACCAGAGCAGACGTGCGATCACCTCGACCGTCTCGCTCTCACCGGCAACACCCACCACAAGGCGTATGTTGCCCTCGTGATCTATCAGCAACATGGGCGATTGTGGCGTTGTTGGTCGTCCGCTGGCTGAATTTGGTAATTTGTTTCTACGCGATATGCCAAAGTTGTGCAAAATAATGTTTAAACTGATGCCGGTGCGAGGTCCAATGAAATCGTATGAATAGCTGGAAAAGTCAATAAGTAGAGATATCGGAAAAATTAATTTCCTAAAAATTTTAATGAAATTCCATTTTGATCTGGGAAAAAAGTAGCAAATACTTGCTCAAAAAACTATTTCTTTTAATATTTGCTTAAAGAATTGTTTGACATGGCATTATAGCAAATATTTGCTCTGAAACAAACTTTATTTGCTTGTTATGTATTTATTTTATTTCATTTATTGCTTCTTCAAATATTTGCTTCTTTTATACCAAACATTTCATTATCAAAACAGTATTTACATATTTCTACAAAGTGTTTTTAATATTACTCACTCGGAATTTATGGAACTCGTCGCCGAGACGGCATCTCCATTTGGAGCAATTACTGTCACGTCTGAGGTACTATATGGATCTTCTGTTATAGTCAATGGTATACCATAACCCTTTGAGCCCAGCACATGGCTGTCATTGATCTTGGCACGCTGCTCAGCAGCATACGCGGGATTATTCAACTGGCTCACCAGTTCACCGATATCACTGAATCGTGGATCTCTAAGCTCGATACGACGTGAAAATCCGGTCTTTAAGGCTTCGGTTATACGATGTATGGTCAGAGCAAGGTTTTCATCATCAGCCAAATCCGCACGTGTAAAATTGTAGCCTTCGAGAATGCTGAGAATGTGGGAGACAACAGATCCGCTGCTCACAGGAGGCACGGCATACAGGATGTCCTTACCAAGGGGCATTGTTACCGACATACGCATTTCGGCCGAGTACGCATCCAAATCATCTTTCGTTATGATACTGCCCATTTCTTTGAGATCCTCAGCCAACATTTTGGCCACTGTGCCATTGTAAAAATCCATTGCACCGTTGTCAGCCAGCAATTGGTAGGTATTGCACAGCTGAGTAGGGGGCTTCACCAGGGATCCGGCCTTGTACGGCTTTCCACTTACAGGATCTATGAAAGGTTTAAGAATTCTGAAAATCATAACATTATATGAAATATAAATTAAATGCGAAAAGTTTTGCATAGAATGTGAACTGCTTTTAATCAAATCAGCGAAGATTAGGCTTACAAAGTTCGTTCCGTTAGATTATTAGAGGGACTCAACTGGTTGTTACAATGAGTAGATTTGAAAGTACTAATCCATGATGTATATTGCTCTAACCAATGAAGTATCTTAAAATTGCAATTAAATGTTTTTCTCAAAATTAACTTACTCCAGTCGCTGTGGCTTGTGCCAAATGGCCTCCCACAACGAGTGCACAATATTCTCCTGATTTTGGTTCATTAGGAAACCGCTTCGACAGACTTTTAGTGACGGTTCAACCAGCTCCCTCCAGGGCAGTTTGCCAAATTGCTGATGTGCCACAAAATAGCCCATTACCTCGCCGGGCACTGAAATGTCATGTGGATTCGATTTGGCGTCCACCTGGTAGCCCTGGCGTGTGGTACGATCATAGATGTTCATCATTAATCCACCACCGATTCCCAAGTTCTCCAATGTGTTGAGGCCATTGCAAAGCATTGTGGCAATGGTGGCATCCACAGCGCTTCCATTTCTAGCCAATATTTCACTGCGGGTAGTGTCAAGTTTAACTTTATCATTTAGTTTTATAATCGAAATAGAGCTAATAAAAAAAACAAAACAGTTGGCATGTCTAAGAAAAGTTTCTGTTTTATGAAAGTGAGCGTTTTCCAACACTGATCTCAAGTGCAGTACAATTTTGTTGTATTTAATTGAACCAAAGATCGTATCCAAAAATTCTGTGCTATAAAAACTGCTTTTTAGAAAGCTGACTGATTTCTAGGCCATTGCTTAACAAACTTTTTGAAAAACTCTTTTGGCCATAATTTAATTTCATAAGCGTTAACTAATATATTTAAAATATTGGTTTATTTCTGTATCTTTTTTTACACTCTTTTATACCTGCCAATATCACTGCAAATTTGCCTATCAGAGCAAACAGCCGCCTGCTTGTAGACACCAAAATCCTGTGTTGCTGCTGTTGTCGACGGCAACAGTTGTTCATACGTTGCACCAACTGTTGTGCCTAGTGATTCTGTTGTTGTTGTTGTTGTAGTGCTTATATTGCTAGATGTTGCTGCTGTGCTTTCTGTTGTTGCTGTCTCTGTTGTGCTGGCATTGTCATATGTTGCTGCTGTGCTCTCTGTTCCTCTGCTGGTATTGCAAGGTCTTGCTGTTGTTGACATTACTATTGTTGATGTGCTTTCTGTTACTGCACTCGAATTCTTAGGTGCTGTTGCGGATGTTACTGGTGAAGCGCTGTCTGTTGTTGCGCTGGAGTTACTGGCACTTGTTGTTGGTGGCGAGGTAACTGCTGCAATAGCCTCTGTTGCCGCTGCCAATGTTGCTACTGTCTCAGATGCAACTGTTGTTACAACAATGCTGCTGCTGTTGTGCTGTGCTGGCGTTGATTTTGGCCAATCTAATGTTGACAATAAGTTTAACATTACGATTGAATAGTTGAGTTTATGGACATGAGTTCGTAAGAAGAGGAGAAGCAAAGCTTGTGGCAACAGTTCACTGACACTTTGAACACACTAAGCACTTTGTCCAAAAGGAACTATGTGGCATGGAAATAAAATGCAAGGAAATGCGAAGAATATAACGTAAAGGGGATTCCCTTTGGCATTATAGAAAAATTAAAGATTTGTTTGCTACTGATTAAGATTTGCCTAACCGAAATCCAGTTAAAATCCAAGTCAGTTTATGGTATCCGACTACTTTTTTCAACTTTTTACTGATAATAAGCTCTTTACACCACTGGAATTAGTTGGCTATGATTGTGAGGTTATTATTGATAACTTCTGCAATTGTCAGCATTCCACTGTACTTACCGCTAAAGCAGAGACTGATGATAACATAGCAAATCAGGGAAATGCCTATAAAACAGATGACCCAAATCGTCAGCGTTTTCATCCACGCCAGAACATTTGCATGCCTACAACAACAATATGATTTAACAAACTAAAGTCTGCTCGACAGCATAGTGCCCTGTAGGCAGGAACAAGCCACTAAAAGTGCAACAAATTTTATTTAACAAGCAAATTAACGAACGATCGAATAAAATAGCTTCAAAAAATTATATAAATTAGTTAAAACGAAATTTTTAATAAAAAACTCTGTAAAGCAGATAAATAAATAAATGTTTGTATAAAATATTTTGCAAGTAAATGTTTGCAAAGAACTCAAGCTGAAAATGTTTTCAAAGTTATGATCAATTTTGTTGAGAATAATATTTGAGAAACATGTGTTAATTTCCGTCGTAGCTGTAAGCTTTCAAAATTATTGTTAGGCTGTAAAATTGATGGAGAAACAAATGGGATCAAAACCAAGAGGACTGACAATAGAAAAAGTTTAAATGTTTATACAGTCAGAAAATCCTTAAAAAGACAAACAGTTTTATATAAGGAAAAGTAGAGGTTAAAACAGCCTCATAAATATTTGTTTATTAAGATTATAATTTACAAACTGTTTTGAATTGATTTAAATTTTATTAATTGTTATACCTAAAAAATTGTAGTACTTACACTATCTAATATAAAATACTTAGCTTAAAGGATACTAATCTTACAACTGAGATTGGGTAATCTATAAGTAAGTCAAGACAGGAATACAAACAACTGTTGTAGCCAGTCAAAAGCGGACAGACAACTAGTAAAATAATTATAATTTTAAATATTTAAATACATAAACATTTGTATTTTGTTTACTTGTCAGTTTATACTTCAAGATTGTTGCCTCTCTTGCGCACTCGCTTAAGACGATGGCAAAAAGCATTTTATAAAACTGTGAAACGATTCGTTGTTAGTAAAAATTGATGTAAAATTTCATTTGTATTTGTAACATTTGTCGAAATTGCGTAGAAAGCGATTTGGCACAACAGTATTTCAAGTTAACAATTGAATTTTATATTTATTTGTTCGAAACTTACATTTGTTCGCGACGCGCCTCCTCGGCGGCGGCGGTATCCTGCATCAGTTCACCGCCATTTTTCTCCTCATCATCCAATCCGCTGGCGGATTTGAGTGGAATTTTATTCATGGCATCGTCGTTGCTGTGGTGCACCATCTTGTGGGCATCTGCTGCTGCTGCGGCCGCTGCTGCTGCTGCTGCTGCACTGTTGCTGCTGCTAGTTCTGCAATTGAAGTTGAATTGCATGTGATTAGGAAAATTAAACAAAAAAAGTTTTTTTTTATTTCTATAATTATTCTTTTCTTACAAGGTTTGGCTTGTTTTTTAATACCCTTCAATATGTTTACTCTAAGTTTTGATCAGTGTACTTTGCATGCAACAGTTTAGCACGCGACTCGCACTCAAGTATGCAACAGATTTTGAACGTGTCCCAACGCAAACTGAATGCGCCACGCCACACAACCTGCCACGCGGCATCAACGTCTGCTCGTTTGCTGCCTGCTGCCTGCTGACTGCGTCATTTGCAACAACAACATCGTCGCTGTCGTCGTCGTTGTCGTTGCCGGCAACTTTGATAGCCGACTTTGATGGCAGGATGTGGTCGTCGTAGTCGTTGTGGTCGCGTGTGTCTCAGTGGGTGTGTCTCAAACTCTACCTCTACCTCTCCGTCGCCCTCTGTCTTCCTTCCCTTACCTATCCTATTTCAGTTTCTAATGTTTCCCCACAGCAGTGTACTATGGAACAATTGCTTCATTTTTTGGGCTACAAAAAACTATTTTATTTTCAACAGTTTCATACAGAACACTTAAAGCTTTAAAAAGAAAACTTTTATATTTTAGCAAATTATTTTTTTGTTCGTTTAAATATTGTTAAAAAAAAATAAATTTTGATGTTTTGGAACATTTAAAAAATGTATCAGTGGTTTTTTTCATTTAAAATTATTTTCCTAAATGCCAAAAGCTTACTAGCCACAAACAATTAAAGCCCCATGTTTATAAAATATTTAATTTTGTTTTAAGATATTTCAAATTGAAAACAAAATATAAAACTTTATTGACAGCAAGTTTTATGCTTAAAACTAAGTTCCAAATTTAAAACGCGTTTGCCAATAAGGCATTTTATTCCACAGTGCCTTGATTATGTGTGCGTGTGCCACAAAATGGGTCAGACAGCGAAGTCGACGTCGCCGTCGACGCTGGCGCCAACGCAGAAGCCGCAAAGTCAACGCAGCAGAGCAAATTTTGCAATTTTTTTTATTTTTTTTTTGAAATGCATTCAGTGGAGTTGTACCATAATTGAATGTTTTGATTGGCAGTGAGGGAGAGGGGAAAGAGGAGAGACGGGAGTGGTAGGGGGTAGGGTAGCCAGGTGTATGTGTGTGCGCGGAGTGTGTAAGAAAAGATTGTTTCCTGTGAATTGGGTTAATTGCAGTCACATTCGAAGTGTTTGTTGCACGAGAGCCATTAAAATCAGTGGCATAACATCGACACCTTTGCCCTCTCACATAACCTGACCTGCACAACATTGTTATTATTGACAGTCGCTACCAAAAGGGCGCGCCCACAATAATTGCAATGTACGAAATGCACATAAAAACATGACATTTACTTTCCTTACTATTTTGTAAATGAACTGAGATCAAGTAAAGTTTATGTACAACTATAAGTCAAAAAAGGTTTAGAGAAAGAAAGTCGTTTTATGAAAAGTAAGCTGAATACCAAGAATAATTGTAACAAATAAAATAAAAAGTAAAAATAAAAAGTCTGCAAATTAAACAGCAACATCGGACAATCAGCTGTTAGAATATAAGTATTAGTATAAGCTTAAGTATAAGAGTATAGGAATAATGAGAAAGAATACTTATATTATTAGTATAAGCTTAAGTATAAGAGTATAGGAATAATGAGAAAGAAGAAGAAGGGAATGGAAACGAGACAATTCAGAGCGAATATTGAAGAAGAGCAGAAGCTTTAACTTAAGTCGTGATAGAAAAGTAGTAAAAAGATGTACAAAGTTTGTGAATAGTGAAAGAAAGAAATGATTAATAACTGAACTATAACTCTGAATTAATAAGAGCTAAATAAATATTTAAAATACAAAACTACAGTTGTAATGAAAATTTTGTGGCTTAAGAAGTGTTACATACTTTAAATTTGTCTAACTGACATTTGTCTGTTCGCTTTTATTTTATTTATAATATTTGTACAAATATAAGTGCTTTTTATTATGTAATGTAACATAAAACTTGTTTAAATAATTCAATAATGTAACATAAAACTTGTTTAAATAATTCAATTGAATTGAATGAAGAGCTCATGCAGAAGAAGTTGATCAATTTTTTTTATAATTGCCTCATATCAAATAAATAATTTTGCCCAAACTCTGTTAAAACTTTTGCATATTTTCATTTCAAGTAAATATTTCTAATACCTCAATTATAAAAGCTTTCAATTATTTAAATTTTTAAGCTGTATTTAAGCTAAAAAATTCTTCTTACATAATTTAATATATTATTTGTATTATGTCCTGATGTGCATACCAGAAGGTTTGTTTCTATATTTTTATACGCTTCTTATCTGAATGTGCTACATCTGCTTTGTAAGGATTCAACGCTTAAATAAATATAAAAAAATAAAAAAACCATTAGAGAAAAACCCAAGCACATTTGCGTGTCCAGAACTTAAAACATGCGTTTAAGTATTTGTTAAACAACTCTCTGCCTAGTGTACACGAAACTCATCTATATAATCTAGATCCCTGATTCATAACTATGCTTAATTGCCTTATCGCGATCAATCAGATTGTGTGATTCTAGGAATATGTGAACATGTTATGTTTAATGGGTCGCTCGCCTTTTATGTGTGGTTGACGTGGTGTGTGCGGGCCCGTGTTGGCCTGGTTTGGACTGGGCTAGCCAGGCATGGCATGGCATGGCCTGGCCTGGCTATTTGCTATTTTTAGGTCAACTGCATTTAATTTCTTTTCATTTTTGTTAAATGACTGCTTCTCGCTGGCAACAAAAGAACAACAGCCGAAGGAAGTAAGAGACGTGTCAGTCGATTACCGACTATGAAATACCCGTTAGCTAAAAGAAAAGTATTGCATACTTTGAACAGTTTTTGCGACAGCTAATGTCTGCTACTGGTGTTCCATACAATGTCAATATACCCCGTCAGTCTTTGTGTAATGGGTATAAAAGCAAACAGAAAGTGTAGCAAAGCACTCGCCACAATTACCGAGCATTACTCCGAGGCATGTGGAATGCAATTTGGGTTTACGACCTCATTGCTGCCATCGCCTTTGAGGCCCAAAAGAAAACATTAAAGATGAAGAAAGCAAAACGTTGGAGTGTGAGAGACCGCAGCAGTGGGCCGTAAGAAATTGCATAGACTTGCCACATGGAAGGGGAAGTCTTGACTCACCCCATCAACGACAACACCCTCCATAAGGCAGGTGACTCTACACAGCTAAAAAATGCTACAAAGTTGGGACTTTTCGCAGAAATAATTATTGTAAATTTAGTGTTTTTAAGAGCGAAAAGTGTAAGTTTTTTATAAAATTTGACTGATTTGGAAAAAAGTGTATTTATTAAATGAGTATTATTGATTACATCTGTTAGTTAGAAATTATTTCTATGAGTGTACAGCGTTAGTGCCGCATTTACATGCAACTCGTGTCAGAGTGGTACCTCCCTCTTTCCCTCCCGCCTTTGGAAAGGGGTTACCCCTTTCCGCCTTGGCCAACGAGGCGCATGCGCAACGCTAAATATGAAATATGACAAATTGTAATTAATACCGATTTCGATTCGAAATTCGAGTGCCTAACCAAAAGTTAAGAACCTTATTGGAATTAATGTCGTTATTATGAGTTGTAGTGATTCGATATATACGTGACTGGCGTCTCAAATTGTCAATGGAATGGGTGTGGCCAACATTTAGATGCCGTTCATCACAGTATTTAATTACTCCACATCATATATGTTTATTGACAAACTGATTTATGACTGGAGACGTTTATTAAAGCCGCTTTGATCAATAGTTTTTGTGTGCTTAGCGACGCCTCTAAGTTAACCATTTTCCATTTTCCGCTTTCCACTTCCACCATATACAACTATATTGCTCTATTATGCAGAATAGCTATAAATTACTTTTAGTGATCTCAGCCAAATAATTAGCTACTAAATTTTCATCAGAAAAAAAATATTTAAAAAAAACTTTTTTTTATGGCGACGGAACCGACAAAATGGGAACACCACACAACTCAGTTTTTTTATTGTTTTTTTAACACAATTTGTTACAAACAAACTGAACACAGGAAGGAATAAAATTGTTTATTAATTAAAAAACCTTTCAGTGAAATCAGTCTATGCCTTTAAACTGTATTTGCTACTTTTTTTTTTTTTACTAGACAAATTCTGGGATGAGTATAATTTAATTTAATCATGAGAGTGATGAATTTCATTGCTTAAATTTCTCTGGAATTCAGCGAATGAGTTCAAGTAATGAATAAAATCTCATTAGACTAAAATTATAACGCAATTGTTGCAAAAATCTAGCATTAATCTAGTAATTATATTTTATGCATTTCTCTCTGTCTCTTGCGTACATTAACTTGTTTAACTTGTGTCTATTGTTTTATAGTAATGCATAAATATATCACCACTTAAATCATTGCTAATTTTGGCCGCGTTTATTAAGCTCTATTTTTATACATTTCTTTATGCATCTCACGATTAGAAATATTGGAATTTGTTTTATCACATTTAACATCATTTTCTGGACAACATTAAATTTCTTTTACTGGTAAAATTCCATTTTCCTATCTTTAACTTGATTTGAGTTACTTAATTGTAATCCTTTTCTATAGTTCATATTTTTTAGCTGTCTTAAAGTTCGTATCTCCTTTAAATTTATTTTTTTAAGCAAAGAAAAATAAATGTAAAAGACACAAATTTGAAAACAGCTAAAAAAAATACTTTCCATAATTTAAATAATATTTTTGTTGTCTGTTTTGCTATAAATTTATTCATTTTATGCTATAAAATTGCATTTCCCTAGTCTGCTTTGTTGATTTTGTATAATATTTAATCTCATATTTGAATCTTTTTGTACCCATCCCAATTCCAATTGTTCCTTGTAGAATGTAATCTCATTTCCATTCATGTTTCAGCTTTGTTTTTCACTGTTTAATTCCATTTTGTTTCATTTTTGTCATATAGGGTATGGACACTTTGCATATCTGTAACTATCTGCACATAATTGTTTCGCTTTTGCTACTTTTGACAGGCGTTGATGAATGTCCGAGGTAGGGGGGCGTGACGGCTGCAATGGCGATGGCGTAGGCGGAAGAGACGCGCGTCGGGGGTCTTATAATCCCAATGGGGTCAGCTAGACAGTTGATGCTATCGCACAATTAGAATAGTCGCATAGACTGCTACCCGAAAGGCATTATACTTGGACTCATACTCGGAATCAGACTACATAAATTTAGCAACAATAAAAAACTTGCAAATTGCAGTTGTTGTTGTTGTTTTTCTTTTTTCATTTTTTATTCGTTATTTTTTTATATTTTTTTATTGCTGTTGCTGTCGTGTGCGTTTTTCACACTTGTTGCACAAAATTCAAATTAGATGTGGCATTGCATTTGCGTCTCGACAATGTTTTTTTATTTCCACCGTTTAAATACTGCAACTACATTATCTAAGGTCATAACTCAATTGACTATTTTGAGCCTACTTTGGCCAGCGTTACGCCAAATACTTGAAGCTTGAGCGCATAGCGAACCACTCCCGTCATACCCGTCATACTCGTCATACTTCATACCCGGCCCTTTTGCGTCTACTTGATTTATTTGCTTGCTTGTTTGTCTTCATGCATTTTAATGTATTTTTTATCAAATCGCCGCTGATTTAATTGCCCAAACGCTGCGCTAAGAAACCCAAATTGATTTCAACAAGCAAACCAAAAATTCATTCATGCTTTGGGGCTATGATCTATGATCTATGGGCGAGTCGTGTGTATAAAGCAACCTTCGATTTGAAATTTCGAAATGTTTGCACATCTAATTAAGCAAAAAAAAAAAGTTTCGGCAAACGAGTGTCGTTTACCAAATATGCTACTGGTCGGCATACTTTTGCAAAGCAGTGTGACGATCAACTGCGGAAGTTTTCCAACACTTTTAACTCAATTATGTATATCAAATTAAATTGTTTTGGGTATATTTGTTCTTAACTGTCACTTATGAGCATTTAATTACTGACCTTACCTCAATGAACAAAGCTACAAACTTTTATCTTATACATGACTGAAGTGTGTGAATACTTTTCTACGACTTTTGATTGATTTAAAGTTTGTGGGTGTCGTAGAAATTTGATTATTTTTCAAATTAGTGCTAGACATATTTAAAAATACTTTAAATACGTTTGTTAACTTATTTCTCTGACTGTCAAGTCTTTTCTAAAACAATTTTTAGAAATTCAACTAATATATCCATTTAGCTAATTTCTTTGATATTCAAACTTATCCAATTTATATGTATATGTAGATATATAGTTATACAACAGAAGCAGACCGAAAGGCAACATGATAAATGTAATCAAAAAGTTGACAACATAAATCAAAGGAAAGATTTACAAAGCAATTGAATAATCAGTGAGTGGAAAACCCCCTTATATATAAATGCTGAGCTACACTGAGAAAAAGGTGTTGGCTAAAAATAAACCATAACAAAAAATCAAATTGTGTTAGTCTATAAATAAGAATGTTGAAATTTTTAAACAACAATGAAGCACACTCACTTTTTTTGTTTCATTTTTGGGGATTATCGAAATTTAAATACACTTACTTGCCTATCTTGAATATAACTAAACTAACTAACTAAAAAAAAAAATGTCTAAAAATTAGAGTTACATTTTAAAATCATATTTAAGTAACTGGAAGATAACTGAACTAACTGAAATGTATCTAAAGTATAAAACACATTTGGTTCTGGCTTAGAAACCTATTGGAATTAATTTCTGAATTAAGTTTACTTACACTGCACTAATTGGTTAAAATTAAGTGAACTTTTCGCTGGAATTCTATTTGAATTCCCATGCACCCTGGGGATCAACGATTGCAGCTAAACGGAGACAAAGATCTTGCATTGATCCACGGGTATATGCGAATTGCGTGCCAGCATTATCTCAATTTGACTTGACGTGACAGTGCAAATTAAGAGCACCCAAAGTTCAGGGACGTTTCGGCAAATATACATATAAGTCTATATAATATTATATTGTCCACATGCGGCAGCATTATACATAATATATATAAATAGGTAATGTGTCTATATAAATATATATGTATATATAGTGTGTTTGTAGCGCAGTCGGATACAGAGTGAGAGACAGATTGAGAGGCTTATTAGCTGCTGACGGCGGCGGTCCATCAACATACTAGCAGCCACTGTATGTGTGTGTGGATGTGTGAGTGTGTGTTATATATTTAGAGAATGCCTTAGATTATTGTACTCAAATGTTGATTAAGTTGTCAGCAAGCAGTGTACACTGTACAGATATTATGATCCCCAAAACCCACCGAATCCGTTTAGCTAACGAGTATATATATACATATATTTGTATGTGTATATAACAACGAGTCTATATTACTCTTGATTTAACTGTTGCTATTGTTGACGCCGTTGTGAGAGATTTAGTTGCTGGGATGCAGCTGGCTATTAAGTGGCTGCCATTCAAAAGTGTATCTGAGATTTGAGCTAACAATTGACACTCAAGTTGCTGCTGCCACTCGGTCTCGCTCTTATAAACGACTTCACCAACACACCCCTGCACACCCCTACACACACAGTAGCTGCTTGATAAAGTGTCTGATTTGATTTGGAAAACAAATGAATTGCCGCTGGCCAGCAAAATGATATCAAACCATTGTCCCTTGGGCATAAAAAACTAACATGTTGCTGTCAGCACTGCGTGTGCACTGCGGGCAACAGTTGCAATCTCTTATCACTGCTCATGGGACGGCACTAGACCAAACGACTCCAGCAACTCGTTTAGATAACAAGCCAGACAACAATAACAACTAGAAAAACAAGCACTGATAAACCATACAAATTTATGCTGTGTCAAATTAGCAATGAAAAGATCAACACAACAAATGCATTTCTTGTTGACTTATCATTCTTTTTGTTTCACTATTGAATGAAAGTCAGCCCAAGGCAGGCTATCAATGAACTGAACTTCTTTATGCGTCTACGAAGCCTACTAGACTTAGTCACACTTATCGGAAGCAGATTAAATGAAAAAGAGAATACTTCAAACTTAAAGACTGAGCACTTTTTACCCTGTAATTAATTTGTGTAACAAACAGCACCAAATATTTGTGGCCACTGAAGTCATCAATATATCAATGACTATAAATTAGTGCTTTGGAATACGCTTTATCAGTCTAAACTGCACGCAGATCAAGTTGATTTGTCACGCATTTTCACTACCGAAAGACAACAAACAACAAATTTGTTATAATATTTTTAAGCAAACATTTACATGAGATAAGTAAAATATCTACAGCTCTGATTTTAAAATGTTTTTAAATCTTTTATATTGTGTATTTTATCTCAGTATATGATTTATTAAGAGTATTATGCAAAATAAAATTGAAGCCAACAAAATATTCCAAATTTTTATAGTTGTAAAGAAAATGAAATTTTAGTTTGTATTAAAAATTTGTATACTAATTAATATATAATATAATTCTAAAGAATTATTATTTACTTAAAAACTGTCTAGTTTGTAAGTTTGGAGTTGAACTGATTTTGATTTGAATAACTTTGGTTATAAAGTTGAATTGACTCTGCGCAATTAATGCTAAAAATAATAAATTAAGTTATTTTTCCAGATTTCTTTGAAGATTATAAATTTTTTACTTTATTTTTTTTAAACAAATTCGCTGTGGACTAATGAAATTTTTTATCAAATCAGATTAAGGTTTAGTTATTAAATTTTTTTAAAGCGATCTCCAGGGAATTTGTGTTTGGCATAAAAAACATTTTTGATTACAGTCCAAATCAACCGAAATACTTTTCACTTTTTACCCAAAGTTCATTTTAGAATATTTTTTTAAATGATAAAATACTCAAGAGCTTTGCTCCAAGAGTTTTGCTTTTAAATAGTCTCAAGTAATACTATTTTTTACTTAATTGTAATTGCATTATAGTAAAATTCAAATGCAAAATATTTCTGATTCAAATTGTCTCAAACATAATAAACTTTTGAATTTTGGTGTTTCAAAATCAAATCATTAGCTGAATTCTGTTTGTCTCGTTACCTCAATAGAAAACTTATTTTCCTGCTTTTTTTTTTCTTGGCTTTCTCATTTTCCTCCTTCTTTATTTTCTTTGCTAGTTTGTTTGCCAGTTTCTCATTGTCTGTTTGGCATATAAAAATTGAAAAATTTTGCAACATTTTGAAAACATTTGAATCTCAATCTCAACAAGTGTTCATCTGCTATAGTTCGTTTGGCGTCTGGCATTTATTATATATATATTTTCCTATACGTTTTGATTTTGCATATTTTATTTATACTTTTTTTGTTCTTTTAGTTTATTTATTTATGGACAGCGGTAGTTGAACAGCAACAGCAACAGCAAACAAAAGTGATAATAATGAAATTGAAATTGAATTTTGTTGCCTGTTTGTTGTTGGGGTCTCTGAAATTCCAGATGAGTTGGGTATCTATTAGATTATAGACTTGGACTTGGACTTGTTGCCAAAGTTGTTGTTGCCGTTGTTGTTGCCCGCCAACGTTTGTCGCTATTTTTGAGAAACGTGCGTCGTCTGCATTGCTTCAGGTGGGCGAACCTGGCGTCTGGTCGATCTGACCGATGTTGGCTCTCAGCATCCGATCAGAGCCAACACATTAGCCTAGCAACATAATAAACACGCAACAGCAACTACAACAACAACAACAACAGTAACAAACATTTGCATTGCTTTAACGACACGCACACGCACAAAATCAACAAAAAGAACAAATAAAAAATTGAAATAAAAATAAAAATAAATAAAATAAATTATTAAAATACACATAAGCTACGTAGCATATACGTATATGTTTGTATATATAGAAATAAATAAATTAATGTCGCTCTATGGCGCGTCTTGTCACCTTTAATTTTTTCAAAAATATTTTCAGTTTGCTTTGCACTGAAAAAACGCGCGCGTTTTCCCAAAACACGCACAGAAAACGCGTCAAACTTTTCGTTGTTAAATTTTCAACTTGAATCGCAACACTACTGTTACTTTATGATCGTCAATTACATGCGCTAAATAGTTTACTATAGTTTTATGTTTTTTTTTTTTTTTTAAAACTTAAAAAAATATAGTGCTGTATTTTTTTGGCTCTTTTATGGCTAGTTGTTTTTTAGTTTTAGTCGCGTGTCTCGTCGCAGCGCTGGCTGCTGGTCAACTGAATTAAGAGCGGAGCACGTTGCGGCCGCGTCTGAACGGCAGCGTCGGCAGCGACTGCGGCAGAGACAGTGGCAGCGGCAGCCATGGCGACGGCGAAGGCGCTTGATGCCACTCGTCTAGCCGAAGCACTTGTTCGCACTTTACCGTTGTTTTTGTTATGTTTGTTTTCGTTGTTATTTCTGTTGTTGCTGTTGTTGTTTTTGGTTTTAGTGCAGTGCAAATTTCAATTGTTGTTGTTGCTGCTGCCGCTGCTGTTTTGGTTGTAGCTGTTGCTGCTGCTGTCGTGCGGAAATCACTAAAATTAGGCGTACCCAGTGAACATAAGCCGTGATTGTCACATGAAGCCGACTCGTGAGTCGAACCCGAACTTTGTCGGCTAAGACACTGGTGTGGCACTGGGGTGGGGTTACCCTGGAAAGGCCACACCACCCACCCAGCCATTAAAACCAATTTGTTGACACTGACACACACAAAAATGGATACATAAAGTGAAGCGACAAGTTGATAAACTAACGACAAAAATCTCAGCTCATTCTTAGACACACACACACACACACTCTGAGTTAATCGACCCTACCAACTATTTTGGGTCTTGGTATAGACTACCAAACTTTGACCACTCGTACACTGACTGTATGATGACATCATCAGACAATACAAACGATTAAGTTTGGCGTGCTTCGCGTCCATAGATACAATAAGCACTTAACTTCTATATAAAACTGATCAATTTGGAGTTGACTTTGACCTTTTATCAATTTTACTTCATTTCATTTAATTTCATTTCACTTTAGTTTATCATCCTTACTACAATGAAGAAATTCATGAAAATTCTTAACACTTTATTAACACTTTTGATTTACACTTTCAACAAAAATAATAATACTTTTTTTTTTTTTTTGTATGCGTCATCTGCAATTAGTTTTATAAGTCATATTCGCAATCAAATTTAAAAATTATAAAAAACATAATTCCAGGATATGCCGAAAGCCACAAGTATTTTAACCAGGAAAGATTTGTAGTCATACGCATATTGGTTACATTTTTAATTCAAGTCATATGTATTAAATTAACCTATGATTTTATAAACTTTAAGTGATTTATTACACCAGCATAAAATTTGTACTAATAAAATAATCAAATTAAATATAAGTAGAATTAATATATAGTATAGTACATAGTATAATAAAATAAGTAACCTCCACAAATAGTTAAAATCAAGACTGTAAATTTGTGGAGACAAGTGATACAAAATATGACATTTGTCAGCGTAGTTAACATTCAGATTAGATATGCGATCATTCTCTTGCTGTCCTGCTCTGTAACTGTCACTGCATCTGCCTCCCTCTCTCTCTCTCTCCCACTCTCTCTTTCTCTCTCCGCCCCTGTCACTGTTAGTATACGTGTAATGACGTTGGCGGCATCGCATTGTGTCCGCCAGACGACATTGCTGGTGGGCGTCACTAGATTTCCGCTGCATCTCGACACACACACACACATAGTGACCGCGTGCTGCGCTGGGGACAAAAGCCGCAGCGGATCATGGAAGCATGTCGATGGCGTGCCAGTAAACCAGGCAAATCAGGCAAACCAGCGACCGAGTGAGCGAAGCATTGAAATGTGTGTCAACAAATTGCACAAATTGGAGGCAGCGGCAGCAGTTGCCACATGGAAATGCGATGAGCTGCGTACTTGAAAATGCTAAAAATATAGTAGTTAAATAAACTTACTGTAAGAGACCCTGTAGTTATCAGTTTGCATATTTATTGCCCAAGTTTTTTTATAATTTTTCTGTCCACAGTCTAAAAATCTGCAGCGCTTCTCTGAATTATAATCGTTTAATTTAAAATTAAATTTAATTATTTTTAAAATGAAGCAGTCTGCTATCTGCTGCAGTTATGAACCCACGGTTCATTCAGAATCAGATAGAGATATAGAGCTCCGTATAGCAACATAAATAAACATTTAATTACTTTAAAACCACTTTATTAACTAATTAATTTCATAATCTATATTATACCACAAATTGAATGTACTCTTTGGTATTGTTTGATTACAGGGTCTACAGGGAGGCGCTGTCAGGTGGATGAAGAGTGGGCGTCTCGGGGTCAACTTAAGGCCTATACTTTAAATCAGTTAATCATGGTGATTTTTTAAGACAATCAATCAATCGATCAAGCGTTCAATTGATCAATGAAGATTCACCTCAGCACATGACCCTACCAGTGCTACCGGTTACCATTTAAGGCAGCGACGCAACAGCGCAGTAGCAGCGACGCAGCCGCACTGCTTTGGCAGCAGATCGTTGTCAGCAAATCAATTAATCCACTCTGAATATTGGTTTCAACGACTTGAAGTGCCACTTGCGGATGTGGGCGACATATGTGTGTGTGTGTGTGTGTGTGGGCGGTGGGCAGCGCATCTTAATGGGTTTACATACAAATGTTGGGCTTCGATTTATTGGGCAGGTGAGCCGCCTTTTAATGC
The DNA here is from genome assembly GCA_020829145.1 of Drosophila nigrodunni. Classification (NCBI taxonomy): domain Eukaryota; kingdom Metazoa; phylum Arthropoda; class Insecta; order Diptera; family Drosophilidae; genus Drosophila; species Drosophila nigrodunni. Next base: position 14,934,937 of record JACVCZ010000002.1, read on the forward strand.
AAACACCTCTATCAATGTTGAATTGAAATAATAAAGAAATAAAACTTATAGTTACAAATACTAGTTAGACCACGTACTCAAATAGAGAAGAGGAGTCTATTAGTATTAAAAGGTAGCAGAAGACTTTCCTGACACCATCAAGTATATCCAGCTTAGTCTATATAGCTATATCCGTCTGTCTGTCTGCCTGTCTGTCTATCAGTCCGTCTAACCTTCCATACGAACACCAAGATCTCAGAGGCTATAAGGGCTAGAGCCACCAAATTTGTAATCATAGTCCATTTACACTCGACCCCTCAAATTATGAATAACCATCTCAATAACACCAAAAACTGAAAAAGATCAGAGCTATCGGAAGTATAGTACCAATAAAACTATCCTCAATATATCCTTCAGCTCTGATAGGACAAAAATGCGCGTGAATACAGGGTCTTTTGTAGTCGGCTGTAATTTGAGTTGGCTAACTAAGATAAACTGTTATTCGAATATGTTTTTAATATTGGCCAACTTAAGACTTGTTTAAAATATTAAAATTTAGACATTTTATGCGAATCTGTCACACGTAATTAGTAACCCGACCACGCTCATAAAATAGAATCCAATTCTTAAAATATCAACTTTGCAAAACTCCATTTATCACTGAGCTCAGAGATTATTTACAGCTGCTGTGAGACATCGGCAGCAACTGCAGCAGCAGCAGCAGAGGCAACTGTTGCATGTAGGTGGCAGCTGTTGCAAATGACGCCGACGCAATGACGTCACAAAGTCACTACAAACTGTGTCTCAGCACGGGTGTGTGTGTGTTTCTGTGATGCCCTTGGACGCAACAGTTTGGCTAGACCATAGCAGATTTTGGCTGAGAGTTGGGAACAAGAAACGAGCGGAGGAAAATGGAAAAGTGGAAAGAAGTGTAAGAAGAAACAATTGAACTTGTCGCTGAGCTTATTGAACAACTGACAAACAAGATTAACAACAATTATTTCTTTTGGGCTATAAAACAGATTGTTCGCCACTTTTGGGTATCAAATAAAATACATAAATTCACACCACTTCCATTTGCAGCTGTCTGTCAGCGGCTAGGCAAATGTATACACTGTAAAAAAAAACACTGCTCTAATTTTAAGACTTTTCATTTTCGTGGCTTTAAAAAGTAATTTAAGCGCATAAAGTTGCACTATGGAGCAATTTAATTTTGGTGATTTAACTCGAGTTGGCAAATGAAAAGCACATTAAATGTAGGGTTTTAATATGCTTAGTCTATATAAACTGTAAAGTTAATGTACTTATACATACTCTCAAAGATTGTAGAAATTATACACAGCAAAAAACATCGAATCAAAGAAAAAATATAAAATATATTAAGTTTAGCCAATACAAACCACAAAACCAAATTGATTAGTAATTGATTAACTTTTTTAAGAAAACCTTCAATACTTTTTCAGATATATGTACATACATATTTGCTAATCCTCAGTAGACTAAACAGTTTTATGAGCAAGTTGATAAACAAAAATATAAATAAATATACTGATACAAGTAGACCAGAAACAGACAAGTCTATCAGTTAGCTTCCAGAGCTGTATTGAGTGAAGTAAAATCAAAAAGTTTCAGAAAACCCTTCTGCTTATTAGGCAAACACAATAAAATACAATACGTACATAGGTATCTAGACATAAGTTAGTAGAGATCAGGCAACTATTAACTATACCCTGGATCGGAGCAATTTATCCTATAGCTGCCAAATCGCCGAAAATAGTTCATTTGTATGAAAAAATAGTTTGAGCAAGTGCAAGCGCTTTGTCTTGTTTTGATTCAACTATCGATACTAGTTCTTTAGATCATTTAAGTGATTCATTATCGATAAATTAATAATGAGCTCAAGCTGCGATACTAAATAATTGACTAGTGACTTTGATCAGCTGTTCAGCTGCATGGTTCGAGCTGCGTTTACTAGAATCAATTGGATTTCTGCTTGATTTAGCACGCAAAGTGAAGAAATCTATAATCTCAAGGCACGTCCCGACTTCTCACAGGGTATCTTATGGTCGGGTGAGCCCGACTGTGCTTTGTTTTTCATCTAAAATATTTTAAAGTACCTTAACCTACCCATACTCCTTTTTTGAGTACTTTGAAAGTAGTGTTATAAAAATACTTGACTCTGAAAGCTGCTCTTTTTCTACAGTGTATGTTGTGTGTGTGTGTGTATGGTTGTCTATATTTTTGTGTGTATACCGCACTTGGAATTCTCATTAATTAGTTGAGGAAACAGTTTTTTTTTAAGTGCTCCACATTAGCTGGCTGCTGTTGCGCTTTCATGTGGCCCGTCCTCTTCTTACACTTGCCACTCGACACTTGGCATTTTCCACACCCCCTCCAGTTCCTCGCTCTATAACCCCCCAACCCGCCAACCCCTTTGCGCTGCTGCAACTATTTTGAGTTTGCCTCCAAACGCTGTGCGCTGACACACATTAAAGCCAGAAAGGCATCACATATTTGTTTACAATCCGAGCTACTTTATTACGCAGCGTGTGACCCAACGCATTCCCGCCTCATTCATTTCCTCCCCCACTTTTCCCACTTTTCCCCCTTTTCTTTTTTTGCCTCCTTGAATCCCCTGTTCACATACAACGCCCCTTTTGTATACACGCCTCTTCAACATTTGTTTGTCTTTAACACACTTTGATGGATTATCTGTGGTCTATTGAACGGCTTTCTTGGCCATACTTGTAAGTAGATGCTTTATGGCCTGACAGCCAGTGGAAAATCTCAACGAGAAACTACAAGGTTGACTGCTGACTGCTGACTGCTTCTACCAACTGTTGCCGCATCATCTTCCATTCCATTTTCTCTTATTTTCATTTCAGTTTTCTTCGTACGTTTTTCTGCAAACATTAAGTAAATTCAACAAAATGCTTGAAATTTATGTTGAAATCACTCACAAGAACCTTGAGGTAATTTCAAAGTCAATTGCGTGCGTTAAACTAATCATTAATTAAATTCCCACTAAATCAACAAAAGATATACACTTATCGTTATATCAGAGGTGAACAAAAACAATGCATAAATTTTGTTGGAAGCATGCAAAATTTGGTAAGAATTAGCACCGCAAGAAATACGTTAACGAAATTCCATAATTTGTAGTCAAGCTTAAATGTGTTTTCTATTTGCTATGAAAACGACTAATCTATACACTTGAAATAGGTTTTTTGAAAATGAGAAAAAGCTTCATAACTGACTAGCAAAACAGTAGAAATTTTGTTAAAAAATATGATTTAAATTTAAAAAAATAAATTTGAATCTTTAAGAAGAATTTTTTAAGAAGCAAAAAAAAAAATAGCAAGAGTTTTTAATTATGTTTTAAATTATGTGCTCTCAATTATTCTATGAACATCGAACTGTTTATACCCTGTAAGTAAGTAAACAACTATTACTCAAATGATCTTGCCAAAAAAATTTTAAAAAATATGTTGTGTTAATGTTTTTACTGAAGAATACACAGCAACCCAATTAAGTTTGTTTTTATGGTCATTTATGCTCAAAATCTGTTAGCAATAAATTTAATGCTTTCAATTTTTTCTAGCAAGCAAAAACGTACGAAATCCGCACATTTGTGTTTAAAAAGTGTTTAATAAAAAAATGTATTTTTCTTTATGTGTTTAATTAAAAGAAACCATTTTTTTTTTAACACAAAGTAGCATGACTAATTTTCAGTGGTAATAAACATTTTATTATTAACTATATGTGATCAATAAAGAAGAATTTTAATATAAAATGTTCGATAACAAAATAAACTTTAACTTTTTAAACAATTGATTGGTACAAAAATATTGTTACCGTTTCATTTTGTTATAAATATCTAGTGTTTTATTCAAATTAAAGAAAAAAAAAAAAAGAAAATCCCTTTTCTAGCTGAACATAATTTGCATACTCAAGTCATAAATGTCTTGTGTGAGTGTAGAGGAGCAGAGCATGCATGACTGATCCATCCGTTTTCTTGCCTGAAATAAGTACTTACGTTTGCAGCGATGCAAGATTTGTGGCTGAGGCGCCAACGCCGCATGTCGTGGAATGCATTTACCAACTTTGTTGTTGTTATCGTTATGCCCAGCGATTCTCTGGATGGATAGTTTAACTGCAATTGTTGCAAATCCAATGAATCCAATGAATTCAACACACAGCTGCACACAATTTCGCGCTAAATGTTTATGCCAATACACGCACCGCACACGGCAAAGCCGAAAGGCAACAGGAAAATCAACAAGAACAACAATAAAAGAACAAATACAAACATATACACACAGAACCAAACAAAAAAGTAAAATAAAATAAGAAGAAACGGCAAACGAACAAATGAAAGACGGAATTTTAAATTGAAAAATTAGAGAAATCAGTGAAATCAGAGAAATCACTGCGCGGACACAGGCAAAAAATTGCCAAGATGATGCATGGACGGTTGGATGGATGAATGGATGAATGAATGTCTATAGTTACGATAAATGTTATACTATATCGTATATAGTGATGTGTAGTGTTGGTGTTGATGATGGGGTTGTGGGGTTGTGTGGGGGATTCAGGTGAGAATGCTGCTTTTTGGCTAGTTATGATTACAGTTTCTGGTTAAGCGAATTCACAGTTCGACGCACGACGTTCAATGTCTGACTGAATTTCTATTTCCGCTGAGGATGCTCAGAGAGCACAGCAAAAACCGATGCCAAACGGTGGTGGCGGAGGTGATTCTCTGCTAGCGTCAGCGGTGGCTACTCCCAGCCACATTAATACAAGCACACACACATGTACAAACCGTCACACATACACATACACCACACCACAGACATCCACCCACGTGCTGTTGTTATTGCTTAGCATAAACATACGAAAAATAAAAAGAAGGAAATTAAATGCCACTGCGCTCTGTTTCTGTGTTGGTGTGTATCTTATTGACGGTGTGTGTGTGTGTGTGCCGCCTGTATGCGTGTGTGTGTGTGCCTTCACACACATGTCATTGTTGTTCACATTTAAAACAGTTGAAAGCAGCATCAAAAATGAAACAAATAGAAATAACATTGAAAAAAAAACAAAACGATTCCAAAGAACCAACCTCGTTTCTCAAATGCAATACGCGGCGTATGCGTTATATATATATATGTACGACATATATTGCATGCCCGCGAGGATGTAACCATGGAACGGGGTACAGAGGACAGTGCAAATTTCTTTGAGCTTGAACTAATTCAAACGAAAATTTCTTTATATAAATAAAAGTATTTTTGCCAAGAAAGAATTTAATAAAAATAAATGAAAATTTAAATGAAAACTGGGTAATTTTAATTAACTCTCCTAATAAAAAATAGGGAGCAGAAAGAGAGACAAGCATCACTATATTTTTGATTTGTCTGTTGTTCGTAAGCAGTGCTGTCATTTTAGCCTTTTTAAAGCACCAAAGTAAAATACAGCACAAGTTTGTGTGACAATATTTGATCTTAATTTAAATAATTTTTATTTTATTGTGTATTTATTTATTATATTAAATTTTACTTGGGCAAACTTCGCTTGATATTCCCGGTGCTGAAAATGTGGTGGATTTTATAAATCGGAATTTTTATTACCATAAATTCCATTTTCAAAATTTACAGCTTCACAAAATAACATGTCATTCGATTGAGTTATGATCGTTCACACAAATATTTATTTTTAAAAATGACCAGTCTGCTGCAGTTAAGATCCCAAGACACAGCGGGAGAATGAGCGAAAGAGCACAACACATTTGTTGACATCCATTTCATAACACCAGCATTCAAATAAAATTCCAAATCACAAGTTCTAAACTCGAAGTTCGATGCTAAGAAAATTAATGTTTATTCATTATTTAATCATACTTCCAGAAACTTAAAAATCTTTGCAAATAGTATGTGCGTTCTTCAGACATGCATGAATAAAGGCATCTGGGTAGCATCGATGAATCTGTCGTGGTTGTTGGCCACGTCAAAAGTCCATTCCAGAGTTCCTCCAGCACATGTTGTTCTTTCAGCTATTGTTGTTGTTGTTGTTGGTGTTGCGGTGAATCACAGCCAACGAAAGTAACGAGAAAAAAATTACATTAAAAAATGTACAAGATGCTTAACCAAACACATGAGATGCATACACACACAGAGACTCACACACACACACCGCTTTGGCCTATCTAGGCCCGGCCGTTGCCACGCCACTTGTTTGTTTACATTTGTAACATTCCCCACCTTCCAAAAGTTGCTGTGATCGCGTATACGCCGCATATGACGACGCTCCAATGTTGTACTAGGCGCGATTTGAGATTTTCCAGCTGCCACATAATAATAATGCTCTACGAAATTGCCGACCACAAAACCAAAAACACAAAAAATTAGAAACTATGCCTACAACATTGCGTACACTGACAAAAATACTAGCTATTCAAATCAGTAACAGTTTTTTTAGTGTTATAACTAAATATGTTATTAAAATCATAAATTTTCATTACGACTTTCCTTTGGAAAGAATTCTGAATTAAAGAGTCCACTTAAATAAATTCTTAAATAAATTTAAGTTTGTAAAATAAAATTGAATCAGACACAATTTATTTTATTTTGTGTTTTGAAATGCATAATTTGTTAAAAAGTTTATTATAATCTAATTTATATCTTGTTAGATATAAATAACTGATTACTAGTTATTTTAAGCAAATGATTTAATCAAAAAAATCTACAAATTTTTACTTACAGTGTTTTACACTCCTTTACAGAATTTTATTTAATATATTATTTAAAACTGAACAATTTTTTTTTTTACCGAAAAAAATCTGGAACATTTTCCATGATGAATAATTTATTATAAGCATATTTTTTAACAGTTACCTATTTTTACAAAGTCAAAATTGATTTGAATTTATTTAAAATTAAACAAGAATTTTTGTTTACAAACAAAATAATTCTTGTTCGATTTTTTGGAATCACGATAATTAAAAAATGTTAGTCAATTAGAAAGACAGTCTAAATTAAAGTAATTCAAAATATAAATATTTTTTTGTTTAAAGATTAACTTATTTTATATAAAACTTATTTTTTCCTGCTCGCCTGTGTAATAAAGTCATGCAGCTTTTGATACAAAATACTAAAATTTTTTTATAAATTTATTTTCTTTCTATCGTTTCAGTACAAAATACTCGAATGTTTGTCTCCGTGCATTTGTGTGTTAAAGCCAAATTGTGGCTGTACCAAGTGACTGCCTTTTGGCCATTTGGCCATTTGGGCATTTGGCCACTTGACATTGACGGGTCGACTTGTGACACTTGCTCCTAAACGCACTCAGACGCGCCTGAGTCGTAAAATTTCGTGTTTGTAATCATGTTGACGATGGTACTAAAGTATCTCAAACTCAAACTGAACGCACTTCGGTCTCGCTTGGTCAGAGTGACATCAGAGCGACGTTTTTAGCCAAACGACAGTTTGCCATTTTCGGTTTTGGCCCTCAGACAGGCAGACAATTGGCCAACGAAAAAAAAAACATAAATAAATAAATAAATTTCTATCCATTCATTTACAACTGACACACAAAGCCAAAAATTAGAAACCAATTAAAAAGTAATGCAATATTTTTAACAAAACGAATTTGAAATACACTCACAAAATAAAAAGTATTTTATAGAATTTTCGTATTCAATTTTAAATTAAAATACTTCTATTCAAATTTTTTATTAAACAATTTAGTTAATTCAGTGAGTATCGTTATTAAAAAATCTTTGAAATGTTTCTTAAAATTTCAGATTTAATAAAAAACAGTAAATAATTAACAAGAAAATATGGTAACGCTTATTGAACTGTTAAAAATTGTTACAATTTTTAAATACGCCCAAACCATAAGTTCTGTTGGCTAATAAAGTTTTTTTTTTAACAAATTTCGAAAGTTAGCAGTAATAATATCTCAAATATCTCAATAAAATGATTATAAAGCTAATTAAATTGAGTTATTTTTTAAATCATTTAAAGACAAGCTGAAAATTTTATTCTTTTTTAAACTTTTTTTTTGTGTTTTTTGACATTAATGCTAATAGTAAACTTTCATTAGAACTGCCTTTTCAATGCTTATAATTAAAGAATTAACATGCAACTTATTAATATTTATTTGTACACATTTATAAACAACTTAATAAAGATTGGATTGTGACAAGCTTGTTGACAATTTTAGTAGACCCCAGTTGAAAATTGGTCTTCAAAATCGGTGGCCTAGAGAAACTTGTTTGTGGCCAAGTGTAAACCGATTGAAATTGAAGTCGCGTGGCGATTAGCGATTAGCGCCATTCGATAGCCAACATCAAATTGGTCAGCATGGGGCGCAGCACTTCCGGTCCACTCCGCCAGCACCGCACCCCCTACCACACACCCACACACCCTCTCTCTAAACATGAGCCTCTTGAGCTAATTGGCCGCGTTCATTGGCCTCTTAGCGTTGCCTTGGTTTATTTGTTCAGCTTGTGGCCTCATCCGATGCATTTTAAGGGCCATAAAGTGTTAGGATACAGCAAACAACAACAAGAAGAACAAAAATTCTAGTCCAGATAGGGATAAACAAGGGGATCACGGGAGGAGCGCAACGATTGCCAGAGACTCTGTTTAATTTTTGGCTGGGGCCCTAGCAACACTTTGCCCTGTACTTTACTGTACGGCGGTGGGCGGTGGGAGGGTATGAGGCGACGTCGCCGACGTACCGGCGTCAACCAACGTAGTTCTGCCTCTCGTCGCTGTCGGCGCTGCTGCAGCATACGGGAAGCGCAATATGGACGCATTGTCACGTAGTAAAATATCTCAATCACGGAGAATATGCTAAAGCCCATGAAGAGACCAAGTAATCCGCCAGTATTAGCTGCAAATAAGAGAGTTGTATCTAGTTGTGCTATGAAGAGCCAAAATTTAGACCGAACCAAAATATAAAAGCCTTCAGAATACTTAGAAAAGGAGTGCAAAAATGCTAAACTTAAAACCATTTTACTATATTTAGGGCTATATAATTTGTATAGCTGTCACTTATAGCTGATACCTAAAACAGTTTTCAAAAACCTAATAAACCCCTGTACTGTTCTACTCATTCGATTGTATATAAAATTAATGATTACCTGCGTAACCACACTTCTGACCCAGTTTTAGATCAAATTTTTCTTTAGTGTTGGAAAAATTGTCGGAAAAACTTATATAATTTTGAAAACCCTAGAATTTTCAACTAATTTCTGCGAAATTTAGCTAATATCGATCAAAATGGATACAAAATATTTCAAATGCAAATTAAATAATCAAATCACATCACAAATATTATAACACTTTACGAATTTCACTGTCTATGTTTGACTGAACCTTTATTAAAAGTTCTCTGAAAAATATCGTTTAAAATATACTTAAAAAATACGAAAATGTTTAGAAATTAAATTTTTCTGTTGTCTCAACTTTTTGCAATATTTCTACTATTTTTAAAAATAAACTTAAGAACTTTGTATTTCGATTTAAGCATTTAATGTTGGTACTCACACAGAAACTCGGTGAAGCCAAACATTTCGGATTTGGTAGTGCTCCTAAAGTTGTTGGCGATGTAGTAAAAATGTAGAATTGACAGCTCATTGTTGGTTGAGCTGTTGATGGTACTGAAGAGTCCCTCGGGCAGATCCTCGCCACTCTGATAACTGGGACCCGCGACAATCATCGAGGTGGACATGGTCGTCTTGTAGGTGAGCTCAAAGCAGCCGGGCCAACAGTTCTCACACGACAATTCCGTTTTCGATGACTCAATGGCGGTCTGCACACGATTCGTGCAGTTGTTGTCATTGGGACCACAGATACGAGCAGCAGGATCAATCCGTGGTAAATAGTATAGAACACAACTGCAGTCGCGTAGCAGTAACTTTGCCTCACACTCCAGCTCACAGTTTTTACGGGAATATGTGCGATAATAGGTCAAATCGTTCTCATCTGAGAAGAGGCAACGTCGCACCGATTTCTTTATCGAACGTATGCTGGGCGTGGCATCCTCGTAGACGGGCTCTATGGGTATGCGGGCCTCCCTACCGGAAGTCACTATAAATCCATAATTACTCACCTTGGGCAGCTCGGCGGGATTGTGCACCAACACCTATGGGGCAAAGAAAACTAAGTTGAAAAGGTCGACAATCGACTTTGGAATACCCGTTACTCTGTGACCCTTTTAGGATTTAAGCTGCAGTGTTTGACTATGTAAATCATAGATATCTAAGCTACCTTAAGTATAGAATGACTTTCGACCGTTTGTTCCTATAGTAACGATATTATATAGTAGTCATTCCATATACCTACTAACTCTACGAGTAACGGGTATATCAACCAATTACCAAAGACCTTAAAGCCATTGCTCATGGACTTGGTACAGTAATACTCCGCCGACGAGGCATTAAGCACTACAGTGAGACCCATGCGACTGCCAGTACCACCCGATGTTCTGGGATAATAATACTCGGGCAGTTTCTTGGCATATCCACTTTCCGGTGTCCAGTCGATGGCCTCATACAGTGTATTCTCCTGCACCGGCTCCAGACGCACATCATCCGTATAGTTGCGAAAGAGAAAACTCGGATCCAATGCATTGAAAGTGCAGCACAGACCATCGTCCGTCAATATCGATTTGAAGATCATCGAGCAGATCTCACGCCGAGCACCAAAACTGCAGTACAACAACATCTCATCACAGGGTTGAGCCACTTCCACGAGCAGAGCCTTGAAGTACGTCCAGGTGCCGACATACGTGATTGTCTGATCATCTCCCTGACTGCACAGACTCATCAGCAAGGAGTAGTTACTGCTCGAGCTGGGTGTTCAGAGAATTGCAGATGACTAGAGGGGTAGTTTGTACCCAAATTTGTTTTCCCTACTCACCGGGAGATGCGTTGGACACGACTCTTTAGTGCCTGGTTGAGATTACAGATGGTGACAGCAGGAAAGGGCATGTTGCTGGTGAGCAACTGCTTTGCACTGGTGGAGATAATGATGGGAGATGCGCTCCACTTGATGTAGATGTTGGAAATGAAGAAACCCGACAGACAGAAAACCAGTATGAAGGATATGCCAAAGAAGACGCTACACAGACGTTCAGTGTTGGAAAGCACTTTAAATTAGATACTAATTTAACACACACCGTTCTGGAATCGTAATACGTTCCTCGGCTATATATTTGAGGCCATGCAGTGAACTATTTTGTAGATAATATTTGATGCTCTTCTTGATTGCTTCACGACTGCAAAGAGATCGTTCCTCATCACTGGAGTCCTCACTGGGATTCTGATGTGCTCTATTGGACGGCAGGTGGCGCGTTCGCTTCTTGGTCTCCCCATGGATTTGCATGATGACACTGACATCGGAAATGGTCACGCAACTTCCATTTATAGCAGCTGAGGCAACACTTCGATCCAAAATGACTGCTCCATCAGCTTTAATCATATTGACACACGGCAAATATGGCAGCGATAAGTTCCAAATTGAATTGCACCCGCAGCCACGTCAAGTGGCGCTTAATGTCCAGTGGGCGTGGGGACGTGTGGGCGTGGTCAATGGTGCAATGTTTGCATACAGCGAAAGGACTTCACAGTGCTATGCAAATTATGCAAATGCATTTGCTACGATTCTCCCATGTTGGAAGGCATTTTGTGTAAGCGACACGGAAAGCTATCGAAAAGGATCGATTAATCGAAATCGCTGACAACATTTTAACGCGATTTTTGAACTACATATATAAGGAGTTGAACATTTAAAAGCCAATTGTAACTTTAACTACATACAATCTAATACTGCATTAATCGTTTTCTACATAGTTTCCTTTTTTTGCAGTAAAAAATATAAATAATAGATTCATCGATAACAAATAGGTTGTAGACCAATTTATCGTCCACTCCATTTTTGCTTAGTAAATAATCTTATCAGATTTTAAAACCACTTTTGAGCATTGATATCCATCAGTTTTACTCTATCCAAAAAGTAAATTTGTTTTGGGGGGCCCAATCCAGCCCCACTTCCCCACCTGCTGTAGTCAACCACAACCTGCTTCCCATCCACAGTATATAAATAGCCGAGGGCATAAAACGCGAGTACATAACATAAACAATGGCAAGCGCGTAAAACCCAAAAACAACAAAGCAACGGAACTTTAAGCTAAACAATAACAAACACAAATATAAACTCAAATTCAAAGACATGTAGTATTATTACATGCCGTGTACTTGATTCAAAGTCGAATTTTTATTATAATTTTGATTTGTTTATTAATAAACTGGGTCTCTACCAATGAAATCACTAATAGATCACTTTACAGCTAGCTGTATAGGTAGAAATAATCATTAGTTAGGCTAGTAATCAACTGATCATTGAATGAGTCCTGTGAAATATAAATCAACTTGTATTTATTTTTAGCGCCTAAGAGTATGCCTCTAAAAATTGGTTTTACCTCCAGCTTTAACTTTGAACAATGATAACTCAGCCAAATTTCGCTACGTTCGGAAAAGTTATAGCTTTTTGAACTGCAGACAACTTAAACAATCCAAATTCTGCATTTTTAATATGGTCCCAATGGTTCTCTTTAAAATGTTCTTAAAATAATCAATGATATATAAATATAAGTTCCAGTCCTCGTGAGTCAACAATATAATCTGCTTAAAAATTACAAATTTAAGTACAAATTTTAAATTTTTCTGATCTATAAAATTGTCGGAATATATTTTTCTTAAATATTCCATATCATAGTCTGAAGAGAAGACAAATAAGCCTATTTTTTAACTATGAAACTTAAATAAAAAGTAATTTTAATTTTAAAAAATTAAAAGTGCACTTAAAAAAATATTGATAATAAAAACAAATACCGTAAGAAAAACGTATTAAAGTAATTGCTAACAGCTATAATAACTTTTCCAGCATTCGCATTAAAAAACTGCTAAAATTGCGTTAGATTAGCTGAAATGAAACAATCCCCAGAAAACTGGAATCGATTAAATAAAACAAATTAAATACTTCAATGCTAAAGCATTAAATGCTCTCAGTATATTCAGCTCACAATTAATTCTATATTCATTTTGAATTTGTAAATAATAAGAAAATGTAAATAATTTTTTTTGTGTATATCTTAATTAAAAAGTGTATATAAACAATCGAGTAAAAATTTGTGTACAATTTGCTAATTGTTGTTGAACTGAAAGTAATCAACATTGAGATCCAAAATTGCTGCATTGGGTGTTTCCTTCATGGTCAGCGCCTCGACGGCATTGTCGCTGGCATGATCATAGTGTGGCAGCATTGCACCAGCCACATGACCCACTGTAGGCGGTGCCACAGGTACCGGTGGTTGCATAAGATCGCTTACATTTCGCAGCAGACTCTCCTCAGACGGTGGCAGCAATTTACCACCAGCGGAGAGATTTAATCGCTGTGCAGCTTCATCCGTGAGTGTGTCATCCAGTGACATGCTGAGACCCGGATAATCAACTATATTACGTGCACCGGGCACAACATTTGCATGCATCAGCTGCTGCATCTCCGGCTCTGGGGTTGGCGCCAGCGCCGATTCCATTGCCGACATGTCGAGGGCATACTGACCCTCGGGAATGCCCAGGACACGTGCGATGCGAGCGTTTACAAAATGCAATCCAGACGTATTTCGTATGAGACGCGTGCTGCGCAGCTGTAACTGCTCCACAAAGTCGTTCAGCTCGTGTAGAAATAGATCTGCACGCTGCTCCTCGCTGAGATGTGCAAATCGCTGCAGTTGAGCTGTGAGCAGTTCAAAAAGAGTGGGCACATTGCTGGGTATCAACTGCTGTTGCTGAGGTTGCTCCTGTTGCTGTTGCAGCTGCTGCTGCTGTTGCTGCTGTTGTTGCTGCTGGCGAGCGTCTATCGCAGTTGGCATATGCTCGGGAAACTTGACATAATGACGCTGCATGCGACGACCCAAAAATATCTTGTTGCAACCGGGACAAATAGCATTTGGTGGCACAGCTCTTGGCTCTCGAGCTGCCACGGGAGCTGGCGGCACAATGTTTGCAGCTGCTGTTGGCGCACGATAATCTTTATCCCTTAACTCAGCCACAAGCATTTCCATCATCTGTGTCGAATTTGGAGCTGTTGCTTTTGTGATCGGCATTGGCAACGCATTACGCACAAGTCGACCGGATCGTGTACGCAGCGTGGAATCAGCATCAACAGGTGTTGGTTTGATCGTGGGTCTTTTAATGGCTCCAGTTGACGATGCAGTAGCTGATGCCGTTGACGCTACCGCTGCCGTGGATGCTGCTTGTGCTCCTGCTGTTGTTGCTACTGCTGTGCGTTTCCTGGAGCCGCTCACTTTGGATGCTAACTCCGTTGGACGATTGCGATCAGCGTAACACATGCCCATGCCAATGGGATCCATGCAGCGATAGATAGTCTTCTGATTAGTCAATGCATTGGTGCGCACCACCTCATTGCGTTTGCTATTGTAAATACCATTAAATTAGCTGACAATAGAGATTTGCGCTGTGTTCCACTCACCGATCTATGACAATATGATCATCCTTGGCAAGGCGGTACAGATTATAGGCTAATTTAGCCAACGAATCACAGTCTTTGTTTGCCACATTCACCACCTCGGAGGCAGCAGCAGCTGCATCAGCATCAAACTGATAGCATTCGGGCAGTTCTGGCGGTGCTACAGCTGGTGGCAACAAATCAACGCACTGCAACAACGATTGATGATAATCACCGCTATTGCTATTGTTGTTATTATTATTTGTATTATTACTATGTTGCTGTTCCGCTGCTGCTGCCTGCAGTTGAATCACTGCACTGTCCAGCTGCTCATTCGGTAGGTCGAGGGCAAAGCCAAGCAGCGCATCTTTGTGAAAGTTGCAATTGTTGTTGCTTGGCTCGGCACTGGTGCCGTTAAGTGGCACCAGTAAATTTTTCATCCTCCTCTTTTCGCCAGTGTTAATGCGCACTTTGAAAAGGCTCTCACGTTTTGTGGTTATTTTGAATATTCCAAAAACAACAAAAAATTGCAACTAATTTTGCCATTCACAACGATCGATAAAAGCGTACAAATTGAGTTGCGATAGCTTGCATATCGGTACAAGAGAAATGGCATAAAACATATAATTTATAAATTGCATTTAAATATACGACAACAAATAAAAGTGATGCTAAGAAAAAATTTTATCATTTCAATTTGTATAAACATTTCATATGCGATGTTATCGATTTTTGAAACCATACGATATCCGCCCCTGGCGCTAACATTGATATCGACCTATCGATATAAAATCAACAATTTTAGCTATTAAAATTCGCGACACTTACCGCACCAAAAGCGTTTTTTATAGTTATTTCGAAACGAGCAGCAAACAACAATCGCAGCTGATTATACAATTGTCAACGCCGTTTCTTCTTTTTTCTGCTGCTGGCAACCGAGAATCCTCCAGTCTTCCCCATCCTTAGCGCCGTTGGCGACTCGCAACCGCTTGAGATTTTGTATCTTTTTTTTTGCCGTACAAGATGTCGAAAAATAAACTGAACTTGGTGCTGCCACCGGTGAATGTGGATGCAACTGTTGCTGCCACACAGGTGGCACCGACGCCACCATTCAAAACACCATCGGGAACAGAGTAATTATAATTTATATGTATTATAAACACATACACTTTAAGATTCCAAGAATTTTTTGGTTTCAAGCCTCCAACCACCTTTCGTCCGTTCCACCCACAGTGCAAAGCAAAAAAAAAGTAAAGATAGTGTTGTTGCTAGTGCTTTGGCAAAGTGACGCACGTACATCGAACAGATAAACACAAACACACCTACACGGTCAGATATATATATATATATATATATTATGTACGTGTACGTATGTGTGTGTGTGTTTGTGGCTATGAAAATCTTTGCCTCCCCATTTGCCGGCATTAACCCACTAACATCGCCAACCCCATACCACTCCCACCTTAATCCCACGCTTAACCAGCTCACAATCCAAATTGTTGTTGTTACTTTTCGTTTGGTTCTGCAAAAATTCATTAAAAAGTTAAATTAAAGAACACACAGTTTACTGGGGAAACCAAAAACGAGCATCGATGCATTAACTGAAACACTGGAAGGCCTCGACATGGACGACACGGAACGCAAACGAATCAAAGTCTTTCTTAGCCAAAAGGAAAAGATTGGGGAACTATCCGAGGAGGATCTGGAGAAATTGGGTGAACTTGGTTCGGGCAACGGTGGCGTTGTCATGAAGGTTCGCCACACACTCACACATCTAATAATGGCACGGAAACTGATCCATCTGGAGGTGAAGCCAGCCATCAAAAAGCAAATCCTGCGCGAACTTAAAGTCCTCCACGAATGCAATTTTCCGCACATTGTTGGCTTCTATGGAGCCTTCTACAGCGATGGCGAGATTAGTATCTGCATGGAATACATGGACGGGGGCTCCCTCGATCTCATACTAAAGCGTGCCGGACGCATACCAGAATCGATACTCGGTCGCATCACGTTGGCGGTACTGAAGGGACTCAGCTATCTGAGGGACAAGCATGCGATCATCCATCGGGATGTGAAGCCAAGTAACATACTTGTCAATAGCAGTGGCGAGATCAAGATCTGTGATTTTGGCGTTTCGGGTCAACTGATTGACTCCATGGCCAACTCTTTTGTGGGCACACGCAGCTACATGTCGGTCAGTAAACATCAGTAATCACACAAGTTAATTGTTTTAACAAAGCACAGAAGCATGATTAAGTTAAAATGTTAGACATGGACCTTATGGTGTCCATTGTTATGCCTAATGGTTTTAATCCTTCCAAATTTCACCATTGAATCATTCAAGATGGAAAATATCCTCAAAATTTAAGGGCTTTGTTTGAGCCTGATGATCCAGCAAGGATTTATCTTCATGTTAGTGTGGTCAGCTCTTTCAATTAACTG
The DNA here is from genome assembly GCA_020829145.1 of Drosophila nigrodunni. Lineage (NCBI taxonomy): Eukaryota > Metazoa > Arthropoda > Insecta > Diptera > Drosophilidae > Drosophila > Drosophila nigrodunni. The sequence continues at coordinate 14,951,892 of JACVCZ010000002.1, forward strand.
AAGAATTATCTACCGAAAAAATCGAGTAATTTCTATGTATACCGTTTATATCATACAATTAGCCATAACTTAATATAATGTTCCTAATTAGCTTTCTTAAAACAATTACTTGGCTCACTGTAAACAGAACTTATCGAATTGTTAATAATTTTATGCCTTTGATAAGAAAATGTGAAACTAATCTAGATTTCAATTGCAGCCGGAACGATTGCAGGGCACACACTATTCGGTACAATCGGATATATGGTCACTGGGCCTATCGCTGGTGGAAATGGCCATTGGAATGTATCCAATACCACCACCAGATACCGTTACACTCGAGTCAATATTTGCCGATAATTCCAATGAGGATGGCAATCAAACAGTTTTGGAGCCAAAAGTGATGGCGATATTTGAACTGCTCGATTATATTGTGAATGAGCCGCCACCGAAGCTAGAGCACAAGATATTTTCCAATGAGTTCAAGGACTTTGTCGACATATGCCTCAAGAAACAACCCGATGAACGTGCCGATCTCAAGACACTGCTGGTAAGGGAAATCAAAGAATTATTGTTTATATGTTTACATTACATCAAATTACATACTCAACCTAAAATTGTGTACTTTTCTTTCTAGAGCCATCCATGGATACGCAAGGCGGAGGTCGAGGATGTTGATATATCGGGTTGGGTGTGCAAGACAATGGATTTGCCACCGTCGACGCCGAAACGCAATACTTCGCCCAACTAATTATCATCATTCCTTTCACACAAACACACACACACGAACACAGAGATACACCCATACACACGCACACGCAGCTGTCGCACACATACACGTTGTTTATTTGTATGAAGTTTATGTATGTATGTATGTACTTGTTGTATCAACTTGCTCCTGGTCGTCATTCTTCTTCCACACTCTTTATGCGTGTCGTCTCTCTTTTAATTTCTTGTGTCTTTATACTCAAAAGTAAGCACACACAAAGAAAAGAGAAAATCAACAAATGAAAATATTTAAAAAAATATATATACATATAAACATAAAAATAAAATCGAAATTAAAACTAAAATCATAACTCATAATCCAGAATTAATTAATTTTTAAATCGCTTACAAATTAGATTTACAAATAGGCTTTGATTTAAATGTCAATCCAAATTTGTTACCTTTAAAAGCATAACCCCTCTCTCGTTCATTCGTTGACCGGCTAGACTAGTAGCAGCACCAAATTCTCTGAATTTCATCAAAAAGATTTTTTTTTACATTTTAAAAAAAGATTTTTCCACATTCTATTTTTTTTTTTTTTTTTTTTTTGATCTGCAAAAATGTCGACTTTTCTGAAGATTTTTAAAGCGGGACGCATTGCGATGTCTAAGGGCTTTCGCTTTGCCAACATTAGGCGCTCATTTTCGGCTAGTGCATTTCAGTATCAGAGCCTGAAAGATGAACCACTGATGAAACCATTGCCAAAAGCAAAGAAGCCCATGACGCAGACCATTGCAGGCTTGAGTTCGCTGCAGCGCAATCTTCTGGAGCTTGTGACTGCCGAAATTATTGAAGAACGTCGCGTGCAGTTGCAATTGGAGCCACCGTATATGATTGACGATTTTGTGGGTAAATTCTCTGGATCAAAGGTGGAGCTAACAAAGGAGACACCCGATGAGCACATTAATATATTCTTTAATGTCAGCAAAAGTGTGCCACGTCGCAGTGATGAGGCCAGCGATCTTTCCCTGGTGCGCAGTGTTCCCAAATTCGAAGTGCTAATCAAAAGGAACGAGCTGATGCTTTCCATATTTTGCGTATTCAGGCCATCGGCCTTTGAGGACTTGGACTCGGAGGCAATCGATCAGTCGACGGATGACACCGATGTCTATGAGATACAGGACTTATCGCTCTACAATAATGGCTGGAATGATAGCTGTTTTACCGTCGATGCATCTTTAATTGATGACGATCTGCAGGATATGCTTATGGAGAGTCTCGAGGAGATGGGCATTACACAAGAGTTCGCCAGGAAGCTATCGGACTTTGCCACTGCACGCGAACATGCATTGTACATTGAATTTTTGGAGAATTTATCAAAGTTCACAGTCGGCTTACCGCAGCCCATTAAGGAAGCCAAGAACTGAACTTTTGATACACTAAAATAAATAAAATTAATAAAATACATACTACTATAAAGTACATATTAAAATTTAGTGTGTCTTCTTAAATCGCAGTGATTTTAAATGGTATTCAAATAACGCGCCTTTTAAGCTATCCGCTTTGACCGAGATGGCAACGCTGGTACAAAGTCCAGTTAAGTGCGCTAGCCAAGCTTTGACTGGCAACGCCGTAACCTGTGACGACAACAAGCAAAATGAAAACATCAAACACTAGGCTTTGTTGTTGTTTTCGATGCGGTTGTTGCTCTGTTCGTGTGTCAAAATAAATACATAAATTGGCAGCTGTAGTTAGTTTTGATAAGTGTGTGTTTATTAGTGTTTAGTCACGGCCTCAGTTTCAATACGCAATTGTCCGTAATTATGCATGTATTTTCTATGTAATTGAAAATTGTAGTGACAGTCCCAGTGAGTGAGCGTGTTTGTGTTTGTGTGTGAGTGTGCGTGAATGGTGCAAAAACAAAGCAGCAGCGCTCAGTTCCGGACGCAGTAAAAGTTCTTTGTCTGCACGACGCGGCAGCAGAAGCAGCGACGCGACAGCCTGCCTGTGTACGGAACGTAAGTACATACGTGCGTTCCTGTAAAATATTCGCAGTTGTTTGTTGATGACAGCGACAGAGACCGCAACGGTTACGGTGACTGCGACGTCAACGGCAGCGTCAACTGCACGGTGTAATAGTTGGAGTTGGTGTGCATATGCCCATATGTATATGTATGCGTGTTCGTGTATGTGTATGTGTGTGCGAGACGAGAAATGCAAGTGCAACTAAACAAAGCAACAGCTTACCACGCGCCATAACAAAAAAAAATTAACAAGAGTCAAACAGTCAGTCAAACTGAGCGCTGCAACGCAGACGTAGACGGAGAGAGCGCGTCGTGAACCCAGTAAACAAAAGAAAGCTGGCAAATCAGTAGTAACTGCAACAGGGCAAATTTGGCAACTAGGAACAGGGAACGGACAACTAATTGACATGAGCAGAGAAGGACAACACAAGCAAGGCAACGACAACGATAACTAACGAAGCTAACCTAAGGATTAAGGAGATCAGTGTGAATTGCATTTAAGCATTTAAATATTTAAACGACAAAAGAAATGTCATCAGTGAATGTTAACCAAAAAGAGAGTCCCAGTAGGGATTCGACTGCCTCGACATCGGGACACATCTCGATGCTTGCTGAAAATACACTGGAGTCACTGTCGCGTGATTACAGCCTGGGCAGCCTAAATTCAGCTGGCAGCCAGGACGAGTTCTTTCGGTGTCGCGATCATGCGGACAGTGTATTGAAGCGTATGCAATTGTATGTCGACAGCCAGCAGCTGTGCGATGTGGTGCTCATCGCTGGCACCGATGGCAAGCGGTAAGTGGACAAAGACAAAGAATGGAAAGTTTGTTGCAAATACGCAAAAAGCAAATCTTTCCCACCACCAAACCATCCAACACCATTACTGTTACCATTCCCTTTACACCGCTTCGTTTCTGCAACCCCTTTAACCTATTCGATTCATTAGCAAATTCACCATCCGGTATAAGCTACAGCTACAGCTACAGCTGCCATTGCTTCCACCTCTCGCCATCGTCTCTGACCTTCACTTTAGCGCAGTTCATTTGGTTCTTTGTCTGTGTCGCATTTGCACACCAGTTTCCCCAGTCTCCAAACGGCCGCACCACAGCAACGGTGGCGGTGACGGTGACGGCGAGGCGACAGTGCGACGTCGACGACGACGACGAAGGCAACGGCAACAGAGCCAAGCAGCAACGCAATTCCACCATTAAGCACAACGCGCCGCTAATTGCGTTTACTGCATGCTTTTTTGCTCTCTCTCTATTTCTCTCTCTCGCTCTTTTGATCTGCACTTGTGCTCTCCCGAAGAGCCGTAGCCAATTTATCGACTGCGACGGGCAGTGTAAGAGAGCGGAAGCGAGAGCACGATAGTTCGCAATATACATAAATCGTATGATTGATGTGCTGCTCTGCACAGTGGGTCCATAGTTAATAATTTTTTGGCGTTTATTGACTACAATAGCCACACATTTTCTAATTTAGATCAATTGTCATTGCTGGCAATTCGATCAAGGTCACATATGATTTGCGATCGCTCTGAATGTGCATTAATGAAACTCAAATAAAAATACAGCATATTAATTGATTTTCATAAAATTAAAAATCCATCAATTTTTTTTGAGTTAATTTTCATTGAGTTTTAATATTATTAAGCCCCATGCCCTAACAATATTTAAAGTAACTAGAGCTTCCAACTGATTCATTATTATACTCTTTACAAGAGTACATAAATTGTTCTTTATTCTTGGGATGTAGAATTCTTTTTCAAAAATTATTCATTGAAAATTTTCACGGAATATGTTACTTTCTTGTGAATTATCTTGAACAAATATATTAAATAAAGTTGTCCACAATATTTAACCACCCAAAATCATTGAAATCGGAGCAAAATGGTACATAGCTTGCTATATAAACAAATGGTCGGCAATAAACTCTTATTCTCTTACTTTATAAATAAATAAATCCACCCAAAAATATGTCTAATAAAACGTATATAGTCTGATCTTTCAAATACTTAACTAAATTTTACCAAATGCAGCGAAATCTATTAATTTACCAGAAAGCGATTACTCCAAAATGTACGCAAGGTCTCAACAATCGGTCAAAAACAGTCTATAAAGTTCAAAAATCTTTATTACAAATATTTATCATATATTTCCTTGTTTTACTCCACAGGGTGCCCGCTCATCGTCTGGTACTGTCGGCGTCGAGTGCATATTTTTCGGCAATGTTTACGGGATCGCTGCGCGAGACCAAGGAACACGAGGTTACACTGGGAGAGGTGAATGGAGATGCACTGCAGCTGCTGGTGCAATATTGCTACACAGGATTCATAGAGTTACGAGAGGACACTGTGGAAACGCTGCTTGCCACAGCCTGTCTGCTGCAGCTAAATTCGGTGGTGAATGCATGCTGCAATTTTCTGGCACGCCAACTGCATCCGTCCAACTGCCTGGGATTCGCGTTCTTTGCGGAGCAGCAGAGCTGCACGACATTGCTGCGTTTGGCGCAGGCGTATACGTGTCAATACTTCATGCAGGTCTGTCAGAATCAGGAGTTCTTTCAACTAAATGCCGATCAACTGGGCAAGCTGCTGTGCAGCGATGATCTCAATGTACCATCCGAACAGGATGTCTTTCACAGTCTGATGTCCTGGGTGCGACGTGATGCACCCAATCGTGAGCAACATATTGCCGAGCTATTGGCGCTAGTTCGACTGCCATTGCTGCAGCCGGCCTTCATAATGGATCACGTGGAGAGCGTGTGCAGCTCCAATGAGTGCCAGCAACTGGTGATGGAGGCCTTCAAGTGGCATCTCATGCCCGAACGACGTTCACGCACCGAACGCACAACGCCACGAAAATCGACAGTGGGACGACTCTTGGCCGTTGGTGGCATGGATGCCCATAAGGGTGCCATCAGCATTGAGAGCTACTGTCCGCGACTGGACAAGTGGACGCCTTGGAAACACATGACCGGTCGTCGTCTACAATTTGGTGCTGCTGTTATGGAGGATAAATTGATTTTGGTCGGCGGCCGTGATGGCCTCAAGACTCTAAATACTGTGGAGAGCTTGGACTTGAATACGATGGCGTGGGCGCCATTGAACCCGATGGCTACACCGCGACATGGTCTTGGAGTCGCTGTACTCGAAGGTCCACTGTATGCGGTGGGTGGACATGATGGTTGGAGTTACCTGAACACTGTAGAGCGGTAAGTTGTTGTTTAACATACAAAATCCCAACCACTTGGTAAACCCTCAGTCAGCTACCGAATCCATTATAAGGAGGAGTCACTGTAACTCTTAAAATTCTTACAGCTGGGATCCCATTACACGCACCTGGAGCTATGTGGCGCCCATGTCCTCGATGCGTTCCACGGCTGGCGTTGCGGTGCTAAACGGTCGCCTCTATGCGGTGGGTGGACGCGATGGCTCCATTTGTCATCGTTCCATCGAATGCTACGATCCGCATACCAATAAATGGACTCTACTGGCGCCAATGAACAAACGTCGCGGTGGCGTTGGCGTAAGTATTCCAGCAATCTTGTCCAGCAGTACACTAAAATTAACACATGATCCACTGACGACCAGGTGACTGTGGCAAATGGTTTCCTCTATGCCTTGGGTGGACACGATTGTCCAGCGAGCAATCCTTTGGTGGCACGCACCGAAACTGTGGAACGCTATGATCCAGCCAACGACACATGGACAATGGTGAGCAGTCATTAAATGTCAGCTAAAAGTATTCACTTACTTCCCTATCTCGGTTAGATTTGCTCGCTTTCGTTGGGACGTGATGCAATTGGTTGTGCTTTACTTGGTGATCGTTTAATTGTCGTTGGTGGCTACGATGGAAATCACGCGCTGAAAACCGTTGAGGAATATGATCCGGTGCGAAATGGTTGGAACGAGTTGGCGCCAATGTCATTGCCTCGGGCTGGGGCATGTGTGGTTGCCATACCGAATGTTATACCGCCAGCGGCACCACAACCGCCGGCCAGTGCTACAGTTTAGTTACACTTCAATTAATTGTTGTTGTTGTTGTTGCTGTTTGATGCCGTTGCTGTTGTGTCGTAGTTGTAGTGTTGTGTGTATGAGCTGTTGCTAAACTGCTAAATGCACTATGACCATTACTGCTGCTGCTACTATTCCTATTACCTTATAACTATTATAAAAGGCTATACATTATCAAAAGTTGGTACACATTCCATGCAAAATCAACGATACACATTATGCTTGTGTATAAATTATTAAATTAAGATGCTCATTTGAAATAGTGCTGTAGCTTCGCTGATAGAGGCGAAGTCTTCCATTTTAAGGACGCAGGTTCGAACCCACAGCAAGCAAGCGAAAAGAAATTAACTTCATTTTTTATTTCAATGCTTTTTCCTTTTTTTTTGTTCGGCTGCTTCGGGGTTTGAACCTGGAAATCCAAAATAAGAGAGCGCGCCCCTTACAGCGAAGCCACACAAAGCACTAGAAACGTGCTGACAAGTTTTACATTTCACATAAATGTGTGAACTTGTAACAAATACACCAAGAGCAGTTTTTGTTGTGGAATTAAACCAACTAAACATAATCAATAGTCTTTGATAATGCGTATTACCTAAACTCCTACATACAACGCAATTAGCGTTTGTATTTAGACCAAATCTGGTCTGGTCTGGCATTTTGTTGGTACTTGGTAGACATACACACTCGCATACAACATACACACACATCCCGCTGTTGCTCTGCTCAAAAGTAATCTCATGCCCAGTGATAAAAGCAAATTAAAAACTAATGAAAAGACAAGAGAAATGCTCAAACGCCTGCCAAAATTACCAAGTTACCAACGAGTAATGCATGCTTTTCAACATTTTATTTACACCCACACACACCCACATATACATATATGTATGTATTGTATTTTGATATTATTTTAATATATAATCTCATTGGACATGTGTCATCGCATCGCATTCCATTTCATGTCCATGTCCATGTCATCATTTAAAATTTAGTATGTGTAATTCTGTCGTATGCTTCATTTTATTTAATTTGTGTATTGCATGTTTAAACATTTTTTTATATGTGGTGACAGTTCCATATTTTAAATGATCCAAGTAAATGTTTAGTTCGCTTGCATGTGATGTGAAGTATACGACAAAAAATCAATTATTTTATACAAGACCTACGTTTACACCAACTTCATATAGTTTATAGATAGTGCAAATTTACAACAACAAAAAAAACCAAAAACCCAAAAAAAAAAAAAATTTCATTTAAGAAACAATTTAATTATTATTATGAATAATTTTCAGCTGCGGCTGTTTATTTTGCACTTTCTCATTTAGAATTACATTTATTTGAATGTATTTGTTAACATACGATTACAAGCAGCATTTACTTCTAATTGTTTATTTTCTTTCTTTCTCCTCTTTTCAACGTTTTTTTTATTTGTTTACTTTCTTTTCCTTTCTCCTACTGCATTTATGCATATTTCTGTAGAAAAAGTGGAAACCAGTTAGATTGGGTCCAATCTGCTATAGGCGTCGTAGATCCGTCGAATTTGTCGACTACTATCATATGTAACTGTGAAAACTAAATATATTTAAGTAAATCAAAGAAATATATCAAAAAGATGAGATGAAATGAAATGAAAAAAAAGAGAAGCCTACACAAATGGTAACTTTTAAATACATAACATATTACGTATTATTTTCTACAAACGTATATTTATATTTTTACAAACAATCAAAACAAACAGACACTACCGCATAAATGTATACACTGAATATGTATTTTTTGTAATAAAACGAAAATCAAATTGTAACCACTGTTTATTGGTCACTGTTATCGGTTAGTGGGATGTGTAAGCGCGTACACCTAATCAGTCAATCTTAATAGTACAGGGATTCCTGAAGTCTTGAATCGTTATTGAAACTAAATTAAATCTAACAAAAATTCAAGTTGCTATATGGAATCGCCTTACTATGTGCTCAGCTGTTCGTTTTATGCATTTTCTGTATGTTATCGATTAACTCCAAGACAGACAAAAGATGGCGCTAACATAAAATATCGATTAAAAAAAATATCAAGTGTGAGTGTGACCACCATTATTGACATTGGAGTACAAATACAATTAAATTAAATTCAAATCCAATTAGCAACCATAGGGACTGACGAGCTTGACACAGTTGGCATCATGGATGCGGACCAGCTGAAACGGCTTGAGGGCAAGGATGCAACTCAAATCGCTGAAATACTGAGCGAGTTTAACACAAAGGTATAATATACACAGTCCAACTCACACCCACGGCCGATATTTTTTTTTGTTTGTGACTAATATACAATATCTTGCCGTTTTTGGCAACGCCCGCAGAATGCACAACTGCTGGTCTTTGACAGCTTCCATACGGACAATCAGTGGCACGACCTCTGGCTGGCTATATTCGTCATCCTCGACGATCCGACACTCGCCCCATTGCACACTCAATGCCTGAACACAGTGCGAATTTTAACGCGCGATGAGTTTAGCCTGCAAACGCATTACATCGAACAGGAGCTGGCCACACTGCTTACACTGGCCCGCCTCAATGGCAGCAGTGAACTGGATCTGGAGGACGAACTAACCGATGAACAGGCCAGCATTATTGCAGAGACACTAAAGTGTCTGTGTAATCTTATTTACCAAAGTGCCGACTGCCGGCGTCAATGTTTGCGACAACATTCCTTGGATGCGATCGTAAAGCGTCTGGGCACCGATGCTAGCATGCACAAGTATCCAACTACCTTGGAGTACTATGATATGAAGCTGCTGTTTCTGCTGACGGCTCTGGAGCCAACAGCACGCACCCGTCTACAAATCGATCTCAATGGTCTCACCTACATGACCAAATGGCTGGATGACAAACTAAGCGAGGTCAGTGTCAGTGCCAGTGATGAGCAGCTGAACATCATCTGTGAGCTGCTCAAGGTAATGTTCACGGTGACCAGTGCTCCGGATAAGAGTCCCAACGAATACGAAATCCAAAGTCTTCATTTAACGGGCGTCTTGCGGGAGCTGTTGCTGCGCTTTGGTAGTCTTACGCCGGAACGTGAACGTGCCGTGGTTACACATACCATCAATTTGCTAACCAATATATCCGGCAGCTGTCTCACCGAGCTCACGCTCAAGTGTAGCAAAGCCGAGTTGTCAGAGACGCAAGCAGCGGATAAGGAGGCAGTGCAGCAGGTAGGAGTTGAGGGCGCAGCACAGCAGGCTTCTGCTGCCAAATGCTGTGCTGTGTGCTTTGAGAAGCGCAACGTGCGCTGTCTGGAGGTGCTGCTTGAGTATCTGCGCAGTGGTCTTGCCCAGCAGGAAACGGAGGCCAGCTCCCATGAGCTGTTGTCCCCAGTGCTCACAGTGTTGGTGAAATGTGCACGCAGTGATCGTGTAATGCGTCATTACTTACGGCGGGAGATACTACCGCCACTGAAGGATGTCAGTCAACGGCCAGAGATTGGCAATCAGCTGAGGAATCATCTCTGTCGCTTCCTCACACTGCCCGCCATGATCTTGCGTGACTTGGCTGCCGAATTGCTGTTCGTGCTGTGCAAAGAGGATGTCGGACGCATGATCAAATACACAGGCTATGGCAATGCGGCGGGTTTGTTTGCCAAACGCGGTGTGCTCGATTGTCGTCGCATTGAGGGGGCTGAGTACTCGTCGGACAGTGAGGATAGCGATACGGAGGAGTACAAACAACAGCAGCAAAGCTTCAATCCTGTGCTCGGTTGTGTGGAGCAACCCAAACGTAATCCGCTCGATGGCATGTCCGAGGAGCAAAAGGAATACGAGGCACTGCAGCTGGTCAATCTTCTGGAGCAACTGCGCAAGGATGGCATCGTGCAGCCGGCATTAATCGACAAGGATGGTAAACCTCAACCGTTGGAACACATACTGCAGCTGCAGGAGGAGCTGCCGCAGCAGCAGCTCGAACAGAAGCGCAAAACCTAAACCTCGGAGTAGATCAGATCAGATCGGATGGAATAGAGTGGAGTGGAATGGTATCTGATCAGGTCAAAACGTTCAACACATGCAAAACAATCGTTTGGGGTCTTCCATTTTCGTGGCAGCAACGAAGGGTCTACCAGTCAGACAGACGGGCAGACAAGCACTTGACAAATGGAATACTGCAACATTTTTGATACAACATTAAAGTTAATAATTTTTAGAAACATAAAATTGCAGAAGGGAATTAACATTTATACATAGAAAGCGAAAAAAACAAAGAAATTTAAAAATACAATTCCCATTTGCCGTTTTCAAATCCAATTAGAACAATTTAACTAAGCTTGCGTGTACTTATTAGTACTAATTAGTGCGTATAATTCCATTATACATTTAACTAACTATGTAGTGTGTAAATTAACTAAGTCATTTAACATACAAGCTCAACAAACAATACCAAAAAAAAAATGGAAAAATTTCCAAACTTTTCTATGAATTTGAAACATTTTTAATTTACTTATTTTATTATTTTCGGTTTTAATCAAACCATTTTTATTTTTTATATATTGTTTTAATTTTAAACAATGTCTGTATTGTATGCATTACATTAAATCCCAAAACTTATATAGAGCTTTATTGTGTTCAATCTTGATAGTCGGCTGTTTGGGCTGATTTAGTTGCCCAAACTGTTTGTTTTATTGCAATTAAAAACGATTAAACGATTATAAATGTATTTACTATATATACAAATACAGAAGAGACACGCATTAATGTAATTCCAGTTGTTAAAACTATCTACTACATACATGTATGTGCTTAATAAACATTCTCAGTGAACATGAGCAAGTTTTCATCTATGTTTATTTACATAAATTGCGCACAGTCGGGTTTATTCGACCGTAAAATACCCTGTGTGCGTTTTGGCAGCTTTTTTGGTTTTTAAAATAAATTAAAGGAATTAAAAAATGCATTATTACTAAAGTAACGCACTGGGAAGTGAACCCACATTAATGACACAAGATGCAGCACCCCTACCCCTAGGACCAAACTATTCGCTAGCGAGCCATTGGTTAATTTGCATAAAAACTTGACTTGACTTGTTTTGTGGACAATTCATTTATAAAATAATTTTTAACTTAAAAAAATACTAAATTAGCTTTTTTTAATTTTTTTGGTGGATTATATAACACAATCACAAACATATATAGCCATATCGATTACTCTTCATATACTTAAACAGACTTTTAACAAACTTAGCACACTCCAGCACACAGGGTATCCACTTTTTTTTATTTATTGCATTTTCCGATATTTAATATCTGGATTGTCTAATATACATACATATATTCTATTTCTTAAAAATAATAAAAGCAAAGATTTTTTGCACGAATTTAGTGTAAAATTCGTTTTCGAATATTACTTTATTGAATAGTTTATTAAAATCGAATTGCTTAAAACGGTTTTGAATTTTGAACATGAACATAAAAGTGTGAAAACAGATCTTGGTCATAGTTGCATAAGAGTTCTAGAATTTTGGTAGTGCTCGCTCTATCTCTCTCGCTCTCCTGCTGTTCCTCTCGCTTCTCTCTCTCTCTTTGTTGGGAACTGGCGAGCTGGGATAAATGAATTATGCGATATTTGGTTATTGTTGTTTTGATCTAACTATTTGAAATGGTTTAACTCTATTTGAAACAATGGCACATGATATACTACTATATAGCAGCTATATACATATGTATATATTTGTAAAATTCGCTAGTTGGTTTTGTTTTTTGGTAGAGGAGCTTGGAGGTGAGATTTTGGCGTGCCTTGTCGAGTCCTTGTAGAGTCTTTGGTCCTAGTTCTAGGAGCGTGTGAAATGCTCCTCTTCATCCAGTTCGTATTCCTGATAGAATTTCGCCTCCTCAATGCAGATGCGCTCATGACATGGCCCTGATTGTTGGCTACGCTTCGATTCATTCCAGGCACGCGACACTCGCGACTCCTCCTCCTGGTTAAAGAAGCTGGAATAGCTGAGCTTTTGCTGCGGTGACTGTGACTGCGACTGGACCTTGTGCTGCGTCTGTAACGGCGACGGGGACTGAGACTGGGAATGCTGGTGCTGTGACTTGGGCAGCAAATGGGCGTGGCAGCTGCTAACCTTGTAGACACTACTCAAATTTGGCAACTCATAGGCATTGGCATTGTGCTCATCGCGTGCTAGGAATTCTTGTAGCTGTAGCTGCTTCTGCTTGTCCCGCTCTAGCTGTAGCTGCTCGAGACTTTGCTGTTGGAGCTGATGGCGTTCCAGCTCTACGCCGGAATCAGTTTGCCGGGAACTGGCCGTAGCCGGTGGACTCGGTGTGGATTGCAACAGTCGGGCGACATGATGACGCACGTTATGTTTGTGGAGCAGCTGCTCGTTGTCCTGCACGTAGTGGAATAATTGCTGCTTGCACTTGGCCATCTCCTCCTCCAGACGATTCAGTTCCGTCTTGTAGCATATGATGGCGGCACCAGCGTTGCCCGAATTCATGTTCGCCTCCAACTGTTCCTGAATCCTTCGTTTCATCTTCAAATCGGAGGATTTGGCCTGACGTACCGTGCACTTGGGCGTGTAGAACTCATCGGTTACATTGCTCATGTGCTGTATCTTGCGTGGACGCTGACGCATCACCTGCTCCTCGATCACCTTGTTCCGCTTCTGCTGCAGCTCATCATGTTCCAGCTGCAGGCGTTCAAGAGTTAAGGTCAGATCCACCGACTTGTGCTCTTTACGCAAGCGATCCTCCTGAACCTTTAATTCGGCCTTGGCCATCTCCAGTGTCTTGGTTTCTAGCAGCTGCCTGGCCTGACTCTGTGTCTGCAGCATCTCCTGGGCCTGCGTCTGTGCCAACTTTTGTGGCACATTTCGGTTCGGGGCACGTGCCTGTAACTGCTGTTTACTATGCTCCTTCGTGTCCTTTGTCTCCTTGACCTCCTTGGGCTTGCTTTGGCGCTGCTCCTTGCACTCCTTACGAAATTTACGCACTCGAGCCCGCAACTGCGCCGCTGTTGCCATCGATTCCAACTCCGAAGCTGGCACCGCCTTGGGCAATGGTCCTGGCACTGGCACAGGCTCAGTCCAGAGACGCAGCGGGGTTCCCTGCTGCTGTGTCGGCGTCTGTCCTTGGGCCATCACTGGCGCCTGCCATAGACCGCCACTAACACTTCTTGGCGCCGTTGCAGCCACAGCAGCAAGTTCCCTACGCAATCCCACAGTCGTGGCTTCCACAGCACAATCATTACTTCCTCGTGCCCCTTGATTCGTATCGCCATGAAAGCGTTTCCCACGCAGCTGTTGCTGTTGCTGCTGTTGTTGTTGATGTTGCTGCTGCTGCTGCTTTAGTTGCGGCTTTTGCTTTTGTTGCTGCTGCTTGCGCTGCTCCTCCACCCAGTTCATAGTGTAATTGGAATAGGATTTTGTCGACGCCTCTTGGCTTGCGGTTTGTCTATGGAGTGGAGTTGGGAGTAGGAGGGAGATTGGATGAGCATTTTCTTCGTTTTAAATCTGTAGGCAACTAACTTAACGGTGGCCAATAAGCAGCTTAAGGGTAATATTAATTACAGTCTGATCTTAACTTAATGTACATAAGTAAATATATTAAGAATCATGGTAACGGAATCCGGCTTTAAGTTACGTAAATTTACAAAAATTATGTACTTAAAACATAGCTGCCTAATCCTTATTTTATGTCCCAGACAAACACATGTACCTAATCACATGTAAACATGTACCCAAACACATGTACACATGTACCTAAGCACATGTTCCCATGTACATGCATACATATGTATGTACATACATACATACATGCAAAAGCTTAAATTATTTCCCTTCTACATTTACATAAATACAAATTGCATCGTTGATTGCCTAACTAATTTAATATTTGTAACTGTATTTACTATACTATTTAAATAATGTGCAGTTATTTCTTTCAAAGCTTTGTATATGTTTGGTTTGCAGTGAACAGAAAATACAAAACCGTCTGCCATTTTGAATAAAGTTGCCACATCTACGAATCGAGAAAGGATCACAAATGTTGCCAGACGGTTGAGATTTAAACTTAAAAACGTTTAAAATAAAGTCTGGTAATTTTATAATAATTGTGGCAATTGGCATAACTAAAGTAAAAACTATTTAAAGTTGTTGCAAGCGACGCAATTGCGTAAATGTTGAACGACGCTGAACTGAACGAGGATTGCGTTGAAACAGCTGTTGTTGATCCACTTCGCAGGGCTGTCGAGTATTTTGTGTGGAGTCTATTGAAGTCGATGTGGATGTCGATGTCGAAGTGGATGCCGACGTCGATGTGGATGCTAACGTCTCTCGCAACAGTTTGTTGACTGCTATGGACTGTTTACCGTTTGTTGTTGTTTTCGGTTTGCTGAAGGCTGTAGTTGTTGTTGTTGATGTTGGTGCTGTGCTGACTGCCGTCGTCGCTGCGGATGACGGCGATCGTCTATGCTACGAGTGACGAGATCTGCAAAAGCGAGCGAGCAGCTAGAGAGATGCTCTCGAAACGGCCATGGCCACAACCCAAAGCCACCCAAATTCCCCTTGCCACGCCCCACACTGAGACCACCACTAAAATAACTATATGTATGCAGAAATATGGTTTAACTCACTTCGATTTCGATACGGATCTCAAGCAGCGTGTGGTGCTATGTGTCTGCTCGGACGCACTTGTGGGAGTCACCTGCGTGGAACAATTTATTCCAGGACGTGCGCTGGAACGCATATCGGGTGAAATCATATCGTATAGTGTGGAACGATAGTCATTCACACTGTAGCGCACATCGTCATCCAACGGGGGCTTGATGTCCGTGCGCAGCTCCATGTTGGCAGACGCGGTGCGAAAGCGATGCACATAGGAGTGAGCGATTGCCTCCTTAGCAGTCAGACGACCATCTGGATCGAGCACCAGAAGTGACTTAACCAGCGACATGGCATCGCTGCAGCAATTGTTCAGCATCTCATCTAACGACTGACGACGATCCCGCACAATTTTCTTGCTAAGCAGCACCGAACCGAAGCTAGCACCAATCGATTCAATGTCCCGCTCTGTCACCTCCGGCAGCGCATTCACAATCTTCTCAATCTACACACATATACAAATATATATAGATTGGACAAACATAAATTTGTATAAAGTAATTACCTGATTGATTGTGCTGGTGCCCTGGAACAGCGGCTTCTGGCGTAACATCTCGCCCAGGATGCAGCCCAGACTCCACATATCTATGCCTTTTGTGTATCTGTGGGTATATAGTGGAGTGTTTAACATTTCTCTACGCCCGTAGGTGTATTTCAAACTCACTTGCGACTGGCGACAAGAATTTCGGGTGCGCGATACCAGCGTGTCGCTACGTAATCTGTGAGCATGGCCTCGTTATCCATCTCATCCTTGTCGTAGTCCAAATTGTTGCGACGCTTTGGGCACAGCGTGCGTGCGAGACCAAAGTCGGCTACTTTGAGTCTAAGTAGTAAAAGAAATATATGTAATATATGATTTATATAGAAAAAGTTGTGAAACATTTAGGAATAATATGGGAGATTACTGAGGACTGCACATAGGTTTTAATTTCAAAAATTACATTAAGTCTTGAGCAAGATAGAAGCAACGATCAGATACACAGATGGATAGGTTTAGTAAGAACTTATAAATAAACTTAGACTTTGATTTAGAGAAAGGTTTTTAAGGAAACTTATACCTCACAATAAATGATTGCAACTCACCTGCACTTGCTGTCAATCAAAATGTTACTGGGCTTGAGATCTCGGTGTACGACATTACCCGAGTGCATATACTTGATGGCATTGATCAGTTGATACATGACAAAGCGCTTGTGTATATCCTTGAGTACATCCCCCTTTTTGATAACATTGTGTAGATCGCTGTCCATAAATTCGAACACCAAATAAAAGTCCAAATTGTTGGCAGCCCTGTCAAAGCGATCGATTAAAATCAGGGATCGATTGAAATCAAAAAATTTGAATTTCTTACTTGAATATGTCGAGCATGCGTATTATGTTTGGATGGTGACGAAAGGCGCGCAAAAAGACAACCTCGCGGTAGGTGCGCTGTGCGTCGGTTTCATCGCGAAACGCATCGTAGATCTTTTTCAGAGCGACCGTGTCCTTTTTGCGCTTATCCGTTGCCTTCCACACGATGCCGTAGGCGCCTTTGCCCAAGCGCTTTAAATATCGCATGCGATAAGTTGTGGTTAGTTATGTTTATCGAGAAGTTCTAGCGATAACTTACCTTGCGAACTTCAAAATAACGCTCGACATTTTGATCGAGCTCGTGTATGCGACGCTCTTGTGCGTTTGTTTGTCTTTCAGCCATCAGTTTATTTTTTCCCTTATCTTTGTCTTTATCCTTCTTGTCTTTATTCTTTTCTTTGGTCAAATGACGCTGCATCTGCTCATATGACTGGTCGTGTATGAGATGAACTTGTGAATGTGTCACTTCCTCTTTTTGTTCCGTCTGTTGCTTCACTGCTGGCAGCGGTGGCAGCAACGGAGGCGGCGGCGGCGGCAGCGGCTGCTGTAGTTTACGGTGCCGAGGGCGACGATATTTACGCTTTGCCACCTCCAGTTCTGGAATGGCAATAATGTTGTCAACGAATAGACCAACTTTCTGCACGACTTGACGTCGCTTCTCTTCGTCCTGAGCAGGCGCCAGCTTGTGCTTCCAACGTGGTGGGTGGGGTAGGATGTGTTGAATTGAGCAACAAAGCTGCTGATAGAACTATGTGCAGTTAGAATACATGTGCAAATGTGTGCATGCTGTTCACTGTATGCGAGATTCTGTTTGTTGCTCTGTGCATATGTTGTGTGTGTTTGGTTGTGTGACTGCTGTTCTTGTTACACTTTGAAGAAGTCGCGTGTGAATGCCGCTCAATGAAATGAGTTCGAATTCGAAATCAAATTCGCATTCGCCGCAAATTCTTATTTGAATTTCACATTCGTATTCGCATTTTCTCATATGCAAACGAGTCTCTCAAGTACTTTCATGTGCACACAATGTATGTTAAAAAGCAACAACCAAAGCAGCAACAACAACAACAAAAACAATAATAATAACAATAATAATAAAAGCAACAACAAATAATCATGAAGCAATTTGATTGAAACTGAATTATTGTTAGATCGATCGAAAAGCGAAAGTGGGCGACAACAGCAAGAACAACAACCACAACAACAGCAGCGGTTATGGCCAGGAACAGGAGCAGGGCAAACAATTTGGCCTAGCAATGCCAACAAATGGACAAATGTAGCCCGAAGCTCAAAGCGCTTGTCAGAGTCGGAGTTGGAGTCTCAAGTGCCCACGGCAACGTCACGTGTTGTTTTTATTGCTGCTGCAATTGTCAGCCGGGTGGCAACCCCAGAAGCAGAAAAAAAGGAGTAGAGGAAGTAGAAGACGAGGGAACGGTAAAAACAATCAAATAACGCCTCAAATGCCATCGACTGACTGATTTCTGTGCATGCAATCGAGAATAAAAAACAAAACAAAATTTGTTTAACAATAAATATGCATAGAAAATGTCCATAAAAATCATACACGTGCAAACATACAACACACACACGCAGACATGTGCTACACTGTTCAGCCAAACTGGGACTACTACTAAGCTACAGTGAAAACTCTAATGAGAGCGGTCACATAGTGTGAAGCAAAGTTTGGGTGTCCGCTTATTAGGGGTGTAAATGTGAAGAGGTGAGTAATAAAAATTTGTTCTTTGCCAAAATTAAGTCGAACAAGTAAGAAAGGCTACAGTCGACCGAGCCGACTATAAAAGACCCCGTACTCTCATAGTAGTTCGAATTCAATTTGAATTGAAATTTAAAAAAAATAATTTAACAATTCGCATTGCCAGCTTTCGAACCTTGTGCAACCTCAGACAAACTCTATCAGTTGCACCACGCGGCACTTTCAAGAATTCTCCGAATATCAGCATTTACATATTATTCATACAAACACACATTCGATTAAAATTATATGTATGCATGTATGTATGTGTGTGTGTATTCGGCGCGGCCAGCGTCTGCCGGCAGCGCTGTCGCCACACAAGCATCGAAAACGTTCGAACATGTGTTTGTATGTTTCTGTCTCGCTCTCGCGCGTAAATGATATTGCAGTTAAATAACAGACTTTCTAACGGACATTGCTATATCGCCTCGGCTGTTGATGCTGATCTAGAATATATATACTTTATGGGGTCGGCCACGCCTCCTTCTGCCTGTTACGCACATTTCGCTTCTGACAAACCTAATAGACCCCTATACTCCTTTTTTAGAGTACGGGGTCTAAAAATTACAAAATTCACAATCAACTTTTAGTAATTTGTAGCATAGTGTTGTGGTGCTTTTAGAGGTGTGGCTTAGGAAGTCGGAAATAGAAATGGAAATTTGGCACAGCTACTTGAAAATCAAGTGGCAAAATGCATGTCACTTACCAGACGACTCTGAAGGATTTGGGCCAATTGTAGGATGGGTTGAAGGCTGGCTCTATTAAGGATACCACCGAGTGCGAGACTTGCTAAAGCTACAAAATTGTAAAAATAAATAGTTATTGAAAACTGCTTGACAACCGACAGCAAAAAAAGAAACTACAATTTACGTGTGTGTTGGAGAGGCCGGTAAAAGATCAAAATAAAATGAATAAGACTAAAAGAAAACAATTCCAATAGTAACTGCAAAAAGGAAAGTTAAAGAAATTTGGGAATAATTAAACGCACCTCTATGGAAGTTCACGATTTTGAACAAGGCAACGGAAAAGAGCGAAAAATCAAGTAAAACACACAAATTTGCAGCACGATCGATGGATTGTTTCCTTAACCGTAACCGTTTCGGTAACCGTTTCCGTAACCGTTTCAGTCTTTGGTTTTCCTTCTTCGTCTTCTTTGTTAAATTTGAATCCGCATTCGCATCCGATGTTGTTGTTGTATTGTTTCTCAAACAGATTTGAATTGGATTGTTATTTTTGCTGCTGCGACTTTAAAATTTGAACGTATTTCCACTTGCGGTTTTCGCAACACTTTCGAATCACGCGCTTCAATTTGAGTACTGCACTTGGCCACACAAACACATACACGCCCACACACGGACACACACAAGCCCACGCACACACTTATGCATATAATTATATATTATATTTATCAAACTATATACAGTCTTCCCATCAACATCAATTTCTTTATACTGATGGAAAAAGCTATATATATTTATATATAGTTCGATTTATATTTTGATTTTTTGGTAGTTACCGTCTCGAATAAAACTCGCGTTGCGATTTTTCTTTTTGGCAAAAAAAAAAAATTGTTGGGATCAAAAGTTGAATAAAAAATGATGTGTGTTTTTTATTGTCGAGTTGTGTAGAAGCGTATACAAAATATGATTGTCAAATGTCTAGGACACAACAAAAGTTCAGCACGTCTAACGCACCGACTACTCAGTTCGATTCAGTCCCAAACTCGACACGGCCTTCTAGAGCACTACGTTTGCTATCCGTACTGCTCAACTCTAAATGCGACTCTAAACTGATATGCACTTGGCTCTGTTATCGCTCGGTTATGCTTATTAGGTGGGCCCTTTACCGTTGTCCCTCAGGACACATCATTCACAGTCCTGGGGTATTAACAACAGACATCAGCTTTGTTTTTCAAGCCAAATTCAAAAAGTTTGTCTCATTTTTAATCATAAACAAACACACGCTATACTTGAAATACAGTAATTATTATTAATTAATTACATTTGCTTAAAATTATATACGTTGTTTGTTTAATTTAAGTGCATTTCTCAAACGTATTGCTTACAATTACGCTGGAATAGAGCTTAATTTAATCCTGAGTTTAGGCATGATTTATTTAAAAAAAAAAAACACAATATATTTATAGCTAATAATGTATGTTTTCTATGTATATTTGTTTCATAATATGTGAAGCTAATCGAAGCGATTAGAGCGCGTACATTTTTTAGTACAGTTTAAATAATTTACAATAATATATTTTTGTTTGCTTTGCAGTGTAAATGATTTGAGCACGGCCGGTTGGCCCAATGTTTATCGTCGACAGGTTGCTATCAATAAATATTTTATATATATATATATATTCCTATATAATGCCTGATGCTTAGTTTTCAATAACAAACCAAAATTGCCACATAGCAACCTCACACGGCACAGACAGAGACAAAGGACAGGAGTAAGAGGGAGATGGCAAGTAATAGAAAGAGTGAGAGAGGAAGTGTGTGTAAGAGAGAGGGAGGGAGAGAGAGCTGCCGGTTGTAGTTGATGTTGATCAGGTTGCTGCGGGTAACGGCACCAAGGTACCCATTTAACAGCTCTCGGTTCCGGTTTCCTGATTCCTCCTGAACTCCTCCATGCCAGCTGACAAACTGTTAATATATCCATGGTGATCGCTCGATTTGCGGTGTACTTAACATTTAATGCTGCTATTTGCTTCAGGATACGCTTGATAGCACGTAAAAAGCGGGAGGGGCTGCGGGAGTGCATGGGATTTGGAAACGGGAAGTACAAAAAAAAGGGTTTTCTTAGTTGCTAAAAATATAATGCAACAGATTTATGTCCCAATTAGCTAGCATTTTGTTTTGATTGCAAAAGTCCTAGTTATTTTTGTTGCTGCAACTGCTGTAGTTGCAGTTGCAATTGCTGTGGCTGCAACTGCTGTGGCTGCAATTGCTGTGGCTGCAACTGTTGTAGTTGCAGTTGTTGTTGCTGCTGCTGTAGCAGCTGTTGCTGCACTGTTTGCTGCAGTTGTGGCTGCAACTGTTGCTGCTGCAGCTGTTGTTGTTGCTGCTGTAGCAGCTGTTGTTGCTGCTGCTGTAGCAGCTGTTGTTGCTGCTGTTGTTGCACTGGTTGTTGCAGCTGCTGCAGTTGTTTTTGTTGCTGTTGCTGCTGCAGTACTTGTTGCTGCACCTGTTGCTGCTGCTGCAGCTGTTTGGGCTGCTGTTGCAGTTGTGGCTGCTGCTGCTGTACCTGTTGTTGCTGCTGCTGATAAAGAAGCGTCTTGCGACGCTTTTGCTTCTCCAACTCCGCATAATGCTCCTGCTGCTTGCGCACCAGTTCGTCCATCACCTCATGATTGTAGGTGGAATGCAGCATTAGTCCAAGTAGATTCGCACGCGAACTTAGCTGTTGACGCAGCATACGCTCCTGCTCCATCAGATCATCCATTTTGAGCCACTGTCGCACACGCTCCAGGTCAATTTCCGCTCTTCTAATCTTCTCCCACGCATAGTGTTTGAAACAATTCTTTTTGGGTGCCCGGCAGAACTCGCCCGTAGGATTGAAGACATTGTGAACGAGCGGTGCACCACAGACATCCGTATCGCTAACCTTGGGATCCTTACTGTGCTCCGGACAAAGCACCCGCAAGCGTTTGCAATACGTTTTACTTGCCGGATTGTAGAAATCACAGAACATATTGTTGCCCTCCATGCGGGTCTGAAAGATGCTACCAAAACTGGCCTGTGATTCGTATTTGTTGAAGCACTTCTCCATGTGCTTGATGGCCGTACGTGAGTGTATCTCGTGGCCACAGGTGATGCAGTACATGCTCTGTTCATCCTCCACATCGCCATTGTCCTGCGGCCGCTGTGTGTCAATGGAACTGCGTTTCGCTCGCTCCACCACCATGTTAAGCTCCTCGGCACGTTTCTCCAACTCAGCCAGAGCGAAACGCACCATCGATTGCTTCTGTCGTATGACCTCCAACTGCTCACGATTCTCCTCGGCAGCATGGCAAGGCGTTAGATTCCATTCCTGTAAACGTTGCGGCAGCACCTGGAAGATACGACTCGTAGCAAGATTGAAGCCGCACTTGTCGCTGCAGTATTTACTTTGTGGTCGCGCCTGACAACGGCAACTGGGTCCATGACACTGCCTAATGCCCTCCAACTCCGGATGCATAAATATCTCTGGACTTGCTGTACGGACCACTTTGTTCTTGCGCTGCTGCTGCTGTTGTTGTTGCTGCAACTGATTACCTTTGGCCGTATCCCGTTTCCGTCCACCTGTCGCCGCTGGCTGTTGACCTGAGTTCCCCGACGATTGCATCACACAATTGCGGTGAATGCAACGCGGTTTGTGGCCAACTCGTGTACGACACGCATCGCACTGATTACAATTGGGCCGACGGCAGCCGTCACAGGTGCCACAACGTCTGGCCGCCTTTGTTTCGCCTTTGCCGCCTGTGTTGCTGTTTTTCCGACCACTTGAGGCGGCAACATTTGCAGCTGCTTGTCCCGTTGCAGCTGTTGTATTACCCGCCTGCTGTCCAGCTGCAGTGCCAATGTTGCTGTTCCCGCTGCTAGTGCTGCTGCCAGCCGCCGTTGTGCCAGCAGCCGCACCACTGCCAGCTGTAGCCGCTGCAGCTATGGCTGCCGCTCGCTCCGTGGCCACCAGGCGGAAGATTGTTTGTAGCTCGGGATTCTCCTTTTTGCATTTACGGCAATAATATTGCTTAATGTGTTTGGCCTCCTTCTCGGTGATGCCAATGCAGTCACCATGATACCACTCCTCGCAGCCATCGCAGCCGCTGCAAATGGAATTCGTTATCAGAAAGTCAATCACAATTGATTGACAACAAATTGTCAGTGTACTTACATCATGAATCTGGAGCAATCGGAAGTTCGACATATGCAATAGGCTTGATCATCTTGCTTGAGTATTGTTGCTATTTTGGATTTGCGCTCCGGCAGATCAAATTCACGCGCGATTTCCTCTTTCTGCAATAATTCATTGTTATTTTTTTCTTAATTTTCTTAAATACACAATTCAATTTTGATTTGTTTTTGGTTTTTTGTTTATTTGTTTTGTTTTTATTACCGATCTTTTGTATTTTCGTTTATCCGCCATGCTTGTGTTCGCCGCCACCAGGGAAACTCCGCCACCCACTGAATAACGCAAACAACAACAAGACACGACAAACAATAGCTGTAAACTGCAATATTGCGCCCAGCTATCGGATTTTACAATTGTATTATGTGGTGTACTGCTTAAAATGGTTGCGGCCACTCCGTAAGCACTAATTAACTAACTCTTTAATACATAGTTAGTTGTTTAATTTGAAAATTTTTACGCAAATATCGAGCATATTCAAGACCTGCGATGAACAACTCTACCACACACACACGCACACAGTTGGGACAGAAACGTCAGAATATTTTACAACACTTAGTTTCGCAACGTTGCTTAACACGCAAAGCTGTTCAAATGTGCATTCTGCTTGAAAATGCCGCTATGAACTTTTTAAATTATAAAATATGTGCATTGTTTATTTAACTTAAAAAAATGAAAAATATAAATTAATTTAAAAGCTCTGTTGAAAATAATTAAGATATATATTACTTTTTAGTAATTCGTGTGCCTGCTTCATTATAAATTCAATACACACTTCCAATTTAAATATAGTTGATTACTTGCAAAAAAAAAACTAAGTTAACTAATACAAAAAATAATTAAATATATTTTAAATGCATTTACTAAGTTCAAAATATAAAAGAGTCCGAAATAAAATATGGTGATAAAATTGCGTTTTTAACTGCGTTGCCAGATCAACAGCTGGTATTATGTATCAGTATTTTGTACATATTAATGATTTTATGGGCAACTTTTGAATATGGTCACACTAAAAATTTCGTTGAAGCACATATAAAAAAAAAAATCTCCGTAATAAATAGAAAAAGCAATAAATACATCTAATTAGTTAATCATGGGAGTGACGGTACTCCAGCCCTATCCACTGCCCGAGGGCAAATCTGGCGCGCACATCATCGATCATTTGGCCAAGCGTCTACTCTCACTGGGCGCCACACATGCCGGTCAATTTTTGGTCGACTGCGAAACATTTATTTCAACACCGCAACACGGAACACCAACGCGAGCTGTGCATGTTTTGCACAACTCTGAATATCCGGCATCGACATTCTCCATCATCGACAACGGCACTGGCAAACAAGTGGCCCTGGTGGCTGACAGTATCTTCGATTTGCTAATGCTCAAAATGACATCCACCTTCACCTCAAAGAAGCAAACAAAAATTGAATCGCGTGGTGCTCGCTTTGAGTACGGAGATTTTGTTATCAAACTAGGCTCCGTTACGATGATGGAGCACTTTAAGGGCATACTCATCGAGATAGAGTACAGGCCGTGTGTGATACTCTCCTATTGCTGGGAAATGATACGTGAAATGCTGCAGGGCTTCCTTGGCATCAATGTGGCCAAGGAGTATCCCACATATTTCACCACACAGACCATTGTGAATGCGATGGGACAGCAGCAGTTGCATGCCAAACAGAATGATCTCTATGAGCCGATGGATACGGTGAAACAGTATTTGGAGCATTTCAGCAACTATCGCAAGCATGTGCAGCTTCATGCCAACATGGGCACTCCGGGTGGACCGGTGGGCTCCGTGATGCTGCCCTCGACCGTCGGCTTGGGGCGACCTTGATGCGAGGTTAAGCTGGAGCCGCCAGATGCCACCTAGCCTCCAGCCACGGATTAACCAACAAATTAGATTAAGATTAAAATTTCCTTTTATTTTATATATTATTATTATTTTTATTTGTATTTTTAACACAATAGTTTTATATATATAGGATATATAGTATATATATCTTGTATTTATGTATATGTATATTATAATTTCTGTGTATGTCAGTTGTCCAATTGTAATAAAATAATGTCAAGCAAAAAAAAATGTATCTTCTTTTTACTGCCGTACACAAAACTCAATTAGGCCAAATACATTTATATAAAAAAATCTAAAACCAAAAGCCTTTCGCTTCCCAACTGTTATACAAAATATAACAAACGGCCTAATTTAAGAATTGGAAAAAATAAAAACTTAAGTTAAAAAAAAATGCGCATAAATATATGTATATATTTATTCAAAGTATGCGAAAGAAAAAAAATAAATGTAGAGTTTTTTTGTATCAAATGTAATATTAATTATAATTATATGTAAGAAGTCTTCTCACAAGGACAAAAAGAATTACAGTAAAAATCATGATTTATACTTAAAATTATTAAACTGTTATTTGCAAAAATTTATGATAGGAATAATGTGTAATAAATCGAGACCAAATTTAAACAAACCGCAAATTTTGTAATACATGAAAATAGCTTTCAAATTTTAAGAACGAAAATGGAATTTAAATTGAGTTTAGTTTTTTATTTTTCATTTTTTTTTTTATACTTATTCCATCCTTTTTTTTTTAGGGTGCATGGCAATTTTGCCCTACATACATACATATACATGTAAGTTAGCTTTTTTTTTGTTGTAATATATATTTATGCATTTGTTATTGTTGTTGAAAATATGTTAATTATAACAGAATAATCGTAATATATTTTGCTGCAACTGCATCTACTTTTCCTTTCTTTGATTTTCTTTACTTTTTGCATGGATCCACTTAAACTTAATTGTATATAATAATAAATTGTAGTTGCTTGTTAAATGTCTAGTAATAATAACGGTGTCTGTGCATGTGTTACTTTTTGTGAGGGTGTTTGGGTATGTGTGTGAGTGTAAGTGTGATTGTGTTGTATGCTTGTATATAACAGTTCCGTATATGTAAATATGCTTGCAGTTTTTGCTCCTGCCACCGCTGTAGACTGCACAGTTTGCTTAATTTGCTCTCAAGAGCTTTTAAGCACTTCGCTCTCCGGCGCTCACTCACAAGCTGTACGGTGAATGCATATGCATGGGTGGGTGTATGTGCGAGTGTAACTGTTTGTCTGTCTGTGTATGTATGTGTGGGTGTGTGTTTTTACTGTTCACTCATCATTCTTAACTTCTTTCATTCCTTCTGTTTTTTGTTGTGGTATCGTTGTTTTCTGCTGCTACATTTATTCATCATCGCTTTTTTTAGTATCTCGTTCTTCACGCTGCTTTTTTGCTTTCCTTTTTAGTTCTTTGTTTGTTTTTTTTTTTTTTACAAATATTTTAAAATAAATTTATGTTTATATGTAGATAGATATATGTATGTATGTATATGTATATATTATTCATATAGTTTAAACGGAGATCAATTTCCGATTGATTGTTGTTGTGTTTTTATTATTTGTTGTTTTTGTATTCACCTTTCTCAGCTCTTCATCATGTTTCTTATGCTTTTCATCGACGTTTATGCCCACTTTGAACCATTGCGCCATCTATCGAATGATCTCGACATCATCACAAAGCAACAACAATCTCTTTTGCTCTTCTCTCTCTATTCTTTTCTCATTGCTTTTTTGCTAGTTTGTGAATTGTTGTTGCTGTTTGTGCTCCTTGGTGTTCTTTTTCTTTTGTGATAGGTGCTGTTGTTGTTGTTTTTATACTTTTGTTGTTGGTGTAGCTTGTGAAGAGATATCAATCAAGCCTCAATTCTTAATCGCGCATGGGCAAAGTTGCTGGCTTAATGTGACCGCCGTCGCCTTCAGACACGAAACGCTTGCGTCCACTGCAAAAAAAAGAAAGACAAAAGGATCTTAAGTAAAAATATTCATAAACAAAGGTAAGAAGAAAATAAAGAAGTTCCAATATATTGATTAATTTATCTTCTTTTCGAAAATATTTGTTACTAAAAGAAAGAGAGGCACAAAGGAAAGCTCTCAAGGACCAGTGTTGCCATACAGTTTTTAAATATATGAATGAATGATGTGTCAAATAGTTATGATTTATCCACATGTTAAGTGTCTGTTAAGTTTGGCATGGATATGTAAAGTGAGTAATTTCGATATTGTTTTTTATTTCGAGACAGACACATACGGTAAACACTTTTATGACCACTTGACTTAGACGTTGCCATAAAGCCAAATTGCAGGCATTATGCAATGTCAAAAACAAATAAAAATACCAGAACATTACGAAAATACATTTGGCGAGATTTTGGCAAGCAAACTGCAAGCAGCAGCAACAACAAAAAACGAACGAAAAAAATAAGAAATCTTAATGCGTTTACACGAATTTGCAGCAGAGTTCATTCAACCGTTGACCCTTTTTCACTGCCCCTCTCGCTCTCTTACATTGCCACACTCTGACTCTCTCTCTCTCTCTCTCTCTGAATCTTCTCACACAAAAACAAAAAACTGCAGCGACAAAACAGCTGTGCGTCGACCAAAACGAGTAACCAAAGTGCGCATAGAAGAGGTGCAAATGTGGGCGGGGGGTGATGTGGGATGGTGGGAGGCAACATGCAAGTCAAAACTAGTTTTCATTTTGTTTTTTTTTTCGCAGCGTTCACACAATATTCGCTGCTTAATCTCAAATGCTTCTAAAGCAAGCGGCCGGTATCGAATTTTAACCTACATCAACAACATCAAAGCTTTATTTGGCGCATTTGTGTGTGTGTATAAATAAACCTACTATAAAGAGCAAATGCAATTAAAGTGGAGGAGGGGGGAGAGCGAGAGGGAGCATCTAAGATGCAGTGACGGGCAAGGGAGTTGGGAACGAACACAATATTGCCGACGTTGCTTCAAGATAGTGCGACAGATAAAGCAACTAAAACAAAAACATAAAAAGCAAAAACAAAAATTAAACAAGTAAAACCAGTCTTCAAGCATAACGCACTTTAAATGCCCTATCTAAATATATGTATGCAATTATGTTAGAAATAGAAATCGCTATACGAACTGTAAAATGCTTTTAGATTTGCTTTGAAAAACAGAACTCGAGCTGTTTTAACATTATAAAATTGTAGTTTTATTCCCGCATTCCTAAACTATTTAACTCAAACAAACACAAGAACTCAGCGCATAAGTTTATAGAGTATTCAAAGTTACGATGTCGCGACGACTTTGGCGTCACCATGCATATGCAGTGGCATCTGTGCATGTGTGTGTGTAATACACACTGTGTATGCGTGTGAGCGAGTGTCCATGTGTGTATGTGTGGTGAAGTGAATGCTTCTGTAGCTGCAAATGTTGTGTCGCCGTCGTCGTCGTTGTTGTTGCTGTTAGTGTTAGTGCTGTTGTTGGAGGCTATGTTAAGTGCCAAAGAGCAACAGCCGCAGCCAAGGCGAATGCAAAATGCAGTTACAACAACAACAACAATAACTGCACTGGCAGCTAAGCTTACAATAACAGCAACCACAACAACAACTGCATAACTATTCGTTGGAGCTTTTTGTTGCTGTTGTTGCTTCGTGTGTTTTGTGGGTGTGGCAGAGCAGGTCGATAACAGTAGCAACGGCAGCAGCTTGGCCGCCATTTTTACCTTCTCCACGTTGTGCCACGATCTTGAGCCACATGCAGGTTGTTGCACCAACACCGCCACACTAACCACCCCACAAACAACAACTACTTGGAACAACATCAATGCCAACTTTGTGGCTGCGCCTCAGCGATAAGCAATCGATAAGCATTATCGATAAACACACAAATGCATGTGTGTGTGTGTGTGTGTGTGTGTGTGAATTTATTTATATTTTCTGTGTGTGTGTGTGTGTTTGCCTGAAACTTTAAAATAAATAAACGGCAAACAAGTCACACAAGTTAGGTAAATATAGTTCAGGTGTCTCAATCAATAATAATAAACAACGTGATTCGCAAGCAAGCCAAGAACATTTATTAATAAACAAAACAAAAACGTAAACAACAAAACGAGATAAATAAAAATTGTTTACGTATTCCGAAGCGCGTATACACTTTTCTTTCATTGCTAAATATAACAAAATATGATATACATTTTTCAACACTAAGCGATCAAACGAGATAAGTATGACAGTTTATTGGGTATAACTAAACATGTATGACAGAATTTTGAACAAGTTTTAAGCGATGTCATAAATTAGGAAATAGCTTTAAGGGAATAGACTCTTAATAGACTTCCAACAGATCAATTTTAAAATGTCTTAAATGCATATAAAATATTTTGTTTTCTTGGCATATTGTGCAGAAAATATAAGAAAACAAATGAAATGTGTATAACAGTTTTAATTGTACAATTTTGCACAAGTGTCAAAATAAATTCAAAAATACACCTATCGATATAAATTTGGCACAGATTTCTTGCTGACGACATTCACAGCATGTACAGTGAACACACATGTACTCTTGGCAAATAAAAAATTAAAACTTATAAAATTTAAAAAAACTTATTTATTAAATTAATAAAATTCAATTTTGATTTTAAAAAAATAAATAAATCAGGAAATCAAGACTGAACGACTGCGTTACGTATTATTTGAATAATTTTGGTCGTCACTGTTCGTTAAGGAAGTCACAAAGAGCGCAACAAACTTAAAGACTTAATTTAAGGGTATTTTTATTATTAACCTAAACATGTACACACATAGAATATGTATATACATAATCACATACATACAAATAAATAACTAACCGGCGCCTGATAAACCGGCCTAAAATCGACATCAACGACTGCGACTGCCTCAACCAAGCAAAAGCAAAAGCGACAGCAAAGGCAAAGGCAACGTCAACGCGACGCGTCAGCGCAAAAGCCAAACTGCGCAATAGAAATTTCATAAACAAACACCAACACATATGTACAAACAAACATATGTATGTATGCACATACATGCATACTTATGTATGTGAAATCAAGCGGACCATATAAATGCGAGAAGGAGCCAAAGCTAAAGAAAAAGACGAATAAGCAGAAGAAAAACAAAAAAAAATAACAACAAAATATAAGAACGACGCGACGTGCGACACACATAATCACATACAAACACAACCACTTAAGTGTATGTGTGTGTGTACATAATAATAAACAACAAGTCGAAGAAGAGCTGCAAAATGCCGGCAAAAAAAAAAAACAAGTGGTTGAAGCAAATATTCACACAAACTCACATATGTACATACATATTTATGTACATGTGTAAATATGAAAGTGTATAAAAAGCATAGTGAGAAACAATAACAAGAAAAGTAATTTGCTACACACACATATTCATTTATATAAACTGCACCCATACATATAAACATATCAACACATATACAAATAGAACGTTAGAGCGGGAGACGCAGTGGCTGCAAAGATTACGTAAAAGCTTTTTTTTTTGTTTTTGTTCTTTCTTCGAATGTATGAGTATTTTGTTGTTTACTGTTGTTTCTATTCTTCTTTTTGCTTCTTCTTATTGTTTTGATCGTCTGCTATTTGTGGTTTACAGGTGCGCTTGAACAGTGGGACGGGACTTTTGCATAAACATCTCAGCGGGATATTGCCATAAATACACATTGCGTAAAAGCATGCAGTCAAGTCAGCTATGATTTCAGTTAAACTCTACTAAATTTATGGAATTTTTGCAGGAAAAGGATTACATGCTAGAAAGGCACAAAGGGTTTTACTTACCGGGATGGCACATTGTTAATAATCTTGTCGGTAAGGAAGCCGGCACGATTACAGCGCTCCACAAATCGATCGAGTATAATATACGCCAATGGCACGTCCAGCACAATGTCCGCCATGTCATCGTAGACTCGCATGAAACCCTATAAACAAACGAAACCGAAAACGATAACAAAACAATACAAATATTAATAATAATAATAAACAATGATGTAAGAATTGCGCAAGTGAGAGTGACCAGTCAGAGATTCTTTAACTAGACTGTTCTATATGTACATATGTAATGAAAACTTTTGAAAGTATTTTCTAATAAAGAGCTTTATTTTGCTGGGATGTTTACTATCAAATCAATTGATAAACTATTTAAAGCTATTAATAAATTTTTCTTATTTATGATTAGAGTTTTTTTTTGTCTAGCAATTTAAACAAATTTTGCCAACTTGTTGACAATTTATATATTTTTTTTTAAGAAATTTCGAAAATTTGAAGTTTTTTTCAATATTAATAATAATACAAATATTAATAATAATAATAAACAATGATGTAAGAATTGCGCAAGTGAGAGTGACCAGTCAGAGATTCTTTAACTAGACTGTTCTATATGTACATATGTAATGAAAACTTTTGAAAGTATTTTCTAATAAAGAGCTTTATTTTGCTGGGATGTTTACTATCAAATCAATTGATAAACTATTTAAAGCTATTAATAAATTTTTCTTATTTATGATTAGCGTTTTTTTGTCTAGCAATTTAAATAAATTTTGCCAACTTGTTGACAATTTATATATTTTTTTTTTAAAGAAATTTCGAAAATTTGAACTTTTTTTTTCAATTGAAATGGAATTGATTTTTATCGAGTAAATAAATATATGTATATTTTTATCATCTTGTGCCACTGTGCGCATTTCACACAGAAGTATACGCACACACATATAAATATTTTTATTTTCGGTTTCAGTTTTTTTTTTTTTTTTTTGGTCTGGAAGGAGGTCAGAACCGGCAAACCAATTTATGATTGCTTTTAGGCGACTATATCTAATCAGTGTGCATGGCATGCCAAGGGGGATAGGAATCGAAGGGTGAATGGTGAAAACGTTGACTACTAACCTGCTCCATACCCGCTGGCAGAACCATACAGGCTAAATCCAGCGATTTGAGCAGCTCACACATAGCCTCCTCGGTGGTCTGGCTAAGGGATTCGAGGGTCATGACAATTGCCTCGTAGACAAGCTCATGATGATAGTGTGGCACCTCGAGATCCCTTAGGCAACGTTGCGCCTCAATGACATCCCGCGACGATAGATATTCCTTAAGCAGCAGTGTCATCTGTTTGGTTATGGTCTTAACCGGTCGCAATGGACCGCCCATGCCCCAAACATTGTCCAGATGGGCCCACACCTGCTTATGGATTAGGGTATCGGCTCGTCGTAGTGCCTGCTCAGCATACTCATTCAATTGCGGGTGCTCTTCGGGTCGATTCACAAACTTGGGTGGCATGCAGTCATCGGCAATGGCACGAGCCATGAAATTACCGAGCATTACGGGTGCCTCTGGTGTGTCCAAGATGAGGTCAGGTAAATTGGCAAGCAGCATATTGAAGCCCTTTTCAATATCCTTGCCAGTGATGACACGACCATAGAGATCCGAAATGAGTACCGATGTCATTTCGCGCTGCGAATCTTTATGATCCATGGCAATCTCAACCAGAATGCTGGTGATATGCTCACGCAGTGGACTCTGCAGTATCTCATCGAAACTGATGGCCACCTCATGGGTATCACCATGCTCATAATACTCAAGGACAATGGGTTCAGCGAGTTTAAAGAATTCCTCGGGTGTGATTTCCGTGATCACCTCACGTAATTCCACATTCCGATCATTGCACTCGCTGTCATAGTTAGGATCATTCTCATCCTCATAGACCTCGGCGAGTGCCTCGGAGCCAGGAAGGCCCCAAACACCCTTACCGCCGGCACCGCCCTTTTTGGGTAGTCCACGACCACGTGTCAAGTTGCGAGATCTTCGGCTATTCTTCCAGCGTCGATGGGGCACTACGTAACCAGTTCCAACTGGAAGCATACCGTTGGCCAGCGATGACAACGTGGAATTTGCGGAACTTGTGGCACCAGCACCACCACTAATGGCAGTTCCATTGGAAAGGGATGCCGCTGATCCACCGTTGCCGCTGTTCTGTCTTTGGATTTGACGCTTCGCCCTACGTTTGACACGCCCATCGTGAGCATCGCCAACGGGCAACGGTTTCTTCATCTGACCACCACCATGATGATGACCATTCGATGAGCCGCCATTAAGCTCAACAGCCTCAATTTCGCCATTCAACTCCCGTTCCACGGAGCTTTCCTTTGAATCGGAGCCACCGCCAGGAGCATCGCCATTGGCGTGTTTATTGTTCAGCTCAAGCTCCATGTTGCTCCGCTCTCTCACACACACACACACTCACTCGCTCTCTCTTTGTCCGTCACTCTCTTTGCGTGGATCTCCCGTTTGTTTCGCTCTCCTTTTTGTGATTTTAATTTCCTTTGAACAACAACACGAACAAACGAAGCAACAAAATTTGTTTCCTCTTTTCACACTTTATTTATATTACTCTCTCCCTCTTCCTCTCTGTCACTCTCTCAATATCTCGCTCTTACTTTCACAGGTTTTGTGGTTTGGTTGTACTGTGTTATCAGGTGCTTTTTTTTTTCTTTTCGTTGTGTTCCTTGTGTGCCTCGATTAGCTGTTAATATACCACAAGTGGAAAAGAAATTAAGATGGAAGCATTAGTAAGAGCCTGCTACATACATAGTCTTAGGAATATTTGTATATTTCATTCAAATACAAATATGTCAAAAGAATTTTATTTTCAATAAATAAATCATTGAAAAACTGTATATTTCAATTTATAATTTCCTTCAATTAAATAAATTCTTATATTAATAATTATTTAATTTTAATAGAAACAATTGCCTAGGTTTCTTTTTGGTAATATTTCGTCTGTTATCAAACATTGGTATCAATAACAACTTAAGCCCATAAGTTGATGGAGTATTTGTTTTTCAGGGTTTATACGCTGTTAAATTGATTAATTAGAAACTTTTTTGAAGTTAGAAAAGCATAACTTTCAACTCTTTTCTGATATCTCCCAAAAAAGGGTGGCTCTAAAAAAGGTCTTCAAATGCTTAAATATTTTTATTTTTCTTTTAGTTTTACAATTTCGAATTTGCAAAACTCAAAGAACTCACATAAACTACCGTTACTACAGGGCATTATAAAATAACTGTTGTTATGATTTACAATTATTTACAACTTTCAAAGTTAAGAACTTGGCACTTTAATTAGTTCTGTTTCTGCTTAACGTTGTTTCTTTATGGAGACTTAATTACACACACACACACACACATGCACAATTCTATTTGTGTTTAAAAACGGTTACAAGAGAATGTGGAATTTGTTATTGTTTATTGTTGTTTTGCAGACACAACAAGGCGGCAGACTTGACTAGACAAGAACGAGACGGCAACATCGAGACACTGTCAACCGGCAGTTAAAAAAAAAACTATAAATAAATAAACAAATATACATACACATGCATCTGTGTATGTGTCTCTGTTGTTGCTAATATTAAATTCATTGTTTATGGCAAGAAATCGCGAGAATGAAATCTACAAGAAATTTACAGTTGCGTATTTACGCAGTTACATGCAGCCAGCCACACATACATATATACATACATAAGTAGGTACATAAATATATATGTATTTGTGTATGTTTGTTTCCGCATGATATTGCGTCTTTAGTATTGCCATACATGCCAACAAGCATATCTACAGTGGTATGTGTGTGTAAGCTTCACTCGCTCAAAACTCCCTGGGCAAATTCAAGGTCAGACGCAGACAGACATAGAAACACGCACACAAACCCACACACAGAGACAAAAACAACAGTACCCCTGTTACCGTTAGCTTTTCAACCCTCACTGCTAAGGAAATTGACTTACATTATTGCTATCCTACTTACTCCCAAAATTAGAGGAGTTCCATGCGAACAACGTACATGAGTATGTGTGTACACATATGCAAATAAATACAGCTGTTATTTTCTGTACATAAACACTAACATGAATGATCTGGAAAACAACCGTTTTTGAAATGTGTGTTTGTGTATTAATTCTATGTATTGCACTGCTTATGTCGCCTGTTCCTTTCCCTTTCATCATAAGTCCAGAAAAATCGTTTTACATACATACATATATATCTATATATCTGTAAGTATGTTTGTATATTGTAACCGGTTTTATGTTTGTTTTGCCCGGTTTAACCTTGAACATTTTTCCCCTTACAAACTTTCTATGTTATTGCCGCACTGCGTTGTTGTTTTTGTTCTTGTTATTGGCGATTCTTCTTCTGCTTCTGTTTCGCACTTGTTGTGTACCCTTCACAGCTTTTATTATTCTTTTTTGGCAATGTTAACAGCATAAACAAACACACATTCGCACGCAACCAAATACATAAGCACACACATACATACATACATATGCATGAACATAGCTTTTATATACAGCGTTGTTTTGATGCGTGTTTGTAATTGTTTTGCACAACATACACAAACACATACAAAGATGTACGCAAAGCATAAACCGATTGACGCGTTGCCGAAATTGCGTCGCAAAAAATTTGAGCAGACACCGAGACGCAATGGCTGCAAAAAGCAGGCGCAACAAAATGTATGCTGCATGGAAGCACAACAGTGCGGACTCAAATATTAGTCAATAATATTGTATATTTTTAGAACTTAAGTTGTATTTTTACAGAGATTATTTTAAACGTAAATATAATATACTATTTCTCTATTGTTTTTATTTATTTTTTTGGAAACACGTGTTCTAATATTACCAGCGACACTGTACGTTTCAGACACACTGCATAAAACTAATTGATGAGGCGACAGGCCAATCACAAAACATGTCGGCAAACAGTGGAAAGTGATGAGAAGAACAAAAACAAATTAGCTGCAGTGGCAACGCCAAAAACCAACGGAAAGCCAATGGAAATGGAATGAGCTGGAACATTGCCGAATAAAATAAGCATAAAAAAGAGGAAGAAGCAAAACAAGTTGGCGCGCATGTTTCTGTTTTCTGGGTGCTTCCACCCCCCACCCCATATAAAACTGCTTAACTGTATGCGTGCAGGCCGGCCGAATTTATCACGTACGCCGAGCATATTCGGATCTCATGAGCCCTTCAAATTAAAAATCTTATTGGAAACTGCGTCGCTTTTTTGCTGCATTTGAAAAATGACACAGTGGTGTCCAAACGCATGGGTTAGCCCACGTTGAAGCCTAATATTATGAAACGTTACTGTATGCACATATACATGCTCACACAAATGTATATTTTTCATTTTCTGCTTTGTGCTTAGCTTTGCCGGCAAATGCCGGGCTTTATTTTTTCCTTCAATAATTGTTTTTGTTTTTTTTTTTAGAGAAGACAGACAAACACAGATAAAGTACGAGCATGTGCCTCTTTTTCCCCACTTACCTCAGCGTGTGTACTTTTTGATTGCCTTTTGTGCTCTTATCCGTTTGCGGCCTACACTCGCGGCGACGACAACAACAGCGCTGGGCTAAATGCAGCGACGTTGGCGCGCTGCAATTGCTGGAGCCTGTTTTGTTGTTTTTGTTTGGCAACTTGCTTTTGGCGTTGGGATTCGTATGTATGTATGTACGATTTTATGTTCTCTGCTACGCGTGGGCAATGTAGGCAATGGACGTGAATGTACACAAAATGCAATTTGGAATTTTAAAATCAGCTTTAAGTTATTTTCGTGCTTTTATATTATTCTTGTTAACAATCACTTTATAAAAATGTATTTAATTTATAACATTAAAAAAATTCGTATAAATCACCGTTGTTGCAGAAAGTTGTAACAAAAAAAAAATGCTTTTCAAAACACCTACACAATCAAACAATTGGAAATTGCAGTGCACTTATGCATGCATACAGATGTATGTATGATAGGGCTCGGCTTTTGCGCGCTGCAGCTCGCGTTCCAATTGCAGCTTGATTGCCAGATTTAATTTGTATTTGCTCAATAAATTGGATAGGCAGTTTAAGTTTTTATATCAAAGCTTGCAGCAAAATTGCATATATAAAGATTGTGTGATGGTTGGAAATTAAGACTTCAATATCCGTAACGAAGCGAACACGATGAAAAATCCACTGAGAGTAACATCTGTTGGGCAGTGTGACTGAACATTTTAACTATGAAATTACGCATTATTTTTGTTCTACATAATGGTCGAAAAGGGAAAATACTAAAATTAAGCGCGCAAACACGGTCACACTGTCAGCGTTGCCAGACTAATTTTCAAACATCATTTTGCATTCATTGTTTACAATTTGGACGCACGTGGAGAATTTGTTTTTCTTTTTTATTTGTGTGTGACTATTTAAATTATTAAAATGCCGCCTGTTTCACAAGAGGGCAATTGTCTTATATATCGAGGCAGCAATTTTCTTAAGCAACGCCTTGTGCTGTCCTGTCTGAGTGGGAAACCCGTAAAAATCACACAAATTCGCTCCGATGACGAAATGGCGCCCGGTTTGCGAGAATATGAAATCAGTTTGATACGCTTGTTCGACAAACTAACAAATGGCACCAAAATCGAACTAAATCCTGCCGGCACAAGTGTCATGTTCAGTCCCGGCCTGTTGCACGGCGGACATGTGGAACACGATTGCTGCGTGCAGCGTGGGATTGGATATTATTTGGATGCACTGATCGCACTGGGACCGTTCTGCAAAATGCCACTGAATTGTCAACTGCGTGGCGTAACCAACAGCAAAGATTCACCATCGGTGGACCATGTCAAAGGTGCTGCTCTGTCCCTGTTGAAACGTTTTCTGCTCATCGATGAGGGACTGGATTTGCGTGTAATCCGTCGCGGTGTATTGCCACTTGGCGGTGGCGAGGTGCGCTTCACCTGCCCGGTGCGCAAGAGTCTGCGTGCCCTACAAATCCAGGAGCAGGGCATGGTCAAGCGCATACGCGGCACCGTCTATGCCTGCAAATTATCTCCGGCCATGGCCAACCGAACGGTGGAATCTGCCAAAGGTTCCATGCTCAAGTTTCTACCCGATGTTTATATCTATACGGATCAGAATCGTGGCAAGATGTCGGGCAATTCACCAGGTTTTGGCATCTGTCTGTTGGCTGAAACCACAGAAGGCGTTTGCTTTGCCACCGATTGCATCTCCAACACCATGGAGGAGTCGGTAAGTCATGTGCTTTTCATCACTTGTTATGCTGTTTAATGTTTTAACGCTTTGCCTTGATCCTTAGACTACACCATCGGTGCCAGAGGATTTGGGTCGGGAGGCAGCCATGCGTCTGCTTGATGAAATCTATCGCGGTGGCTGCTGTGACTCTGCCTATCAATGGCTGGCCGCGCTCTACATGGCTCTCGGCCAGAAACACGTTTCCAAATTTCTAACAGGTGCGTTGCCACTTTAAATGTTTAGACTACTGTAGAGGATTTTCTATACTTGAATTTAAGTAGTATATATTTTGGTAGATCTCAGTTCTGTCTCTGTTAGAGTTGGTTCTTCTGTAAGGTAACTAGCTAACGTGGTAACTAGCTAACTCAGTAACTAGCTAACTAAACTAGAGTTATTTATAAATCTACGTACAGTAATGGATTTAATGGATTGTGTCAAGTTTTTTACATAACAGAGCTAATCGCATAGCAAATTTGTTTATAAAGTAGAGTTCTTTATTAGAGTTCTACTTACAATATAAAGTTTTATTTATAGTAAAGATAAAGACCCCGAAATTTAAAAATGTACGAAACCCGAACTACAATTTTCTATCTTAAAGAGATTTTAATTTACTGTGTTTTCTTTCTTAATTTCCACGCAAGTGAAGATCAGGCTCCAGGTCAGTGAAACACGTGAAGTGGCTCAAAACATCTAACAAAATAGGCTCCAGGAGTTTCTTCGTGTTAACGCCTTAGCGACCCGTTAATCTAGGCTTAAGCTGCGAGCGACTTTTCTCGCAAAAGCCTTAATTGATCTGGTTTTAAGGGCAAAGGATCAGGCAATGCGCCAGTAATGTGCACGTGTCCAAAAATTATTCCCTACAGTTGGACTTGCAATGCATATTTCAGCAATGTATAGTAGTCTAATCGCATGAGGTTTAGCATAAATATTTACATTTGCTTGCCATTTATTTACTTGCTTACCATTTGTTTATACTCGACATTATTAAGCTTTTCTAAAAAGAGGAATAACTTGAGCATGTGTTTGTTATGTTTTCTAAATAGCTATAAAAACGAGCAGGGAAAATTCGAGCCAAGTCATTTAAATTCCCAAGTTTCTAGCTGTTTAAAACTTTAAAATAAGTAATTCGGTATTGTTTAAAAGGGTTTAGAAGTTTTCAACAAATGATTAAAAGGTCTCCACTGGAGTTTCTAATAAAATTAATCAAGTATACTATATAAAAATTGTAATTTTTGAACGTTTTATATTTCAGGTGCTTTATCCAACTATACCGTACACTTTTTGCAACATTTGCGTGACTTTTTCTCCATCACCTTCAAACTGGAGAATCCGGAGGGCGAGGAGGATGAGGAGGACGATGTACGTGGAGCGCAAAAGGTGTTAATGACCTGTGTGGGCATCGGATACACGAACATCAGTAAACGCGTTTTGTAGACTAGTTAAACCCTAAACTATAAACAATAAACAAATAAATTTAATACCTATTGAAGCAAAGATTTTTTATGTTTGTAGAGTAACATTTATGGCCGGAAAGTTAGAATTATTAAATTTGCATTTATTAGTTTTATAATCAAAGCTATTTCTAGTCGGTCAGGATTATTCAACCAACTGCGACTTAAGTTCAAATTGTACTCAATGTTTTTATGACACTAAAGATCAGTACATCAGTAGCTAATTGGATAAAGTCAGATTCGTCAGTTAGTAAAAGCAGATATTTGTGAGCTTGATAGCCAAACCCATTAACAATTCAAAAATATTTCCAAAGTTCTGTTTTGTCGGCTATGTTCTAACATTGATTGAAAATTCTATGAAATCTTTTCTATCTATGAAATTTCTTTAAATATTGTATAGAAACAATCGGTATAAAGTCTGCCCAAAGTCTATAACATTTGTTTTCATTTTTTGTTTTAGACTAGATTTTAAAATAATGTTGATTAAATCTAAGTTTTATTGAAGCTTTTTCTTAGACCCCGTACTCTAAAAAACAGTAGGAGAAGCGAATTGAGCGTAACAGGTAGAAACAAATGTTTCCGACCTTATAAAGCATATATATTCTTGATCAGCATCAACAGCCGAGTCGATATAGCGATGCCCCGTCTGTCCGTCTGTATGAACAGCTGCAACTTCTAAGCTATAAGCGCTAGAGCCACAAAATTTTTAATGAAAGTCGGTCTATGAAGTACGCAGGTCATGTTTACTATATTTCTAGCTTTTGCCACGCCTCTTACCGCCCACGCAAATTGTAAAAAGCTACGGTCAGCTCACCACGACCTCGAAACGACTAGCGCTATCATTGATTGTACTTTACACCATATGAGTATGGTACCACTATACCCATCCTCATTAAGTTTGATCTGAATCGGATAACTATAGCCTATAACTCCCTCAAGGCAAATCGCTTGAAAACAACTCTTACAGTCGGCTCACTCGACTTCTTTCTTACTTATTATATTAGACATAGCGATCGTTCAGAATTAGATTAATCACACAAATTGACTAAAGCTTTAAATAAATTTTATATCCCAAGCATAGTGATTCTTTTATATCAGATCTAGCTGAAGCCGATGCTTTATTATGCAACTTTTTTAGAAGCTTTTGAATCCCTTATGAAGTTTTAAAACACTGCTATTCAATAAATTAATTTCTTACGATTTCATAAGTTACTAAGCAAAATAAAATAAGCAATCTAAGTAATTTATACATGTATATATATTTTATATATATTTATATATAGCTAAAAACTGCAATCTTTGTGCAATAATTTCTACACGTGCAATTTGAATAAATTGTTTGTGCTTATAAAAATATACAATGTTTGTTAGCACTAAAACTTAGACAGGAAAAGCGTTTTTCTGCTGAGCAGGGGAAATTGTGCAAAAGGCATCAAATGAACATAAATATCTATATGTATATATGTATATATACCATATTTGTTTATAGTATAAACAGCATAAAGTGTTTTCTGCTTAATTGCACAGTCATTGCGTAAGATTGGAGTCAATTTGCTAGCGCAGCTTAAATAAAATTTAATTACAAAACATTTTCACTTTTTTTCCGACTTTTTAACATATGCATGTATATATAAACTTATTTTTTTATTAATTATAGCGTGATATTTGTTTATATAAATTAAATTAAAATTATAATTGAAGTAGCAATCAATTAGTAATTCATTAACAAATACTTTAAGAAGAAGATGAACAATAAATAAAGTGCTACTAATCGAAAATCTAACTTCAAATTGCTATATCGACTTCAAAACAAAACAGCATTTAAAAAAACTTTGTAGAATTTACTTTTGTTTTACTTTTTATATCATTAAATGTCTAAAGAATGCTTAACAATTACCAAAAATATATATATGATTCTTGACTAGGATACTATTTTATTATTCTACTCATTATTTTAGAGAAATCGAAAAAGTCCGAAAACAATTTTCCGCCTTTCACAAGCAACTTCTGTTTATCGCGCCCAAGTTTAAAAATAAAGTTTTTATCGATCTTTTGCTGGCCGTTGAACTTCAATTAGTGTTATCGAAGAACATTAATCGCTGCACTTTTCGCTGCTGTCTGGCAGCGCCGTCGCGCCATTTTGTGAATGGAAATTGAATTTTGGAATTCGGGCAACTTTGTAAGGATGCAACAAAACTGTTGCATTGAACTTGAAATGTTGGAATTCATAATCAGTTTGAGATTGAAAACGATTGGCGAGTTCAAACACCTGAATCTGGGCTTCAAGGGCAGTGCGATAAGAACGAACTAAAACCGTTTTTTTTTTTGCTTTTCACACACATTACTGCCGAGATCAGCAGAAATGATAGAAATTGATGATGGCGGTAAATGCAAAGTGTGCATAGGCGTGTGCATGTGCATGTGTGTGTGTATTGATTTGTGTGCTTCGTTGCAGTATAAAAAGGGAGCGTTTAGTGGCAGAAGGTATCAAACGTCGATCATCGTTTGGACACCATTCATTTGTAGCTGATTGATTGTCTATTTACAACCTTCATAATGAGCCTGAGACTTTGCCTACTGGCCTGCCTTGTGGCAGCGGCCTGTGCCAACCAGGATGAACTGAAGCCAACCAACTGGTTGAGCCCACAGGAGTTGGAGAATGTGCCATCGTTGAATGACATCACATTCGAGCGTCTGGAGAACATGCCACTGCAGAAGGGTGCCCAGCTGATGGAGAAACTCTGTGAGTCTCAGACACTTGCCATCAATTCAACAACTTTCCACTCATTGTGGTTTCTTTTTACCACCTTTTTACAGATCATCTGTCGAACATCAAGCAGGAACTCGAACCCAACTTCGTGCCCAGTGCCAGCAACATTCCCGTTTGGATCATCAAGAACAATGGCGAACGTATGGAGGCTAAATTGAGCAACTATGTTGAGAAGGCTGTTGCATTGCCCGGTTTTGGTGAGGATGAGGTTACCATTGTGATGACCGGTCTGCCCCAGAACAGTGAGACCACCCGTAAGGCTATGCGCGACTTGGAGCAATCTTATCTCGAGCGTTACAACATCCAGAATCAGCAGAAGAACTCAGTTAACTATCGCACCCAGAGGAACAACAAGGATTACGAGTCCACCTCCAGCGAGGAAACTGGGGATGAATGGAAAACGGCCAAGACCACAGCCGGCAATTTGATCGTAAGACATTCATAAACAACACCGATAACCATTTGATTATATATTCTTATTCTATATCGCAGATTATTGACTTGGGATCGACCTTCACCAGCTTCAAGCGCTACGCTCTGCTCGATGTTTCCCGCACTGGCGCCATGATCGGACACACTTTGGTTGAATTGACCAACAAGGGTGTTGCACGCGAAATTATCCACTTGGTTGGCTACGGTATTGGTGCCCAGGTTGCTGGTGCCGCTGGACAGGAATACACCATTCACACCGGCAACAAGCTGCGCCGCATCACCGGTCTGGACCCCGCCAAGATGATTGTCAAGCCCAAGGATACTCTGGTTGGTCTTGCTCGCGGCAATGCCGATTTCGTTGATGTCATCCACACCTCAAGCTATGCCATGGGCACTCCAGTGCGTTGCGGCAATGTTGATTTCTATCCCAATGGTGTTAGCCAGGGTGTTCCCGGTGCCCAGAATGTGATCGAGGCTCTTGTCCGTTCTGTCCGTTACTTTGCCGAGACCGTCCGTCCAGGTGGTGAGCGCAACTTCCCCGCTGTTGTTGCCAAATCCCTGAAGCAATACAAGGAGAACAACGGTTTCGGTAAGCGCGCCTACATGGGCATTGATGCCGAATACGATCTGGAGGGTGACTACCTTCTGGAGGTCAACGAGAAGAGCCCCTTCGGCAAGCGTGCTGCTGCCCAGAAGCAGATCAACTACCACGGCGTCCACAACCTGCGTAACTAAGTCAAAGACGAAATGCGATAACTCCAATTGAACATGAAAACCCCACAAAAAAAAATAGTTATGTAACATTTCAAAGAAGTAATTCAATAAAAATGCAAATTTTTTAAAAAACAATTGTAGTAGTTAATTGTGTGACCAAAGAATTAACAATATTTTTGGCTAAAGTTTAAAATTGTATGCACTTTAAGCTTTACTAGCATCATTTAAAGCTTTACATATTTCGCGCCCATTTTTGAAATGTGAAAACAACGATAAATCTGCATATATCGAACTTGCAAACGTTTATCGGTGCAGTTGCATATCGGTTTTTGAAATGTGGCGCGTATTGGGCTTGGCGTCATCACAAGCACAGCTGTTCCTTTGCCCTTTGTGCATGCATTCACACACACACAAAGTACACAGACAGACACGTATACAGACAGACACTGGTGCTTGTGTGTGCGCACATACTCCCGAAGTGGAGGAGCATGCGCCATGTGCGTTTGCCTTTTGTAAATGTCAAAGTTGAACTTCATATCAGAGGTATGCAAGAAGCCCGATAGATAGAGGCCATATACAGTAAACAGAGTAAACAAGAGAATGCGTGTTGTTTGTTGATTTTTTGCCGTTTCCGCACATAACGGCGCAACAACGTCACGACTGTTTGCCTTTTTGTTTTGTTTTGTTAGGGCTGGCGTTACCAATTCATGGCTATAATAAAATTCATAGAAGTTGATCGAACCAATTTATCATTCAGTCACTTATGCTAAAATACTACACACACATACACACACACACACACACACACACATACAAACTCATGTGATTACATATGTGTGTATGTGTGGGGTGCTGGAAAGCCCGAAGCGACCTTTACGTCAGTCTGTTGGTCGCCTGCCTCCCCCATTGCTCCAACCACAAAAAAGCATAAATGGACGCCAACCTCAAATGGGACGCAAAACGCCAAAACGCAACGCATTGCTCTTTCTCTCGGCGCACAAGGACGTCGACAGAACACAGCTGAGTTCCGTCTGTAAATGCAATATAATTACGAAATCAAATTTAGTTAAAAACCCCTCTTGTAAATTTCCATAGCCTACGGCTCAGACACAAGTGATTGAGAGCTT
Source organism: Drosophila nigrodunni (assembly GCA_020829145.1). NCBI lineage: Eukaryota > Metazoa > Arthropoda > Insecta > Diptera > Drosophilidae > Drosophila > Drosophila nigrodunni. Next base: position 14,996,701 of record JACVCZ010000002.1, read on the forward strand.
TTTGAATGCGCTTTGGCGCTTTCTCGCGCGCTTTTGCTATGTTGATCAAAACTGAGCTGTGACGTTCTGCAAAACGCTAGCCATATTGTCTTAATCGTAAAAATCCCGCTAAATAGCTTGAAAAACTTTTATTTAACTTAATAATAAGTAGTTTAATTGTGGATGTAATTAAGCAATACATTTTACGCTTACTTAAGTTTATTTTGCGACTGACTGAAAATTGCAATATGCTTTGTAAAGTTGTGTGGCAACTTTTTGCTGGAATGCCCCATGAGAGAGCACTCTCACACGCACACACGCTCTCTCTCTCTCTCTCTCTGTCTATCTTTCACCTTCTCCAACATTTTTGCTTGTTGGCGCTTCAGCTGCTGCTTCTTTGCTGTCTCTGTTTCGTTTTCATTTTCAGTTCAAAAGCGAACGCGGACGTGTGTCGGTCGTTGCAGCCGTCGCTCGCTACGCCTACGCTGTCGTTGTTCTGTGTGTCCGTCTTGTGATTGCAAAAAGCAGAAGCACCAGCAAAAGGCAAGAAAATTTAACAACAAATTTTCTTTCTCGTGTGTGTTCACAAAAAAAATTCATTGAATAAAAAAACGGAAAATCGAAGAAAAAATTTTGTTTCTCTTTTTTTTGCTGTTTGTTATTGTTGTTTTTGTTATTGTTATTAATCGTGCACAGCTGCTGGGGATAGATATGTGAGTTTTCATCATACATCCACCGATATACACATACACACATGCACAGACACACATATGTACATATACAAGTAAGCTGTTTGTTTTGTTGTTGGAAGCAAAATTGTTACAAGCTAAATTGACAAATGCTCAAAATACAGTAAGGATAACGGCATTCTGTGCTTGTGTGCAATAGGTTCGCGTATGAGTGTGTGTGTGTGTGTCTGTGCGCGTAAACGTAAATGCGTAAGCTCAGAGCCTGGGCTAGAGCTTTGCTCTCGCTCTCCCCAATTCCCAAGGTTTCTATCCCAGTGGCAAAAGGAAGAGAAACCTGAACAACAACAACAACAACATAATGCCATGCTGCACTAATACACTCGTAATATGCGTGCGTACATGAATTGTGTGTCTGTGTATTACAAATATATGTGCGTATGTGTGTGTGATAAGAACTTTTCAGCTGCATTTTGGCATTTAAAGTTCCCATGTACATTACTTCCCCAAAATTTCATTTTCCTTGCGTGACTAGGCCACACTTTTTCCCCCTGGAAATTTTCTGTGCGTGTGATTTGGGATCCCAAAACGACGGCTCCCAGTTGTAACATTGAAATGTTCTCTCTTTTGTCAGTGATTTTTTTTTTGTGTTTTTTATTGTTGTTATGGTTGCTTGATTTGAGCCTAGGGCTAAAATACAACTTAAAAACAAAAATTGCGTGCAAAGTGCGCGCGCATTGGTTTGGACTTGGTAATTTCTTGTTGTTGTTGTTGTCCGGCGGCTGCTGTGCTGCTATATTTATAAATTATTAATAAACATAAAGCGCGCCACAGGTGTGCACAGAGAGCGAGCACTCGACCCCTACAAATAACACTCACCTTCTCAGTTGTATTTTAGTGTGCGTATGTGTCTGGCTGTGTGAGTTTGCAGTTTTGCCCTCTTTTTTTTTTGCTTTTGCTGCTTTGCAGCCTTGTACCTTGCACTTACTTCAGCCCTGGCTTTGTGTCCGTCTTCTCTCGTTAGCTAAAGCAACACTTGTAGAAAGCTTCTAACGATCATACATACAGGTTTGCATACATATGTATGTATGTATTTACCTATATGCATGTGTGTGTGTGTGTGTGTGTCTATTCGCAATTTTCTTCTCTTTCGTTTTGGGATTATATTGAGAATTACTCACACTCTTGTGTTGTCTCTCTGTCGCTGCGACGCGACGCGTCGCGTCGTGCCGCTTCCGGGGCTTTCACGTTCAATTATTTCTGTTTGAATGGTCAGCAGCAACGTGCGTTGCTTGAAGCTTCGCTGGCGTTGGCAGCGGCAGCGACAGCGACAGCGGCGTCGCGGCATTTATTACCGTGATTGTAAATTTTGGGTTTTCTTTTTCTTTCAGTTTTTGTTTTCTTTTTGTTGTTGCGCTTGTTTGTAGTTTTAACATTTGTTTGTGTGTGCAATCACTTTGGCAATTTATTCATCAAGCAGCAAAGCGTGCAAACAATAACGTACTCACACACTTGCCAAAGAAGCGACTCGAATTAAGCACTCAACCAGCTGATTTTTTTTGTGTTGCTCTTTGGTAGCTCTCCTTTTTCTCTGCTCTTCTGCTGCTGCTGCTTCCACTGCGACTTCTGTGCCTACATACACATACATGTATACACACATAAAAGCGCATTACGTGCATTGTTATTGTTTTGTCGTTACTATGCAAACTTGTTGTCACACACTTAATAAAAGTTTCAGTTTTCTGTTGCGATTATTTCTTCTTGCCTTCTCTTTTCTCTGTCTAACAACAAAATCGCAAACGGTTGATCGTCATAAAACAAACTGTAAAATGACTGACAGGCCATAAACACGGCTCACATTCATGTTACGTGCAAAGTGCACAGAATTATGTAAATACATACGTACGTACCTGTATATACCTACACACATATTTACTTTGTTCATGTCATCATGTTTGCTATAATGTACATTATGTAGAGTCGAGATAAATTAGCTACAAATTGGATAAATTATACAAAGAGAAGGCCTATGAAGCGTTACTTTGCGCAATTTTTAGATTAAGTATTTATGATCATGGTTTATGATCATGAGATTTCACTCTGCTCTTACCACAGTCATCTATAGCAAAGTATCTTTTTATCTTCGGTTTTTGCCGTCTAATCTTTAACCTTGAAAACACTTTTAGACACAAATCTCATTATAACAGAGTCTTTAATTTATTAATATAAGGAATACGTACCCTAATAACTGTAACTGATCATGGCACAGTCTAAGTGAGAAAGTCTGAAATTTTTTGATTATTTTATTGGTATTTATTGGTGTCATGTCGTTTTGTTTAATTGTTTTCAAAAATGTCTGTATTGGTTTTATTAACATAAATTTATGTTTTTCGAACAGTTTACGTACAAGATTCACCCTAAGACACCCAGAATAAATATTCTTGTTTTACTGGGAGTCTTTTGACATTTAACGAATAACTATATTTAAATTTTAAAACAGTTAAGTGCTTGAAAATTAAACATACTTTTTACACTTTAAATGTAGACTGTTAATTAATTCATTTGAGTAAACAAATAATATATGATATTGCATTTATTATCTTTTTTAAGTCACTTTTAATCAGAAAAATAGTTTGCTCATTTAAATAAATGAAAGTCTCATAAGAAGCTGACTAACACAGTTATCAATTGTCTGCTTTATCTATAACATAATTGTCACTTAAAGAAAATGTCATCATGTCATCATTAAAGAGAATATTATTGGGTAACAGCCATAACTTGCACAAGTAGATACAGCACAGCTGTGGACAAAATAATAGAACTAGCTTAAAAGTATAAACTTAAGTATAAAATTTATTGAAAAAGTAAAGAAGTAGAGAAGAAAATATTTTACACACTTTAAACCTAAGACTATTTACTTTTTATGATCAATTTTTTGGCATTTTAAACACCAAATTTTTTCTTAAATATTTTGGCCGAATTCCAATTTGTTGGTGTTGGCCATTTGCATAGTTTGAAGGACTAGAGCTTGAATTACATAGTCTAAGACATAAATGTTCTTGGCAGAATATTAATTTTCTGCTGTGCAATTTGCTTTAAATTTCAATTTAAATTTGAAGTGTATTCAAGTAGCTGAAATTAAGTAATTAGGTCATGATATTGGCTAAGTGCTTTTCTTTTCTACTTTGTTGACCTCAACTGTGTGTGTGTGTGTAAGAAAATGCTATGTAACTATGAACTATTGTATTTGCCTGCCTTCTCTTGCCCTTTCCCTTTCCACCCACTCTATCTCTCTCTCTCTCTCTCATTCCCTGCCTTTCACTGTCTCTTTCTCTACTTATGTGACATTGTTGTTGCCTCCCATAATTATTGATTACTGCCTTTTTGCCTCTTGCAGTATTGTTATTAAGTGGACAACACACACACACACACACACACACGCATACGTAATGTGAAATGTGGCGAAATAGAGGCGTGGCACTGTATGGTCATGTGTGATGGGCATGGCGAGGGCGAACAATGTCAATCATTAAATGTCATTAATTAAGTTCCAATTGCCAGAGCAGCCACAAAGTGCCACTGGGCAAGGCTACGTCCATTAAGATACCCTAGATGCTATCCACAGATACCCTAGTTACCAGTTACCAGTTAACAGATGACCGGCTCGTTTGTATCTGTATCTACGTATGAGATACATAAGAAACACAAGCACCTGCACCTACGCACCTACACCATGAGAAATGAGAAAATATTACAACAAAAAAATAGAAAAAAATGTTTTTGTTTTTTAGTGTTAAGCGGCATAAACAATTTATCAGAGATAAAATGATAAGATTAAAACGACAGAAAGTCGGTAAAGAAGGTGGAGTTTAGGGTTACGTTTGGGGATTGAGTTTGGGGTTACTTAGGGACTTGTTTTTAATCAAACAAGCGTTGCACAAACACACACACAACACACACACACATCAGCTAACACACACATACACACCTGCTGCCACTCCCACAGGTCAATGGCAAACACGATTTATGACTGTCGTCTAAATTGTGTATACATTTGTCCCATTTTTCACATTAGACAGCACTTTAAATAGCTCAATTTACGGTCACACTTCAAAACCAAACAAGGTCACACTATGTCTTAATTCTGCGTAGAAAAAATCAAATTTTATAAACGAAAATTCGTTGGAAAAATGCTAATTTTTATAGACCATAAAAATGATTATTGGATATTGACTTTTCTTTGCTCAATAATATTTTTAGCACCATTAACTGATGAATAGCGGGTAACCGTAACAAAGTAGTCAAGCTTTTTGCTAGAGGAAGCACACATGTTGCATAAAGTGCGACATCAATGCTACAATAAATTACTCATACGCAAATAATTCCCGAATGCTTAAAACGTGACCTCGCTGGATGCGCTTCGCTTGACATTGCAGTCAGTAGTCAGCGTCGTTAGCAATTAAAACCGAAAAAAAAAACCACATAAATTGGATAATAAAAAAAATAAATAAAAGTGTGTACATATAAAGAAAATTATATATGTATATATATTCGCATACACGACTTTTTGTGCATAAAATGTAACAGTAAAATGAACTGTTTGCTTATGACATAAGTAAGATTTTTTTTGGCTTCTCTATAAGCTGCTTTAATTCGATAGTTTTTGTCAGTATCGCGTTACTATCGTATGCATTTACCACAAGGCGGCAAGAAAATTTTTTTAATTATCTATAAGTTTTACAAATAGGTTTTATAATACAGTAGTTCGTCTTTGAAAGCTATATAACTAACTATAAAATTAATTTACTGATTTATTGTATAGTTAGTGTCTATATGTTACTTGTTTAGCTCTCTATTAGTAGATAAATCAATGTAATTATAACAAAACTCACTTGCAAAATGAGCAGCATTTTTTTTAAGCTCTTGAATTTAATTTTTATTACAAAATAGGCCTCAAGTGCTTATATTCCAAGTGTTATTGTATTGTCCTCATAGTATGTTATTTATCTGAATCCTATCTCATATAAAGTTTCAATTGATTTTCAAGTCTAGTGTATCTTATGTATAAATTAAATTCCAGAAATTAGACATTTTGATACATAGTTAACTAAAAATATTTTTAGCTTGTGTTTTTCTGGCTCAAGGGAGACCAGATATAATACGAATTATAGAGAAAAACCAAACCCAGTATTGGTTCCACCTGTAATAGTTTTTTATGTGTTTTAAAAATTATGTGTTTCCAAATTAACGAATTTGGAGCTAATTTACTTTGACACTCCTTAGCAATTCATTTGCAAATGGGCTTAATTAATTAAAATGTTTAGTGGAGTGTGTTTGACTACAAAATACCCTGCTTTCAGTTGATTATTTTTGTTAAAGTTTTCTTATCCATTACTGATCTAAAGCATTTTAATCAGTTAAGCCGTAAAGACTGTCGTAATAAATCGCAGTGGTTGTTTAGTCATTTATCTTTTTATTGGGAATGTTTGGGAAACAGTTTAATTGAAGTGCTCCATTAAATGCCTTTGGTAAACATGTTGTAGAATCAGTCGATTATCAAACTGATCGAATTATGCCAGTCACTCGCTGAATAGCAATCGATTCAGCAGTTTGATAGATAAACATTTGAACAGCGTGTATAACAAAGGGAGAGAGGGAGAGGGAGAGAGAGAGAGAGAGAGAGAGAGAGAGAGAGAGAGAGAGGGGAATGGGAAAGAGATACACGGAGAGCGGGAGTGCGTGGGAAATCGTGAGAAAGAGTCTCTCTACTGCTTTCTCAAACAAAGGTCAATTGTATATTTGATTGCAATAAAAATTATCCACATCTCTGTTGTTGTTATACCCGTTAGCTGCCTAGTTAGGGTTGTTAAATCCCCAGTTCAAGTTAAATATTTACAGCTTTTAAATATATGATTTTAAAATCTACTTAATTTCAACCAAGAAAAGCTGTTTATTTGCCATAGTGGCTTGTCACTTGTTGACTCAGCGTCAATTGGCGTAAAGTCAATTATTTGCCAGCAGGGTCAACGCATTATTTGCGTATAAATTATTAAAAATTTCACCAAACTGACAACTGTTTACAGTAAGTTTTTTATAAGAGCTGCAGCAAGCAGTGTTGACAATTTAGCCATTTAAAAGCAACTCTCGCTGGAATGTTTGGAATATTTTAGCTATTAAGCTAGCTATACTAAAAATCTCTTAGAAATTTGCGAATTTTAAAAATTAACAATTTATTTAAATGGCATAACTAAACAGCCGCTAACTGTTTTAATTATTCCATTAGAGGGGAAGGGAGAGAGGTAGAGCATAAGAGAGAGTGTTTTATTAAACCTTGTTAAACACCTAATATTCTTATAAATATACAACTCTTAGTCTTTAAAAGCTCAACACATTTTTTACCCATTTAAACTTTACTCTTAACCATTACTGTCAGCACTGGTCGTAAGTTATAGCCATTTAGAGTTTGTAGGGCAAAGTCAGCGCTCAAAAGTATGCAGTAATTTTTCTACCATTCCCATATAAAATTCATAAACTTACGGGGCCTAAAAATGAATGAATTTTAATTAAAGAAAAAAGCTAGAAGAAATGTTTGTGCGTAAATGGAGTAATGGGTATCTCACAGCCGGTAGCTGGATGATAACGTTCTGGTTGTTTTGTTGTTGTCCAGTTGCTGTTGTCAGCAGTCAACAATAAATCCAATTAGCAAAGCGGTTCAAGGTAAAATCAAAAATTATGCACGATAAACCAAATTTGCTTTGACTTTTGTTGTTTTTCTTGTTGTTTAAGAAATGTAAGCCAAGTCGACCTTATCGGACATTTTCATTTTCATTTTCATTTTCATTTGTGGTACTCATTGTCTTGACTGTAGTTGTGTCTAATTGACAGCTTGAGTGCCTGTCTGACGGTCAGTTTGTCAATTTGCTCCGACTTGTTGTCCCCTGGCGAATCAATAAACGAAACGAAACGAAACGGTAATTTACATTTTAGAGCTTGCTCCATGAAGCATACATTGCACAGAAGCCATAGGAAACTAACTAACCCCAAGTCCAGTCCCAGTCCCCGTCACCCATACGCTCAGTATTCCAGTGTTAGTCCCTGCCCCTAGGTCTCCATGCAGCCCCAACGTCAGCACCAAATTTAATCCAACCTTGCCACATTTGCAGGTCATAGACGCCAGCGCCAGCGACGCCTCAGCCATGCGCATCAGCAGCAGCACTAGCAACGGCAACAACAACAACAACAACAGCAGCAGCCACAACAACCGCAACAACAACAACAACAACAACAATCGATGATTGCCTAAGAGTAAGAAATATTCAGCTAGAGCTTGAGCGAAAGCGAGAGCGCAAGAGAGCAGCAAAAAGAGAGAGAGAGGAGAGCGTGTACGAGCTACGAAGTTGGATAATAACAAAAACCTAAAAAACAACAAATAAAACCCGCCGTAATTCAGCTGACCAATTTAAACAGACAGTCCAAAATGTTGATCAAGGAATATCGCATACCCCTGCCCCTCACCGTCGAGGAGTATCGCATTGCGCAACTGTACATGATAGCGGTAAGTTTAAGATTTGTTATAACAAATATAAAACTAACATTAAAAAAGCAATTTTGAAGAGTAAAACACTTTGAAACTAACTTAAAATATACTACAATTTTATATAAATTTTAATAATATTAAATTTAATGTTTCAAACTTTTTAAATTTAATTTTAATCTTATTTTTAAAATAATTTTTTTTCTAATGAATTTATTTAATATTGAACTTCATTTATTTTCCATTTTGTGTCTACTGTTCACAGTCTGACAATTAATAAGATAAATACAATTTTACGCAATTTTGAGTGCTAAAATGTTTAAACTAACAAAATTTAAAGTTTTCTTTTTTATTTAGCTTGAAAACGTTATAATTAAATACCGACAAGTCGAGCTACTATTTTATGTAATTGGCTAAAAACTTACTCTGTTCAAACCAGAAATCATTAAGTTGCCAATAGCATCGATATGTTCTTTAAGAATATATAAAAAGTTTCTCTTAAAATGAAGTATCGTATTTTAAACCGTTAAAAAGACAACTAAAAAGTATTTCATAAGCAAATCATTTAATATATTTAAATAATACCAAACAAAATGCTTGAAGATTGCTTATATTTTGTTTTAAAAAGTCATTAAAGTATTTTATTATAACGTTATCCGATCTCTTTCATACTTTTAATAAAAACATTGATCTAAAACCTATAAGAAATAATTGTTCTTACCACAGATTAAATAACTGAAATCGTGTTTATTTATTAAATATTTTTAGAGCTTTAATAGTAAACATATTTTCCGGTTTAAAAGACGCTTAAGACTTGTATTAAATCTTAATGATTTATTTCTGTAATTTTTATATTTTTAAAAATTAGACTATAAAAATGATATGCCTGGCTAAAAATGGCCAAAAGTTCCGAGAATAATTGAATATGAAAAATTTAATTCACTTTGTGCCTTGATTTGATTTATGTTTATCATCTGACTGCAAAAATTTAAGTAAATAAATAAAAGTGGCGAAAACAGTTTTAGACTTGTTAAACGATTCAAAATTTATATTATCTTCGCAGTTGTTTTAGAAGGTCAAATCGTGGGTATTGTTTATGTCTGAAACTATTTGATAAATTTATTTTAAACAAACTGATTTTCTATTTTTGATTTCACGCACAGAAAAAGAGCCGCGAAGAAAGCCATGGCGAGGGAAGCGGCGTTGAAATAATCATCAATGAACCATACAAAGATGGACCCGGTGGCAATGGGCAGTACACGAAAAAGATCTATCACGTCGGCAGCCATTTACCGGGATGGATCAAAAGTAAGTTGAGTTTTTGTGTAATTTAATTTAAGTAATTTAAGTAGATTAAATTACATGAGCTGATTTTTCACAACTTATTTAGGTTTGATTAAGTTATTAGTTCTGCACTAAAGTCTTAAATTGCCTAAAAGAAGCGTTTAGTAACAGTTTCATACAAGATTCCATTGGTTCCCCATGTCTAAGTAATTTTAACAGAAGTTTTTAAGGGGACCCGGTGGTCTAGAATTTTCGAAAAATCGATTTTTTTTTACCTATTTCGAAAGTATAGTACTTCAAAAATATACTGTTAAAATTTGGTGACAAAATTCCGAGTATTTCTATATTTAAAACCCATTACAATGTCATGTAGACGATCGGCGAGTTGGGCTCCAACTACTGTTTTTGGTCTACTGAAGCTAAAAAAAAAAAACGTTTCAACCGATTCGTCTGAAATTTTAACAGGTCATTCTAAATAGTACTGGCTCTCGCCGGGACTAGAAAAAAATATTTTCTGTTGAGTATTTCTATTTTTTTATTACAAAAAACATTGCAAAAAAAGAGTCGTTTTCAGACTCGTACTTTGAATTACGCGTCATTTTGTCACATTTTTTTTTTATTTTTTATTTTAGTCCCCGTCACTTATACTGATTAAAAATCCGTCTTATTTTTTAATTTCGGATCAAAGGGAGAGATAAAACCTCCTTCAGCAGACAGGTCCTTTAAAGTAATGAAAAGACTTGCTAAGAATAAGATTTAATATTAATAAAAGTACCGTCGATTTGTAGCTAAATAAAAATTTAATGCAATTTTCAGTTGAATGTTAATTTAGAAATGATTTAAAATAAAGTATAAGAATAAATTATTTCAGCTAAATATTACGTCTATTTTCTAGCAATTTATTTAAGTTCTTATTGAACCTATAACTATTTGTAATCCTTTGCAGGTCTGTTGCCCAAGAGCGCATTGACCGTTGAGGAGGAGGCCTGGAATGCTTATCCCTATACGCGCACTCGCTACACGTGTCCCTTTGTGGAGAAATTCTCGCTGGACATTGAAACCTATTACCATCCAGACAATGGTTATCAGGATAATGTATTCCAACTTTCTGGCAGTGATCTGCGTAATCGCGTTGTGGGTAAGTTGAACAAACATTTGAATCAAATAACTAGTAAAAACGTTAACTACTTACAGATGTAATTGATATTGTTAAGGATCAGTTGTGGGGCGGTGACTATGTGAAGGAGGAGGACCCCAAGCACTTTGTCTCAGACAAGACGGGACGTGGTCCGCTCTCCGATGACTGGCTGGAGGAGTATTGGCGTGAGGTGAAGGGTAAAAAGCAGCCAACTTCACGTAATATGTCCCTAATGACCGCCTATAAGATCTGTCGCGTTGAGTTCCGTTATTGGGGTATGCAGACCAAATTGGAGAAGTTTATTCATGATGTCGCATTGCGTAAGACGATGTTACGTGCGCATCGTCAGGCGTGGGCGTGGCAGGATGAATGGCATGGTCTAACCATTGAGGATATACGAGAGCTGGAACGTCAAACCCAATTGGCTCTGGCTAAGAAAATGGGCAGCGGCGAGGAATGCAGTGATGGTAAGCAAAAGAAATTTCAAGACTGGTATACTAAATGTCTCTACATGTTGGTGTTTTAGCTGAGAGCACATCTGAGCCGTATGTGAGTAGTGCAACCACAGCACCACAATCAACTGCTGGCGAGCGTAAGAAATCCGCTCCAGCTGTGCCACCAATTGTGACCCAACAACCGCCTAGTGCCGAGGTTAGCTCCGATGAGGAGGATGACGACGATGATGATGAGGATGAGAATGATGGTGTTGGCACTAGCGTTGAGTTGGGCGCCCAAAACACAAGCAATCAACGGTCACGTTCCCAAAGCATTCAAATGGCCAACAAGGCAAAGTTTGGCTCAAAGGGAGCACTTCACTCTCCGGTGGGTTCAGCGCATAGTTTTGATTTGCAGGTGAGTTAGATAAGTTTATTTTTGCTGCTCCTCATCCCCATTCCCATTCCCATCCTCCTCCTCCTCCAACTGCTGCTGCTGTACAATTTTTCCCCTTTGATGTTGTCTTTGTTGTGCTTTGTCTCTGTCAACCAGTTCATTGTAAATTAAAAGAAAAAAAAAACATAAAAATAAATGTGAAAAAGCAAGAAAAACACCTGAAACAAATGCTTGTTTATAATCTTATCAGTTGTCAAACAAAAGAAATTCTTAAACTTGTGCAAAGAACTAAGCAAATCAAATCAATTGAGAACTCTTTAATGCGCTAGAGCGAGTAAGAGTTACGAAGTGCATCTCTTTCTCTGCTGCACAGCATCAATGCTGCATAAAATTAAATATTTGGTAGAGAATGCAATTTAAAAAATTTAAATATTTATGAAATAAAAAAGTTACAATGTTTTAAATTATAAATATACGTTTTAGCATGACTATGAAACCCTTTAAATATTTTAAATAAATTAATTTAGTTGCAAACATAACTATTGATCAAGGTTTGCATAGTTTAAAGAATTTTGTATTTTAAATACTTGCTACATAAATTCGTTTAAATAAATGGTTAAACACTGAATTTATGCTTATATTTATAACAATTTTTTTGACTTGACCAAAATGTTTATAAAATATTCATAAGCCCAAATTTTTATCGGCTTCTCAGAGCGCTATGATTAACTTTCTAAGCTTAATTTGCTCTAGCGATTTGTTAAAGAATTTCTATTGTTAAAGATCATTATACCCGTCACTCGTAGAGTAAATCGGTATATTGTAATCGTTGGAATGTATGTAACAGGCAGAAGGAGGCGTGGCAGACCCCATAAAGTATATACATATATTCTTGATCAGCATTAATAGCCGAGTCGATATAGCCATGTCCGTCTGTCCGTCCGTCCGTCCGTCCAAATTTACACGGAAAGTACATGTCTAGGAAGTACATGTACTGACCAAGTTTGATCCAAAGCGGACAACTATATCGTATAGCTCCCATAGGGCCGATCGGTCAAAAATACGCTCTAAATATGAGTTAGTATGGAAAACTTTTGCGTTAACTAAGCTATATTAATCAAACTCTCATAGAATACATCTGCCAATAATATATATATACTGGCCAAGTTTGAAACAAATCGGACAACTATATCGTATAACTCCCATAGGGCCGATCGGTCAAAAATACGCTCTAAATATGAGTTAGTATGGAAAACTTTTGCGTTAACTAAGCTATATTAATCAAACCATCACAGAATACATCTGCCAATAATATATATATACTGACCAAGTTTGATCCAAATCGGACTACTATATCGTATAGCTCCCATAGAGCCGATCGGTCAAAAATACGCTCCAAATATGAATAAGTATGAAAAACTTTTGCGTTAACTAAGCTATATTAATCAAACTCTCACAGAATACATCTGCCAATAATATATATATACTGGCCAAGTTTGATCCAAATCGGACTACTATATCGTATAGCTCCCATAGGGCCGATCGGTCAAAAATACGCTCCAAATATGAATAAGTATGAAAAACTTTTGCGTTAACTAAGCTATATTAATCAAACTCTCACAGAATACATCTGCCAATAATATATATATACTGACCAAGTTTGATCCAAATCGGACAACTATATCGTATAGCTCCCATAGGGCCGATCGGTCAAAAATATGCTCCAAATATGAATTAGTATGAAAAACTTCTGCGTTCACTAAGCTATATTAATCAAACTCTCACAGAATACATCTGCCAATAATATATATATACTGACCAAGTTTGATCCAAATCGGACTACTATATCGTAAAGCTTCCATAGGAACGATCGGTCGAAAATATGCTCTAAACATGAATTTGTATGAAAATGTTCTGTGTTTGCCAAGCTATTATATCCACCACCATTGTTAATAACAAATTGAAACTGAGTAACGGGTATCCTAAAGTCGCGCGGCGACTATAGCATTCTTTCTTGTTTTTATTTAAGAAATTTGCTTAAATTACAATTTGTGGCTTGTGTGTTTCAAGCGCGCAAGAAAATAATTAATCTTTGATTTGCTCTTGTCACACAAAAACAAATAAAAATTAAAAAAAAAAAAACAAACTACAAATCCAACCACATACACAATACACCACAATACCGATAAATCCGCTCCTGAGCAGCCCACAAAACCGCACGCAAAGACAGCGCCACGTCGACATGTAAGTTGCCATTCCAGTTCCAGTTCCGAATCCGTTTCCGTTTCCAAATCCAATGCCAATTAATTATTCTATATAGATAACGATATTAGCAACCGCTTAATGTTTATTAATCAAATGTTGCTTTGTGCAGGTGGCCAACTGGCGCATGGAACGTCTCGAGGTGGACTCCAAATCCAACTCCGACGAGGAGTTCTTTGATTGTCTGGGTAAGTTGATGATGTTAGCGACATTTAAGCACTTGACTTGACTGAACTCTTTTCAATTCCCCAACAGACACAAATGAGACCAATTCGCTGGCCAAATGGAGCTCATTGGAGCTGCTGGGCGAGGGCGATGATAGTCCACCGCCGCATGGCGGCAGCTCCAGTGGCAGCGGTGGTGCTGGTGGCACTAGTGGTCGCCATAAGCAGGACGATAGCATTTTTAATCAGGACTTTCTGATGCGTGTCGCCTCCGAGCGTGGCAATAAGCGTCAATTACGCTCCTCGGCAAGCATCGATCGCAGCCACGACTCATCGCCGCCTGGTTCACCGAGTACACCTTCTTGCCCCACAACCATACTCATAATGGTGGTGCATGCCGGCAGCGTCTTGGATGCCGCCAGCGAGTTGACCGCTAAGAAATCTGATGTTACCACTTTTCGTGGCTCATTCGAGGCCGTTATGCGACAACATTATCCCAGTTTATTAACGCATATGACCATCAAAATGGTGCCATGCCCATCCATATGTACCGACGCCCTTGGCATACTGTCCAGCCTCAGTCCGTACTCGTTTGATGCCTCACCATCGGCAGCAGATATACCAAACATAGCGGATGTGCCAATTGGTGCCATACCATTGCTAGCGGTAGCATCACCAGAATTCCAGGAAACAGTCAATAAAACGGTCGCTGCTGCCAATATTGTCTATCATGAGTTCCTTAAATCGGAGGAAGGTCACGGCTTCTCCGGTCAAATTGTAATGCTCGGTGATTCCATGGGCTCGCTGCTTGCCTACGAGGCACTTTGTCGCTCCAATGGCAGTCAACCCAATTCCTCAAATCAGTATCAGGGCTCTGGTCATGGATCAGTCAATGCTGGCGGTGATTGTAATCGTATGTCACGTATGGATGATGATGAGCGTTTTATTGATTCCGATTTGGATGCGAAACGTTTATTGGTTGCACCATCACCACGTCGTCGTCGCTCCAGCTCATCAAGTGATTCGCGTGCCACCAAATTGGATTTTGAAGTCAGTGACTTTTTCATGTTTGGCTCACCGCTGTCTGTCGTTTTGGCTTCCCGTAAACTGCATGATGCGAAAGCGGCCTTGGCCCGTCCCAATTGCCATCAGGTGTACAATCTGTTCCATCCAACCGATCCAATTGCCTCCCGACTGGAACCATTGCTCAGTGCACGTTTCTCCATTTTGGCCCCAGTCAATGTGCCGCGCTATGCCAAGTATCCGCTGGGCAATGGACAACCCCTGCATTTATGTGAGTGCTTTAAGCTGCTAATAGAACGCTAAGACTAAGTCGAGTATTTAAACTTTAGAGGTTCAAGACTAGATATCTAATGAACTGTTAGTTAAGCTGGATGAAAGTGGTCTATTGTTTTTAGAGTAAACGCAATTCCATTTTAATTCCGTCTGATCGTTGATCGGTATGTGGTTTCTTTGACTAGGGAGGATTGGCTCTATCGAATGGCTTTATCCATAAAATAAGTAATTAATAATTTTTGTCAGTTTTTGTCGTAGTTGTCCTGTGTCCTAAAAGGCTTAGCTATTTTTAAGTTATCCTCATAAGACTGAGTTATGATCATTTGAAGTTGAAAATGTGTATAAATTGGTATAACTTATTTAAGTATAGAAAGAAATTAATCCCTAGATAAGAGTGGAATAAACTGAGCCTGCTTTTACACGCTTGTGCAAATGATAAGTCATAGACAAAATTACAATCATTTGAAGTTGAAAATATGTATAAATTAGTGTAACTTATATCAGTATAGAAAGAAAGAATTCAGTCCCTAGATAAGAATAGATTAAGCCAGGAATAGATTAAGCCAGCTTTTACTCGCTTGTTCAGATGATAAGTCCTAGACAAAATTACAATCATTTGAAGTTGAAAATATGTATAAATTAGTATTACTTAAGTCAGTATAGAAAGAAAGAATTCAGTCCCTAGATAAGAATATATTAAGCCAGGAATAGACTGAGCCTGCTTTTACTCACTTTTAATGATAAGTCATAGATAAAATTACAATCATTTGAAGTTGAAAATGTGTATAAATTAGTGAAACTTATATCAGTATAGAAAGAAAGAATTCAGTCCCTAGATAAGAATAGATTAAGCCAGGAATAGATTAAGCCAGCTTTTACTCGCTTGTTCAGATGATAAGTCCTAGACAAAATTACAATCATTTGAAGTTGAAAATGTGTATAAATTAGTGTAACTTATATCAGTATAGAAAGAAAGAATTAAGTCCCTAGATAAGAATATATTAAGCCAGGAATAGACTAAGCCAACTTTTACTCGCTTGTTCAAATGATAAGTCAAAGATAAAGTTACAATCTTTATACATATGTCTATATTTCCCCACTGTGCTCTAATTGTCTATATCTTTCTTTCTCTCTCTCTTTATTCACTACATTTGTACCTTTCTCCCTCGCTTTTGTGTCTTAACCCTGTCGCTGTCTCTTTCTGTGCCGTGCAGTGGAGGTTATTCAGTCACATCCGCAGCATTTCAACGATGGAAATAATCTGCTTGCCGGCAGACGTCTCTCCGATGCCTCCATGCAGAGCACCATCTCGGGTCTCATCGAGAATGTTTCGCTGAGCACCATACACGCCCGTAAGCTCCATTATTCAACCATTTATCGTTTGTTGTTGGGCATTATGCACATTTACTTTTATTCTCACATTTATCAGTATAAATATATTTTTATGGTTGCTAATTTTCATTTAATTATAAACAATGGAAATAATGAAAATAGTTAAAGTTGCTACTGTATTAATTTCAAAAATAAATGACTAATAAAGTAAAGGCAACTAAATGATTATCTATTACTTTTCTTTCTAACTTGTTTCTCTTGTTAACAGTATTTTTTTTCTTACCCCTACTACAACTTAGTTTTAATAAACTTTAGTTGCTTTTTTATAAAAGTTGAATATTTAGTTCATTTGAATTTCTTTTTTAATATTTGTATATATTTGTAAATAAACAGCATTGTATTTACAAGTTATACTAGTATTATAGTTTGAAACTATTGTATTTATGAGATACATTTGTATCTTAACAATTTTTGGGACCGTATTCTTTTATGTATATATTTGTTTATGGGATTAAATTATTTTTTAAGCCTCTAGTCTACTTTATTATGTGCCAATTAAATATAATTATTTGTTTTTTTAATTTAATTTGAATTTTTGGCATATATTTTTTAGATGTTAATTTCCAACACAAGTTAAAGAAATATTCCTTTTTTTTGTATATTATTAATTAATAATATTTATTTACCCCCACTTATAGTTCAGAACAAATGGTGGGGCACTAAGCGCTTGGACTATGCGCTCTATTGTCCCGAGGGATTGAGCAATTTTCCAGCCCACGCGCTGCCGCATCTGTTCCATGCCAGCTACTGGGAGAGTCCCGATGTCATTGCATTCATCTTGCGTCAAATTGGTAAATTCGAGGGTATACCCTTTGTGGGCTCCAACGATGACAAGGACAATGCTTCGTTCCATCCTGGACAGCCGCGTGAGAAGTGGATCAAGAAGCGCACGTCGGTCAAGCTTAAGAATGTGGCGGCAAATCATCGGGCGAATGATGTGATTGTTCAGGAGGGTCGTGAGCAGCGTTTGAATGCGAGATTTATGTATGGACCGTTGGATATGATAACGCTACATGGCGAGAAAGTGGATGTGCATATTATGAAAGATCCGCCGGCTGGTGAATGGACATTCCTGACCACCGAAATGACCGATAAAAATGGACGCATTTCATACATAATACCCGATCAATTGTCATTGGGTTATGGCATCTATCCCGTTAAAATGGTTGTACGCGGTGATCATACGTCGGTTGATTGTTATATGGCTGTGGTACCACCGCTAACCGAATGTGTTGTATTCAGCATCGATGGTTCATTTACGGCTTCAATGTCGGTCACCGGACGTGATCCAAAAGTTCGTGCTGGTGCCGTCGATGTCTGTCGGCATTGGCAGGAGCTGGGCTATCTGTTAATTTATATCACCGGTCGCCCTGATATGCAACAACAACGTGTTGTCTCCTGGCTGAGCCAACATAATTTCCCCCATGGTCTCATTTCATTTGCCGATGGTCTGTCCACCGATCCATTGGGTCACAAGACCGCCTATCTCAATAATCTAGTGCAGAATCACGGAATCTCAATTACTGCCGCCTACGGCAGCAGCAAGGATATTAGTGTCTATACCAATGTGGGCATGCGACACGAACAAATCTTTATAGTTGGCAAGGTAAAGTTTAAACTTTCTTAGTGAAGCTGTACCTATATAACTACTAATTCGATTTCCAAAACAGGTCAGCAAAAAACTGCAATCGAATGCGACGGTTTTGAGCGAGGGATACGCAGCTCATTTGGCTGGACTCCAGGCAGTCGGTGGTTCGAGGCCAGCGAAGGGCAATGCGCGCATGGTCATACCACGTGGATGTTTCAATCTGCCTGGTCAATCGGCGAATCCGCGACGCAGAAGGTAGGCAAGAGGCAAACTGTTGGTACAGCTTAGGGCTGAGATGGACGACATGGGGGCTGCTTCTTAGGAAGTGCTTACTGTGCGTCCGTCTGTCTGTGTATAGTGTAACAATATCAGAGAATTGCAACGGATTTCACCCGCTGTTGTTCTCTGATACAACTGTATCTAGTATCTATGTATGTATGTAATGTGATGTGATGTATATGCGTATGTGTATGTGTATGCTCTTAGTGTTAATAGACAATTGGACCATAAGTTTTGGTGTTGTGTAAACTATTACTTTTTAGTTAGTTAAGTTTGTATTTAATTGAATTTAATTTAACTGTATGTATATGTTATATTTTATTTAGTTTTGTACATGTGTTGCTTACGTCCATCGTGCATGCCACGCCCACTGTGTGCCTCGTTTAATCCATTACCAAGTTAATAACTCCCCATTTCCATTCCCCCATTCCTTCGCTTTCAATCGTTCACTCTTTGAGCATTACCTAATCGTCTTTCCTTCCAACTCAAACCAATAAATATTACCAACATCCTTCCCACAAACCTACGTGACGTACCCAATTGCTTCCATGCGATCAGTAGCGCCTTTGAGGTGCAACAACTGCTGCCTGGTACGTTCAGTAGCGGCAGTTTGGGGCAACTCCATGAGGGCAATGAGAATGAGTGTGAATTTGAGCTTGAGATTGAGCTTGAGGATCGCAAGGAGATGCCAGGATGCAGCGATCTATAACTTTTACTACTCTCCCCGCACTCCCGCCCGATTTTCCTTCCCAGACGACACAATCAACGCTATTCAACTAGTCTAGCTACCAAAAAAAAAAAAAAAAAAAAAAAAAAAAAAAAAAAAAAAAAATTAAATAATTTCAAGTATTCAAGTTTCGTTTTAAGATCTTAAGTTTTCCGGCCAACAGTTGAACAATTTTAATGGCGTATTATTCCTATGCTAAGTTCTATAAAATTAATTAATAATTTAAATTTTGTTAATGCTTTAATAGTTTTTATTTCTTGTATTATTTTCCATTGATATTATTGTAAACGCAAACGAACAAATGAGTAAACAGCAATGAAATTCTAGCCAAAAACAAGCACAAAAGTATACTACTTAAATATGTAGACAATATGTAATATAAATCTAAACTATTGATGTAATAAAACGCTTTAAATATTTAATATAGTAAACAACAAATCACATAGTGTATATATTATATATATACTCCTGCATATATATTATATGATTTCAAATTGTATCTCTTCTTTGTTTGTTCTTTGATTTTAATAACGACGCTTAAAAAAAACCGCTTACCGCCCACACGACACGCCCACCCCACGTACCGTGTTGATGCGATCTACACACAATCAAAAAAAAAATCACAACAAATTTACACACACACAAACACTTGCACATACACCATCAATCACAAAAAAAAAAAAAAAAAAAAAAAAAAATTAAAGGCTGCATGAACAAGCAACAAATGAAGTTTAAAAAGTTTACCAACACTGTAGTTGTTATGCAAAAACGTACTTTAGAAAACAAAATAAATAAATACAAAACCTTAAAAAAAGAGAGAGAGAGAGAGCGCGTAAATTGGTGTTTAGTGTTGAACAAATTACCGTTATACTGTTATTATTTTTGCCGTTAAATTGAGTTGAGTTGAATTGTTTTGTTGGTTATGTTGAGTTGTACTCGATTTTTAGCTGATTGCATTAAATTGGTGTTGTGCAGTAAAAAAAAAAAACAAAAAGCAGAAACATTGGAAACAAAAGGCGTCATCCACTAAAATGTATCTCAACTTTAACTCTGTCTCTTTTTCAAAACAAAACAAAACGAAAAAAAAACTCAACGAAAACTTTATTCTATACTTATAACATAAACACATCAAATCTACACACACATACACTCAAACACACACACACATATACACCTAAACACACAATCATCGACTTGATATCGCAGCAATGAGACGGGCCTGTCATCGCCAATCAGAAGCGGCTATCTAAAGCGAAAGACCTACTTGAGCCATCACTAAAAGAGAGAGAGAGAGAGAGTAAAACAAAGAGCGGAGAGAGCAGCGAGCAAAGAAAGAACCGTTAGTTTGTAGCGTACGCTTAAGCGAGCTTAAAACAAACTCTCCCACATACAGCATATTTCCAGCTCCCTTCCACTTGTGTACACTAACTAACAAGTGCATCGAATCCGTTTAGCTGAATATATACATATATATAAATATATTATATTTATATAGTAGCATCATTATCAGATCATGGATCCGAACACCATTAGCTGCAGTTCAATAACAACCCACAACCGCAAGCAGATAAGCAACTACAACCGATTTACTACTTACATCTTCTTTCAGCATCGATGCTTCCATCAACTGCATCTGTGTATAATACATAAAAAAGAAAAAAAAAACAATGTTATGCGCGATATATAGCCAGTTATATGATGTATATACATACATATATAAAAAATATAAGCAAACAAACAAACAAACATATATAAATAAATTCAATTGTAAACATTTAACAAGAGTCAAATGTGTCACGCGGTGAGTAAAACAAAAATTTCACAAATTTATGGGGGAGAAATTTTATACATTTTCTTTGGAAACTCTGAATTCCACTTTTAACCACAAATTGTTACGCCTTAGGCAAGTGGAATTTGTATAATTTTTAAATATAAAAAGCACTTACTTTAAGTGCATATTTAGTTTAAAAAATTAGATTTGTTAGTTTAGCGGCAAGAACAGAATTAATAAATTTCGCAGCGCTTAGAGCTTTAAATATTTGCCAACGAAATAAATACTTTAAAAATAAATACAATCATTATATATGAAATTTCCGTCTTCTAAAAGATAATTGTATTTTTTTTTTGCAACTTAAACTATTCAAACCAAACTTTTAAGGGTTCTAAAACGATTTCTTTACAACGAATTAAAACAGAGCAAACTCACAGTTAAGAAATTCAGCTAAGAAATATAAAAACTCATATTTAACTGCATAAAATAAAATAAAATTTTTAATCTATTTCTCAGGTACCTGGAAAGAAAGACTGTTTCCTCCTGTTGTTTGATGGTTTTCCAAACCACTTAAAGACAAAAAAATAAATAAAAAATATACAAATCACACTTAAAAAATATATAAAAAAAACAATGCAAAATTTAAAGACATAAAAAGTAAATTTATGTGCTATATATTGTATAACACAATCATAAAACTATATAAACTATGAAACCGTTTAACATATGCAAACGAACAAAGTTCAATATCGAGATATTACTAATGGACAAAGATAAAGAATGGAGAACTCTGGATATAAGTATCGCTATTGCAACTGAAGATAAGGTATAGTAATCGGAGCATTATAATAGATCTTCAATGCAAGCTAATTACACAATTGTGACTGCTGGAAATGAGTAAAGTGCGACGATTGTTGATTAAAAAGCGTTGCAAAATCAAATGGCAAATTAATTGCATTTCTAACAAAAAATATATATACATGTATATATTTATAAAAAATAAAATAAATGAAAATAAAAACAAAAAGCAACCGCTTACGTAAGCGTCTTTGAAAACACAATTATATAAATATCTCTTCTGAATTTCAAATTCGAAACAAAATTCGTTAAAAAAAAAAAAAAAAATTCGGAAAAGGCTTTAAAAACTTAAATAAAATACTATATTTACATAAATGTGTGTCTCGTGTATGCGTGTAAAGTTATAAACTTATTCCAAATGCAAAAGAAAACAATCTGATTCTAATTCTAAACCTAAAGGCAAATCCGTTGGAAATCTCTATAATTGTGATAAAGATGCAAAAAATGATTAACAAATGAACAGAAAGACAACAAAAACAAGTTATAAATAAATATCAAAAAAAAAAACACACAAAAAATTGTTAAATATTGTTGTGGAAGACATATATATTTTTTTTTTTAAGCCAAAAACTATATTTAAAAAATATTGAAAACCAACTAAATGTTTGTAAAAACTTTTTGAATGTATTTAAGTTCAGTTCAGATGAGAAAATTACGTTCAAGTTCCGTAGTTGTTAGTGTTATATATATATATATATATGTATGTGTGTGTATATGGGAACTATCCATCTAAAAAAATCAGATGCAAAAAATAAAAGTTCTGAACAAATAAAACCTGCGCTCATTTGTGATAAAAAATAATTGAGTACATTCAGTAGTACATAGTAATGAAATGAAATCTCCAAAAAAGAAAATAATCCTAAACTCAATGCGACCTGATGATGCAAAAGCAAAGCCCTATGTATACTATAACATATAGTATATATACTATATAGTAAATAGTATGTACTAAAATTAGCATACGTATGTGTATGACATTCAAACCTAAACATTTACACTCCTAGTTATGTACAACAAGCTGTCCACACAAGTTAACTACAATTGAAACAAAACTTTAACTAAACAGTGCACGACTAGTAGTTACCCTGTACAAAAATATTTTCAAGAAAACTTTGAATCTGATGCTAAAAAATCAATCAAACAAAAAATGAATTGAAACCAAAATTTCGATTGTCTATTAAAATGCATTTGTAAAACTCCCCAAAACCTATTAGTGCAGAGTACAGGGTATTAAATAAAAGAGAATTACACAAAACGCTACAAAATGGATCCAAATAATTAATAATAATGCATCGCATTGATTTATTTTCATATATTGATGCATAATTTATATATTATATACTACTGAGAAATGGAAAAGATATAGAAACATATATTTATATGAAGAAAAAGTTAAACAGATATTTTGGAAAATATCTTGAAAACGTTCCTCAATTCTATTCAGATTCCAAACTATGCAAATCAATGCTTTTTATGATATTACATATGTATCGAATTCTACAAATCATAAATGCTTTAGAAACTCAAGAACTCTTAGAAATGAAAACCCCATAAATAAGTTAATTGTAGCTGCTATATATATTTATATGATTCCAGACTTTAACTTTAATTTTCAACTTCTTTCGAGTTAGTATAACGATTAGGCGCTCTCTCACTCCCAATGTTGGGAATAAACGACTTTCAAGTTAATCTCAAAAACACGCTTCAAAGAACCCCAAAAAATCCTTAAACTCCGGACGTGAGCTATTTATTTATAGCTTAATTGTAATTGAAATTGAATTGTATTGATATTTTAACCCACCATTTAGCTGATAAGTTCCCAGCTGAGAATGCTATAGTATGTACTATATATGTATGTATGTGAATCATAAATGTGAAAACCAAACACACACACACACACAGAGATAAAAGCTAATGACAAAGAAAACCAAGACAAACAAAATACAAAGCGTTCAACTCGTAAAAAATAATAAAAATGTGCAACAATTGTTAAATATATATAGTATAATATAATATATTACTATAAATATTATAGTATTATATTATTATAAATATATACTATACAAATGTGTGTACTGTATTAAGTGCAAAAGTCCAACAACAAAATGCATTAGAGATTAAAAATAACAAAAATATATACATATAAAATAAAAATAAAAAATAATGTGACAAACAAAACAGTAAATAATTCATAAGTATTTATTGAAGGCAAATTCTACAACAAAGAAATTGGAGCAATCCAGATGCAATCTATTTACAACAACAAAAACAAAATTAACAAAAAAAAAAAAAACAAATTTAAACTGCATGCGAAAGAGAGAGATGCAGCCAAGTATGATAGAGAAAGAGACAGAGAGAGGCATATATATATATATATATTTTCCAAAGATGAACTTGTTGAAAAGCTAGATTGGACTATTAATCCTCTTCCCAACCCTACACTAAAACAAAAAAAAAAAAAAGTATAATCACTATGGGAAATGTTCCAAAATTGCAGTCCAAAATATTTTTCGATCTATGTTAGTTGTTTGTTGAAAGCCAGAGAAAGCGAGCTAAAGAGAGAGCAAGATGGCGATAGGCAGTGTTCAAAGTAACATGCAAACATTAAAAAAAAAAAAAAAAAATAATCTCGTTAATAAAAACAAAAACACAAAATGTTCTATTTGATGTTACAACTGAGAAAAATAAATACATAATATTAATAAAAAAAAAAAGAAATCACAAAAAAAAAAAATGAAATGTGAAAAGCAAAGCAAAAATCTGCCTATTTATTTATCATTATCATAAGCACTTTGATCGGGTTGCTGAACTTTTCAATTTTATGGGTCGTATAGGATGGTATTTTCAGGCGTAGAATCAGCAAAGCGTTTAATTGAATCCGCTCTGCCAGCGAGCAATTGAAATTTGTAGAGCAGAGACTCCCTGCTCGACTGATAAGTCCAGCTGAGATCACATGGGGCCGGGTTGATCAACTGAATAGCATGAATTTGTAATCATAAGTGTGCTCTTTGAACTGCATTATACGAAACGAAAACATTGATAACATTTTCTGATGGCTAATGTCATTTTCTATATGGAATCTGATATAATGCGACTTGTAACAAATCATTGTTTACTTTGAGATACGTCGTGTGTTTTTGTGTGGAACCAATTCCGATATTCATAGAGTTTGAAGACTCATTAGATTAGCCTTATATCGAGTAAATATTCCAGCTGTTTCCACAACTTGAACTCACGCTTCAAACTTTTCTAAAAGTTAGACTCAAATCTCGCTTAGATTTGTTCATTTCGTCAGCTTTATTTATACATCAAATTGTCAGATTGGAAAGTTGTTTGTGTATAGTTTAAAGTGCTTGAAAGCATAGTTAAAATTAGGCAAAGATTAAAGGGTTTACAACTTGGGCAGACCAGCGGAAATGGCGCTCTCGATGCCACAGTGATCCGAGCCACGCAGAATGCGGAAAAAGCCGTTATCTCCCCAGTCAGTGTTCCAGGAGTTGCCAATCAGCCAGTAGGGCACTTTCTCATCACCCCAGACGCCCCAGCCAAGTATGCGAATGGCATGACCGCCAAGAGCACGACCATGGACATGCTGATAGACACCGGTCTTGTACAATATCAAATCCTCGTAGACAGTGAATGCGCCCTCGACGGGACCATTGGTCATGATCTCACGCTGTATATCTAGGGGATTGCGACCAACCGAATAGGCCTTGGCGCCGAAATGTTTATCCTTATTGTAGTCCACAGAGTAGCTGGCCTGGCACTGGTGCTGGCAGTGTGGTGTGCTACCTTGGCTGCAAGGAGGACGCGTACCATTCACATGATGCTCACATGGCGCTATTTCGTATGGTCGGCAGCCCTAAAAAGTTGTATAATTTTAGTAATCATTACATACTATGTGTGTGCTCTGGGTAAGCTTACTTCTTTGGAATCATAGGAACCGCCGCTAACGATGCCCTTGTGTGTCCAGTAGCTCCAAGCGGCGCCAGGGAAACCACCGTTGCAGCCAAAGCCGCAAGTATGGCAACAGGACACCAGATCATCGGCAGAGAAGTGAAAATTCACTTTGCCACTCGAGTGGATGCAGACCTATACATAGAAAAGGCTTCAATAAAAAACAGTCTAAACAAAGAATCGCAGTAAAAGCAAAACAACAATAAAGACACGCTAGCTGTGCAACGCAATTGTGTTTAAAATCGATAAGAAACAATGAGATAAGTAACAAAAAAAAGCTGAGTCATTAGCCTTTGTTATTATTTAGTTTTGTTCATACGGTTTTTTTTTTCGGGGGCGGTGTTACTTACCCGATCTGACATTGCCTCAACGGCACCAAAGGCCCAGCAGGAACCGCAAGATCCCTGATCACGAATTTCCCCAATGGTTGGACAATTTGGCCAGTTCTTGCGCGCATCGAACTCTTCGGGTATATCACTGCCATCAGCCTCAGTCAGTTCGGGCAGCACTTGGCGTTTGTCCGGCAGCTGGAATTTGTGTGCATCTGGATGTACGCCCATTAAACCCCGAACGTGATGCTCAGACACGTCTTGATCGAAATTACGACCAGCCTGTATTTTTTTATTTAGGAAAATTAATGGTCACGTCATCAGAAGAAAAGTGCATTTCGTTTTACCTGCCATGTTTTTGCCTTATCCTGTACTATTTTAATAAACTCATCGCTTAGAAAATGCGGTGCATCCTCTTGGGCGGATATTGTGGCTATTATAGCCACTAGCGACAACGTCGCTAGATAAAATTTCATTTTCACTGCTTGTCACTGAGTCAAAATGGCGTTGATGAACGCAAATGAAAAATTCTTGACAAACAGTCGTTTAATCGTTTGTTTAGACTTGTGTATGTGTGTTTTTGTAATTAGCAGCAAGTGATTATTGCGTTTGTAATATGTGCGAACGTATCGTTTCTGTAGTTGACTGACCAAGCAGTAGCAGCGAATGCAAACTGCTGAGCAGACGAATTTAAAACGATTTTATATGGCTTGTTGTTCTATTCAAAGTTGCTGAATAGCGGCCATTGTAATTTAGTTGTTATCGCATTGACTTATCGATATTCTTAATCTCACGATATTTGCGGCGTGATTAGTTTTCAATGATTTGAGTTATTTTACAACTTTTTAGCTATCTTTTAGTGTTTGGACTTTTATTGTTCCTTAGGTTTCGTTGTATTTTAAATTCGCTTTTTATGTCTTTTAGAAAACAAATTTATAAAATTTGTTATCGGCAGGCCACCACCTATGAGCAATAAACAGCTGATCGCTTTTTATGACTATCGATTATAATATCACAAGAAACCGCAAAATGTTATTGCATTGAAAGAAACATAAACAGCCTCTTTTAAATTTATTTTTTACATTAGTTTTATTAATTATGAGCTATTACTGTGCTTAAAATTGTTACTACAAACAATAAAATCTTTGACATCCGAATGAGCTTAAATTATGATTTATGTACAACCGTTCCATTTTCTACTTAATTTAAGACATTAGACATATGGATTCCAATTGCTGCCGTCCTCCGGCAGCAGATTGTTTGTTATTAACAATATCACATCAATGATCCACCAAACGCCCACGCCGCCCATTGTCAATAGTTTTCCCACTGCAGTGCCCGTTTGTCCCAGGCAAAAACGATCCATTCCCAGGAATCCCAACAACATGCTGTATATCAAGGTCGTTACAAAATAGTGATCCGTATAGCGTACACACGGCACACCGTCTCGGAAGAATGTCCGTGCACCGTAGCAGTCAATGTCGGTATAAACTGTACACTGGACTTTTGTGTGCTCCACACTCTCGTACGTGGAACCTCCGAAACGTAGACATCCATAGCCCTTTTCCTGCTTTGCCGTCGCGTTGTTTCGATGATCGATTGGCTCTTTGCACTCCAGGAAATCGCGAGGCAAAAATGAGCACATCACATTAGGTCCCAGGGGATTAAACGATGGTGAGCCTGTTGAAGACGCTGAGTTGGAGCCCGATTGTGATTGTACAGGAACAACGGATTGAACGGCGGTGCCAGATACTACCGTTTGTGCTTGGTCCTTCTCGCTACGTGCCTGTATGGCATAAGTAACGGGATTTATTATCAAAAACGAGATAACAACGGTGTACAAAATAAGTTTTTTCTGCATTGTTGTTTTGTTGTTGTTTTATTTTTGTAACGTAGAACTCTGCACCAACACTAAAGATGGGCAATTTACATATCGCAATTATTGTCGTAAGAGCTGTGTAATCGATACTTAAGAATGGCAGCGTTCAGCAACACAGCGGCAAGGTATCGAGGGATTTGTTAAAATCTTGTAATATTAATAAATTCATGATATCGAATTTCAATTTGTTTATTTTTTAAAAACAAATACTATTTCTTTAATTTTGACTGATGAGCGAAGTCGATTGGCAAACTTATCGACACTTTCTTTACTGTCATACAGCAGATCTGTTGCTGCTGATTAAGAATATATATACTTTATGGGGTCTGTCACGCCTCCTTCAGCCTGCTACACTGCGCAGTCTTTAAAAATAATCACAAAACTGTGAATTGCATGCGGAACAGAGTTACGGGAAATTCTCACTTGTAAAACGTAAAATTCTTAATTTCCAACTGGGCTACTCTTATATTTCCCCTCTCTTCCTAGTATGGCCAACCCAGCTGAGCAGAACCGTGCGATGAATTACCAAAACTTATCGATATTTCGACTCAGCTTAGCTCCAGAAGCAACAAAAGGATTTGAAACAGCCTGAACACTAAACTAATTTAACAGGCGCTCCAACTAATTATCAATGCGCCTTGTGCGAGGAAGAATTCCATACCATGTCTGCGTATCAGAAGCATCACAAAGTCAGTCATCGTGATTGCCAGTTTATATACTATTCGCGAGGCCAATAAAACTGCAATCCTCTCTCCACCGCACTCAGTACACATACAAATATAATTGTTTTACTATTTACTAGTTATATTTTTGCGGCAGCGCGAAAGATTGAAAAAAAAAATTAACGAGAATTCACAGATTTTCTTTTTCTAAACATCATCGTCGGTGTGGACTTTCTGGGCGCGCGGATCAGTGTCACGGAAGACAACGTAGCCTGTCTTGTAACGACGGTTGTCGCCATCCTTAGCGTAGTAGTTGGTCAATCCGATTCCAGCCATAACAATGCCCGCTAGGGCCAAGGCAGAGCCGCCAACAATGTCGGGAATTTCGTTCCAAGCACGCTTGAACAGGGATGTGGAACCACGGGCCGCGGATGCTGACATTGTGGGCGACTGCAAATATATAAAAGTTTATTAACTTTTATGTGGTTTTGGTGTTAATTTCGCACATACTTATCAAAAAAGAAATACGCTTTTAGTTACACAACAAGAGCAAGCAAGTATTTAGTGATGTACTCGGACAATTTTGTTTATCGTTGTTATCGATAGCCAGTGCATATGCTACTTGGTTAAGGTTAAAAAATATAGCTTTATACATACAAAAGTGTTAGTGAAAGTTAAATAAATTTTGATTTGTGCGTAATTCACAAAATTTTAAGTTTTAAGTAAACTATCATTTATTTTTAATAGAATTTACGATATATCGATTGCTGGCGTTGCCACTCTTGTTAAATGCAGCGCCATCAACAGTTTGTTGACAACTTAACAGAATCAGCATTTCATTTAACAGAACCAACTGGGACAATAACAAACACTCGTCGTCGGCTTGCCAATAAAGTTTTAAAAAGTTGCAGCAATAAGTTGTTTTATAAGCAAACAATAATTTATTTTTGAACAATAATGGCGACTGTACCAGCACGTGCACTGCACTATGTATTCAAAATTGGCGATCGGGCTAAAAATGCATTTTTCTTCCGCACCATTCTTGGCATGCAGGTAAGATGAACTGTAAGTGAAGTTACAACGACTACAAACCTGGTTATTTGCACAAATTGATCGAGTTTGTCGCTGTATGTGTGATTAATTACTTAAAAACAGTCACTGACAATCTGAGCGTGACTGGCAATTTATCAGGCATCACGTCTCCCCAAGCAGACGTACATAAACTTTATGTATTAGATAAGAATTTATAATTTATTTTGTAGGTCTATCGGCATGAGGAGTTCAAGGAGGGCTGCGAGGCGGAGTGCAACGGGTAAGTACAGTGTGCACATACTACCGTGAATCATAACTAAGATTTATTACATTCCAGCCCATACGACAATCGCTGGAGCAAGACTATGATTGGTTATGGCCCGGAAAGTTCGAATTTTGTCTTTGAGCTAACTTATAATTATGGCGTTTCCAGCTATGATATGGGTAAATTGTACTTCAAGTTTAATTGTATTCCTTTACTAACGTGAACATGTTGTAGGCAATGATTTCGGCGGCGTTACAATCCATTCCAAGACGATACTTGCGAATGCCGCTAAACATTCGTATCCGGTAGTGCAACAAGGGGATCGTAAGATGCTCACATCCCCAGATGGCTATCAGTTCTTTGTAGTTGAGGAGGCAACCGCTGCATCATCTGACCCAGTGCAACAGGTGGAACTGCGTGTGAGTGATTTGCAGGCATCCCGCAAGTATTGGCACGATCTGCTCAAGATGACTAAGCTCGAGGAGAGCCAGGAGTCGCTGTTGCTAACCTACGGTAAGGCACAGGTCTCTCTACGGCTCACAGTCAGCCAGAGCAAATTGGATCGTGCCAAGGCATATGGACGGATTGCATTCGAAATTCCTGGAGCGGCGCAAAAACAATTATTTGAGGCTGTCCAGGCAGCGGGTGCCACCATTTTAAAGCCACTCATTCAGCTAGAGACTCCGGGCAAGGCTACTGTTTCGGTAATCATCTTGGCCGATCCCGATGGTCATGAGATCTGCTTTGTGGATAAGGAAGGATTTACAGAATTGTCTCAGCCCGAAACAAATGCGGGTAGTCAGCTTGATAAATATATTGGCAAAGATCCATTCCAGAAGAAGGAAACATCCTAAACTCTATTGCGAATTTGTTAAACCACCCGAAATACATTTTATAATGCTATATCTAAAATACTTAATACATATGTGATAAGTGGGCTTATAGCAATACATGAATCTTTTATTAAATGCACTACATATTGTTGTTATCTGTCTATATCTTAAAGTTTACTATTATAAAAATTGTTTCCTCTTTCTAAAATAATTATGTATTTCAGAGATAAGCTTGGGTTTCTTTAAGAACTAGGGATAGGTTTCAGGTTGAACAAAATTATCATATATATACAAATAGATCACATGAATTTTTTTAGACCCGGTACACTAAAAAAGAGTAGTGAGGTCTGTTAAGTTTGTCAGAAGCGAAATGTGCGTAACAGATGGAAGGAAGCTTCCGACCTTGTAAAGTATCGGCCACTATCGCTAGAAATATCGACCTCTCTCGGCCACTATCGCTGGAAATATCGACCACTATCAACCACTATCCGGCACTATCGCTGGAAATATCGACCACTATCCGGCACTATCGCTAGAAATATTGACCACTATCGGCAACTATCAACTACTATACTATACTATACTTATTTACGCGGCTTTACAAATTTGAAATTTCTTATGTAATGTTTAGTAGCACACTGAAAACTCTGATAAAAGAGGATAACCAAAAATGTCCGCTTAAGAGGTGCTTATTAGGGGTGTCTCTTAACAGAGATTTCACAGCAATTGTCCAAGTTTATTAGTATTAAAAGAGGAATTTTGAGAAAATAGTTGTCATATTTAAAAACTTTTGTATAATCCCCATGTTTTTTTGTTTCAAGTATTCTGCTTTATTCGAAACGAGTTTGGAACTGATAAAGCATTCTGGATGAAGTTTGTCGTTTTACATTTCATTAAAATTCGATTTTAGTAACAATTAAAACATTCACGTTTTTTATAGCAGTTTTCATCCTTTAGGTTTTTTTTTCGCATCCTTTTCATTTAATTTAAGGATTTTTGTGCATTTTGTTTGATTATTTTTTTGTGTGTCGTTTTTAAATTATCCAATTCAATGGGATTAACAAATTCAGATTCATCCCTGCCGGGTGTATTGGTGCCCCGTTTGAATCCTTGGGAAATAATCGGTTGGTCATCGAAGCAACAACGATCCATTTATCGCTCATGGGCTCAACATTTTGCCATGAAAAGCAACACATCGATGGCATTGAAATATTTCGATAAGTGCATAAAGGAACACGTTTCGGATGATTTTCTTACACTGTACCTGAGGAGTAAATTTAATCGTTTAATGGCACGACCCGAGGAGGCATTGGAGGACAGTTTGAGGGCTTCCCAAATGGCGGGTCCATGGAAGGCATCGGTTAATATACAAGTAGCCGATGCACTTCATGAACTCAATCAATTTGAGGAGAACAAAATGATGATCCATAGCAATGTGCGACAACATGTGGGCAATACCAGAATGCCATTTAATCATCGTCTGGCGATTATCAATGAGAACTTCAAGGACAGCGTTGGCGAAAGTTTAAGTCCATTTTTTCTTAAAAATACCAGCAAACTAGCGGCCATCCATGAACAGTATTTAAAGCCACAGAAACCTGTAGAACCCATGGCCAGATGGCAATTGTACAAGGATCAACACGATTGTGATGTCCAGAGTTTGGTAGAGAAAAAGAATTTGAGAATTTCGCCGATGGAGGCAGCTTGGTCGAAGCGCAAAACAAAAGTATTTTTTCAAACATATTTCCAACAAACCTGGGCAGATATTGCATTTTTGAAAACCCTACGCAATAACCCAATTGTTGCATTGGATAAGTATTTTAGCACCGCTGGTGAGCGTAGAGCAATCATAAATGAGTGCTGTGATCATGTTAAGAAATTTAGCCGTATGCTTCATGGCCGCAGTCCTATATATAATGAGGTCTATCATCGTTTTGCCAATGCTGAAATGACGAATCGTTTTCATCAAGCGAATATGTTTCGAATTCAGTATCAAACACGTCGGAATATGCTCTCCATTCTGCGGACCATCACAGCTCTGAGGGAACAAAAGGATATTGGGGTGTGTAATAAATTCATTTTTATTCACTTTTAGTGGTTTATATTAGAGAATGATCAAGAAAATAACGGCACGAGTTTTGTGTGCCTCTAAAAAAACAACAAAACAAATTAACTTTATATTAATTTAAGACAAACCTTTAGTTTTTTCTGCTCTTATGTCAAGTTTACTTAAATTACTTGAAAGTTTTTACAAAAAAAAAGTACCGGAATGAGTCTTGTGAGCATTTGCATAATTTAATGCATTTTATTCCCCTACTTGACTTTTTATTTATTAATGAAAATAATTATTTTTATAGTTAAAATATTTTTAATTAGTTTTATCAAAGGGGAAACACAAATCATGTCAAACTAACGGCTCGAGCTTTGTGAGCATCTTGCTTAAAACTCTACTCATTTATTTTATGTTATTTCAATTAAATTTTATATAAAATATTTTTGCATAGTCAAAACTTCCTACTAAATGTAGAGTTAAACTTTTTTTAACTGTACAATTTTAATTAAAAACTGACATAGGTCAGTAGTGATAATTATATACTTATTAGTAACTTTATGTGACAGCGTCTGCGCAAGTTTGTGGAGAAAGTGATGGGCGAGTATAATGTTTTGAAGACGAAACGTGTGATGCCCTGGAAAACGGAGTTCATGAACGAGGTATACAACCATTTGGCATTGAGTCTGTGCGAGAGCTATCGTCTGCCCAAAACAAAAGTGTCACCCTACGATAATAATTCAATGTGCTATCTTCTCGGAGTATCCCCACTTAAACCCACCGAACAGCGTAACGTCGTGTTTGGAGTGCGATCCACATATCTCTACGAGGACAGCGGAGAGGCATTTGAGCAGGCCAAGGCGTTTAAGTAAGTGCACCTTAACTTGTATGGATTTATTCTAGATATAGACATTTAATTTCTTTCTTTTTATTAGTGTTGTGTAATTTAAATGTATAATTTCAACTATATATAACTATATGCCTAGTTTATGTTTTCTTTCGTTAGGCGTGCCAAATTTGCGCTGGCCAAGCGTTTGCATTTCGCCAAACAGCCGATTGAACGTAGCTATCTTCTTTATGAACTGGCTGATACGCATATGGCGCAAAATCAACAGGTGCGTTGTCTTCTATATGCTAAAAAGTCCATCGATGAGGCTAGAAAATGCAATAGCAAAATATGGGAATTTTTGGCAACAATGCTGCAGGCGAAATCACATGCCATACTCTGTAAGTTTGAGCGTCAAGCGGATGTCCTTAACGGTGCCTATCAGTTGGCCAAGGAACTCAAATCCCCTCGACTCTGCACCTTCATTGAGCTCTGCCGCATGCTGAACAGAGACTACATGACATTACGAAAAATGTCACAGCTGGTGGCTACCAAACGTATACGTACTAGAATGTCACATAGATCCCTCAACGATAGTAGCTAGGAATTTTGTGTAGATAATTTGAATCATAGAAGATTAGTGGGGAGCGAGTACTGTACTGGGTTTACATTGCGAAGACTTTCTTGCATCTTTCCCCAAAACGGTGCTCGCTTCTTGATGTCCTCTGCGAATCTACTAGAAATTAAGCTGCGTCTATACAAATTACTCCATAATCATAAATAGAAAACATAACTAAATTTTAACTATAACTAAGCTAAGAAATTGTATTATGTTTAATGCAGATCTGTTAAAAAAAAAAGAATACTTAAATTATGAATATTTTAAAATTGTCCAGAAATAAAAATTTTTTGGTTTTAATTGGAGCAAAGCTTTGACCATAGAAAATTATAAATGTTTTAATATGAAAACGATGACGATATTTTCAATGATAGTAACAATGAAAATTAATATGACGATGACTGGCAATAATAATAATAATGACAATGAATATTATCATTAAATTAAGTGATAATGGTAATACAACGAAAATTGATATTGAAAGTGATAATTAATTAATATGAAAATGACAATGAAAACTATGATGATAATGAAAATGTCAATGATATTAACAATGAAAATTACAATGATACTTATTTAAATGATAATGGAAAAAACTATGACATTAAAAATGACAATGAAAATGACAATGAAACTGACAATGAAACTGACAATGAAAATGACAATGGCTGGCAATAATAATAATAATGACAATGAATATTATCATTAAATTAAGTGATAATGGTAATACAACGAAAATTGATTTTGAAAGTGATAATTAATTAATATGAAAATGACAATGAAAACTATGATGATAATGATAATGTCAATGATATTAACAATGAAAATTACAATGATTTAAACGATAATGAAAAAATAATGACATTAAAAATGACAATGAAAATGACAATGACTGGCAATAATAATAATAATGACAATGAATATTATCATTAAATTAAGTGATAATGGTAATACAACGAAAATTGATATTGAAAGTGATAATTAATTAATATGAAAATGACAATGAATACTATGATGATAATGAAAATGTCAATGATATTAATAATGAAAATTACAATGATACTTGTTTAAACGATAATGAAAAAAATGATGACAATGAAAATGATAATGAAAATGACAATGAAAATTAAATTTTTGATGATAATGAAAATAATAAAGTCAAGGAATATAATAATAATCATTAAAATTTTAATTAATATGATATTGATTATGAAAATGATAATGACAGTAATGACGATTACGATAGTTATAATGAAAATGATCATGACAATGAAAATTGTAAAAGAAATGTTAAGGAAAACTATACTGAAAGTGATTATTATAAAGGTAATGCAAATCACAATGATTATTCATAGCTAATACACACATAGTTTGACATAGTAATGATGTACCTAATACTAATGTTGTCTCCATCATAAAATAATAAAATATAATAGCAATAAAAAGGATGCTGATTAAAATGTTTATCACATAACCAATCAATTACATTTAATGAATACATGTGAACTTTATGATACAAAACAAAAATGAAATCAAATCTATTTTTAATGGGCATGGATTATTGATGATCAATGCAAGGAAAATGGTATTTAATACATAAGCATGCATAGTCTAGAATACAAAACAAATTCGATAATAGTCAATTGATGAAAGACTATAGGAAATCCGTCAATTTGCAGTTGTACTTTACTCATTGTTTATTGTGTCCGTGTTGTGCTGTGCTGTGCTGTGCTGTATGTTGTATGTTGTGTGTAGCATTGAGCACGTAACAAACTGGTGGCAATACTATTAAAAACTATTTTATATTTGATGTCAACTTTTGGCATTTTTTAATATTTATTAGTATGCCAAATGCAATGCACTTGACTCCATTCAATTTGCTGCTGCTGCTGCTGCTGGTGTGACCCACTCTCCTCTCTGTCATAGTATATTCAATGCCGTGTGGGGTGGGTATACATGTTTTTTCATCGATGAATTGTCGCATGTTTGCTGGCCGAAACGAATCGAAACGAAACGAAACGAAACGACCCTAAATGGCTAAAACGACAAGCGAACTGACGAACGCTTCATTTGTCGCATGCTACGCGGCCGCAAATATGCAAAAGAGCAAAATGCGTCAATAAATGCAGAATGCTGCACTTGCAACAGAGAGAGAGAGAGAGAGAGAGAGAGAGAGAGAGAGAGAGAGAGAGAGAGAGCGACTAGCAACACGAATGAAAAATGTGCTGAAAAAGTTTTATTGTGTCAATGCTACTGGGCGACACAGACAGACACAGAGGAACAGAGCAGAAGAGAGGAAAGGCAGGTCCCAATGGGAAAAAACAAATGCAAACTGTGTTACACTCTCTCGCTATACCCTGTCCTATGTGTGTGTGTGTGTCACATATTCAGATATATGTACTGGCAGCTCATTATGCCGGGATCCCATTAAAAGTGCACAAAAAAGTATGCAACAAAAAATAACGATCGAGAATGAGCTAGGACTTTACCTACCCGTTACTCGATTTCAGTACGAGTATGTTAAATTGAACTGTGTATAAATAAACATACTTCTATTTAACACTAAAACTAATACTCTTAGCATAAGGATCTGCTTTTGTAACGAAACAATATAAAATTTCTGCAAAAGTATCGGGTATGAAAGCAGAACACTGAAAGAAATTGTCACATAGAGAAAGAGACAGAGAGAGAGAGAGAGAGAGAGAGAGACAGAGTGAGACCTGGAGATGGAACGAATCATGGGCAGTCGTCAGTGTGGCTCCATTTCGTACGGCATTCCGTGCCTTCCTTGCACTTCAATCTGTTGCCAAAATGCGAGGAAAACAACAACAAGTCATGCCACCTGCCAGTTATGTGCACAAAGGCTCCCAACCTTATTGGCCAAAATTGAGGTCAACACAAGAAGGTCGACTCGACTTGCAAGTCGAATTTAAACTCAACCGTTGCCAAAGACCAACTCGATGTCGATGGCGATGGCGAAGTCGGAATCAAAGTGGATGTGGAAATCGAAGTGGAAATGGAAGTCGAGGCTGACGGTGACGGCCACGATAACAGTACAAATAATTGGCCACGGCAACTAAGAGCCAAATTGCATTGAACGTTAAGATTCCGTTTGTGTGTGTGTGTGTTCTGCTTCTTGCCACATTCAGCGTGCAACGTTCAACGTGCAACAGCCCCAGGCAGCTGCCAGGTACCACAAAATGCAAGACAAGCAAATGACACTCGTTCCACACAATTATAAGTTTATAAATCAATTATTTAGTTGGATTTCCTAAGTCAATTTTTGCATCTCCTGGAAGTTTATATATAATTTAATAATAGACTTATAAGCACTTATTAATGCAGTAATAAATTTAGTTTAAGGTAAAAGTAAGGTAAAGGAAAGCTTGAAAAACAAATACTTTAAAACAAAAAATTGCATTTGAGTGCTAATTGGTGTATTGTTATTAATAAATTATAATTTATGTATATAGTTGCTGCTTCTTAGGTAAATTTTCCTAACTTTAAAGTTTATTTATATATTTTAATTTGCATTTTATGGTTCTGTATAGTTTTTTGATTTTGCTTTTAACTTTGCAGTGTTTTGCAGTGCACAAAACTTGTTTTGTGGTTTCACTTTTTTGTGATAGTGAAAGGGGTGAAAGGAAAGGGGGGAGTGGGAGGGGGAGGGTGTACAGCAACTAATTTACGACTGGTTGCCGGGTTTCTGAGAAGACTCTCCAAAGACTGCGGCTATTGTCGACCCTCTCGTAGTTAAATGAAAGCGGGCCATCAACAGCAATAACAAAGTAACGCATGCCAGAAAAGTACACGACTATCAGATACCCACTAAAAGTGTGTGAGGACAAAACAGCAGACTTAAATTAAAAAAAAAACTTTGAATTCACGATACTAGTCTAAAATTAACAAAAAAATTAATTAAATAGTGCTGAAGTGAAAGAACTTTTGTGCTTTAAATATGGCAATGGGTGTAGAATAATTACACGATAGTTACCGATAGTATAAAAAAAAAAAATCCCCTTGCATAATAAATGATTTATTTCTATGACAATTAGTTAATATACTAATTTAATAAGACATAAAGTAAACAAGTCTAGAAAGAGGTCTAATTTGGTAGCTCTTTTGGCTACAGGGTATGCAAATATATTGTAAGTAAGCCATCAGAATAAAATGTCCAAAACAAAAGTATATAGGGAAATAATACAAAACATACTCACACACACACACACACACACATGATGCGATATGACGTCATAAAGGCGTTAGAAACTTTTTGCGCATTTAGTTGCGGAAGGCGTAAGTGGGCGTATGGTGTGGGAGGAGTGGGGGAGGGGCGTGGTCACTGGCCAGCATTAAGTGTCCCCAAAAGGCGCATGCAATGCATTAGGCCCAGTTGGTTGGTTTTTGGTCTCAAACTGACGCCCTCAATACAATCAATGGACTCCACCAAGGTGCCATTAGCCAATACTAACAATAATAGCAGCTGGTTTTGGCCTGACTTAACTTGGCTTGAGCCATCTGAATGCAGCAAAACAAATAAAATTAAATTATTATGTAGAATGCAAATAAAGTTCTAGTACTTAGCATGCAAATCGAATAACAAATCGACTCTACTGAGAGATATGAGAAACACGACATGAACATCGAATGAGACACTCATGGCACTACCAAGACAGAAAGAGACAGCCAGCGTAAGAGGGATGAAGAGACGGGTGCGCTCATAAAACGTTATGAGTAATCACAGACGCATAGCTAACAACAATAACAATAACAACATCAACAAAAAGCAATAGAAAATAAACTCGAATCGCAGTGTATGCGTAAAAGTCGACGACTGAATACTCTTTGATTTGTTATTTTTACTCTGATTGGGATTTAAAAAGGAACTAAATAACGCAGAAGAAAGGCTATAGTCGAGCGTGCCGATTGCAAAAGACCCCTTATTTATTCTAGTGCGCATTTTACCATAAAACAAGTAGCTTTCGAGTGATATGTCCTAAGCGAGCTAACGGATACTGTGGTTCTACCTGGGCCAAACTTGGGGAGGTTACTTACCATACACATAAAGTGTGACTTTGGTCCAGATTGCTCTAGATTTGTGTAGACGGACTTTCATTATAATTTTGGTTGACAGAACAGGACGGTCAGACGGACACGGCTATATCGACTCGGCTGTTGATGCTGATCAAGAATATATATACCTTATGGGGTTGCCTGTAACGCACATTTCGATGCTGAAAAACCCAACAGACTCCTCTAAACTTTTTTAGGTATTTATTTTTTAATGTATTATCAATTAAAAATATTTTACATAATTGATTTTTTGAGTAGTTACACGATAAATATAAATTTAACTAACATTACTATATAATAGAGCCTTAATGTGTGCTGTATTTTTGGAGTGCAACACAACCTTCATCACGTAGGGCACATGCTTTAAAGTAAGGGTATCACAGAAGGAACAACAACAGGCCAAATAAACACATAAATAAATCAAACATGTACTACGACAAATCTCGGTTGGCCAGCACATTAAAATATGGCCAATAACAAGCAAATATCCATGATACGATGATGACGATGATAACGATGATGATGATGATGATGATGATGATGATGATTGTGTTAGCTATGGCTATGGGTAAATGCTTGGCAATACGAGACGCATATATATAAAAGTAGTCGCAAAGAAAACAGAACCAAAAAAAAAATGAACAACTCAAAACCAAATTCGACTTGCACATTTTTGTAATCAACATAAAATCCAATCATCCGTCATGGACAGCAGCCAACAGACGTTCAGCGCATTGTGGGCGGGGGGGAGTGGGCGGAACGCCAAAGGGCTATTTTTGTCGCCTCTTGTATGTGTGCGTGCGTGTGTGTGTGTATGTGTGTGTAAGTAAGTTCTTTTCGTTGCCTTTAAAAATGCCAAAAACGAAAATTTTGATTTATGAGTTAGAGTCGCAAAACCAAAATATACGCTGCTCATTTATAACGCGCTTAAATCTAATACGCTCAGTTCTCATGCGAGAAGTCCGAGACAAGGAATAGCGAGAGTTGGGTTACATTCTGCTCCTGTCTCTGTTCCTGTCCCTGTTATATGTCTCTGGTATTTTTACTCCACTGTTGCTGCTGCTGCTGCTGCTTCTGTTCTTCCTGTATCTGACTCAGAGTCGGAGTCGGAGTCAGAGTCTGAGTCTGAGTCCTTGTCTTCGTTCAGCTCCTTGTTGGCTTGTCTTCTTGGCGCTGTCGCGTCCGTATCCGCCAACCGCCGAACGTGCGTAAAGCGACGCGTGTCCGCTTTATGATTAATATGCGCTACAACACAAAATACACGATAAATAAGCAGTCCCAGGAGCAGGAGACCGACCAGGAGCAGCCACAGTAGACACAGACGGAGCTGCTGCAGCATCAAAAACTAGCACACGGTCTCTAGCAGTGTCAACTGATGCAGAGTTTCGAGGAATGCCAGTAGAAAGATAGTTAGATGGAAGTCGGCTCGTCTGCACGTCTGCTGCTCATTTAAACGCTGAAAAGTAGGCAATACTTTTATTGGCCGCCATTGCCATATTTTCCTTTTGAATTAAAGTTGTTAAAGTAACTAAATTTTGATAAGAATATAACGGGAATTAAATTAGAATACTCCATTTTATTTCAATAAAGTTGGGTTTTAAAGCTGGTAAGCTTTCTTTACAGAAAAATCTAGTGGGAATTCATCAAACACCATTAACTGCTTACTGTTTTAAGCCGCTGTTTTAGGCTAAATTCAAGTGACTGGTCTGTTTGAATTGAGCAAATTAAAAACAGAATGAGGCCAAACTTATTTTAATTTCTATTGTTCTACCTTTTTACATTTTGCTGCATTTGCTGACACAAATGAATAAAAAATTCGGGGTAAAAAAAATGTACATTCGCATTTATTGAATTGAAAGCATTCACCTGTAATTGCTGTCTCTTTCATTATTAATTAGTATCACTTTGGGCATTAGGATGCAAAGTTACATACATGAAAGAGGATAATAAAATAATTACAAATCGTTGAGAATGTTTAAGCGTGTGATTTTTTAATTTTCAACAATGTGTGTCAAAGCAGTTGATGGTCAGAAATAACAAAATAATTATAAACAAGAAAGAATGCTATAGTCGCCTCGCGACTTTAGGATACCCGTTACTCAGTTTCAATTTGTTATTAACAATGGTGATGGATATAATAGCTTGGAAAACACAGAACATTTTCATACAAATTCATGTTTAGAGCATATTTTCGACCGATCGTTCCTATGGAAGCTATACGATATAGTTGTCGGATTTGTTTCAAACTTGGTCAGTATATATATATTATTGGCAGATGTATTCTGTGTGAGTTTGATTAATATAGCTTAGTTAACTCAAAAGTTTTCCATACTAACTCATATTTAGAGCGTATTTTTGACCGATCGGCCCTATGGGAGCTATACGATATAGTTCTCCGATTTGGATCAAACTTGGTCAGTACATGTACTTCCTAGATATGTACATTCCGTGTAAATTTGGTTCAGATAGCATAGCTAACAAAAAAGTTTTCTATACTAAAACATTCTACGTTTACCTGTACATTTACCTTTATATGCAAATAAAACGCCCTAAAGTGGGCGTGTCAAAAAACAAAAACAAACTTGTACTGCTTGGGTATTGTACCTTTCATTTGCGACCACTATCGTTTTTCTAGCTCTTATAGTCTCTGAGATCCTTTTGTTCATACAGACGGACGGACGGACGGACGGACGGACGGACGGACGGACAGACGGACAGACGGACATGGCTATATCGACTCGGCTATTGATGCTGATCAAGAATATATATACTTTATGGGGTCTGCCACGCCTCCTTCTGCCTGTTACATACATTCCAACGATTACAATATACCCTTTTACTCTACGAGTAACGGGTATAAAAACAATTAAACACAGGAAGGAAAATAATTAAGCGTCAAGCGGGTTACAAAGTGTGGAATAACTAATGGGAAAATACATGAATCCTTCCAATTTGTTAATACAAGAAGTTCATCTATAATTACTATTAAATATTTATCATATGGCAAGAAAGAAAATAAATGAACTGACTTATCTGCAAAAAAAAAAAAAAAAAAAAAATTCAATTGTCATTAAACTATTTAAATAAATTACGAATATAAAGTAAATTTTATGGCTTTTGAATTTTTATATAAATAAAAAAAATTGTAATTAAAATCAAAACTGCAGATGAGAATAAGAGAAGCACTAAAGCTGTCAATTAAGCACAGTGTTAGTAGAAAATTGTTTATTGATTTGGCAATTATTGTTGATTATAAGTAATTATTTTCACAATTCCAAAATGAATGTGAGGTGACGACATTTACAATGAAATATTCGCATTTCTTCGGCTCAAGTCGAGTGAAAACATGGTCTTTGTGTGTGTGTATAGGTGTGTGTGTGTGTGTGTGTGTGTGTGAGGCACAGGAACAAGGCTTAAAGACGCTTAAACGGTAAGCGTTATTCCCAGCTGACCTCTTCTACGCTTCCTCTCTCTCTCTCTCTCTTTCTATGCCACTCTTGTGTGTAGTCTAACTGTCTCTGTCTTTATAGGTGTATTGTGAATGCTCACTGTGCTTGCTGTTTCTGTCTCTGTCTCTGTTGCTGGCTCTGTCTCTGCTGCTTTTGTGCCATTGTGACAATGGTGACCCAGCTTTAGCTTCAGGTCCAGGGCACAAGGAATGATAACGGCAAACAAACAAATTAGCACAACTGCCGCAACGGCATTTGTGGCTCTCACTGTTTGCACTAACATGTATCTGTGTGTATGTGTGTGTGTGTGTGACCAAAACTAACACCAATTGCTCACCTTTTAGCTAGATTCCGACTTGTAGTCAAAGTCGATTCCGGAGTCGTAGTTCGACTTCTAGTTGAAGTTGAGACGTATCGGAGCATTGTTTTCTCACTGTGTATGCTTAGCTGTTGGTGTGTGTGCTGGTGTGTGATTGCCTTTCAGCTATGGGCATAATTTTATCGCCTACATGTCATATTCTATTGTAGCATTCGCTGTCATTGTAATGAAAAAGCAGCGTACACATTTGTTAAAGGCCAAACGAGCGCACAAATGAAGGTGCGAACTGACCCAGGCCATGTCCTGAGCCCAGTTCCTTTGTTATAAATCTTACTTTCTCTACTCCCCGCTCGTCGGCCCTCATTTCAATACATCTCCGCATTACACGGTTACAAAAAATATTAAATTAAAAATTAAATAAACTTTTATTAAATAACTTAGAATTTCATACGTGTAAAGTTTTCAAGTATTTTAAAATTTATGAAAAACTTTTAAAGCATCAAAAAATAAATTTTATATATATGTTTTTCATATTTATTTTAATTCATTAATTAGTATCTATAAACAGAAAACATTTTTGCTGATTTTACTAATTTTTAAAAAATACTTTAGTAATTAATAATTCGTAAAAATATTAAATATTTAAAAGTTTTCAAGACAATGGGTACAAAAGTCATGCCTACAATTATAAAATATTTTTTTTGGGTTCAGAGATCTGTTTTTTTGTTGGCATGTTTCTTAAAAAAGAAATAAGTCTTAATGACTTTAAAATAATATTTAATCTGCGCGAAAATGTGTTGAAGAGAAATAAAAGAAAATAAATGTGTAGCTTTAAATAAAATTTCTTTTTTGGGAAACTCAAGCGGTATACAAATTAAATAATTTTTTTCCTTTGTTTTCGTGTAACATTTTTAAAGGCTTTTATTTCAATAAAATATTTATTTAAGTGAAATTAGTTATGACTTTGTCGAGTTGTATTTTTGTCAGTG
Organism: Drosophila nigrodunni; assembly: GCA_020829145.1. Taxonomy (NCBI): domain Eukaryota; kingdom Metazoa; phylum Arthropoda; class Insecta; order Diptera; family Drosophilidae; genus Drosophila; species Drosophila nigrodunni. The sequence continues at coordinate 15,040,772 of JACVCZ010000002.1, forward strand.
TACTTTTCTCTCTTGTTCTCGTAGTTTGTTAGTCCTTTTGCTGCTTTGTATTGTATTTTGTGTGTGTTTGTTGCGGTCAGCTTGCTCTGTATCCCCTCTCAGTCTCTTTGCTATTTGTTCGCTCTCCCTCTCGCTCTCTACTGTGCCCTTTCTCTCTCTCTCGCTCTCTCGCTCTGTGTCAGCTATTCGTGTCTCGTGCATGCACGTGCAATTCTTGTGCCTGTTTTTGCACCTACTGTTATATATTTTAAGCCAACAAATATATATTAGCAGAGACACACACACACCGCTTTCACTTGCATGACACGTATGTGTGTGCAAGTGTGTGAGTGTTTGTAGTTAGTATTCGTTTCAGTGGCCCCACTGTGCGCACGGTGTGGCAGCAAAAGTGCAAATGTCATTCGATGCCTGCCGCATTTAAAGTATTACGGAATTAACATTTCGTTGTGCCGCTTTTTGCATATGGCCGACGAACTCTGCCTCTCCCTCTGCCTCTGCCTCTGCCTCTCACCACCCCGCTCCACCTCCTTGCGCTCTTCTTCATTTTTCTTTCCTTTTCTCCCCCCGTTTCTTATGCTCTGTGTGTCTCTGTGTGTGCAAAAATTGCGCTTCCTTTTGTGCCGTCGCTTCACATTTTTCATTAGTTTAGTGGGTTTGTGGCACATGACAGTCACAGTCAGGCACACACACACACACTTACATATATACGTGTGTGTGTGTGCGCTGCCTTGTGCTTTGGTCTCAGCCTTTTCAGTCCCTAGATGTCGTGGCCTTATGCCCTCTTACTTTCTATACTCTCCTAACCAGATGTTACCAATTTGATTTCGACTCGAAATATCGTCAATGAATGCATGCAATGAATGCACTCACAAATATATTCATATCTATTCTAAATTATTTACAATTTTCTTAACTTTTCTCAACTCACTTTATGTAAGTTTCGATAACAAATTGTTGAGAATTTAATTTTAAAGTCTTAAGTTCTGGTAATGTTTATTATAAAATATTTTAAACTCTAAAAAACTATTTTAAAATAAATAATTATTTTTATTTTATAATTGTTAAGGCAAAAGCATTATTTTTTTTGTCCAACTATTTTGAGCACTTCTATAGGAGTTTTTTGTTTATCGGCACGGAGTACAAAACAATTTAAAATGTATGTATTTATTGCCATTTTAAGCATATTTTGAGATTACACATATATTATGTTAACAATAGTTTATAAATATTAATTGTTTTCGTATCTGCTTTAGAAATTGTAGGGATTGTAGCTAGTTATAATAAATACAGCAATTAGAAATTGAATATTAATTCAGCAAAATACGATTCAGTGTAAAATGTTTTAAAGGTTTGCTTGAGAAGCTTCCAATTACTTTATATTTTTTTCCATTCATTCCATTCTTTAAGACTTTATAAACGAGTGTGATAGACAAAAAGGATTTATTTAAGTTTTTACCAGTTTAAAAATAAACGATGTACTGACATGTTGTGCAAGACAGGGCATATTTCAGTCGAGTAGTCTCGCCAAAAGTTGCCTTACTTGTTTTACTTGTCTGCATACTATGCTAGGACACACACACACCCATGTGCGTCGTGTGGCATTGTTGGAGCTGCTGTAGTTGCAAGTTGCAAGTTGAAAGTTGTTGTTGTTGTTGTTTTTTTTTCACTCTTTGACTACAATTTTCTTCTTGCTGCATATTTCGTAAATGATTTAAATTTTGTGCTCTCGCATCAAAGGGCCTCCAAAAAAAAACAAGTGGCCAAAATGACAAAGTTTAGAGCCTAAAACCCATCAGTGGTAACAAAGTGTGTTGCCATAAAGTCTTTAGCCGGAAATGGTGGAGTTTTTTATATTTTATTTTATTAGTGCGAAAAGTCTTTAAAAAGAATTTCATGAAAATTCATTATGTTAATAATTGAAATTAACAAAAACTTGGGGTACAAAATTAGAGACCGAAAAAAAGGACAAAATGTTGATTTCATTGCCTGAATTAGTGTCAAGTAAATGTTTAGAAATCGCCTGTTACACACCAAAAAAGGTGAAAGTGTCTGTCACGGTAAATCGGTTAAAAAAAAAGTAGTAAAAGTTTGCAAAAGAATCAGAAGCTGAATCAGGATGTGTGGTAAAACTTAAGTACAATGTCTGTCAAAAGTTTTCGGGGCGAAAAGACGCCGCTTACAGCATTGGAGTTAGTACTCGTAGGTATCCAATCGTTGAAGTTTACATAAACAATTGCTTAACCAAACACTCAACTTGCAGCAGGACTAGGGATCTAAGGCTGGACAGCTGCCAGGATACGAAAGCGCACACAAGCGTGTTTTGTGTGTGTGTGTGCGAGGCGGGACGGGGGAGTGTGTGTAAAATGATGTAGTCTGCGAAACCTTTGGCCAATCTTAAAATGAGAGACACAAGGGAGACACTGGGGAGACCGACAGGCAGCAATACACGGGGCTTTATTTGTTGTCGTTCTTATTGATTCATAAATATTTCAAAGCATTTCTAACACATAAAGCAGAGGGAGACAACAAAAAAAAAAGAAAGTAAGGACACAGGCAAAAAAAAAAAAAAACCAAACCACTTTCAATGAATATATCAAAACTATAAAAATACCGTAAAGTGTTTTTCAAACATGGGCAATGGGCAATGGGCAATGCTCACCTTAAGCAGCACATGTGTGTGTGTGTGCAGTTCCTCGCCTCCCCTGCCGCCCCTATTTCCCGTAATGTATCAACAGTTAAAGATTTATTTTTTTTTCCACTTATTTTCTTTTTGCAGCGTTTTCCTTTCTGCTCCTTGCACTTCGCTTTGAATTTTCATTTTTATTTATTTGCGCATATTTGATTTGCCGCCATCAAGGGGAGCGTGTAAGTGTTGGCCAGAGGGAGGTGGGAGCCATTGCAGGAGTACCATTGATGCTCCATGAGCCGTTGGTCTGCGAAGCTTAAGGCTTTTTATATGCCTTGTTTTGCTTGCCTCGTGGAGCATATTGAAGTAGGCGCATGGACTGCGGACCTACAGACTCCAGACTCCTGACTCCAGTCTATCCCCACCACACACCCCTACACACACAGATATAGAGATAGATAAGCAGCCCGTTGGAGGCGTCGTCCACCTTCGTTCTCCAAACATAAAGCATATCTTTATACTTTTGGCCTGCCATCGATATATTTGTAGTGCCTCCTATTCTCTTCTAGTATTTCCCCTCTCTCTCTCTCTCTCTCGGTACCTCCGACTCTAGCTCTTTCTCTCTTATTCCCACTGTATGTATGTGCGCTGATTTAAATATCTTTGGCGAACTGTGGGTTATGCTAAATATTTATGCATGACTGCTTTTCTGTGACATCAAATAAATCACTTCTATGCTTAGTTTTTGGTTCAAGTTTTCTACTCCTACTTTTCCCAGCTTCTCCCACTTTATCCAATCCACTTTTTTTTTTTTTTTTTTTTTATGTGTGTGTTTTTTATCTTCTGATATTTCTAGTTTTTAGTTTTGAGCCGCGCATTATAAATTTAGCTGACAGTCTCGGAGGCTTTTCAGCTAACACAAGTATTAACCAAATGGAAATTAGGAAAATTAAAAATAAAATACATAAAAAATATAGTGTTAATCATTAAATTTTATTGTTTGCTACTTTAATATATTGGTAACTGTTAAAATTATTAATTTAAAAAAAAATTAAAAATTTATATATTTTAAGCAACTGGTCACTCTTAAATTTATATAAATATACTCATTTAAATAAATTTTTTGAGTCGTGTCTCCAAATTATAGTTTCGATTTTCTCTTAAAACATCAGTTAATTCCTATAACATGGTCACCCTAACATATATTTTCATTTCTGCTCATCAACAAGTTAACAAAAGAATGAACAAAGCTTTTAATTGTATGCCTGACCGTAAAACCATATTCACTTGACTTTTTTGAAGTTGATAATAAATAAATTGATCCAATTATAGACATAATAACATATAATTAAGCTAGTTAACAGGCTAATTGTGAGACAAAATGCCCGCCAGCTTTGACTTAACATTGCCGGCTTATGTAAGTTTAACAGTAACAGTGGCATAGGTCGTGGCAGAGCTAGGAGCAGAGCAGCAAGCAGCGCTGCATTTCAAAAGCGCTTTTAAGTGCAGCAGCTGCAGCCGTCAAAAAAGCTTCTGAGAGCGTCTGCTTTATGCGCTCACGTTGACGTTTATGCTCTCTTCGTTTTACTCTCTTGTTTACTCTCTCTCTCTCTCTCTGCTCTGCTTGGCTGCTGCTGCAACGGTCACTGTTGTGGTTGTTGTTGTTGCTGTTGCAGCAAAAACATTTCCCGGTTTGCTTTTGCATTTCTCTGCAGAAGCTGCTGTGCTGGATGCTGTCGCAGTCGCTGCAGAGTTTTTGTCTTCCGGTCGCAGCATATGTGTGTTGCAGCCTGCTCCACTGCTATTGCAGGCTGAACAAGAAAGAAAAGTACAGTCGAGCGCGCCCGACCGTATAATACTCTCTGCATTTTCCCGATTAAATTATTAAAATCGGTATCCAGATATTACAATGAATAGTACTTGCATTAAAACACGTTGAAACAAAAACAATCTAAGCATAATCAAACACACATCTGTTTGTTTGTTGCGAATACACATACGTTTGACAATATATGATGCATGCATGTATGTATGTGTGTATTCGGCGCAGCCAGCGACCGCGGGCAGCGCTGCCGCCACACAGGCAGCAAAAACGTTCGAGCATGTGCTTGTGTGTTTCTGTCTCGCTTGCACCAATGGGTTGATATTGCGTTCAATTAACAATATTGTAACGCTTCTAGTTTTCTTGTTTATAGTCCGATTTTAATGCGCCTTTCAGGATAGTTTAATATAGTTAGTCTCCACACCAGTTATAAACTACAATACTGTACGATACGGAAAAAACGGCATTGAAGCTTGAAAACTATTTTATAAATTGTGGGAAAAGTGGGCGTGGCAGTCCAAATTTATAGATGGCAATGCAACTATGCTGTCGCTAGGAACTCCCGTACAAGAATTGGTGATCCTAGGTGCCATAGTTACTGAGATATTTGCCGAAAACACCAATTTTTCACGAGGTGTGTCCAGTTTTTTGCTTTTTGTGGGCGAATGGGGCGTGGCATCGAAAAAAAAAAAGATTCTTGTATTGACTGACTAAATATCTGATCGTTTGACACCAAGCTCGAACTTGTAGCTCTTACCATCTCTGAAATCTGTTTGTTCATACGGACAGACGGACAGACAGACAGACAGACAGACAGACAGACAGACAGACAGACAGACAGACAGACGGACAGACGGACAGACGGACATGGCTATATCGACTCGGCTTGTGATGCTGATCAATAATATATATACTTTATGGGGTCTGCCACGCCTCCTTCTGCCTGTTACATACTTTTGCACAAACCCAATATACTCTTGCAGAGAGTATAAAAATGTTGTAACTTTGCAGCTTATCCTGGAAATTACGTAAGCAGCAGAAGCGGCAGAAGCGACAGCAGCAGCAGCAGCAGCAGCGCGACGACAGCGGCCGCCAGAACGACGACGACTACTGCAATGCTGTCGCAATGAATAAGGCGGCAAATCAAAACAAAACTAAATGAAAAATATATCGACGACAGGGATAAGAAGCAGAAGAACACACAGAATGTAGAAGAAGTAGATGGAGTGGGGGGAAGAAGAAGGCGCGATGCACTGAAGCAGCACAAACAGCGAAATTAGAAGACAAGCGTCTAGAGCTGTGCGTGATGCAGCTAAAGCAACGCGTGACACGAAATCTGAACGAAAATTCTTTTTAATTTATATATTGCACATACATTTTTTAATTAAAAATAAAGTATGTACATGTACATTGGTGTATGTGTGTGTAAGTGAGAGCGAATGGGAGTTGTAGTTAGCTAGAAAAAGTGGAGCTGCTCTGGCGATAGTCTTGGCTGTGAGATGAGCGCATCACTGGCAAAGACAACGAGCAAGTCGGCGCACCTTAGGCTAATGTCACGACGCAGGCAGTTAAAAGTTGGCCTTACCCCTTCCTCCCCGTTAAGTGTCTGCCCGCTCGGTCGTCTGTCCGTCTGGGTCTGTCGGGGTTTGTCTTCTGTGGGTTTGTCGTCTTGTTTGTATGGGTGTGTGTGTGTAAAGTTTTTGGCAATGGGCACGTGCTTGATGCGCGTATATGTATGAGTGTGTTGGTGTGTGTGCACTGCTGTGTGTGTGTGTGTGTGACATATTAACGCGCACAACCTGGCGGCGGCTGTTTGGCCGTATTCCGAGAGCAAGTTAAAAGGATAATGACTCTGGGTGGGTATTTACCGCTAGCAGCCAACTGGTTATACTTGTCTTGCCTGCCTCCTACCCTACCGCCTAACCACCCCCTCTGTGTGAGTGTGTGTGTGTGTGTGTTTTTATGTCAGTTGACAATGTACGCGTGACGTGATCGTAATTCGTGATAAACTTCAATGCAACCAATTAATATTGATGTGCAACCTGCTTTATAATGCTGCCAGCTCCTTGAAACCATTTTCAAAAGCATCTCGTGAACAATTCGGTTTATTCATTGTTTGCCTCACTTCAAGCATCGTGGATTATCGCTGTGTACTCACACACACACACACACACACACACACACGAGTATTTTCTATGCATCACCTCAAAAAAGCTTATTGATTTTGTTAATTACAAAATTGTTATTCGTTGTGTTATTCATCAATTTACCTTTTGCTTCCTTTTGTTTTCTTCAATTCTTTAGCAGCATTGCAAGCAATTTAATTGAATTATTCTTGTTCACTGTTGGCATTTATTGTTTTCAAATCAATTTCAATTATTATTTTCACAACATTTCAGAGCAATTCTTAGTTGTTAAATACCCAGTGTTGGTATGGCCTAATTAAATTAAAACAAAAATGATGAGCCAATTGCAAACAATATTTATAATTTATACAAAATCACGTCTTTCAATTTAAACTGGGCAGGGAAGTATTTGGATAATATTTACAAAATAATTTAAACAGGCTGAGGGAGGCTTGTCCGACCCCATATACTTTATAGCGATGTCCGTCTGTACGCGCCGTCTGTCTGTATAAACATCCAAATGCCGGATCTCAGAGACTATAAGAGCTAGAGTCAACAAATTTGAAATGAAAGTCGGTCTATGCATCTAAACTCGGCTTACTTACTTGTCTTAGTGTAGTCTCATCATTAGTATCCTGATTTTTCTTATAACTAGTGGCATATCTAGTCTTACCTCTTGTTTCATCAGTATAATGATTACAATTGTCTCCTCTGTTTCGTTTTATCTGGTTTCATTTCTAGTTTAAATTTTTTTCTCTTAGTTTTTTTTTCTAGTCTAATTTTGATTCCCATTTCCATTTTATTTTGTTTTATCTATAGTGCTGCTGAGGTCTCAGCTCTAGTATTATTCCCAGTTATATCTAGTTGCATTCCTAGTTTATTTTCTAATAAGTCTAATCTCATCTATAGTTCTGTAATTAATTTTTTAAAATTTTTTGTGGAATATATTTTTTAGCTATTAAATTTGGCTTCAATAATGTTTGAACTTTTGTTTAACTTTAGTTTTTAAGACAGGTATGTATGTGTGTACTTTTTGTTTATTTAATTAATTTGAGTTGCGTGATTTTGTATAGCTATTACAAGCGTTATCAAAAGAAATCTTTGCAAAACTTAGATTGTCTTTTGTCAGTTGTTTACTTAACTTTACCCGTTTCGTTTGCTTTCGTTCTATTCCATTCCATTCCATTCCCTTTTCGCTCACCATTTTATGTTGCATTCTATGCTGTGGTGTTGTCTCCGTTATCTTGTTAATTGTGGGCTCAATTGTGATTTTGAAGTGTTTGGTAAGTTTCGCACCTAGAAAACATTTTGCCTTTACAGCTGACGTAGATTTAATTAGTTTGTTATCCTCGACACGGACTGGGACACGGATAGGGGCACGGACACCGATAGCAACTTCGGCCTCTAAGCTTTGCCAGCTATGACACTCTCGGATTCCGACTTTGGCGTTAGCTTAATAACGGTACACTGTTATAAATATTTTGGACTAAAAAAATGAGTGAAATTTTTATGATTTTTTTAAAAACAGAAACTAAATTAATATTTTTTTGTATCTTAAGTCTTAAATGAAATCATAAAGATAATTTTATTAACAACTTAAGTTATTTAGAGTGATTAATTTGTCACAGTGTAGCTGTCCCTTGGTTGGTGTCCTGTAGCCCTCCTGCTGTATCCTGATGATGACGATGACGATGACGATGGCGATGGCGATGGCTGCCAACGGAAGTGGTTTCACAATGGAACTTAATGAGTATAAGCGGAAATTTAATCAGCAGTATAAATAATGAAATGACAGCTGAATGGTTGACTCAAATAGATAGCTGTCCCGGTCTCTACAAGTCTGACTAGAATTCATTCAATGTTCTCTTCGCCATCCAGCTTTATAGCTTCCCACCTACCTGGCTTCCCCACCTACCTGCCATCTCCACCTTCCCAATTTCTCAGCTTGGTATCTTATCTCAATACAAATTCATTTGCTGTTCTGGTTGTTTGTCAACCATTCGTTGTTGTTGCTGGTCAATCGGTAATGCCAACTATTGTCTTAATTCGTCTTTATATTGACAATCAAGTCTTTTAACTAATTACATGCTAATTTCAATTTATTTATTTGTCTGATAGCTTAATCATAAAAAAGATTGTCCCAAATATTTTATGCTAATAGAAAAATTAATTGTTAAACAAAAGGTGTTTTAATTTTTTACTGCAAGTACTGAAGCTTACAATCGAAAAACACCTTTGCCACTTTCTTTGTAGCTAAAATAAAGTTTAAAAAAATTGTTGAATTCTGCCTTTGACGAGTTTTTATTTTTTTAATTTAATGTCTGCTTATTTGTGTTGTAGTCTTTGTTGTTGTTTATGAGAGTAACAAAAAGTTGCTCCATTTGAAGCAGTCGCAAGAAATAATAGTCAAATTCAAATGAAGCTCGATGGGAGTTCTGAGAAAGTCGGTACTCTAGGGCATGTGGGTGTTTTGGAGTAGGGTTAAAAAGGCGCTTTCCTGATTGTGTTGTGCTACGAAGCATGCAATTTGAATTGAACTTTCCACAAGCAAATAAACTTTCACATACATGCTCCCAACACAGTTGGAAATTTAATTTTCCAATTCATAAACAATTTCTGCAATAAAACGAAGCAAGTATCAGTGATAATGTTAAAAATAATAAAAAATAAGCATACCACAAAATAAAGACGCATTTTAAGTGTGCAAATTTCAACTACTATTGTTTTTTTTTTTTACTTTATTTTTATTATTGGTTGCAACGCCCCGTTTCAGTTTCAGTCTCAATCTCCGTTCAAGTGCTCAACTCCAACTCCATTTCCATACAAATTTTGTGTGTCTTGGGCGTGTTTTGTCGCCTCCCAACGCGCTTTGATTTTCCCTTTTTTTTGGGTTTTTTTTGCAATTGTTTTTGCTTTTGGCGTTTTCCTTTTTTTTTTTTATGTCTTTTCCGCGCGCATAACAAATTTCCTCTTCATAAGTTAAGTCATTCGGTCTAGAATTTCGGCAATTGCTCTAACCATCGCAGCGTATCGTCTACGTCTACTTCTTCTGCCTTTTCTTTCACTTCTTCATCTCCTCTATAACTTGTCGACACTCTTTTCGCCTGTTTTGGAGGCTTTACGACTTTCTAAGCTGCACAAATCGCTTAAGTCGTTTTTTATCACACACCGAATTACATTAAATCACACAACTGCTGAGACTTAAAAAAAAGAAAATGTATAAATATCAAATGTCTTTATAGTGTAGTTTACTATTTTGTATCAGTGTATAAAGTATCTGCAATATCATAAAAAAAAATCCCAAAAACATGATGTAACGAATTTTGAGTATTTTTTTTTTCTTCTTTCTTTTTTTTTAGCACTTGAATTGGCTGTTAGACAAGGGTTTAGTTTTAAGAGATTTGTAGTTGATTGATTGGCAAGTGCCTCAAGCACTAGAAAATGTTATTGAAATTTAATGTAATAATCGCATAGCAGATTGAAAATTCTATTACGCGAAGTGACCAATTACTAAAACATTTTCAGTTATATAAAACCATTTTTATTCAACCAAACTTTGTAATGAAACTGTTTGACTTTTTCTTTTTTGAGTTTGTTTGTTGTTTTTAGCAACAAAAATTAGATTTTTTCCACGACTACATTACTGTTTAAGGGGCTATTAATGAGTGTTTAATTTTTTTTTAATGAAAGCAGTGACATGAAATTAAAATCGCTGACTTTTTAACTTTATCGTTGAATTATTAACTTCTGCAGTCACTTAAAAAATTTCATTTTTTATTAAATATTTAAGGCACTGTTTTGTTAATGACTTGATATAATAAAATTTGATAATTAGGACTAACATTTCAGCTCAATAAATTCCCAAAACAGTTTTGTATGCTAAGCAAATTTCTTCAACAAATAATTCAAATATTTCTCATGTTTTAAATGCTCTTTTGTTTCAAAACTTTCCTTTTTAATATATATATTAAAAACAGTTTTCATCATGTCAACACTTAGTACAACAATAATGCTTAAAATAATTTATACAAATGATTAAGTTGATGCGATTAAGTTGTGGCTTATGCAGTATCGCATTTTAATGAAGATTTCTGATTGTCGGCTGTGAAATGAAACGGAAATATAAACGGGAATCAGAGAAGTGGGAATCTGGGAAATCAGAAATCAGGAATCGGTGTTGAGGATGGCAGGAGGACGAGGACGAGGACATAAACAGTGGCGCATAAGTGGCCCTATAATCACTTCAATCACGTTTGCATAATTGTTCAATTATGAAGCAATTACTGAGAATCCGAAGCCTTCGAGCTGGTCCTGTACTCATTACTGGTTGTGCTTGTTGTTGTTGTTTTTGCTGTTGTTGTTGTTGCTGTGTTGGGTCGTCCATTTGCCAGGAGTGTTATCAGTAATATGCCAAAAAGCCGAAAAACGTTGCCAGGCGACCGCGAGGTCACCAAAAATCGCCAGACATTTGGAAATTGCCAATGGGTTTCCCAAATGTCCCCCAAACAACCACGCCCCCCTTCACTCTACTCCCTTTCGCGCTCCCCCCTCAGTATTCACCTCTTTACCCAATCTTTTCGTGTGGTTCTCTTTGCTACCAAATAGTTTCCAAACCAACTGTGTGTGTGTGTGTGTTTGACTCTGTGTGTGTGTGTGTTGATGTGTCATATTAATTAAGCGTTTGATTACCAACACACAACAACTTTGCCACCAAATGTTTGGTTCGATTTATTTGCTGCGTATTTTTGGGGTTTCCAAAAATTTGCTGCTTTTTGGTTTTCGATTTTGAGTTTTGCACTTTTTGGAGTTGCAAGTTCACAGATCAAAAGGCACCATAATGACCCAACGGATTGAACTGGATAATTGCCTGAAATTTTTATCACTGCCACTGCAACTGTGAATAATAAACTCCAACTCACATTGGTAATCCAAAAAGTACTCACACTTTGAATTACTCGAATTAATGACAAAATTCAACGAACATTTAATTAGTTGGCTTTCGACTATTTAATTCGTAAATAAACTCAAAGATAATTTAAAATTATAATGTAAAATTTAAATAATATAAATATATTGAAACTAAATCTTTAGGTACCCGGAATTACATTCTTATCATAAGACTAAAAGACTGAGTTTTTGTCGACTGAAGCACACACAATTGTTGATTTGATATGAAAGTGGAAACAGTCGTGCGTGCCGTCTGTTAAAGACCCTGTACTTATTTAAGTGAGCATTATTATGCAAATAAACAATTTTTGAGCGATTTGTGCTATTGGAGCTGTCGGATGTGGTTAAACTATGCGAATAAGAGTCTAACCAATAAGATTGATAGGATTTAAAATATAAATCAAATACAAAATGTGCTCCAAATTTGTTTTTGTTTTACCTTATTAGATAGAATATGTGTAGACATTTATGACTGGACCAAAATATGTTCAAAATATCGTTGAAATGGTTGGTTTGGTCTGCCTCACGTATAGACGGCGTCTCTAGCTCTTACAGCCTCTGATATGCAGGTGTGCCTACAAACGGACGGATAGAAAAGATTTAACCTTAAAAATATGCCAAATTATTGCTTTCGATAGTATCGCATCGCTTTGCGGTCATCTCTAGCAATGACGATAGCTACAACAACAAGCAGAGCGACAACAACAACGACAACGACAACGACAACGAATGGTAATTAGGCGTGTTTCTCCTGCATCAGAGATTTTGTGGCTCATGGCCATAATCTAAATTGCAAATGGTCTTTAATAGCAGATTGAATGTATTCAGATTGCTCACATATGTGCATATGAGTGTGTATTTGTGTGTGCGTGTGTGTGTGTGTGTGTGTCTCTGTGTCGTTGCCGCTTCATTAGAGGCAAACATATACACCTGCCATTGGCGCAGTTATCAAAATGAAGCATTGACATAAATTAAACGTAAGAACAGTCAACTGATTGACCAACTGACTGACTGACCGATTGACTGACTAACTGACTGACCGACTAAATCACTGGCTAAACAGTGACCGCTAAAAGAGTGCTCATCATCAATTAACATTGACAAATGCATAAATTGTGAGAAACGAGAATAACGAAGGGAAATGTGGAAAATGTGGAAAATGGGAGACTTTTTGGTGAAAGGAAGCGAAGCGACGGGGTATTTGGAGACAGGGGAAGTGGTCGTAGTTCTCACTCGTTAGGCGATTAATTGGCAGCCAGCTGAAAGTCAAACAAAAGCCAAAGAAATACCAATAAAGCCGACGATTAGAGCTGAATGTGAAGCCAAACAGGACGACGATATCCTAACGATGTTAAAAGCTGCATTAAGTATCAATCATACAATGTGGCACTAACTGCCTGTGTGTATCAGTGTATCAGTGTGTGTGTGGCTGTGGGTTTTTGTGTGTGTGTAGCAAAGCGCAAATAAAGCAACGGACAACAAAAAAAAAACTGAAAAAAAAACAAGACCAAAATTGAAGAGGTCCACGGACACGTGTGTCTGTCTGCGTGTGTGTGAGAGAGTGTGAGTGTGTGTGTACTTGTGGGGTGCGTGTTGTGTGATTATCGGTCGCTTGTTACACGTCTAATCTGTTAAATCCTGTTTACCAAGATTACAAATCAATTGTGGCCAGACATAAAAACACATGGGCCACCAAATTGTTACTCCTGCCACAATACGTTGATCCACGACAACACAAGCGACAAAGCGACAGAGGGGAAGTGAACCGAGCATTAATAGCAAACACTAATAGAAACAACAATGCCAGAGCATAAACAACAGTCTTAGCCAAGTTTGTTGCACACACCAATTCGAAAGGTGAATTATAATAAAATGTTTAGTATTAAATTTAAATAAATTTATTTGTTTTTTCGAGTTGAAGTAAACTGAACGCACTTAACTGTAAGCTAAAACTTTGATTTTTAGCTTAGCAATTAAATGGAAAAATCTGTCCGAAATATTTAAGTGAACTTTATTATTTTAGTCTGTTGTACATTTTTTAAAATCTAGAGCGCCTGAGACGAGTATGGATTGGCATTATGGGATAGTAAAATATGCCATAAAATGCACAAAGGCATATTTTTAAAATCAGCATTTGATTAATTATAAATTGAATTATTTAACTTAAAAATGATTATTTAAAGTTGCTAATAAATTCATTTTTCATTTACTTGTTGTGTTGAATGTCATAAAACACGCCACCAAGTTATTTGAATTAATTTATATTTATCTAATTATTGTTTCTTAAAAAAAGTTTATAATGAGTAAGTTAAGTATAACATTTTTATCAAATAGCGCAACATTTTTTCAATTTTCATTTGACGCTTTCTTAACACGCTTCTGATGGAATTTTAGTCCTTAAACATTTAAAGATAATTGCTTAACTTTATAACTTTATCAATTTTGGTATTCTTTTTTGGATTCTGCTTTGAGTTTAGCAATATTAACATTTTTTTTACCTCTTAATACCCCTTTAAAAGTTCACAAATTTTAGCGTTTGCATTTTTTAATGACTTTTTCTTTGATTACCTAAAACTAAAATGAAATAATTATTTTCACCAGTTTAAAAATGGAATCCACACATTAAAATTTGTCCGATTTTTAAATAATTTAAAATATTTTTTGATTTCATATACAAATTTGAATTGAATTTATGTTTTATGCTGCTTAATCGCAGGTCAGTCTAATGCAGTTGAGTGTACACAAACGTGTTTCACTTTAAATATCTGATAACTTCATTAGCATACACGTAACTCTGATCCTATTATTCACTACAACAAAAAAATAGAACATAAAAAAATGTGCATATAACTATTTATTTTTTGTGAAAAAAAAAAAATAATAATATAAAAATATATACACATGCAGCAAAAATTTGTTTGAGCAAATGATATATATATAAATGGGCTGAATGAAAAACCTATAACATTTATTAAGGTATCAGCAGCAGAGTGTGGGATACCATATTATATGGCACTGATTAAAATCATGGAAATTCAGCACATACCATACAAAACTGCACAGTATCAGCTGAAACAATCAGATAAATATTTATGCATTTAAGCTATGGCATGATAAAAATATCACCCCTATTGTTGGTGTATTAACTCAATACAATTTTTATTAACACCCATATAGAAACCGCACTATCTGTATACGATTACACACACACAGACACACACATAGACACACAGTATGCAGCTGTGTGTGCGAATATAATAAGAATAAAACTCTTTTGTAACGGTTAACGAAGCTCAGATGCCCTAACAAAAAGGATAACCAAATAAAACCTGGTGAAATTATTTAAACTAAAATTAATTAATTGAATACGCGATCATAATAACATGACTCCACTTAAAAACATATAATTTATTCTAAAGTAAAATGTTTGTAGGCTTAAAAAATATTTTTTTTTAAATTAAAATACTTTCAGAATTTTGTTTCATTGGTAAGACTAACAATTTTAATAAAAATAAATATTAATATAAAAATAATTAATATAAAAAACATTTATATAAGAACAAATAATATTTTAATATTTATAGGCAATGTACAAAACTATAATAAATAAAAATATAAACTTAAATTAATTATATTAAATGCTTAAACAGTTTAGCCATTTTAACTATTATTTCATTGTATAATAAATATTTATTTAAAATAAAGAATTGGAATATTTTGTTGTACTTTTTGTGCTTATAATTATTTAATGTATATTAAATTTTATAACTAAACAGTAATTTTTTGTATTAAAACCAACTGAGAAAAATTATTTGTAATTTTTGATTTTTTATAACTTAAACATTATAGGCTTGAAATAGTTTAATGCTTGTGAACAAAATTGAAAAGACACATTGTTTTTTCTTAGGACATTTTAGTCTTCCTGTCTCTAGCATACCCAGTGCTACCCTATATATCAGCAAGGTTATACAAATGTATATAAAGAAAAAGCCTTTGAAAGAAATTTCTATGGTTTCGCTTTGGGTTTCAGTTTGAATCAATGACAATATTGTCTAAGGGAGTGTTTTTGCGTGTGTGTTAGGGTATAGGCCCTAGGGGTTTGGGGGCTGGAGTAGGGGCGTTGTGGGGGGAGGAGGAATTGGGATTGGGGTTGTCGTTGGCATTGGCGCTTGCAGCTGCCATTGGAGACTATAATTGATGTTATCAAAATATTGTGTGTGGTATAATTTATCAATAAACACCAATCGAGTGGAAATAATTTGATTATGCTTGATTTGCTTTTGAGCCATATTTGCGGTGTAAACAGTGGAAAGTTGCAACACTCCTTCCACACACAAACACACTCGCACACACTCACACACAAACCAATTGTGTCTGTGTGGCAGTCATTTATGTTGTCGATAAACAGCAAAAGAATCTGATGGGCAAAAAAGAAAGAAAAAAAATTAAGAAGAATTCATTAACTTTGTGGGCATAATTTATGCGTATTTAAAGCCCCTCATTAATTAGCTTTTAATCAACCAAATTGGCTTTAAATTTGTATTATCTATAAAACGAGCCCTAAGCTTATATATTTAATTGTTAATTTGCGCACGCTTCAATGCTTAATTAATGTCACCTTGTCGGAAAGGTGGTTGGATTGCGGTTTATCTGAAGGCTAAAGTCATCAACCGAATCCTTTTATCCAATACCTGATGATTTACATTAAACTAATTGTTACTTTTGTTTGTATTTTTAATTGAAATCAATCAATTTATTAAATAAAAACTTTGTTTTGCTAATTGGATTTTAAAAGTATCACAATAATTGAATGAATTTAATAAATAACTAATTAAAAAGATGAAATTTTTATATAATTTATATAATAATATGTAGAATAATTAGAATTATTTTTAAAGCCTAAATAAATTCGTAATAAACTGTTTTGGTAAATACTTAAATACGACAACAACTTTTGGTCTTTTTCCATTGATTTCCACAGCAATTTTATGTAAAGGCTTGTAAATTAATCACAGATTAAGTTTGTGCCGTTCATTCTGCCACAAGTCGCTTGGAAAATGCTTGTAATTTGCTTAAATAATTTCATAAATTTCATTCTGCTTTCCACGAACAATGGCAGTGACGTCACATATCAACATGCTCTATCGCGCTTGTATAAAGCTGCTAAAATTAGTTAAATATTTGTTTTGTTTTTGGTAAAAATTCACCTAGACATTCACTCTAAGCTTGCCTATTATATTCTCTTTATGCTTTTAAGTTTTTCTTTTATTTTTCTGGTTCTCGTTCTCGTTCTCGATCTCTTTCATTTCGCCATTTCTCTTTATCTGTCTCTTGGTCTTTGTCACTTCTATAACCGGCATAGTTTATTCAGCTATTATTGTTGTTCATTTTGCAGTGAACTGAAGCGGCGGCTAAGAGAGCTAAGAGAGTGGGGAAGAGGCGGGGGTTGGGGAGGTGTTGGGATGGGATGGGATGGGTAGGGAGGAGGGTAGATGTCGGCATGTCGGTGAGACACACGTGACTAACGCTTTATTACCATTTCTCTTCATTAATTTAATTTTTTCGTCTGCAGTAAACTGATTTCGTATGCAATTTTATTGTACTTTTGTACTCGTGCCTGGTGCGCGTTGTTGTGCCGTTATGCTGCGCGGCTTCGTGCTCCATGGCTTCCCGTATTACCCCGTAGTATCTACAACATTCCGGCCTTTATTCTGCCCCGTTACCCGCCAACCTTTATGCTGTTTTTTTTTTTTTTTTTTTTTTGGTGGTGCTTCTCGGTGTCTGTTAATTCAACGCAAGCAAAGCACAATTTTTTTTATTGCCGCGCCAAATTCAAGTTTGCTTGCCTTCACTCGCCAGTTGCCGTTGTAGCTTTTGTTGTTGTTGTTGTTGTTATTGTTCCTCTTATAAGAACATATACCCTAGCTGAGAGCAACACAAAAATAAATACTGAAAAAAAGTGAAAAAAATAAATACTGAAAAAAAAGTGAAAAAAAATAATGAAAGACTCAGTGCCGAAATTGTAGTGCAAATATGTGTATATTTTAATAACGGTTTGGCTTGTGAATTCAGTCAACAGACAGCAACAGTTTTTGCTTTTAAGCTTTTTAAACATTTTGGCTGATATTGGTTTACATTTTGCTTTAATTTGTAGTACTCGAATTTTAAAACTTTAAGTTTCTTAAGCAAATATAAAAAGTATTGCCTACTTTTTGGGGCTGCTGAGCTGGAAAAGCTAAAACAAAATAATTTGATTAATATTTGTTATAATGTGAGTGTCGAAATAGAAATAGAAATTTTAACTTAACTCGTATTTAAATATTAAAATATTTTAAATATATGTGCATTTTTATATAATTTACGTTTTTAAATCGAATTTTAGTCTGAATAACTTTGTATAAAATAGAAATAAATTTGTCGTCAAATGTATTTTATTTTTGTGTTATTTCACTAGAATTAATGTTGTATTCCCTTACCATGATACCATGATCTATGAAGATTTAACAGTCATTGAAGAAGGTGGAATAATCGAATGAATTAAGCTGTGATTTAAGAAAACTCTTTGAAAAATCTTGCGAGTCCTTCAGGGGAAACTGTAATAAAGTTTTGTCTTAGATTTGATCAGTAGACAGTTTATATTTAATTTATTAAATATTGTTGAATTATATAGAAATGACTTTTTAAAACAAAGGTTCGTTTAAGTTTAACGATTACTCGTTTTTAGGTACTTTAGTATATTTTTTTTTTGTTTTTTGATGTATATAAAACAGAAAAGAAATAATTTAAGAATTGTTTAGGAATGCACACATTTTAGAACTAGAATAAGTTCATTCTTCATGAATGAAATTTTGTTGTTGTTGTTGTTGTTACTGCTGCTGGTGCTGATGTCGCGGCCTTTCTTTGTTTCTGTTAGCCAATAGCCCAATTTCTGCGTTTGTTGTTTGCCATTTTCTTGCCTCAGTATGTGTGTGTTTGCGTTATTGCCCCTATGTGTGTGTGTGTGTGTGTGAGTGCTTGCCTTTGTGTCTGCGTGTTTGTTTGTGTGAGTTTTCTTGGACTGCGTTTTGAATGGTTTTTCTGTGCTGGCAAATTGTTTGCATTATTTATGGCATATTTTCGAAGATTTATAATGAAGTCGCAGCTTGGTCTTTGTACCGATTTCTAGAGAGCTAGGTTCATCTGCATTCAACTCGATAATATATTAATGAGCACGCGTGCTCTGCCAATGGTCAAACTGTGCGTATGCGCAACATTTTTCATCTTTTTTTTTATTTTCCTTTTTTACTTTTCGTTTTTGCCAACTTTTCAGCGTCTCCGCAGCTGGTATTTGCATTCGCACCGCTTTTTGATAAAAAGTTTCGTGCATTTTGCAATTTTTTTTTTTTGTAGTTTGTTTTCTCTTTGTGAGTTTCTGTGGGTGAGTGTGTGTTTTTTTTTTGTATTTTGTTGGCCTTTTACATTTTACGAGCAATTAGGTGGAAGATGACGAAAGTACTTGGTAAACATTTTGTGCCCAAAAGCTTGAAAAAAGTCGGCAAATGCAAAAAAGTCAGAAAATGCAAAAAAATTTGCACACTCCCACGTCCATTTCGACGCCCAAGTCCACGCCTACGTCCATGCCTACGCCCACGCCGACGACGACGCCTACAATGACGCCCAAAGTCTCATATGTTTTGCCTTGACGTCCCAGGTCCCGAACACCATCATTAATATTTTAAAATGCTCCAAGTAAGTTACTATGCGAGCCTGAATATGTGTTCCACGTCACTAAAAAGGCATCAAAGTTTTAACCGCACGCCTGCAACTCTACGTATTGCTCTCTACACCGTCCGTTTTCTATCTTCCATTTCCGTGCACCTCCTCTTCCTATACCTTGGCCCCACCTGCGTTGCACCTTAGGCCACCCACTACGTAAAATGCAAAAAGTTAATTAATAAAACATCAAAAAGTTCCACATTTTGTGTTACAACAAACTTTATATAAACTCCATGAATTTTACTCTTTTAGACGCCAACGTCAACTGCACTGCCAACGGTAACGGTAACGGTAACGGTAACGTCAACGTCGACGACGTTAGTGTCTTTGGCTTTGCAACTATTCAAAAAATCTTCGAAAATATTCAATGACAACAACAACAAAAAGTTAAACAACTTTACCTGTTTTTAATTATTCTTACTTGTTTATTATTTATATTAATGTTTATCAGTCTTTTTTTTATATCTATCTGTATGTATGCCTAACCTAAATTTTATTTTATATGCATTCAGTTCCATGGCTATTTATCTATTTACTGACGTTTATTTTTATTTTATTATTAGATTCATTAGACGTTTAAATTTAGTCTTTGTATCATAATTTTATAAATGTGCTTTAAAAAAAAAATATATATTTTTACATTTAAATATTTTGTTTTTATATATCCTTATACATTTATGTGTATATTTTCAAATTATTATTTAAAATTAAATATTAAAAAATATTCAAATTTATTTATTTATTTCTTTTAAGCAAACTAGTCGCGAGTATTTGACTAAATAATTAAGTTATTTTTAAATATATAGTCAAACTTATATAATTATTAATTTTATAATTATATATTTAAATAAAAAAATTTTTTTTTGTAATATTTTTAAACTTTATTTAAGTTACTTTTTTGCTCACATTAAATTTATTTATATATTCTTTATATATTATTCAATGTCCCATTTTTCCACGTGACACGTACTTCTGTGTCACTTTGCATTGCCTGCACCAATAACTTAGAACTCCTGGGCAAACCCTCAGGTTTATTTGTCGCTCAACAAAGCGACGTCGAAACTTTCAGTCAACTGCAAAAGTTTTTGGCCGTTTTGCTTGGCCAACAAACGTCGTGTCGTACTGGGCCATGGCAATACTGATGCTCTGACTCCAATGATGATGCGGTGCTGTGGTGCTGCAGGGTGGGCTTTAATTGAAGCACGGCTGTTCATTTAATTGGTCTGTGATTTGTGGTGTGCAGAGCAAACGTATCAATATCAGGGATATGGTTTGTAGAGTGGGACACAACCAAATAGGAAACTAAGTAAAAATGACTCGAACAGTTAGTGAACTCATTAAAGTGAACTTGTTTTTTTTGTTTTACCTTTTTTTTTTGTTTTTTTTTTTTGCTGTTGGCTGCTGTAGCTCAGTTTGTGTGGTCAGCCTATTTGACTTTGACCTCAGTCAACCACAAAAAGGTATTTGCCAGCTAAAACCTCTGCTGCAATGGAGTTGTGGTTAAGCCGGTCGGTTTATGCCAACTGAACTGAAATTGACAGAGAAACTTGGCCAAGTTATTGCTTCGATTTACATAAAAGATTTGACAATGTTCCCAGCGCAGGTTAGCACAAATTTGGTCTTTAGATATTTTGTACTCCATACAAGTTGAAATAATGAAAAAAGACTGAAGTTGTAGGTACTGCAGTAAATCCAATATAAGAAATCATTGCTCATCCTTATTTTGATTCGAACTAAATTACATAACAGGAAATGAGTTTAAGTGGAAATATATAGCAAAAGTTGCACTATTTAAAAAAAAAAAGAATATTTAAATTGTCTTAAATACGAAACAAACGTTAATTTATTGTATGCAATGAAATTTCAGAATTTATTGACTTAACGCATGAAAATATTGCATACTTTTAGGTGCTCGGTATTTTAATGCCAGTTAAACCGGTTGATCAAAACAAATCAAGTACTATAATGTGTACATGGTGTGGTTTTTATATCATAATCGAAATCAAAATCGTAAAAATTATGACTATAAGTCTTACAGATTTCTTATTTTATATAAATTATATTTTTAAAACTAGACCAAATCCTGGCAGTAATTAAATATCATAGAAAACGCACACGCAGCGCAGCGTTTTAATTTGTCTAACTTTGTAAGCTACAGTAACGCTTCTGGGGGCGACTCATTAACCCAGACACCTCGACAATAAGCTTAGTCTCTTTGATTGAAATGCAATGATTATTTTAATCACTTTTCATGCAAACACATCTATACACTAGGGAATTGGCTTTCCAACAAGCGAGCGATGAAGACTGCGCAGAGGGTGAGTTGGAGAGAGAGAGAGAGAGAGAGAGAGTGAAGGAGAGTGAGAGAGATAAACAAAAAGCTCAACGGGTTAGATATCTTGTTGTAGTATTTGACAAATGTAAATGGGTGCGAATGGGAATTAGAATGGGAACGTTGATGGCAACGCTGTTTGGTTTTGCTAATTTAAAACTAACATCATAAATATTGATGGGGATGGGTATGGAAAATGTGTTAGGGATGTAAAGGAAGCGGGTGTAAAGCGGTCGGGAGGTATGCGCGTATTGCTAACGATGCCAAATCGCTGTTGAGAACTGTGAACTAAGCTGAGAGATGTGAGCTGAGAGTTGAGAGCGTAGAGCGTTGAAAGCAAAAGTATGGTATGCCCCCTGTGGCCTTATGCTGGGTTCACTGACTACTCTTGTTGCCAAATGGATGAGTGGGAGTGTTGGGGGCTTGCTGTTGTTTTAATAAGCATGGTTAAACGTCTTCCTGCTGGCAAACATTTGCCATACGCTTAGTTAACAGCTTGCCACAGGTAACTGACGCGGTTGAGTGCCCAGAACATTCAGTTCCTCCACGCAAACAAAACAGAATGGAACAGAGCAGAGAGTTCAGTATCTGGAGCGATGCTGCGAGTGGGAACAGCTGTGGAGAGTGTACTACACTGGCAGAAATCGGGAGCGTCCAAGCAATTACACCCCTTTACTGTTAGTTACTTTTGGAAAAAAAAATTAAAATGAAATAATAAAAGGGATTTTTTTTTTAGATTTTTAGCTCGCATATTTTAGAAAATATAAGAATATATTAGAAAAATATATGAAAAATTGACTAATTTTTTGAAGATGACCTAAATACTCTTGTGTTATATTTAGATTATATTTGTGTTTTAGATATTTATGATATCAGTGTAGAAAGTCGCAATGAGTCGAGTCGAGTTGAGTTGAGGCCCATCAACAGCACGCGTGCAACATCCCTTGGCAATTGGTCTGAGGTTTCCCATCGTCATTGCTATCATTTTCGAAAACTGTTACGAAGATGAAACGACCAAAAAATCAGTTGAAAACACTAAAGCACTAAACTATGAAGATGAACCGAACCAAACTGAACTGGATGGGATGGGGAGGGGAGGGGCTAGCTGAAGAAGAGAGGGGGTGAAAGGAGTAGTAGCCACGGAACGCAACGCGAAGCAGCGGGGCTCGACACGATGTAGAGCGCAGGAGTTTCTATCTGTCTCATAGCCGCTTCCAGTTCCACTTCCTGTGCGTGTCCTGCTGTTACCGTAACGGTTACCGTTGCCGTAACTGTTACCGTTACACGCCCCAGATGATTGATGCGGCGCCACAGCCGGTGTTACCCCACACGCACACGCCTTCAAGTGCCAATACCCTGTAGTCAAAACGATTTTCAATAGGCGCTGACCCACTTACTCAACTAAACTTAAGTCGGTGTTCGATAGCAAAATATTTAAATAAAATAATTCATTTTATAAACACAATGAGTCTGTGAAAATACACTGATAAGATTTATTTTTATTGGTTTTAAAATGCTTAAAAATAATTATTTGGTAACATAATTTATTTCTTTTATATACAAAAAGTATACATAAATATAGTTAGTTGCTGTTTATTTTTATACCCTTGCAGAGGGTATTATGTCTTTGTCACGATGTTTTAATGCATTGACGGTGGCGTTGCCGGCAATATAAATGATATATATTCTTGATCAACAGACGAGTCGATATAGCCATGTTTGTCTGTCTGTCTGTCCGTCTGTTTCTATGCGAACTAGTCTCTCAGTTTTAAAGCTATCTTCATGAAATTTGGCACAGATCTGTATTCTGACTTCACGCAGTTCATATGTTGAACTCGTACCAGATCGAGAACACTATATCATATAGCTACCATAGGAATAATCGGTTAGTATGAACATTTTCGGTGTCTATTGACCGATTTCAACAAAATTTACGCAGAATGAATTTCTAATCGTGTTCCATCTGTTCACCAAATTGCATCTCAATTTCATTCTTGTTCTAAAAAACCGCAATCGATGAATGTTATTCTTAAAATTTATTAAACAATTTCCAAAGGTATAATCCCAAAATCAACTCATCTTTATACTAAACTCATCTTACAACTAAATAAATAAAAGTAATATACACAAATCGGCATTCAAATCTAATGTAATACACTAAAACTAATTATTTCCTCTTTTCTACAATAAATTATAAAAAATAAAATTTTTGAATTCGCATTTTGAATAAAATTAAAGTTGAATTATTTTCTTTTAACTACAAAATAGTGTTTTGTTGCCTTACAGGGTATTTCGCTGCCGTTCACTGTGAATATTGTAAAACCATGTCCGATAAGCTATAAAATTATTGAGTGGGCTATTACGATAACGTTTCTAATTTATATTTCATTCTTGTAACAGCCATAAGTCTGAATTAAATATGTTGACAAATTAAAAGAAAACTTTAAGAGCTTTTAACTAGATAATTTAAATAAAACAATTATGTATTTTATATGCTAGAGAGAGTTATTTTATTGCAAGCTATCGAGTACTAATGCCACCTCAAATTCACTCATTTTTATGCACTGCTTTACCTCCTTGGGTATGACAAGTAATTCAATGTTCTTTGGCAAAAGTTCAACTTGAACGGCTTTCTGCATCGCTCGTAAGCAGAGTTTAAGAGTTTCATTTAGATCCAAATCATTTTTGTAATTCTCCTCCAAATGCTTTCTGGCAACGTTTTTGTTCAATCCAATTGCTCTGATAAAACAACGCTCATAGTTTCCGGTTGGATCCAAATGCCAAAGCTGAGAATCATCACCTTCAAAGCCACCAATAAGAAATACAATAGGAATGGGTCGACTAAATGATATCAAATCATTTTGCAAATCAGTGATTGGCATTACCAAACCCGATGTGAATTCGATTAGCGATTCAATGGGCATTGCTTCATTATAGTCGAACCAATGTGCCTGGTTCTTCAAACGTGTCTGTTGTATTATTTGATGTCCCTCATCAATGACACCGGACATTAGGCATCCAATATGCAGATCGATTTTCATAATTTTATCAACTTTTTTCTCAATCATTAGTGGGGAAACTATTTGTCTCTGTGTGACCAAAACGATACAGTTCGTTGTGCTCACACCCACCGCTGTGGATCCTTTTTAATCATCTCCAGTGCGTATTCCAAGTAACGAAGTCGTCCGTTTGGCATAAAGCTATCGTGATCAAAATTCATTGTGTTCTCGACGATCAAAATACGTAAGAAAATTTTAGTTAATTTATTATGAAATAATTTTTTTTTGCAAAACTTTACCAAAAATACAAATTGCTTAATATTTTGATGAAAATCTTTGTTTTTACTTATGTATGTTGTGAATGTTAACCAAAAAATATGATGAATAAATGATTTGGCTACTTAATAAAGCTAAAGTATAAAGCTTGACACATCCCTCACAGAGCCTACTTTGTGGCACAAAAAGTGGCATGTAATAAATTGGGGATTATAAAGACTTGTATGCTAAGTTTATTGAAATTATGCTCATAAGTTAGCTTAAAGCCTGCACTTAGTAACGAGCAGAGCGAGCAGAGCCTTGACTTCAAAGGTTCAAGTTCTGTAGGAGAAATAATGCAGTGGTTTTAAATAATTTTAATGATTTTATTAACAGTGGAGTCCATACTTCATTCCCCCTTTCTTTTGAGTATAGAGTCTAGAAATCATAGTGTTCATAGACCTAAATATGTTTATCAGCGTATTTAAAACACCTTCATCGATGTCCTTAAATGGGACTTGATTTCAGCAAATTTGATATGGCACGTCCTAGAAATGAGGCCTACAGACCCTAATACGATTATGGAGAGACAGCGTGGGCTTACTTACGTGCTGGGCTGGCACTTCATTTTTTTTTTTTTGCTTTCTGGTTTTTGAATGGGGTTTGGGAAACTGGAAGTAGGAAATAGGAATGAGACTGGACAAAAACGAGAAATTCATTTTTCATCTTCTGAGGATGTCTGACGGGTCTGTCGAGCTGCCCTTCTGCCGAGCTGCTGCTGGTCGGTCGCACGTTGAGACTTTTACTTGTTAACGGGGTCATAAATCATGCGTAAATTTATCGAACGGAAAAGAAAACAGAAAACAGAAAACAGATTTCCCAACCAAGCTGGCCCAAGTTGGCAGCAACAACAATGACAACAAAACGAAACCAGATGCAGCGACAATATTTTTATTTTTTATATTTATAAATATTTTTTTGTGATTTTTATGTTTTTTTTTTTTTTTTTGTGTGTCTCAGGAGTGAACCCTTTCAGTTCTACAAGTATTGTGCTAATAATCGATTTGTTTGCTTATTTTTAATTTCCTTGGGCTGCTGAGCTTTCGAGTCCTTTAGCCAGATCACGTCTGTTTGGAACTTTAGCCTAATATGACAGACGTACGTATGCATTTCACTGGCCAATGAATGGCTTTTCTGCTATTTGTCTCCTGTTTGCTTTTTCTTTTTCATTTTTTTTTTAGTAGTGGGTAAGCTGATTTTATAGCGATTTCCCGGCAATCCCTTTGTACCTCAGCGGTTCCAAACAAAACCGAAGCAAAACCAAAACCAAACCACTCTCATGGTTTGTATACTGCGCGGCTTTTAGCTTTATTCGTTTTGTTGTTTTGTTTTTTTTTTCTCTCTATTTCCTTTTTTTTCTTGTTCTTGATGGTTTTTTGTAGCAACCTGTGCTGAGTTTTTAATGAAAATCACATCAAATCGATATGCAGCAAGCTGCCTCTTCGAGTTCCACGTCAGCGTGCAACTTCAAACGGTGCAGCTACACTGAACAAATTATCCAGAAATTTAAATAACACCTTTAATAATTTAAAATTAAGTCGGATTTTATTTTTAAGTTGAAGAATTTTCATTCCTGTTTATAATACATTTTTGCAATAAGTTATTAAAAGTAGCCACAAATTCTTACTTTAAGAAATGTATTTAAACATAATTTTGAACAGTGTATGGACCGCATGAAAGCAACAGTGGCACTCCAGATAGAGGGTAGCCTATCAATTGGCATCATTTCAAACTATATCTTTGTTCCTTGCATATCAAGGTCAGGCTAGAACCCCCTTTGGCGACTACGCACCTGGACAAAAGAGAGAGAGAGAGAGAGAGAGAGCTCACGACTGCTCGATATTTTCTGGTTTATTTTCAACAAAGGGGATTAGAAAGGTCCTTATGACCCATGCGGACAAATGGAAAGCTGAACAGCTGGACAAATGGACCAACTAAGAGTTCCACCCTCTGCTATTGCACTGAGTTAGATGAATGACCATAGCGATGAGCTTAATGGAAAGTAGCCACAGTGAACTGCGGCTAAGGTGTGTTTCAGATAAACAAAACGAAAGCATTCATTTACCATTCATTTAAGTGTAAATAAATGAAATATTTCAATTTTCCATTACGATTATTTCTTTTGCCGTCTTTAATGCAAATTTTAAATAAACGTAGTGGGAATTTAAGTTAAATGAGGAGTAAAATGGGGAAAGCTGTGAGCAAATTATTATTTGTACACTTAGTAATCGAGGGTCCAAAAAGGAATAAAACTAAAACCAATATTAGAGTTTTGATAACTTTAAATGATCTACACACATATGAGTTCCTTAACCAATTGAGCTCAGCACAACTACAGCTGTTGACTGAATTTAAAATTTAATTTAGTTTTGAACAATAATTTAAAAAACGACGTAGTTTTGCCTAAAGTCTTCTTAAACATCGTAGCTGAAGAGCTGTTTTAGAATGTAAATAAAAAGTCTCTTGTTAGCACTAAAAATAAGGCACTCAAGGGAAATTCTATGCAAACTGTTAAATATACCTTTAATAACCAATAGTTACTATAGTAACTAATACGGCTTTAAGCAGCCTGCGATGTGCTGTGACCAGAATGCAATTTAAGTTTTCAATTCAATTTGGCTTTCGAGCAGATCTGGCACTGAGCAGCAGGGAGGCATTGGAGCTGGGGGAGTGTCAGTGTAGTGTAAATATGTACGCGATGGTGTAACTACAATGCAATGTTAGGAGAACACAAAAATACAAAATGCAATAAAAAGTATAACACAAATATTTACTTCAATACACTAAACAAAATTGTGGCCACTAACCGAAATTGCATTGCGTGGAGGTGGAGGTGGAACTAAGAGGGGGTGGAGGGGGGAGTGGCAGGAGGTCTGCAGTAGCATGTGCAGCTTTGTCCCAGTTGCAATCGCAGTAGGGACTCCAATGTGAGCAGCAGTACGACGTGGCCAGACTTGTGCTCATTGTTGCTTTTATTGTTGCATGTCATAAATGATGATGCTAAAAGACTCGGGCATAATCCGCTTTAGTGCGCATATCACAATCAAATGTAGCTGCTGTTCCCGTTGCCACTGCCGCTGCCGCTGCCACGCCCACTACACCAAAAAACATTCCACAACAAGCGGGGCGGGCATTAAAACTGTGGCACCAAAACTCTGGTATGATGATCGACAGCCAGATACTTTTTATGCAGGAATTTTATATTTTTATCAACTAAATATTTAATAAAAATAAATCTACTTATAATATAAAATTAAGACCTTTCTACGCTAAACAAAGTCTGGATTACAGGGTATATAAAAAAGCGGCTGTCATATTTGTGCTTCAATAAAATGCCAAATGATGCGCAAATTAAACTCAAGCTTAATATGGCGAATAAATTCTATTATCGTGCTATCTACGATGTTTTTTGCCTGGTACTCTTAGGACACACAGAGCTTATAGGTTTGTGTAAGTGTGTGGGAGCATCTTCAGTAAAAGGAAATAGAATAGGCTGTTGGCCAATGTAAACCAATTTTAATTTGATATAGTTTGCATTCAATGAATGAAAATCGATAATTATACGAACGAATTCCCTTGAAAGTTGTCTTCTTCAAACCTTTCTACCATAATTTATCAATTAGATAGTCAAAACTGTTAGATAGTAGAATTCTTTAATGTAAATTTTATTAGATACATAACATATGTATGCATAAGCGTGATCACTTGTGCTTTTCCTTACAAACTTGATACTAATGATTCAAACAAGACTTTCATAATAAAATATACAAATTTAAAATAATAATTAAAAGCAGAGGAATTTTTGTTTAACAACATCACGGGGTGCTTAACAGTCGACTATGCCACTAGTTTGCTGTCCACATGTTTTGCGTATGCGCAAGTGACTAAACTTGAATGCTTTAATGGTTGCCAGCGGCTTACAGGGAGTGCGGTAGCTCACCTTAGTGGGTTTGAGTCCTTTGAAGGATGCACCAGATTAGACACATGCCAACAAAATGGGCTGAGGGCCACAGCTGAGGTCTCACTGTAGTCTATGCTGTTGGTATTGCATGTGTTGCTTGTGACAGGTTGAAACAAAAACATCAAACGATATAGAGAATTGGAACGCAGCGGCAAATGCGACAAAAGACTGACGAGTTTTGCAGGACAGTGCCCGTTAGAAGTATACTTCCTGTCTCCGTGAAAAATTTTAAAAATTTTACAAGGCAAAAAAAAAGAAAAAAAAAAGAATTACAGCGGCTTAGGACAAGCTCTAATTTAAGCTGAAGAAGAGCAACTAAACACACACATGCAGGCAAATAAAAATTAAAAATGCAGATTTCTATTGCAACAGTCGGAAGTGCTTGGAAAGTTATTACTGTTGTTGCTGTTGCTGTTATTGTTGGAACTGCTGTCGTCATCATGCTTGTCATCGTCATCGTTATGCCTACGTCGTATGTGCGTCTCCAACTGTTCCTGATCTGCTTTTTCAGAAATAGCATCAAAATTGTAGAGAAAAAGCAGCAGCAAACAGTCTGTAAAATATTGTATATGGCAGCTGCGCAATGGGTAGGAAAAACCCCCTTCCCCCATCCCCCATCCCCCATCCCTCTTACCCTTTCCCATTCCCTCCAGGAATGCAGCATAGGGAGACGATGCGTAACATGATATTGGGGCATGTAAGACTAGAGATGTGCGCGGGGAAAAGGCGTTGGGTGGCTGGTTAAAAGCGAGCCTCATAGAACAATGAAAACATCGTCGTCACAATCATCGCCATGCGGTGTTTCCTTGCCATTTGTTTCCCGAAAACTCCCCGGCAAGCATAAAGCAAAGGACCCAACAACGACACTAAAACGTGGCCAGCAAAACAAAAGAAAACTACAAAAAAAAAAAAAAAATAAAAAAAAATAACAAAACTAAAAAAAAAGAAATAAACAAAAACAAATATACAAACAACACACATAGGGCAAATACTAAAGACCATTACATGCCCTCCTGACGACTTTTTGGGTACATTTTCCTTTTTTTTTTTTTTCGGGTGGATTTTGTTCCTCTTTGCATTGCTTTTTTCTTTGCAATCACGACACATGGCAACGAAGTGAAGCATGCAGCATATAAAAGTGCAAAAACAACAAATTGTTTGATTTTTAAATACTCTTAGTTTCCACATTCCAAAAGGGTTTACAAGTGCAATAGTAGCATGAAATGACCAACTCTTATTTTATACTGCGCTTAAAAGTATGCTACACAAATTGATTTTGGAAACTTCTTTACTTAATTTTACTGCTGTTTCTTAACTACTTAAATTATGCTATTTATAAGTGTTAGGGTACGTTATTAATTAATTTATTCTTCTAATACTTAGATCAGCTGGGTGATGTCTTTTTCGGCGCCTCGGCCTCCTTCCTGATATGTACGCAGCAGCCTGTTGGTTTAGAACGTCTCCCACTTTTGTTACTTTGATTTGCGCCACAAGATCAGCAGTGCGCATGTGCCAAGGCGCTCCAGAGATCATACTTACAAACTAAAAATATTTTCTTGTAACAAATTAATTTCATCGGGATGTGATTAAAGTTTTTTTTTCTGCTCTGTGTTAGTAAGATAAACATTTTACAAATGTTAAATTCCTTCCTTTTCATATAACACCAAATTAGCTTCACTAATCGAATTATTAAATTAAATTAAATAAATATTATATTTCTGACAACTTAGATTTTCGTATTAGTCCCATCGTGATGCTGTTTTAGTCTTAGTTACATATACTGATGACACATTGATTTTACTAACTTAAATGCAGCCGTCAGGAATTTAATTAAGTTCAAAAAAAAAATTGATTAAGCTTAACGACAGTTAATTTATTGTCTTATAAAATATGTGATGTATTTTTTTTAAAGATTGTTTAAAATACTCTAGTACTTTCAGTAGATTTAATAACTGTACAAGTTGATTTATAAAAACAAGCGTAGAGTTTGTAATAGCAGTTGAAGTAGAACAGATTCGAGTTTAGCTGCATTTGCCAGGCTGCTGACATGATTCCCACGAACTCCTGCCATGCCAACTGCATTGTTTTTGCCATTGATGTTGTTGTTGTTGCTGTAGTTACTGCTGTGTCTGCATATCTTGGCCATGTCGTAAGTGAAATGTTTCAGGCGTCAGCGGCAGCCGCTACATCCTCCAACTCCAACTCGTTCCCGTTTCATGGACGGATCCTACACACTCGTTTACACAAAAAAAAAAAAAAAAAAATCAGGAAAAAAAAAACAAAACTTTGGCCAGACAATTAACCAACCATCAGTCATTTGGTTGCCTGGCACGCACCAGGCGGCCAACATGCCCTCGTTATACCCTGTAATCCTACCCCCTCCATAAGTCTTCTCCCACACAGTTGTATTACCAGTTGCAGTCATTGTTTCTCCTCTCTTTTTTTTTTTTTTTTTTTTTTTGGGTCACAAATAATTGTTAGACCTCCTGCCAGGCGAGTCTGGGGACATTTGCTTTATTTGTATACCCTAGAAAAGGGTAGCTGAAGTATGTGATAGGCAGAAGGAGGCATTGCAGACTCTTAATAAAAGTTTGGAATCATATAATCGGAAGTATAGCAGATCTACACTAAGAAAAATTATGAGCAAGCGTTCAAAGCGTTCAAATACTTTAAGTTAGAGTTTCTATTGAAAATGTTTGCTTTTAGATCAAAATCTGTCAGCTCAAAAATATTTAAAATTTATTAAATATTTCCACAGTCTGTTTGTTGTTGCTTAGTTGGTAATTGTGTAATTATTTATTTAAGCAGACTTAAAGACTTTCTCTCACTTTGTAGCTTTTGCACTTTTTCCCTTAATCATGTTTTAGAAGCAACTTTTAGCTGCCATAACTGCACTACTTGCAGCCAATCTAATCTTTCTCTTGCCTCTTGTCAACACATTTGAAATGCAGTTAATTCCAATTAATTACATTGATTAGCCCATTATATCATCAGGCATATTGATTGGGTGCGAAGCTAAGTTGCCAAAGGCGTTTGCTTATCTTCACTTAGGCACTCAAAGTGTATATGTGTGTGTGAATGTTAATGATTTAATTTTAAGTTTTCTGTAAAATTCTTAGTCGTCACTGAGTTCACTCCGAATATTCAATAAAACTGAGTTTGAATAAAAACTGTTGCATACCTTTAGGCGCGTGCCTAAAAACTTCAAGTTTCTCTAACAATTGCCACATAGCTCAGAAATACAGCATTTCAGCTTTCAAGAAACTGTACAGATGTTTTTGTGAACTTAAATGAAATATTTCGTTTTCGTTTTAAAAACATAGCCATATCCGGTTTGTCTTATTGCTACTTTTTCTTGAGTACAATTTGATCAGATGTGCAGGGAATTTATAAAAAACCTTTTAACCCGAGCAGGCAGTCCTTTAGGAAAAGTTTTGCATTTCGTTTTGAAACATTTTTCTCTACTGTTGTGACTTCTTGGCCGTATGTGAGTGTGTGTGTGTGTGTGTTTGTGTATGCGTACTTATGCGTGTTTATGGCTATAAATTTTTGGCCAACTTTTGAGGCAAGCTGCAACGTCATCCTCATGGTCGTCGTCGTCGTCATCTGTGTCAGCAGCATCGTTAAGGCGTATCCATCATATAATCTATCAAGCAGGCAGCGCCTCTAGAATAATTCATTTATATTAATAGTACGCAAGAGTGCAGAGAAAGAGAGACAGAGACAGAGAGAGAGAGAGAGAGAGTGGCATGGAGATCTACTTCTATTTCTATTTGTATTGCCAAGTATCTCTCCACTGTCTGACTGTTTGTATCTTGAATCTTGTATCTTGTATCTGTATTTCAATCTATATCTTTATGCTGTATCGTGTTTCTGTTCACAGTTGCAGTTCTCGATGTCAACGGGCGACAGCTTAAAGTTTGAATTGCTGCACAGTCATCACAAGAGTGGGACAACATGAGCTGGGGCAGGGAAAGGGGTGGGACAGGGGCAGTGGCAGAACTCGTAGCATCGGAAGAAATGGCAGCAAGTGGAGCGCACCTTTGGCTTCTGCAGCTGCTTTCATGTGTTCATGGCGCAAATAATCGCCGTCATCAACAACACAGACACAGGACATGGGGACAGAGAGGACAGCGAGGACACAGGACACAGGACACACACACACACACACACAGACACTCAGCCTGGATGATGAGTCGACGCTGACGCCATTAGCACTGAGTTTTGCAGCATCCGCGACAAACTTTAAATTGTTGTGTCATTACAATTCGAGTTGAAGCTCTTTCTATCTCCCTCCTTCTTTCACTCTCTCTCTTTTCCTTCTCTCTCTTTCACTCTTTGTCTCTGTCTCGTTGTGCTCCTTGGGGTCCTGCCGTAGCCAAAGAAAAGGCCACATGTGCACATTTCCAGTCCAAGCCCAACTCTGCTTCTCTATCTCCAACTGTTTCTCTTTTTCTGTCTTCCCTATCTCTGTCTCCATTCCCCGGCAGTTCTGCGACTGCCCTCCTTTCTCAGAGGCTGCATCTTGTCCTCGTTACTGCCATGATTGATGTTGACTTCAAAGTAATGGCGTCCAAGCCAGTCATTTTTGCTCCTTTGCCAGCTTCAGCTTCAGGTAAGCAAGCACACTAAATTCATGTAGCAGAGTGTTAAATAAAAATAAAAACAAAATAAAATAAAATAATACATAGCTAAAGATATAGAGTGCAAGCATTGTGTGATGTGTGCAGTCAAAAGTGTCATCTGAAACACCTACTTAAAACTATTTAAGCCAGTCATGAATCAAAATTATCCCTCTTTATTGCAGGGGAATATTTTGTCTTGAATGCAGCGACACCGCTTGATGTTGTTGTTTTTGCAACTCAAGCAAAAAAAGAAAACTTATTTGGAGTTGCCTTTAGAAGAATTACAACTTTAAGCATGCAAATTTCACGTGTATGTTAAATAAAAAATTTAATTACTTAAAGTGGTGGAAAAATTATTACATTATTTTATGATTTTTGTAGAACAACATATAATTAAAATAATTAATTAATTTTGAATTAATTTTAATTTCAGTTTTAAAAATAACTTTGAATACAGTTTGTAAAGATTTTTTTAAATAATTATTGTTTAAATAAGTATATGACTTTTCGCTTTATGGCTTTGAAAAGAGCACAAGTTGAAGATTATTTAACAATTATAATTTTTTTTCTTCATTTCTTTTATATTAGTCAATTTTATTAAAGTTGTTTATTTGAATTCAAAGACATTAACTAAACCAAATCAAAATATTTTTTATAAATATTTTTTTTAAAATGTTTTTAGAATTTTTAGAAATTTGAAGAGTTTTAAAAAGCTTATGTCAAAAATACCCAAATTTTATAAACGTTCTGTTTCA
This sequence comes from Drosophila nigrodunni, assembly GCA_020829145.1. Lineage (NCBI taxonomy): Eukaryota > Metazoa > Arthropoda > Insecta > Diptera > Drosophilidae > Drosophila > Drosophila nigrodunni. Next base: position 15,075,035 of record JACVCZ010000002.1, read on the forward strand.
CAAGACAAAACAGCAATCAACAAATATTATTTTTATATTAAAATTTCCTCATTTTTCGCTTGTTATTTTTGAATTAAACTTAGTTTAAAATCGACTGTAATTCTTTTTAGAAAAATAAATTTGTTTTAAGCAAGTTGGAAAATGTTTCCTTCATTTATGCTGAGCTTAAAATAATTATCTTTTTAGTGATTCGTCTAAGCGCGTCCTTCATTAAGAAGCGATTTTCATATGTATTAAGCTTGCGATTGATTCAACTGCTTAGCTCACATTCGTTTTATGTTCGCTTTTTTGCAATTAGGCGAAAAATTCAAATCAATATGTCGAGGAAAACTTTTACTGCAGCACGTTGCGATGTTTTAGAAGGGATGGTTAGCGGGTAGAGGGTAGAGGGAGTTGGCCAAATTGGCCAATGCCAGGGGCTGTGTACGTGTTCGGCCAAATAAGCCAGCTGCCGGGGTCTTTTGCTCCGTGTCGCAATCGAGGCCAGTCGGGGCACTGCAACAAGCAGCGAAGATGTTGCACAATGAGAAGCGGCCCAGCATCAGCAAGCAGGAGCAAGGTCTAAAGACCAAAGCAGAGAACCAGGACGAACTCGAGTGCGAAAACAGGACTCAGACATTGGTATCGCTGAGCTAGCTTCAGTTGAAGCTTCAGCTGAAGCTAATGTGATTTCGTACGTTCAATTTGTGAATTGCTCTGCACCAATACATGCAAGCAGATACACACGCGTACACGTTCACGTACACATCGCACTGGAGGTCGCTTCATGCAGCAGCAATTATACACTGAAAGAAAATCAAGTAGGAAAGGAAACAGTGTAGTCAGTCGACTAGCGAACTTCTTCGATTCGAAGTAAATTTAGATAGGAAGGAAATTGTTTGAAATAACTGAAACATTTCTCTAACACAGAATACAGTTCCAAACATGGTAACTGCAGTTCTTATAGTTTCTGAGATATTACAGCTCATACGGAAAGTCCGAAAGCAGCAGCTTTTTTGCTCAGTGTAGGAGAAAGCAAAGAAGCAGGACAAAGTCCAACGACATATGCATAACTACGTGGCAGCTGAATTTTGTCGGATTTTCCCATCATCATCTTTAGACAGACAGACAGAAGAGAGAGAGCGAGAGAGAGAGAGACTGAGAGACAGACTGACTGCCTTTTTTGGCAGCCACTCATTGTCGTGCAACAATTTAGCATACAACGCGACTCTTGGTGAGGCAACAATGCTGTCAGCAACATGATTACTTATACAAAATGCCAAAGAGTGGGAAAGAGCATTATATATATAAAGAGAAATAATGCCAATGAAGGAAAAGAGGGAGAGGGGTAGAGGAGGAGAAAGAGAGTAAAAGATGGAGAGACAGAAAGAAGATTGCAAACGCGACTTGCACTTGTTCCATCTCCAGAAGTTTCAGCTGCTGCAATTGCCAGTTGCATGTGCAAGCAAACGGTACAGGGGGCGGTAAGGGAGGCGTGCCAGGGTGGATAATATGTGCATTATATGTAAGGCACTGTGCCAGGCACAGACACACAGACCACACACAGCACACACACACACAGACACCGGCACACACTCAGGACATTTTGAATTAATATTAAGGAAATTTATAATGAACCAAAATTGTCGCTCGTTGTAAACTTCACTTACATATGAAGGTGTATATATGTATGCACACACAGCATACAACTATATATATATAAAAAATATGTGTATCTGGCTATATTATGTCTATATGTCTCTACCGTGCCAGACTATGGCCACAGAGTTTCTCAGCTGCCTGTGTCCAGTCTGCCACGAAGCGCCATTATGGATAATTTATAATTTGTACATTTCAATGATTACAACACAAGCCATTCAATGGCCGACTGTCGACAACATGCTCTTAAGAGCCACCTCTTCCTGCCTGCCTGCCAAACCAACTCCTCCTCTTGCCATACACAAAAAATAAAACTTACATATTTTCGAACACAATTGCCAATGGGCAGAAAATAATGCGATCAACATTTCTTTAAAATGATTTTTAAATTATCTCTATTATTAAGAGTAAAAAGGCTATTAAAATCATTGAGTGCATTCAGTTCTTTTTGCATTTCTATGGAACTTACGGCATCGCTTTGTTAAATGAAGCTACTTTACAGAAATAATTGGAGGTGAACTGAAACAGTGGTCTATTAGGATTGTCCGGACTCCGGAGTGAAAAGTGCGTAACAAAAACCACTTACAAAACACAATAACTGGAAAAAGTAGTGTTATAGAGACCATGATAACTATCCCCATCTGATTCCGAATAGAACAACTATATTCTATAGCTGCTATACCAAAAAAAGAAGGAGCTCTCTTAACTTTAGGCTTTCTTACTTGTGCTTCAATTTTCATATAAAAAAACATTAACATAACTTTTTATTTAGCGTGAACTTTAAGCATGTCAAAAATTGATTGCTATACAAGTTTTTAGTTTAGTTTTCGCATACACAATCATAATTAAATAAATAAAATACATTTGATAGCTTTGCATCAAAGGCATAGAAATGCATTCTAGTATTTAATATGCTTAGAAATATGACAGAATAATTTGTGTTTGTATTTGTAGGTTTCATTTTTTGTATGTTGTTCTTTTGATAGCTATTGAAATTGTGTTTCAAATAAATGTAGATTTTAAAATAGGAGTTAAATTCAAAAAGAATTGCCTTTGTGCACACTATACTCGTATAATATTCACAAATATTCACACTCAAAAATACTTTTGCAATGATTTGGACAGTTCTATTCGAGTTTTAATTATATTGAAATACCCTATATAAAGTAATTACCTAAATTTGCAGGTATAAGTGACTGAAAAGTTGATTTAGTGAAACTATAAAAGTTGTAATTTTTATAAATATTATTAATATTGGAGTTTGGGTTAATGGTTTGATGCTAAAGGAAAGGAACAGGGTAATCCATTATTTTTATACTTTTATTATGTATAGGACATGATTTATAGGTACTGGGTATCTCGTAGTGCTTCAGTCTTGACCAACTATTTTTTTTTTAGTTGCATTTATTTATTTAGGACAACATTTTTGTATTGTATTAAATGTTTTGTCTTCATTTTGTGTTCTGGATTGCCATAGAAAATATTTGCAGTTTCTGTTATTTCGGTTACGGAAGCGATACAAATAAAACTCAATGTTGTTGTTGTTGTTGTATTCATATCTGTGCTAAAATAAATTGTTTACATACATATTGTTTATTTTGTAGTTTTTGTACATTAGTTTAGCACACATTTAATGTGTGAGAGCGAGAGAAAGAGAGAGAGAAAGAGAGAGAGAGCGCGTTGGAGGATGGGAGTAAGCAACAAGAAAAAAAAATAATGAAATGCCAATGGAGGTATTCCCCCTCGGCTCAAATAGTTTTCAAATTGATTTTACAAGTGGTAACCAAACGAGTTGCAGCTGCTGAGTTGGGCGTAGTGGGCGTGTCTGGGCTGTAACTTTATTGAAATGCTGACGAAAGTGCCCACTGTTGTTGCTCCAGTTGTTGTTGGAGTTGCTGCTTGAGTTGCGGCAGCGCGCAGACTGCGAGACAGACAATGGTCCGTGCAATATAAGCAGCAACAAGCGCCGCGGTCGCTGTCGCTGTTGCTGCTCCTGTTGACGTCGCTGCCAGCACACGCAACAAGGTAATCAAATGCAATTGAAAAAGCAGCGCTAAAAAGTTTATCCTTCCATTGCCTTGAAGTCGACAGCGACGTTAGCGTCGACAGCGATGCCAGCGGCAACAACGTGGCGCACGTCATGCTGCCCGTTGCCCGTTGCACGTTACACGTCGCCCGTGCTACGAGTTCCTGTTGCCATTGCAACGAATTTAATCAAAAGTTACAATTCCAATTGTCCGCAAGCGGGTCACTCGTGTTGCGTATTAAAAAAGTTCCACGGCAACTGTGGGAACAGGGGTCGGAGACGATGCTATAGTCAAACCCATGCCCATGCCCATACCCATACCCATACTCACACCCCTTTCCATAACACTACCCGGATGCGTTTTGGTTCGCTTCGATTTGGATCGGTTCAATGCGAATCAGAGTGCTCCAATTTTGTATCCGCATTCTATGTAGGTCATAAACTTTCCCCATTTAAATGCACGTATTTGAAACGTATTTTAACCAAGATAACCGTTTATACACAAATATTTATATAAATATTTATTCAAATGTGATGCGATAATATTACAATAAATTTAACTTTACATCTGTGCATTACTTTTTTATTGCACGCACACATAAAAAATGAAAAAAAAAAACAAAAATTCATTTTGCATTTATGCAATTATAAATGCTAAAAGCGCTTTTAATTTAATCCTCAACTGAAAGAGTTGAAAAATAATCACCCTATTTCAGGGCACTGTCAATTTTATCACATGCCATAAGCCATCGCCCTTAAACATTGAAGTCCTTGGTGCAAAAAAACTTGTTTAAAGCATTCCAGAGCTTTCAAGAGCTTTCAGCTATGTATTCTGTATTCTGTACTAATTAAAGTTTCAATTAAAAATTAGAGTTCAAGTAAATTCAGTTCTATCTAAATTTAGTTTAAGCACTTGAGCAGCTGAGTTAGCCACAGCCGAGCACCTCAGTTCCAGACTTCCTAGTTGTCTATAAATGAATATATTTTATTTATTGTATTTATGTTTTTGTTTTAGAAGTTTTAGTGCAATTATTTTTCCAACTCCTTAACCAAAAATATACTAAATTTGGACCTTAAATTTAACTATTAACACACTTTTCGCCATCTTTACTGAACACTCGTCGCGGAACGGTTAATAAACACTGAAATTATTAAAGCTACAATTAATCATTATGCAAAACAGGGCAAGCACTGGCGCCATCTAGCGTGCGTTTATTAACAAGATTAATGAAAATCTTAGGTGTGAGAGTGCAAATTCGTGTTAGCGTATCTCCAAGTTGACCAAAAGCTGTATCGCAGTCGAGCTCACTGGATGCTCGACCTGTGTTGTATTTAAGGTATCAATCGAGTCTTAAAATAAACTATTATATAATTAAATTAATTTATTTAATTACATACTAAATGTAAGTTCGTCCATGAAGAACTAACGTTGCGTATACGTAATGTGCGCAAAGTGAAGAAGCATTTTTCGATTCTAGAATTTGGTGAGTATCATATAAGGCCTTACTAGAGAGATTATTGGCTTTATAAGCCTGGAATTGTGCTTGATAAATGCTTCACTTCAGTTCTAGTTTGTGGCTCTGACGACGCGTCGTCGTCATCATCTTCAGGATGCCACTCTGTTCGTCAATGTGATGGGGCAGTCAGACAATCAGTTTCGAGCCATCAACACGCACTAATGTCCAGGCTAGAAGGCCTGATCAGGAGCAGTCACAAATGTTGGTCCCCGCAGGACATGTTTGATGATGGGTGCGCGTTGTTGCTGGTTATTGGGCTGCTTGCACTTCTCAAATTTTGTGCACTCTTCTCACTTCTCTCTTGACTCTTTAGTCAAGAGATATGTGTGTGTGTGTGTTGTTGCTGCTGCTGCTGTTGACAGAGTTTTGGTTTTTGGTTTACCACTTGATTGCGCGACCACACGCAAAACCGATTTGCCGTGTAGCCGCCTGTGGCCTGCGTTTCTCGTACCAAACTTCCTGCCCCTGCCCCTGCCCCTGCCACCGCTCCCAACACTTTTCCCTCAGCCAAAACTCTGCAAAACTCTCTAGCTGAAAAGCGGGTGCGTGTTTTCCTGGCTGCTCACTGGGTGCTGGTAAAGTTTTTGCCGGTTAGACAAACATTCAGGCTGAAACATTTTCCAGCTCTTTGCTGCCGTTATTCGCTGCACTCAGCTTTTCCAAATTTCTGACTTTTTATTAGCACAGAGTGTAGATTTTTTACCCCCACTATTGTTCAGTTATCATTGCTGCACTTAGCTGGACAGTTCCTAGACAGTTTTTCTCCTAGAAATTATTCAAAACTATATTAAACTATGTAAAAATTGAATATAAAACTAAAGCTACAATGCATCTTAAATTTCACTTAATTTCCAAGCTCCTTTAAATTTAAGATCTTTCGCTTAACTCACATCGAATCATGTTACCACATAAATTTACACAAACTGCGTGACTAACTACCGTTTCATGATTTCATGTTTAACACTAAATTCCTGCAGATTAAATTACCTGCAAATATTACGTGTTAGCAGAACGTTTGGGCGACAACTTGGCAATTATAAATATTAAGTTTTTTTTCCGGATTCCAAGTTTACCTTTGATTTGCATTAACAAAATACATGACGCTACTTTTAGTAAAGTGTTTTGCTCTTGGGAAAATCGTGGAGATTGAAGAGCTTCGTAATTGAAATATTTAAAGGTTAGAACAAAGAGTTATTGGTGTGAGAGTTGACATTCATAGCTCAGTTAAAAAACTTAGCCATTAATTAATTTACTTAATTAAATATATGAACAAATGAAAGAAAAGTTTTAGCAACTAATTATTACTATGATATAAAATTGTAAATATAAATTTTGGTCATTAAAATTATATTAAATTCACATTTATTTTTAGGGCCTTTGGATTAAGTCAAGATAACATAACATTCAAAAAGAATGCAAATAAAATGATTTGAAATAATTAATTAAATAGTTTAGAAAAAAATAAAATTAACAAACTACATTTAATTAATTAGATCACATCTTTAATTTTAACACAGCTACACATCTAAGAAAATGAAGCTGTATATTTTCATTTTATAAACTGGAATTATTTTATACATGTATTATAATTTCTAATTTATTTTCTTTATGAAAACCTTTATGCCTTGTAATTTTAATCTGCATATTGTTAACCCTTATCTCAACTAAAGTATTTTTTAAATTTCTACTAAATATTTGAACTAAGAACGTTATCAGACTTATACTTTTAATTTTGTAAGCCGCTTTATTTAAATACTTTCTCAAAAATACTCTACAACAAAGTTATTAAATTGTGCAGTCTAATCACTTAGCTAATTGGAAAATCGACTCCATTGTTTTAAGACCGTCAAGAGTTAAATAATTCTTAAGTAATGGAAAAAGTTACATCATTTGCTTAAAACTTTTCCACTTTAATCAAAACCTGTTAAAGCCAATAAATACACCGACTTACTGACTTACCTTGTTATGCTACCTGGGCAAGCTTAACTGTAATTGCAAGTTACTCCTAATTGCAACTAAATGGGAACAAAAGGTGTTGCGTTTCTTGCAGTGGTAACCCGTTTCTTCAATTGTATGGTTAATTAAGTTTTTTGCAAGTATTTGACGAGCCATTTGGCCACGCCCATTTCTGCTCGTTCATTGCTAAAATTGCCATTTAGAAACAATTTTGCATAAATTTTTAAGCGGCAACTGTTGACACACCGCTATAAATTTTGCTTCTCACGCAGCGTTGAACCTGCACTTTCCCCTTAACCCCTTTGCGAGTGTTGCTTTCTCCACTTCTTGCCCACTTCAGTCTTCATTTCCACACTGAGAAATAGTTCTGAGCCCTCAAAGTCAAACCAAACGAAAAAATTAATGAAATAAAAGAAATTAAATAAATAGTTTAAGTTAACGAAATAAAATTAAATAACTAAATTAAATAAATAAGCGATTGGCAATTTTATTGTTATATTTTTTACGACTTTTTTTCTCTGTGCACACATTGCAATGGCAAACACGAGTTTGCCTCAGCCTCAGTATGCTGTTTGGGTCCAGGGAAAAACTGACTGACTGATGACTGACTACTAGATGGATGGCTGGCTGGTTGCTTGGTTGGTTGACTGGATGGCTGGTTGGCTGGCTGGACGCTTATTGTTAGATGGACGGATGGATGATGTGTTGCCTTTTGGTTTGAGACAGCAGAGCGGCTGTTGCATTTGCAGTTGTTGTAATCTATCTCCATACACACCACACAAATAGACACACACACACACACACATACACACAGAGACACACACACACCATGCACAACACCACGCACTTGCCGCCAAGAGTCAGAGTCACCAAAGACCAGAAGCCGATAGAGTTGATGATTTGTTGTACAAAATGCGAAGCTGACAGCATACTTCCGCTTAAAGGAAATTGAAATTCTTCTTTTTACAAAATTGTTGACGTATTTACACACTTACATTCGCATTTTGTCTCCCCATTTTTGCCCATTTGTTTTCTCTTCCTTTCATATACGTTTTGTTTCCTCTTCTTTTTTTTTTGGTTTCATCGAAGCTTTATTGTTGTTTATTTTTTTGTGTGTATTTAGCAAAGTATTTTAATGTGATTAATGAATTCAAGTATCGTACAAATTTCGAACAATTTAAACTTTAATAAGTTATGATTTACAATTTTATTTAAATTAAAACTTAAATAATTTAAAAAAAAAATTAATTTTCAGGTTAAAAATATATTTTGTAATGAATAAATTTATATATTTAACTATAAATTGTTGTGCCAAAAAATGTTTAATATTTAAAAAAAAAAGTCTCATAATATTATATATTTAGTTATTATATTGCAAACATTTTATAAATGATCCAGGTATTTAAATTTTTTAAGTAATTCGAAAGAATTCTGTTTATGCTTAAAATGTATTAATTTTGAATATTTATTTAATTTAAAAAATTATGGTAAAAATGCTCAATTTAATTGTGAATAAATGTAGACTTTAAATTATGTTTTAAGAGTCTAACTATAGTAGTTTAAGTACTTGCCTTATTTTATTTAAATTGTTGTTTTTATTTTAAGTGAAAACAAGAGGCAACCTAAAGTAATGTTGAACAAATTTAAATTAGATAAATTTATGTTCCTCTTTTAAAATGTTAAATTAGAGAAGCGCTGATTAATTAACTTTGTGTGTCTATTCGTTAGTAAAGTGTTTGGATGATTTTGACAAGAGTCATATCAGCAGAAGTACAGGCAACTCGTTAGCTGGTCAGCTCGTTGGTTAGTTGCATTTTGACAGAAATTTTTACCTTTTAGACTGGTTTTTTTTTTTTTTGTTTTTGGTTTTGAGTAGAACATTTGATTAGCCTGGAGTTTTGGGCTCTTCTGCGGTCACTGTCAAACTGACATACATATGTTGATTATGTGACTACGGGAAGCGCTGATGCTGATGCTGATGCCTTTCATTAGCTGGGAAATATTTTGGTGGCCAAATGGTGAAACAGCTAAAACACCTGGTTCGTTGGTTGGTTCAACAGCAGCTGGTCAGCAACAACTCATCCTGTGGCCGAGTAGTTCAAGTGCATGATACCAATGATGATGATGATGACAATGATAATAATGGAAGCACGTAGCATAGGGTCATAGCAGGAACAGCAGCAACAATAGCATGTGGAATACACCGCAAATGTGCGTACAACTCCGGACAGCGAGATGTAAAGCAAACGATGCGAAAAAATGGTATTTGCACTGACATTTTAAGCTAAACGCAATATGTAGCGATGTCTCTATATATATATATATATGTTATATAGCTACGACAATATATGTATATGAACATCCCATGAGGTGAGTGACAGTGGTTGTGGGAAAGTCAGGGGGCAGGAGGATGAAGTTCGCTGACATGCAGGTCATCTAATTGGTTGCATTGCACGCTACACAGGATATGGCAATCAACGAATGTCCAGCGGCTTTTGTGTCCCACTCTGTCCCCCATTCCCACGACCTCTTGTCCTACTGTCTCCCTACCCAACTGTACCCCTGTGCACTCCACGTCCTTCGCGCACTTGTTGTCGTCTCGCTTTCCAATTGCGGTGTTTGTTTGTCAGCTTCTATAGCTTTAGATATCCACACATATATGTTGGCTACACTGTTAAAAATGGGAACTAGCTTCAAGAGCAAAAGCTTTGGAAAGATGTTTTCTTTTTTAAATCAACTTTAAAATAAATCAAAATATCTGTATATTGAGTTTAGATGTAAAAGTAGCCTTGCTTCAGCAGAGCAAATAATATGTTTATTAACTGGAAAATCGGGAAATGGTTTCTAACCTAAAACCAAGTTATTTATAGTACTATGACTCGCATAAGAGAATTATGTATGATCCATTAAATTATAGTTCTTAGAATTTAAAAAATAAAGTAGTGAACATGTGTAGTTTATAGCACCAGGATCTGTTTGTAGCTTATACTCATTTTTTATCAAACAAATATTTTTTTAACAATCAAATTAATCTGATTTTAATATATAAGAATATTTTCTTCTAAAAGTAAAAATATGTTTTAATTTATTATTTATTTATTGTTTATTGAAACAGGTGTTCCAGCTCGTTTTTCGCTCAGTGTACATATATATGTAGTTGCTCTGTGCTTGAGTGCATTTGTATTTTGACAGTTGGAGCGTGGACTGAAATGCGAAGGGCAGAAAAGTGGGGGAACGGGGAAGGTAGTGGCAGAGAGGGGAAGTAGACGGCATTGGGGATTTGCTAGCAACCAAAAATATTTAGTTCTCCTTGACTCGACACGGGCACAGTAAGCTTCTTTCCTTACCTGCCCTACCGCCCTTACCGTCCCTTATTCCCTGACATCGATTGATATCGAGCAGCGAGTGAGCTTAGTTTTAACTACTTTTCGTCTAAACTTTACTTGGCACAAAATAAACAAAACTTGCTCAAAATCTGTTAGCTGCCATTGACTTCAATTAGAAGTTTTACCAACAAAATCCAACATTGAAACTAAAACGTTAAAAATCGTAAATAATTTGAGCTGCTAGCTCGTTACTTTCTATATTTCTAAATAGCATTTTTAACAAAAGTTATTTGATATTTTTTTTTTGTTGCTCATTGATTTGGACAGCTGATTGATGGCTATTGTCAACGGCATAATAAAGTGATTTTAAAGCAACTGCAAAAAGACTGCACTGCATTTATTTGTGCAGCAAATCAAAATAATTGACACAGTTTGAAACAAAAGGAAATTTTTATTGTGATTTTTTATGAAATTTACTTCAATTAATTTATTTTATTTCTTTTGAAGCTTGTTTGTTTGATAGTTTCTTCATTTCTAAAGTGTTTTAATATGTGTTTAAACAAAATAAACTACAAATTAGCATTTATGACTCAACTGAATCAAATAACTATTATTAGGCTACCATAAAGTTTTCATCAAAACATTCTGTGAGTAACACACTCTTTGTGTAACTAATATGCTTGATCCAACACATAAAATTTAATTTGTAAAACTATACGTACTTAAATTTTGGTTACTTGCCTTTTTGCTGAATAGTTTCATGTAGACCTTAAAAAAGGATCGATGAAATTGACATGGCATTAGATGCTAATTTATGAACAATTCAGTTGCAAACACACAAAACTTAAGGCATATTTATTTAAAAGTAATACATAAATTATGTATGGGCATATGTGCAAGGCAAGTCACCCAAAAAATCGAAATAGACTGAGACAGACGGACAAAAAGTAGAAGTTTACGTATTTGAGCCACTGTGTTCCCATCTGCTTGAAACTTGAACATCTGTCGGTGTGTGTGTGTGTGCGTGTGGGTTTGTGTCTTGAAAATTAAATTTATTGTGCACATAAATCGTATATTTGTATATTTATTTATTGAATTAATTAAATTTTCAATAAAATTGTGAACTAAACAATATAGCAACCGCTTTAATTTCTCAATTGGATGGGAGTGTATATTTCAGGAGTATTGACAGTTTGAACCTTTTTTGTTTTTAGAAAAATGTATTACAATATAGCCTAAAAATTGTGTACTTTCGTTTGAAAAGCATAGATTTGTGTATGCAGTAAATGTATAAAGAGTGCATAGTTTATTTGTCACCATAATTACATAAATTCGCTCGAACTAGACATAATTTTAATCGTGCTACTTACTTTGATAAAATCCCCCAGCACCTAAAAGTATGCAATATATTTTTCTTATGCTGTAGTTCGCACCATAGCCAAGAAAAACTTAAACATTGTCAATTATTTATTAAAGCAACTGTTTAAATAAATTTTAAGAAGTTTGACAACATTCTAGATTTATGAATATTCGATAAATTGGCGACTGTGAAATCAAAGAAATTATTTAAATTATTTGTTGAATAGAGTACATTCGAAACGACTGTCTACACTACTTTGAAAGGCAGATTACTGTCTCTGCCTTTCAGAGGGAGTGAGAGAAAGTATTGAGAGACAAAAATTGAGTGGACATTTTGTGAAGAAAAGATTGTCTTGCCAAAGTGACTGAATGCATATTCTGTAATGATAATTCGCATTCATGTTGAGGGATTTCTTTTAGGCCTGGTCTGCAAAATGCAGTGTGCAATATGTGTGTGTGCAGACACAGGGAATGGTTATGTTCAAAGATGGCCAATAACCATACTGCCAACTTGATGTCTGTGGGTGGATGAGAATGGAGCGTTCATTGTTGACATGGTACAAGTTAAATCCATTAAACGTACGAAATGGAAATTAATTTTTGGGCACACATACAGCATTTTTGTGTGCTTACTGAACAGACTGAAAAGCCGAGTGGAAGCTAACTCTGTCTCTCTCATGCGCTCTGTCTATCTCGCTCTTACTGTTTAATGCTGTCTATCATACACTGCAACTCGTTGTCTGAGATTTTGAGCAGTTGGAGAAAGTGAAATGAGCTGTTTGTCAACTGCTGATGACTGACTGAGTGACTGACTGACTGACTGAGGGACTGACTGACATCTGTGTCAGTGGCCTGGTCGACTGAGACCTCAGAGCTGAGCAAAGCAGTGGCTCAGCTACGGGCTGTCCATGTCCATGTTCATGTCCATGTCCTCGTCCACGTTCATGTCTACATCCAAGTCCGTCGGATGACTCCCACAACGACGTTAATTTCAATTCCCATGACCAGCGATAACTGTTGGTCTGGTCGTTGACTCCATGCCGCAACTAAATCAAGACCTGCACGTGGCAGATGCGCTCAGTCTCGGGGCAGTCTGGCGGTTGCTCTCGCTATCGCACTTTGGGCATGACATAGACATGAGCAATGTGCAATGGCGATAAGAGAATGCCCCCTAACGGAATCTCCACTCCCCTTCCCATCCTTTCCGCAACTTCACCTCCACTACTTTTCCTCTTCATCTTCTACTTAATTGGCCTGACCAAGTCCAACCAACTTTGGCCAATTGAAGCGTAATGGGCAACAGTTCAATAACTTTTTGGCATTGCCTTTGAGGCCAAGACGTCTTATCTATTTAGGATTCACCAAAAGCATAAAAAACTTTATAATAAAAATTAAAAAAAAAGGAATTAATTATTTTCACTTGCCAAGAAAGCGCGATTTGAAATATTTACTCTTTGGGTAAGTAATCAAGTAATTGATTTGCTGCTTAACTTTTGAAATTGATCAGTTTTATCAAGTAAGTCATTCAACAGTTATCTTTTATCCGCGTTGTTTTTGCCATGAAAATCATTGCGAGTAAAATAAATACCGTTAAGTAATCAAGCAATCACATAACTAGTTTCGCAATAACTTTTGTTACTTCTTGTATATTTTTGCACTTACACATTTTTAAATTATTGGAAATTGCATTTGTTTTAGTTACAAGTAGACCTCTAACTGGATGCCATCATCAACTGACTGATCAGCGTATTCACTAACTTAAAAATTTTTACATAATAAGTTTAAGTTAGGAAAATGCTTTCTCTTTTTCGTTTAAAAACACCATAATATGTTTATTGAATAAAATATTTTTGTTTTAATTTTCTTAACAAAGTAATGAATTATTTTGACCGTCAGTTTCTTTAATTGTTTCTTAATAAATGTGCAAGCAAATGCGTAAAACACTTAACAATTTAATTATATATATTTTTTAATATTATTAAAAGCACTTTCCCATAAAACGTGTCATAGAAAAATTGTAAAGGAACTTATTACATAGTAAATAAACCAAAAAGTCATGGCATCTTTCAATCAAGTGTAATTGGTGCAATAAACTAAATAAATCTTATAATCTTATAATCTTATTTACCTTATATGCTTCTTTACATTCATTTTATATTTCACTATTTTTATTATCTAATTTTTTATGTAATGATTTAAGCAATCGTAACCTCGAAACTGATTGCTGTATTATATTTTAAAAGCTATTCCCACTTGACACTTAAAAAACCAATGCTCCGTTTACCATTTGAACATTCACCTTTAAGGATAGACAAAACAGTTCAACAAAGGAGGAAGAGGGAGAAATAAAGCGAGTGTGAGAGAGAGAAAGAGAGAGCGAGTTCAACAGACTTGAACCTTTTTGGTAGTGGTAGCCCAAGGCAAATCTTTAGCACATGCATCAAAAGCCAACTTTAAAGGCAATGACTAATATTTTTGGCTATCAGCGGTGCCAAATGGCCAACACTCCCTTCGGCTGCATACATTGGTCTTGGTCTTGGTCGAGGTTTGTTCTTCCGCTCTCTTCCATCTCCCCCTCTTAGCGTTATATGTATATGAAGGGTTCTATACATATGTGCGCAGCTATATGTATGCAGCTATATGTATGTATGTGTGTGTGTGTGTGTGCATACATGAATACCTGGCTCGAGTTGGAGTTGAGTTTGGGGTATGAGTTTTGTGAGTCTGGTTGCGCTATCATTGCACATTGCACAAGTGCGCAAAATTTTGGACTCAATTCACGTGCTTGGCTGCCAAAATTGTTGGCAGCCTCCTCCAGTCGGCCGGTCGTCGTCCGCTTCATAAATTTGCACATTGAGTCGCCCTCTGCGGTGGCATTCTAGCAACTGCACCAGCAGCAGTAGCAGCAGACGGGATAGTGGAAGTGGAAGCTAGCTGAATTCAGTATATCCAATTGTGGGTGGAACACTCTTGAAATTGGTGGGAGAAACCGTTTCTACATTACATCCTATTTGTATTTAATTCGATATGGAAAGCGATTTGTGGTGGTAGCTGCAGCAGCTACCAGAGATTTTTGTTGCGCGAGTGAGTTGCTCTATTCCCCCTTTACTTAACTCTGAAACACACTGTTCAAAAAACAACAAATCGTCAGTATGTAAAACAGCACTTGAAAATTCAAATCACTTAGTTTTAACAAAGTTTCTGGTTTTAACTTGGAAATATTAAATAAATAAATCAGATATTATATAAACACTTGAACTTTGTATGGAAAATATTTTAAAAATTTTTAAATCAAGTTAGCCATACGCAAACACTTTGTTCTTTTCAAGCTCTGCGAGTTTGTGAAGCTTTTAAACCGTATATTTTTTTAAAGCAATTAAGTGTTTTATTATTTTTAAGCATTTTGCAAACCTGAAATGTTATTTTTTGTGGTTCATTTTAGCAGTGCAACTGCTGCCACTTTAAGCAAACTCAAGTGCAGTGAAATAGTTGTGAAACACTTTGCCAAAGATGAAAGATAAGCCACAAGCAGTGGCAATGGCACGGAGGCAGCTGCGGCGACGTACATGTCAGCCACTATTTTTGCATATATGTATACATGTATATAAATATTTAAGTAAACACACATACACACATACACACTGACACATTGATACACATGTGAAAGTAAAAATCTTTCAATTTACAGAACTTTAAATCGCTTAACCCGAAGCGTTGATGCTGACCAAGGTGTAATTGAAGTTGTGCACACACACTTTTATTTTTTTTTTGGGCTCTTTAGCTGACATTTTGTGCATCTCACTCACTTGAGACAGAAGGAGATTTTGTTTTTGTAGATCTGCAAACCTAAATACATCCTTTTAAAAATCACATTTTATAATAACTTTAAAGTTTGCAATCAATAAAAATAATGTATCGGAAATTGAAAAATTTCAATCAACACTTCAGTTTGCAGCTGAATATCTTGATGTTCAAAGTATATTTTAAATTTTATGCTCACTCCTATTGCTTTAAACTCTGCTCAGTTTCAAAACTAGTTAAAGTGTTTAACAAATATTAAAATGTTATTTATTACCAATTAAAATATATTTAAAATTTAGAATATTTACAAAACAAATATTTTAAAATACCTTTAGAATAAGAACTTAAAGATAATGTACAAAAAATCAAGTCTTTCAAAATTGTTATAATTTATAAAGGCAAGAAAGTAAAGAAACGATTGTTAAAATCATTGCCTTGCTCGCACAGTTGAATTAGAAATCTTAAAAAAAATCATTTTTTTAAGCAAATATCCGTTTTCAGCACTGACCCAGTGCATCACAGTCCAGAACTTTATCGTACATAGCTTCACATAATAAAATTATCAATGTTGCTGCAGTAATCGACATTTCGAATACAAAGGACTGCGACAAAAGTTTTGTGCTGTTTTGATTGTTTATGATTATTTAGCATTTTAATTACTCGAATACTCGAATGCTGCAATGAAAGTCACAAGCAGTTGAAAATGACTGATGACATTGGCAGTCGAGCCAATGCGAAGTTCAGTTGAGCCAATAGCCATCTCCATGTTCACTTTACATTTGCAATTCTCCATTTGCCAATGCATGCAGAGGATCAAGCACAGTGTACATTATGTATACGCCACGTATGCCTGGCAAATTGTGTCGTTGCTGGTCGCCTTTTTGCTTCATTATGCGAGCGTATATATATATTATGTATGTATATATGATGAAAAAAGAACGGAAATGAACAAAAGTTAAAAAACTGCGACAACTGCACGCAAAAATCCGCTACAAACATAAGGGGAAATGCAAGCGGGGTTGTCTGGTAAATGGGGCGAATGCTGAATCCAAGGGGCGTGGCATTGACTAACATTGAACTCCAACTGCTGTGCGTTCGTCTGTTGTTCAGTTCTCATTGTTTATTGTGTTTTGTATTTTGTATTTCGTGCCGAGCGCAGCGATAAAAATGCTGCTAAAGTATAAATTATGCCAATATGGAAAATAAAGAAAAAATAAATAAAAAAATACAAAAATAATATAATAATCAAACGGGGGTAGACAGTAAAGTTTATGAAACAAATCTTGCTTGAAACTAAAATATTTTTATTAAATTAAATATTAATTTTCTTTTATTTTAAATATTTATTTTATTTTATTTTTGATTTACATATTTCAAAACTAAAGTTTGGAGCTGTAGACTTTAGCTCTGGTACTGGGTTACTTATTATTATTTTTTTGCCGATCAGCTCTCGGCATTGCAAACATAGATACAACAATAATGGCTGTGAGACAATGTGGCGAATCCATAAAAGGCAATTCTGTACATACGTTTATGTGTGTGCGTAAGTGTGTGTATGTTTGTATTGGTGTCAATTCGGGTCAGGCTGAAAAAAATGCGCATAATTGGCAAATTTAGAGTGAAATTGCCTGATAAATATGCAAAATACGAGGCAACCAGCGAAACCTAAACCCAGCACCATCACCAGCACCATCAACCCATCAGTAGTACCACAAAACCCATCAACACCATCAAAAGAGAGCCCTTCACTGCTGTATGTATATAGTATGTATGTCTATATGCATATACATATATGTACATTGTGAATTGACTCATCATTATGAGCATGCAATATGTCAATGTTCATTTTATTTTCACACTTTTGGATAAACAATATAACAACTTAATTTAAAGCATTTTTATCTACACATTAGTTTATACTCAAATTGGTTTAATATGTGTTTAACATGCAAGTCTGGTACCAAGTATTGGTAGTGGTTATATTTGCTTGTTTTGTATAAAAAAATCCAGTTCAAAGCGCAGCGACTTGAATTTTAGTGAGTTACAAAGCACATTTAATGCGCAGATGGCAAGTTTTTTAATAAACAGTCAATATATTTAGACCACATACTCAATAAGAGTACACGGTACAAGGTTTCTTAGGTTTCGCAGTATCGAATGTGCATAACAGTTAGAAGGAGGTGAGCCAAGCCAATATAGCAATGTCTATCCGTCCGTATGCACACCTGGATCTCAGAGACTACTAGAGCTAGAGCTATGAAATTTGGAATGAAAGTTCATCTAATTCGCCAGCAGATCACGTTTATTTCAAATAATGGCCTCGCCCCTTACCGCCCCTGAAAATTATAAAAAACAATTTACACATCACCTAAACTTGAAATCGACTGTAGCTATCGTCACCAAATTTACATGTTATGTGTATAGAATGATTGAAACTACTCTTACCAAGTTTGATTTGGATCGGACAAATATATCCCATGGCTACCATAGGAAAATTAGGTATTGTACTTGTATAATAGTGTAAAAGTGCTAATAACAAACATTTTTTAAGACGCGTTAAGCTGACACTCACAAGTACGTTTTGTATTGCTTTGTGTGCTGTGTACTTTACCTGTGGAAACTGTGGAAACTATTGTACAAATCAAAATTTGAATGCATGTATGAAAATCATTAAGAAGAAGAAGAATGTGTTGTGAAAATTAAATCACAATTTCCACATTCGGCGGCAGATAATTGGAATGTCATAAATATTTATTTGAATGCACAGTTGAAATATCAATTCTAATTACAAATATTGTCAAAATAATGATATGCCTAACTGTCTGTTCCTGTACAGTATACACATATTGCCAATGGCCATTTCCTTCCTTCTGGTTTGATGGCCAAAACTATTTTGGAATTCGTTAGCTCAGAATAATTTGGACAACCTTTCGATGGTTGTTGAATATTGAATGCCAATGAGTAAATTTGTTTAATGTCGATATTTCATAAGCTACATATGTACACGCAAACACACACGCACACACACACACACATGGACACATACA
Organism: Drosophila nigrodunni; assembly: GCA_020829145.1. Classification (NCBI taxonomy): domain Eukaryota; kingdom Metazoa; phylum Arthropoda; class Insecta; order Diptera; family Drosophilidae; genus Drosophila; species Drosophila nigrodunni. The sequence continues at coordinate 15,093,705 of JACVCZ010000002.1, forward strand.
CATGGACACATGCATGGACTCGTGTTAAATAAAATTAAATGCTCACATGCGTGTGCTTTTGGCATAAGAATCCGTCCAAGTGTATCAATGATATTAACTCTCTTTCTGTATGCATATGTAAATACATATAAAAACAAGCACACACTGAATGCAGTTAGCTGTGCATTCCACTTTACGTTTTCACTGCTATTTCGTTAAATGATATCAAAGATATCACAGTTGTATAGTTCTATCAAAACTCACTTGTTTGCTTTGGAGTTAATATGTTGTTAATCATAAATGTTCAATTAAATAATTTAAAATCTCATTTAAATTTAATATTTTTTATTTTAAATTTTTAATTGAATTATTTATTTTTTTTTTTGTTTTTGAAGTTGAAAAATAAAGATTTATAAACAAATCTGTAAATTTTAAATTTAAATGAGATTTTAAATTATTTAATTGAACTAGTAATTTGTGAAGAATATAAGAATCGATATTTGAAACCAGCAAAACTGTTCGAAATCGACAAACAGTTCAAAGAAAAAATTATTTGTTTAGCAACGACTAATTTAAATTACTTATAAATAACACATTTAAAATCTAAACTCTAAATTATTATAATAAAGTAAATGCATATAGCTCAATTAATGGATCCAATTCCTAAGATAGAAGATAAAACAGGAATTATGTATAAGTTTAGCTAATGTTGCACTTGTTAGTTTTCAAGTTGTCAGAACAAAACAAGTTCTCAAAAATGATACTAAGTAGGAAAAGTTTTCGAGTGCTTTCAGAAATTCCACCAGATGAATTTTGAGTTGCAGAAAGTTGCGTCTCTTTCTTTTTTTGGGCTGAAGTCAAATTCATTATTCGGCTGAAGTTGTTTTGGGAACATGCAGCAGAGTATTTATGTGTAAGCGTGTGTATATCGTAGTCACGCACACACTATGCACACACACTTACACACACACACACACACTACGCACGTACATACGCATGGGTGTACTCGCATTCACAATTGAAGTGTGGGATGCTACTTTTGCCGCAGAAAGCGGTCGCAGCTGTGGGTTTTAAAATTTCAATTCATTTCCGTTGTGCACATACGCACACACCTACACACACACACACACACACACATTTACAGTGACTTACGCACATAGTATTGTATCTGTATATATATTTACATACACATACATTTGCGCACAGACCGGACAAAAAACAAAATGCTCCTAAATGGAAGACAACATCGGCAACAGCAACAACAACAACAACAGCAACTACTACTACAATAATAACAACCACAACTACAACAACAACAACAACAGCAAATAGGCAGCCCGACAATTTATGTGCCAAAAATGGCAAATGGGCTCAGGGAGCTACGAGCCCAGAGTCAGGAGCCAGTAGCCTGTAGCCTGTAGCCAGTAGCCAGAATAGTCCAGAATCCAGGGGACAAAAGCAGCAGCAAGGAGAAGTGTAGGAAATAAGGAGACAGGAGACAGGATTCGGCTATACGCTATGGGTATTATTACGGGTGCGTACGACACTTTTACGTTTAAATGTTAAATGCTTCAAGTCAAAAATTCAATAAATGTCTGGCATGCTGTGGGCGTGGTCAGACGTTGTTGTGGTTGTTGTTCTTCTTGTAGTTGTTGCCCGCACCATGGTGAATTGCATAAATGCATGACAAATAAATGCGAGTTTGCTGCAAAGGCAACCAGACGACTGCCGCAGGGACAGTGTTGCCGTGCTGCAGTATGGCCGTGTTGCAGCTAGTCGACCAAGCGGCGGACAGGTGGGCAGGTAAACATTTGGTCAGCTAACCAGTTAGCCAGGTGGTCAGTTGCTGCTGCTGATATCGATATCGACATCCATATTCACTTCACCAACGTCTGGTGCTTTAGGGAGCCAAAAAACTGGCCGCAAATCGAAATTTTCTGCCTTTCGCGTCTTTAAAGCCATAGGCTGAAAAAAAAAGGCCTTTAATTTCAAATCGACTTTGCCAAAACAATTTATAAATTAAAATTTATATATGGAGTGTTATTTGTATACCACATTAAAAACATTGCACAATATTCAAATTATTTCTACATATGTGATAAACTAAATTTGTTTTGAATTATTTTTTTATTGACAAGTTTGGCATGACAAAAGTCGGCTTAGCAAAGAAATATTAAATTTCTTTATTTATTGTTTCTAGAATTTATTTCACAGTTAATTTTTCAATTAACAAAATAATGCTAAAGAAAGTTTGCCTCAAAGTTAATTTACCATTAGCTAATTAACTTTAAAAATTATATAAAATTTCCACTCTCTTCTATTTCTATTTTACAATGTATTTTCATCAAAATTCTAAGCTTACAACTTAGCTTTGAACAACATCTTGAAAATATTGGCTAAACTAAATGGAGTTTTTGTAACAGCTTTGAATAATTATAAAATATATATTTTAAAATTTTAGCAACTACCGCAAAGTGTTCTAAAGTTTTGATATAATAAACGAACTCAAATAAAATTAAATTAAGTTTCTCTCTTAAGCTTTTAAATGAGTGAGTACACTTAGGTTGCTACTTATATTTCAAATTTAAATTACTTTCTGTAAATTTACATATTTTTCTGACTGTCAATTAAATTCAGTTAATAAATAATTTTGGTTTCCTTATTCATTTAAAGGCAGTTGTTCTTGAGAACTTCTTCTGATCCTTGGAATGATGCTTCGTTCGAGATCGGTTGCAAAAGCCAAAAGCAAGATGGCCCATGACTTTGTGTTTGTTTTTTTTAGTGTTTATTGTTGTTCTTGTTGTTAAGTAAATTAACTGTGGAACAAAGTTGTGAAGCAGCATAAAATGCTTCATTAAAATGCTTGGACTAGAATGCATTTGGGTTTTGTTGTTGTGGCTGTTGCAAGCGCTGCAAGGACAATGGGCAGAGCACAGGTTGTGTTACCAACATACATATACATAAGCATATATATAAATATATAAATTTATTTTTATTTTTTTTTTTTTGGAGTGAGGCATTTATGCTGTTGGCATGTCTATAAAGGTAACCTTCTTAATTTGTTATGGGCGCCATTTTGTTGGCAGGGGCTGCAAGGGGCAGGGATGGCGGCAGGGGGGGGGGGGAAGTCCTACAGTGGCCTGGCACTGTGCGGAGCATGTCCTCTGTGCACTGTGCACTGTGCTCCGTGTCTGTCTGCCCCATTGTCCTTTGGTCCCGTTGTCCTGTGCTGTTCTGTGTTCTGTTCTGTTCTGTGTGTTGTCGTCCTGGATGAACGTCCAGCTGCCGTTCGCCTCGTGCCATCTTTGCAGGAAGCGCCCAAAGCGTTGGCGCTGTGTGCGGCTTGTCACTTTGCGTTATCCACGTTTTGTTTCAACGCTTCCCCTTCGCCTTCCCTCTCCACTCTGCTACCCATCCCCATCCCCATTCCCATCACCATCTCCAACTTCATCTGCTCCTGCAGCAACAGCTCCTTCTCTATAAACTTCTCATTGTAGTTGTTGCTGTTGTTGGCATATTTGCATTGTGGTGTTACTGCTGTAGCTGCTGCTGCATTGGTGGGAAGCTGCTGCTGCTGCTGTTATTTGGGTGTGGAGTAAAGCACAACAACAACAACAAGTAGAGAAAGAAACAACTTTGCATTGTTTACTTTTTGTTTGGTTTTCAGCTAAAAACTTTGTTGTTGCTGCCTTTTTTGCCACTCTGTCAGTTTTTGCCGCTTCCATTTTGGCAGGCTCGAAAGTAAACTAAAGCAAAAACCAAACAACTTAACAGTCAACGCAACAGCGACGCTTGCTGCGGTCAGATAAGCAATACGAGCACACAAACACACACACACAACACACGCAAACAAACAACACACACACACAAATACACATAGATACAGCGGAGAAGTTGCTGCAGATGGAGATCGAGGTAGATATGCAGATGGAGATAAAGCTGGATAAACATGACACAGCACAAGAGGCTGGACAAAGCGTCTCCAACGACAAGAACACAGAAAAAATGCACACACAAACACAAACCCAAAACACACACACACACACACACACACACAAAAACTCAAAAATATTATTAAATTTTATTATTATTTTATGATGTAAAAGTATCGACTTTTCCCAATTACAAAATTTGGGGATTGAATTTCAGAGCTCCAAAACTGATTAAATTATTCGCTTAAAATTTGTTTAAGCCCAGATTATTTTTTTTTACTTCTCTTATTATTTTTAAAGCTCGATTAAAATCCATAGAGTCATTTCAATCCAAATAAAAATTTAGCTGTGGTGAAAGCTATAAATGTTGCGTTAGTTATTTAATTAACTGTTAGCTAAAATAATTTAAATTGAATTAATGTATTGCCAGACAATTACAGCAATTTTCTGATTTCCTTTGAATAGTCGTTATTTGTCAGACAACATATTCTTTACACTCTATAAGATTTCAAGCTCTATTTATTTGATCTTTTTTTTAAAATGATAATTAATGTTACACCTTAAAAATCTCCTTGACTTTGAAGTTGATTCTATGAGCTTCTCAGTCGAATCGACGCTTATAGAAATGTTGAGTGCTGCATGTTTATTACAGGGCTATGATGTGTTGACATCGTTGTTTTCTGGATCTCAACATCTGAGCACCTGAACACCTCACCAGGTGTTTTGCAGCAAACATTTGACTTGCACGTTGTTGTTCCTTGTTCCTTCTGGTGTCGACGTCGATGTTGTTGGCTGTGCCCACGCTAAACAAACAAAAACATAATTGGTTTGCTTGTCATTTTGGCATAATAAGCTGACAATACTTACCAGCAGCCAAACAATAACAACAACAACAACATCAATGCAAAAAAAAAAGAGGAAAAGGTGTAGACAACAGAAAATAAAAATCAAGCTGAAATACTTATCCAGCTTGAGATGAGCGCTGAGAGTCGAGAAAAGGAAAACAAATTAAGAAGACTTTTATTTTTTAAAGTTAAGAAAGAAAATGTTTTTAACTGTTTAAATGGACTTTTTATAGTTTTCAAAAATATTAAAAATTTAAAAAATATTTTAAAATAGTAAGCTTTTTTAAAATATAATTTGTTTATTAATAAAGTATAAATAAATAAAAACTATTTATATTTCATTTAAAAATCGTTAAGAATTTGTTACTTACTATCGTTGCAGAATACGATACTTGTTGTTGTCATCTCTGGGCATAACTATTAAGCTGGATCTGAGCAAGTGACAGTAGTTACAATGTATCTGTTACATAGTTAAGTACAAATGCGCCAGGATCCCATCAGGATTTTCGAACGGGAAAAAAACGAAAAAAACGAATCACGCGCTCTTAGCTCTTAGCTAATGTGCCTAAATTTTATTCAAGGACTGGTCAAATGCTCACTGAATGCGAGGCTTAGTACGCTGGTCAATTGGTAGGGAAACAAAATAAAAAGCTTCTCTTTTTTTTTAGTTTTGCTGTGTTGTTGTGCCTAGAAGGAATGTGGCATGGTGGCAACGGGAAAATGGAAAATGGAACATGAAGCAGTCTTTTCAGCTTGGCTTATTTTCTCTGGGTTGTAGGACATAGTAATAGTGCTTACGAATTGGTTATTATTTTGGTAGATAGCAGGGAGACACCAAATGCAGAAGCCAAAATACAAAATACAAAATACAGAATACCAAATACAGGCAGTACATAGGGACTTAGAGTAGTGTAGAGTGGAGTACAGTACAGAACAGAGCGCAGAGCACACGGTGCAGAGTGCAGAGAGTGGAATGATGCTTTGTTTGTCTGTTTGCTTTTGGCTGTTGTTGCCTGTCGACCTGTAGCCAAAATGGTTAAAAAGAAAATTGAGCGCAAAATGCTTAACAAATATTTTATGACTCCGAAGTTCAAACGCTTAAATGTGAACCATTGTTGTTGTTGTTTTTGGTTATTTTTTCTCGGTTTTGTTGTTGCTATTATTATTTTTGTTGCTGGCAAATTACCCACAAAAGCCAACAGCAGCCAACTATTTTGTGAGGCAACAACAATGGGGCAACAACATACGATACACATTTGCTCCTCCTACTTCGACTTTAGCTAAGGATATTGCTGTAGATGGGAACTGTGAACTGTGAACTGTAGCTAAAGCTATATCCTGTGCTGTGCTGTACTGTGTTGTGTTGTGCACTGCATCGCAGCCGCCAAAAAATTGCTTGAAATTCCTAACAAAGCATTTTAACAATTTGCTGACATTATAACGGCGACAAGTTGAGCGGAGTCAATAAACTGTTAACTGAAAAAATCAACAGCAACAGCAACAGCAACAAAATTCGCTAAAGTGAAAAGTGAAAAAAGTGCTGATAGTTATAGACTGGAAAGACGTGCATCAATGGCCGTACTCGCTCTCTCCCTGTCTCTCTCTCACACACTTTCCGCCAGCTTTCCCCGCATATAAAAAACATGGCGGCTAGGCACGGTCAGCCATTTTGAAGGAGTAGGAAAGGGGAGACCAAAAGATGCGTGGGTTATTTTTTTCATTTGCCACGTCATGGAATTGACGAAAAAGTTTGCACAAAATTCTTTTAGCGATGACGATCAACGAAAGCGTCGACGATGACGCTGTGCATGAGGACGAGCATAAGAACGAGTTTCGAAGAAGTCAAGAATGAGGTTAAACTTGTCGCTGAAGACGATGGCAAAACCATTTCAGAGCTCAAACAGCATTAAACTTCATTAAACTGATAACAAACAGCGATAAGCTCAGGTAAGAGACTGTATTTCAATGCAATTATAGTTGCTTATTATATTTTAAAATGAAACATTTAATTTTAATCAACACAAAGTGATGCACAAATTTTTGAAATTTATGTAGAAAATGTTTATGTTATAATGTTAATATATAATACTTTAAAAGTTGATTAAAAGTTTATTTTTTGGTATGTTAACAAATAAAATAAGACAGTGCGATTCTTAAATTATATACTGCACTGCACAGCGCTGAAAAAAATTTACCTTCCTTATGAAGATATTTATGAATTGAATTAATAATAGTTTAGCCTTCTTTTTGTAAGAAAAAAATATTTAAAAAAATTTTTTTATTTTGAACTTAGCTGTAAATGAAAGATGACAATTCGATTTTCTTGTCCAGGTTTACTCAAGGGAAATTAAAATGTTATAACTGAGCTTTAAACACTCAAGAAAATATCCCAAATTGATATAATTGTAAAACTAGTTTATAATAAATTTATTTAAAATATATATATATTTTTTTTAAGCAAAAAAAAATTTTACTTTGCCTATCGCTTGGGTTTTAGTCAGTTTTTTTGATTAATTATTTATCTCCTGTATTTTTTAAACATTTATTCACCTAAAGTCGTGTTCAAAATTTATTCACTTATTTCAAATTATTTTTCAAAATATAAATTGCAGAGAGTTTTGCTTAAATGCATGCTGTGCCCACATAAAAGTCTTTGGGAAATTTAATAGTGTGTACAGTGCACAAGATGAGGTGAAACTGCATGGGGTCGAGGTGTGAAATCTTTCAATTGCTTTTTGTTCAAAATTATTTTCTTTGGCTTAAGGACAAATTATGTGAACGACAATTGCAGCCGTTGGCAATTAAATAATTTATTTATTCGAGTATAATAAGAAATTATACGACAAACCGTAGCGTAGACAAAGTGGGAATACTCTTGTGTTTAATTCAAAGAAATTTGAGTATTTGATATTAAAATTATTTTTACTTATTTATGTATGAATTAGTAAAACTCCCACAAATTAAAGTGTTTTTATTGCTAAATATATTCAATAAAGTGCTTGATTTGAAATAAGAAAACTTTTAAATGTTTTTTAAGTAGAAATTTGTCGACTTATAACATTTAAATACATAAATACATAACATTTCTATTTAGCAAATGGAGCGATGATGTTTGTAATACCCAATTTTAATTGCAGGGTGTCAAGTGATATACGCGAGCACACATACACAGATGCTAATAATCAGTGTGTGCATAAGAAAGATTCATAATTATGATAAACAAGACAGCAAAGAGTATACAAAACAAGAAACAAAAGGAAACACAAAAAAAAAGAATAAAGAAATGGGCTTACAATGGCGCCAGCGATAAGCAAATTCTGCCTCTAGTTTTGCAGCAAAGAAATTTTCTTTTTGTTGGCACTGGCAATGGCAATGGCGATGGCGATGGCGATGGCGATGGCGATGTTGGCCCAAACAAACAAATGTGATAAATCACAGAGGAAGCCGGAGGCAGTCAACCAGTGGGCTGCATCAATCAGGACGCGGCTCTTTTAATTGATATTGTTTGGGCATGGCTTTAATTGAACAGTGGCTGGTAATAAACCATTGAAATTATTTTTCATGTTCCGCAGTTCAAAATCGTTGTAATTTTACCGAAAGCGTTGAACAAAAACAGATGAAGTTTTGCCATTGAAAGAACAGTTCTTGAAAACTTTGGAATATTTTTTGAACACAAAAATATATTAAAAAAAAAAAAGAAAAAAAATAAATGTTAATATGGTTATGTACCAACTTTATCGCTACATTTTTTTTGAGATTTTAAATACATTCAAGAAAAAAATTGCACACATTTTGTTGCTTTAATTCAAACAATTCATTTTTTTTGAATTTTTAAATAACTTATAATTAAAATTTTTCTTTTTTTTTTATGGTAAAATTAGTATTAATACTTTTATTAAGATGAATTAATTTTTTCTAGTACATTTACTGTTATTAGAATGAAATATAAATAATAATAAATTGCAAAAATCGCCTATTTTTTAAGAGATTTTATTTGAATATTGTCATTTTTTTTAGTATAATATTTTCTTTTTAAAGTCAAGATTTGGATGCCTTTTTAGATTAGTATTTTGAGAACATGTGCGATATTAATGCAGAAAATTGTTGTATAGGAAGATGAATAAGGATGTGGACATGCATGTGCATGTGTCATGTCATTAATTGGATCATCTAGCAGCGGGCACAATGAAAATAATTATAATTATTATAATAACAACAACAACAACAAGATAAATTGTTATAATTATTGTTGTATGCACTTCATTTCCAATGTTGCACGGCCTTCGTGTGTGTGTGTGTGACACAGTGGCAACGACGGCTGCATTAACAATACGCCATGTTGCAACAAAAAATTAATTAATATTTCATGTGCATCAATCATTAAAGCAGTCAGTCAATCAGTCAGTCAATCATTTAATCAGTCAGTCATTAACTTGGTTCGTGATTCAGTGGAATTTTCATCATCTTGGTCGGTCTTAAAAGTCAGTTATGAGCTAGTTTTCGCACACATTCTTTCAGCTATCATATTCTAACATTTTCCTACTCTATCTGCTTCTTCTTGCCCCCCTTCTCTTGCCACTTGCTCTTGTCTTCTGCATCATAATATACCTTGCAGCCTAGGCGAACCAATCAGCCATATCATGTACTCATTCCAAAACACTTAAAATGCATTTGCCAGACCAAAAGCAGAAGAGTGAGAGAAAGAGAAAGAGAGAGGGGGAGGGTGAGGGTGAGGGTGGCAGAGAGGGAGCCAAGTGGTACACAGACTGTTTTCGGGCAGTGTTCATTTCATGCTGCGCTCGGCAATGTTGGTCAAATGTGTGTTTGACATTTTCGTTATGTTTCTGGCTAGGAAACGTGCACCATTTAATGCTTTTGCCTTTATTCCACTTGTTCTTCGTGTTGTTGTTATCGTTTGTTGTTATTGTTGTTCTTGTTGTTGCCGTGTCGTTGGTGTCTGCGGTGCCTGGCACTATAAACAGCTTTTGCTTTTGTATTTTGCATGAAATTTCTCAAAATTGTGTGCATTTCGTTGAGCTCGTTGTTATTATTTTGTTGAACATTTTTGTTGCTGCCAGAAATACATACACAAAAATACCCACACACAGTCCCACACAGACACCCACACATACTCTTGGCTATATACACATATAATACGCACTGCAATCCTGTGGCTATACATGCTGTGGCATATTAACCCATTAATGTTATTTACACAAGCATCTTGGCAAATTGCATAACTTAATCAAATAATTTTGCTTTTCCTTTTGTTTACACAAAACATATCAGTTTTAATATAAATTAAATAAAAATTTATTTTATTAAATACAATTTAATTTACCACTTTGATATTTCTGTATTTACATTTCTTATTTGCCATGCACTCAACATTTTCTTATTGCAATTTTCGCAAGGAACTTTTAACAAATGTTTGCAAAGTGTGAATTCAGTGGTTTATTTTCCAGAAAATGTTTTTATGCATTTATTTACTTAGTGAGGAACTGAAAATGGAAAACATTTTAATTTGTTGGCTATTGTGCATACAAGTGTGTATTTAATTTTGTGCATAAAATAAGCAAATTTCCTTAAAAAAGTTATTTCTTTTAGTCTGGTAGTTAACTATATAGTTTTCTTTTGCTATATGTAGTTACATATTGTTTTCACAAGATTTTTTAATTATGAAATAATTAATTTTTAGATTTATTTAATTTGTTTTGGTGGTTGTATGACTGTTCCTTTAGTTGCTTAGGTAGTGGTAGTGTTTATAGAACAATTTGTTTAAATAAAAAAAAAGTATTTTTATTTAAAAATATTGTGTTGTGTTTAATTTAAGTTGATTGCAGCATTCGCTGTCACTAAGTTCGAGCAAAATGAGCCAAAAAATAGCCCAAAGTTATTCCCTTAGACTTTGCATAAGTTTAGTACTAAGCAACACACATAAAAATATTAAATGTGCTACAAATCACTCTATAAATTTGCTTTATTTATTTATAGTTGGTGCAGAAGCCAACTGTGAATGGGTTAATTCATATATTTACATTTTCAATTAAATTTCTACAAAGTGCCAGCTCATTCGTTTACGCGTTTTGCGCTTCGCTACAGTTTTTTAGCGTTAATATCTAGTGCTATGGTTGGTTTTAAGCTCCGAAACACGTTCAACGCCCATGTGGGCATCGTGGGCATGGTGGGCATGGTGGGCCAGTGTCAAAGGGGGTGTCTGGGAGTAAAGGGGGTTTTTGGTTGGCTGGGATAATAACCATTTGGGTCCAAGTACAGGGAAAATAGTCGTATGAAAATGTCGCCAGTTTCGCAGTTGACTGAAAATTGGACTGCAAATGCTTTGCCAACTGTAATTTTAGCAAACGCGAATTGGATTTGCGGCTTATAAGCACGTTTATAAATTACTGATTCGTCTATGGACTCGCCATGAGCACGAGCAGCAGTACGATTGCGAGTGCGAGTATTTTGCCAGTTTTACCAGCAAATGAATAAATTAAATATTTTCAAACATTAAAATTGCGTTTTGCCACTGTGTCCGTTGCTTAAATGAAGTTTTAGTTGCCATTTTGCAGATGGTTAACTTTTAAAATTGAATTCAGCTTCCTAATTTTTTGCATTAATTGGTATTAAAAAGCATTTGGTCAAACGGTCGAAAAGACACACAGACTAATGGACTGAACAGACCAATGCGACCATTAAAACTGACCAAATGATTAAGCCAAAGATTTTTTTTTGCCCCACCACCCCACCCCTAAACAATTTCATTGATCCGAAAGAGGGATTATGTCGGCTTAGTGCTTGTTATTGGCCAAAATACAGCTGTTTGACCTTTTCCAAATTAGTCGAGTCAATTTCGGTTGAATTAATTAAGCCAATAAATATTGTTGTTGAATGCAAATAGAATTAAAGGCCAATACGACTAAAACTTTCCTAGCTTAAGAGCTAAGTACAGTTTTAACTCATGTTAAACGAGCTCAACCAACAATTTCTGGTCAATAAAATAATTTAGAAAAAGTTTTTTTTGTGGATTTAAAACTTAACACATTATAAAACAAAGTCTAAGTAGTATTAAAAATAACACACACTTAATTTAAAAGTATTGCCATGTTAATTTTGGACAACGTATCGTATGCGTAATATTCCGCATACGGTTTGGCATTTATTTAATGAATACACTTTCCTAGAGTGCAACCAAAAAATGAGAAAGTGCAAATGCATTATCCAAACAGCATTTTTGTATAATTAAAATTTGTTTTAACGCAGTATTAAAAGAGAAATCATGAATGAATATTAAATTCAACGGGCATAAAATGGTAATTAAATTAAATCGCAGCTGCAATGACATAAACAACAAATTATATCAGGCGCCAATCGGGCTGAATTTCCGCTTAAAATTTTGTTCTATTTAATTCGGGATGCGTTTGTTACACACACACACACACAAAATACACCGTAACAGTTACAGTTACAGATACATTTGGGTAAACGGGCATATGCCTGAACCGAATGACCGATTAATAAATATGTATGCATAAAATTTAATTTAAATGCTTCCTATCCACATATAAGCGCCGAGTATTACCGTGTAATTCCATCCAGAATCTTTTCGCACTCGGTTTTATGGCCGTTGGAGAGTGCGCAAAATTGGCCACAAATCGTGCGAAAATTGCCAGTGAATATGAATACTCAAAACGAGTACTCGTTACACCCTTGTGAGTCTGCCACATGCTCTTTCCGACAACAACAAAAAAAAAAAAAACATTTCTACATTTCTATGCACAAAATGTCAATTAATTTAAGCTTTTATTGCTTATTTGGTACATTAATTCATGGCCAACACCATATTTCACAAATGTTTACACATGATTTATCTACTTGTATCTTAGCCTGGCTCTACGCATGTGTGTATCTACACAAAGGTTTAAAGATGTTGGCTTTCCGTAGCAATTTAATTGATAAAACTTTGTGGGGAAAACGAAAAATTTAACAACTTTATAACACTCGTTAAGCTGGGCCAAACACCCGTTAATTTAAAACTTATTCTAATTTTTCTGCATCTTTTCCACAATGGGTAGAAAAATAAATTATGCATTTAAAGCCGATTAAAACAGAAATAAACGTAAACAACTTAAGCTACTGCTTGCTAGCATTAATAAATAAAGATAATTATTTAATATTGTATTAAAAGTGTTTTAAACTTATGTTAAACATATAAAAAACTAAATTTTAATCTTGTATATAAGTTGTAAATATTATTTTAACTATGCTAGAGTTTTAAAAAAGAGTTTAGTAACATGCTTGACAAATAAAAATAGCAAAGAATTTTAGAATAGGTATGGAAATTAAATGTCAACAAGTCGATTGATTATTTATATACAGAGCGTATTTTTAATAGTCCTTAATTTATTAACTATGTAGAATTGTCTTTCAAAGGAGCTGTGACAGCAGCAGGGCATCTGAAAGTCGAGCACTGCCTTTACATAGTAAATTATTCTACTCAAAATATTTGTACAGAACTTTGATTAGTGACGTGACGTGATAAAGGGTATCAGTAAGTCCATCAGTTGAATTTCTACACTTTTCGATTTTCATTAGGTGTTTTTTTTTTTATTTTTATTATTTTTATTGAGCATTAACACTTGGCATTGTCAGAGCTAAGCACTTTGTAATGGCAATTAAGTGCTAGCTAAAAAAAAAGAAAACAAACGTGATGGAAAGAGTGAGAAAAAAGTAAGTAAATGCTGCGGAAAGAAAGGGAAAGAAGTAGGTAAGGCAGACAGACAGATGGACAGGCAGACGGACAGACGGAGAGACGGACAGGCGTTAAAGAGGGCACTTCAATTTGCACTTCATCTGTCTGAACTCACAAACACACTCGATTCGGAATTGGATTGGGAATCGGAATCGGAATCCGAATGGGAATGGGGATTTGAAAGGGAATTGAAATTGGAATCGGAATAGGAACCGTTAATTGCAAATTGATTTAGCCATATGCATTAGTTGATACATTTATAATTATGCTTTTCACTTGTCGCTCGCCTCAAGTGCCTCAAAACATTTCAAACGCGTTGCTCGTTGGGCTGAAGTGGGCGGGTGGCGTTAGGGGCATTAAGTGATTTCATTTAAAGAGTGAGAAGTGTGGGTGGGTGAAGGAGGGTACAAAGAAGACACTTGAGACAAAACAGCAGTTGAGCTGCCAAGCAACGAAAATACTGCAGCGAAAAAAAAAGGGGCAAAGAAAAAAAAAGAAGTGAAAAGTAGCAGCAAATGGTAGGCAAAAGAGGAAAGGGGAAAGAAGTATACGAAGGGGTGGGGAAAGGGAAGGGAAGAGGAGTTGACTTAGAGTGGGAATGAAGCAAAGTGGCGGGGAGTCTGGCAGGGGCCAAGACGAGGCACATAAAAACCACTATAAACTTTATTAATTTTAATTAAAAACACTACACTCATTCTCAGAGTTAAATTCTCGTACACATCTTTTGCGACTACCTCGCTCTTTCGCTGCTTCTTTCTCGCTCTTGCTCTCTCTGAGTCTTTTAATACTCCATATTCGAGGGCTAAACGGGTGTGCTCGAATCATAGGTAATTGGAAGACCTTTAAGGTAAAAATTGAGACGAGTTCGAAATTTCTTTCTGGTCTCAAGAAATTTAAAAAAGAATTAAAAGTTGAATATTAACTTAAAAGTAAAATTATTTTTAATTTACCCAAACTAATTAAATTGTTTAATTAAAGACAAACATTAAAAATGTGTGGCCTCGAAATAAATTGTATTCAGATTAAGGGGTAACTTCAAGTCCAGCAAGTCGTATAGAGTGTTCTTAGTTTTTCCTCTTTGTGTGTGTGTGTGTGTGTGTTCGTGACCATTGGGCAATGTTCTTGTTGCCGACTCCTCGCTGCGTGTTGTAAGCCGCAGAAACGCGTCCTGGCCAGCAGGCGGTGAGCAGTTAAAAACAGGAAAGCCATCAACGGTGTTAACCCCACAAAGCCGTTGCTTAAATACACTAACACTTGCCACGAACTTGAATTACTGACATGTCTATAACTATAATCTAACTGAAAATAAACTTTAAGTCGATGAAGGCCATGAAAAATGTTAAGATAACTTAATTTAATATTAAACAAATATATATTTGATGTTAGTCACACAATTAAAAGACTATTTATCTAGCAATCTTCCATAATAGCTCGCCCAAAACTAAATGAAAACAGTGTGAACATTTTAAAAGCAAACTTTAATTTATTTGTCGGTTTATTTTAAATCTAAAAATACTTAAACAATTTAATCTAATAGTTTAACTAGCTTAAGCTACATTTAAAGCCCAATTACCAATAGCATTTGTAGGAGTATAAAATAAAATTTATGTACAGAAATTTATTCCATTTAATGGAAATTAATTTTTACAAATTTTGTTCATTTTCTAGACTATAATTATTATTTACAAAGTTTTTAAAACTAAAAATATATTTTTTCTTTTTTTTTAATGCTCATTTAAAATGACTTACTTGTAATGTTAATTAAAATAAAATAATTTTCGATTTAATGAAATTTAAAAACACTGAAAAATTCGTTATGCTCCATTTTGGGTTAGTGTATTATAATGAAGAAGCTGCAACTGAAAAATCTGGGCAAAGTTTTTGCCCAAAAGGCGTAAGACGTTTTTGGGCGCTTGGTCGAAATGTTGGTTGGGGGGGGATGGGGTGAAATGGGTGGAGTATTTGGTTTAAGGGTCAGCGGTTGAGGGTTCGTTGAGAGCCAAGAGCTCGGGGTCGTTTATTTATTGTTTTTTGGCGGTGCGCGGCAGTTGGCCGCTTAATGCCATAAAAACAAAGGTGCCACGGCGATAAACAATAAAGAAGGCGCAGATGGGTGGGCGGGGTCCCAAAACGTTTTATGCAAATTTATGACTTAAAAAACAATTTTTTTTATTATTAATTTTAAATAGCCACCGACAAAATAAAATGTAAAAACACAAGCAAAAAAAAAAAATAAAAATAAAATAAAAATACAAAACTCAAAACAAATGATGTTGAATTCCAACTCAGTTTGAGACTAAAATCAGACTTGGATTCAAACTCAGTCTCAGACCTAAACTAATCGGATTCTTTGCCTTGATTTGATGCAAGCGATTGACTTCTTGAATTTCTGGTCAGTCGATCGAGTGGCCCCATCAAACTGAGCAGTACTGGGAGCAGGATTAAACCATGAACGGCTCCAATGAGCACAATACCCAGATACATGCGGAAATAGAAGACCTGAAAGACTTGGGAATTCGAGAATGCCAGCACCACAATGCCAGCAAACTTGGTCAACGTAATACCCGATAGAACACTACTACCGGTAACAGTCAATGACTGGAAGGCCCTTTCCTGAGCACTACCTTCAGCCTGCTTAAAGGAACGCACAATGTGGGCAACAAACTCAACTCCGATGCCCACACAGACGACCAGATTAACCAATGAAATGGCATTCAGTGTAATGTCCCACGCCCACATCATACCCATCATATTGATCAATATGCAAACGACCATGAATAGCACAATTAATGCCGATGTTATGTCCAGTCCCGTTAGCAGCAATGTGACCACAAAAACGGCAGCCAGTGAGAAACCCAACGAGGCGAGTGCATCATCCCAGATCGTTAAATACTGTTCGTAGAATATAAAGAATACACAATAGGGAAATACTTCGGTATCCACTCCATTTTTGGCAAACATTTCATTGATTTCCGCCTGAACACGTCGTGCCTCACGCAGCGCAGCCACAAACTTGTCCGAAGTCGTCGACGTGGTCGAATACTGCATGAAGTAAGTGTCCAAAATGGTGGCCAGTCCATTGTCGTCCTGCGTGTAAATCACAGCCTAAAAATGTATGGAGCACAAATCGAGTTTATGTGTTTATTTTGGAAATTATTTCGAAGCTTTATGGGTTTACTTACGTCTGCGTAGGAAGGTCTTCCCGCCTTGGCGCACTCAGCATCGGGCAGATCGGAGAGGAAGTAGGGCACATATTTATCGAAAGTACTGGCTGTGGGACGCAGACCGTCTTCAGTGAATTCTCTTTCACATGGCACACAATCGTTGCTCTTTGAATCTATAGAATAAATCAATTAATGCATTAAATTTAACAAATAATTAAATGAAACTTACTACTCGGACAGAAGGCACCAGTTGTGCTGTTATATTTGCAGCAATCGGGTATACTAATCCAATCTATATAATCGTCAATCCAGGAGGACGCTGGTCTGGCCAGCGAGGTGATCTGTGGATAACGGGACTGGGTGTATAGTCGTACGGAGAGTGAATCATTGTTGCACTCGACGCCACCACAAATGAAATTCTGATGTTCGGGTTTGTTGTAATCAAGTCCAGGCTTAAGCACCCAGTAAACAGGAGCACCCATTGCCAGCAGCTGATCCATGTACTGGAAATACTTGACCACATGCGAGTCCTTGGGCATAGACATTTCCTGATCCAGACCGGGATGAATGGAGGGCGTTATCATCAGTGACAGGCAGGTGATCACTGTGAAGATCACCAACACAATGATCTTGACAGTTCTGCAAAGGAAATAAAAGAAAATATTTATTGAAGCAATAGCTAAAAGTTTTCACAAGAGATCAACTTACTTGTTTAGCAGGAACGGAGCATAGAAGTTCTTGAACACTTTCTCGAGTACACCGACTTCGGATTGTGAATCTGGTTTGGCTTTGGCACGCACACAGCAGAGCATATCGAGCCGTCCATCGCGGTACCGCTGCTCATCGATGGCCATAAGGGCAACAAATGCGGTGATCTGAAACAGGAAGTCGAACAAAATGGCAGTAGCCGCGTACATGGCAAATGTTTTGACCGCAGGCATCTCGGAGATGCAACCGATGGCAAAGCAGGCAAATTCACTGGTCGCTGTCTGCAGAATTGAAGGTCCAATTTGTCCAATTGCCTCACCAATAGCCTCATGAATGCTCTCGTATTTCGTGTGATCCAAACGATGATAGGTGTGTACCATAATAAAAATATTATCAACGCCAACAGCAAGCACCAAAAATGGAATCACTTCAATGGCCAACATTGTGGTGGTTACGCCCACATAGCTCCAGAAGCCCAAACTGCAGAGCACCGAGGCCAAAACGATCACAATTCCGCTCACAGCCAACATGATGCGTGAGTCCCGCAGGAATCCCAGACAGCTGCGAATACGGCCCAGAGCAACGGCCACATAGAGGAACATGACCACGTAACTGATGACAACAGTTCCCACTTCACCATCGGATAACTCAACAATTGCATCTTGAATGGATCTTTCAGCCGAGTAGGCAATATCCAGACGATCACTTGTATAGTTCTTCATAAAGTCAATGAAACGCTTTTCCCAAATCATATTTGGCCCCAATTTGGATTCGTCGTTTAGATTTCTACCCAGGAAGGTCAATACCAGCCCAGTGGCCAGCATATAGTCTGGATCCTCGCCGACTTCTACTTTGGGCATGCCACCCACCGCGATGCCAGGTTCGATGGGTCCTCCGTAGGAGCTGAAGCAGTCCTCCATCATGGGTACACTGTGTAGGAAATAAACAATTTATTAAATAAAATTTATTAAATTATTTCTTTAAAAAATCCCAGCTGATTTTAGACCTTAACTAATCTTAGTCAGGAACCAATTACTGATTGAAATACCTCTAATAACATGACTCAAATAAATTTTAAAAATAGCTTAACTAATTTTTGTAGTTTTTTTCATTGTTGCAACGCACTAATAAACTCTGTTCAGGTTGTTCTTAGAAGTATTATTCCAAGAAAATAAATATCGCTAATTTGCTCACTTTGATAAGCAAACAAATCTTAGTAAAACTTATTAAAGTATATCTGGCTTACCGCAAGCAGTCCTCCAGCTGATTTAGATAGTTGATGGTATAATTATTACTGTCAACATAAGTGTTCTGGAACTTTGACATATCGTTTTGGAAGTAGCCATAGATGGACTGAATCACGCAGTCATTCACAGTGGGCGTAACTCCTGGGTGTAGAACAGGGGCATAGCAAACCTTATCCAATCCAGCTCCCTCGGACATTCCCAGTTGCATTATCTGCTCCTGCAGGTCAAAAACCTCCTGCAGGAAACTCTGCTCGTAGGCAGGACCAAAGGTGAGAACTCCGCTGCTGGTATTATGCGTGAACTGGAATTATTTATAAAATTAAAATAAGCAACGAAAAGATGAATAAAACTGCTAATGCTGGAAGGCCTTATTATCGTAACTCACCGTATTTGTATTGATTGCCTTCACAAACATCTGATTGGTGCGGTAGAAAGGACCAAAATGCTGATCGAAGTAATCCTTCTCGATGCGCGTTTGACTCAATTCACTGGCCCAGAGCTCGACGGGATCTGTGGTGATATTCATGTACCGCACACCGTAGCTCAGGCCACCAATGACCCACGAGCAGAGGGCCAAGACTAGCACAGGGTGTTTCGCACAGAAGGTGCCCCAGGCAAGGCAGCCCTTGTAGAGGAACTCTCCGTACAGTGTGGGCATATGGACATTGGGTCCCCGACGATTGCCCGTAGCACCCCAGCAGATAAGCAGAATGAGTATCACACCCACGACCAGGGATACAATGAAGGTAATGCCATACAGACCGGCGATTTGCCAGGGATTCTCGTAACCGGTTGGAGGATCGGTCAACGGACACGACTCTTCACAATCAATGCAGGCACACGCATAATTCCCCTCATAACTCTGACCACAATTGAGGGGATGCACCTTCAAATAGATTTGATCAGACGACTCGGGATCGGCATCCTTGGACCACACATAATTGATCTGAAAGGGCACATAATCGCCGTCAGCATCGCCCATGAAAGCATACCATCTTCGATAAGTACAGGTCTTGGCATTATAGGCTCCACAGCCCAAATCCATGGCTGGTCGTCCCGTTTGTGGATGCTGAATTGAGGAACAACTATCGTAGATTTTCTCCACCGTCTCATCCTCAATGTAGTATTCAATGTGCTCGACATAATCAACATCAGCAGGATTGGGTAGAGTGAAGGCCTTAAGATAGAGCGAATGATTCTGTGCACAGGTCATGGCACAAACGGTTTGAGCCATATTCATGGTACAAGTCGGACATCTGGAGAATACACCATCGGCCTGAACCAAACCACTGTCCATGGTATGCACCTGTGTGGCATCACAGCAAAGTTTCAGCTCCTCATCGCCATTGACGCCCTTGTATTCCGCATAAAGTGTGGGACAGCGTTTTCGGAAAACTGCCTCGGCATCGGGATCGTTTAGTGGAAGGGCAGGACCCGAATAGGCCAAATTCTGGGCGTGTTCACCAATAAAATGACTCTGTCCATACCAAATGCAGTGTCCTTCATCACTCTGGGCCAAACACAATTGTTGCAGTGCCGTCAACACCAACAAAACAGTTAAAAAACACTTCACTCCCATTTTAAAAGTAATATACAAATAAACTTAAAAAAAAAAAAAAAAAAATAACAAATAAATTAAGTAATTTTATTTGTAGCACCCAATGGTTCTTGGGGCCACACCTAACCAGTTAACGGTTTGTTTAGCAACTGACTAATTGACTTGCCAATTGAAACCGAAACTACCAATTTAGCTAACAAAAAACATTTTTGGTTCTTTTTACTATCAGAGTGAAGTGCTCTCGTCTCTCGAATCCGATAAGATTTCCGTTTATTTCGGCCAATGCGACGATTAAGCCGAAGCTCCATTAAGAGCCCGCTGGAGCTTATCTATCACCGATAAGCCATCGGAAATCGATTAGAGTGTCACAGTAGTTATTATAATTGTAGTTGTTGTACCATATTATTTGATTGGCAGCAAGCAAAATAATTATTAATCTCATATCAACGATATAACTCAACTTAAATGCCATTTACAGCTCTGGGAAAGTTTCTGCTTTCATTTCGCATTTAATCGAATTATTGTGACATTAGTTTTATTGCTGATTGATAGTTTTATCATCACACATGTTTAGTTTCAAATCATCAACCGAAAACAAATTATATTTTATTTTAGTTTTATTATTCTAATTTAAATAAATCAGTTATAAGTGCAATTTTAATTTTGTCTAGTTTAATATTCGAAATATTTTACATAATAATAAAAACATTCTATTGGATGTTAAATTCTTGATAACATAATTGACAATAAAAAAATCCATTAAATTGTTATACCATTTTTTAAATAATAATTATGAAATGCTTAACATAATTGAGTTGGAATTTCACAAGTCATAAATATATTTTTTATTTATTCAAAAAAAGACTTGTAAAATATTAACAGTAATAATTAAAAATTAAAAAAAACAATACAAAAATTGGTTTTAACTTATTTCAAAAAAAGTTCCTTTATATAAATTAATTTAATAGTATAAGAACAAATTTAAATTTTTTTAAAGTGCACTAAAAATATATTTTTTCAATATAAATAATTTTCATATTCATTTTATTTCTTTATTTACTGTCGGACTATAATAAAAAAATAATATAAAATTCATTTATATAAACAAAATCTCATATAATTCCAAAAAAAAGTGTTGATAATATAATATTTCTATTTTATCATAAGGAAAATGTATATTTTTCATAAAAAAAATTTAAAAAAAAAGACCTAAAGTAAATACAACATTTGTATCTATTTAATTGAAGCTCTACTTCTCTGAAGCTCAGCATGAAATTTGTAAGCAATCCATCCAGTCGTTATTTACTTTATATTAATTATAACTAATAGATAAAAAAAAAAACAGATTTATAGTGACTTTAATAAATAACAATTGGCGATAGTTAGAAACTAATTAAATTAAATATTATTGCCTTATTTGAAATCATTTGAATGGATGCTGGCTTCAGAAAGCTTCCCTTCTGGATGAGAAATATGTGCTAACTAAGCATGAGTCAAATAAGCCACAAAAAAAGATAATGTTCTATAACTTAATGAAAGATAATCAACAATTTCTATTGAGAAATTTTAAGTGAGACAATTAATAATTTTTGGCAATTTATATGTATTGATTAAATTTTATTAAATTGCTTGTAAGGCATTATTGAGTTAGTTTCATTAACGATTTTTATTTTGATTTTGATGGAGGTGAATTTTGTGTGGGTTTTTTTTGTATTATTTCTGTTAATGATTCACTTGGTTACTGTCAGCAAGTTGGTTGGTTTTTCTTTCCACTTTGTTGGTGATATGGTTACCTATTGTTGTGCTGTATAATTTTTATGATATGCAAGTGTTTAACATTGTTGAGACTTTTGAATCGAAGCGCTTATCTAGAACACGGTGAACAGGTGTTCACTTCAACGAGCAACGGTTAACAACTATGCAACCAGGTCTACAATTATTTTATAGCGATTAACGGTTATCAGAGTTGAAGCAGCTGCTTAAACTATCGTCGTCACACTGCCTACGAATACCTCAATCATATAGCAGGTGTGACTAGTGTGCCTAGTGGAACCGGTGTCCGGTCTGAGATAAGCAACTTATATCCCAATAACTAATCCGCTAAATAAATTGATTGAAAATGATGAATTGTGTTAAACTTGCAGGTTCTAAGAATTGTTTAGACAATTATTTGGCAACACTTCAAAATTAACAGAAATAACTGCTGTGAGTTTTGAAATTTCAGACAATAAATTAATTCCATATTTTATGAGCAATAAATTATTTCTGTTGTTATTAAACATGACTTGACTTTTTATTTTAATTACTTAAGTACTAAATTTTCAAATCAGATTTTGAACTTTATTTCTAAACTCAGTAACATTTTGGCGTTGCGATGCTTGAGCTAAAGTTTTACTTATAGTATGCCATGGGAAATTTCTATTCACTGTCAGAAAGTTTAGGTTTTTGAACTCAAAATAACTCAGTTACATAAGATATGGAAAATAGGTTGAACAACACGGAACAAAATAATTTCTTTAATAAAACCACAGCACAGCGGAGTCAAGCTAAAAAACCAAACGAAGTTCAACACGAAACTGAGAAACTATCGCAACAAAGCGAAGTTTTTGACGATTTGGCAATAGTTCCATCAAATAATTCTAGTATTACGTCGATTCAAGAGCAATCAGGAGTTTTAAGTGAGTATTGGTTACATAGTGATTTAAATAAAAGATGAGTAATTTAAGAAAGTTATAGATCTACATAGACATAGACTGTAAGTCTGGGTAAGTGCATTGTCCGTTGTGCATACCGTTTAAATGCATTTATTTAGCAATGTAAGTGGATTGTTTATATTTGAAGTTAAGCAGAAACATAAGTTCTTTAGATTTATGTGCTTGGTTGCACTATTCAATGCGTTTTGTTAGTTTATCCGCAAATGTGTCTATTCCATTTTGGAATTTTTAAACTTTTCTTTTAAAGAAAGTGGTTAATTTTAAAAACAAATCTACTTCAAAGCAAAGCTAACAGTAACTAAAACTTGTTGTGATTACTGTTCTGTATTGCGAGTAGTTATTGTGCATCGTCATAGGCTTCATAAAACTGTTCCAAATCAAAAATTAGCAAAACGAAAAAAAAAACTGTATATATAATTTCAACATTTCATTCTAATAAAAACAGAAAGCAGCGTAAAAATCGGAGCACATGGCATATAAAGGATTAGGTGATCTACCTTGTAACTATTCAAGAAACAATAGTTACATAAACAATAGCACACATTGCTTACTTATATGAAACAAGAAAAAACGGTTATTTTCGGCTCGCCGAAGATTAAATACCCTTGCAGCTTAGTTTTTTAACCAATTATTTCTATGGTAGTTATATGATATAGTAGTCCGATTTGAAATTTGGTCAACAGATAGCGGACAATGAGAAATACATTCTGTGTGAATTTCGTTGAAATCGGTCAAAAGACACCGAAAATGTTCATACTAAGCATTTTCAACCGATTGTTCCTATGGGAGCTATATGATATAGTAGTCCTATTTGGAATTTGGTCAACAGATAGGGGACAATGAGAAATACATTCTGTGTGAATTTCGTTGAAATCGGTCAAAAGACACCGAAAATGTTCATACTAAGCATTTTCAACCGATTGTTCCTATGGGAGCTATATGATATAGTAGTCCGATTTGAAATTTGGTCAACAGATAGGGGACAATGAGAAATACATTCTGTGTGAATTTCGTTGAAATCGGTCAAAAGACACCGAAAATGTTCATACTAAGCATTTTCAACCGATTGTTCCTATGGGAGCTATATGATATAGTAGTCCGATTTGAAATTTGGTCAACAGATAGGGGACAATGAGAAATACATTCTGTGTGAATTTCGTTGAAATCGGTCAAAAGACACCGAAAATGTTCATACTAAGCATTTTCAATCGATTGTTCCTATGCGAGCTATATGATATAGTGGTCCGATCTTTTTACATATGAACTGCGTGCAGAGAGAATACAGGCCTGTACCAAATTTCATTAAGATAGCTTTAAAACTGAGAGACTAGTTCGCATAGAAACAGACGGACAGACGGACATGGCTATATCGACTCGGCTGTTGATGCTGATCAAGAATATATATACTTTATGTGGTCGGAAACGCTTCCTTCAATGCGTTACAAACTTCGTGACAAAAACAATATACCCTCTGCAAGGGTATAAAAATATAGGCATTATAATGAGTACGGGGTCTTTTACAGTCGGCTCACTCGACTTTAGACTCTCACTTGTTTTTATAGATTTGTACATTGTAACTATACAAGGAACATCATATACTATAGTAGCCATAGTTCAAACCTGTAGAAATTTGCTCATTTGCTTTTACTGTCGGCTCGCTCGACATTACCTTGTAACTTTACAAAGAAAAGCATATATTTTAGTACCCATAGGTCAAACCGGTTGAAAATTGCTCATTTGCTTATACGGGGTCTTTTAAAGTCAGTTTTAACCATTTTGACTTGTTTCAACAGATTTCAAACTTATTTTATTTTCAGCCACGAGCGAACGACGTCACATTCTAGAGGAATTGGCTGTAGAGTATCACAAGTTGGTGCGTAATCTGCCTGAGGCATCGAGATCGGGAGTGCGTTTGGCTGCCGAGGCAACCCAATTGTTGGCGAAGCACGGGTATTTGGAGAAACCACCGGAGGACTTGCCGGGACTGCAGCAGTTATCGAGTAGTCAAACGATTGGATTTGTCGAGCTCTTTCGCCAGCACATCTACTACAAACGATTGGGAATACCCCTAACGACACTGGAACTAATCTATATGGGGGACACTGAACGTGAGTGGCAAAGGAATGCGATGAATTCGCGTATCATACTCCGGGATAATTGCACACAAACCGATAGCGATGGACGTTTGCAGGGTGGCTGTAATTTACCGTTAGGTTATTCTTGCAGCCCCATTGGAATATCATTGACAGCAGGGCCATCTAGTTTTTATTTTCCAAAGCCCGATGAAGACTGCGATTGCGATGTTTGCATACGCGGACGCGAATTGGAATCGAATCTGTTACGAACTAGTCGATTTACTAGCATACTGGACTCTGTTCGTAGCTACTGTAGGGACACAAATTATTTATACGAAAATTATTTGCGGAGCTTTCCTTGCTGTCGTGATTCAGAGGGGGAAATGGGCCCAGAGCCGGAAATGTTAACGCTACCATTACCGCCACCATCCGTACAACTACTAACACCACCGCCACCGCCACCGCCACCATCACCGCCACCATCCGTACGGCAACTACTAACACCACCGCCACCGCCACCACCGTTGCGAGCACCACCGCCACCACCACCACCACCACCGATGCGAGCACCACCACCGCCGCCAACACCGCCACCACCACCGCTGCCAACGATGTCATCACAACATTTGTCGTCCGTTTGCGATGTTGATCGTCGCGAACCCTCCGATACTTGGAGTCTTCGCTATCGAGAATCCTTCCCGGATCTGGACACGGATGATCAAAGTGATTTTAGTCTACACCGCACACCAAAGGTGGTAAACCTACCAAGTCAGGTGGAGGCACAATGCAGGTTCCGTGAATTAACCAACAGAATAATGTATGAATTTGGTTACACGGAGCCAAGTAGCAGTGAACCTACAATAGCTTATATGGCCATACCCAAGCCGATTGATTCATCGGAGCGGGAATCCCCGAGCGAGAGTGAGAGTGAGGGTGAGAAAACTATTTCACTGTATTCGCTGTCGAGTGAACACTTTGATATACTGAGCGAGGTCTGGAATAATCCTCGTGCCTATGATAACCCACCAACAGTATCAACCGGTCGCGGTATATCGGTATATATTCCAATCAATATATTTCATTCTGGCTATAAGGGCACACCGATTTTGGAGCTTGAAGCCGCACAATTGGTATTGGAACAATCCGATTATATTGCACGACGATTTGAGGAATTGAGCGTAGAGGAGAAGGGCTATGATATAGCACTACGTTTGCGGCAATTGCGCATTTTTCAAGATCAACTCAGCTATAAGTACTGCCAGAAGTTGAAGCAGAAGTTAAAGAAACCACGGAAGGAAAAACCATTTGGTGCTTCGAGAATGAGTAAAATAAATCATGAGTGTCCGATGCATAAAATGGGATGTCCCCGTGTGGTTGCTGAATCGCTGTTATCCCACTTCTTGAACGCACATTTCGATGAGCCAGGGATTGAGCTATCTGAGGTATCGGAACACGACAAAATACTGATCAAATTTAAGCCACAAACATTCGAGAGATCACGTAATATTTGCATGTCCATGATTGTCCACACGGGATTCAGGAACTTCACTTGGGAATCATCGTTTAGGAATGATATACCCTTCTATAATAGCGATTTACCGGAATCGTATGCCAAGTACTCCGATCACATGCCCATTTTTGTGATGGCCTGTCGCACTCGTATAAAGAAGGATTTGAAAAATGAATCGATGTTGAGCATCAGGCCATGTGAAACAAACGCTTCATTCACTTGTGATTCAATATATGGAACTTGTTCCGGCTCAACTATGAATTTGAACAGTCCTTCCGAAGCCATTTCCCTAAAGGAATTGTATGGTGAAGAGCCCGGAGAAAATGTGATGGCTTTATGGTTGGTTAGCGTTGATCTACCGCATCCGATTCATGCTCAAGTGGCACTCTTCAATCAACGCCTCAATGTCTGTCGCACTTCGATTATGCAGATCCGTCGCTTTAGTTCCACCCAAACGGCCGAAACGTTCATACCCAAGAGCAAGAATTATATGAGACTTAACGCACAGGACATGTGCATGCTAACCAATAACTACCAGGAGCCCATCTATTTGGACATCTCCATTAGTCACTTTAACTTCACAAGAAACGAAGCTACCTAAGCGATCATTTGGATTTAGTTTTTACCAATATACACTAGTTAATTTTGGACCTTCTTTCTGGCTATTTAGGTTAGTTTCTGTACTAAGGATTTCAAAACACGAAGGACATTTTCAAACTCAAAATCTCCCGTTCACCGCGCTTCAGCAAGATTTCAACAAGCTGACACTGGAGAGCATTTCTCCCTCTTTTTTGTTTACAAATTTTACAAATAAGGCAGTAATCATCCTTTTGTTTTTAAAGAATATGTAAATTTTCATTATTTCCATCAAACACCCTGTACATCGCTTATAACGAAGCAATAATGTACAGCTTTTAGCTAAATTTTAAGTTTGTACAATAAATACAAATGAGAATAGTTTCCTGTTAACTAAATAAATAAATTAAATAATGTTTAAAATAATGAATATGTGTATTTATTTTAAATTCAAAACTAATTAAATACCCAAACAGTCAGCAATATTGCAAGTATTTCGAATTAAAAAAAAAAAAAAAGACTTAAACGTTTTTATTTCGCTGTCCACGAGTGTGTGTCTGTGCGCGTGCTTATAACGGTTAAATAATGGATCACGCTGCAGCTGTTTTGTGTAAGCGTTAACAGTGCAAAAAGCTTTTGTGCTGTTAGCAGGCCGTTAACAGACTGTTAAAGTTGCGTTCTCTTTGGGTCGCTGGCGCTGCAGTTGCTGCCGCTGCTGCTGCTGGCTGCGTCGCCGCTGCCATCGTTGGCAGCTGCAGCTAACGGCGGCTTTATTTATTTTTTAATGCCGGGCAGAATGCTATTGAACTCACTCACACATACATGCACACATGCATATGCGTGTGCTCTCTCGCATACTCTTTTGCATTTTGGCAGCCGCTGCTGCCACCGCCGCTGTTGTTTCTGTTGCTGCAAAATGCATAATGCATAAATTGTTGCCGGCATTAAAGAGTCAGCTAATTTGATTAGTTTGCCGTTATCTAAGGACTCCAAAGTGGAAAGCATGCTCAGGGCAGGGAAGGGAGTGGGATGACGCCTTTGGTTTGTCTAAATTCCCCAAAATTTGTTGGAACGAAATAAAAGTTTCGTTTGTTGTGGTGGCACACGTGTTCTCAAAATCCAGACCTACATCAACAAACTGTGAATGCGCTTGCAGCGACGATGGCAGCGACTGCGTTGCGCATCTGCAAAGCTTACCCTCCCCATCCCTTTCCCCCACTCCCCCACCCATCGGAGAGGGGGCTATGCAGCGTTCCCGAAAATCAGTTCCCGTTCCAGAAAACTCTTGACGCGTTCCAGGCGCATTCTGGAAAATTGTGTCAAGCTGACGACACAATTTTCAAATCGCATGCCCGGAGTTGCAGTTGGCTCCCCAAAAGCATAAGCAAAACCAAAAGCAAAGCCAATAACAAAAACAAAAACAAACTAGAAACAGCAAGTGGAGTAAGAAGATGAAGAAGAAGAAGCAGCAGCAGCAGGAGCAGTGAGTGCGAGCGAGTTGGATAAAGTGAGTTGGAGCAGGCAAGCAAGCAGAGCAGAGAGACAGTCAGTCAGTTGGCATGCAGAGAGACAGTCGCTTCGCGTAGAGAGCGGAGAACGGAGAGCGAAGAGAGTGCGAGTGAACGAGAGCGGGTAAAAAAAAAAGAAAGCAAAAAAGCAAACGTTGCTTGCTGGCATTGCACAAATAACGGTAAAGGTAACGGTACAGTAGCGTAACAGGAAGTGGTGCATTAACACGCGCCGCAGCTGACGACGTCGACGTCGTTTATAACTTCAATTGGCCCGGGCCCCAAAAACGCGTAATTTAAAGACTAACGACAACAACAACAATAAATACAATAATAACAACAACAAGAGGAACAAGAACTGTTATAACAATAACAACAAGAGCGCGCGCTGTGTAAGTGCCAGTGTGTGAGTGTGTGCATGGTGTGTGTGTGTGTGTTCCATGCTTCATTTAATTACGCACAACATTTCGATTGCATCACCAAAAAAAAAAAAAACAAAAACTTTACGTAATTTGCAGCATTTAAGCTTTAAATACATGTTTAAACGCGTTTAAACGTGTTCAAATGCATTCCAACGCAATGCGACGTCACTAGCCTACAAAACTGTGACGTCGTTAAGCCACATGTGTGTCTGTGAATTTGTGTGTGTGTGTGTTTTATTTTTTTTCGTGTTGTTTGTATGCATCTTGCAGCCTTTAAAATGAGCAAACGAATGACGTAGTAGAAACTCCATTGATGCTGCTGCTATCAACGCTGCCGTTGTCGCTGCTGCCACTGTCGTTGTTGCTGCTACTGCGCTTCATTTCGCAATTCGCAGCTTACAGTTTGCAATTCACAGTTCGCATTTCTCATTTTGGATACGGCAAAACAGCCAAAAATGCCAAAAAAGGAAGGAGGAAAAACTAAAGAAAAGGAGCAAAAAGAAGATGGAATAAAAAAACCGGCTACACAAATGCCAAAAGCGAGAGCGAGGCGTCAATATACATATGTGTGTGTGTGTGTGTGTGTTTTAGAGAGAGAGTATGCGGTTGCCGCTGTCGCTGCCGACGGACAGCAGCAGAAAGCCGACAGCCGATAACCATTTGCCGACTGTCGTGGGCCGACTGCCGTCTGCCGACAACAGCCGAAGTTGAAAAACGTGCACACGTGCAGAATGCAGACAGGCGACAAGCGAAAAGCGACAAGAACTTTTTGGTGTGAATGCCTTCTGCACAAAAACGTGGTTTTTCGGCTGTGCGCGCTGCAGTTGACTTCGAAGCCAGCGTCGCAGTTGGCGCTTTTGCGCGCAGAGAACGCAACGACGCATTTCTTTTGATGATTGTTGCAATTCCCTTATTCGCTCCATAACTGTTACCCAGTTTAACAGTTTAACATTGGGCAGATAACAGTAAACAGCTTAACATTTAAAAGCCTCAACACTTAACAGTTTAATGCCGCTTCACTGTTAACTCACAGCGCTCTGTAAGCGATTTGAATTTCGTGTTGCATACGTCACAGCGCAAATTTAATTCTTGCAACTAAGTCAAGTTATTGTGAAATTCAAACTATTCCGAATACTTTTGCGATATACGTTGTTTTATTTTTTAATTAAAATTTAATGAAATATCCTAATTATTATTTATTATGATGGCCTTATAAATGTTTTTTAATTTTATTTTTTTTTTTTGGTAATATTTCAAAAATTTTTATTCTTTGTATAATTTAATAAAATTTTAAAATGGAATTTCTGTTAATTGAGATATTAAACACTATATTGATGCTTCTCTTTCGATACTCAAAACAGACATTTTACGCTTAATTTAATCAGATTAAATTAATATGTATTTAAAATTTAAGCAATTGTTTCTTGATTTAGGCATTAAAAAGGCTTTCACATAATTGATTATTATAAATTGTTTAAGAAACTGATCGTATTGGCGTAAGATTTCGTTAAAAGAGGCTTTAACAACTCTTCAATGCATTTCAACTTGTTCATGATCAGTTTCTTTCAGTCTGCTTCTCTTTCCTAATCTTTTCTCTCTTTTTCTCCATCTCTTGTTAATATGTTACTTATGTATATCAAAGAATTTATAAGCTGAGATCAACTAGCAATATAGTGTTTTGCAGTCTGTTTAGTCAACCTTAGTGCTTTATTTACAAATCACATTAATTTGCACAACATCATAACATTACGTATACGTCATGTGCAACGTTTTATTCAACAATAAAATGCGCTTCATTTATAAATGTGCATAATTAGGTGAAACAAGCAGAAGAAGGTGTAGCAACAACAAAAACAAAAGTTTCAGCTGCAACTCCCTTTAGCTCTCATTAGCTTGCAATGCCGGCTACAGTTTCCTCTACGTCTCCCATCTTCAACTTCGTCTCTTTCTCTGTGCTTCTTCTACTTCTTTGGGTCTGTTGTCTGTCTGTCCTTCGCCTTCGGCTGTCGAATGATGTGTCAACGTTGTTGTTCCTTGCTTGCTTTGTTGCTGTTTCCGTTAGTTGCCGGATGTTGCACGAAGTGCACAAAAGCTTTCGTCCCTCTGTTAAGCCAGACGGAGTAACTGAGCGTCAGCGTTCTACCAAATGCAAATGTTGTTTGGCCTGGCAAATTGGCAATGGCCAAAAAGACAAAAGCACGAACAAGAGCAGCGCAACAGTCGCAGTCGCAGTGGCAGCAGCGTTAACGTTAGCAGCGAGCAGCAGCAGCAACAGCAGCAGCAACACCAGCAGCACCAGCAATTGTTGTTGCCAGACACCAACACTCATCGCAGTCGCATCTCGTTCTCATTCGTGTGCGGCGCTTCACCGCTAAGCGACGTCTTCATATATATTTCGCTGCCTCTAGCTGCTGCTACTGCTGCTTCAACGTACGTACGGCGTGTATGTGTGAGTGTCTGTTTGTCTTTGTGTATGTGTGAGTGTGTGTGTGTGCCTGTCTGTTTGTGTAACTATCTGTTTCGTGTCGTGACTGCTTCGGCTGTAGGTCGGCAATTGCTTCGGTTTTACGTTCGCATCGCATCGTTCACTTCGTTTCGTTCGCTTCGTTTCGTTTTGTTTCGTTCGTTTCGCTGCCTGCTTGCTGCTACTACCGCTGCCACTGTCACTGCCGCTGCCGCTGCTGTTGCTGCCTGCGTTCTGTCGTTTGCTGCTTCCAAACGCTCGCAGGCCATGCAGCAAAAACAGTTTACATTTGTTTTTCCGCGTGCTCGCACACGTTGACTGACACGGTCTGCGACTCAGCGAGCGAGCTCTGTGTCTGGTCTGGTCTGGTCTGTCTGAGTGTCTCTCTGTCTCAATGTATGTGCGTGTGTGTGCTTGTGTGTGAGTGTTTGTGTGTGTGTCTGTGCCGACCCGGAGTTGCCACTGAGTGACCGGAGTTGCATTGCCGAACTAGAAACACTCGAGCTTGTTCCAGTTACTGGCCTCGTCTAGTCCGCTGCACTTGCAACGGCAACGGTAACTGCAACTGCCAACTGTCAATTGATCAGTCCAGTAAGCCATCAGAAACTCAACTTTATTTTTTTTTAAGCCACAACATTTTATTTTTAAACTCTTTTGTTTGTTTGTTTTTTTTTTTTATATTTTTTTTGAACAAAATTTGAATTTGAATATCGAATTTCGGCTGCAATTTCGTTTCGGCTTCGGCTCCGCAAGTTCGAAGTTCGAAGTTCGCAACGCATCCGAAGTTTTGATGGAAGTTGCAAGCTAAAAAGCTATATGCTCAGGACGACTGTCGTGAGTCGTGTCGAGATCGGAGCGCCGCGCGGAAGTGCAGTGCAAAAAGCGGAAACGGAAGCTGAAACAGTAACCGAAACACACACACACACACACACACACACAAAGAAACTAACAAAATTTATACTTTCAACTCTCAATACTTGGCAAATTGAGCACTGCAGTGCGCACAAAAACGCACACACACTACCACACACACACACACACACACTGCCATTCGCCTAAACTGAGGACTTGCATAGTTGATATTTGTTTGTTTCCTATAGTTTTTTTTTTACAAATTTTTTTTATGTGATCCACCAAAAGCAGCGGCAACAACAACAAGAAAATCGCGGGGTGTTGTCAGCTGGCCAAAATAAAGAAAAAATAATGTAATAAAAAACGATTACAACGCAAACAAAATAAGCAAAGGAAAAAAAAAGGAAATGGAAAATGAGGAAGTTCAATTCTCACTGCCAAAATGCTACAAAGAATGCAAAGTGCGTGCATAAAAACAAAAAGAAAACAAATACACTGCAAAAAAATCAACTATTTTAACAATAACAACAACAACAACCGCTACGGCAACAACAACAACTTCAGCGGCAGCAAAAACAGCAACACAACTTCGGACTAGTTACAAATATTTAATAAAAGGTGTTAAATTGCAAAACAAATTCAGAATTTACAACATTTTTGGCAAATATTTTCAAAAACGCTGAGGTGTTTGGAGGTGCGTGTGTGTTGAGGTGTATATGTGTTTGCTGTGCCCTTGTGTGTTGAATATTTGCTAATTGTATTATAAACAATTATTGTTTCTTTCTAGTGTTACGAAAAGAAACACAAGCAATTAATTAATTTGTTTTTTTTGCATATATTTTTTTTTATAAGTTTGTGAGACACAGTTTTGCACAAATCATATAATTTATTAAAAACTAATCCAAAGTGACAAAAGTTACATAAGTTGATTAAATTTAAGTTTTTGGATTTTAAATAAATTTTTCGTAAGCTGATTTTCAATAGTTTTATTACAAATTCAATTAACAAAAGTTTTCTTTGATAATTACTCTGTGAATTCGTTTAGAAATTAATATTATTTGTATAAAATAAACAGTTAAATACTTTGATCTTAGTGAGACCCCATAATTTATACAAATAATTCATATATTAATTATTAAATATTTATAAATTGCGTTTCTTTATTGGCGCACGGAATAAATTGTGAAATTGTTTATTTATTATGCATGGCAATCATTGTTTTGCATATTTTTTTTGAAAATCTTTAACGCTAAATGAACTTATGAATTAGTTATTTATTATTTTTTATATTTTTTTCTTATATAAATTTTGATTAATTTATACATTTTTTATGAGCTACAATCAGCAAAAGTTATTTAAATCCACAATTGTGTGCAATTTCCTTGAGAACACTTATTTATTTATTTATTTCCGCAGTGGTTTTGTTAATCTTTTTAGTTTTATTTCAATTTAGGTTTTCTTTTCATTCGAAATTTCGGAAAATTTCCCCGCAAACTTTCAATTTATTGTTGTATTTTCTGTCTCATATATAATTCAAACACGTTTTAGAAAAATTATAGCGTCAGCTGCTGTGCAAAAACATAAACAAAACAAAATCATAAAAAATCGAGATAAAGAAAGAACACAACACGAAGAGGAGAAAATACAAAGAAAAAAAGACAAAAAATGAAGAAAGAAAGAATGAATAAAAAACTATTATTCTCCTGCGTATAATTATTGTATTTTTGTTGTTGTTGTTTTTGTTTTTGTGCTTGGCGCTCATTTCGCTCAACTTGTCGAAATCAAATAAATCTTGAGTTTGAAATGATTTTCCACGTCTTTTCCGACAAAACAAAAAAAGTCAGTGAAAAAAAAAACAAATCTTTCTTTCTTTATTTTTTGTGTGTTTGTGTTTCTGTTTTGTTTTCTCTTTTTTTTTTGAATTCCAAGCAATGTTCACGCAAAAATTGGAAGAATTATTCTAGTTCCACAGTGGTCTATTAATAATTTGATGCATTGCCTTCATCGTCATCTCCGATCAGTCAGTCACTGGGTGAACCTTGATGTGGTTGTTCTTGTTGTTGTTGTTGTTTTTATTGCTGTTTATTGTTTGTTGTTGTTTGTTTGTCGTATTTGTAGTGCCTCTGGGGGCTTAAAGCTTATGAAATACTGACTAAAATCCATGCTACTTTTATGCCAATTAGAATTCTCTTTCATCTTCTTGACAAATTCCCAAAACTTATGTGACACATTTTCATTTGATTTCATTCCTGTCGAACATTGTTTGCATATATTAAATTGTGGTTTGCCTTTATTAATAAATGGTGTTGGAATTAATTCTGTATGTCAAATTTAATAGATCAGAAACAGGTTTGCTTTTAATAGATGTTCATATACTCGATCGAATCAGATAAATGACAAAAATAGCTTAAGATATCTTTGAAGTCTGCTTAGCATCTCATGCGGATTAGTTTGACTGCCATAGAGTGATTTATTAAGTGATTTCTTTAATTCCACTTCTTGTGTAGATTTTGAGATATGAAATATTCATAATTTTATTTAAAGAACACTTTTAAATGAGACATTTAAATTGTAACATGCAGCTGTGCGATTAAAAATACATTTTATTTACTTTTAAAATCCGTTTGTGCAATTGTATTCAACTAAACATGTATTTGTTAATGCTTTTAATTTATTTATTTTTAACTATTTATAATTTAAAATGATTAGAGTTATTCCCAAACAATTTATAAGTTAAATTTATCACTTATTTAATCAAATTAATACTAAAGATTCCCATGTTACTCACTTAATTCCTAATTAACACATAATAATCTATTAAATTTGAAATGGGCAGTTTGTCCGGCTATCACTACGTTTTTGTGTGTGTTCCCTTGATTTCCCTTGATTTCAATAATAGCCCATGAAATTAGATATATGATGAATCAGTTTTGGCTTTATGCTTGTTTTTAATCTCTTTGAAGCACCCTCAACGGAAGCATAAAAAGTTACCAAATGATGGGTATTATCGCACACAGGGCTCTACCTTAAAATGAACATGACCATAACAATGGCTCTATGCATGTGTTAGGGGGTGTATGTGTGTGTGTGTGAGTGTGAGTGAATCTGTGTGAGTGTAAGTGTTGGCCATTACTAAAATGAAAGAAAAACAAGCAAAAACTCTTGGATTTTCGTCACTCCATTGAATTTCAACAGTTTTATTTTTAACAAAGCAAAAACGAAAACAATTGCATACTTTTAGGCTACAAGCTTTAAGAAGCTATAACTTCCGCTCTATATAGCCGAACTGAATATGCTTCGAGTCGCTTGGTTACCAAGTGCAGCAAAGAACTTCGGCCTGCATACATATAATTTATTGAATTTTTAGCGGCCAAATGCAAAAAAACGTTGCATATTTTAGGGCTAAAATTGTTAAAATGGCTATATCTTCTGCTATATGCAATCGATTCCAAAGTTGCTGGAGTGGAATGTTTAGCAAATGTGTAGAGCTGTTATATGAATGCACGCCCTACAATTTGATATAATTAAATTTAATTTCCATTTGATTTTATTGGCTAAATAAAAGAGAGGGAAACATTGTTAAGAGGAAATCATAAACATAGACATAATCACAATTGGCAACAGCCAACAATACTGACAAAATCATTTACGATAACTTGTCTAACAAATAAATTATCAACTTTTGCATTAAATTGCAATAATTTAGCGAATTGTGAATAGCTGCAGAATTCACAATCACATTTTTTTATGCCTGACCTAATTTGTGTAAAAAAGAAATATTTGCAAAAAAAAAATATGTTGTATATATTTAACACACACAGCGATACACACACCCAAACACACACCAATACACTGAGAGGCATATAGAGAGCGAGAGGAAAATTGTAACTGGGCAAGTGGCTGACACATTTGTCGCTTTACATGCAGCTCAAAATGTTGTTGTTTGTGGTGTTGTTGCTGTTGTTGCTGCTTTACATTTTGATATTTAATGTAGAGGCAGCAGTCTCGCTGCATAACGGCAAATACTCGTAATGCGGGCTAAAAACAAAAGTGACGCCGCTTCCTTTATTGTCTCCGACATATCCTTCCATTGTTGTGCCGTTATAGCTGCTGCTGCTGCTGTTGCTGTTGTTGTTGTTGTTGTTGTTCTTGCCGTTGTTATGTTGTTTGGTTGCTTTGGCCCCGTTGTCCTACTTTAAATGGTCTTTAGGTCGGCCAGGGTAGCGAGCGCGCATTAAACTCTCTCCTATACACACACAACATGGGTGTGTGTTTGTGTATATATTGGTGTGTTGTGTATTTATTTGTTTGTAGTTGTGTGTGTTTTAGTAGGGCTTTGCTTACTGGCCGCAGCTATCGGCATCAAATCAGGCAGAGACACAAACAAACACACACACACACACACACACACACACACACAGCAAACATAATTGTATGCAGCCTGTCTAAATAGCAATTACACTCAGTCTTCCCATTGCACACTCTCGCGCTCTCTTCCGCTCTTACCAGTTCATTACAAAGCGCCAACGAAAGTGTAAAAAAACGAGATAAAATAACAGCAGCAGCGACGCGATACGACGCGACGTCAACGTCAGCAGAAGCAGCGAAGACGCAGCAGCAGCTTAAACAGCGCATAAAAGTATGCTTCGATAAGTGTGAATGATTTGGAGTGCGAAAAGCAGAGAACCAAAAGAAGAGAGGAGAGGAGAGAAGAGTGCAGCACATAACGATGCGCTAACTTACTTAAAGTGCATTCTAAGAGACTGCCAGTGCGACAGAGACGCAAAGTGGAGAGACAAAGACAAGAGGCAAGAGGTCGCCAAATAGGTGCTGTCCAAAGTGGTCTAGTCTCTGGGCCATAAGAGTTATTGCTGCTGCCGTTGTTGTCGTAGTCATAGTCGTAGTAGTTGTCGTTGTTGTTGTTGTTGTCGCTGGTGCCGTAAGTAGATGTTGTAGTAACATAAAACTGGCGGAGCCTTTGCTCGAAGTCGACTCATGTTGTCTGTTCGTTTGTCATGTCCCCAAAATGGTGGGCGTGACTGGTAATACCCATAATAAGTTAGACCCAATTTACACTTTTACAAACTCAAAACGTGGCTCTCAGTTCCAAACTACAAGAAAAATTCATTTAAGTTTATATTTTATTTAAGTTATTTCTCGTTCTTGCTTAACCGCAGCCAACTTCATGTACATCAGTTGTTAGTTTCTTGGTAGGTAATTACAACGCTAGGAATTACAATAAGTTCCAAGTATTAAACAGTTAACTGTTCATTCATACATATATTCTTGAGCGATCGAAAACACTCTTTAGGCATTTTATACGCTTAAAGCCTTTGCTATATACTTAATTGTTCAAGTACATGGTATATGGGCAGTTGACCTCTCCCTTGGTCTAATGCAGCACGGAGTGGGTTTAACGGTAAATATGCAAATCGCTCCCGGAACAACTAAAGCAAAATTTAATTACGTGGTTCAATATGGAGAGTGGGCCTAGAAGGGTCAGAAGCAAATCATAACTAAGTATGGGAAAAGCACAGGCATTTTGCCAATATTTTTACCAATTGCTCTGGGTGTGTTAGTGTGTGTGTGTGTGTGTGGATTTCTGTATGAATTTCTGTGTATATTTCTTTCTCTTTCTTGTCGCTCTTTGTGTTTGTGCGCCATTATACAATATTTTATTTGATGGCATGACTTTTCACCAATTGATGGCGGCCAAGTCGAAAGAGGGCCAAAACATAGTGACCGACATTCCTATCGACTACAACTTCGTCATCGTCATCGTCATCGTCATCGTCAACGTTCCGTCATCGTCTTTGCTCTCTGTGTGTTTGTTTGAGTTTATTTTTTTTAAATTTTGTTCCTTTGCATTTGTCTCGAAAACGAAAGCAGCCCGGAAATGCTCGGCCTTTATCGTGTGTTGGCTTCCTCTGTGCTAGGTGTGCCTCATTATGCATATAAGCGGTTGACTCTTCTTCTTCCTCTACTTCTTGTCACTCCTTTCTGTCATATTCTTCTCTCCTTCTGCTGCCATTGCTTTAAAATATTTGTGTCTCTTTTGCTCCTTCGTTTGCTTCGTTGCAGTTGCATATAAAAAAAAACATATTTAAAACGGGGCATGAAATTAATGGCTGTGTGTGTGAGTGTGTATAGGGCGGTGTGTGTGTTTGTGTGTCTTGTTTGTGGGCTAGTCTGGCAGTTTCACCTCGCAGTCAATGCCTCATTTAAGTAAGTTCGCTTCTCTCTCTCGCTCAAGCTCTCGCTCTCTCTCTCTCTCTCTCCTTTTCTTTAGTGCTGCTATCCCAATATATTTAGGTTCCTCTTTGCATTTCATTTCGTATACAATTTTTGCATTTACATTGTCTATGAGTGTGTGTGTGTGTGTGTATTGTTAAATAGCAATCTTACTGTTGCACTTGTATTTGTTGCAAAAGTAGGACATTCTGATGCAGGTAGGCAGCCGAAAGATAGAGTGAGAAAGAGAGAGAGAGAGAGTCAGAGAGAGAAAGACAGTCGTGTGTGTGTGTGTGGCATCGACGTTCTCGGTACGAAATGTGCAATACAAAAGTTTCGTCATTATTGGCTTATGAGGTGAAATTTATTGCAGCATAATTCAATGCGCCCCCACGCCACCTATCTCCGTGCCGCCTCTGCACACGCCCCCTTGCCACTCGCTCCTCTTTTGCTGCTCTCATTTCGGCACAAGTTCTCAGCGCATATTGTTGAAAGTGCAGAATGACGGGCTGATTAAGTTTGAAAATTCACAAATGCCATAGAAAATAATAAACACTTCGTCTTAACAAAGTTTTCTTTTATTAGCCACAAACTTGACAACAATTTTTTAAACAAAGTAGGAAAAATACTGTACTTAAAAGTGTTGAAAGGCTAAATGTTAATAAATCTGCTTAATATACAGAAAACATAAATTTATAAAATATTTGTGGAGTATTAAATACTTACAAAAATCGGAATATATAAAATATATAAAATAATGTTTACAAAATCCTCTTTATTTTATTATTTTAAGATAAATAAATATTTTTTTTACAAAATATTTAAGCATAACTTAATCAACAATGCTAAGAGTTGTATACAATTTAAAACAGACAATTTACATGATATAAATAATAAAGCAAAAACTTCAGAATTTACAAAAAAAAAAGCTACAAATCTCTTAAATATTTAGCAGATTTTTTACTTCGTAAAAAATTGTTGATGGTATTTTATAATAATAAAATATTTAAATGTATTTCTTTCTTTCTAAGTAAACAACATTTTACAAAAATATTATTTACATAAGAAATTTTGAGTTGTTATAAGAGAAATGTTAAAAGTTCTAACAAAAATTTGCCATTTTTTAACTTTTTATTCATTTATAATTTTCGAACCAAACTTTAGTTTACAAAAAGTCTATGTTACTAAGAAATAAATACTTGTCTTAATTAAACCGACTTGAGTATCATTAATAATCCTAATGATTTTTATCCCCAATAATTTTGATTGATTTGAAATTTTTGTCTCTTTATAGCACATAGTCTTGGGATTGAGATATTTAATCACGGACAGAAATGAAATGAAGACTTAAATGATTAAAGACAAATGCAAAAATAGCAAAATAAAACGGACAACAAATGCATTAAATACTCGTATATTTAATCATTAACTTATTTAAACATTTATAATAACAATTAACTAAATAATAATAATAATAATAATTATAAATAATAAAAAAAATAATAATAATACACGAAGCTCAAATAGACTGAAATAGAGTCCAAATATATTACGAAAGTAAATGCAATTAATTATACATATCATAAAATAATTAGCAATTGCATTTAAGTTATTAAACATAAAACAAATAGTAGCAACAACAACAACAGCAACAACAACAACAACAACAAGAACTAAACAACAAATCAAAGAGCAACAGAAACAACAACAAAGTAATACAGAAAATAGCTGCAATAAAACAAACAAGAACAATAAAATAAAAACAGTATTTCAAAAACAACAACAACAAATCGCGTGTAAAAAGTGACAAAAGTAAAAAGTAAAGCAAGTGAAAGAGAGAGCGAGAGAGAAAGAGAGATAGAGAAGGAGACGGAGTGAGTGCGTGTGAGGGACGCACGGGCGTCATGTGAACGGGCGGCCAGCTAACAACAACAAAAAGAACAACAAATGACACGCGGCGCCAAACAAACAAAATATAATTCGATAAAAAGAAAATGCGAAAAACTTTACGCGCCGAAAGCAACAAGGGAGCAACTGCAACAACAACAAGAACAACAACGACAATAAATACAACAACAACAACAACAACAACAACAACACGAGGAGGAACAACAACAGTCAGGTAAGTTAGTCATCCCAGGTGGGCGGAGGAGTGGCAAGCTAGAAACTGCCGCTGATTGATATTCTACAATATTTAAAATAATTTGCCTTCGGTTTGCTTTGCTCTGCGGCTCGAGATTCCAAAGATTTTTTCACGCTCATTGACAGCAAAGGAATTTTCTGTGTCTGTGTGCATGACAGTGTGTGTGTGTGAGTGTTGGTACGGTGGGTGTGTAGGGGCGCCATAGGAAATCGCTTTGCGGCTGAATCATTTGAACTATTCATTCCATCAATTTGAATCCCATAAAATACTCATTTAATATTTATGTATTTTTTAACAAGTGTCTGTCTGTCTGCATCAGTCTGTGTCTGTGTCTGTGTGTGCGAGTGTGTGTTTATGTGTGTAGCAGTTAGTTGCATCTATTTTTAGGCATTCAACTTGCTTTCATTTGAAAAACAAAATTAAATACACAAATCTATTTGTTGATATGCTTCAAGTGATTTGCAAACACATTTCAAGTTTTCAAAATATTTTAATATTTTAATTGAATTGCTTTGCTACTTATATTTAAATATGAAAATTCTCTGTTTTTTCTTATAAAAATATTATTAAATATAAAAAATAGCAACACTTTTTAAAGCAACAAAAAAATATAATATTATTAAAATTCTTGCAAGTTTTTAACAGGTGTTTACTTAGAAATGGTAAATTAAATTGAGTTAATAGCTTTTAAAATATGTTATTTTATGTCATGAATTAAAAATTGCTTAAATAAAAGTTCGATATGTTTACTGATGACTGACTATCTTTAAACAACAAAGGATTACTGAGGCTCACTATAAGTCTTTGAACTAAACACACGAGAATGTTCGGATTAAAAATCTGTAAAATTATTATTTATTTTTATTATATATATAAATATATATATACATATATTAGTTTAAAGTGAGATAAATTCAAATTGAATAATAATTTTTTTTTATATATTTATCTGTGAGTTTAGTAACTTAACTTCACTCATTTATGCACAGAGTTACAAGAGCGTGAGAGATAAATTAGTAATTATTTTGAACTGCATATTGAGCACCTTATACAGAAACATATTGCTGCTCTCTGTCGTGTGTTCATTAAGCAGACTTATCCACGTTCATGGCTCAATTTGTGAAGTACA
Organism: Drosophila nigrodunni; assembly: GCA_020829145.1. NCBI lineage: Eukaryota > Metazoa > Arthropoda > Insecta > Diptera > Drosophilidae > Drosophila > Drosophila nigrodunni. The sequence continues at coordinate 15,135,514 of JACVCZ010000002.1, forward strand.
GGAAAATATATGAAATCCGGTTGAAAAGCAATGAGAATTACGTTGCTGGGAAACAAACTAATTCGGAGTCGAGAAGCATTTCATGTTCGACCAAATCAATTTCATTGATAGAAAACTGTGAGAGCAAAAATAAGAAAAATATAAAATGGCAACAGTAAGAAAAAGAGATGAAGCAAAAGCAAAAAGGATGGAATCAAAAAAAAAAAAAACAAAATCTGCCAGAGAGTTGAGGGAAAATCGTTGTGAGTGCTGGAAAATCGCAATCGGTACGGAAAAATTCGTTGGCTATTCATGGGATTCATTCATTGAGAACAGCATTGGCAATCAAACATGCTCGTTCAATGTATATATGTAACAAGCACACACATGCCTGTGTGTGTGTGTGTTTGTGTGTGTGTGAAGCGTTGAGGTCTAATCAAATCAAAGACTTGCCAAATCATAAAAGTCACAAACACTTCCGTTCCCGCACGCTGCTTTAAACAAGCAAACAAGCAAACAAATGAACAAACTGTCTACAGGAAATGCTGGCAATGAGCATGGGATGGTGAGGGGACTAAGAAAAAACAAAGATCGAAAGGGGGACAGAGCGAGAGAGAGAGAGAGAGAGAGAGAGAGTGCGCGAGTTTGGGAAAAGTCTCCATTTGTGAGGGGGCCACCCTTTCCAATCAGTTTCTGAAATTAAATAAATTATCCAGCAAATTTATAAACATCACATAAACATACTTATGCAAATGTTTTGTGTTTGAGTGTTTTGCTCTTTTTGGTAAACTGGTTCAGGGTCATAATTGGAAGAGCTCTGCCAATATCATCCGTAGTTTGGCAATTGATAATTTGCTAATTTGACATAGCCGTTAAATTATTTAAGGGAATTGGACATTTTAGTCAAGTTTGGAGCTCAAGGAACAGTAAAATAGCCTAACTGCTGAAATTAATAAAATAAAAATTATACAAACATTTTAATAAAGTTTAATAAAGTTAGTTTAATTAGTTACTGTATTTTATTAACCATAAAAATTAAAACAAATTTTAGTGAAATTACTCACTATTAGTTAGTAACTTGCGCATTGGTTATAGGTTTCAAATATATTGTGTATTCTTTTAAAATGCAGCACATTCTTCATAAAATGTATGCGTAATGCGAATATGCGAGAATTGTGCGTGTTTCGTACTGCAATTGACGCGTGTCGAAGTTTTCAACTTGTCAATTGAATTGACTGAAAAAATGCATTCGTTATTTGCTCGTGACGTGGAATAAAACTTTACCGTGTGCTGAGCGCGGCAACACACGTACACACACACCCACACCCGCACCCCGCACCCTCACAGACATATTTTCGTCATCTACGGTGCGGCATGCTCCAGCTACTCCGCCTGCCATGCCCCCCTCCCTGCGCTTCAGCAGTCGAACGTTTCTGGCTTGTCGCCTGCCACTTTGTGGCAATAAAAAGTTCGTTTATAAACAAGCAAACATGTCTAGAGATGTTTTGTTGTTGCCGTTATTGTTGTTATTGTTATTATTGTTATTGTTGCTGCATATCACTCAGCGGCTTGTTGGGTTTCCCCCGCCACCACCACCCCCTCCTCACACACTCCTCTCTACTCTACTCTGCCCAAAAATATATATATATATATATATATTTTACTTTCCCCGAAAGCACTCAGCATCCACACAATGAAATAATCTCAGCGACTACGAATATAATAAAATTACGTGAAATTTTTTTTTTTTGTCGCACAAAAGGGGAATAAAATGATGTACAAGTGTGTAGAAAAAGCGTGAAAACTCCAGCGTCCAGCAGTTTTTCAGCTGTAGGCAGAGTATGTAGTGTTCGATGTGTGAGAAATGAAAACATGTTTCACATTCCTGTTGTGTGTCATGTCTTTTATTTCTTTTACGCTGCTCTCTGTCTCGTTCTGCACTGAAAACTCAAGTTAAGGGATTGGAGGCGAGGAGTAGGTAATAAAAAATCAAGAATAAAGAAGGAGGAAAAGAAAAGCACATGCGTGTGTGCTGCTGATGGATTTTCACGCATAGTCGGTTGACGCCTTCTAGTAAAAATGATTGAAGCATTGCGTATACGCCCTGTGGAATGCATCAAATGTTTCTTTAATCGTTATATATGAGCACATATATCGCATATATCGCATTTATCGCATTTATCGCACAAATCGCATTTAATATGATTACCGCTACAGCCTCTTTGTTGTTTATAATCAACAATAGAATTTTCCCATACCCAATACTGTGTTTTGTTTGTTACTGTTTGTTACTGCTAATTAATTTTAATTCCAATTGCAACCACAAAACTGAACAAAAGGCGAACCCGAAAAACAAAGTTTTGTTATTTGCCATTTGAGGTTGATTTTCGTTTTGTTGTTGCTTTTGCTAATTTTGTGTTGCCATTATGATTGGTTGATTGATGAATGCACGAATGCGAATGAATGCCCAATGGTTTTGTGTTGAGTGAATTGCTTTTTGATCGATTTGCGGAGACTCCCCGCACACTCCTCACTCCTCCGCTTACTCCCAACCCGCATTCCAATGAATTTTGCTACACAAAATTAAGAGAAAATGAAACAAACACATGCCCGATCGTCAGACTTTTAATATAAGCATCAAGCTTCCTTTTTTCATTTGTGTTTTTCTTTCTGTTTTCTATTATTTTATTTCTTTTTCTTATTTGCCTGAATAATAGAAATCCAAGTGTTGAAATGGGAATTGAGTAAATGAGTAATGTCTGTCGACCATTCAAAAGATTGCAAAACATGATGAAAGCAGACAAAGCGTTTAGTAATCGGAGGAGCAGGAAGTAACTACAGATAGACAGATATCATTATGATTCAGTTTTAGCAAAATAAGTAGTTAAGTTCATGTTTATTGTAGCTTTAAGTTGGAAACTTTTTCCGGTAAGGAAAGCACTCTTTTCCCATAACTATATTTTTTATAAATTTCCACAATTTAAGCCATTTTTAAAGCCCTGTTTGTTACGTATCTGACAATGTGTGTTACTCTTGTAAATATCGCTATAGTTTTATTATTTTGTTGATAGTTTCAGCGACTGCCTTTCATTGTATTCGAATTTTATGGTGACTGTGAGAGCAGAATTCTTTCCCACATTTTGGGCACTTTTTGCAGTCATTTCTTTTGGTTCTTTATGTGCCATATACAAGAATTTATTTTTTTATATTTCATTTTATTTGCGATATTTGTAAAGTCGACCAACATTTATTTATTTTACAGTGGTTCCCTTGCCCATGGCTGGTATGTGAGCGAGGAAATAAGACCACGCCCATTTTATAGGGTGTTTAATACAATTTAAAGTATTTCGATCGACTTTATTTGTGCTTTCAAATGGCATTCAATAAAATTTAACAATCACTTGTATATTTTTTCTTAGGACCTTTATTTTTTTTACTTTCATAGTCGATAATTTATGAACTTGTCAAACGTTTTGCTTTGTGTGCGATAGTGTGTGTGTGTGTGTTAACTTTTTGTTTGGCCAGACGAAATTTATTCATTCATTTCAACAGAAAATACAATAATAAAACAGCTTTATTTATTGTGAATGGCAAAAAGTGGAAAAAACTTTACTTTATGGATGGTTTGCTGTGGGCAACCCAACAAAACGCATGTACTAACCGTTGCTTCACCCGTCTCTCTCGTATTTTCTCTTTTTTTTTTTAATTTTATTGCACTGCCTTTTTCTATTTTGCAATTTTATAAACGAATAATCAAGTATTTTGTGGCACATTTGTGTTTGTATTTTTATTTCCTTTCACATTCGGAAATATTCATTTTTTGTCGTCTTTTTCTGTCACTGATTTCAGCTCAATTAACTCTGAGTTAGTTGGTTTTAGCCTAGTTGGAAAGCTTTTAATATTTGTAACAAATATGTTGACCTGTTCTTACTCATAATACCGAGAAATACTTCAGAGACGATGCTCTGATTCATAGCTAATGAGCTGCCAGCCTCAACTTGCTTATTTAATTGACTATGATTCCAATCAAATTGCATTGCTTGGAACATTAGTTTGAAGTATATCAATTCATGTAGCTTAAAGTATTCCATTTGAAGGCCCAATGTATTGAGTGTAGTGCTACGAGCAGAGAGTAAATGGTAGAACGCCTTCGCATCAATCATACGCCCTGTTGCGCAATATCAATGCAACACGAGTGCTCACATATGCAATGGTTATTCGCATATATTTTCATGGCTAGTGGGGGCTTGGGTGAAGGGTTAAGGGGTGTTAAGGGGGAATGGGTTGGGTGTTGGTGTTGAGGTCACATCCCCTGGCATATCGGGAAGTTGCAGCTTTTGACCCTTTTGCTTTAGGTCTGGTCTGGTCTGGTCTGGTCTGGTTTAGTACGGTTTATGGCTTGCATCGAGCTGTGTTAGGCAAAAATTCTTTGCGGCCATTATTATCACAGCATTATTGAGCCATGACATATTTCACACACACATGCTCACAGACACGCACACTCATGTGTGTGTGTGTGTGTGTGTGTGTGTGTTTGTGTGTGTGGGACATGGAAAAAGATGAAATGGACCAAGACCACAGAGGACAATGAATAATGGGCGTGCGGTTGGCCAAATTGGTAGCTAGTGGGCGGGGCAGCTAACAATACAAATACGAGGATGACGTCGCCAACACGCCACGCGACTTCTTTAGGCGGTGGGCGGGGCAGGCATACTGCTGGGGGGCACAACTCAAGCGATGACAATGATAGAAAATATTACAAAGATATGCGGCCATAAAGAAAAGAAGAAGGCAACTAAAAGAGAAATCGTTTATTGCCAAAGAACCCATAAATTGATTTTTTCAAATAAAAATAAAATATCGGCCGTCTCAAGCCAAGTCGAGGACTATGGACCAAAACTCCAAGAAGACAGCGCGACAGCATAGATAAAATAAGACATCACACAGTAGAGCTATGAGCTCGAGTTTCAGCCTCAAAATGTGAGCATTTGGTCGAATGGGGCTAAAAAAAAAAAGGAGGGGGGGTGGAGGAAGAAGATGAGGAAAATTGGTAAGATTGTAGCCTGGCCTACAACAAGACAACACCATAAAGGAGCCGAAAAACAAAAAACGTCTTGTGCCGGCGTCGATGCCGCCGCCTAGACGCCAGACATCGCCTACATTTTGTGCTAACTTGGCTAAGAACAGTTGAAGGTATGCGCCGAATTTTTGGTTTCCGTCCGCCAAATGCCATTGCCTGTCCTTCCACACGTCCTGCACCCATTTAAGTTAAAAACTATTACGAACTTACCCCCAAGTACATAAATTTCACAAAAGAAAAGAGAAATAGGAAAAGCAAAAGAAAATGGCAATGCCAATGGGAGTGGGTGTGGGTGTTCGAAAGGGATGGGATGGGAAAAGGGACGGGATCTGAGGTATATAGTAAGCAGCATTTTCCTTGGAACGCAGGCATTTTATTAAAAACTATGGCCTGCGATTTAATATAGCACCAAACCAAGCACACAGTTTGCTCCTCTGAAATTTCAGCTTCAAAGTCGTAGACCATAAATAAGCTAAGAAATACACACACACTGGATAGTATTTATCTGAGATGTAAAGAGTAAGAGCATGGTAAAAGACGAAGAAGCAGAAGTAGAGAGAAGAAGAACACAGGCAGAGACAAAGTAGTTAGGCGACAAAGATGGGACGCCCCTAAGGGTTTGCATGAAGTAAGACTTAGTTCCCGGTCAGCCCCTCTATCATTATTTTATTTCTTCTTTTTTTTTTGGATTCTGTTCTCTTCCATTTATTTTATACACTGCAAATAAAGCAAAAGAAAAGACAGAGCAAAGGAGAGAGAGGATGGGAGATAAAAAGGCAGGGTGGAGAAGAGAGGGAGAGGGAGGAAAGAGCGAGAGAGCAGAACTAACAGATGCTTAGAATAATGATGCAATTGCTCAAAGCAACGATTGATCTGAGTAAACATAATAAAAACGATTTAATGCTTAAGTAAAATTAGTTATACACTAAAACGAAAATCAGAACAAAATAAAATAAAAGAAAAGAGTTTAACAAACAATTTTTACATATATTAAAAGTCTTATGCATAAACAAATATATTAAATTTAAGCTGGAGTATTAATAAACTTGAAATTAAGTAAATGAAACTTAATGAAATTAAGTAGAGACATTTCTTGAATTAAAAGTGTTATGGGAACTAAAAGATAAGTGCTGACTATAATTTGTTTTAATTATATACTCATTGCTTTCAAAGCAAGCAATTTAATTTACACTGCTAAAAGTTTCCATTTTAAGCTTCAACTTGTAGAGCATCATCAGGTCGTTCATTTTTATGCTCTATATGTAATACTGTCGTCCAATTTGGTTTCGTTGAATAGACTGCTCTTCGTGCCGCTCTTGAGGTTAGATAATGTGTCTGTTCTTAACTCAAGTCGAAACCACGATGCGTGCTGCATAAATTGGGAACCTCAAGCGGCGATTTATGCTCCCTATGCTCCCTATACCGATGATAAATAGAAATATGCTGATTTCACTCCTACTGCGACTACACTTGGAGTAAAAAAGCGGAACAAATGTTGAAGCATAAATCAATTTAGCAATTTATTTACGACTTTAGCGTTTGCTTATTAAAAGTAAACATAAAAATGCATAGAAACGGAAATAAAAATGAAAATGAGCAAAAAAAAAAATATATATATATAAAAATAACTGTTAAAGAAGGCAACTTCAAAGTTGAGTTGGAGATTTTAATTGATTAGCGAATTAAAGTTTTGCTTTGCTTTTTTCCTCCACTTCTACGTCTTTCTCCGTTACGTTTCCTCTAACCTCCTGCTCTGCTTTCTTCTTCTCTTTTCTGCTTTATCACTATATTCACTATATTGTTCAGTCTCCAGTGAAGCCAACATCGCGTCTCTGTCGAGTTCTTAAGTACATAAAAGACTTGATGCAAATTAAAAAGAAACTCGGCAAGTACACTGAGCAAAAACGTGCTATGAATGATTGCTTATTGTAAAGTATTGAAATGGGACTTTAAATTTGTTTAAGCTTTTGAATTTTGTTGGGAAAAAGGCGGTAAGAAAATTACACATTTCGAAAGACCTAGAAAAAATAAAAGTTTTTTTCATTTTTATTCGTTTTTGGGTTGTTCTTTTTTTTCTCAGTGCTTGAAAGAATAATGTGAATGAAGTTTCGTTTTTGTAGGTAGTTTCAGGCATAAAGTTTATGACCGTTAATTTTGAGAATCTTTTCGGGTAGAAGTTGTTGGGCATGGCTGATGTTTGATGGTTGTGTATGTGTGTGTGTGTGTGTGTGTGTGTGTTACCTGTTCCGACTGAGACGCAATCATACATTCATATTCTCATGTTTATTTAACGATGCTTTTTACGCTGCACGCGAAATGCAAAAGGATTAAAACGTCCGTCAAGGCAGACATCAGGTGGCACCTTATGGCATCTGGCAGCATATGGTATATATTTTATATGGCAGTTGGCAGATGGCAGCCACCAGCAACCAGTTTACCTGTGCTCTTGTCTGCTCCGCATTTACTTCAAGTGGCGTGAAATTTGGCACGTTGAGTGGCAAATACCTAAACTTTTAACTAACCTTAGGTGGGCATCATTCAGGACTTTTAAGTTTGAGATACATCTCTGCATTCGTGCCATGGCTTTTACATTCAGCATGTGTGTGTGTGTGTGTGTGTGGGTATGCCTGAAATATTAAAAGCACCTTTTACTTAACGCACATCAAATGGAAAAGTGTTTAAATCCCATTCGCTGTCTTTTCCTTTAGCAGTTAATGTCGAGTGCTTCACTTTACTTTATCCACTCCACTTCCCTCCAGTCCCCTCCACTCCCCTTCATCTCGACTCAGTTCTCTTCACTTCTCGAGAGTCGTATTTCCCAATTTGATGGCTTTGGCGAGCATTAAATGCCTTTTGCTCATAAACTAATGCCCTACTTTTGCAATATATACAATGTATAAGCTAAACATATACTTATACAGCATATAACATAAATAGTACTAAATATATATATATATTTAGACCACTACTCCATAATCTTCACCAGCATACAAATTTGCTGACTCTAAATCACATTTTATATCAAATTCTCAAACTGAAACTCAAACTCCACTAGTTAAAATGCCCAATTTGAATATAAGCCCAAAAGTATATAAAGTTTCTTATTATTTATGAGATTTGGTTTTATTGCTTAAATTAGTTTTTTTATCGCTTGTTTTGTAGTACAATTGCAAATATTGTGATATGGCCAGTGGAGCTGAGTTGTATTTCCCAAGTGACTCAATAATTTCAAATTCATGCGTTTGGTAACCAATGAAAGCCAAAGACAAAAACCTAATTAGTTGTTTATAACAATTTGAAGTACCAAATGATTTAACAACATAATTTTTACATCATTTTAGCATAGTTCTGGTTTCAGCTTGGACTTCAGTCAGTTAGTCTGATTTGAAATGAATTAAGCAATAGAAAAACATTGAAAAAACATTTTATTTATTTTTTTAAGCTATAATTAGTAAAGCAAGCTGCATCAAAAGCTGGCTTGTGACATACTTTATGGCTGTCCTAAACAGTTTAGCGCAACATATTTATCATTTAGCCTTTTTCAAGCTTGAAGTGCACCGGCAGCTCAAGTGTCCTGGCAATTAAAAGGCCAAACTAATTAGATGAATTTGTGTGATTTCCGTATAATTAAATTGCCCATTAACTGGAAGGAGTTTGTGTGTATTGCAGTTGCTGCAACGTCGCACAGGATGTATCCTGTTTAGGCCAAGAGGACACAGACAGCAACAAAATTATGGCAAAAAAAAAGGAAGCAAACTTTTACCGCTTAGACAGGGATAAATGCCTTAGAAATACTAAGTTTGTGAGTGTGTGGCTGTGTGTGTGTGTGTGTGTGTGTGTGTGGGTGTGTGTGTGACATGTAAAATTTGTGCTAACTACTTACAAAAAGTTACCCACAGCAGGACCTGAGCACGCAGGACGCTTCTGAGTGTCCGCCATGGACGATGGGAAAGCTAGAACGATTTCTTTTCATAAATTATATAAATACTAAACTGCGTAACTGTAATTTTGATGTTTGAAGAAATAGAAGAAATGTTTTTGGATTAGATTGGAATATTTTTGGATCGAGTTTCGTATAATTATATGCAGCTACCTAAAGTGTTCAAATCTTTTAAAAAACTATGAAACTTATTTATTTTGGTCAGAATATTAAACAGTCGTCCCATTGTACGGTGGATATGGGGGCCGTTGAACAAGTAGCGCGGAAGGCAGCAGTGAGCAGTGAGCAGGAAAAGAGATTCACCGTTTAAGTTTACGGTACTTAGCATTATTTCTCAGCCTGCTGCCGCTGTCTTTGGCTCTGCCTCTGCCGCTGCCGCTGCCAGAATACTTTATCCTTTCGCGTGTCCTGCCGCAAAGTTGCAAGCAAAGTTTCAAGTTTTCAAGCAGCTCATAAAATGGCGTTGTGTCTCTTCTCAAAAGATAAATAAGCAAATAGGCAAATAAATCTTCATTTCAACTTCTTGTGGCGTTTCTTTAACTTTTCCAAGACAACTGTCTTGCTTTTTAATTCATCCATCTTTTTTTTTTTTTTTTTTTTGCTGCTATTTCCTCATTTCATTTCATTTTGTTTCGTTTCATTTCCGTTTGTTCTTTCCATTGAGTTTTTTTTTATTTTCTGTCTATTTCATCTGCTTATTTCATTCGCTTGGCTTTCTCTGCGCTCTGCTGCGGCCAATTCAAATTTTCCAACTTACGCTAGTAAATTGTTGGGTAACATGCACTTAAGTGTGCTGCCACGCCCCATATCCCAGCCGCTGCTTTGCCGCACACAGCCCACAGCCCGCAGCCAGGACATGTGTTTCATGCACATACTTGTCTCTTTGCTCTTGCCATTAAAAGTTGGGCCTGCAGGGCCACCATTTCCGTACTCTCGCTCTCTCTCTCTCTTGCTCTCTGCCTTTCTGTCCTACTCGCCATCTGTCTTGGGGAATAGAGTCCCATTCATTGTGCTGTACTTCTTCTGTACTTTTTGCAGTTGGTATTTTACTTTGGCATTTCGAGTTTGGTTTCATTTCGTTACGCTTTTTATTTATTTTTCGGCATTCACAAGTGCAACAATTTAGCAACTCCCCAAAGGGTAAAGCTAGCAGGGCCAAAGGGGGGATGACATGTGAATAATGTGGATAATAGTCGATAGGCGATTACTGCCTTGAACCACGCATTTCAACTCCAAGGAATCAGCTGTGTGTCCTTAGAGAATCAACGGGGCGTATGAGTATTTGATGGTGTTCATTTTTTCTTCAGCTCGATATCAAGAGGACTCCAGATAGTTAAAATATTATGGTTGTCTTTAAAGTTGTCTGCGTTTGTTTTGAATTCCATTCGCAAAACTATTCTCTAGTTGCTTTTAGTGCAGATAAAGTTTTTCCTATATGTAAAGTTGAACAAAAGCTTACTTAATTGCAATTCAAAAAAAAAAACATAAAGAAGCAGAATATATGCAAAAAGTCTCTTAAAAAAGTCTGTCATGTGTCAAGTGCAGACTCAAACATAGGCAACATATGAAAAGGTTTAAAAAGTAGGAATAAATCGCTTAAATAATTACACAATAAATTGGCAAAAATAAATAAATAAACAGCTTTTGAATAACGCTCTAAAAACAATTAATTTCCAGCTGAAAATAAATACAGTAGTTATTAAATTGTTTACTTCAACACACTGGCAAACTTTCATGTTTTTGGCTGATTGGTTGATTGTTTGGCGCCACTTTTATTTATTTAAGTTCTGTGCTATTTATTACAGCGCAATAAATACATTTACTTATGCAAACATCATATTAGATACTTTTAATCTTTATGTTTTGTATATTTTAACTTCGACAGTAATTGAATTTGTTGTGTCAACTGTGTCAACTGTTAATAATCTGTCAATAAATAAATAAAATAAATATTTTATTAAATTTTGGTTTTTGTTAGTGTTGAAGCTAATTTGGAATTAAAGTTGAGTGAGCCTTTATGAATATTTAAATCAAAAATCAGCTGCAACGATTTGGTTGGCATAATTTTGCACCGCAGGCAGACTTTGAATTGATTTAAATTTATTACGCTTAGCGTCAGCAGCGTAGCAAAAATTTGATTACAAACATAAAAGTTTATTTATATTTTGTTTGCTGTTTGTTGTCAGTTTCATTTGGCCAACTGCCCGAGAAGACTAAGACGACCCGGTAGTAGACGGCAGGTAGCTTAACACTAATTTCATTTGGCTCTCAGAGAGCATGGAGCAGGGGGTGCTCCGTGTGGGCAGGGCCAGGGTCAGAGGTAGAAAGCAGAGCTTCTGAGGCAAGCGGCTCAACTATGCGCTTAGCTGGCAGCCAAGCGGACACTGCGATTGGAGTTGTGAAGTTCCAACTGGATTCGAGTCGGTTTTACTTCGCAGCAAGTTATTTTTGTACACTGTTCAAAATAAGTTTAGAGTTACCCAAATAAATCACACAAAATTATCAAAAAGTTATATATTTTTTATAAATTTTTAAACGAGTTCAGCTCTTGAGCTACTAAGCGTATACTTGATTTAAAAAATTGTTTTAATTTAATTTTTCAGTGCAGTTGTCTCGGCTTTGGCACTTCAATCAGACAAGCTCCTGCTGGCTGGGTAATCAGGAAGTTACCCCTGCACCCAAGTACCTGTGTAGTAAGCAGCCAGCCAAGCAGCCAAGCAGCCCAGCCCCAGAACCAGCCAGCTAGCTAGACTGAAACCCACCGAAACCACCGAAGCAGTCAGGCATTCATTTCTTCTCTCATACGCTGTTGTTGGCGCTTACCTTTGCATATTTTTGCAATTCAGCGCAAAGCTTACTTGACTTTGCCTTTGGCTTTGGCTTTGCTCTCGCAAGCGTGTGGCATGTTGGAATTTCCTCTTTTCGCACGTCTCTCACTTGTACTCACCCGGCTCTCTCCCACTCTCTTTCCCTCTCTCTGTACTTCGCCTGGCCAGCAACGCTTTGATGCTGCTGCTCTGACTGGAAGAGGGAGAAGTTGGTGGTGCTGCTTATGTTAGTAAACTGTAAATATTTAATTAATTTGCATGGATATTTTTATGCCAGCAAGTCGAGTTTATTAGTCAGTGTCGTTCTCATTCTCGTTGTCGTTGTTGTTGGTGTCTGTGTCCACATCCGTGTTGGTGACGTGCCAGTGTGGCCATTGCAGTATCACTCGCTGTCCGAGCTCAAGTGGGAGTCTCTGTTGGAGTCCTACTTGGAGTCTGATTCTCCTCTCTCTGTACTTCTCATGTCCGGCTTTAGTCTCGCTCAATATGTGGGCAATCTGTTGTGTGCTTTGGGCCACGCGCCTCAGTTTATGTCACTGCTTTTAATACCCGTTACGCGGGGTGTATAAAAACATTTTAATATTTTTAAACAGTGCCAGTTTTTCAGAGCTGCCATATAGTTTATACAGTTGCTAAAACAAAGCTCAGATTTCCATTAGTTATTTTAATAAATAGTTAGTTTTTTAATAACTTCCTTGCACATCTACTGAATTTCATAATTTTATAACAAGTATTTGCAAGTCGGGAGCTTAGCCAGCTTTCATTTGTGTTTTTTTGCTCTTTTTACGCTATTCACATTTCATTTTGTGTCCAGTGTCCGCTTTTGTGGCTGCCATGCATAATTTGCAAACAGATTTAAATGTTTACATGTGCACGCCATTTTGTTTGCTGCCAGCCACAAAAGCCTCAGCTGAAACCAAAGCTTTCTCCAACTTCCGGCTACCACACTTCCGTTCCCCCTCTCTCTGCCTTGCTGATCGCCCACCTGTCACATTTTTCCACTTTTCTTGCTTTTAACTTTGACTTTGTTCTGGATTTGACTAAACCACATTTGACTGCTTTCTCAAACGCTGGAAAGTATGCTACGAATTTTTGTATCGAATGAGATCACATCGATAGACCCAGTTATCGCTTTGTTGTTGATTACAGCAAATCATTCAGTCACATTTAATTGAATTTCATTGAATTCCATATAATATATGAACAGCGTCCAGTTTGTGTGCACAAAATATTGCATGAATCAGCAGAATTTATCTTCATTATGAGAATTCAGAGCTGTCACGACTACGATTATGCTAGAAACACAGTAATGCCGAGCGAGGAATAAAGATAAATAACAATTGTTTGCCTTAATTAGGGCAATATTTGTGTAAAAGTGTTTCCAACTATTTATCGCAGTGTTTGTTAAGCAGACTTGCCAACAGAATCGGTGAATGCAATTTAACTGTTAAGTTGTGTTGTGTACAATAAAATAATAAACAACATTTTGGACACTTATTTGACGAAATGAATCTAATTTATTAAAATTTAAAATTATTGACGAATTTAATTTAGAATTTAAGTGCATTGAATCGAGTTTTGAAGGCTATAAAAACTTTTGATCGCATTTTTATTACCTTACTTTTGTAACACCGATAAAAACAGTATTAAATATTTATTTAAAATGAACAGAGCTATAAATAAGGTAAAATATTTGTCACTTGAAATATTTGTAGAGCATAAATTAAAAAAAAATATTTATGCTTACAGTTGTGATCTTAATTTTAAGCTTAGACTGTGCTTAAAAAAATTGTTTTTTTTTTCTCATGTTTCTTTCATATTTAAAGTTTTTAATTTTTGTCAGTGTATACTGTCGGGTTGGCTTAAATGTTAAAGTTTTTGTAAGTTGCTTACATTTCTTTTCCGACAGCATAGATGGAATATTGTTTTAAAACTCTGCTTTTGACATTTACTGTTAAGCGTGACTCAAATATTCAAATGTTTCGAAGCGACTTTCATTTTTTATGCTAACGACGAAGATACATACTAATAACTTCTTTCATTAAAAATTCCATGACATTATGATACTTTACCACGCCTCCATGCCCCGCCTTCCACGCATTCCCCTCTCTTTCAGCCTATTTGTATCGCCGACTCGCTCTCACAGCCTGCTGTTGCGGCTATTGCTGTCTCTGTTGTGCAACCCGTACTGGGCGGGGGCTGTAAGCGACTCAACAGTCGCAGAGCATACACTTGAGCGCCGCTAAACTCGTCCAATTAGTAGCATTTAATTTGGTAAACAGCAGCGTTTTCGTGCTTTTGCATTTTTTTTGTAATTAACAACAACAAGAGCAACAACAACAACAACAACAGCGACAGGAACAACATTGGGAGAGCGTGTAATAATGATGATGATGACGATGATGATTATGATTAAAATGAGGCATGTTGTGGGCTGTACAGCAAGATGAAGCCAACTGATGAGTGAACCAAACTGCTTGCCTCCTGTTTTATGTGCCACTTGTATGTGTGAGTGTGTGTGTGTGTGTTGAATATCTTTTGCATATGTTTGCTTATGCCGCCACCACAAAACGCGTTTGTTGTAACTGTGGCTTTTTTGGGCCACAATCCACCTCCAACGTCACATTCTCATCCACTTCCACTTCCGCTTCCACTTTCCCAATCCCCAAACCTACAGTCATTATTTTGATGTCAACAACGTGCCAGCAGATGATTGCCTGTGCTTCCCCCCCGCGCCCCATCACCCGCCTTGACATCCCGTTTTGTTGAGTTCATCCCCCGGACCGTGTCCAACACTCTTTTTACTTCTACTTTTTGCACCTGTCCGCAGCGAAGCTTATTAAAAAACATAACACACAGAAAATTCAAGTGAGTGCAAAAATTTCGCCGTAGGTACAGTGAACCCCAAAAAACACAGCCAGCCAGCCAGCCAGCCAGCCAACCAGCGAGCTGAACAAACAAATTAACCGCAGTAATGAACATGGACAAACGCGCCACATTCACCCAACAAAAAAACAAAAAAAAAAAAACAAAAAACGGTAAAATGAAGAAAAAAAAAACCCACTGAGCTGTAGCTATTAGGTAGGTGGGGCTCTCAGGCTACAAGGTGGACACACTATAACAGCTTGCTGGCTGTGCCGTGTCATGTACGCGAGACCTTTTTCCACCTGTCAGCCTGGGCGCTGTCTTTTTAGTGAATGCCTGCAGCCTCCATCCACCCCGCCCCCTATTCGCATCCACTGTTTGCACCTTTTCCACCTTTTCACTTTCCACAACTCATGATACACTCACTGAACTTTGGACAAGGTGAGAACGCGACGAGACCCAAACTTAGCACGATCAACTTAACGAAGGTTGCGGTTAGTTTACACTCACAAGTGGCACTGAAGGAGCCCGAAATCGCTAACAAATTTGAATTTAACTTTAAGTTACATAAGTAGAAGAAAATTCCAAAAAAACTAATTGAATTTAAGTTAAACTAAACTAATGGTAAAAGGACTTAGAAGATTAAAAATGGCTTACTATCAAGAGCACCACAGTTTTGACTTGCTTGAAAGCATACTTAAGTTTAAGCCTAACTAGCTTAGAATATAGGTATGTTAACTACTAAAACAAACTTTAGTTTTTTCTAAAATTAACAAATTTGAGTACTCCACAATTGTTTTCATTCTTCTTTTTAGCTTGAGGCACTGTTGTTCTCCTTCTTTAATTATTCTTTAAAATAATAAATCTGCTTTCATTAAAAAAGTGTATGAAAAATTCATCGTCACTAAAAAAATGCATTAAAGTCCTCAAATTAAAAACTTTACCTCAGCTCATAGGAATATTTTGTTCTTTATGTTGCTCTGACAATTTTCTGACCATTCACAGCAACAAATTTTCTGGTCTTAGTTCTTTGCCAGATTCTCTACTCTCAGACCAATAAAAACACATTGCCTTAGGAGTATATGAATAAAAATGGGTGCTTGTATACCTGTAGTGTGTGTGTATAAAATTTGCTTCTTGAATTTAAAATAAACAGCTCCTTTTTTTAAATCAAGTTTAAAAAATTTAAATTTTCCTACCTCAGAAGTTCAGATTTGTTGCATATTCGAGTTTTTGTTTGTGTATAATAATTATTACGCAGTATTTATATACATGTTTAAGTATTCTATCCACTTGGTATGATTTATGGAGTTCAAGCTTCAATCAAGTGCATACACATTACGTATACGTAACATCGCTGAAAGCGAATTTGAAAAAAGTATGAGAGAAAAAAGTCAATGTATTGAAAAATTAAAACAGTTACAAGTGCGCTTATGTATGTGTATGAAATATGGTCACCCTGTAGCCAATCAAACACAAAATTGAATCAAAAAAATAAAAATTGTAGAAAAAAACCAATGAAAATGAGGAAAATGCAAATGGTGTCATATGCATGAGAAAGTGTGGAATATTTGTGGGCTGCTGATTGCCTGGTGACGACATCAAGTGCGTGGGTTGCTCCTGTTGTTTCAGTTGTACTTGTTGTTGCTAATGCTCTGTAGTTGTGGTTGCGATTGAGGGAGCGAATAAAAGTGAAAAGAGTGTGGGAATGAACTGCGAGTACCAGCAAAATGTGATTTATATTTAATAAGCTTGTGAGTGTTTTGGTATCTCTTCTCACTGTCTCTGTCTGTGTTTGTTTAAGCTTTACTTATTATGTGTGTGTGTGTGTGTGTGTGTGTGTTTGCATCAAGTTTATGTGTGTAAACACACACACCGCCACACTCAACCTCACACACATTTTCCGGATTTATTTGCACAAGCTAAATAATTAAAAATGCCTTTACAAAATGCCACAGCGAAAAAAATGGCTGAACGAGATGCCCTCATAAAATTGTACAAAATTTAATAAATAAATAAATAGCAAAGCAGCAGCTGTATCGTAACTACATACTCTTACCTACCCCTCTAACTTACTACCCCTCTAAATACACACACTCCCAACTTCTAGCTATAAAGTTAATTAAAATTGTGTGAGAAAAAAATTGTAACTAAATCAAAATAAATCAAATTTTTGCTTGAAGCTGAATAGAAAATCTGCTGATTCCCAAAATGATATAAATGAGACACTTTCGACAATACTGCGTGCATTTGTGGAATGTGCCTTAAAGTAAGCGAAACAAAAAACGAGGGAAAAAGGCGATAACAACGAGCGATAAAGTATACGCCCCGTTGTATGCCTCAGGCAGTATAGCTCGAGGCAGGTCAGTCTTAAATGCGTTGCGTAAAACACAAAATGCTTAAAGCGAAATTCGGTCTTAAAGTGATCAGACTGAAAGCATTGCCAATAGGCTAAAAATCACACACCCACACACACACACACACGAACATACCCGCATAAATACAGGAAAAATGTCATTTTGTTTGAGGCGATTAAAGCGAAACGAAAGCAGGACATAAAAAATAAGTTATTATATTTATTACATGTACAAGTCGAGCATAAGTCTAAGTGTGAGTCTGAGTACAAACACGAGTACGAGTACGAGTACATATTTGAGTACGAGTATCAGAACTGCTATGTGGAGCACACATAAACGTTTTATTTGTGTAATTTGCCATATCGTATACATACATATTTATTAGTCATAAAAGTTGCAGCCGGACTGCGAAGGGAAAATGGATGTAAACTAATTCATTTGCCATTTGCTGCAGTTGCGCTGAGTTGCTCAGATTATTTATTAAAATACTTAAATAAATTCAACAGAACATTGCACAAAGCATTCATATTGGTGTTCGCATTCGCATTCGCATTCGCATTCGCATTCCCATTCACATTCATTTCATCAAATCACATACAAAAGTTTTAAATTAATGAGCAATGGGGACGACTCCAAAATTGATATAACCAGATGTTTCGCTCATTTCGCCGCCATTTTGTTTCCCACACACTGCCAGTGCGAGCGTGTGTATGAGTGTGCCTCTTGTGTGCCTCTGTTTGGGTGTGTTTGCTTACAGTGCATGTAAATAAATCAACAAACTGTTTGCCGAGTGGCCATTGAACTTTTAAACAAGTTTAACTTAAATATTATAATAATATGCGTAAATTTGTTGCATTAATAAATAATTTATATGAAATAGCAACACTCATTTTATAGCTGTTAAATAAGTGTTGCTTTTTAATACTACTTAATTAGCACTGAATTAAATATTTGTTTCATACTATTATTTCTATTTAAACATATTTTGCGGGAATATTAAAGCTAATTTGAAACGACAAATTCACGAAAATACTTAATAAAAAGGCAAGTGAATGAAAATTGTAGTTAAAAAAAAAGAAAATTAAATATCAGTTCATTAACATTTTTTTTTTTAGATATCTAACCCAATTTAAAATAACTTACGCGAAAAAATAATATTTTTGTCATACCAAAAACATTCCAGTGGTAAAAACGAGAGCTCAAAGGGTAAACAGAGAAAAACATTTAATAAAATGTGAATTAAAATATATTTAATCAAAAAAAAATAGATAAAAAGAAGTTCAACTTAAAATAATATACATTCATTACTCACTAGCAATCTGCACAATAATGCAGCTTTGGAATAAAATAAATATAAAATAAAGCACATTTTTAATAGGTTTAATACAAATATTTAAAGCAGTCACATTTTTATATATTGCTTAGAGTCATTGGAATAAGTAATATTTATTTTTCATTAATTTACTAATAAATTTCATTAATTTAATATACTATATGACTAAAAACTCCAAACGATAATTTGAGGCACATTTAAGCTCAATGCTTTACAAATTGCTATAGAAACATTGAAAGTTAAGGTGAAAATTATCAAAATATTTGACTGTTTAGTTCCAGTCTTTAGCTTTATTTAGAGTTCAGACAAAAGTCGTAGATTTTCAAGTGCACGACAAACACAATTTATATGAAAACATTTTTCAGCTCTACATGAGATCGAAACAATGTTTAAGTCTATGGGAATGTGAGTGTTTCAATTGAGAATACCAAATAGTTTGGCCTAAAATCAAAACAAAATTCGATTTGTTAGTGAATTTCAAAAGTGCCAGGTCATTTTGGCAGTTTCGTTAAAGCTTTTGTTGAATTGAGTTTAGCAGTTTGTTAGTTTCAGAACTGGGTTGATTTTCAGGCCACAAGAGTCTATAGAGTTGATTTGCATTTGCTAAATGCATTTGCTGCTGATGCAGTTGTATTTCGTTTTCCAGTTGCAGTTGCTGTTGCTCTTGCTGTTGCTCTTGTTGTTTTTGTTGGCAATGCATCTGGTCATTTAATAGGCTGTGTATCGGATGCTTTTGCTGTGGTTGCCTTCGATTGATGATGTTGATGCAGTTGCTCCATTTGACTCTTGATGCCGTTCCGCATGTCAGAATAGAATCTGTTGTTGTTGTTGTTGTTGTTACTTTTGCATTTATTTAGCTTCTGGGCATTTGTATATTTTGATAGCATTTCATGATGTTTACTGGCCAAATAAACTTTTCACACATCATCAGTGGAAACCATCAATGCCAGTTCACAACAAGCAGACAGAGCGGCAAATGGATAGATTGATGGACTGACAGACTGACGAACTGACGGAGTGACGCACTGCAAAACTGAACTGCCTGAATGAAAAACTGAGAGACTGCCTGCCTATTCTGCACTCAGCTCTTGCCCATTTCTCGAATCGGCAAACAGCTGTGCTAATTTCTGTTGCCCTGTAGTTATTTCGCTGCAAAGCAGACGAGTTGCATGCATCACACACCCCCCCAAAAAAAAAGTACAACAACAACAACAGCAGCAAAAACGTTGCTCGATTCCTGCTGAATGCTCACTGTACACTGATGGAACGTGCCAAGTGCTGGGCAACAAAATCAAAAGGTACATTGCACGATCAAGTGAGCAACTTCATAATGTTTTTAGGCCACTGACTTTACAATGACTCGACAAAGGATGGAGTATGGAGGACAGCAGGACAACAGGATTGTAGCATGTGCGACAGCCAAAGACGGGCCAACAGCTAGACGTATACATAGAAAGATAGACTGAGGGACTGAGGGACAGCGGTATATAGGGACAGATATATAGGTAGAGACAGGGCAGCATTGTAAATAAAAAAATTTCTTGCTATTGGTCACGTACGAGGAGCAAGTGGCAAGTTGCCTTCTTGCACTTTTGGCTTTTGATTTAGCTCTAAAGAATTAATATGTGAACGCTCTCAAGTGCATTTATTAATAACATCACGTCTTCTCTCCATATCCAAGCGCCATCCCATTCCCAGTCCCAGTCCCAGTCCCATCCCCATTCAATTCCTATCAAACAAATTTTCAAATCAGTCTTAGATCATTGTCTTGTTGACATATTACGTATACGTATGCAGCTGATGGTGACATTCGTATTGAGGTATTCATCATGTCTGTTGTCTGTTTGGAAAATCATTTGAGTTTCTCAAAGCTATCGAAAGTATTTCAATAGCTCAAACTAGAAGTCAGTTTGAATTCCTGCAAAGTTGTTTATCTGCAACAAAGAAGATACACGCAGATGTATCCGAGTGCAACACATTCAGTTGATTCGTAAAGGCGAAGCTACTTTTGTAATAAAGTGTCGATGCCGATATGAATCTGAATTTACAAGTACAGAGGTACGTGAGTCCCAGCAGGCATAAGCTACAAATGTGTATACATGCTTGACCCTGTAGTCAAGCATTTTATGGCAGAGTAAAGAGTTGGACATAAAATAAAATAAGACTTATGTAAAACAGCAGTGATTTGTAGGGAAAGTGTATTTTTTATAGCTTCTCGATAGCTTCAGAATATTTACAGGGTCTTTCACAGTCGCCTCACTTAACAGTACACTTTACTATTGCTTTTGAAATGCTTATAATGAGAATTCAAAGTTCAGCCAAAGTTACAACAGCAGGTGAGCTTGAAAACATAACAAAGCAACTATCTGTGATTGTAAGTGTCGCACAAATGTATCTATGAGATACATTGCGCAATAATATCACTATGCGTGTCAGACACAACAATTCTAAAGGCGCAACTTTAAGCTTGGATTGCATATGTTGCCATGGTAAATAAATGTGCTTCAAAGACAAATTCATGAACTAAAAGCGCCAAAAAAATATTATACAATTTGTATTTGTATCTGTAATTAAGTGATCAGAGCTACTTCAGTGGAAAATAAATAAATATTTCTGGAATTCACGGCAATAAAGCAAATATAAACAATGTTTATAGAAAAATATCTTTTGATGTTTGTGGTAATCATTAAAAGTATGCACAAAAGTATTTACAAGAAACGTAAATTTCAATTACAAATCAATTTGAAGTGCAGCAATGATAATTGTGCAAATAGGTCTGCGAAAGTTATACAAAAAGAAAAGTAAAGAACTCGCAGTCAAATGAAGAAATTAAGTGAATGAAATTCACAGATTTTGTTTAGATACAAATATGTATCTTTTTGCCATATCAGCTGAAGTGTTTCGCATTCGATTGTTTCCAATGTTTTTTTTGTTGCTTTGCCATCTCAAGTGAGGTCATAATTCGTTTTGGCTTTTGCCAACTGCTGTCGCTGCTGCTGTTGTTGTTATTTACGACTCTGCAAGTCGTAAAGGTCACCGAAAATGGGAAAACATTTTGAATGTTGAACTACTCGTGGCTTCCGCAAACCGAGTTGTGTTTTCTGCTGTGTTTTGTGTTTTTTTTTCTTCTTTGTTTCTTTTGACGGTGTTAATGCGCGCCTTGCTGCGTTTATGGCATTGTTTAAAGTGCAAATACGCGTAGCAATACAGAGCACAGAGGAGGCGAATAAAATATGGAGACAGTCACTGGAATTGGAATAGGTAGGGCATGAGGAAGAGTGGGAGTAGCAGAAAGTGGAATCGAAACATGAGACAGCAGTGGCAATCACGGCATGCATAAAAAGCAAAAGGAATGATTTGAGGCAAAGCCAAAGGCATTTTGCCTTCTTCTAGTTCAAGTGAAGCGTTTACAAATTCATTTAATGGCTCGTATAATGCCCATTTACGATGCTTTAAATATTTCCACAGAGTTAATTATGTTGAACGTTAAGTAAACATCAATTAAAAAGTTGCTGCCAGCCAGTCAGCCAGCGAGACAGACAGTCAGAGGGGCAGACTGACAGACTGACAGACTTAGAAGCTCAGCGACTCAGCGACTTTCTTAAGAGCAGCGGGGCGTATGAGTAATGCTGCGTGCCAATTTGTTGTTGCTTGTTGTACTTGTCGTTGTCGTTGTCGTCAGTGTCGTTGTTATTGTTACCATGACAGCGATGTTCGTGCATTTTAAAGACTGATGACTGACAAAGGACAAAACGACAAAGAACAGACGACAGAGGACAAAAGACAGGCCGAATGAACGGCATGACAATAAATATTCATAGCGGGAAATCGTAAAACAAATCAAAAGTCATCAAAAAGTGCACTTTGCTCTAATTCCTTTGCGCTTCGCATTTGGGTTTCATTTTCTATTTTTTTTTTTGGCAAACGTCTCATGCCAAAAATAATATATTATTTCCATGTCATGGCCTCAGACCCACGAAATGGGCCAGGTAGAAAAAACAACAGCTCCAGCTGAGTAGCAACAGCAGCGTAGCAACAACAATTGTGCAGTCAAACTTATTAATAAACGTTATAGCTATGACGACAACAACAACAACAACAACTACTACTATTCCTACTACGAAGAAGCACAACAACAGCATTGGAAACAATGTTGCCCAAAAATAAAGTCGGTGCTAACTAAAAGTTGTGTCACTTCTGCCGGCAATGTCCAAATTGGCAAAGTTAGAAACAAAAAGCAACAACAACAATGTCAACACCAACAAGAACAACTACAACAACAAGCAGCACAACATTGGACAATGGGCAACAACAAAGCAACGAAGCCGTAGTGTCATAATTACAGAACTGCTTTCATAAAGCCCACAACAACAAGAACAACAACAGTGACTCCAATAATAACACGAACAACCACCAAACCTAACAACACGCACAAGAAACAACCAACAACAACGTGAAACAACAATCGAATTTTCCATATAAAGAGCTTCGGCTAACAATGCACAGTGGCAACAAACTGAAGAATTTGTCAGCAAAATCAACAAGTTTCGAGTTGCGTTAACAATGTAAATGGATCGATAACTAGTTGTGATTCATTCCATTCATTATAAATTTGGAAACCTCGAATTGCCCATTGGATTAAAGTCATTCAGTCAAATAAATTACATAGAAAAGTTAGAATAGTTTAAAATTTAATAGAGTAATTAAAACTAATAAAAGTTGCGTGATTGGTTTCCCCTAATTGAATTGTCTTGTCTTTATATATACAAATCACCGCTTACCTAACTTCTGTCTTTTGTCCAGAAATATTAATTCTTTATCGACTTACAGATATACTCAAATTTTATGTTGTTCATTTTGAAGTAAATTTGAAGTACTCGGCAATTAAGCTTATAACTTTATGACTTATAATCAAAAAGTACCCAATAAAATAATACAAGCAAATAGCTTTTCTTTTAGTTTTAAGTTGTAATAAAAAAGTTTCAATAGAATTGAATTTTAATGTTTCAAAGAGATAAAACTTTTATTGAAGTTTAAATTATAATTAATTAAACGACTGGCAATTTACTAAAATATGATTGAGTTTTACTCGAGTTAAATAGAACATTTTATTTAAAATTAATACTTTAAGAAAATATTAGCAATTAAACAATATCCAGTAAATAAATGGCAACAATTAAGTACATTTATTTTCAAACCAAACTGCATGGAAAACGAATAGTCATTTCAGTCTAAAAAATTGAATGAAAACTCGAAAATTTATCAAACTTTGTGTCCACGACTAGCTTAATCAGGTGTCAATGGAAACCTCAATGTGAATTGGATGGACGTAATTAGAACTGTTTTTGAAGGGGAACCGAAAGCGTTAACTGTTTTTGCTACTGCTGACAGTTAACTGGTTTGGTCAAGGCTTTTTAGCCCGCGGCTAGTAAACACTTTCCAATTAACAATCGATTTCAGAACATGCAAATTGTCACAGCTGCCATTTCGGTTTATGTTCCTCGTTTTCAGTTGTTAGTTTTCAGTTTTCTGTTTTCTGTTCTCTGTTCCTCTGGCCTCTGTTTTTCTGTATTCTGTTTACTGTTTACTGTTTTCTGTTTGTTTTTAGGATGTTAGCGGATGGAGTTTGCATTAGGGTTTGTTAATTTACGCCTGAATGTGAACGATATTATGAAAATGAAATTAGTTTAATCATTAAATATTCATTAGCCGGGGCCCATTGTAATTTGCATTAATTGAATTGTTTGTTAAAGTGTAACATTTTCAACGCCCTGCCATTATGTTTTAGTTGTTGTCGCTGAGGGTGTGATGAGATTTCTGACACTCTGAAACGCTGACGGTCCGACGGTCTGACGCTCGTTGGGTTTCGCCGACGACGTCGACCATCAAACACAATAACAACAAACAGAAGCATTTGTGGACAATAACAATAATAATAAAATGAATTAAATATGACCGCAGTGTGATTAAAATCCAGAAATTGTCGCTGAAATTGTGCGTACCACAGAATCTTTTCAATCTTTTCATACAAATTGAATTTAAAATGAGACCAAAATGGCTTTGCTTGTACTTTGAATACATATATATTTCTTCACTACATATAACATAAAAAAAAACTTAAATAAAATGAAATAATTCTCACATTCTATTTGCGTTTTTTTCATTGCAGGTAAGCGAGCAAAACTCCGAGAGCATTTCTGCATAAAAAATGCGAGTAAGTGAATAATACGATATTCATATTGATTAAATTACGCATACATTTACTCACTCGGAGTGTATCCGTGTGTATCCCCTGGCATTTTATATATGTATATGTCTGTATGTGTGTATTTTTGCGAAAAATGTGCCGATAAACTCTAACAGAAAACAGAGAATATTTAGCTGGTACCTTTGCTAAGATAATCTAAAGTATTTGCAAGACGAATGCTTCAAAATGAATTCCAATTGAATAACCTGCTGAATTATTTGCAAAACAAAATTGAATGCAATGTGTAGATACTATTTTTGTTCTTTTCATTTATAATGATGTGAGTGCTGCTTGTGAGTTTAAAATAAATTGACTTAAATTGAATTTCACACAGAAATTGATGGAAATTTGGAAAATAGATTAGATTAGACATAATTTAAAATATTTAAAAAAGAATTTCATAAAATAATAATAATAATAATAATAATAGTATTAGTAATAATAATAATAATAATAATAATAATAATAATAATAATAATAATAATAATAATAATAATAATAATAATAGTAATAGTAATAGTAATAATAATAATAATAATAATAATAA
Organism: Drosophila nigrodunni; assembly: GCA_020829145.1. NCBI lineage: Eukaryota > Metazoa > Arthropoda > Insecta > Diptera > Drosophilidae > Drosophila > Drosophila nigrodunni. The sequence goes on from JACVCZ010000002.1 coordinate 15,160,690, forward strand.
TAATAATAATAATAATAATAATAATAATAATAATAAGAATAATAATAATAATAATAATAATATTAATAATAATAATAATAATAATAATAATGCTAATGCCTATACTAATGATAATAATATAGTAAAGTAAGTACTTTTTTCATACACATTTAACTTCCTTAAAGTGATCTCTGCGTTTAAAAGTAATTAATTAATATAATTTTCTTATATCGAAGAATTTCCTCCACTGGCATTTATATCAAGGTTTCGTTGTGCTAGTAAAATGCTTAACACGCATAAAGTTTCCCACTCCAAGTGCTTCCACAATTACGTGCAATTAATTGAACGCTCTTCTTCAACACACTCAACTGTTCTTTGGCCCTTCAAGAACAAACTTAATTAATGCAATGCTTACACACACATGTACGCACACACAACCACAGAGACAGAGACAACGAGTGGTAAAAAGAGACAGAGGGAAAAACAGATGCCGCATATGCATTTTATGTGGCGCACATAAGTATGCTATAGTTTTTGTTTTTCTGCTAGTCACGCACACAAAAGAACTCACTCAAACACACAAACAAGCAAAAGCACACAAACACACACACACACATACACGTGGATATAGAGGCAGATGCAATGCTTTCAACTTTGATCCCAAACACGTAAAATAGTTTTGATACCCATTTAATAAAAATGCCATCTATGTATTTTCCTTTGGGCCTGCCTGGCCGTGTGTCCCAAGCGCCCACACCCCAACTTTCGTTTTAGTCATTTATATTGTTAGCCACGCCCCCACCAGACGCCCACTTTTGGTAGCATGCCCACCTGCCTCGACTTCTGGCACTCTGCGGCAACACTTTTCAGCACGCTGCGTCAAAGCCGGAAAGTGAAAAATCCCAAACGGAAATACATTCATTTGCTTGTTTTACTTTTCCAATTCGAATGCCGGAGGTTTCCATCTTCTTGGCACATTTAACGGGTATAGGAGGTGCCGGAGGTATAGAAGGGGCGGCCATCGACTGGTCATGGGCGTGGCCAATGGGGCAACTGCTACAGTTACTGCTGCTGCTGCTGTTGCTGTTGCTGTTGCTTCGTGCCGCAGTCACGTTTAAAACATTAAAGTTAGATTTATGACTCTTCGGGTTATAAAATGACTTTAGATTGATTCCCGTCACATGATGACAGTTTTTCGTTTTTCATTCAGTTCAAGGCAGCAAAGGCGAATTTTTTATGTGTTTGCTATCTCAGTCGCTGTCTCTGTTCCACTCTCTTCTACGGCCGCTATCGCTGTCTCTATCTGTGTGCTGCCGTCTCCTTCTATGTCTGCTTGTGTATTCAACAACATGGACATGCCTACGGGCAGGACACGGCGCTCAAGTCATGGGCACCATGTGTAGACAATGAATTTTTAAGTTGTTTATAAGTTTAGCACTGCCTGCCTTACTTTCGCACTCAAGTTCTTTCACCTCACACCCTCTCTCTCTCTCTCTGCCCCTCTTCCTCTCTTATTCACCATCTGTCTCTGTCTATCTTGCTCGCACTCCCCGTGGACATTCCTTGAATAGCATTTCCATCTTTAGTTGAACCTCGTTGGGAGCATTAATTTTAGTGCGCATCAATTTGAAACCACTTGAAATTTGACAAATTGTGTCGCAGCAACCACATTGACACACTTAATCCACACACACACACACACACAGTGGAGGAGAGAGATAGATATAGTGTGTGAGATGGAGATAAAAAGAGAAAAATAGATAGATGAATTCACATTGTGGGTGTGGAAAGGCGCACCGCAAAATGGAACGAATGCATTCACTTTTTCATTCAGTCATTTGCTCACTCACCCACTCATTCAGTCACTCGTTCATTGGTTCATTTGTTCGCTCATTCGTACACTCGTTGGTTCGTTCATTACCATTTTGACGTTATCAAAGGCAATTTTTAATTAGTCGCTGCTGATTGATGGCGCTGATAAAGAAATGTCATGACAGCAGCTGAATTTCCGTTTTCCATCTATACAATACAAACGGCCGTCCATCGCTCCCCCGCTGTCCACAGAGGGCGCCACATTGCAAATGCGCCCACTAAATGGCCAAATGGGAAAAGTGGGAGAGCGAGAAAAAAATGTTAACAGTGGTTTGGGATGATTTGGTAGAGTGGGAGTGGGTGGCGCTTGGGGGAGGGGGTTGGAAAATTGCGAAAATTGTGAAAATGGGGCGCGTTCATTAGCGTGTCGTCCAGCAGAACCGCATCGACTGACAAAAGGAAGCTGAGCGCGATAGAATTATCAAACATGGCCGCAATGACTATAAGGTATGAGTCGAGAGTTGGTCAAAGAATGGAATCGCTTGGACTTAGTTGAAGCTTACGTGCCACCGCACACATTGTGGCAATGGGGATTTCCATCGCGCAGTGGGAGCGGGGTGCAAAATGGCTGCTTGCAGATTTTCAAGCGCTAATTACGTGGTCATTAATTGCGCTAATTATTTTTCATTTTCTGCGCTTCGTTTTTATGCATAACCTCAGCACCCTCTTGGGCCATTCCCATTTCTACCCTCCCCTCTGTCACTGAGCACTTAGCCTGCCACCCTCTTTCCCCCAGTGCTTCCCTGGTGACTGCCCTTTTAATGTTTCATTTTCAATTTCATACATTTTATTTTGCGTCATTTGCATGGCGCATTTGAATTCCTTCTATTCCCGTCTTTCGCTTATTTTCTTACTCTTTCTTTCTATCCATATCCCTCTCTTTCACCTCTGCATTCTTGTACTTCTTCAATTGTGTCTCTCGTTTCGTATCATCTTCCAAAGATTGTCCACAACATTGTCTTTAGTTGGCTGAACTCTGCAGCTCTAAGATACCCTTTTACCTATAACAACTTGTACAAAACAAATATTTTATTAAATACTTTACTACTAGATAGATATGAAATTAATTTGATAAATTTGAACTTGCAGTGCTTGTATTTTTAAAAAAAATATTTTTTTAAATATAAAGAAATATATAAATATTTTGCCAAAATCAAGTTAAATCTATTTTTATTTAAACCTGATAAAAAGTGAATTTTTAAAAACTTTCTGACTATCGAAATCGGTTAATTTAAATATTTTTTACCAGCTTAAAGTTACCTGTTTATTTTTAAATGAATTATCATATTTTATACATTTTCCAAGTGCTTTTTCTAGGGTATTTAAAGTTTGCTGCTCTCCATTTGCGTCTCGTAACCAACTTTAGCAGCTGAGTGTTTTTTCATTACGTTCATTTTCTTATGCACATTTCTGTAATAAGAAAATGCGCATTAGGTAATTTTCCTGGCTATTTGCACTATTCGCAATTTGTACAGAGCAGGAGCTGGAGCAGCAGTTAGGAGGGCTTGCAAGTGGACGGGGAGCACGGGGTGGAAGGGGAGCTGCTCATAAACCGCAAGTGACCGACATTTGGTGTCGTCGGCGTCGTCGTCGTCGTTCTTGTTGTTGTCGACCAGAAATGAAAATGGCTAAAACTGTGCCAACGGAAAAGATGAACACACAGTGCGGACCACTCCAATGGGGTGGATGGGTGAGTGCCACCCACACGAGGGGAATAGGGGATAGAGAACGGTGGAGGAGAGAGCTCTATAAAGGGGGAGGAGCCTGTTGGCTTCTCGGTGTCACTGATAATTTGATGAAACTGACGCTGCTCTATATTACACTCTGCGCTAATTGAAATTTTCATCACCAACCACTGCCGACTGTCACTTATTATCTTTAATTTTTACATTTCTCATCTGCTTTTTTGTCCAGTTTATAGGAAGAGGGGGAGGGAGGGGAGAAGAGAAGGCACAACTGTTTACAAACGTAGTCTTAAGATTTTTGTAAGCCCAAAAAACGGGAAAGCCCCAAAAGATGTTTGCCAACTACATTGAACTCTGTGAAACGAACACTCAAGGCATCAACCAAAATAGTTTCAGAGTGCATTAAACATGAGTGTTGAATCAAAGAACGAGTACTCAGAGTTATTCATAATTAATTTTGATTTTAGCTGGCATTAATTGCAATTAAATGAATTCTTTTATTATGCTTAAATTCTTCTGTGAGTTGCAGAAGAAAAAAAAAAAAAAGTATATAAATATCATGGAATTTACACATTTAACAAAGCTATTAAAAAATTAAATGATTGAATAAGTAAATTACAAAGTTCATTTGATTATGAAATAATTACTAAACAATTAAATTAGTTAACAGTAAATAATATGTCTAAGTAAAAGCATTTATAATTAAATGACAAACAAATATCATTTTATATGACCAATTGAAGTTAATGACTGAATGGAAATAATTAGAGCTCAATAACTTATTTGATTCTAACCATAATCTCATCAATATTAACAACTAACTAATAAATTTCGTATTAAACGAGTTGAATATAATTACATCATATCTAAATAAAAAATTTAATTAGTAATTATCTGAAGGGAATAAAAAATAATTTCAAAGTTAAGTTTTATAAAGAGAACAATTAAATAAATTTCACAAAAATTACAAACTCTATTGAATAAAAGGTCGTTTTATAAAAGGCATATTAATTTTAAATTTTATTAAAAAATTTAGAAATTTAAAAGTGGAGAAATCTTGAAATTCTTTGGAAATTGTTCGCAGTCATAAGCACTTGGCAAGTTTTGTTAATGTTGTGAACAGTCTTTAAAAACTTTGATGAATTTTGTTGAAAGATTGTTAAATGCTATTTTTGTGTGAGATATTTTGAAGTGCTTCTGATAGTTTGCTTTTCAATTCACACAGCTGGCGCGAAAAAGTTTTTAACTCGTTTGTTTGGCCAAAAATGGCAGGCACTCATGGCACTCTGCCTGTCTCCCTGCAGCTCTCTCTTTCTCTCTCTCTCTCTCTCGCTTGCTTTCTTGTGCTGAGAGTCTGGCCACAAACATTTTGAACATTTTGAACGGCTTGCACAAAACTTCAAATTACTTAATCAAAAAATATTTGCCAGCCCACAGAGAGAGGGAGAGAGAGAGAGAGAAAGAGAGAGAGGGAGACTGAGAGTTGGACTTTAATTTGCCGTTTGCTGGCCGCAAAAGATGAAAGCAAATATGGCGGCTCATGTTGATACAACACACCTACCCTTCGCCCCCATTCGATCCCCTGCTACGCCCCTGACCCACGTAGTTCCACCGTGCCACAGATTCATTGTTGCCCCTGTTGGGGAAATGGCATTGCCCCATGCGGGCAGCCATTAGCAGTTGTTGCTGAGTGCAAAGGCTGATTATGATTTATGCCGCGACAGTTCGACTCTCAGCGTTCAACTCTCAACTCACGACTCACGGCTCACGGCTCTCGGCTGTTGCCAGAACGTGGCTGAATGTATACAGGATGTAACATAATCTGAGCTATTTTTAAAATCGCCGGCTAAAGAATAGAATAGAGAATGCCTGCAATGTGTCCTCGATGGCAGCACGTATCTAATTTATGCTATCTAACAAAATGCAAACAACAACAAAAGACCAGCACAAAACTTTTCACAGTTGCCCAGGCCATGTGCGACACATATGTGTGCGTGTGTGTGTCACTGTGTGTGTGTGTGTGTGTGTGTGTGTGTGTGTAGTTATTTGAGTATCTGAGTGTTGCGTGATTTTGCTATCTATAAAACGTTTTTCTGCCAAGTGGCTTGTCCAACTTTGTTTTCCGCTTTTGTCTTGGCCTCAACTTTTGGCGAACAAGAATGTCTCGGGATTGCTTTATGAATTGTATCTTTTACGGTTTTTATTCTCCTTTCTCTCCATTTCTCTCTCCTTTTTTTTGCTGTTTGCCACACATACACATACGTATACGACCCATTGTCTGGAATGGAGCTCGTGTCGGGGGGCTTATTGACGGCCGTAAATAGCCAGATATCATTGTTTATCTCTGTATTGCCTGTGTATGGGTGTATGTGTGTGTGAATCTCGATATTAAATACATATAAATACATACATAAGTATATACATATATATACACATATAAGTATCTGCGTTACGCCTTGGAGCAACAAACAAAATGAAGACATAAATGGACAGTTGAAAATTATTACAGAGAAAAGGCAGAGAGCAAAAGCTGCAAAATGGGATAAGCAGACGCCGTGACAAGACAGATTGAACCCCGTCCGAGCTTCGTTTGTCTGTCCTGCAGTCCTTATGTCCATTGGTCCGTTTGTCTGCCTGTTCTTGCCCCTTTATTTTACTCCTCTCTTAACTCTCCGCCCCCGCATGTCCTCATCGAAGTTATCGTCATCGCTGTCGCCTGCCTTTTGCGAAAGTGTTACGCTTCAATGTCCTTTATGCAGACATGACACACACAGGCATGCCAGTAGAAATGTAGATAATATGTATACCCTGTAACCAGCAAATGTGTGAAAAGCGGTTTCAAAGGGTTGCCTGAATTGAGAGAGAAATAAATCATAAGTTCCTTTACAAATCATTTGCATTGCCCAATTTAAAAACAAATAAATCTTAAAATAAATTATAATTAATTAATAGACATAAATTGAAAGAGGAAAAGTTAATAACAATGATACTGGACTTAAGTTCATGTCCAGCCCAACAAAGAGACTAGAAGCACTTTTAAAAAAGTTGATCAACTTGCAAAAAACTCTTCTCAGGATATCTTGAAGTTCAGTTCTTTCGACTAGAAACTTCTTATTTATTTGGTATTTAAATCTGTATTTTTTATTTAGTTTGTAAAGTTGGTCAGCCGCGCCTATGACAGACGAGGCGTGTAATTTGAAACTTGGCACTCGATGAGCAGCAGCAACTACCAGAAAACAAAAAACCAAAACAGGCAAGGAAAAAAAACAAAATAAAAGACAAAAAATAATAATAAAATAAAATAAACGCCAGACATTGGCAAAGTCAAAGATTCAAATGGCAACGGGGAGTCGGAACTAGTCTTAACATTTCCTGCGCACTCAAGTGCAAACAAATATGTTAAAGTTCAAGTGACCCAACTTGAATGTTGCTATCGTCATTTCCTTGCAACAACAGCAAGAAAGCAAGGAAGCCAACAAAATTGAACGCAGCTGCATTTGCTTTATTTAATATGCAACTCATGATGTTAATGTGCAATAATTTTGTTGATTTTATGACTGCCGGGTCTGCTAGTTGTCAGCCTTCAGGAACTTCTGTTTTATTTTATCGCCTTGATCGTTAAACCAGCTGAGTAGGCAGCATATGCTGCAAGTTCCTTCAGCGCCACAATGTTAGGGCTATAAATGTGAGGCAAGTTAATAAATGAGTTAAATGCTTACAATAATTATTAAATTCCAACAGTTGTCGATTGTTTCTATATATAATATATAAAAAAAAAATATAAAATTTAAACTAATTTGATAAAAGAAAATAATAAATCAAATAATTGTGTGTAATTCATTATCCTAACCAATTTATAACGCTAAAAACCATTGAACTCAAGCTCATACAATATATTATCAAATAAATACTAAGGAAAGTTGAACAGTTTAAGATTTGCTCACTTGTTTGCTTTAAAAGTTTTTATGATTTATAAAAAAAAGGTTTATAATGTCGTCAATATTTGTATGAAATTGTGACACCAATAAGTATGCTATAAATTTGACATGCAGCGAAGTGGCGACATCTTTGTCATGTTTAACGGTACTTAACACCATTTTCAATATACGCAACCTGCCACAACACTTATCCCTCCGCACATGTGTGTGTGTGTGAAGTGCTTGTAAATATTATTTGACAACATTTTGGCTGCGACTGCAATTGGTCGCTTGGTGACCGCAAAAGCTGAACTCCAGCTGCTTTCCAACTTCCCAAGTGCAATTGCAATCACAACTTGTGTGTGTGTATTTGTGTGTGTGTGTGGAGTGGGAATAGTGTGTGCTTAAGCACGTGTCAAGTGGCCGCCATTGTCATCGTGTAAGGCAGTCGACTCGTACATTTCCATTTTCCATCGCATTCGCAATCCCATTGCCATGTCCATGTCCAAGTCAACTTGTGCACACACACACACTGAGTGTGTTTCTATCTGTCAGCTTCGTTCTACAGTTTACATTTTGCATTTGGCATTTTGCACTTTGCATTTCGCGTTCAGTTGCATTAATCAAAATGTTGAATAAGAAATGAAATTGATTTCCGCAAAAGCGAATGTGCGATATTATTTAATTTTTTGATTTGACGGCAAAGCGGAAAAACGATTCTCATTTTTAACACTGTTCCCTCCAAAATACTCTAGGTAATCGGGAGCAGCAGCTGCAAAAACTGCTGCCAACTAACAAAAAAAAAAAATGTGCATAAAACTCAAGAACCAGCAGCAGGCAACATCATTTATCTGAATCTGGATTGGCAGCGGGTGTGTTCCGGGAGATATTCTTTTTTTTTTTGATTGGAACATAGTAAGGCTAACAGTTGCACGGTATGGAAATGGAAACCAATTGCATTACGACATGGTTCATGGTTCCTGGCTCGCAAACCGAATCGATGGAGCAACCAAATGTAAACTCTTGCCATGTAATTGAATATTTTTTAGATGATTTTTAAATGTCGATTTCAAAATCATTCTCACCATGGTAACCTCTTGGGGTACGCTGCCTTTACTGCATGATTTCAAAGTGTAGTTTTATGCAATTTCAAAAACTGTAACTGAATAGGAACAAAATTATTAAAACTTGTAGTTTAAAGTTGGAAAACAAGTTTAAATTAAAATTAAGAAACCGTTGAATAAAATTGTAATTCTGTACTTAATTAAAGAGTATTGAATATACGAAAACATTGCTTATATACAGAAGCGAAAAATATAAGAAGCTTTTGCTATATATTTTATTTCCAACTACATTTTTGGCATCGAAAACTTATTTCTTAGAATTTAGCAATTATTTCATTTATGAGTTATCAATTTATAGATTTAATTTTACTTAAAAACTAATTAAATATTGCCTAGGCACATATTAAAGCATTCACACTTAAAGTGTCAAGTGTTGATTTGACACAGTGCAACAAAAATAACAGCAATTTTCACGCGAATCATGGACTGTGAACTGCGAACTGCGAACTGTGACGTCACTTTAATTGATTGCCAGCTTAGTGTGCCATCGTGTTCATTTTGCAGACGAGTGCATTGATTGGCAATTTTAGCAGTTCCGACAATTCGAGCAGCTGGCTACCCGACTCAAGTGCAGCACCGTCCATTATAACCATTTTATTTAGCCAAAAAGTAGGAAAAAAAAAAACTGTAAAAAGTTTGTGTAAATGTGGAAGGAGAAATGCTTTTATCGGGATTTGCGAGAATCGGTGTCGTATAGAGTTTTTGGTCGAGAGTGCGGCTTTTGGCAATGCGCTAATTAAAAGGTCAGACCCAAAAAGGAAAAAGAAAAAAAATGTGCAAGGGAATAGTTAAGCATGGAGATGCACTTAGAGCTTAGACTGGGGTGTGGGTGTGCTGAATGGTTGGCAAATGTTGAACCACTTATTAACTAGCCATAAATTATGGTCCAAAGAATGAACAGAAACGAAACGAAACGAGACGAGACGAAACGAGACGGAAAAGCCAAGGAGCATTTTCCGAACAGGTCGTTGGACGTTGATAGCTGTTGTGGTTTCCTTTAGCCTGGTTTTCATCTTAGCAGCTCCAAAGTGTGCAAGAATATTTTGCAAAGCTTTTTCTGTAATTGCTCTGAGCTCTGAACTGAGGTTGTGCGACCAGTGAAATCCCTGCCAAGGGATGCAGGAAGTGTTGCTGCTGCTTCTTCGTCTTCTTACGCACTGGCGCATCAGTTTCCTGTTGCACTCATCACACATGTGACTCTAAAAAAAATTGTGTGTGTGTGTGTGTTGGCATGTGTGTGTGTGATGGCATGTGTGTTGATGCTCTACAACTGACTTTGCCTGCCTGACTGACTGCCATTACCATTACCCGCATCAGCACGCGTAAACTTCGTTTCCACTAAAAAGAAGGCAAGCAAAATGAAAGGAAAACGTAAAAAAAAAACCTGCTCAAATGGCCAGAATCAGCAGAAACTGCCTTCAGTCTTTGGTCTCTTGTCTCCTGTCTCCTGTCTCTAGCCTTCGTCCCAGAACGGAACGAGAAGTCATTTCTTTTAAGCTCAACACAGGGCACTTTTAATGCTCCTTCACTGCACTCGCCTGTACAGTGAGGCTTAGCAAAGTGAACTGAATATGAGTGTCTGACATCACGATGCACTTGTGTGTGCACCATGGGCGCATAGCAGATATTTACGTACTTAAATTGAAAATGGTTTACAAATAAATTAAAATTAATTCTTTAAAATTACAAAATAGTTAAAGAAAAGTATATTAAGCAATACTTACAAAATTTCTTGGTATTATAATAATTTTTGTCGGCTTAAACTTTTTTTTGCATTTGTGCACACTGTTTTTTCTGCTACTAAAAATGCCAATTCACCCACAGTGCTGTGCAACTGTAAGCAGGATAACATGATACTCAATTAGTTGGAACTTACAAGTCCTTACTCGACCACTTTAGATGGAATATTGCTTTTGATTAAATTTTAGAATGCAAGCCACGGTTTTTATTGCAACATTCGAAATGAAGCCAAAGTGCGATGCTCGAAAGTTGATAAAATTTAAGTCGTCTGATATTTGTTGGGGAGTAATATAAACTGTATGATTTTATATTTAAACTAACATACTAGTTTGCAGTGTGTGCATTTTTAACGAGCACAATTCCAATTTTCAAACATTTCACACGACGTATGCGCAATTTTTAAAGGCAGCAACTGAAACAGCTACAGTTTTTTTTTCGCTCTCATGACGATAGTGTCTATCAGTTTGTGGCATTTGCTGCAGTTGCCTTTGTCTTTAATTTGACGCTTTCTTTCAACATTATTTTTTTTTTCATTTTATTTATTTATTTTTTTTTTTTTGTATATCTAATTTGAGCAGCGCATTTCATGTTTTTATTGCTTTCATATCCTTTGCCAGTTTCTTCTTGTTATTTATTTATTTATGTCTATATGTAACATACACTTACCTACTTACGGCAAAAGCAGCAACACTCCCCTCTGTCGGCCTCATTCGGCTCTTTGGCTCTGCCTTGGTTTGCTTTCGTTTGGTTTCATTTCATTTCATCTCATGCCACCTCCACTCTAAAGTAGGGAATACTAGGGAAGGGGAATAAGAGTCTACAGTCCGTCGTCCGTAGTCCACAGTCCGTAGTCCACAGTCCACGGCTTCAACCCAGAAAAGCCGAGCGCAATTCTAATGGGAATTTAAAATTTTTCACCATAAAGATGTTGCTGTTCATGTCTTTCTCTCTCTTTCTGCAGCTCTCTTCCCTTTTCTCTCACACTCTCTGTTCTCTCATCCAACAACTCCTCTTCACTTTACTTCACTTTAGTTCCTGTCCAGTTCTTGTTTCTTGCATAAAATGAAATTGTATTGCATACACATTTTTTTTTTTTTTCTTTTTTTTTTTTTTTTTTTTGTATCTTTTTTTGCTCTGCTTTCGTCTGTTGCCGCTGCTTTATGGCTGGACACAGAAATTGCTGGCTCAGCAACAGCAGCAGCAACAGCAGCAGCAGAAACTACTACTCCAGTTTTGAAACGGGTTCTGTTCTGTCTTGGGCTTTGCTTTTTATGCCAGTTTCATGCCGTTGAATTCAGTACTCTTTCAATTCCCTACACTACCCTACACCATCCTACACCTACACTACACTACCCTACCCATACCGCTCTTCTCTCTGCTCTACTCGCGAAAACACAATAGAAAATCGCAATTCGTATTTTTAGAGCAACAGCAACATGAAAATTTATGATACATTTGCCGCTTCGCGTTCTATCGCATTGCATCGCGTCGTCCACTTGAATGAGTGGAGCGCAGGAGGGGGTTAAAGCACTTTAGCGGGGGTGCAGAGGGTTGGAAAAAGGCTCTTAACTCGTCTGTGTTATGGCCAGGGCTGCTTTCAAATTATTCAACTTAAATAAAATGTTGATAATTGTAATGGAATTTTCTATTAGATTTTCTCTCAGCTCTTTATCTTCGAAGAATTTTCGATTTAACAGACGACTGCTCAACAGTTTCGCAACCGTTGTTGACGCTATTCTCCACGCACTTCACTCAAACTTATCCATTTCGATTACTTAAGCGAGGCAATAAAAATAATAAAATGTAGTAAGTAGCTGCAAAGCAGTCGCTAAGCAGAAACATCAACAAATTACACAACAAAGGGATCTTAAATAACTGATATGTACACACCACTCACTTATACACACTAGCATACTATACAAATGTGTGTTAGTTATGTGTGTGTACAAGAGATCACAGTGGGCAATAAATGGAAAATGTCTTTGGGTTGCGACAATTTTTGTCTTGATTAAGGAATTCTCTTTCAGCTTCAAGTACAAAAAGTTTGCGAACTGAATTTTAATAAATATTTCTAACCCCAGATTAACACTCTTAACGTAATTGTCTTGAAAAATATACATATATTTATTGAAACTATTTAAACTGAACTAAATATTGATATGTTTTCTTGATTTTATTGGTTGAAATATTTAAATATTTGAAATGAAGATTTTTCGAACGTTTTTGTTTAATTATTATGACTGAAAAACTTTAAATTATTGTACTCTTTATTAATCATTTCATGACTGATCAATCGAAGGACTCAATAAAAATTTTCAAAATGTTCGCACGAATTTTGTATTGTTATAAATGTGTGAATATATTTTATTGGCCTTGAGTCATTCCCACACAAGGGACACAAATGCCAGCAAATAGTTTTCCGTTCCGATTTGCTTTCCACAATGAAAACGGAATGGACAAACAGGCATTTGAATAGGAAAATATATGAGAATGGGTGGGGAATGGGCAGGGGAATGGTATTGAGGAGTTACAGCCTTTATCAATTTTATCTGTGAAATATTTCCGAAACATTTGCCATTATATTTGCATTAGTGGCCGGAGCTTTTCCTTCTTTTGCCGTTGGTTAACTGTATTTTCTCAGTCAGTATATTTTTGCTGGCGGCATCAGGATCCTCCTACACACGAGACGCCAGTTCGACGCCAATGAAAAGGAAAATGTGGCCTGCTAGATGAATAAAAAGAAATAAGAAGACAGAATAGCTAAAGGAAAATGGAAATGGGAAATGGTGGGCAAAAAGGAAAGCCTAGACCAAAGAACTACTACAACTCGTACTATGTTTACTTGACGCTTTTTTTTTCTGTTGGTCTATTCCCCAGCGGAAACGGCTTATCACACATTTCCACACAGCCACGCAAATTCACACTGAAGTGCGGCAAACGAAATACAATACAAAAATTGCACAAAAAAACCCCCACCCCCAAAAAAAAAGAGAAACAAAAAACACAGTGTGTGAAAGAAGAAAGAAAGTTATGTTGTGGAATTGTGTAGGAAGGAGGCGCCCTGCTGCTAAAGTAATAGCGCACAAAGAATGATGCGTAGACATGATTTCCGTGCGGTTGATTTCCCGTACTGCCGACACTACCTCAACACATCTCTTCTCTCTACACACTCCACACTCCTCACTCTTCAGTCGACTCTTTTGAGGCTCTTGCTTGCAGCAAAACTATTTGCTTGGGGATTTAGTTTGTGGTACCTTTTGCGTTGCGTTGCGTTGCGCTGCGTATACGTAACATCTTATCTACATGTTTTTTTTTTTGTCTTTGCGAGCCTCAAGTGCCCGCTGCAGTCGTCTTTTTGCTTAGCATCTAAGCCGACTGCTGCCTGGAGTAGCATGTAATTCATCTTATTCCCCAAAGACAACGCCGATGACGAGAAGGAGAAGGAAGAGGGGAACGAGTAGGTGGATGAAGAATATAAAGATGAGGTTGAGCTGGAGGTTGCGGACATACAATTTGTGAGTGGTCTGTCTGCTTGAATCGCCTGGACGCCTGTACGCCTGTACGCCTGTTTGCCTGGAGGATGAGAGCCTCTGGCCTCGTTGCTGTCGTCACGCTGTGCGTGTCTCTATTGGGACATAAATGGCATTTGGCACAGCTCAGCCAGGCACCGGAAGACGAGGCACGCGCCTCATTACGTTGAGTCGTTACGTGTCGAGTTTGAGTTTCAGTTTCAGTTTGAGTTTCAGTTTGAGTTCCAAACTCCAACTCCAGTTCCAGTTTCAGTTCGACTTAGTGTTCTTGTTGCCATTTCGACTGTTACTTTTTGCTCATTCGTTACGTTAGTTTCGTAATGAATTTTAGATTTCCTGTCAATGTCTGTGTAAGAAGTTATGGTCCACAGACTCATCAAGCTTCAATACTTAGCTCATAAACATGGACACCTTTTTTTTGCTGTAGTTTGAACTTTGGGAGAATTTATTTATTCGCGTTATGAGCAGCAAAACGTTTACATCCATGGCCTGCAAATGGTTTTAAATGAGCTTCAAAACGTGTAAAGTATGCAGTTAAATTCGTTTTGCGTTGAAAGACACTTTAATATGTTCTGCACTTAAAACAAAATTACATATTTGCCAAGGACTTGAAGTGAAAATTTAACTTTATTTAATATAAATAAAATTCATATTTGGAGTAATAAATAAAATAATATTGACAATTTACATCAAATAGTAAATAGCTTTTATTTATTTGAAATTGCAACTATACTTTCGACTCCTCTCAGTCTATGAGTACTTCAATAAAAATATGCATAAATATAGAAATATTTAGTTATGAAAAGCTGGGAGCATTTGTTTAGCTTGGTAAACAGCAGACAATTTGTTTTGCAATGGAACTTAAATACCGTAGATGATCCCCTTGTCTTAACTTGGCACGAAAACCGTACTTTATAAATGTGTGCATGTAATTCACCCCAATTAAAAAGCGACAAAACACAAAATTGCAGCAGCAGTAAAAACCAAAACAACCCGAGATCCCTAAACTCCCAAAAACCAAAATTTTTGCTGCAGTGAGAATAATTTTTCATTCCGAGTCGTTGGCACATTCGCAGGGGTGTTTGGAGAGAGTTGCGGCTTCTTTTTATTACCTCCTCGAACCAACAAAATTTCCCTCCGTTTTCCCTGCATCCACCGGATGCCAATGGAGCAAATGCAAACATAATTTTTCTTGGTCCTAATACCAGATAAATGCAGACAAGAAGTAAAATACATGCAGCAAAGCGACAGCAGCCAAAAAGGGGGGAAAAAAATAAAGAAAATGTGAAGGAAAATGTGGAAAAAAATTTAAAAGTGCTTGCAAAAAGTTCTTTAACCCCAAGTGAATGCTCCACACCGACATTTTATTATATTCAACATTTATTTGCGACGCGTAAATAAAGAATATAAAAAACCAAATCCAAAATAAAAGGAAAAAAAGAATTGGGAAATGGGAAATGGAAAACGAAAAACGAAAAATGGTATAAAGCAAAACTGCAGTTGGGCGTGGGCTAGTCAAATGCATTTTAGGTAAACATTGGCCAAAAAGGTGGGCGTGGCCAGCCGCTGGATGCCGCCCAATTGACGTAAATCGTGCGCAAGTTTTTCGGCTGCCAAATGGCTGCGGCTAAGCTCCTTGGCAAAGGTCAGCAAACTGTTCAAAACTGCAGACTATGTTATGCCGCCCACTTTCGACGCCATCAGGCCCATTACGCCCCAATCCATTTTGGATTTGAACAAGCAACTGAGTTGGCTTTTTACTTGGCACCAATGTCAATTGTGTCTCCAAATTTTTGGAAAGATAAACAAATAGCATCCAAATTTCAAACGCTTCACAACGAACTCAATTCCATATTTAGACTCTCGATTTGAACGCAAAGCAAAAATAAAAAGTTATTTCTTATTTTATTCAGCGACGTGTGTTGAACGCTTCAAGATCAAGATGGAAGATCAAACAGCGACACCGATCAACCTAGATAGCGATAGTTCGACCATTATAGTCAATAGCACTGAAACTGCATCGGGCACATCCGTTAGTGCCACAACCTTAACTGATGATAGACCCGGTGGATCGGGTGTTCATCTGCTGCTCATGTGCTTGGACACGGAACGTCATGTGACTTTCCATGAGGATGTTATCAATAACGAGGGCATGAATCGACGCAAATCGAAGTGTTGTTGTATTTATCGAAAACCTCATGTCTTTGGCGAAAGTTCATCCTCATCGGATGATGAGTGCGAGCATTGTTGTGGCCATCCGGAGGTTCGTCTAAGCAATCGATTGAAAAAGCAGCAGCAGCAAGCAAAACTGTCGCAATGCAGCTGCCATAGTTGTGGCCATAGTCAACGGCAGTCAACATCTGTAACCAGTACCAATTCCAACACCAATTGCGTACCGACTGAACCCGTGGAACCCACTGAGATAGCTGGTGATTCGGGCAATTTGAAGGGCAAAACTGAATCCCTTTCGCTGGTCTCAACGGCCTCTACTCAGACTCTAAAGCCTTAAAAACTGATGCAAATGAAACCATAATTGACTCAACAGTCGATCACTCTAAAGGGGTCTACTCGCTTATAGCAACACAAAACTCAAATTCTATAATACATTTTCAACTTCCTTTTTACTCCAACGGTCAAACTGGCTGCAAGTCAAACTGAATTGAAGTGCAATCTAAAAAAGGATTTTGAATGACATTGAAACACGTAAATACGATAATAAAATGTCTTGTACATTAACTGATCAAGGTTTCATTTCTTTCAAGTCGTTATAAATTATATCAATTTGTTTTTCTAATTGGTAGACCCGTTTGTAAAAAACGTAGCCTGAGAATTTAAAATACCTTTCACTTTTTTAGTCATTTTGGTCGCTTCCATCTTTTCCTTCCAAATGTCTTTCTATAAAGTATAGCATACAACTAAGGGCACATAAGAATCGCATACCTTTTGTTCCTAAAATCATGCAACATTTATTTCCAAAAGTGTTATTGTGTGGAAATGTTTCATGGCTTAATAACTTAATGGATTTTACAGCCGTTTTCAGCACTTTTTTCTGAATCCTAGCCACAAAGAGTGTGCAGAGTCGGCCATCGTCTGCAATCGCAACTTTAACATAGAGTAGAAGCTGAAGATTCACAGCCGTTACATGGCCGCCATTAGTCAACGCCATGGCCACGCCCACTGTCCACGCGCCCATTATTGATTGATTATGGGAACTGTCTGCGCGAACTTGTAAATAGATTAATGAACTGTTGCTGATGCACACACCCACACATACAAACACACACACGCCTTCTGTGCTGTGTTGTGGGCTGTGGCATGTGGAATCGTTGCTGTCTGCTGCAGTTGATATGCTGGTTCACTCCTCTTCCCCCTCGCTTTCCTCCTCCTGTTGTGTACCAAGTGATGTCTATGCTGTGAGTTGGGAATTTCGGAGATGTCCCGGGGATGTATCAACTTTGACACGTGGCAGCTGCAAGTTGTCCATTTCGCTTTTTGCGAGGTGAAGCATAGACCGATTCAAATTATGCAATCGTGTGCATGAATATCCTTGCATATCCTTGCATGCCACGGCACCAATTCGCGAAGATTAGAGCGGTTAAAAAAGGAAACAGCTACAAAAATGTCAAATATGGAACGAAACCTGTATCGTTTTTTCTTTATGCGCAACACTGCTTTCTCTTACTAGTACATACCCTGGCTCCCTTCTGTTAACAACAGGGTGGGTTGGACTGGAAAACTTTTGTTGAATGGAAAACTTTAAAAACTTTCCAGGGTATATTATAGTTTAACCCTTTTAAGCAGCATTTCATGCTTTGGCTTTTATTTGTAAATTTTTTTCTGTTTGCCAAACTTTTAACCCTTTGCGACTCTGTCTCGCGATGCGCTTCTGTGAGTGTGTGCGGGTGTGCGGGTGTGTGTGTATGTGTGTGTGTGTGTGCTATTAAGCCACATATTAATATGTGTTGGTGTCCTGTGCGCCCGTTAGTCGTTTTTATGAGGTCTCTTGGCGCTTGATTCCGCGGCCCAAATGCTGCCAACCGCATTTGAAGTGGCTGCTGGAAATGAAATACGCCACAGCAAACAGTTACCACAGTTTGCATAACTCATATGGACACATACGTATATATACATACATATATATATATTTCTGTAGTCGTGTGCTATATACACAGATCTAGGCACATGAGTCTTTCCCCTTGCGAAACCGAAAATATAAAAAAATAAAGGACACAGCGGATTTTTTAACTTGGTCAATGGGTCGCCGGAATTCACAATTGAGAATTGAGAAACCGAAATGCGGGCTTTGGTTTTGATGTTTTTGTATTGCCCAATTGAACCAAGTGCTTTATTCAGTCACATCGAATTTGTGACATTTTATATACTTTGTTTGGATAAAACATTTTTAAAAGTACTGGGCTTCAAAGGCTTTTATTGACTTGAAGTATATTTTAGAATTTTAAACAATTAAAGAGCAAGAAGATAGCAATGGCAACAAAAGAACTTTAAAATTGTTGTAATAAACATTTATTGATTATATGTTATTTATATAAGTTAGACAAAATCATTGAAATAGCTACAAACGTGTTACCAAATTAAAATAAAATAACTCTAAGGAATTCTATCGTTTTTTAGGTTTTATCATGAACATAGTGTAACAAATATATAATAAATAATTTAACAAAATAACTGCTTCAATTAAAAATCAATTTTAAATAATGTCACGAAGGAAATGTAGCAAGAAACGATGTGCCATTAATAATTATATTTTAATTAATAAATTTCAACACTTATTCTGATTTTATGCTCAGTGTATACAGCTCCCCTGGCAATTGTAACTGTCAAATGACGTTCTCGTTTTTTTTGGCGAAAAAAAAGCCAGACTCAGCTGTCAATTCAAATGTTTTGCTGTTTTCTGTCTCGATTTGGTTTGATGAGGTTGAACATTTCTGGTCCCGAATGCCTTCCTGCTTGTCGGTTAGACGTTGCTCCCCCATTTGATGTGTTTTAAAATGCGTCCCATAAATAACGGTAATGACAGATGCTAGCAACGCAGTTGGCCTTTCAACCGGCACGTCTCTTCGCACACAAAAACAACACAAATGTAGAATATATACAGTGGAAAAACAAAGCGAATGGGAAATCGCAGACAAGCTGTGACCTCCACTCCAAATCGGCTGCCTACGAGTAGAGCAATTGAATCGCTCTTGCAGGCTATGAATAAGTCGATTATAAAAGCAAACTGACAGCAAAAAGAAATACAATTTGTGCTACAAACCCAAAACACAACAACAACAGCAGCAGCGGCATCTAAGACATCTCACGCATTAGAGTCCGACCTCAGCTTTGTTTTTGTATCTGTTTCCGGTTCTGGTTTTGGTTTTGGTTTTTAGGATTTAGCTATGACTACCATTACAATTGCCTTTTCCATGCTTGTTATTTGTGTTGCCAGCGCTTTTTATACCCGTTAGTTTTGAAAAATCTTGGAGCTACAAATATCAAAGAATATTTTGTGAATACAGTCTAAAGTATTCTAAATAAGTTTCACTTTCAACACCGTTTTTTTTTACGCCTGAATATATATTTAATTTATTTTTCAAATTTGTTTATTACTATATTGTTATCTAATAAATCATTACCGCCTTTATAAATAAATAAAAGCTTATAATTAAAGCGAGCACCTAAAAGTATGCAACACATTTAGTCATACCGCTTATAACGGGTGTTATCACAGTCAATCTTCGCCTTGAATTTTTCTGCAAATTTTTTTTTAGCACCAGTCGTATTAAAATGACATGTACTTTATCTACTTGTGCGTGTGTGGGTGTGTGTTTGTTGTTGCACTCCGTTTTGCAAATCATTTAAAAAGCACTTAAGTGGAAATTAAAAAGAAATTATTCACTTTGGCACATTTCACTTTACAACAATTGTAAAAAACAACAACAACAGCAGGAACATCGAGAAAAATTTCAACTTTACAATGTTTCGTCAGTTGCCTTTTTTTTATCCTTCTGCCCCTTTGCATTGGTGTAATTTTTGCGGTTTTCCTCATTATTCGAGCCAGGGCCGAGGTCTACAAGCCACAGAGTCTACAATTTACAGCCCCAGAGTCGTCAGCAGACCCCTTTGGCATTGCTTTCCTCTTTTTTTTTTTTTTTTTTTTGCAGTCCTGCTGGGTCTTTCAGCTTTTAATTGTGGTTTATTCAAGCATCGCTTAGCCATCGGGGTTGCTCTATTCCTTGGCATCCTTTTGTCAGGGACCGAGTGTCTGTTTCTGTTTCTGCTTCTGCTTCGGTCTCTGTTTCTGTTTTTGTTTCTCTTGTCTGTCATTGTCTATGTCTGGTATTTTGCGCATTTAACCACAATATTTAGCATTATTTTAATTGTTTATTACAACCTCAGATCACATGGCTTTTATGGCCAAAAGGTGTCAGCTACATTGTTTACCTCAATAGAAACAATCAGAGACAAATCACAAAGCGTTAAATGGAAAATCAGGGACTCTAGCGTTTATTTCTGCAGCCATTTTATGCTCAACACTTTTCCAAATATATAAAAAGCATTTTTTATAAATTGATTTAAGTATAAAACAAGCAAACAATGGTTTAAAGATAGATTTATTTAACAATAGTATTTTAGTTTTGTAGTTGACTTTTTAACTTGTTTCTGTTCAAAATTGTTTGTTATATAACTTTGTATCTCAGATACAATAATGTTATAAATTTACTATACTCTTTAGCTTAACTGAAGATAAGTGCAGGCCTTAAACAGTTGATAGCACAAATGCTTTGTGGCTTCCACATTGAGTTCAAAAAGTTACACTTAACTTGGAAATTTCAGCCTCATCTTGATTATATAAATCACAAACACATTTTTGGTCAAAAAACATTCTCGGAGAAGAGAGTGGAAGGAGAATGTGGTATACCAAGAGTTATGGGCATTACTTGAGCAAGTTCCTATGTAAAATGTACTTCAGGTAGAGAAACTTATCATTTTTTGCGGTGTGGGTGGAAAGTCAGGCACTTTGTTGCTTTGTTCAGTTTCATATAATTGTAATTTATATGTTATAAATTTCGCAGAATTTTCGCTTTATTTTATTGTTATTGTGGGTGTCCTGTGCGGTTGTTGTTGGTAATGCTGCAGCCACAGGAGAACACTCCATGTAGGCCAGGCAATAATATTTGTCGCCCCCAAAAGTACGAGTATGTACTGCAAAATTATTGACATCTAAATTACAAGCATTGTGTCTCTCACTCTTACTTTCAAGCGGTGTATGTGTGTGGGTGTGTGGCTGTGTGTGTGTGTGAGTGTGTGTGTGGTGTGCTTATGGCTTTGTTTGCGACGTGCCCTGCTTTGCTTTAATGCCGAAACTGCCGCACAATCAGTTACAGTCTCAGCTGTCAATAGATTGTTGACATTTTTCTTTATATTTTCATATCTCATACACGCACACACCCACACACACACACACACAGGCAGACATATGGGCCTGTTTTTGTTGCCCACTTTTGTGTTTACTGCTTAAATCTGCCAATTTACTCGTTTACGTTTAGGCTTTATATGCCCAGCTCCCAGAGAAAGAAAAGTCTCCTTTTTCCCATTTTCCATCTCATTTTCTCTGCTTCCTTCTTATGTTGTTGTGCTGGGACCACGTATGTCGTGACTTCGGCCTCTTCGTGTGGGAAATTAATATCTGTGTCATTTCATTTCATTTTTTTTCCCTTTTTCGTCTACGTCTTCTGTTGTTTTTTTTTTTGCGAAGCTTCTTTTGCTCCTCTCTTTTGGGTTAATAAGGCTAAATTGAGAGAATGTGCGACGCACTTAATTATCATCATATTTATTGTCTTTATTTATGGTGGCATACTAAAGAGACACGCACACACACACACACAGTCACACACATAAAGAGGATATATTACATAGGTTTGGGGCATAAGATACAAAGTTGAATTTTTGCTAGCTTTTTTTTGTGCCTAGTTTTTATGATGGGTCATAATATTTGCAATCATTATTTATGATGGCTTCACAGAAAAGCAGAGAGGCTGAGAGGCAAGTATGCAGAGAGATAGAGAGAAGCAGAGATATTAACTTAAGTCTAATTTATATATCTGCATGTGTCGTTAGTTGCCAGATTATAGATATAACAAATTTGAAGTCAACTCTTTGAAGAAACTTATACTGCACATAATTACTATAAATACTTAAAGACATTTAATATTTGGAGGCTTTAATTAGATTTAAGCTTGAAACGTTACAAAAGTTATATGGGGAACTTAATTAAAATGAAAGAATTTAAAGACATGTGACTACTAAAACTCAAAACTATCCACTTGAGTTTATAGAAATGTTTCTTGTTTAAAAGCATTAAAGTTACTATTAGATATATTAAACCGAAATTAAAGCCTTGGTCTGCAAACTTTCTAAACAAATTAGTTTTTAAATGGAGCCAAATAAATCTTTAATAATTCGAACTTCTGTTTACCTATAAGTACTTAAAGCATTCATTGCCACTTGGCTAAACTTAAACAATCAAAGAAAGTTATTTAATTCAATAGGAAATTTTTGTAGTTTTTTCTCAAGACCCGGAACAGATTCAAACATACTTTTAACACTGTACTACTTATTACTCAAAGCATTCATAGCAAGTTGTCTAATCTCCTCGAATGACTCGCACAACTGTCAGCTCAATTTGGATTCTTCTCTTTCACTTTTAGCTTTAACTTTAACTTTACCTTTACCTTAATCAATCATTAACTGATAACTTTTTTTATTTCAATTTAATGGCTACTCAACCTGTTTGTGGGTATCAATTAATTTCCAGTTTCAATGCGGCCGCCTGCAACGACCACAAAAATCGTAGTAACTTTTTTTTTTCTTTTTTTTTTTTTTTTGGTTTTTTTCATAGAAAAGTTTGGCAAATTTGATTTTGTGTTCTCTCGAGCAGAATGATGTTGAACTTTTACTTATTGAAAGTTACTTTTTGATTTCATTGCAATGGGACTGCACAGATTTATAGCCACTCACAAAGTATACCCAGTACCAATACATTTATGTTTAAATCTGTTGAATTTGGCTTAGGCGAAAGTAATATAAAACGGCCTAAAACAACAAGTTTTTGTTCGGTTTAAATAGTTTTGATGTCATCTATCAAAATTGGCATATCCATCATATGTCAAGTACGGGGTATTTCCAAACTTGTCAGATGCGAGCATATATTTGCCTTTCTCAGATGAGTTTCCAAAAGTCTCCACAAAGTAAAAGTCAAATAAAATCTGTGCCTGTTTTCTGCCAAAATTATGCCCAGTCAGACATGTTTTGCTGTTTGTAAAACCTTAAAACAATAGCACCAACAACAACAACAGGAACAACAAGGAGAGGAAGTAGAAAAAGAACAGGGCTATAATAATGAAAACTTCTTTACTGGCACACAGGTGCACAAATGCCGAGCAAAAAGTATAAGAACAGCAGCAACAGCAACAACAGACCCACAAAAATTTACATAACAAAAAATTTGTCAGGACTTGGAACGCGGCAGGTGGCACGTGTCTACATAAGTATAAACATTATATATATGTGTACTATATATACAAATATTAAGTATATATTCTTATGTGTTAGAGGGCTGAAAGGGCTTCAAAGTCTTAGCAAAGTGTCTGCAGTGAAATTTGTATGCTGAGAGTGCGAGAGAGCGAAAGAGCGAAAGAGAGAGAGTAAGTCTGAGAATCTATGTCAGGTAAATGCAAATGTATGCATGATCATGTCTGGATTAACTTAATGAAAGCACAGACAACAACGGCAACTACAAGTGGTAACAACAACTACAACAACAGCATGAGAAAACAGCTGACAGCTAACTTGCACCACGACAACATATTTTATAATCTTTAAATATATATAAATATTAAAATGAAATAATAACACAGTGTTTGCATGTAGCCAACAAATGTAATAAATATAAAATTACAAAAGAAATGAAAATAAATATGAAAATATAAATAAAATTTAAACTCCAAATAAAAATATTAATATTATGTTACTAAAAATTTTAATATTAAAAATAAATACTGTATAAGTATTATAACATAACCATACAAGTTATAAACGATGTGAATCAAACATAAATTCACAACTAACTACAAATCAAAACATAAAAATAAAAAATGTTTATAAATATAAAAATAAAACTATAAGTACAAATTGAAATATAAATATAAAACTAGTCTAAACTTTATGTTATGCACTGGATAACAAAATTTGTGGTCTTTATTAACTCACAGACTGATCAACGTGTCTTCCACAGCAAATTTCATTCTATTCAAGCTCTCGGCTAGGAATCCATCATGTTGGTGTGTTTCTAGCGGTTACTTTTTTTTCCACATCTTTCATGTGTGTGTGTGTGGGTGTGTGTGTGCCGACATGTTGACGGAAACATGCAGTGAACGTGCAACAGCAAGAAAAAGAAGTAGAAGAATAACAACAACAATGAGAATGGCATTTAAAATCCTTCAGAGTCGCGTCGAGACGTTGCGTCGTCCTTGCAACTGACAGACATTCGCTGCAAAGGTTTACGGAAATTTTACAGCCCCAGACATTTGTTGTGGCCTTATAAATTGTCTGTGCGTGGTTCCACAGTATCTCTGCACTGTTCTCTAGTGCTCTTCGTGCTCCGTTCACTGTTCACTGTTCTCAGTTATGTATTCTCAGTGCTCTGCAGACAGTGATGTTGGTGTTGCTGCCACCATGTCGATTGCTGCAGTGTCAGCACCTTACAATGCATGACAGCGACAGCAGCAGCAGCAGCAGTAGGAGCAGCAACAGCTACAACAACAACAATAATCAGGAAAGCCAACAACAGCGAGAACATAAAACACAAAACACGGAACACGAAACACGAAACACTTTAAGCGCATTGCCATTTGTGCCACATCATGTAGAATGCCAAGGACCCGTGGAGCATCCGTGTGAAGAAATGTTGTTGGACAAGGGCAGTGCTATCAAATGGTGACAGGGACGTTGGGAAGCGAGGGGCCTACATGCCGTGCATGGGAATATCTAAAGCTGCTCGCACAATGCCGACAGCTGGCAAAGTTGTTCAATATTGTGAATGTGCTTTGCAAAATCGCCGATGGCTTAAGGTGGATTTCACATAATGCCGCAGGTTGCATGCCTCCGCAGTCAGGCGTCGACAGACGCCATCGATGGTGGTGATGAGAAAGGGGAAGATGGGAAGTGAAAGAGTAGGGGAAAATGACTGAAGTGTAAGCAAGAAAAGGAATTTTCAATTGATTAGTCGATAATGTTGATTGAGGTGTGGATATTTAATGCAATTTTACAATTTTCTTTTTAAAATTTTTAAAGCGCGCTAAATTTTTAATTTTTTTTTTAAATATTAAAACTATAATATCGAAAATAGTTCTAAGCTATCTTCAAACTACAATATTTAAACTTCATGTTAATTTTAGTTTTAGCTTTCAGTAGCTAACCGCTTTCTGCAGTCAAATCTTGGCAGCAGCTGAGTCCTTATCCAAGACACAATTGTTTGTCGAACATGCACACACACACCAAATCACACATTTACACAGAGTGCACAGAGCTTAACAGCTAGACGCTGTCTGTTCAACGCAATTAAGCTAAATTTCGCATAAACTTTGGCACATTGCGTATACGACGCGTGTGCTGCTGCAGCGGAAAGTGGCGCTAAGAAAGGGATTTTAAGACTGAATTGCGTATATATTTGCCATTGCACACAAATTAACTATTCGCAATTGTTTTACACGTCATCTCGGTTGCCCTTGCCGTTGTCTTTGCTCTCGTTGTCGTTGTCGCTGTCGATGTCGGCCAACGACAATGCACTTTCAGCTATTATCTCAAATGTATGATTGTCTGCTTGACTGTTTGTGTGTCTGTGTATTTCGACTGGAAATTGTTTGCTTTATGCCAGCCATTTAACAAGTTTATGACTTCATTCTGCAGCTGAGAGCTGTGTATTTGCCAATGGGCGCGAATGTTAAAACTTGAGCTCAAGCTGACTGAAAATTGTTTCAATTAACAGCAGCATCATAAACAGCAGCAGCAGCAGCAACAACAGCTCTCAATATTTGCCTTTCAGTGTGAACTCTTTTGATGAGAGTACTCGTTATAGACTATGGGATTTGGCCGGATTATGATTTAACTTTGATATCAAATTTACAAATTCTCATTCAGACAGGGCACAAACACTACTTAAGCATTTATTCCGTCTTACAAACACACACACCCACACACATTCTCTCCCTATCTATCTCTCTTGAGTGACAAGTTGAAAGCAATTAAGGAAAATACTAATTGCTTACTTAAGCTGTTGCTATGTATTTACCTACATGCCCATGAACGTACTTAATATTGAGTCCACCCAACCGAAAACACTCTGCACATACTCGCACACAAACACACACACACATCAACACACACACCAACGCACACTCAATATTATATTCTGCTGCATGTGTTTCGAAGTCAAACATAAAGTTAAAACCATTTTTGATGTGGGTAATTTCGGCAATAATAAGTATACCTTTAAAATTTCTTGTAATTTTGCAACTGTAAGCAGTAAACACAGACATTGTAAGGTAATACACTTTGAGAAAGTAGTGGCTCAATTCAGTATTGTAGAAATTATTTAATTTAATATAATTTTCTATGACACTGTGGGTAAAATTTTAGAAAAAACGATCTTGGAATCAATTCAATAATATTAAAAGTTTTATTAATAAACTAAAGTGAAAATTTGCTATAAAAAAGACTTTACAAATTTATCTGATTTTTCAATATTTTATAATATTTATTTAGTGTCAATAAGAAAGCATTTGACGAGCATGGATAATATAACAATTACATTAAAAAAGTTTATAAATTCTTTTATTAGATTAAAGAGAAAAAAAAAAAGGGCTTTGATTGAAATGTTGAATAAATTAAATATTTTTGAAGTTTTATAAGACTTTAGACTTTAAAACGTTACATCGCGTAGAAAATCACGTTTTCTTCGTTTTTTGTGATGCATCTTTGAATTGGATGAGTTTTCCTTGTTATTTTACAGTTAGTTTTTCTTTGTGTGGCTTATTTGTGGCTCTAACGATGGACTTAAAGTTGTTCGCTTTGATTTTATTTTTACCTATCCCTTAATATCCCTTTCCACCTTCTTTCCCCCACTATCCCACTGAGTGATTCTATCCTTCTGTGTGTGTGTGTGTGTGTTGATCCTTACTTTGTAGTTGCAGTTGTTGTGGCTGCTTTGTCTAGCGACAATTGAAAGCTCTGAGGCAGTTTGGAAAAAAGCGTCATAGATGAAGATGGAGAATGCTGAGGAGATGGATAAGGAGGAGAAGTAGCTGAAGCAAAAGAAGAGCGGCAAACTGAGAAACTATGAAATAAAAGCCAAGCGCCAAACGAAGGGAATGCAGAGAAAAGCAAAAAAGCCAAAGTAAAAGTAGAAGTAGAAGTACAAGTTGCAAAAGGCATAAACAAATGGTGCAAGCAAGTGATTTGCCGCCACGCCCCTTCAACGTGCCTTCCTTTGTGCATGTATGTGTGTGTGTGCTCTTGTTGTTTGATTCTCTGCTTTGTAATGACCACGGCACAATGGGCGCTTTGGCAGCAATTTCTAATAATTAAGCCTGGAAACTAATGAAAAAACCACATGAATTTAAAAAATAGTTCCGAATCACTGAGTAAATCAGTGAAAAACTAATATAAAATTAAATAAAAATATTAAATAAATAATATACATCTGACTTGTTTTTCCTTTTTTGTTCTTAATAATTCGCATTCGAATTTCTGAACATTTTTGTATAAATTATTAAATTAATGATTTACAGAAAAATCAACATTGGTGGAATAAAATCGCAGGGCGGAATTTTTATAATTTATTATTGTAATTCACTATAAGTAAATATTATAAACTCATTACAAAAATTCCATAAGCTGTATTAAATATATTCTAAATTAATTTTTGCTTAACCATATTAAAAAGGTAATTTAATATAAATAACAATAATTTTCTAAAAACTTATTAATTTTTATAAAGCTTAAATTGGACGCTATAATTTCTTAATTTATTTAACTTAAAATTCAATAGAGTTTTGTAGAAACTTTTTTAAATTTCTTCATTTCAATAAATCGTCGTTGTTTGAGTTGCTGAAAATAGAAAATATTGTTAATAATTCAATAATTTTTTGTATGTAAGTCAGTGAAATTGGCAAGAAAGCCCATTGTGGCAGAGAAAGGTTTTTTTTTGAGATATGGTCTGAGCATAGAAATAGGAATGAAAATTGGGAACGACAAAGGGAACGGGAAAGGGAAACGGGGAAGAGGCAGTCGAGTTCCAGTAACAGCAATACAAGATGCTTTAGTTGCTGGTGCTGTTGTTATGCGGTTGTTGTTGCAATGTTTCTTGCGCTGTTCCACAACACAAGAACTTGAGTTGTTTGTTTTTGCTTTGTCGTGTGTTGACACATTTTTAGTAAAACATGCCGCATGCATGCAGCTCTATGTGTGTGTGTGTGTGTGGGTGTGCGAGTGTGTGTGGGTGAGCGTATGTGTGTGTATGTGGGGGGTCTGCTGGTGTGCAAAACCGGAAATTGCAAATGCAACAAGATGTTCTGCGGGAGTTGCCACATTGTTTCCCGTTTGCCACACATTCATACACTGAGAATAGCAGCTGCGACAATAAAAATAACAATGACAACTACAGCTACGACAAGAACAACAAAAACAACTCTAACAACAACAGTTGCTTCTATAACAAAAAAGTGTTTGCCGTAGAAACTATGGACATTCTTCAGTCTCAGTTTCTTTGACTAAACGCTCCAAAAGTCCACACAGAAACATATTCAAGTAATCACATTTCTTAATTTCTTCGTTTTTATTTCATTCGCTATTAATTAAAATTTACAAATTAGTTGTAATTTGGCACTCTTGTAAGAAAAACTTGGCAGTTATCGTGATTCTCAGATGAGTTTGCTGCTACAGTTTTTCCACCACAGCTTTCACAAGTATTTATTTTACTATAATTTATTTCTCATATTATTCATTTCAATTCATACCAATTGAAAGCGGTTGCTAAGGGGTTAAAGGTAACATAAATCGTTCTTAGACTTATAATCAGGTATGATAAGAATTTGTTTTCTTCAGCCATTTCAAATAAGTAGCAAACATTGTGAAAGTTTTTAGCCATTTTAGCTATTTTGCATCGAGTTTGTATTTTTAATTTTTTTGTTGGTTGAATAATTACATTACTGTCTTTTTTAATTAAACACTGTTAGTACAGTGGAGTTAACAAAATTTTTCGCTGGTGTCGCAAAAAGGCAACACGCTTTTCTAGAGAGAGTGTTTGTGTGTGTGTGTGTGTGTGTGAGTTTTATGCTTCTCTTCCCCTCTCTGACCAGACAGGTCATTGGCCATCAGAAACGCTCTTACTCTTGCACTCATGCTGACTCTTTTACTCTGTGGCACCCCGTGGGCAGCAACTGCATCAACAACTTTTTAACCAACTTGCCAGCCAGGCTAACAAGACCGCACCAAGGACGAAGACGAGAATGTGAAGGCAGACGGAGATACTGAGGTTGAGGTTGAGACTGACGATGAGGACTAGGACGAGGGCAAGAGCGAGGACGACAAGCAAACTAACTAACTCGACGCTCTTGCCACTTGTAATGTACGTTTATTGTTGCCAGTGTGGCAGTGAGTGAGTGAGCCAGCAGCAGTTGTAGAAAAGAGACAGAAAGAGAGAGAGAGGAGAGTGTGAGTTTTGCTTTGTCCGCGAAATAATTTGATTTCATTTTTACTATTTTGTTGAATACCCTGTGCGTGGCAAGCAATGAATGTGGGGCAGCTAAGTCGATGGAGGAGAAATTTGAACAAAATATATTAAATTATTAGAAATCTGTTCAATGACTGTGATGTGGATTAATTTAGTATCAGTATGACTATACGACCAACACAAATGAAAAAACCTGTAAGCAGGGTATTTTGTAGTCTGGTTCACTAAACTTAGGCAATCCCACTGGTATATTTTTTTTGTTGGGTCCCATTGCGAAAACTTCAACTGCAAGTGCTGAGATTTTTGGCTAGCGTTAATGCAACTTCCCTGCGGCTGATGTTCCTTGATTCCCGTTGTCTCGTCCTGTCGCATTCCCTCAGTTGTTTTCTCTGCATTTAGAGACAGTTGCCGCTGCTGCTGTTGAACGCTTTATAGTGTTGCCGTCGTCGTCGTCGTCATCGTCGTCGCGGTTGGTCCATTTCAGTCTGCTCGTGTGTCTGCCAAGTTTTTATGCCATGCAGCTAAATAGTTGGCAACTTTTTTATGTTACACAGCTTCCAACCACATGCCTCATACTGCTGTAAATTGCATACAAATTGGCACCGCTTTTTATTGCCATTGCCGTTGTTGTTGCTGCTGTTACCATTGCTGCCTTTGACAACTTCTCGCCCAGCAGCAGCAGTAAGTACAGCGAACTTTGCTGATTGGCCACTGGCTTTTAATAAAAACACATTTTAATAAAACTAAAACAATCATTTTATTTTCTTTGTTTTTTTCACTCATTTCGATTTTATTCTTTTTTTTTTTTTTAGATTTTCTTACTTCCGTTCATTGCTTGACAACAGCTGCACTAAAATTAAGTGCTTGCGGTTTGACTTTTCTATTGCTTATTTCAGTAAGTTGCTACATGTTTTTTTTAAGTAACTGTCAAAGTTGATTTTTATTTTATAATTTGATAAAGTTGCTACAAAGGCAGAATTTAAGCTCTGTGTTTTAAAGTCTTATTTATAATAATGTGTAAAAACGGTTAGTTATTTGAAAAATAATAAATACGTTTAAGCAAATGAATCGCTTTGAATTCTGTTGAAAAACTATTTTTATTTAATTTTACTTGTTCAACAATTCAAAATTCTTTGTAAATCCATACGAGTGGCTATGGAAAAAAGTGTTGCCCACTTTTAGGTGCTCATGTTTATTAGTTTCAAGTAGCTTTATCCTTATGCACACATACAATGTTAATGCAATTAAGTATACAAATTAGGTTTCAAGCTTTTAAGAGCATACATTTATAATTCTATGTAGAACAGCATTGTCTATATGTATGTTTTATGGCCAAATAGTAAAGTTTAGAGTTCATGTTCAGATTAAAAACAGTTTGTTTTTGCCAGCATTTTGATGGCACGAGAAGAGCAGCCGTTTCTTTTTAGGGTTATTGCATTATTTTTGGCATAATTTGTTGTGCATGATAAGCCACATGCCACTTGCCGCTTGCCACATGCAGCAGCACTCTTTGGTTTTACTTACGACATTAATTGAATGTACTCACAAACACTCGCACACAAAATGTAAATATGTAAGTTTTTATGCTCGTAAACTACTAAACATATATGCTTAGGTATGTGGTTGTGTGTGAATGTGTATGTCTATGTGTTAGAGGGTGTGTGTGTGTGTGTATGAAGTATGTGGAGGATTTCAGCTGCATCATGAGTTCTGTGCTGTGAATTCTGATCCTGTGCAAAAGGCAGAAACTCGGCATTCACGTCGGACTGCAGCTGAGGTTGCTTTTGACGCTCGTTTATTGCATTTCAAGGCACGTACTATGCACACACACACACACACATAGACAGACTGACAACTGCACAGTGTGAAAATCCATGACTGGCTTTTCCTTTACTCCTTCTTCTCTCCTCGCATATCCCCATTGAAAACTTGGCCAGCTTGCACTTGTTTATCATTTATTACTGCAGTTATAAAATCCTTTTTCTTTTTCCCCATGTTTTTCTCGCAGTTTTTTCTATTATTTCTTTTTTCTTGATTTTAGCATTTCTCTCTGTTTGCTCATGTGCACGGCCTCTCTTCTCCTCATCCTCGTTTCCCTTCAGCTTCTGCTGCTTCTATTTATTTTATATTTTTGCATATTTCATTATGGATGCCAGCGATATAAGTAAATACGCACACACACACACACACATACACAAACAAATGTATGCTTAGTTGTGTGTGTGTGTACATGTCTGTTATTCATTTTTCGCTGACACTTTGCCACCTCGCTGTTGGCAAAGCTACAAATGAAATAGCATGAGAATCTCTAGAAGAAACAGCTGCAATTTCTTTCGAATATAATGATACCCTAGAACTGCTCGAAATATTAGAGACAGTTAATCCAATAAATACTCAAGTCAAGTCATCCAAAGTGAGGCTTATTTGATATGTCTCAGAAATTATATATTCAAACTATGCGCATACCCCTTAGTCAATTTAAATGTTAATTTTGTACGATTAAAATTTAATATCCATGACTATATATATTTTTATTAAAAAATAAATAAATAAAAATATTTTATATTAATTATAATAAATAAATAATAATTTATAAATTATTAAATACAAATATAAATAGTTACTTTGTTTAGCTTACTCAAGGATAGTTTTATTTAGTCAGTCTTAAAGAAAAATAATAATACTTTACTCAATAAAAACTTTTTAATTAATTATTATTTGTTTTGAATACTATGCTGTCTTGTAAAAGGGGTATACCCAGAGTCGCACAGTTCTGGGGCAGCCTTCAGTAAGATGCAGACGACGACTTCTGAAGAAGTCCAAGAGTCGGCCCCAAAAGGTGGCAAGTCGGTGACTTGATGTAAATACATACAAATGCACTTGTGTAAAGAGCATGTGTGTGTGTGTGTGTGTGTAAATGACGCTCTCTACTTCGTGCAGTGTAGGTGTGTGTGTATGTGTGTGTGAGTGTGTGTATATCTCATAACATGTTATTTCTTGTTGTTGCTGCTGGGTGATAAAGTTCATTTACCTTTTGTCGTTTATCTAAATACTGCGTACTCTCTGCAGTGGCAAATGTGTAATTGTCTATATTCTGCATTACACACACACACACTAGCCCACCCACACACACATCCACACTCGCACACCCACACACGTAGGCTGAGTTCTCATGCAAACGCTAACTTTGTTTGTTTGTTTGCTTGTTTGCATTTGGTTCTGCTTGAGTTGTCTGACAGACCGTATCTACACATGTGTGTGTTTGTGTGTTTGCAGGGTATCTGTGTGTCAGTTTCTTGCTATTTGTATGACATTAGTACTGCAGTTCATTTCACCTGTCACAGCAAATGGATTGAACTTGACGAATATTACACAAAACGTCCAAATTGCTATATTTGAAATGTTGCCAATAAAATAATTTTTATTCCCATTCCTAATTTATTTATGCGCTTGAAGAATTTCTAGTTTTACAAGTCTACAGTAATTTTATATATATCAAACTGTCAGCAAATCAATAGTTTAACACTACATTGAATAAAATAATAACAATTTCTAGTCAGATAAATTTAATAGTAGTTAAAAATAATAATTGAATATTTAATTTCTTAAAATTGAAATTGTTGTGCATTCACAGTGGATGTCAATCATAAGTCGCTTTGACAATCAAAAATTTTACTGAATTTCAACTAATATTCTCGTTAAATACTCAATAAAATGCCTGGGCAAATAGATTTTATTTTATTTTTTTCACTATAAATAAAATCCAAAAATGTCTAGCTTTGATTACAATTTGCCTGTAAGCCTTTATGTCATCTACAATGAATTTGCTGTAGACAAATTGATTGAAAGCTGCAGCAACCTTTGACGTTCACATTGCAGACATTTCAAAGGAAAACTTGACGAAATTATCAAAAAATATTTTAGCCAAAATGAAAATATGACAATACATGAAGCCACATGGAAATTGCAGTATATTAAAATTTTAATTTATATAAAATTTCTTGTGTTTAAGCAAGCACAAAGCAAAATTATATTGCTACAAAAAAGGGTTAGAAATAATTGACCAATTCGGACTATTAAGTGTGTCACTGCAGGGGACCAAGTGAGTTTATTGATTGCGTTTATTTTTGCAAAAAGAAAATGTATTAAATTACATTTTTAAACCAATTATTACCGTCATAATACACGTTTCCTGCAGTTAATAAAATGCATTTTATTATTTCCCTTTAGTGTGTGGTTTCTGTCTAGTTTGTCTCTTTAAAATTCGTTTTAAAGTACTGCAAAGTGCTCAAAAAAATTTAAATAAATTTGTAAATGTTGGCAAACTTCATTAACAATTCGATTTCAAGCAGTAAACACACACATACTCAAATATGTTAAGTGTATATGTATTTTTATATATTTTTATTTATAAAATATATATCTACATATTTGCCGCTTTTGCATTTGCAATAATCAATGCAACGCCGCATTTTGGTTTACCGTGGGGCAAATAACTATGTGTTATTTGCATAAAAAAGAGAAAAAAAAATGATTAAACAAAATTGCGAGTTGGAGCTAACATTGCAAGACATGTTGATTAAACTGACCAGTAAATATTTGTAATCATACACTGAATAAGAAATTATATCTGCATATTCCTATAATGTAATCAATCGGCCAGAAATCCATGTTACTTGTGATTATCTAAACTCTGCTTAAAAGCGGTTTCGTCAAGAAATATTCGCCAACTTGCATGCCCTTCTTATTTTTTATTGCTATTTAATTATTTTACATTCCATGACCAAATATTCGTAATTGCTTTTGTCCCACTGTATCTCTTATAGCTCGCAATTCGCAGTTCGCTTTGCAGTCACGCCATCAATCGTTAGCTTCCCTGTCTCTTTTGCCTATCGCTCGCTTTGACCTGCCCCAAACCGTTCCTTCCCGTTCCGTCCCGTACCGCCCTCGTGGGCAGAGCACTCTGTGTGCGGCTCACGATTTGGTGCACCCAATCGACCCATAAACCCAGTTATTTACTTAGAAGCGCCTTTTAACATTTTTATTCTGTTTTTTTTTTT
This sequence comes from Drosophila nigrodunni, assembly GCA_020829145.1. Classification (NCBI taxonomy): domain Eukaryota; kingdom Metazoa; phylum Arthropoda; class Insecta; order Diptera; family Drosophilidae; genus Drosophila; species Drosophila nigrodunni. The sequence goes on from JACVCZ010000002.1 coordinate 15,195,390, forward strand.
GTATTTTTTTATTTTTTATTTGCCTGTTCTCCGCATTTTCTTCATATGCCTGTTTTACTGCCACGCCAAGTCAAGCAGCCGGCGTCGCAGTCGCAGTCGCAGTCGCAGTCGACGTCGCAGTGGAAGTCGCGGCTACCGCCTTTTGCATTAAATCAACGCCGCGCCGTCAACAATAATCAACAACACAGCGCAGGGAAGAAAGAGGAGCCATAGAGCAGATAGAAAGAAATGGGGAACAAGAGGATGAGGGGTGGATGGGAGCATACTTTTACCTACCCAAAGGGTCGGGCGGGGAGCTGGCGGTAGGCAATAGCAATGCAGGCCCCGCCCCACAACAGTGAAACCAATTTCAATTGCAATTCGAACTCCAATACGAGAATTCATTTCAATTTGTTGCAGTTGCCGCCCAACGTAACCGCAATAAACGAGGGTGGCTCAGTGGGTTCTTCAATGGCTTGGGTGGCTTCAGGTGTTTTCAGTTGCTTTCTGTTGGTTTCAGTTCGTTTCGGTTGGTTCGATGGTTTGTAACTGCAGCACAGAATTGATTCGCGGCACAGGTACACATGCAAATAAGGTCAACGTGCGCTGCTGCTGCTTCTGCTGCTGCGCTGCTACTGCGCTGCTGCCGGCGTTGCCAACGTCAGTCATGCTCTGTGCAATAAGCATACGAGTACGACTGAGAGTTCCCTTCGAAATACTCTCTGCCCTCCACCCGCCTCTCTACTGGTATTTTCCGACACTGCACAATGGGCAATTTGCCGAATTTCATTTTAAAAATAGACACTCATTATAGTCACATTAAATACCCAAATTAAGATTAAGTATTTCAAATTATTTGTAGTTTAAGTAATATCTTCGATTAGTCTTGTCTTAATTGTTTATTTGAAGTTATTTATTTAAAAATACCCACAAGTGTCTTGTTGATTTGTTCATTTTCAAATACCTGTCAGTTAGCTCAGCATACCTCCCATAGTACCCACAGCCCGGCACAACTGAAAACACCGGCAGAGCAAGAAGTCGAGGCACATTTTGAGGCAGCGCCAGAAAGTATGCTACACTGCACTGCAAGCGTATGACTAATGGGAAATGGAGTGCACTGCGGGAGGTGCAGTGGGCGTGGGCGTCGACTATGGCTGCTCCTGGTCTGGGATCCTATGTCCTACACTGCCTGTCTCTTTCTAACATTGCTTACCACATGGGTACCTGTACTTTAAATACCATATGATATTTTCACATATTTTCATGACTTCCCGAAAGCAAAGAACGAACTTGTTACTGTGCGCATATAATAATTGAAAATTCGCACAATGTTGGCAAAAACTTGATTGCAGCTTAGCAAGTTTTTGTTTGAAATGAAGATAAATGTTGGGTGTTTGACATGAGCCAAACCAAAAATAAATTAATTTTAAGTAAATTATTTGCTTTTTGAAATTTTAAATGCTTAAAAATTAATGCAAAATGTACACAATTACACACACTTTACTCCATAAGTAAAGTTCAAAGAATGATGAAACCTTTGCTTTTAAACTTAAATTTAAATTTAATCAACTTCATATTTTTCTCTCTTTCAGTATCGACTGTTGAACCCATTTGCGCCATGTGTCAACTGTGCTGTGTCCTGGTGCTAATTAGTTTCCCATTGAAATGCACGCAAATAGCAAAATTTACATATTAATTGTCGCTCTCTCTCAGCGATATTCCTGAAGTATCGCATAACGACAATCGGTGAGTTAAGCCAATAAATTACTATTCACAATGTATTTCCAATAGTTGTGAATTTTCGACAAAGTAGTGCAAATCGTTTAAGACAAAATTAACACGGCATTGGAGGCGGGAAGCCGGTGGGCATGGTTTGAAAGCAATGGGGAGAAAGTAACGTGGGCAATCAATAAACTCGTTCAATTGCTGTTACCAAACGCAATACAACAACAAGCGCTCCAATACCCTTCACCCTTTATCCTTCACACCGGGTATGCCAGCTTTTGCCGGTGTTCCCATTACCGCTTCCCGGCTCCCCTTTCCCTCTCTCGCCCTCTTTGCTCCCTTTTTAGCCGCCTTTCTCTACGCTTGCAACGCTTTTGCTGCTGTTGTCTGCTTTGTTTGGCTACCAACACGTGAGTTGCTGTTGTTGTTGTTGTTGCTGTTGTTACCCGATTCGCGAGTATTGAAAATGGGCCAACTGGCAACGGCAACAACGTCTACGGCTAATTGATTTTATGAAAATGAAATGGCTAAAATGCGCTCTATTTAGTAACAACAATGCGCATGGGGGAAGAAAGTGGCAGAATCAAGCTGAAAACCAGAGCAAGAGAGAGTGAAAGAGATAGAGAGAGGGTAGCGAGGGAGAGAGCGGAGAGTGAGAAGTCAAGTATGAGCCCTGAATGGAAACAGTTGGCAGCTTGTCAACGTTCGTTGATGAAGGGGCGTGAAAGGGGAACTGAGAACAGCCACAAAGGGGGGTGTGGCGAAGGCTGTGGTGTTGGCGGTGGTGGAGTGGTGTGGTGAGGTAGGAAAACTGCGCTGAATTCGCTTCGTTTCAATCAATTAAGCGCCAATAATTAATTCAATTGATTTCAATTCATTCTCCATCACGACCAACAGCCGCGTAGCTGTGTCACTGAGCCATGCCCAAAGTGGTCGAGAGCCACGCCCAAATACGCCCCCCGTCCCCCACGCCCTGTCAGTGGCAGCGACATTAAAATTTTGCGGCTCTTCTTTCCACATTGAGCGTCGTCTGTTGTGATGTCTAGCGCCATTTGGATTTCAAACGCCATTAATTCACTTTAAAATTTATGGCCTACAAATTGCCGACGTTCTGCTCATTTCGTAGACCCAACTCTCTTCACCCACCCCCCACCTTTTGGCCAATCGGACGACAGTGGGACAGAAATAAGTCGAGCAATAGGGCAACATTTTCCGATTAATTTGTAGCTATTTTTCAAGGGCTCGAAGACTTTCTATTTATTACTTCTGGAGGTTACACCAATATATAGTATATACTTATTTCTTTCGGTGTGCCTGTGTATGTGTGTGTGAGCAGATTTTGGTCTGCGGTATTTTAACGACAGCAACATCTGCTGTTTCTTCAAAAAGTCCACAAAAGGGAAACTTCTTAAGATGCAAGACAAAGCGGAACAAAAGTGTGTAAGAGAAGGAAAGTTTGGAAGTGAGAGTGTAAGGCGAAAGAGGAGACGTTGGACAGAAAGAGACAAGAAGCATACTAACCACAATTATGATTAAAACATGTTTTAAATTAAATTAATTAAGGAAATTAAAGATGTGGCCTATAAATAATTTTATTAAAAGCATTAATTGAAACTGTGGGAGATTTTTGACTTTTAATGAGTTTCAACATTAAAGAAATTAAATCATTATTAATTTGGGAATTGGAGCTCATAAACTGTGAAGAAGAAGTGTACTCAATTTATAGCCAAAAATCTTATGATAACTGAACAAACTTATTCCAATATTTCAATGCTTTCTTATTCATAAAAAGATACTCAAAAATTATATGGAAAGTTTTGCAGTGGATATATTTTTTGATCGTTTATAGAACATATTCCCTTAATTTAATAAATGATTAACATTTTAAATTGTCTTGAAGAAATTAAATAAGAATTATAAGTGACTCTATCGACCTTTGAGTATTTTTTATCAGCAACAGAAAACTACACAAGTTATTCCATTTAATTCAAAGCTTATATGGTTTTTATAAAGTATTCTGAGGACTTAAATTATATATTTATTAATACGCTTACACATGTTATGTATGTATGTTTGGGTCTTTTTAAAATCACCTCTATTCCATTTCATTGGTAATTTTCTTTAACAAACGACTTTGTGTATATGTATTATATATGGTGTACATGGGAACTTATGTACTAAAGAGTTTATAAATTATGAGCTGGCATATGTATGGGATCTCCATAGCCATAACCATAGCCATAGCCATAACCATCTCCATTTCCATGGTGTGCATTTGTAGGTTATATCTTACGTTTCCTGTTTTGCTTTATTTCTGCACTGAAATGGTTAAGTCAGAAGAAGGGAAAGGAGCAGAAGAAGAAGAGAAGCCAGCACTTCTTGGCTACGATGCTAGGGGGCGCCACTTTTAAACAATTTCACACTGTAAAATCATAAATTACGCCATTTAAGTGGGTCAAATGGAGGAATTTGTGCGGAAAGCGCTTCACAACAGCCAGCCAAAAAAAAAAAAAAAACAGAGTGAAAGCAAGACGTCAGTGTGTGAAAGGGATGAAGGGAGTAGAGAATGGGGAAGGGAAAGGGGAAGGGGAAAGGGTAGCTGATGTGGATTGCTGTTGTTGTTGTTGTCGATGCGGCTGCTTTCTGTGTTACTGGGTCACTGCAGGCACACAAATTGCGGTGAACGTTGACGCCGCCTGATGACTACCAAAGTGAAGACAGAAGAGTGAGAAAGAGCGAGGGGGACAACACCCAAAAGGGGTGGGGGGTGGGGCTCCTTACGACTTGGCTTTGACTCGTTGCGGAAATACATATACATATGTACAGTCTCAATATAAATGAGCAAAGCTCCGATTTCCCACTTCCTGCGAAAAGTGAAATAAGCCGCAATAAGAACGAAACCAAAACAAAGTTAAGTGACGTCATAGTCAGCTGCTGTTGTTGTTGTTCCCGAACAACGCTCGTTGCAATTACTGCAATACTAGACCTAAGCATACCAAGGGGCGTGGCCAACGACCTTGTCAGCACATTTTGTCTGTGTTTTTGCTGCGTTGACAATTTTTTTCACTATTTTTTTTATTTTTGGTGCAGCAACAACTTCAACAACAACAAAAACTTTCTTGTTAAAGCAAATCAATAATGCAGCATTTGTTGCTCTTCTTCTAGTTGGTTTTTTACCCTCGTCCGTTAGGCTTAAATGTTTTTACTACACTAAACAAAATGAACTAGGGCTTTCTAGAAATTAATTGTCTTTGATCATGGAGAATTTATAGGGAAAATCTGTAGGCAAGAAAAAAAAATAATTTATATAGTTGTTTATTATAATTTATACTAATTTTATGATTCACTCAAAAAATGAAGGAAAAAAAAACTAAATCTTGACATGAAACATTGTACCAAAAATGTTCGATAAAATTTATGGAAACTAAAAAGATTGTTTAAAACAACTAATTTGTTTCATTTATTTTTAAACAATTTATATAATGAATTGAGTCAAATTTCATATGTTTATTTATTTATTTATTTTTTTAATATTTTACTATTTTGTGCAATTAGAACTTATTTTTTTAAGAATTCATTGAGCAATTTTCTGATGAAATAATAAATTTGAGTCAAGGGCTTTTATTTCTTTTTTTTTACATATTTTTATGTTTAAGTTTTCTTGATATTCCAAGAAAAGTTTAAACTGTAATCAAAAAGATTTAATATTTTTCTGTTTATTAATTATTTTTAATATATTTTTTTAAATAATGTTTTATTTTATATTTAAATCTAATGTGTTATTCTTTTAATCTCCAGGTATTTTAATTTAAACCGAACACCTTTGGTTAAAGCTTGTATATTTTTTGTCAGTGTAGCCGCAGTTTTCTTTTAACCGGAATGACGGGGCTTCAGGTGATTGTGCCTCAAATGTAGCAACTTCAGTGTTGCATGTCATGTCACATGTCCCGCACACACACACACACTCACACACACTCTTGTCACACATACAACGTCGCGTCTGTTACTCTGCTTCTTCTTGGTCTTTTTTGCGCTACTCTACGCCCTTGAACTAAAAATCGAATGACCACTTTATTTAGTTAGTAGCAATTGCAGGCAGGAAATAGCCGTAGAAATTGCAATAGCAATTGAAATTGGGTTGCCAGGTGTGAAGCATTTATAGGCGTGGCAGGCCCTAGGGGCGGGATAACAGGGGGCGGGATGTAACATTCAATGGAAAACTTATTTCCCTTTTTTTTATATTTGTTTACTTTTCGCCTTTTCCTTTTTTTTTTAGTCTCTGTGTCACTTTCACTGCAAAAATTCCAATTTCAATTCCATTGCCATTTCTAGTTCATTTTTGATTCGGTTTCAGTTTCGGTTTCGGTATTGGTTTCGGATTTAGCTTTCCTGCACTTCGCACTGACATTTGCCTAGTTATTTGCTCTCATATTTGCCATTCAAATGTTATTCCCCATTGTTATCTGCTGGGCCAACAGGGACAACAGCAACAACAGGCACAACAACAATGGCCAACATTTTCTGGCCACATTTCATTTCGAGTGTAATTTTTAAATATTCCAAATGTTCTCTCTTTCATTCGTTGTGTGACTTGACTTTCCCTCGTCCTTTGGTCTCAGCTCGTAGCTCCTTTGTGGCGCCACCTAGCGGCTGTTCTATAACCACATAACCAGTCACATTTCCCCCTTTCGCTAGCACTGCTCTCTCCACACCCCTTAGCCCACTAACAAGAGCCCATCGCTCACTACGTTCCTTCCGCTCTGCTTCGAGCTGGCATTCACTTTTACTATTGTTATTATTATCGCAGTTGTAGTCCTCATTGTTGCTGTTGTTGTTGCTGTTATTCAACGTTGAGCAAGGATCTAGGTCGCTTTTTGAATATATTGTTTGTATCTAAGATTAGTGCGCCAGATATCAGTTTTATATAGCTATACACAATACAATATCATTTGCATATCACTGACTCAGTGTTAGTATTTGTGTGTATGTGTGTGTGCTTGTTTGTGTGTGCTAGAGATAGCGATAGAAAGCGAGAGTTAACAGTTCTCAGTTTCACATTTTAGCATTTTCCTATTTCGACATTTACCATTTCCCCCATTTTCCCATTTGGCTTTGTCGAGTTGGCCAAATTCGCTGCACACTGAAGTTTTGAGACACATTCAAGGCAATTAAAGCCACCGATAAAAGCTATTTAAGCTTCTTAAATTTCCGATCGATTTTAAGGATAACCGTTTACAGTACATAACAGCAATTTATATTGCTCTAGAAGTAAGTCCAGTACAAGTTAACTTGACTTAAGACACAGGAGTTCCAAAAATAACCAAAATACTCTGACGTCATCTGACAATTTTACTGTTTTAGATAACATAAAAGTGGGAAAGGAAAGTAACAAAAAATGAAATGTTATTTCAGATTGTATCATAGTTACTTCGGCTACTTGACGTTTAATCTTGTCTCTTGCTTTGAGTTTTTATTAAACCGTTTTTATTAACAATAAATTAATTAAAACGCTGTGACGTATTCGCGTAAGGAAAAAATACTCAATTCAATGTTGTATGAAGTTACATCAGTCACCAGTTCTGAGATCTTGTTTGACCACTTTAAATAACGAGAGCACCTAAAAGCAGGCAACAGTTTATGAGCAAGTGCATGGTGCAGTCCACAAATGAATTTAATAATCTTCTATTATAAATTGATTGATTCAATACATCTTAACCACATTCAATATGTCCGGTTTCCATTAGAGTTTACAATGTGAAATTTCTGTTGAGTCAGGATAACATATTGTTTGTCTTGGAGACAGGTTGATGAGGACAGTGGGGCTTATTAGCTCATAAGACAATGGGCATAAATAGACATTGAAACTCAAGGGACCATTAAATGATTTCAAGTGGATTACATGAGCGCATATAAACAATTGTCAGTGCATTAACGTTAAGTAGACCTTGTCGCTGAATCTCTGATTTCCAGTAACAAATAAACATGTACACATGTTACGAGTGGGTGTGCATACATGTGTGTATGTGTGTGTGTATGTGACAAGTAGAAGAATACACACTGGACTATATGTCACTTCAATTACACCGCGTCTGACAATTGCCTACAATTGTAAGGCGAGCTGTTCCTTTTCCTGTCCTTATAGAATTTCTCAACAATAAGTACAACTACAACAACATTGGGGTATCATAAAATCAAATTACAAACTAATATTACTCACAGTGCGTTTACTTTTCCGTATCGTTAGTTTTGACTGTCAATTGGCAAACGCAAAAGCGAAATGAGAATGGACCGAAATCATCAAAAATTGTATGCCATAGATGCTAAACGGACTGAAGCAGTCGGGGAGAGTAGCCGACAAGAATGCAAAGGGGATGCTGAAGGGGCTGGGGGCGTAAAGGGAAGACATTGGAAAGGGTGTGGCTAACTAGTAACTGAGAGAAATTGCAGTCATAGCAAAAGTAGCGGAAATATAACAAGACAAAGACAAAGTCAAAGTCAAAGAAGCAGAACGCAGCAAATACAAAGACAGCTCAATGTGTGTGGGTGTATGGATGTGTGGGTGTGTGTGGGTCTGTTTTTATATGACCAACCAAACAATGCGAAATATAACATAACCAAAAATTGTGTCGCCGTCATCGATTTAAGCCAAATGACTTGGGCACGACTTTGTTTGCAGGAAGAAGCATTGATTTAGTGATGGCAAAACAACAACAATGAGGGTAGGGGAAGTGTACCAGGAAGGGACAGGAGCAACATAGCGGAAAAGTGACTGAGCAGCATTTTGCATGTATGAACATGTACACACAAGTATATCGAACATCAAACATTGACTCCCCCAAAAAACAAATCCATCACTTTTTCTTGGCTATAATTTCCAGAAGGGAAACCCAATTTTCATCAATGAAACTCTTACACAAATATACAACGCTTAAATGAAGACAACTTTGTACATATGTACAGTAAATCTTAAGTTGAACTAATTTTAAAGAACATCTGCTAATTCACTACAAACAAATCCCTAAAAATAATGGATAAGCTATGAGTTCTATCATAAAACTATACTCTGCTTTAAAGATGTTTTATGCCAGCAAAAAAAATACATTTAAAAATGCAATAAATGTCAATGAAATCGCTAGTGTGTCTTTAAATCATTGGATTCCAAATCTTTATATGATACAATACAATAAATATTTTATTTACCTCACTTTTTAAAGCTTCAATTGTATAATTTAGTGCTGATTATAAATTGAATTTAAATGGCAAAAAATTAGCTAGTTTATTGCGTAAAATGCACATTATTTGATTTGTTATTTAAATGGATAACTGTCAGCAGTTTTTAATCTGAAAAGTACTGGACATTATGTTTCCTGTTTTTGCAGCTATGCAGATATTTTTAATCAACTATTATGACAATAATATAAACACATTTTAATAACATTTCTCGATGCTAGAGCTTAAATATAATTCAGTACATGACAACTATCTTCAGTAGAAATTATTTAATTGTATAACTATTGTTTAAGTAAAAAGTATTGTTAAGATTGTTTTTGTTTTTACAACATAAAGTTACTGTTAACTTTTAGGTTTCTCTTAGCTTAGTGGAGACTTTTTATACACTGCCAAAAGCGAACACCTTGTGCTCATTATTGATAGGGATGCACGGTATTATGTGTGTGCGTGCTTGTGTTTGTAATGTTTGTAATGTATATGTATATGTATGTACAAAATATACTAACTTCCTGTTATGTATTTGCACTTCATAATGAAATCGACTAACGGAGGCATCAAAAATCATGTATACGCCACCGTGGCTTATGCGTCGTGGCTTATCTGTTGTTATTTTGTGTTGTTATTCTGCTTGTTCTTCTTTCCGCTCGTTGTTGTCGTCCCATAATCGCTTGCGCCATAAAAACGCATTGTTTATGCGACGTAATTGGACACCACCACCAACACCAACAACAACAAGAACAGCAACACCACCGCGAACAACGAACAACGAAGAAGAACGCTGTTGACGTCGCATGGTCATCACTGCCGCTTTGCTGGCCCATTTCCAATGCCATTAAAAGCGTCCATTGAGCGATGTATACACTGTTAAAAAAAAAACAAATTTCTTTTTTCTTACACCAAGCAGTGAATAGCTTAAGAAATTTAAAGTGAAATAGACCCAGCCAACTATCGATAATTTTGTGCTTATAATGTTTAAATAGTTATTTTAGTTTTGAAGTTTTTGCTCAAATTAAAGTTTTACTTTAAAAGTAATTTTGTTTAAAAATTTGTGTCTTTTGCACAGTGTACAAATGGGGGAGATTGTAGGAGTCAAAGTTCATCCTTCCCCATTTCCCCATTTCGCTTTCCCACTCCAAGTTCCCCTTCCACATTCCCATTCCAATGCAATCCCTTGTGATCAGGTGGGGGAACCCTCATCCTCTACTTCAATGGAGCATTTGTTGTGCGCTAATCCATCGCGTATTTTATGCTGCTGACTTGGCGAGCGTCCCATCAACATATTTTCAGCACATTCTCATTCTCATTCACATTCAACAATCCCCGTTGCTGACCCAGCTTACTATGACTTCCAAACTTTTTAGGGGAATACACTCAACAATAACAACAAGCACAGCAACGAGCGGCAGAACCAGAACAAGAATGAGAATGAGAATGAGAACGAGCACGACAACGCAAACTTGGCTCATATAACATGCTTGTGCTCGCACATCAGCTTATGTAAATAGCTTATCAAAACAAGAGTAAAATCCACAGAAAATAAAAAGTGAACACATAAAAATATCTCTCTATACATACATGTATATATGTGCCACATACATACATATATATATTTATGCACGAAACGAAACGAAACGAAACGAAACTTGGCAAACAAGTTTGGGAAATTTGCAAAATTTTGAAGCGCTTTACGCTTTAGTTTATGATGCAACATCATTTTTTGCCAAATAATTTTGGTGAGCAAACTTTTCTGGCCACATGCACACACACACACACACACTCTCACTGGCACACACACACGTAGACAGTGGTGTGTTTGTAGTCCAAAAACTCACTGAAAATTTAAATTAAAATTCTGCAAACTTTTTGGCTCGTGTATTTTTGCGCAAACACTGCGCATAATTTTGCGCAAATCTTTGACAAATATTTTCACATGCTAATTTCACGTGTGCTTTAACTGCCCCTCCCACATTGCCCCGCCCAACCAGGCCCTTCTTTGTTGATGCCCCAAATACCAAAGGTACACAAACTTTTGATACTTCTCTTGCACGAGAGGAAGCGAGCAAGAGAGAGAGCTTTGGCAAATGGACCAAAGGATTTATTGTTGCATAATCAAATTCCGCAGCATAAAACAAAGCAAGAAAATTGTCAGCATGCCTCAAGTTTCCCATACCCAAATACCATTCTCAATAATTGTCCATACTGACTTGTGGGCGTGGGCGTGGGCGTGGCAGTAACTATTCTTAAATTAGGCTGGCATTCCATCGTTTGCTTTTTGGGCCTTCAAAATTTTCAAAAGATTAAAACTGATTTGAACACTAACGTGCAGCAGGCCAAACTGGGCCAAAAGCATTTTCAAAAGGCTGCCACCAAACTCAGCGCAGAGACAGACCACTCCACCCCTACTGCCCCCTTGCAACCCCTTTTGTCCCTCGCATTGCCACGTAGTTAAAACTTTTCGTTTGCCACTTTTCTTGCACTGGCAAGCCATTATTTCTATACTTAAACCCGTTTGCCGTCTGTCTTCGGAGTGCAACATCACCCTCAAAAATACCATTTCAATTCCATGGCACAGTCTTAGCCCCAGGAACGTCCCCTGCCAGCGAGCTGCATGACTCCTGACCTGCACATGAGGAAAAATTTTAAATGCGCCGCTCCTTGCTCACCAAGTTGGTTTTTACTTGAATTTCGGGCATGTCTTGCATAAACTTTGCATTTTACTAGACTAAGACAAGGCTAAGAAGAGTTTGTTACAGGCTAAAGCATGAGAGTGTGTGTGTGGAGGGGGGATGGCAAGTGGAGGGCTCTTTTCGGCTACAGACTGCGGCGTCAACATCTTGGATAATCTGCATATAAACTCAAATTCCAGCTATTCTTGGCCCAACTACTAAGGGGAATGGCAGGGAAAGTGTTCAGATGTTTGAGCAAATTGAAAAGAATAACGCGGAATTAACATGCCAGACATTTGCCAGGGCATATGAATATATATATTAATATATACACATACAATTATAATACCAACTGAGTAAAAAATTAAATATGAAACGACTGTCAGACATCATTTATCATTCAACTCTCTTTTTTGCAGAGATTTACTTACTGCATTTCATTAACTTTTTTCATTTTATATCTTACGCTCCATGTGTACCTCAGCTAAATCCAGATTATTATAACTTTTGCTTTTACAATAGTTGCATTAAAATTACAATTCCAACTGTTTAATCTGCTTTTAGTTGTAATAACATTTGGCTTAAAACCAGCAGCTGAAAATGCTCCAAAGAGATATATGTTAAGCTTGACTCTAGGAACTCTAGCAATAGTTAATGTATAATTAACAACTTTGGTTTTTAGTTTGCATTTATATTGAAATTTAGAATAACTGAATTATATCTTTGAAACAAATTATGTAAGTTTTTAATTTAAAGCACTTCAGAAGGCATAAATTTAAACGATTCAACTTGAGATAGTTTCACCAAAATAAAAGAATTTCATACTTAAACAAACTTGACCAAAAAAGTAGAACTCCTTAGACTCTTTTTGTTTTGTCGCGCTTTAATTTTATCTGAGACTTTTTTAATAATAGCATACCCCTTATTTTACTACACCAGTAATGGGTACTGGCATAGCCATGTGAATAATCCATAAGCTATAGAAAAGTTAATTTTGAGTGAGTTGTGAGCTTTTGGTGCTTGCTTTCATTAGATCATTTCATACGCCGAGTTCGTTTATATATTTTTATTTAATGTGCTGCAAATAAATTTCAGTGGAGCGCATAAAAGTCATTGGTCTGGACAATCATAGTATCCTCCTCAGATTTCACTCAGTGTGAGTGGAGTGTGTGTTTATGTGTGTCCGACATACATATCTAATCAATATGTGAGGCAAAAAAAAAACCGAAACACAAAAACAAAACCGAAACCGAAATCAAATTAAATGAATTATTTAATGAAAGAACATGTGAGATTACGAAATTATGTGAGTTACGCGCAAGAATGTTTTATGAAAGTTTATGGTCGCGTAAAATCTATTACGTCACGCCAACCGAAAATGCCCGGATATGGACAGCAGCACGGACACGGACACGGAGACCGAGTCGGATACGGAAAAAGGACACAGAGACGGGGGCGGACATGAACACGGTTACACACACACACTCGTGTGTGGAGACCCCATCGCAGCGGTCGTAAGGTAAATCCATATGAGATGCGACCAGACCCAGAGCTGCAATTCGTAAATGCTTTAAAACTCGTCCAAATGATTCACAAAGCTGGGTGTGCCAGTAACTGGATTGATTTATTCAAGAGTTAAGTTTTTTGTCAACGAATAAAGTTAATGTCAAATCAAAGTCAATTATAAAACTATAAGCTGTAATTCTTCATGCAAGTAGCGTATTTGCACTTCGTTGTTTCCGTAAAACTTTAATACAGTTAGCTCAAAGCGTGTGCGTGTGTGTGTTTGTGTGTGAAGTGAGCACTTGTATCACATAAAGCTGACTTTCATGCGCAGGCTGCCATGCATATAAATGATAAAATACATGCTAATGTCGGCTATTCGAATATTCGGCTCAGATTCCATGCTCCTCCATTTCTCTTTTCTTCTGCTATATTTTTTGTTCCCTCGATTTCAGCACGTTTTGTGTATTTTATGAGCTCGCTGCGAACTAAACTGAAGCTAATGGCATGCTTAAGTTTCAATTATTGGTAATAGAGTTGTTTGTTCCCTTTCCGACGCTTAATTAAAATTCCATAGCGAGCCAATAAAAAAAATATAGCATACTTTTCAGCGCATCTTATTAGTGTTAAGTATTCGGCTTTGTAGTAAATCTTATGGAGAGGGCTGTTGTTTTTGCAAAAGTTCTAGCAAAACTGGTTAGCTTTCTTATTCGTTAATTATGTTTAAAATTGTGTGTGATTGACATATTAATAACATAATAAATTATGAGAGAATTGGGGTATTTTTATGATTTAACACTCAAAATTGTTGGAGAGATTTCCATAGAAACTTGTTGTTAATTAAATTAGGCCACTGGCACAAAACATGGTCAAGAAATAATTATCTTAATTAATTGGCATACAAATTGGTTACCCTAAGTTAAATCTAATTATAGCATACTTTTTTAGCGAAATGAAAAATGATTTTTCATGACAAGTTTTCATCAGTAAATGCATGCACGATTTCTAGTCGATCAATTCATAATCAAAATTTAATATTGTACATCAAATGTAAATTTGAACGTAATCGAATTAGCATTTTTTAGTATCCACTCAAGAGGGAAAATCTAAAGAGAGCTCAAGACTGAAGAGTCATAAAGAGCCAAGGTCTATTGTCTTTGCCTTTTACTTTCGGCCGAGTAGCTACTTCAGAATACAGGTAACTATTGCTACAAAGTCTGCTCTTGTCGGTTATAGAGCAATGTCACTGTCGTTGCTTTTGCATTCATCGATAATCACTTGAAATTCACAAATTCAATTTGATTGGCATTCTCTGCATCTCTTCATCAAGGTATGCTTAAATAGAACGAGTCTAATTAAAAAAGTCAGCTCAAAAAGAGAAATGAGGCAGATAGGGAGGCAAATGCTTGATGACAATAACAGTGATCGGGTTGTTGGGAAAACGAAAAAGGAAAAGGGAAATGGGAAAAAGGATTGAGGCGGAAATCCACTTAGATTGTGCATATTTCTAGTTGTCAGCAGTTTCTTTTTTAGTACTGCCCTTAAGGTGGCATAGATGAAGAGTCTGCTTTGCTGTTGTTTGTTTGTTTGGAGGACGCATCAATCAAACCAAATCAATCGAAGCAAACCCAAAGAGAAGGACAAGCTGTGAGCAAATGAAAGGGGCAGACACATAGGGAGAGAGAGGAAGGACAAAAATGTTCAAGGTGAACACTGAATTTTCTTTTCTTTTTTCTTTTTCCTTAATTTTTTTTTTGTGCTGTTTTTCTGAAGGGTTAGGGTCTGTCAGCATAAAATCTTTTGATGCCGCTGCATAAATGCAAATCAAGTGTATATTATGTGTATTGTGTTAGATATGCGGGCGCGTGTTTATCTACGCAAAAAGCCTTCAGGCTGGTTTTAGCCTTTGGCTTGCTAATCAGTGGAGATCCTTTTGAGGGCCATATCCCATTGTCCCATTGTCACATTTTGTTTCTCTTGTTGTTGCTATTGTTGCTGTTCTTGTTGTTGTTTTTGCATGCTGGCTGTGTTGTTTATTTAGCCCTTGGTTCACTCAAAAGCTACCACTTTGACTAATTAGAGAGCCGGCTGCAAAATGATCAATTTGCATTTTACTGGCGTCAATTATCAGCCCGCAGAAACTGTAGCTACAATGACAGGGGCTAAATCACGTGCTATGCTATATATACTAGTATGGCCTAAACAAACCAAGCCGGCAAGGACGAAACGAAACGAAACGAAACGAAACGAAGAAAACAAAAACGTGGCCGAAAAAAGGGTCGACCGAAAAATTTGCGAACCCAAACAAATCGTAAATTCTACACTGGAAGAAAAGTATATAGTTGTATATAGAGTATGTGTATATATGGTCAGGTGTGAGCTGCCTCTCTCTGTCCCTCTCTTTCTCTCTTTATCTCCCTCTCTCTCTCTCTTTCACTTTGTATATACATGTAGTTCGACTCTATCAAAAGACTTGAAGAAATTGAATTTTCAATTTATAGCCACAAATTATGTGCTGGCAAAAGGGGTAAAGAGTAACGCAAGCTAGAAAGAGATAGAGAAAGTGAGACAGAGCGGTGGAGTGAGGCCGTTAACTGCGTATGTAAGCGAAAAATTTTATCACTTGACAAAAAACATAAATTTCTCGTTACAACCCAACCCTTACCCCAATCAAGCAGTCATCTCCCTCTCCCACTCTATCTCTATCTCTCTAGCTCTCTTTCTTGCTCTCTGCTTGGCTGAACATATGGCTGAAGAGCGTAGGAGAGAGGCTGAGTTTTATGACCGGTCGGGCACTACTTCATATTCAACTCCCGTAGGGCTAATAAAGCATAATTTAATGAAGCATGTAGCAGTCACACGGGCAAGGACTTCCGCTTTGTGTAAACAATAGTTTATAATTCACACACACACACACATACACACCCACACTCGCACACGCACACTCATGGCCAGCAGCAATAAAAGTAGGCTGGCAAAACGGGTTAAAGCCCAGAAAACCTGAAATCAGTTGAGTCATGTGGATAAACCTACAGAAAATGGCTGTGGAAATGGCTGCAAGCTAATTGCCTCTTCGCTTCACTAAAGTGCCGTGTGTGTGTGTGTGTGTGTGTGTGGGCCTGAGTGTGTGTCGCGAAAAAGGTCGCGTTTGGGCCAAACAGAGCTACAATTGCGACTGCAGCAAACGGTTTAATTCAAGCATGTGTGAAAAAATGAGAGAGCAAAAAACTTGATTTATATTGGTAGATATGAGAATTATGAATTTAAATTAATATTAACCGATTTCATATTGCCATTTGTCAACCCACACAGGCACACCAGCACACCGGCACACCGGTACACCGACACACCAGCACAACAGCACACACAAACACAAACACATGTGTGCTGACCCCTTTTTAATTTTTTTTGTATTCTGCTCAGCCACCTGGCTCTAATCCGAGCCCTTTGGCCAACAGCCACTGACTGAGATGGCCGATAAGGCCGACGTGGCCTTTAAATATCAGGCGACAAACCCAAAGTACAGGCCACAAAACGAGCAGCGACACAATATGCTTAAGTCCAAGTTTTTCCCACTCCACAGTTTTTCGCTTTTCCCCGCCACCTTTCATCCTCCACCCTGCTGTCAGTCAGTCGCAGACTGTTGGCCTCTTGGACAGATGGCCTTAACATTTTACATTTTTTATCGCCAACAACACCGGGCCACAATTTTATGTGCGCCTAACCCTTTTTTGGCCAAGTATTTGATGGTTACGATTGGGGCTCAGACTGAAACTCAGGCCTCCACCAAACAGAAACCAAAATGAAAACGAAAAAAAAACGCCACAATACGCTTTTTGAAAACCGCCAAGTTGTGCACCTGACCCAACCCAAACGCCCACCTTTTTACCCACCTACAGATGCACTAATAAAAAATCCATACAATTTAAATTTTGATTTAAAGAGTTTACTTTGTGGCTTTAAACAGAAACTGGAAATTAATTAAAAATATATTTATATACATTTAAAGAACATATAAAGATTTTAAACTTGTATTTAAATATAGCAAAATTATTTTTTTAAAGTGCTCTGATTAAATATTTTAACGGGTTTCATGAAGAATTTAAATAAGTTTTCTTAGTTTAGTCATTTTATATTACAAAGTTTTATAAAATAACTTAAAAAATAAATAAAATTCAAACAATAAGTTTATAAAATATAATTCAGATGCAAAATAAAATACATTTGTTTTGTTTCTCGAATTTATTAACTGAAATAAAGATAGCAAATCATATTTAATAGCTGGCTCAAAAAGTTCATTGTTTTCTCTCAGTGTACCCTGGTTTATTGCACTTTTGTCTTTGAGTTCGGTTCAGTTAAGTTTAGTTTCATTTTCCAAGCTGTCTCCTGCTCCTGAGCTTAGTGCTGCTCTTTGGTCCCTGGTCCCTGGTCCTTGGTCCTCCTTGGTCCTGGTGTCCCTTTGTCCACCTTTTGACTTTCCGTTCACATTGTGTTGATTTTGCCGCACTTTCACTTTGTTTTTCTTTTCACATTTCTCCCTATAAACATATATTTGTTTTTGTTATTCTTCTTCATCTGCTTTCTCTTCTTCTTGTTATTTTTCCAACTTGTCGCCAGTTGTTTGAGTTTCTTATGAAAATCATTCTTTAGCTGCGTTCTGACAAGTCTCGTAGATTACCAGCAAAGTTAAATAACTCGGAGAATTTTCAAGTTGTTCTCATTTATGGCAAAATTTACTTATTAACTTCATGTCTTTCTTTCTTCAAATCTTTAATTCTTTTGTTCGTTTATTCTTTATTTGAGTTATTTGATTTACTGTTTAAAGTTGGGGTTATAATTTCTTATATGAGAGAGAAATAAACTAAATATTTTTCAGGGACATTTTAATTAAATGAAATTAATTAAATTCTCAATATGGAAAATGGAAAAATGAATCAAAAATTTGTTTTAAATACAACTGTAATGTATTTGAAACATATTTTTTATCAAATAGAATGATTGCATACAAATGTAGTCATTTATATTGAATAAAAGGCTATGTATGTACATACACAATAACTCAAATATCTGATTGCATACGAAATACTTCAGTTCATCGAAGCTATACTGGCGCTTTGCCCAGACTTTTGCCTACGAATATTTCAATGCAATGCACTTCTGTTGCTATTTTTCATTGGCTTTACGCCTTTTGCTCAAAAAACAAAGCACCCACATTCATTTTAGTAATTTACTGATTCTTCCATTGAGGATTGGCTGAAGCCTTTAGCTTTAAAATGTTGATTCTGTTCCTGTGACCATTTGTGGCACTTGGGTCGACTGCAGCAGTTTATGGATAATCGATGCTAAGAGTCGAGACGATGATGGGACTCAGACATTTGCGTTTGGGTTTGGTTGAGTGTCAGTCATATTGTTTTGGACAGCACGGACAGCTGGAGAAAAGCCAAGAGAGGCTGAAGAAGCCAAGCGGGCAAAATCTAACGACAGCTTAATCCTTTTAAAACTGAGGAGAGCACATAAAAGCACCAGACACAGAAAACAGTGCACAGAGAGCACAGCAAAAATATACAGCACAAAAAATAATATATATAAAAAAATAACCGCAAAAAATGAAAGGAAAAATTGACGATAAAATGTTAGTGGAAAGGGCGGTGAGTGGGAAGCGGGGAGGTGTGGACTTGGAGGAGACTGCGGCATGAGAACAATAAGGTGCTTAAGGATGAGAGCGGGATGAGCACTGAGGCAAGAGTTGAAGCGACAGCGTGACACAATAAAGACAACCCAACAGTACAACAACAACAACAGCAAGAAAATCGAGAAAAACAACAACACGAAGAGGAAAATAAAACAACAACAACAACAACAGCAAGCGACACTGCACAAAAGCAAAGTGTAATAACTATAAAAATAAACCGGCGTTGAAAAGAAGAAGCACAACATACAATGACAGGGGGAGGAGGAAGGGCTTGGAAGGGCATATGCTAGTGGGCGTAGAAGAGGGATAGAAGTGTGGTATATCGCAGCATGGCATAAAAGACAGAGCATCAAAAGCCATTTTGTCATTACAAATCTTCAAATGGCTTTATACCAGCAAGTCTTCGAAGCAGTCAAGTAAAGGATACCCTGTAAAACCTACAGCAAAGAACTGCTGGAAATTACAAATATGTACTGAAAACTTTTATGTAAAATGTCTAAAATGAAATTAATTGTGAATTTTGAGAATCAATACCTTTCAGTTGAGCATGTTTCACCCAAGAACTTAAAATAAATATACCTTTTTAACTATTGGAATTTAAAATATTCTGAATTATTAAATTATTATTAAATGCTCATATTTAAACCTTCAAAACAAGACTAGCTTTAAGAAATTAATTTTATTCCGTATATTTTTGGGCAAAATAAAATTCGAGTCAAGTCAAACACTTTATTAAGCATTAGAATCACAAATTTAGCAAACCAATTAGCACGTAATAAGCTGATAATTCGAAGCGAATAAGTTACCACATTCATATCACACTGAGCTGCTATTAAGACATGTCCTTAAATAAATTTCCTCTCTCTCTCTCTCTCTCTCTATTTTGTACCTTACTGTGTCTGTCTCTCTTTCTTTCTTGCTCTTTTGGCCACAAGAACTAAGACGACAAATTTGTAACTCTTAAGATGCACATAATCGGTTTTGGCCATCAAAAAGAGCCTAGATGTGTGGGTGGGGAAGGGAAGGGAGGGAAGAAGGTATAAGGCCAAACGAAACGTTTTATGGCTTTAAGCTGTTATTCCCAAATTTTACCTAAATTGATTATTATACAGATGCCAATAAGAGGCAGTAACACACACACATCCGCGCAGGATACTGCCCAGAGAACAACAACACTGAGCAAGTATGTGTGTTTGAAAAACTTTGTTAGTTTCAACACGTACACAAATCCCAGAGCAAAGCCTTTTAATGGCAGCCAAAAACTAACAAACCACATTAGCACAAGCGTCGTGGGCTTGGTCCTGGGGAGGGGTCAGTGCTGAGCAGTGGGCGGTGGAAAGGGCCAAAGGGGGGAGTGGCAAGTGTGGAGCAACATGAGCGGATCAAGCTTTAACTAAAGCTGCCACCAAGTTGTTGAGATTTAGCAGGCGAAAATAACAATAACAGCAACAAGAGCAACAATAATAATAACAACAACAGGCAAAGGCGTCAAACACACATTCCTTAAAGAAACACACACACACATATACACACACACTTGCACACAAAGACAAATCTAATAATAAATCCAAGACACTTAACGCCTTAGCCGCCAAGCATGACCCACAAAGCAGTCAAGGGATGGATATGCTTATAAGGAGCACAGGAACAAAGCGACGAGAGAGAGAGAGAGAGTAAAAAAGAGAGAGGAGAGTAGAAGCAAGAGAAAGGGGTGAGAGCTGGTTGGTTACTGTTGCCAGCTCCTAAGGGAAATGCAAATCGCCAAAAACCCAACGAAGCGTCAGGGCGCTGAATTGAGCTGAAGGATATGCGAAGGATATGGCAGAGTGTAGGACGCTGTAAGGGGAAATCAGTGGAGGAGCAGATGAAATGCGTGAATAGGAGAGTGGGGAAAGGGGTTAGCGGGGGTTGAAAACTGAAGCAGCAAACGGATTGCCAGCGGTTGGTCCACTAATGTGCCACAAATCCATAGCACCCATTTGGGGATTTCTTTCAACATTCTTGCTATTTGCTCAGCTTTCTTTCATTCTTTTTTTTTGTACCCTCTCCAATCAAGGGCATAAATATTTCGCAATCTAATTTGAGCCCCCTGCCAGCGTCAAAGATGAAAGCAAAAAGAATTTGTATGTATATAAAAAGACAAGTAGATAAATTTCAATAGTCAAACAACGCAATTTCTTTAAGAGCTTTGGCTTGTTAAAAGTGTTAGTTTCTTAGTACATTTGAAATTAGTGACAAGCCATAAAATTAATTTATTAAAGAGTTATTTCTTTGAAAAAAATTGTATTATTAATTACTGAACCTATTTAAAGCAGTGTATAGCTTGAGTCGGTTTCACTTTCATCGAATATTGTGAATCAGAAACATTGTTCTTTCTGCAGTTGGTAATTTAATTGAGCTTGCGGTCAAACGTTGGGAATCATGGGAAAATTACATGATTCTGATTTGATTTGCCTAGACAAGGACCTCCAGAACTGCAGACTCGAGTCTCCAGATTGTCTCAGTGTGCGTGTGTGTGTACTCCAGGATTTTCCTTTTGTTTCACTTGCCGCTCAAGTGGATTAGGCCAAACTTTTGTGGCAACTGAAAAGGGGGAATGGAATGGCAGGAATTGTGTATCAATTTGGATCCCTTTTTTTTTGGTTTGGTTGGCAATGGGCAACCGCTGAAATGGATAAATGATTGAACGCCTGGACGAACAATGGGAGCAGCGAGAAGTGAGCCGAACTTTCTGTTCTCAACAATGATTACCCAAAACTAATTTGAATTTTATTGATTCAATTCGGCGTGCCTATGATGGCTGGGCTGTCTTAGCAGACTATAACTTGGCTTTCACTGCAGACTTGCTTTGGCTTTTATCTGCATCTGTCCTTGATGATGTGTTGATGATTTGCCTGAGCCTAATCTCCTTTGCTGGCTCAGACAAACTACATTCTATCCCATCAGCTGAACGGAAGGATTGACAATGCCTTTGATTACTTTAATACTGCAAATTGTATTTTAATACGATAAGCGTATATGCCCATTGAAATCACATTACTTAACCACCCTTTAAGCATGTTGACTAACTGAGTTAGTTTTCTCTCAATTTCTTCTGCTGCTTCTTCTCCTTCTTGTCCTCCTTCTTCTACTTCCCTGGGATGACATGCTTATCTAGAAAATTGCTGAGTGAATGATAAGCAAACAGCTTGCAAAATCAAATTAACAAGCTGCTGATTTGCCATATCATTATGCATGCAGTGTGTGTTTTGGTATATACCAAACTCGACAAGGTATATACTGTATACTGTATACTGACTTATCATTTGTTGTTGTCCACTCGCTGTCAGTTCGTGTCAGACATCATTAATCAGACGGATTTGTGGAAACTGACTTATAAACACATCCACTCTAGGTAAATCTATCGATATCGATCCATTTAAATTTATGTTGATATATAATTTTCATTCGATTTGTTTTGATAAACAACATTTTATTTTATAAATATATTAAAATCATTATATTTATATTTATTTAAATAGTTTAAATAATAATATTGATGTTTATATTATGCTTAAGTTGTACTTATAATCATATGAGAACTTTTATTATTAAGCTAAAATATAATGTTATTAGTACTTATATTTCAACTAACAATATTTTCATTTTTAGGCTTGTTTTTAATTTTATTTTGTGTACCTAATCATATAAACATGCATTTATTTATTAAAATTGATTAATAATAATATTAATATATTAATAAATTTTTGTATTTCTTAATATTTAAGTTTTAAACTGGGTATTTAAATGTATGTATGTACTATATATTGTATGTATCTATTTTAATTACAAATTTAATTCACTGTATGCAAATTTATTTCTGAATTAATTTTTGTGCTTATGCTTTTATTTATATTTTATATTTACACGAAATATTTGTCATTGTAAAGCAAAGATTCGTCAAATAACCGCACGAATAATTACCATCAAAAATTAAATTTGATTAATTCAATATTTACACAGAAACACTACACTCTCCCAGTCTCAGAGTCTCCCTTTTCCCCTCCCTCTCTCTCTCTCTTGAACCTTCTTTCTGGGGGCTTAGTCCCTCTCTGTCTGCATAGTCCCTTATGTTCAGTCTCTACTGTGGGAATGAAACGTGCTTTAACACTCACCAAAAGTTATTCGCTCTCAGTCTCTCAATGTGTGTGAGTGTGTGCGTGTGTGTGTGTGAATTTCAATGTTTGTTTAGCTAATAAATTTTCGGGCTGAAGTAATCAAATAATTGCCGAATGTACGAAAAACACAAGAGCATAAGAATATGCCTTGTTTTATTGCCATTTTATTTCGCAAAATTTACGAGCGGCCAAAAGTTTTGGTTTTCCTTTTTATATTTCCTCATGAAGCCAACTACAACAACAATAACAATAACAATAATAACAACAACAATAAGCATAACACGAACCAAGAAGTGGAACAGCAATAACTTGAACTTGAACATAATAAAGTAGTACTAGAAGTACAAGCTAAAATCATGTAACCGTATATTGATGACGTTGTTTCTCTAATGACGTCGCTTCACATGACAAATCGTGACTCAAGTGAAATAAAATTGAATGGATGAACAATTAGCTCCCAGAGAGCTTCCATCTACGCCAGTTTCACTAATTCAGGGGCGAATTATCACAAAAGTAATTGAAAAGGAGGCAGATTTCAGCCAAAAAATTTTAATATATGATTTAAAACAATTCTAAGACTACCGAATTTATTTATGTTTTTGTGAGCCAAATTACTAAAAATTAAATGAATTAATGAGCTCTTGTTTTAAGACAGAATTAAATTAGATGATGATAAATGCTTAAGCTAAAAATAAATAAATCAGAAAATTTTATTTATTCCAAATACTTTGTGAGAAATGGAGATATCGCCATGAGTTTTATATAAATAAATTTATATATTTGCAAATTTTTAAATAATTTTTTAAATATTTTCTAATAGTTTGATTATCCAATATCTTAAAGAAATGAAATGACCTAAGCAACCTCAATGTAAATTTGTAAATGATTTAAAAATAGTCCAATTTTTTACTTTTCAATTCTTAGTAAAACAATTCCTAAGTATTTAAAAACTAAACAAATTTAATTTATTTTAATTAAAGCAAAATTTCTTTTGACGTGAATTGGTAATAAGAAGTCTGCAAATTTGTTTGGGCAAAACGTATTTTAGCTAAGGATAAATAGGATATAATAATATTGAACTTTAAGCTTGCTTCAAATGTATTTAATATTTTCTTGTTACATACGACAACAATAAAGAAAGAAAAACTAACTTATAATGAAGATGTTTGCCCTCTTTTTTTTTCTAAGAAAGCATTGCGAAAGTAACTAAAGCTCAGTTGGAATAACAATCGAAAAAGAAATTGAATCACATATGTGAGAATGCATTATGCAATCGATATAACAGGCACACACATATAAACATATATATTTATACATATATACAGATATATGTATAAGAAGTTTTGTATGAAATTGTAAACCAAAATTGTTAAAGCTTACAATCTGTTACACTTAGCGAATGAGAAATGTTTGCCATGGAATGTCAAGTTGTGGTCAAGTGTGAGGGAGATTGGATGGTAGGGAATAGGAGGATGCGATGGCATTATGGGCGGGAGGTAGGGCGGGTTGGTAACATAAATATACGTCTATTTAAGCGTAACGCTGTTGAAATTGTGTCATGAACTCCGGAAAAGAAGACGCGTCAACACAATCTCACTTGTACACACACCCGCACACACATACGCATACGCACACACACACACACACATACACACACTTCTACAGATAGAAAGATACAACAAAGAGGAAAGTTGGTTGCTTGGTCGCTGGGTCGCTGAGTCAAAGGAGCGTGTCGTATCTACAATCAGTTCCAGTCTCCCAAGCGCCGGCATATAAAATTGTTTTGAGCAAAAATTACAAATTCCACAACTAACGTGACACAGCAGTCCCCCTCCATACTCACTCCCCCGCCGACCCTGTATCCCTACAAAGCACCTCCCTTTGCATCCCGCTGCCAGCCTTTCCCAAATTCGAAATACCGCTTCAATTCTGTCCTCATCTGCCTTCTACTGCCCAAAAAAAAAAGAATATATATACAAAATACCGCTACTGTCCATCTATATAACCTTCCCCCTTCTGCTCATAGCTCCTGCGATATATGTGTGTGTATATATGCACACCCACTGTGGTGGGCGTGTACCACAAATGTTTTGAGCCACTCAAATGCAGCTCAGAGGCAAGTGGTTTCTCCTTCTACCAAGCGTAGTAGTGTGTGTGTGTGTGTGTGTGTGGGTGTGTGTGATTACGAAGCACATGGCCAGCGGCTGGAACAACAACAATGCACGAAATTTAATGCCAACAACAAAAATAATGAAAGTATTTGCTTTGCTAAGCACAAAAATATGTCAAAGTAAATTTCACTTCATTTTTTTCCTTTTTCTTTTTTTTTTTTTTTTTTTCTTTAGCTTTTCGTTTCTGCCGCTTACTTGTATCCTTTCACTGCGTTTGTGTGTATGTGTATGTTTGATGGCGTTTAGGTTTAGTAGGTTGACTTCGAGATGCGTTGCACGTAGCCTCGTAGCATGTAGCAGATTTTTCAGTTCTTATACCCTACAGGAACAGCATTATTATGGTATGCACAACTACACAGACTGTTCTATCTGAGCTTCTGAAGAAAAATTATTCATTAAAAACCTGTTTATCATAAAGCACACTTTATACTCTCTGCAAGAGTATACTGGGTTTGTGCAAAAGTTGTCGACTGTTGTATTCTTTCCTGTTGAAAATTGTTTTCTCTTAATACATGGTTTAGTTTTAAACAAATTATAAATTTCTCTTAGTTTTTTTTGGGAAAGTAAATTTCAGTTTTAAATTTTTTTTAATATAAAAAATTCACTTCGTTGCCAGCTGCCAGCTTTAAAAAGGGTGTTTACAGAACAAGAAATAGAGAAAACAGTCTAAAATGTGTGTTTAATTTATGAGTTCATGGTGTTAATAAAAACATCGAGCAGCTTAAAGCCTGTAAATGCAGATCAAGCAACTAATTGCCTTTTATTATTAGGAAAGAAACGAGTAAGACAAGTGTTATAATCAGATAATCGGAACACAAAAGATTCTAAATAATTATATTATATTTAAACAATTTATTTAAAATATTTTTTTTGCTTTATATCAATTATTTTATATGAATAGTTTTATTATTTTTTTATTCTTTTTTCAAATTTTTTAATAACGATTTGAAACACTTTCACTTGTTTGGATTTACAAACTTTAATAAGATGTAAATTGAATTTTAATTTGAATCAAATAAGAAGAGTCGATTATTTAATGATTTCAGCAGGTGCAGCCATATGTTGGCCAAGTGTGTGCAAAAAAATACTTAGGAAATCGCCATGAAAATTCAGAGACACTTTAAAAAGCCGTAACAAGGATGCGAGTAGCGGAAAGCGGACGGAAAGCAATTGAAACTAAGGGATTATGATATATCACGATTATTGCTTATTTTCAAATCTGTGTAACTGTGTGTGGTGTGTGTTGGTGTACGTGTGGTGTGTGTTTGGTGTGCGTGTGGCGTGTGTTGTGTGTTGTGTGGGTTTCCCCTTGTTGTAGACTGACGGGTAAACAAGCGAATCCATCAATCAAACGCACGTAAGCGCACACAAAAAAGTGACAATCTAAATGGGAATAGGGCAGGAATGAGGGCAAACTGAACCCAAATCTAAAACCCAAACTGAAACTGAAACCCAAAAAAAAAAATGAAAAAAAGAAAAAAAGTAAAAGAAAAATAAGAAAAGAGGTGGAAGGAAAAGAGAGAGAAAAGCAAATTCTTTATGCATGTGAGCACGTCTTTCACTCAAGAGAAATGAATAAAATTTTTGTCATATATTTATCGGGCATTACCCAAAGGAGTAGAAAAACAGAAAACACAGAAATGAAATGGAATTAAAATATAAAAAGAAAGCTCTGTGATTTCCCCACCCACTTTTCTTGCTTTTCCTAATCGCTTACTAGACGATTTAAATATTTATGCAAACTTGTCTAATTGAATGCAAACTTTTCTAATCCATCAATTTTTCTCCAACTTTTATCTATTTGCAGTGCATCAAGTTCGGAATCAAAGTTGTACTGGCATTGATATAGTTTGATAAAAGTAACTCTATATATATATATTAAAATATATATATATTGAAAATCGGCCGTTGAAGTGAGCGCGCTGTGTGTGTGAATGAATGTTTTTTTTTTTGTTTAGTTTTGTCTACAACTGCAGACATTTAAATCTATATAATTATATAGTTAAAACACACACACAAACACGCGCGTGCTGTCCGCCGTGCTGCGTGTGTAGGTGTGCGTGAGTGAGAAGGCCGCAGCCCTGGTAAACATGGATTGGACTCGGTGGCAAGACGCTAAAGCCAGAGACAGAGCTGGCAGCAGCATCCACAGCAGCAGCAGCCTGTGCGATTGCGAGCTTCCCATTTGATTCGTCCAGCTTCATATAGTAGGTTCAATCAGTCAGTCAGTCAGTCAATCAATCAGCCAGTCAGTCAGTCAGTCAGTCAGTCGTCAATCAGCCAGTCCGAATCAGAATCAGAATCAGTATTAGTATCAGAATCAATATCAGAATCAAGATCAGTCAGTGCACACGTCACCAACCAAAACAACCAACCAAATAACCAACCAATCAATCAATCAATCAAGTGATCAATCGGATCAATCGGATCAATAGCTCGATAGTTCGATAGCTCGTTCGGCTCATCTCAAGCAACGTATCGAATTCATAACTAAACTGTAAATATCAAGCAGCCATCATTAAATACATAGACAATTGCAATAAAAATAACAGTAAAACTATATACACACGTTTATGTAGTGCAGTGTTAAATCAAACAATCATTACTATCGACAAAAATCATCGGATTCGCTTGAAGACCACAAACAACAAGCAAACAAAAATCAAACAGGAGTCAAGGGGAGCGAAGGAAGCGGCGCATGCTGCAGGTTTGTTGACCTTGTGGAAGCGCCAGCATTTGAAGCAACAACAGCAACAATAAGAAGAAGAAGAAGAAGAAGACAAAGACCGAGAGCAACAACAACAGCAGCAGAAATAATAAATCTTTTACAACAGCCGCCTCAACACTGCCAATGCCCTCATTGCCATCATAATAATCAACAACGTCATCATCGTTTGTTTAGATTTGATACAAGTGAGTTTAGCACAACAACAACAACAACAACTAGTAATTGCCTATAACTGCATGCCCATTTACTATATAAGAATAACAGAATAATATATTAAATAGATTCCATACATTTGAATCTATTCAATTTTACTCTCTCTACTTTTGTACAAATGAATTTTAAACAAATCATTATCAAATTTAGAAAGCAGCAATTGTAGAAAATTATAAATTCTTTACAGTTGTAAAATAAATACTATGATATGTTTATGTATATTTTTTGTCATTTATAAGTTCATAGCTTTCTGCTAACAACAAAATTAAATCAGTTCATAAGGATTCAGGTTGGAAAGAGGAAATGTGGAAAAGCGGGACGACAGTTTTAAATAAATATTTTTCAGCTATTAAGGTACAAATTTAGAGGGGGAGTTAAAAATAATTAGCTTTTGGGTAACCTGAAAATTTGTACAATTATTTGAGAAATTTAATAAAGATTTTTGCAGGACCTTTACTTATTTACCAAAAAAAATATAAGTAAACTACAAGAAGAATTCCATTTATTCAGCTAACTCTCATTCAGTTTTGCTTAAGGAATTATTGAAAGTAAAATTTTGAAATCATACCATTCTGAGACTCTCTAAATTATAAAAAAGGTTTGCCCTTCTATGTTCTTAATTGAAAATATTCCATTATACCCATTAGTTTTGAAAATGTTATAATTTTAAGAAAACTTATGATGCTCCTACATAAACAAAGTCTAAGATAAATTTGGAAGAATTTAAAAAGTTTCTTTGACATTCAAATAGGTGTTTCCAGCAGACTTAATTGGGGTTTAAACTTGTTCGATTACATAACATATTGAACACATTAAAACAACATATTCCTATTCCTTAGCTAAAGTCGCATAATTTCAAAACTAATTTCTTAAATTGAAATTCATTCACTTTTTGTCTCTCTCTCTCTTTTCCCTATCTTTCTCGCTGTCCTTGTTAAACATTTATAAAATATTTAAGTGTAATAATTTAGCTTTTTAAGTCTCTAACATATTTGCGAACATCATAAGTATCTTGTACAAAGGCGTCTAGTTCCATTGACTCACAGCGATTAGTTACATAAGCATACATATGAATCGGTATAACTATATATATGTAAGTGTGTACATACACATATAAACTGCAGTTCAGAGTAAGCAACTCGCTACTAACGAGTGTTGTACGAGTACAAATCTACGTGTACTTTGGTTGTATTCGATCAATGCTCAATTGAGAATTGCAGTGATTGCACTTGTGTCCCTTTTCCTCCCTCACCACTCACCACTCTTCACTTTCGCTTCTCTCATCTTCCACACCCATAAACGCGTCATTATCAGTGCCCAGTGGGACAGTCTGGGGGGGATTAGAATAGCACTCGAAGCAGGTCGAAAGCATTCGCAATTCATACAGCAAGACACCCACTTAGAGCCCATTTGTACCCTTCTAAATACACTGATAAAAAAGTTGAGTTGCTTTAAAGAACTGTGTAATTCTGGAAAATTGTTTTTATAAAAAAACGACTTGAATTTAAATTTTTATTCACCAAAAATCTTAAATAAAAGATCGTTCCGAATAAATTTCTCAGCTTGATTTCTGAAGAAAGGAAAAATTCTATTAAAATAAAATTGGTACTATTCGAAATTTTGTAAAAACTGTAACAATTGATGGTGTTTTTCATCAAATTAAATGCCAAACTCAATGCCTTAAAAACACCAGATTGAAAAACTTTATTTTTATCAGTGATCGCTCTCGCAATCCTGCTCCTACACTAAGTTTCACCACCTACAACTCTGTCCAGTCTTTTAAACGCAATCGGGCTAAGCAAATCTCATGCAAATCATATGCAAAATAGGACGACACAAAACGGGGGGAGGTCACTTGGAACGGGTCGCAGGACGGAGTGTGCTGGAGAGGAGAGGTACACGGGTACACAGGGTTTGTCAGGCGACAAGCAATTTGTACAAACATTTGCGCAAACAAAACGCAGTCGGTCACGAAGTGGTTAAAGGTGTCTGAGGTGGTTAAAGTGGTTGAAGTGGTCGCGTGACCCGCAAGTTTTACACAGTTGGCAACGTAATTGCTCATAAAACGTCCAAAGACTGATGCGATAAGGAGGCAACAAAAAAAAAAAGCGTTTATAACAATTACAAGCTACAATCTAAGCAGCCCTTTTGGGAGGTCATCCAATTAATCCAAAAGTACTGCCCACGTTCCACTCCCGCCGCCCCTTGGCCCTCCTCCCGTTGCGGGGGGATGCCCTTGATGGGCCCCTGATTGTGGCTAAATGTATAAGCCAGATACATTAACGCGCCGCGGCAGTCTGAGATCCCTGCGCAGCGCTCCGCTGCTGAGTACGGTGCTGGAGAGCACGCTCTCGCTGACTCGCATCCATCCGATAGCCTCGTTGGAGCTACCCGGTCTCGACTATGCCGTCCAATCGCAGTCGGCCATTGGCGCGTTCCATCATCGTGAGCTAGGCACATCTTTGCGCAGTGGGATCGCTGCCATCACCGCCGCTAGCGCCACTGCCGCCGGTGGCATCTCTCAGTCCCAAAGCGCGCTGCTCGGCCGTTACGGTCCCAACGCCTCCATACGCAACAGCGAGCGAAAGATTGTCCAGCCCAAACGGTATGTGCATGCATCCCTTGTTTAAGCCGCCGTCCCCCCATCCCCCATCCCCCGTTCCCGTTTTACAGCCCCTTCCACTCTCGTTGTATGGCACTTCCTATCGTGTCGAATTCATAACCGATTCATCCAGCGGTATCTTATTACAATACCACCTATCAATGTGTTTAAAAAGGTTTAATGACTAATGTGTTTTTATCTATTTATTGGAGTTTTTTAAGCTGGTTCTATACCCAAATAGAAACCACTTTCACGTTGCCATAAACTCCAGAGTTCATCACAGGTTTTTTCAGTATAAATTCCTACTTTAAGAATCTGTGATGGAAACATTTCTAGAATTTATAGATTAGAATAACGCAACATCTGATTGTTATATTGCCAAGTTAACTGTATGAAAATCTCTATAAATGAAATGCCTGTTAAATTCTGCACACAGTAAGGACTTTTCTCAATGACACCTATTTCCATTCCGTTGATGACTCTTTTAAGAATCACGCATATTATTGTTGTCAGTGTACTATACATTAATTGATTGATTTATAACAAAATATATTCAAAAAGTGTTTGCAAAACAGAAATAAACAAACAGTCGAATGATTACCAATCACGAACGGGATTCCAGCGCTTAAGATTGCCATCCCAGGGCAGATCCTCGATGCCCGCCTGAGCTGCGATTGCGGCCTTTACACGATTCGAGAACTCAATGGCGGTTTCGTTGGGTTTACGCCTCTGGGCGGGCATGTACCAAATGTCGCACTTGATTGACCATGATGAGATCACCATCAAAATGTATCGCATCATTGAGCATCGTGTGCTGTCCCAGAAGGCATCGCCAAAGCGTCGATCGTAGCGCACGGCAACGGGATAAACGACATTGCAGATGGCGAAGCTGCCCTTTTTGAACTGCATGACGGCGGTGTTGTTGATGCACGTGCCCTCCGGAAATAGCAAAATGGGCGGTCTGCCACGCCCAGTGGCATGCAGGCGCAATACCAAACCAAGTGACTCACGTTCACCCAACACACGACGCTCGAACCACAAATGCGGTGAGGCTCTGGCCAGCGCCCGCTGTATGAGCCCCAGAATGCCATCATGTCGTTGACCTGTCAGCGAGTAGTGAACATCACACATGAGTACCAACACGTCCAGTGGACTGGTGTGATTGCACACACAGATGCCGCGCCGTGGACGATGGTGCAGATTGTGTATGCAACGCACCACCGGAATGCACCACATGGTGAGACGAAAGCACGGACGTAGTGTCATTTCCACCAAACGCCGCTTGAAGCTCCACTCGGGCAGCTGTCCGAGCACACCCGTGAGCAGTGTGACCAACAGCAAACAGCTGGAGCAGCCCACTGTACGCAGCGGTACCAGCAACGTATACCTAAAGATTAATCCCAGCAGCCAAAGTATCAGCAGTTGCCAGTTGAGATACCGCCGACGATGACGAAGGTTTCGTGTGAGCAGATTCCATTCTCCCGGCGGTGAATCAGCAGCGGCAAATCGTGGCGTGCACTCATCCGCCAGCACCAGACGCAGTCCGTCGGCGAGCACATCGCAGCACTGCTCGATGCGGGAATTCAAGGCATCCATCTGCACCGAGTGCTTGAGTAGCAGCTGCTGTGGTACATGCTGTCGAGCTAAAGTCTCCTCAGCCAACGTCTGCGTAGGCAAATAATCGTGTCTCTGTTTGCGTCTTCCGGCTTGAAGTTGTTGCGCGGAGTAGGCAAAGAGTTGTTCGAGTAGCCGCAAGTAGCAGTGGTTTAAGGCCTGGGAGCAGGTGCAGAGCAACACCAGACACAGTGCACTCAGCACAAACACTTCGAGCCACATTTTTTGCTGTGAAATGAAAATAATTTTCATTTTTTATTTTAGGCAGTGAAAGCAAAGGGGGGAGGGAAAGGGAAAAACTCGTTAATCCCTAATGCGAGCAGGCTGCGTCGAACCAAACAAATTCTCAATTAAACTCCTAATTCAATTTATCGCCGCCTTTTTGGCTTTGTGCCTTTTGTCTTTGTCGGCTTTTATATTTTTATCCAACGTTTTTTTTTTGCCTTCATTTTTCCTACTTTTTTTGGCTGTTATTTGGTTAAGCTACGCCGACTTTGATTTATTTAACAAGGAAAAGGCGCCGAAATATAAAAAGCCGCAAGAGAAAACTTTGCCGTCGTCTGTCGGCTGTCGACTGGCGGGGCCACGCCCCTCCCGCTCACCCGCCGCCTGCCTAACCTCACACTCTCTCGACCACAAAGTTTGGCTTGTATAGAGTGTTTTTGGTTTTAGCCCTTATACCCATTTTGGTTTTGCATATGGCAATAATTCAATTATGCACAACAAGGCCGCAAAATAATTGGGCGCCGTTGTCGCCGGAGGTTCTTGTCCTTGTCCTGTTCCCGGTCCTGGTCCCGGCTTTCATCCCGAATTCGAGTCCCGCAAAACCGAAATCACTTAAAAAAAAAAATATTTCGTACCGCAGAAAACTTTTGGTTTTGTTAATTCGTTAATTAAATGGGCCTCGCTGACTCTCGATGACAGCTTGTAAACAGGAATTCAACTTTAAGGATTACGCAATGAGCGAGGCCACAATAACAGTTATCCCCGCCCCCTTTTTTCCACCCATCCCCATTGCCTTTCTCTCTATTATCCGCTCATCCTGCTCTCACAAACATTGATGACATTGGCTGCCAGCAATCTATGCTTATCAAAGCCAAACAACGACGTCAACGACGACAACTCATTTGGGCGCTCGGAGAAAAATCGACTCACTGGCAACCCCCTTGAATTTCCTACGCCCACCCACCCCACTCTCATTTTGGCCACAATTCTATGAAGCTTCTCGACCCTTGCCCCTTTCGCCTTCAAGCCAGACCCTTAATTAGCATAGAATGTGTTTTAAAAAGCCACTTGAGCTAAACATTCAAAACACCTACACGACGTTCCACATCCCACACCCCAAACCTAACAACCCTCCTCCGACTGCCCCTCCCGCCCCCTTAAGCGGCTGCTGCGACCTTAGACGCTTGCGGCTAAGATTGTGTGCGGAGACTGTGTGGCACAGTTTAACAAGAAGGCAGACAGTCAGTGAAGGGTATATGCACTAAGGTAGTCTGTTGGTAACGGCTTCGCTTTCTCACATAACGTCTCTCTGGTTCCCTCTTTCTACCTACATCTATCACCATACATCTGTATCCTTCTTTACCTGGCTCATTTTATTTTGCAAGTCTGATCTTCAATAGGAAATCTTTGTTTATAAAGCGCTTACAAGAGAAAAAGTAAAAATATTAAAGACACGGAAATCACATCCAACCGTAAACTATCTACTTAAATTCAAAGCTAAATATATTCAAAAATGGTGATTAAATGATATAAAAATACTAAGTAAATCAGTTGATCAACTATAAACTCTTATATGCTCCTTAACTGTTCCAAGCTTAACAAAGAGTATACAAATGTCGGTTTTGTTGCTGTCTTTCGCTGCTGGCAGCGCACAGCGCAGTCGACGTGGCGTCGGCAGCACGTGATGCTCAAGTGTTAGGATAAGCATTTCCGCTCTTCAGACGTAACGCGAAAAACGCGCCACGCCCCCTTCACCCAAACGTACACACACACACAAACACACACAGAGAATTGGAAGCGACATCAGCACGACTAGAGAGACGTGATAGCGTGGAAAGGGGCCTGATGGAGGCTGAAGTGGGAGGAGGCTGGCAGAGAGACTGGAGTGGGGGAGGCAGGTGGATGAAGAAACACAAAATGAAATTGTGACGTTGCTGCCACGCCTCTATCAGCGCTCGACTCGCCTCGCCCGCCCATTTGCCATTCAAAAGTAATTTAGCGTTTAAAAAACATTTTTCTGCCTGACTTTTAAAAAGTTTTACATAATGTGACGTCGCGTACGTTCTCTGTGTGTGTGTGTGTGTGCATGGGTGGTTGTGTGGGCGCATGGTCGTGTCAACACTCACCTGTCTAATGTGGCCACGTTTCGTCGTCTGTTTGATTCAACTGATTGTATTATAGCACCTACTAAACAGACTGAAAGCCAAAATCTCTAAGCAATTTTAGTGTATATTGACTTTGACGTTTCACTGACTGCCTGCCTAACCATGTGTGTGAGTGTGTGAGTGTGTTTGAGTGTGCGTTTGTGTGTGTGCGATTGCTTGTGCAAAGCAATTGCTTATAAACGTCACATTCAATAATCTGTAAACACTTAAAGCTTATAGCCCACATTCCTCCAGCCCCTCAAGATTGTAGACAATTTTAAAATAAACTCAAAGTCGTGAGTATATATTTAAGACTCACTGTCTTAGCTTGCTCCTGGGAGAACTTTCTAAATAGCTAATTAGCTTTGGCCGGCCTCAACGGCCGCAATCTGTTTGGACCACTTTCTGAGTTAATTAAAAACCAGTGAGACCACAAAATGTATTTGGTATTGTCGACTAGCAGCTGCCCTGTAGGCAGCATGAATTTAAAAAGTGCGTAAAGAGATTTTGGTTTAAAATTATATTAACATGAATAAATTCATTCCTTAAACTTAAGTACAAATTGGGAAATCCTCCTGTAGACAAAATTAATCAAAGACTTTCAGGCTTCAGGCTTGAGTTTAGAATTAACTCTGACAAATCGCAGTTTCAACCACTGTGCACACGCATAATTTGTTTGGGCCATTTACTGTGGGCAAATATTTGCTTTGATATAAAGAATAATTTGAAATGTAATTTCTAATGTCCTTTCTCTCACTCACTTATTCTCTGTCTCTGTCTCTTTTCCTGCGCTGTGTCTACTTCTCTCTTGATCTATTTACTTAATTAGGGGCTCAGTCAGCAGAGCCGAGCCAAGACCCATCAATAATCCCAAACTGGCGATTTTTAATTTGCTTCCTGCTCCGCACTCCCTCTCTCTCTCTATCTATAGTGTTTTCTCTGTTTGTTGGTCTTGGTCTCTGTAGGTTTACTAATTGTGTGCATTGAAATTGGAATCGTTATTGGTGTCATCTAGTCATTATTTAATTTAATCCCGATTTGATAAATTATTTCCGTTGGACACAACGTGACGAAAGTTGTCAGCGTATCGTACTTTGATTTGTGGTCAAGTTGTGAGGGCCCCAACTGAAGCGAGTCCTGTATCCGGTATCCGAACTCCTGAATCGCAGCACTCTGAGTTCTGTAAACGAATTAAAAGAGGAGTCGCAGACATCGTCGTATCGCCTCGCGCCTCGCCTCGCCTCGCCCCGCCTCACCGCGACGTTCGTTTATTTGCGCAATTAATCAATTTAGCTGGCGCTGTTTGTTGAATAAGTGATAAAGATTTATCACTCACCCACCGAGTTTGCTCTTTGCTTTAACTCCAACCTCTTCCTCTCCCTCTCCCACTACCTCTGGCATGCCTCCTTTTGGGGGCTGTCTGCTGGCAAACTTGGAGAGCGCATTAAAGTTCACGACAGACTCTCAACATTCATTGAACCCAAATGCTTTGACTTTTGCGTCTCAACGCACATGAAAAGCAGTTGAAAATGATTCAGAGTCGTGAGAAAGGGGGATACAGGAGGCGCTTGGGGGTATGGGTAGCTAGGTCGAGAGTTTTTGGGTCTGAGAGGTCTTGGTCGTGGCTCTGTATTTACTTTGACATAATCAAGACGAGCCACGAAGAAATCAAGCTTTCTATGAAAAATCACAAATTTTGAGCAGCAAAGAGTAAGAAAATAAATTCGGCAGTTATATTTTATTAAGCACTTAACTAGGAAACTCCCTGTAGCTGATAGGCTGTGAATTCAGTGGGTATACATCCATTTATAATCCATCAAAAAAGCGTTTAGAATGTTCGAAATCACGACTTAAAACTGCTGCCAATAAAACAAACTTTGCACTGAAAACTTTTATAATTTACTTAATTATACTTTAAAGTAATTTCTGTTTCTGTTGACCACTGAAACTTCAGTTTTTGTATATTACGCAATGCTGGGCGGTCGATGGGTTGCCCTGGATGGTGCGGGTAATGCCAGTGGTGTGGGTGGTATGAAATGTAGTTGGGGTTTTTGAGGGCTTTTTGGGGTCTGCTGCATTTTGTGGCCGGTCAATGCACCCGGGAGCATAGGCAAAAATTGTATAGCAACGAGTGAAATCAAAAAGAAAAGCAGAAAAGCGGCGGGACACGATTTCTACTATAGTTCAGACCACCCACCGCCCAATCTACGAACTCCAGCAACCAAAATGGCCCGCAGATACGGACGTGAAGCCATCGCATGGCCACCAATGTCGATGTTTTCGTTTTAAGTCGCGGCATTTTGGCATTTTTGGCTTGTCAACGCCAACGACGATGTCGATGACGATGCCTCTGCTAACGGCGACGGCGACGGCGACGTTTACGCTGTTGGTAACTTTGTTTGGGTGGTAGTTGGGGGCGGTGGGCGATAGTGGTAAGAGTGGTGCACTTATTAAAAATTGTGGCCCGCGGAATATTGCACATTTTCTTAGGTGCAAAAAGTTACACTTGGCGAGCGGCCAAAAAGCACATTGAACATTGGGCGGCAGGTATGACTGATTGAGTGGTGCTGTCTCACTCTGCCACCAGCTGGGTCTCCCTTTCTCCATCTTTCTTCCGCTGTTGCTGTTAAGTGAAGTGTAGGCGCATGAAACGAAACGAAACGAAACACGCGAAACTTGTCGGTGCGATGTAATAAATTTTGAAAATGTCCGAGTCCACGAATAATGAATGGCTTACAGTGCACAGACACCGATAGCGACACACACACATACCAGCACTTTCACACATACATGCAAGCACACAGGTTACTTTTTTAAACTGCTGGATAAAATCCAGCTTCAAATTTAATCAGAAATCACGATTAATGATGATCACGAAAGTAATAGATAGTTGAATATGTTTAAGCTGGAAGATCTTTAACAGATCAATCTGGAATAACAGCTCGTAACAAGTTTGAGTAATTAACTTTAAATCCGACCGTTGAGCAATGTTTCTCTTTAGCTTAATCTCCTGATTTTCACCTTTAACTTTACTAATTTTTCTTTTTTTCAATTTTGCCTTTTCACTTTAATTATCGTTGTGCAGTGCAAAGTTTCATCATCTGTTTCGTCTTTCTTTTTTCCCTCCTCTGTATCTCTTTTCAACTTACTCCTGCTGCTGGTCATCGGCTCTTTCCATTTCATTCGCCTCTTTTGCTGCTGTCTTGTCTCCTTTTCTCCACATCATCGTTGTTGGGTAATTGAACTCTGCTTTCACATTTTGTGCACAACACACAGGAACACTGATACTTGCACACACATGCTCACGCACTCGCTTTTTCGTTTGCAGCAAAGCAAATATTTCGTTGCCTGCTTTCGGGCGCAGCTGCCATTTTATTGATTTCAAGTGCAATATCTCGCAATTTTTTGGATACTCTGTTAATCACTAGCATTTTGTTATGGTTTTGCTATACCCGTTACTCTTAGATGAGAGTCTGTATGCTTAGCAAGTTATCTTAATCAAACTCACTAGTGTCCATAACCTAAACGATTTTGCCAATATAATTTCTATGCCTCAACGTTAAAGAGTAACGGGTATGCTTATTTCGACAGGCTCGTTTTCTTTCCTGTTTTAATTGTTTTTAATATGCAGATGATTGAAAATTTCATGAGCTTCACTTTATTGCGCTTTTCTACCTTCCTCTGCGTTTTTCTCTCCTAACCCATAGAGGTCTCTTCGTTGTTTCTCTCGCCTGCAGGTAGCAGCCTTTTCTGTATTATTTGCCTAACAAATTGAATCGCAAATGAAATAAACTTAAATATGCATACAATGTAAATAGATGCGAATAGCATTTGCCGCAGGGTCGCAGCTGAAAAGAGTTTAGCATAGTTCATAAAATCAATGCAGAGGGGATTTTCTCTTCACCCCTTCGTCGTTCGTTCGTTTTTCCCTCATCTTGAAAGATGCGCGGAGTCGACTTATCGCTAAATGCCAATCAGCATCCCAAATTCGAAAGCAAAGCGGCCAAAAATGTATAAAAAGTTTTAAAAATTCATAAAAAAAAATGCTAAAAAATTGATTGAATGTCAAATGCTTTGCTCGAAGCTCAATTAGCTATTGTTCTTGGCTTTAAGGCAGCTTTAAAGCTGAAATCGACAGACTTTAAAACAGCGTCTGCAATGCAAATTTAGGTTTCCGTTTTGACTTTTTGTATCGGATATATGAACATATGTATGTACATAAGTTGTAAAGCAAACGTGTATAACTTGCACACAAATTATTTGCTGTGCCAGAGATAGAGACAGAAACAGAGACAACGAGAAGTAGAGAGGGGAGAGAGAGAGAGAGAATAGGGAAACCATGTAGTAAAAGAAAGAGAACCAAAGAAAAGTACACACAAGTTGAGAAGCAGCAGAAGAAAAAAAAAATATAACTGCAAATATTTTCTTACGCTTGTATGACATGTAAGCATGTAAATACACACGCACATACACTAAGCCCCACACACACACACACACACACACTCGCACACTTACTAACATTAAGTCAGGCACTGTTTCGTGGCACAATGCACTGCAGTTGCCGCCAAAGTCGACACAGCTCTGAAGACATAGACAGTCAGCTGCGCAGCAACGAGGGTTGCCATAAAAGTTTCCATTAAAAAAGAACACGTTATCAGACGCTGCATATCACAGTTCGTTTGAACAGCTTCTTGGAATAATCATTTTATTTTAAACAAAATGCGTTTTCCACTTCAAAGCAAAGCAAACCTGTCAGACAGCCCTCGGTAGAGCCAACAGACATCAGACTGCTTCAATTTGCTGGATCGCTGCGAACTTTTAAAATATTAATAACAAAAGAATTTAAACTTTCAATGAAGACAACGCGCACGGGCTCAATTTGCATGTCTCTGGATTTGCTGTTGCCATCACACGTACAAGTGTATGTGTGTGTGTGTGTGTTACAGTGTGTACATATATATTTTTTATATATAAATGCTGCTGACTGTCTATCTGTCTGTCTGTACGTGAAATTGGCTTCTGGCTGTGAGGCCTGACTGACTTACTACACGAATGACAATCAGCACCGACTTTCAAACCAAACTGCCTTTCATGCTTGCACAGTAGAGCACTCACACACACACATTCGAACACTCACTCACACAATCACATACACACACATGACCATCTTTAGCATAAAGCAAAGTCTGCAATCCTTGCACTTCATTTCCATAGAGCATTCAACATTCAGAGAGAAATTGTTGTCAGTTGGATTTGGGCAATGGAACTTAAATTGGCATCAATTCGGCTTCTGTTGCCAGAATCGAAAATCTTCTGAATTGCCATATGCGTTTAATTCTCCCTTCGACATTGTTTAATTTCAATTTAAAACTGATTTTTTGACTACTACTCGTTGCATTCAAACGTTTAATGCTAAAAGTCGATTAGCAATTCGGCAACTGAAAATTAAGTTAATTGGGGAGCTTAAAATACTTGACTTTAAGAAAAGTAAAGAATGAAACAGGTTGAGTTTTAATTCAAGCCAACATCGTTAAAACAAATAAAAACTATATTTATTTTAATTTCCTGCAACCCTTTCACAATATTCACCGCAATTGAAGACTACTTGAGACCTGAGTGCAATATAACACTTTTAATTTGTCTTGCATTGTGGCAAGTCTATTAACAACAAACACAAATCCCTTACTAATTACGAAACACTCTGGCAAACTAATACGTTTGGTTAAAAACCTTGTATTTAATTTCGAACTTTGGTTCGAAGGCTTCAATTAAATTGCTTACTGTCTACCTTAAACTTGGGAGCATTTTGAAGTCTTAGATTTCATAAGATAATTGTCTGCATAATTAAGGGATAATTATTAAATTGATTTAATTACGAAAGCAAATGCGAGAAAGCATATGCAATGAGTTAGAGGATTTGCATGTTTTGCAATTAAATATGTCGAGTAACTAAAGTCACTCGAGGCGTGTGCACAGCTCAGAATAAATCATGAAGCAGGCAAATCAGACATCGCACACACCCAAAGCCACAGCCACACTCACACTCACACAAAAAACATACTCCCACACACACACACATACACTCACCAACTGGCTGTCAATTAAATTGTTATGAATTGAGTAATTTTCTTATACTACGTATACGCAATATTGGGCAAGAGCTGGAGCAAACGATTCGTATTTCCACAGGCGTTTCAATTCTCAAAGGACATTTGCAAATGGATTATATAAATACCTTGATAATTGGTTGATTGGAATTGCAATTGATGGAATTCCGCATACGACGTGTGTAGGGTTCAGGTTTTCAGGAATACCCTTACTATTTCAATTTTCAACTATCTGGCAACCCTCCACCATAAATTTCCCTTTTGCACTACACAGCTGATTAGCGGCGATCTCTTTTGTTCTGATTTTCGATGGTCTGGCGATGCATCGAAAGCGAAAGAATAATATGCTGGAAAACTCCAGTTAATTATTCGTCACATTGTGCAAGGTGGAAGCAAATTTGGCACGTAGGCCATCATAGAAAATCTTCTCGTTCATTTGGTTTGCTGACCCGACAGAAGATAAACGCGTTGCTGCAAAATTGTTAAAATCTAATAAGCCTAGTTGCTAAGTGCCATAAGTACAGTGCACACAAACCTCAAATATATTTGTGCAGTAATATATATGTATATTTGTATACATATATTAATATATTAAATTGGTGCAATAAGATCTGCAGCGTTAGTGTCAGTGAGCTGGAACAAAGAAAAAAAAGGTAATAAATCGTCAAAATGATTTCGCATGTAGTCAATAAGTTTTTTGTGTTAGCAGGAGCTCCCAATTTGTAATTTCTGCGGTGTAGCCGACCGATCTGCGCCCTGCGCTTTCGCGCGTTCTTTGTGCAAATTTTCTGCGGTCGGTCGGCTGATTTTTGGTACACGCATAACCCCTGACGTGGACTCAGCG
Source organism: Drosophila nigrodunni (assembly GCA_020829145.1). NCBI lineage: Eukaryota > Metazoa > Arthropoda > Insecta > Diptera > Drosophilidae > Drosophila > Drosophila nigrodunni. Next base: position 15,236,990 of record JACVCZ010000002.1, read on the forward strand.
TGACCCGGCAATCTGCGCATGGAATATTCTTTTGGAGACAACGCAGTTGCGGAAGCGTTTTGGCGACACCTGCATAACTCCAGTCAGCTGTTCTCGCACACCCGTTCCAAATTGGACGGTGTTGCTACAATTTTTGTATTTTGTCCCTAGACGGAAAAGGCCGGCTCTAGTGCCACTCCACATGGCGATCTAACGTCGTTTGACGATCGCCAGCGTTTGTAAAATCTAATAATTTTGTAATTTTAAGTAAATATTGAATATATAACTAATTGAGCTAAAATTCGTTCTTAGATAAAAAGAAAGGAATTATTGTAAGCGACATGAGCGTACCCTTGGTGATATAATTACAGCATTACAGAAACATAACCACAATCGCACAGTTTGCATCTTCGATGGGCCCAACGAACACGCACCGGCGGATTAATTTGTGAGTAATACAAAATATATTCAGTGTGAGTACCACTTGCGTTTAAGCAAGACATTATGTGAAATTATATTACTATTGTGAACGGTCGTCGCTCAGATGTAGAAATTGTTTGTAAAGAGATTTGAACGAAAGCTTAAAGAGTTGTATAGTTAAACCGCCAATGCGTCATGTATTCTTTCGCGAATCATGTTCCTTTTTCTTGAATTTATACTTTGGAATATTGTAATCATGTTTGAGTAAATATTAATTAATCTGTCGATTGGTAAATCATGTTGAAATCATACAAATTGGAATAATGTAATAAATGAATTGTTAAGGGGTAACCGCCAAATTATTATCGTGTTACCATGGTCGGGTGGGTAAAGAATAGGGGACAGTTAACATCCAAGTCGCCCTAATTCCTGGTTATCGGTCATTATCTTTGGTTAGCCGTGGGTAAAGCCCAGTTATACATATATTTTAGTTGACACAGTAGAAGACAGTAAGTGCACTTATTCTTTTTATATGTTATGATTTCCATAGAAGGAGGAGGAAAAGACCCACGACATATCCGACGAGCATAGCACAGAGAGATGCTAGAAGTGCACGCCTCCGAATCCTCTATGGACAGTTAGCTGAATGCTACATAATAATAACAAATAGAAAGTGGCGCCCAACGTGGGGCCAGGAAAATTAATCTTTGACTATACGGTAGTAAATCTTTTACCTTAGAAGTGGGTGTGGTGACCATAATATTGGACCCCAATCAAATTACTCCGAAGTTGAAGAATCTCTTTGGATCCGAAATCACGATTGCTCACCGTGTAGGATTATTCGAGATAGTGTCCCTCACGAACAAGCTCAGTATTTCCATCCACAGTAAATCTCAAAGTTTAGGTTAAAGACGGTATGATGTATGAATTGAGGTTATGGACAGGTGCGTGACACACGTGTTCGGAATTGCGATTTCAATTCTAGTTTTTATGAGTTGATCGACCGAAACGTGTCTCATAAGCCAATGGTAATTTCAGGTCATATTATCAAATAAGTAATACAGTTTCGAATTAGCAGCAGTTTAAGTGATTTTTGGACATCGTCGATAGGAAATGCGATTGTAGTCCGATGCATTACGGCTTAATCGACCATCGCGATCCAAATCATAGAAGGCTTGTTGCATTTCGAACTTAACTTTCCAGGTTTTAGAACAGCGTTGATAGGCGAGAGGAATTGCAAATGGTTGGAGTTCTTCGACATTTGACTTCAGCATAAAAACATTGTTTAAAAAAAAACCATTTCGTTTAGTAGTTTTCAATAGAAACAAAGATATGTAAGATAACCAGTGACCAATTTGTATGACAACATCGACAAACCAATCGATAGAGGCTATTTAGTAAAAATATACGAATTCTGAAAGTAAAATACGATGATGGCGGTTCGTCACAGTATGGAGGATCTGCCTGCAGCTTTAAGTTCAAAAAATATTTCGTGTTCCCTTTGCCAAACTCTTATCAATGGTGGCGAAGAAAGCACAGTTTCGCCATGTGATCATAAATTCCATTTTCTTGTATAAGCGCACGTTTGAGAGAAACTAACATTTGCCCAACATGTAATCAAGTTTGTACACTTAATTTATTACCGTCGAAAGTACGCCTAGTATCAATGATACTAACGTTGCGACGATCAATGCACCACTCAGTTTTCGTGGCAGGGGTCAAGCAAGTCGGGGTAGAGGAGAAATCTCAGCGTAGAGGAATGACTACCAGGTCTCAGAATCGGAGCCGAGGCCGAAATCGACCCCTAATACTAGCATAAACAGTATCGAGCAATCCTCGTTAGAATCGTCGAGAACCCAGAATATAGATGATATAAACAGAATAGTACAAAGTGCGGTACAAGCTCAACAACGTCAATTATTGCAAGAGCTTACCAATATAATTCAGACGCAATTTGCTGGCTTACAAATCGAAACACGATCGCAGTCTGAAACAGCTCGAAACAATAGCCAATCTGGCCAGACATCATCGTCAGGCAATCGTCCTTTAGATAGAACTCAAGCACACGTGGGTACTACTATACCTCAAACACATGAATCAGTTCGGAGTCACAGCTCGTTCCAACCGGAGAAAGTTCCAAACATTATTCAGAGTTGGAAAATTAAATTCGAGGGTGGCAAGGATGGTTTGCAGGCGGATGAATTTCTTTATCGAGTTCGCTCGCTCGCACAGCAGAATTTAAATGGTGATTACCAACTGCTGTGTGATCATTTGCACCTATTCTTTGTTGGCAGAGCCAACGAATGGTATTGGAGATTTCATCGTTCTTTTCAGCACTTTTCATGGAATGAATTTTGCAAGGAGTTTAGAGAAAAAGTTTAAGGACGCAGATTCAGATATGGATATTTGGGAAGCCATAAACAGCAGACGACAGGCTGACAAAGAATCTTTCGAGGATTATCAGTTCGAAGTCGAGAAGCTTGCAGCTCGATTAAAATCAGAGCTATCAGAAGAAACATTAGTTCATCTGCTTATTCGTCATTCAAAGCCGTCACTTCGGTATGAGTTAATGCATCTCAACATAAACCGCCTTTCTCGATTAAGAGAAGAAGTTCGTACTCATGAACAGTTTTGTAAGCAAGTTAAATCACAGGTGTCCAAAAATACTTTCAGCCAACGAGGTTACGTTTCTCAGCTGGAAGAGCGGTTGAGCGTAGAAGAACAAAATAGCGTATCAGCGATTCAGCGTGGCAAGCAGTTCCAATGTTGGAATTGCGGAAAGGATGGACATCGGTTCGATAACTGTTTTGAAGCTCGCACCATCTTCTGTTATGGATGTGGAGCGAAAGACACTTACAAACCAAACTGTCAGACGTGTAACCCGTCGGGGAAACCATTCGGGGGACGCGTCAGTCAGAACCCCTCAGACGCGCCCAAATCATTAATGTTAGATCAGGGTACCCAGACTGACCCTGAGAATAGATCAAGTCTGGGAAGTGAACAACACGGCATAGACAATAACCAACCAGCTAGAACAAATACTCAACAGCCATATCACATACGCGTAGCCAGATACATGGAGGCTAGACAGCGAATCTTAGGTGACGTAAGCGCGTTCGATAAGATAGTCAAGATCAAACGTTCTACATCGCGTATGCGAAGTTTTTGGCAGAAGATACGCCGAATTCGGAAGCAGCTCGTCTCAGCTATAATTCTCAATGGAGATGATAGATTGTACACCGAAATTAATATTGAGAACAAACCATATGTAGCGTTGCTCGATTCAGGAGCAAGCATTAGTTGCATTGGAGGCACTGCCGCTAAAGAGCTGGTAAAGCATCCACAAATGCGAAAGTGTTCTGGTTCAATCAGAACCGCAAACAACTCAAGTGTTCAGTAGTCGGTCGTCTTGTAAGCGAAATTACATATCGTGGTCAGACGAATCGCATTGAATTTTATGTAATTCCCGGACTTAGTCAAGATATTTATTTAGGGATGGATTTTTGGAAGAATTTTGGATTAGTGAATAGAATAGTAGCTGCCAACGAAAAGATTTCAGAACTCGATGTAGGCCGAGACGATGAAGTAATAGACGATTCTAAGAAACACGTGCTCACGAGTCAAGAACAAGGTAGACTAGAAACAGTCATTTGCAAACTGCCATCCTATGAGAGGGAAGGATTAGGGCGAACACCTTTGATGGAGCATAGCATCGATGTAGCTGACGCAAAACCTATCAAGCAGCGTCACTGGCCAGTTTCTCCAGCTAAGGAAAAGAGCATGTTTGCAGAAATCGAGCATATGTTAGCATTAGACGTTATAGAAGAATCGAAAAGTCCCTGGAGCAGCAATTGCGTTCTTGTCAAGCGCGGAGAAAAAGTTCGATTGTGTTTAGATTCCAGAGAAGTTAACAAGCTAACTAGAAAAGATGCTTACCCATTGCCACACGTAGACGGAATCCTTAGCAGACTACCTCCTGCACGATTCATAACAGGACTTGACATGAAACATGCGTTTTGGCAAATTCCTCTCGAGGAAAAATCTCGACAGTATACAGCTTTTACAATACCAAACAGGCCATTGTATCAGTACAAAGTCATGCCGTTTGGGTTATGTAACGCTGCACAAACTCTGTGTAGATTAATGGATCAGGTGATACCAGCATCATTGCGAACAAGAGTTTTTTGTTTATTTGGATGACTTGTTGGTACTCTCCGACGATTTTGAGTCGCACATGAAGCTGCTCGAAGAAATCGCTGGGTATCTTCGCAAGGCAAATTTAACAATAAATATTGCTAAATCAAAATTTTGCATGCGAGAAGTTAAATATCTCGGATTTATTATTGGGGATGGCCAACTGAAGGTTGATCCTGACAAGGTCAACGCCATTAATGAATTTCCTATCCCAGGTTCCGTAAAACAGCTAAGAAGATTTTTTAGGATTGGCAGGATGGTATAGACGTTTCGTTGATAATTACGCTACCATAACATTTCCTTTAACCGAGCTACTAAAGAAAAATAAACCGCTTACATGGAATCAGGAAGCAGAAGATGCATTTAAATTGTTAAAAAGCAAAGCTAACATCTTCACCGATCTTACGAACGCCTGATTTTCAGAAACCATTCATTTTACTATGCGATGCAAGTCTGTATGGACTTGGATGCGTACTCGCGCAAGAGGAGGAGAATGGCATGGAGCTTCCAATAGCGTATATGTCCGAAAAAATTGTCCAAAGCGCAGAGAAATTATTCTGTAACAGAATTGGAATGCTTAGCAGTGATTAAGGGCATAAATAAGTTTAGAGCTTATATTGAAGGGCAGGACTTTGTCGTCGTAACAGATCACGCTTCTCTTCAGTGGCTCATGAAGCAAAAGGATTTGACAGGTCGTTTAGCAAGATGGTCGATCAGGTTACAAGGATTTTCGTTTGTAATTAAACACCGAAGCGGCGCCAAGAATGTCGTCGCAGATGCCTTGTCTCGACGAGATGAATTTAGCATAAGCGAATTAGCAAACTATGGTCCCATTATCGATTTAACCTCGGCAGAGTTTCGCTCAGAAGAATACCTCGAGTTGATTCAGCGGATTCAAATGAACCAAGCAAGATTACCGGACCTGAAAATTGTCGATAATTTTGTGTATAAGCGAACTGAACATGCCACAGGTAACAGCATCCAAGAATCAGAGTCATGGAAACTTTGGGTTCCAGTTAAGCTGAGAGCAGATGTTTTTGTATCGTGCTCACAATCCTCCAGACTCGGCTCATCTAGGAATGGGAAGAATGGTAGAAAAACTGAAACGACATTTATTTTGGCCAGGAATGGTGACGCAAACACGTTCTTATATATCCAGTTGTAGCACTTGCAAGTCAACAAAAGGTCCGAATAAGGTTCTTAGACCACCAATGGGCAGGCCAATGACTTCTGAAAGGCCATTTCAGAAAATGTATATGGATCTGTTAGGACCATACCCAAGGTCAAAGAATGGAAACATCGGTCTCTTAATCATCGTGGATCATTGCACGAAGTTTCATTTCCTTCATCCGTTAAAGAAGTTCACTTCGAACCGGATTTGTGAATTTGTAGAAAAGCATGTATTTTACACCTTCAGGGTGCCCGAAACAATCCTAACCGATAACGGCTCGCAGTTTAAGTCAGGATATTTTCAGGCGTTTTTGACTCGTTTCGGGTGTCGCACATATGCACGGCAATTTATTCGCCGCAGGCAAACGCTAGCGAACGACTCAATCGTTCAGTATTGGCAGCTATTCGTGCATATATCGGCACTGACCACACGAATTGGGATGCAAATTTGAATGAGATAAGCGGATCGCTTAGATCTAATTGGCATCGCAGCACCGGATTTTCTCCATATTTCTTATGCTTCGGGCAGAACATGATTTTTAACGGCAAAGATTACGAGCTCCTTAGGAAGTTGGATTTGGTAGCGGATGATGTAGCTCTCAAAACTCAGACTTACTACAATTAGCACGATGTAATGCAAAAAAAACATCACACAAGCTCATACAGCAAACGCTAGAAAATATAATTTACGTAGTAGATCCGTGCAGTTCAAAGTTGGTGATATCGTTCACGCCCGCAGTTTCGCGCAGAGCAATGCTGCGAAAAATTCAGTAATAAACTGGCTCCTGTCTTTATCAAAGCCAAGGTTAGTAAGAAAATAAGTCCGTATACTACGAGTTGTCGAATGAAAGTGGGAAATGTTTAGGAGTATATCATTTGAAAGACATTCAAATTTAATACCGTATATGAATTAGATATTTATATTTCTGAACCGCGTTCTTTTTCAGTGAATATATACGAGAGGCGGTGCTCGCGTAATATTAACTGTGGTGTAGGGTTCAGGTTTTCAGGAATACCCTTACTATTTCAATTTTCAACTATCTGGCAACCCTCCACCATAAATTTCCCTTTTGCACTACACAGCTGATTAGCGGCGATCTCTTTTGTTCTGATTTTCGATGGTCTGGCGATGCATCGAAAGCGAAAAAAAATAATATGCTGGAAAACTCCAGTTAATTATTCGTCACATTGTGCAAGGTGGAAGCAATTTGGCACGTAGGCCATCATAGAAAATCTTCTCGTTCATTTGGTTTGCTGACCCGACAGAAGATAAACGCGTTGCTGCAAAATTGTTAAAATCTAATAAGCCTAGTTGCTAAGTGCCATAAGTACAGTGCACACAACCTCAAATATATTTGTGCAGTAATATATATGTATATTTGTATACATATATTAATATATTAAATTGGTGCAATAAGATCTGCAGCGTTAGTGTCAGTGAGCTGGAACAAAGAAAAAAAGGTAATAAATCGTCAAAATGATTTCGCATGTAGTCAATAAGTTTTTTGTGTTAGCAGGAGCTCCCAATTTGTAATTTCTGCGGTGTAGCCGACCGATCTGCGCCCTGCGCTTTCGCGCGTTCTTTGTGCAAATTTTCTGCGGTCGGTCGGCTGATTTTTGGTACACGCATAACCCCTGACGTGGACTCAGCGTGACCCGGCAATCTGCGCATGGAATATTCTTTTGGAGACAACGCAGTTGCGGAAGCGTTTTGGCGACACCTGCATAACTCCAGTCAGCTGTTCTCGCACACCCGTTCCAAATTGGACGGTGTTGCTACAATTTTTGTATTTTGTCCCTAGACGGAAAAGGCCGGCTCTAGTGCCACTCCACATGGCGATCTAACGTCGTTTGACGATCGCCAGCGTTTGTAAAATCTAATAATTTTGTAATTTTAAGTAAATATTGAATATATAACTAATTGAGCTAAAATTCGTTCTTAGATAAAAAGAAAGGAATTATTGTAAGCGACATGAGCGTACCCTTGGTGATATAATTACAGCATTACAGAAACATAACCACAATCGCACAGTTTGCATCTTCGATGGGCCCAACGAACACGCACCGGCGGATTAATTTGTGAGTAATACAAAATATATTCAGTGTGAGTACCACTTGCGTTTAAGCAAGACATTATGTGAAATTATATTACTATTGTGAACGGTCGTCGCTCAGATGTAGAAATTGTTTGTAAAGAGATTTGAACGAAAGCTTAAAGAGTTGTATAGTTAAACCGCCAATGCGTCATGTATTCTTTCGCGAATCATGTTCCTTTTCTTGAATTTATACTTTGGAATATTGTAATCATGTTTGAGTAAATATTAATTAATCTGTCGATTGGTAAATCATGTTGAAATCATACAAATTGGAATAATGTAATAAATGAATTGTTAAGGGGTAACCGCCAAATTATTATCGTGTTACCATGGTCGGGTGGGTAAAGAATAGGGGACAGTTAACATCCAAGTCGCCCTAATTCCTGGTTATCGGTCATTATCTTTGGTTAGCCGTGGGTAAAGCCCAGTTATACATATATTTTAGTTGACACAGTAGAAGACAGTAAGTGCACTTATTCTTTTTATATGTTATGATTTCCATAGAAGGAGGAGGAAAGAACCCACGACATATCCGACGAGCATAGCACAGAGCGATGCTAGAAGTGCACGCCTCCGAATCCTCTATGGACAGTTAGCTGAATGCTACACGTGTATGCCCAGAAAGCCAGAATGAACGCGAGGGACTGAAACGAAGTTTGCATTAATCTGAGTATATACACGTACATGTATATATGGAAAATGTTTCGATAAGCACTAAAACGTCAGCTTGCTACAAAATAATAAATCTTTTATTCATAGTTTATAAGTATTTAAGTTGTTGCCACTAAAGCACAAGCAAAAGAAAACGCCCACTCCATATACTTAGCAGGAAAAATGTTTTTCACCTGAGCTTGTGTCCAGGTGCAAGTGTGGTTTCCTTTACCTAGCTATTCCACTTGCTCTCGCACTCTTTTGCTGTTGAACAAAGTGTAATTAAATATCCATTTAGTGTACATTACGTTTCCTTTGACTAACAAACGCGGCCCAGAAACTTGCAGCTGAGATGGGAAGACACATTACGAACTTTTTGCCTCTCTCTCCCTCTCACTCTCTCACTCTCTCCGTCTCTTGCGGTCCTTGTTCGTCTCGCCTTGTGGTCCCTGTGGAAAAGAGCGCTGGAAAACCCCTTAAGAATAGCTAAAGCAGCAAATGCAACCAACTTGGCGCCAGAGAACTTTAAATAGCTGCTTATGTCTAAATTAATTTAAAAGTTCGTTCACTTGAAAAATCGTGCGGCCGTCAGTGAAGCTTAACTCTCACTCTGTACCCAACTTTGCTATCCTTAGCGCTACACTCTTATGCTCTCTCGCCTGATCCTACCCTCCGCTCATCATCCATATTGCGGCCGCTTGAGAGTTGCCCGCGGTGGCTCGACAGCCGGACACTTGGACGCATGGACACTCGAACCCAGGGAGTGGGGGATTGTGGAGTGGGTAGCTGGAGGACTGCAGAATGGTGGTCGGGGCGGTTGGTCAGGGAACGGACAATGATGCTCCCAGGCGCTCACTCGTTTATTAAAGATTATGCTTATAATGACGACGACAATGACGACAAGCAGCAGAATACGCTCTGTATACACTTAAAAAAATTTAAACTTGAAAATTTGTGCATTAAACTAAAAATAAAATACTAATATTTGGAAATGTAAACTTGAATTAATTCAATTACTTTCCTTATTTGTGTGCAAAAGGTGCTAAGAAAAAAATCGCACACAAGTCTAGAAACCTGAAATTGTTTACGGGTTTTCTGCTATATAAAAATAAAAAAAAATATTTGACAAACAATTAAACAATAATGATTTAAAAATGAATTTAAAGAATCTTTTTTCTATCTCTTATTAAATGTTAATAAGCGCAAAACATTTAAAATTCTTTGACTTTAAATAAGTATATTTTAGAACAAGTTTAGTGTTAGTCTACAGTGTACACGAGCCAGGGAACGAAAGCTCTGTCCCATCGTCACAACTTCAGAGCACTCATTTCATCCCATCAAAATGTTGATGATGCTATTTTTCAAAATTTTCTTCATTGTGTATGAGTGTGGCTCCTCTTTTTTTCCGCCACACACTCTCTGTCTTTCTCTGTTTTTCCCTCGCTCTTTCCCCCTTTGTTGCTTTATTTTTTATGCCATGTTTTATTTTATTTCATGGCTCTTTGCTCGCTCGTTTCATATTTTTTCAGTTTTCTTATTCTTTTTTTTTTTTGCTGCTCTCTTTCCCCTTTTTTAGCCATTAAAGTTTGTTTTGCTTTTGTTCATCATGACACTGGACCTGGACGTGGACCATTTTCATTTTCGTTTTCGCTTTCGGGTTGCCATTCACACAGAAAGTATAGCAAAAGAAGGCTAAAACACGCGAACAACCCACGTTGAGTGTGACGTGATTTGTGTAGCAATTTTCTTCTTCTTCAACCAATTCTTTTTATGCCACTCGAACTGGCTTCGATGCCAGTAACAACAGTGACAATGAAAGTCTGCGCACAACTTCATATCGATCTTTGACATTCGGTATTTAAAGAAATGGTTTTAACATCATTTTTCCAGATGTGATCATTTCGAACAGGAATTTGTAATAGATTTACTTTAGTATGTTAGAAGAAGAAGAAGAAGTTTATTCTGTGCAGCTGAGTTTTAAATGCAATTTAGAAGTTAATCATAAACAGCTAATTTTTTCTGCTTATTCTTTTCTTATTAAATATAAATTAATCATTTAATTTTGAAGCATTATTTTAGTGACTTAATACAAAGTTCTCAAAGTTGCTTGATTTCAATTTGCGATGAAAACTGTTCACCATTTTTAACAAAAAGACATTTATTTGATGTTAATGTTTCATGTTACATATTGTATTAAAAATCTTGTTAAAAAATGCGTCCAATAAATATTTAGAGCAGTTTGTGCTCTTCTTGTGCACATACTTTACTGACGCAGTGTGCAGTGCTTTGTTATGTAGGTTGTCTGCGATAATAATCGTGTAAATGGGTCATATGTGGCCAAGGAATTGTGCCACTGCCGTCGTCGTTGTTGTTGTCGGTGGATCGAGAGCCAGAGCCACCAAGATGACTTCGTTTCCATTGTGAGTGGGTTGAAACCTTTGCGGTATACACCGACAGCATATTCTTTGTACTCCCCTCGCAGCTGGTGGAGGCGTCGGGCGTCGGTCGTCTGTCGTTGGGCGTCTCAATCGCTCATACAATCAACCCTCTCCAGTGTCCCCTTGATACAGTTCCTCCGTTTCGCTTGTACCTTTTCGCAGCCTTTTCCGTTAGGCCGACTCTTATTGTGTTGTGTATGTGAGTGTCTGCAGCTCAACCCTTTCCTTTTTGTATGGTCATATTACTCGTAGTGCCCATTGTTTCTCTACTCTGTTTCATTTCTATGTCATTTCCGTCGGTTTGCTGTCGCTTTTGCTGCTCTGCTCTGCTGCTCCTAGTGGCATTTCACAGCTAATTTCAACGAGAAATTTTTGGATCGTGAGATTAGGCGTTGACAGGGAACAGGGAAGAGGCGGTAAGCGGTAGGCGGTAGATGGCAGCAGGCAGGAGCCAAGTGGGAGGACTAGTACAACCATAAGTCATCCAACCGCTTGCCTGTGCGACGCTTATGCAAATTTGTGCCAGCTGACAAATGGGGCAGCATTTGCACAATGCCGACAACTGAGCTGCTGAGTGGGTGGAGGGACTGAGGGGTAAAAAGCAAGTAGGGATTGGGGAAGGGCCTTTCAGGATGTGACTGAGAACTGAGAACTCACAACTGAACACAGCACCATGGGAAATTTATTTATTTTTATGGCAAATAGTACTTTGAAATTTACTTAGCTTATACAGCGAACATTCATTTATTATTGTTCAAACAAAGTACGATCAAAATAAATTAATTATTGGTATTTAAAAATAAGAAATTAAGAAATAAATGTTAAATTTAAAAGGAGAAAATAGCTGAATGCAAAATTAAATAATAGTTTCATTTAATTAAGTAAAGAAATTAATACAATTTATTTATAAAAACAAGATGGTGATTTTTCCAGTTTCATATCTATTAGTTCATATTTTCTATAATGCTAAAAATATAGTTTGTGGTTAAAATTGAGCTACTTTTTCAAATTATGTCAAGAAAATTGTGAATACACCCATTGTGCACTGAGAAATTTGGAAGGGCGTTGAGGCGTGTCTATATAAATGTCATTTGTGTTTTTCTTTTTTGTTTTTTCTTTGGATTTTGTTTGGTTTCTTTAATACGTTTCTCTCTCTTTTCCTTTGTTTTCTGTGTATTTTTGTTGTATTTTTGTTGTTTTTTTTTTTTGGGTCGCCCGCTTAGCCCGACATGATGATGATAAAGTGCACATTAAAAAATATTTGCCTGCCTCTTTTCTCTTTATGTGTGTGTTGTGTGAAGCGATTTTATTTATTTGCGGAGCGCGTTTTGCATTCACAACTAGGCACAACAACAACAGCAACAATGCTGGGGGAGAATTGTGGGGAAAAGCCAAAGCAGTGCGAGTAGTTTCCATTTAATCAAGAAAATCAATGATATTTTTGCACTCGACTCGAAGCAATGTATGTGCGTAATCATTATTACTCGTTATTATATAATATAGTGGCTCATATAATTCACACTTGTACACTCACACAAAAACACATGTATATATATATTTATTTATATATATATGGTATATACAAATACAGAGACACGTGGCACGCCCACCGCGCCCATTCAGCTTGTCAGCTCTTATCAACATGCTGCAAGCTGTACAGATGAAGACTTTGCTTTTAATTTTTTTTTTGGCTCTGCCTGCTGCCAACGACAGGACGCGGCAAGCTGGAGCCTTACACACACACACACACGCACCGAGGTACACTCACACACATGCATATAAAATTATTTTCTTCATATATTAAGTGTAATAACTTTCATGTGTCGCTTCATGTAGAATATGGCACGAAGCTTTTGCAAATACGCGAGGGTCAAATCATAAGTTTTTTGCATTTATTTCGCTTATTGAAAAATATGAAATATAATAATTTGTAATTTATAGCCATAATTTAATAATAAGGCTTAAAACATTTTATAAAAAATATTTACATCAAAACAAATTAAATTTTATTTAAACCGAACAAATTTTGCAACGTTTAACGAACATTTGTTTTCTATCTTCACCAAGAAAATAAAGCAATAAGTTTATTATATTAAAATTTAATTAAATAAAGTCTAAAATCATGTTCGAAAATTAGCTTCTAAAAATTATTAAGAAGAAATAACTTTTTCTATTAAAATTTATTTAAAATAAGCACTTAAATTATTGAAAGTAAAGTCAAAGGATTCAATTGCCAAGCTATGTGCAAAACTTTAAAGCTGCCCTCGCATGTATAGCTGTCTGTTACTCGCGTTCTCTTAATGTAAGTATGTATGTGGGTGTGTGCGTGTATGTGTGTGCTTGTGGAGCACTTAAATAGAATTGAGTGCGAGTGAGGAGTACGTTGTCCTCATTTGGCACTTGGTGCACAAATCCAGCATAAGACAATAAAAATCGTTGTAGGTGAAGTGTAGTTAGCAGTCGATGTATGTGTGTGTCTTTGCCAACTTTAAGCTTGATGTGTATTTAAATAAAAGAGAAAGCTAAAAAACAACCAAGAAAAAGTACAAAAAGTGGTAGAGTTGTCGGGTCAGTAGGTAGGACAATGCCGCGAAGCCTGGTATAATTATTAGCCAAGCACAAATAGCAAAGAAATTGAAAATAGCAAAAGAAAAGGAAAGGAAAATCAAAAAAAGACCAAGGAGCTCAACAATCAGCATCAGAAAATGAAAAATTGCTACGAAAAAGATTGCTGAAAATCAACTGCCATCCAAAATACATTCAGTTGCTAGGTAAAATAGGTATTAAAGATAGAAAATAGCTGAGAATGGCAGCGGAAAATAGCTAAAAAGGAAATGCAACATTCTTGCTTCCTTTCTGTTGTTACCTTCACTGTTTTTAACAAGAATTGCGAACCATTCGGGCCAATAAAATTAACGGTGATAAAAAGTTACCGACTACAAGATACCTGTTACCTTATTTATATAAAATCTCATTTAAAAATGAAAATGCTCTACTCTTAATAGACTCTATATTTTAAGGAACGAATTCTATCAGTGAAATAAACACAGTATACCCGTTTACTACAGTACTAGGTAGGGTAGCATGAACTCAACAACTCATGTCATTTTGTGAGTTCCTTCTTGTTGTTATTATTCACATTGTCGAACAGTTGTTAAAGCCGTTGCTATGGCATTGACAATAGGCATCACGATCATGATTCAAACTATTATTCAGTCATTCATTATGCACTCGCTTTATTGTATTCAAATGCGATTCATTTAATCGCCTTTTCCCTCGTTTTTTATGCGCAATTATTTTGGCATTGATATAAATGTCAGTACGCCAGTCATGTCATTTAAGTGGTTTAGTGGTTTAGTGGTTCAGTGGTTCACTGGCTCAATTATTGCGAATTCTATGAATATGCTGGCAATTAAGAAAACATTCATACAAGGCCAATAAAATTCTTTAGTATATCAACGTGTAATTATGCCATACTTATAAGTAAATTAAATATTCGAATGCAATAAACTCAAGCAAAAAATTGGAATTTAAATTAAACACATTCTGTTAACTTGAACATTTAATCGATATTTGTTAGGAAGACAACAGTTGCGAGTAGTTTCTGACAACCACTTAATATTTATTTTGATTAAACAATTATTATTGAAATTATTGAACTTTTCTACTCTCACTTTAAATAGGCGATAATTTAATATTCGACTTTATAAACCTGGTACTCGTTATAAAAATAAATAATTATATTTTAGCTAGCAGTATTAAAAATTCTTTACGGCACTCCAGTCACATTTAAGTAGTAAATGCTCAAGTAAATAGCTTGAAACTATAAGATTTAATCTTTTGCTGGCTGTCATCGGACTGCTCATTTCTCACACAAACACAAACACAGTCACACACACAATAATTCGCTTCCGTTTTACAATGTGCTAGTCTGTGTGGCATTTTCTCGTTTTCTTTTCTCTCGCTGCTGCCACTAATTGCGCTTATTATGCGCTAGTAAATCTCAAATGTCATACAAAATAATATCGTAATTTCAGAGCAATTTCTTGTCGTCTCCTTCGGTGTCCTTTTTCTTTAGCCTATTGTTTATGCAACTGTTAACTGGCAATTGCAGCTGTCCAGTATACGAATACACAAACACACCCACACACATACACTTGTACACAGATGCTGCGCTCGTCTGTAAATGCACACATTTTTTATTGCATACTTTAGGGATGTCCGTCAATTTAGTTTTTTTGTTTTTTTGCGCTCTTGTCCTCGGTATATATTTTTGTCTGTGTCTTTGTAAAAATTCTTTCGATCCGAACATCGTCCACCTTTTATCCTTTGCGCAATTATCAGTGGTCGCAGCCGTCTCGCGGACGCAGCACATTGATAAAGCGCCGGTCTAAATCCTGGGTCGAGTTCTGTGCATTCGATTCGTACTGCATTGTATTGTGGATTTCTTTTGTCTGTGAATCTGATTGTGATGTGATTTGACCAATAGTTATGGCATCCTACTGACCAATAAGGCCAGGCGAAGCAGTTTAATGCTACATTTATAGAAATTAAATGATTTCTGAATCGACATAATAAAGTATAAAATGTGTTTTAATCCAATAATAAATTTAAAAAAAGTATAAAAATAATAAAAAATTAAAAAACAAAAACTCGAAAACTTGTTTGTCCCGCTTGCACAAACTTCAAAACACAATTTTTTTATCAAATTTATGTATTTTGTTTCATGCGCTATGAAGTAAACTTGATATGCTTGCTGTCTGTATCTGCATCCCAAAAATGAATGACAAAAATTTATTAATATAAATTTATTTACAACATAGCTTGGATTTTTTTCAGTGTTCTCTATTAAACTGTTTACTTACGAAACGGTTTAACTTTACCATAATTCTCATTTTTCATGTTGTGTGTGTTTTTTTCGAGTTTTTTTGCCCACTTATTATGCACAACCTCCATGGTCACATCACTCTGTCGCCACGCACACTCCCACTCACACACATACTCACACCCACACGCACACCTTGTTGCTGTCTGTTTCCCATTGCGGATTCATGAATTTACCGCAACATTGCGTGTTCCAGATTAGATGCTCTGTGCTATGTTCTATTCTGATTCGATACTCGCTCCTGTTGTGTCTTATTGTTTATGTTTTTTTGGTATTCATAGAATTTATTTCAAGTTCAGTCTCAGTAGCCTAATAAATAATATAGCTCCACGTACACATAAATCACAATACATATATATTGTTCTATATCGCGACATAGCAATTTATGATTTCATGTTTCAAATTTATTTTAAATCTTATTCTAGAGACTTTAATAAAACAGTAGAAAGGTAAAGAGATTTTGCCTTGTTGGCACACATCGATTTGTAATGTTCACTTGTGGGAATTGTGTGGAGCTTTTGGCTTGAATCCAGACCTCGTAAGGACAGCAAACTAATGAGTCTGTCAACTTAATATCCTTCTATTCACGCACACTTAAACCCACCGAGTCAAACACATACAAAGTTCGTAATCGTATTTTAGGTAGCAATTATAACGCTTAACAGGTTAAATTTATGGTGTTTGCGAAACTGGAGAGCTGGGGAGATCTCGACATATTCCAACTTGCTTGTCTTGTCTTTTTGCAAATTCCATTTGCTGTTTTTTTATGTCTGCCAGAGACAATCTTGAGGTTTGCCTTTTCAAATATGATCACAACTTTATTACACTCGGGTAGCGAACAATTTAAAAGCACCTTCAATTGATTGTCTTAAATTTACCTTAGAAATTGAAAAAGAAAAGAAAATAAAACAAAACATGAAAGAAAAATTGCGTTTAGAAGTAAAGCAAATGAAAAGGAATGAATTGAACTGGAAGACCAAATAATGCAAATATTCAAACGGCCAAGAAAAAAACGTTAAGGACCGTTTTTGGCATTCTTTTAATTTATTTCGATGTTCGATGTGGAACGGAGGGACATCGCGAATTTTTTATTGTATCTGTTTCTGATACACTTACACAGAGGGTAGTACAATTTATTTAATACATCTGTAACTAACTGCAAGTAAATAATATTGAAGAAGAAATTTATGAAAAAGTTTTATAAAACATTTTATTGGTGTTTTTTTTTTTATCTTTTACAATTGTTAAGTTAATAAAACTGTAACAGATTACCCAGATGTGCCCAAATTTAATAATCATGACAGTTTTAAATTGCTTAAAATATTTGTAATAATTAAAACTTTGATAACAAAGCAAATAGAAATATTTTTTAATAAGTCAAGTTCAATATCAAATGAAACAATTTTCATTTTTAGTGACAAGTGTTAGTGTCTAACTTTAAGTGAATAAATTCATAAATAAAATGTCATATAAAGCATTGCGTCTTTGAGTTCTTCGAGTCCTTTGACTTTTTCCTTGTTGTTTCCCTTTAATCACTTGACCTTTTACTTACTCTGCGCTTTTAATTTATTGTATTTGGTTGTTTTTTTTTTTTTTTTATCTCAACCGCACTCAGAACTTTCTTTATTTTTCCTGATTTTCATTTTGGGACGACAAGCGTAACAAAATGTTTTACTGCAAGAAAAAAAAATAAATAAAAATAACAGAAAAGAAAACAAAATAAAATCAACAACAACAAGAACATAAAACAAATCTTAAAATTGACTTCTTTTTTCTGTAGGACACCGCGAGTTTGTTGGTAATTTTTGTAATGTTGTTGTTGTGGTTACCTTTTTACAAACTGTCGCCTTTTTTGAGTTGTTGCTGACAGCGTGAAAATCAAGATAAATGTGTCGGTTTTGCCTCTTCCCAACTGTTTTTCGTGTTTCGTGTTACGTGTTTGTGTATTCGCTTCTTGTTGTTTTTTTTTTTTTTTTTTTTGTTGTTGGGTTTGTTTCCTGGTGGTTAAAAGGCCAGTTTATTTAATTTAAGATACAATTTTATTTAAAGATCCAAATCAGCTAACTTTGTGACTGAGAGATGTGCACAATAGGGAAAACCAAAGCAGCCGAGTTTTAGCATTTGATTTACCATTCCATCTGTCTGTGGAGACTTCACAGATTACAAAATTTTTTTGAATTTGCTTTTAAATCGTTTTTTTTTCTTCTTGCCTGCTAAGCGCTACTCAAGCTTATTTTCAACAGTACTCAAAACAGGTTATTTATGTCCTGTGTTATTTCTATATCTGCCTTTTATTTAAAGCAATATACAGAATTAATAATGGGTATCCTATTTTGAGTGTAGACTTAATAGGACTTCTCATTCGAGCTTTTTCATTTCAAAATTAGCAAATTTATCCAAAGAATTTCGAAATTGATTTATTTTATAAAAGCTGTTTATTTCGTGGATATACTACTATGGTAGGCTATTTGCAGTCACTAGCCTGAAATGCAATAAATGAGCGGAATTTATTTTATTGCATTTACAAAGCGTTTAATCAAATCGTCAATCAATTTTAAAGTGTTTGTCTGTTTTTGGTGTGTTTGGCAACCTAATTGAACCTGTGCAAAGCAAAGCTAAACTGAACCACACATTTGTACAGAATACACACACACACACACACGCACACACCTCTATACTCTCGCATACATATGAACACGAAGTCCAATTAATCGCGCCACTAATCCACACAAAATCACAGGAAATCTCACGCTCTGCTTGGGTCAATAGCAGAGCGAAGTCCGTTTCACCTCTCAAAGCATTTAGCTCATACCCAAAAATGTTGGGGCTCTGTGCAGCCAGATGAAACGACAACTAAACGAAAACCCAGCAGACAAACCGGCAGATAGAGAGTGAGCGAGACAAACGGACAGACGGACGGGCGGCCGGACAGAAAGAGATAGAAATAAAGTGCCAGATAGTTCATGCAATGAAGTACACGATTTAAGCACTTCCGATAAACAATCTTGGTGCTGCCACATGCAATGAATTGATGTTATTTATGCCAGTCTGGCAGCACTAAATAATTTTCTAGTGTATTAAGTTGGCTGCACCTGAATATCTTCTAAGCAAAAAGAAATCAAGAAGGGAAATGTTCATCTTACAAATTGTTCTGGGCATAAACGAGGGAATCATGTGGTTGCGTGATTGCGTGAGTGAGTGGGTGTATGTGTGTGTGCGTGTGTGTGGGTGTGTAAATTTGGTAAGACAGAGTGCTGACTGAGGACTCCTCTGCTTGACTTGTTAGTCACGGCTTAAAAGCTTAGCGTATAAAACTCAAATTATGCGCTTCTCTTTACTGAACCCACTGTGTGTGCGTGTGTGTGTGTATGTGTTGAATGTGGGTGTGAGTGTGTTGAGTGTGCGTGCGCTTATATGGTTCCTGTTGCTTAGAGCAATTAAACGATAAGCGTAATCTACGGCGTCAATTTGCCAATTGTCGCCGTCACAAGTGCGTGAAGGCGTCAGCGCGGCATTTCAATTAGAAGGCAATCCCAAATCCAACAGCACTATATACACTTATATAAGCACTGATAAAAACAGTGGAACACTATGATTTAAATCGGAGAACTTGGAACAAAGTTCTTTCAATTTCAAAGACTTGAAATATACATATTTATATTTATTTATCGATTTATATTTAAAAATCTATAAGTTATCAAAATGATAAATGATTCACCGCTTAAATGTCCTTTTTACAAAGGAGTATAATTTTTTAAAGTACAATTTAGCAGTCGTATATATTTAAATTTGATTTTTTGTTAAGTGTATGTATATCTTTGGTTCACTATTCTAATGCCTCCATCTGTTGTCTTTGTATCACCCGTTAAGCTCACACACGCATTGTGTGTGTGTGTGTGGCCTTTGCGCATATTTCATGAACTTGAGAATGAGAACAAACACAACACACAAATGCCATGGAGTGTTTTCAAGGCGTTGTGTTAGGCTTGATGGTGGGGGGATGGGTGGTGCCGTGGCATGACGCTGAGTGCGGCCAATTAGCACAAAGGCATTTGACTAAGTACACAAAAGTGTTTCCGTTTAGGCAGCACGTCAAGTGACAATTAGCCAGGCCGCAGTTGGCCCGTGATTCGGTTTACATTTTTGAGAGGCCTCGAGGCCTCGACTTGACTCAACTCAACTACATGTATATATATATATATATATATATATAATATACTATATACCATACATATACACATTTTATATTTTTTTCAACTCTTACTAATATGCCATGTCTTTCTGTCTCTCTCTGTCTTTTGTGTTTCCTTTTCTTTAGCGTTTTATCGCGTAAACTAAAGCCACATCTGGTCGCCGACACCGTTAAGCAGTATATAAGTCGGGCGCAACCAACAGCAAAAAAGGGTTCTCAAGAGCAACAAAATAACATGGAGTTTTTACGTGGTGTCTATGCGTTTATGCAAGTGAGTAGATCATCGGTGAGTGTCAACTGTTTCCATTTTAACAACTGTACTAATCCATATCAACTTGCTCTATTTTTATTCCGGCAAATTTTGGTTCTTGTTTTACCACATACCGTACATAAATATGTCCATTCGATTCGATTTCGATTCGAAAACGAAAAAAAAATACAAAAAAAACTGATTTAAATCTCCAAAAATACCAACTTAAATACCAAATAAAAAAAAAAACACCAAAAACAAATCAATATGTTACTACTATCTGCTACTATCTTACTTATTACTACTTCTACTACTACTACCTAATTTTTTTTTTGTAAACGTACAACAAAAACCGATACCGAAAAAATTCAAAAAAATACTAAACCAAAAATACCAAAATCCAAAATGTATTGTTAACGTCAATGTATATATTTAATTACACCACATGACAACAAATGTCTCTTACTATCCATGTAAAAACGAAAAAAAAATACATAAATACCATAAAAAAACCAAAACTGCAAACTTGCTCTGAGATAAATAAAAAAAACAAAACGAACGTCAACAACGAGACGAGACATAAAATAATTATAAATAAATCAAAAAGCAAACATCATTAATTAATTGAATAATTGCGCTGCTAAAGTGGGTGGAAAATAGGGTCAAGAATAACATTAAAACACATGAAAGTCATTTGAAAAAACATTGAAAACATTTAAAAAATCATTTCAAAATAATTAATTCATAACTATAACAAGTCGTATTATTTTCTCATTTTTTACAAAGCATAGAGGCATTTATTAGGAACCTATGTATTTAATATCTGAGAAGGATATTCAGCTCTAATTTGCATGTCTACTCCATTCCATTAATATATATATATATAGTAAAATATATATGATTATCGACTTGATAGCGACCCCAAATTATTCGAAATCTTAGCCAGATGTGATTAATAATATGCGAGCGAGTGAGCGTGCGACTTTAAGCATTTCAACAAAAAAAAAAGAAAAGAAAAATCATTTACATAATATATACTTAAATAAATACTAAATAATAGAAAATATACCAAAAAGAAATATCAATCAGATATATATGGTAAATTTATATAATTCGTCGTATTTTTGTTAACAATAATAAATTAACAAATAATAACGAAAGGCAGAAAAGCGAAAATAAAAAACAAATATACTTACGTATATGCATTCAACACAACAATAGGATTTAAATAAATGACAGTGAAAACGACAAAATGCAACAAAAGACAGACACAACAAACAAAAGCAAAAGAAACGTAAAAAATGAATGAAAGGAAACAAACAAAAAATCACAAGAAAAAAAAAAATCGCAAAAAAAAAACAACAATTGCATAAGCGTAATGCCTGAAATGGGCAGCATCTTCATAGAACGACCACTTGCCCATTGTCCATTACCCATTGTCCATTGTCCATTGCCCATTGTCCATAACCATAGTCCATCTAATAACCATTGTCCATCCGCCATCCCATTCAGATTCAGATTCAGTTTCAGGTTGTCTCGCTGTATCTCTATCTCTTTAGAGGAATGTTTTGTTTCTTTTGTTAAGTACACTAAAATACACACATACAGTTGACCTACCATATATCTCTTTATCTCTCTCTATCTCTCTCTCTCTCTATCTCTACCTCTCTCTGTCTCTCTTACTGTCTCTGTTCAATATTATACATATATATTTGTCAATCATGATTGTTGTTCCTAATTTGTGTTACCTCTTGTAATTGGCTGTGTAATTGATATGTTTAGATCTATAATTGATTTATGTTTTATTTGTGTGTGAAATTGCCAAAATTAATTAAGTATTTATTATTGCAGTTGAGTAATTTAGTCATTGTCTTTGTGTGCGTGTGTGTGCTGTTGTTTATGATTTTTTCTCATACATTTACACTGATAAACCAAGAGTGAAAAGTTCAAAATTTTATCTTGAACACATCAACAGGAGTATTACCTCTACACACGTTGAAAATACATCTCGATAGTAAGACTACTTTAAGTAAAACCAATAGCAAGTCATAATTACAAAAGAATTGACTCTTTTTTAAAGATTAAAAATATTAAAACTATTCGAAATTTACAGAAGAAATTCTTTTAGGTTTTTCAAGAAATTTTGAATTAATGCTTGGTGTAAAAGTGGTCTTATTACTGTGGTCCTTTTTATTAATATACGCAAGCTTATTACGTATACGCCTTGGGGCTTAGGCTGAACCAGCTCCACCTTTATTCCCCCCTACCAATCAACTGAAACGAATTGACTACGAATTTAAAATTTTTAAAAATAAATATAAAAAACAAACTACTTTGTATTATGTTTTTCAACTAAACAAACGATCGACATGAAGGTCGACTACAGCAAAGGCGATGGGAGTTACGAAGCGACCCTGAGCCTGGTAAGCGATGCGACACCGACATCGACTGCGACTGCGACGGCGACGAGAGACGTTGAATCAACCACAGTAACAACAACAACAACTAATCAGATGAGCGAAACAGCTGAAGCAGAAGAAACACAAGAATCTGTCTCATGTCCAGGGCTCAGACTGGCTCAGAACCAGGAACAGAGCCAAAAACAGAGCCAGAGCCAGAACAAAGAGCAAAGAGAGATGCGTAAGAAACTGAACAAGTTGATGTTGAAACCAGCCAATAATAATGATGCCACAGGGACAACGGAAAACAGTTGAGAGTGCAGCGAAATGTGGGCAGAAAATGCCAAGAGCCAAGAGCCAAAAGCAATTTGAACAATGATCAAAAGATTAAATCAATAAAAAATATAATAAACAACAAAACAAAAAATAAAAAACATATGAATTAATGCTAACAATGTGATAACTCGTATATGTATATGTATGTGTATATAGGCCATATACTTATAAATAACAATTATTAACAATACTTGTATGAACTGCAAAACTGATCGCGGCGCGACACTATACAGAGGAAATCAAAATCGATAACACAGGGCGACTAAATAACAGTGGCCTTAGCTTGTGCGACTGAATCAAAATCGAAATCAACATTCGATCGACTTTAACCGATAACAGATAATAGCCATTAAATCGATAGCAAAATAAATCAATAATCGAAGAGAGATAACATAATCAAAATATAATCAAAATCATCAGCGAGTAATCAGACATAAAAATCAAATAATAAATATTAACCATCAGCTGCAAAGTCAAGTCAACAGTTCAGTAACATTAACATCACCATCAACATTAACATTGTAGCATTACAGTAACAGTAAATGTAACTGCAACTGTTATAGTAACCATCAAATTAAATTAAATCAAATCAAATCAAATCGAAAGATTAATCTAACACTCAAGCAACTACTGTTCTGATCTGATCTGTTTTGCGTGCGTGCGTGCGTCGTGCGTGTGTGTGCGTGCCACGCCCACCACCGACCACCGCGTGCACTCAGAGGGTTGGTTGGTGCCCGCGGTGCCATCCCCCCCAAAAGCAAAGTGATAGAAAATGGTAATTACAAACAAAACAATTTTAGTCATTAACTATCCTCTCAGCAAAAAAAAAATAAGAATAAATTTTAAATCAAACAAAAAATAGTCCTGAAACTCTACCCAGCTATCTAAAATTCATCTCTCTCTCTCTCTCTCTCTCTATGTATTCTCTATCTGTAACTATCTATCTCTATCTCTCTCTATCTATCTCACTCTAACAATGCGTTTCTTTTCATAACTTATAAATATTGCATATATATTGTAGTTGAGAAATTATTAGCTTTCAAAATGAAAAAAATAAATATCATTTCATTCTAAATAATTTTAGCTGCCGTTTAGCTGCACAAGCGCCATCTGGCGGCGTAACATACTTGTGTTACAATCGTTATAGTTATTATTATTATTACTATTATGGTTTTGATTTCACTTCCGTTTTGCTTTGTCTTGCTTCTCTTTCATTAAGTTTTTGCGTTTTGAGTCGTATCTAACATGAGCGCGATTAACCCCGAAAAAGGATAAATCTTAAAACTTAACCAGAAAAGAAAAAAAAATGAAAATCAAGGAACAAAAATACAGGGGATGCAAATTGTTTGCAATTGAAGCGTAATCGATAATCGATATTTTATTAAAACCAACCGAGAACTCAACGATAACATTGCTCGCCTGCTACCAAAAAATATGCTGTCGTCTACAATAAATAAAAGTTCACAATTAATAATCAATAAAAAAAAGCAAAACAAATGAAACAATAAAAAATAATAATTACTCAAATTAATGAATAAAATGTAATTAAAAATAAATAAATTTATATGAAAACAAAGCAAAATCAAATTTAATACAAAATACCAAGTATAAATGTGGGATCAAGTCAGACCAGATATTTCTCTATCTCTGCCTCTATCACTCTCTGCCTCTCTCTCTATCTCTTTCCGTCTCTCTTATGATATATATATGTATAGTATATGTATATCTGAAACTATATGTATATCTTGTCACACGCACACTGACACACACTATTGTACTGAGACACTTTGTAAAAGTATAGTAAAGTGTTGCGAGGTTCTTTGATAAACGTTAAGCGATTAACTTGAAAAAGGTATTAAAGTAGTACAATTGAACTGGCCAAAAATTAAATAAAATATATAGCAAATATCAGCGAAATTTCTTTTCATTTAATTTTCAATTATACACATATAATTTCCACATATATCAATAACGATGACTATTTAACAGTTAAGCATTAAGTACAAATAAATGATCAAAATAATGAAAAGCTGCTGCTAATTTATACAGCTTATGGTGAAATATATAAATGCATATATAATAACCAACTAACCGATCCATCAATCCAATCCAACATCAATTCACAAACAGCCTTAGTTCCCCCTTTAAATAGCTCTTTTGCCGCGTATATGTTGTTCTGTGTAATTACTCGTTACTTGCCAAAAAAAAAAAAAAATAAAAAAAAACCGAAGAATATGAATAAATACCAGACATAAAAGCAACTTGAAATTCAGCAAAAAAAAAACCCAGTAAGGAACATGCCCCTTCTCTTTCTCTCTCTGTCTCTTTCTCTAACTTCTCTCTCTCTATCTCTGTGTCGTTCTGTCTTTCTTCCTGTAATGAAGAAAATAAAAAAAGGAAATTTTATCTTATACTTAAGTTTGTATTTGAATTAAGTTTGTAATTGATTTTAATTTATCCCTCGGCAAAGCTGATTGTTTTCAGTTTCAGTTTTGATCTAAAACACTGAACTATCCTCCAATACTCCAGCCTTAAACCTCTTCCACTAGCGCACACCTTGCAGCTCCTTGAGAAGGACACAACCCAAAAAAAAACTATAAGAAATCAAAAAAAAAAAAAGTTAACACTTGAGATAAAAGCAAGAAAATGAAAGTTATTGCTGCGCTCTCTTATCAATATTAATATCAATATTTTATCAATGTATTTCTTATCAGTATCGATAGCAGCAGCCTTAAAGCAATTCACTTTCTGTTTGATCTGTTTTGCTATTGCGTATTAACTTGAAAAATATTCTTTTGATTTCCCAATTTATATTTCTTTTAATTTAATCAATAAATATTTATTTATTTTATGTTTATTTCGTTGTCCTCTTGTAGTTACAAAAGCAAAGTGCACGTGTCAAATCAGCGTATCTAATATAATCGTACTCATATTCGTATTCGTAATCGTATTTGTTAACGTATTCGTATTCGATTGAAGCCTCTTGTATTTATCTATAGCTATAAGAATTAAATTTGCTGTTTTGATTTATGTGTTTATTTCTCGACGCTTTTTGTAGCGTTTAATGTACACGGCAGATTAAAAAATAAAAACATTTGTATACCTATCTGTATCCGTACCGTCAAATTAAAATAAATAATCCACTCGGCATCAGTAAACGTATATCTCAATCTCTAACCAAACTAACTATCTTACCCAAGTCTGAAGCTCTTAAATTGCAACTAAGCAAAAGTACATACTGATATACTAGCACATACACACTTACATACAAACATTCATGTTTAAAATATCAAAGAAAAGCAAAAAAAAAAAAATATTTAAAAAGAAAAATAACGAAAGCAAAGAAAATTTAACTCAAAAAACGCATACGCCCCATATTACGCATACGCAGCATGGTGCGACAAAATGCAAAAAACAAATAAGCATAAACAATCAAACTGAGCATGTTGGATGCAACTAGTTAATCCATCGGTTTCTCTCGATTCCAATTTCCCCGACTGTGGTATGTATTTATTATATTTAAATACGATATATAAGTACATACTTGTATGTACGTGTGTATATGTGAATGTGTATGTATGTGTATGCGTATGCGTATGTGTAACGTTGTTGAACTAGCATTGAAACCAAAACTAACAATAACATTAACTTGTATCTATTAACAACTATAAATTATTGAATACTTAATACTCGTATCTAACTAATCCAAATGCCTTATCTGTATATGTAACTGTAATCGTAACTATACTATATAACCGTACTGTGCATTGTTATTATAATTACTAATTAATAAAAACGTTATTCATGCCCATTGTTTTTATTGGATATCTGTTGTGATTTGATGATTGAATAAGTATATATAATTTGTTTGTTTTTTAAATTTGTTAATTTTTGTATTAAATTTTTCAATGCGATACGTTAATGATGATAACTATCGATGATTGTGCGTGCATTCACACACACACATACACACACAAACCCACACGTATACACCATTATACTACTTACTCGTATATATACTTGTACTTGTACCCGTAACTCTATATACATACATATATATATATAATAGACATTAATGTATGTTGTATGCTTAACCAGTGATATATGTATGTATGTATATATATATTTATCTAAATGAACAAATAACAATAACAATAATTATTAC
This sequence comes from Drosophila nigrodunni, assembly GCA_020829145.1. Lineage (NCBI taxonomy): Eukaryota > Metazoa > Arthropoda > Insecta > Diptera > Drosophilidae > Drosophila > Drosophila nigrodunni. Next base: position 15,264,165 of record JACVCZ010000002.1, read on the forward strand.
TCATAATACCAAAAAGTAGTTGTCGTTGTTGATGTTGTTGAAAATGTGCAATTTTTAATTGATCAAATGCAACAAAAAAGATATGTGATGAATTTTGAATCAAAAGAAATGCCAAACTGAAGCTGAAACAAAACAGAAAGTAACCCCATATATAAATATATATATAAACATAATTAAGTTATATATACTATCTAAAGCATAAATCAATATGAACAGTTAAAGCTGTACTCTTTTTTTGTATGCCGCTCACCGCCCCAAAAATGTGGCTGGTATTTTTTTTGCAATAAAAATCGCTTTGTTTTTGAAAACCAAACCCAAAACCAAAACCAAACCAAAACCTCAACCAAATACTATCACATTCAAAGAAAAACACCCAATAAGATCTTTAGTTCCCCATAAACCAAACATATTTCTCTCTCTATCTCTCTCTAACTGTCTCTTACTCCCACTCTTTCGCTCTCTTACTTCTCGTCTCACAATGCTAATTTCAATGTTTTTCTGTGTGTGTCTGTATGCGTTTATGTGTGTGTCTGTGTGTGTGTGTGTAGGTGGGTGTCTGAGTGTAAATTATTTGTATTAAATTTGGTTAACTTAACAAAAGAAAAACATAAGAAATATAAATATATTTATATATACTTAAAATATATATAAACAATTTTAATACCAAAGCAAACGGACAGGCAGCATATATGTTGGCAATCGAGCAATTTATACCCCAAAAAATCCTCATATATAGTATCGTAGAATCAGCAGCAAAAAAAAAAACAAAAACAAAGAAATAAAAAAAAAAATAATTAATTTCTGCAAATAAAATAAAGTGTGAAACTAAACTCAAATACTTGAGATTTGAGTGAAATCGTTTCAATATATTTATTTATTTTTCTATTTTTGAAATTTCGATAAGTCAAAAAGAAGGAGAAATGAGAAAACAACAAAGTGTTGACCGAAATTTTTAATGTATGCCAAAAAACAAAAACTAATGCAAATCAAATACACATACACTCATACCAATACCAAAACTAATACTAATATAATACCAATACTAATACTCTAACTATCCTGTCTTTATACTAACCAACTAACTATATGCTAATCACAAGAAATAAAAATACAACACACACACACTCGGCAACCCTTGAACACACACACACGTGCATAACTGTATTCTAGAATCTATGTATTGAACTGTACATATATACATATATATCTATATTTAAATATACATACAAATATCTTGAGCTAAACCCATATGAAATAATAAATACTTTATATATATATATACTAATGTAATCTAATCGTACAATTGTATTTATTGATTTGAATTTTTTATTTCAATTTTTTTCTAATGTCTGGCAAATTTGCATAATCTGCTTCAAAGTGGCATTATCCTTGCTTTTTGTTGAATGCCTTTGCCAGCCGAAAAGAAGCATGAAATGCTTTACGTGTTTGTAAATTTAATACATTCAATCCAACACTCGTATTCGTACTTGTATTCGTAGTAACTAAGCAAATTGTCTCAGAGTACACAATTAAAGCACAATGATCCGTACTTGTAAATTGCTAACACACTCACTCACACATAGATACTTAAAACACACACACACACACCCACTCTTCACTCTGCACGAATAATATTTTATATGTAAATCACGTATTTCTTGTGAAACCTCATCTCCATAAATCTAGTTCCCTATAAAAATTTAAATAGATTTTGCTTTCATTTATTGGCACTTCTTATCTTAATATTATTTGCTAGTATCACATGGTATTTTCCAAACTGTCGTATTTTTCTTTCTCTTTATTCTCAGCACTTTTAAGACTTTAATTTAATTATCGCATGAATTTCGCTCCAAAGTAATAAAAAAAGTGTTGCATACTTTTAGGGAATGTCAATGAAAATGATTTTTTTCTTTAAGAAACATAAATCGACTCGTAATCGATTTTATTGTTGGGCACAGTTGGCACAGTAACGCAACTAATGTGCTTGCACAGTGGTACAATGCCCCCAAAACAGAACTTCAATTTGTATTCCTTTCTATAGGACCCAACGCGATCGTCTTGTGTGTAAATATTCTCAGCTAATTAAGTATTAATGTCAACAACACTAGTTAAAAGTTGAACTACCGATATACACACAAACACATGTTTATAAATATATAATATACACACACACACACATACATACATACAAAGATATGAATAATTGTAAATGGTTTGCATAAATACTCGTAAGAAAGAAGCAAGTGCTTGCGCCCTACTACTGCTCATCCAAGTTTGTTGCTCGATAATCTCTGTCTCAATTTATATTAACTACACTTACACACTTACACACACACACGCACGCAAACAACAAATATACATGTACACAACACATAGAAAAGCTACAATTGTTATTATATATCATAATAATTTTAGTTTTTGTTTAGTGATTCTTCCTTCCGACTTACAAATTTTATTTGAAGCTTACAAGTTTTCAGATTTCTATGTTCGAAAGTTAAGACCTATGAGCGCTGACATAGCAACACTGTTATAACTTTATGGAAATTTCATACTTTAAACTTAAAAATGCAAGCTTTGGGCAATGCAAATTTTAAGTATTTTTCTGCTGCCTAAAATTGCATTTAAATTGCAAAGCAGCTTCAAATTAAATCGAGTTTTAGTCCAGAAAATTGTAGCAAACATTTTACTAACCAAATAAAAATATTTTTACTGTGTTCGGCTTCTTTTATGATAAAGAAGAATCTCCAAAAACATTTGTTAGCTCAATATTATGTGGTTGAATTTATCAGTATTTTTTGCAGGGCTAAGAATTTTCCTATACTTGCTTACCAGAGCTTTTGATCAGTGTATATATATCTATATACTATATAAACATATATTAGCCAGAAGCAATCGCTGTTTGCCACTTGCCACTTGGCACTTGGCGCTTTCTGCTTGGGGCTTCAATTTATTATTGAATTGCTGCAAGAGTTCTTAGACGCATCCTAATGAGGCGTAAGTGGCAAGCACCAGCACCAGCACCCATAATAATAATAACAACTGTGGCAGTGGCAGTGGCAGTGGCACTGGCAGTAGCTGTGGCAAAGTCTGTGGCAGCAACATCATGTATGACGCTTAAGGCACTCACAGGACACTCGACAGAGACAGGGAGAGAGAACAGCGGCTAAGTCAGCGAGCCGTATTGTAACAAAGCTTATTTTTATTGCCCAAATATATTGCCAATGTTGTTCTAATAGCAGAAACGAGCACCAAGTCTCCTCTTAGCCACACAGTCAGCCAGTGAGCCAGTCAGCCATCCAGCCATCCAGCCTGTTAGCCAGTTTGCCAGTTATTGCAGCAGTTGCTCTGTTTCCTAGTTCAGTTGAATGTGGCAAGCATAAAATTCATTGTTATGGTTACTGGGCATAAGTCAGTCTCAGTCTCAGTTTCAGTTTCAGTTTTAGTCAGTCGGGGAAAAAGCCATTTTGTTAATCAACCCGTAAGCGTAAGTCAGTCAGTTACACACACACACACACACATACAACTTTACACCACTACACACACTTGGAGAAGTGGCTGTATCTCTGGGTGTATGGGAATTCGGACCTGAGAACTTTAATACACTTCAGTTGAATTTTGCCTTTTGCATTACTTTGCCCGCTTAATTTGATTTTGTATCGCATTTTTATTTATGTTAGTTTCAGTTTCAGTTTTTTTTTCTTATTATCTGATTGCTGGAAGACCATTTCAGTTCAGAGTTCATCCATCTCGTTCTCATACAGTGCGCCCTCGAATGTGCTTACAATGACATACAAAAGAAAACAACCGAAAACAAAAACATTTTAAAAACGCTTTACATAAATTATGATCTATTAAAATTGCTACTAATCAAAGTTTAAAACTAAATCTGAAACAATTCCTCACCTTTCAAAAAAAGAAAGAAAAAATACCAATTCAAATCTGCAAATTGTGATGAAAATCAATACTGGCTGCCACGAAAAAAAAAACAAAATATCTAGCAAAAAACACACAACAAAACAATCAAAATCAAATCACCTAATTAAATGAAAATACCCAAAAAAGAAAAAAAAGTACATAAACCAAAATGAACAACAACAGGAAAAGCAGTAAACACGTTAAAACAAAAAAGTAAAAAAGCAAAAAGAGCAAAATGAAAATGTTTAACATTCAATACACCAGCTAGAAAATAATAATACTAACTTTTAGCATAACACTCAAAAACAAATACTAAATATATACCGCACACAGCTAAACTTAGTTTACTTGCAATCAATCAATGAATCAATCAATAAATCAATCACACTCGCAATTGCTATTCAGACACACTCGCAATCCTCTCCCAATTTCTTGTGTTTGGCCAGTGTTACCACCATACGCAATCCACTCTCCACTCTCCACACTCCACACTCCACTCCTTTCTCTTTCTCTCTCACTATGTGTCTTACACTCTCATTTACAAAACACTCGCTAAGTGCGCTCACTCGTTAGCTGATCACAATCACTTACTCTCTCACTCACTCACCTCTCACTCGCCACTCGTCACTCGTTACTCTATATCCTCTCAATTTCTCTCACTGTGGAATGGCCAAGTAACACACGCTCTCGACGTTCAGTAAAATCAAAAATATAAAAAATACTACAAATACCAAAACTAATCACAGCGTATTCGCTAGATATCACAACAACAGCAATAATTTTTTTTTTTGTATTCGTCACGTCACTTTTACTTTATCAAAAAACAAGCAGAAAAAAACAGAAAAAAAAAAAAGAAAGAAAAGTTAGCAATGAAAAAAAAAAAAAAAAATAAGAAAGGTAAACATCAAACTAAACTAATTCATAATAAATATAATTTACAATATTTTGATAAACAAATTGATTAACTAAACGCAAAATTTGATATAAAAATAATAAACTTTCTCTCAATCACTCACTCAATCACTCAATCACCAATTGTCACAGTAACTTTATATATATATCACGCAGTCACTCAATCACGCAATCACTAATTCTCACCCAAGCTAAGCCAAAGCCAAAACCAAGGTCAAAACTAAAATTAATCCAAATCACCAAAAAATACCAAGCAAAAAAAAAAACAAGCCAAAATACCAAACCGTTAACTGACCAAACCGAATATAAAGCAAATATATTTATAAACGATCTATGTATTATTATACTTGTACGTATATGTATTTTTTTTCGCCCATTTATACCTTTAATATAACCGAAAATATCTTGAAAATACCAAATACAAAAAAATACCGAATGCATTTAAAGTATTCCCTATATAAAATGCTAAATACCAACCAAGTATAGCAACACTAAAGTCAGCTAAACACGTAAATACAAACCAAACAAAGCTACAAACCAGGCCGCCAGCAGCACACATAACCGATACCGATTCGACACCGATACCGATACCGATACCGACACCGATATACTGCTACAACAACATAAACAAAAGTATAAGCTAGATTACCCCAACGAGATTTGTAAAGTTTAAATCTGGCTTTCAGTTTACGTTCCGTTATTAGGCCAAATAACTCTATAGAAATAAATCAAATAAAAGGGGGAAAAATACCAAATACCGCATAATCGAACTGTACTGTTAGCAGTAAATCCTTGCTTAAAAATGTCAAGAAATGCTTATTTATAAACTATTTTTTTTATACTCTAGTGGTAGCTGAGCAGATCAAAGCGTTTCAGCTTAATCTTTGTGATTACATTTTTTAAAGTCTTCTGTAACGCCTTGAACTGCAAGCGAACTAAGTAAAAAATTTTAGAAAAAATAAATTAAACTAATATTTAAGTTAAGTCATCGTGCCAAGAAAGAGAGATTGCTAACGAAACTTATATTTATCTATCTATATCTCTTTGCAAATATATATATATACAATATATGTATATGTCTATCTATATGTCTTACTCTTACTTGTATTGTGTTGGATTTTTTTAGAATTAATGTACCAAAAAATTTACACCTTACTTGAAATCTATTCGTACATTTTTCTTCATTCAATTCAAATTCATCTAGTTGTTCACACCATCTACTATTTACTACTATAAGTATAATATGTATATGTTTTTAATTTTTCCAAAAATTTATTTTAATATACAACACTTTCAATCTCACTCACTCTCAATCTATATATCTCTCTCTATCTCTCTCAAGTCTCTTATCTCTCTCGCAATTTTCTCACATTTACATGCACAGCTTTCAGCTGTTGCACACAAATTTTTATTGCTCACTGTGCCACAATCACAACAACCACCAGTACCACCACAACCACCACACCCACAATTCACCACGCTCAAAAGCCAAACTCACCATGATAACGATCACAATTCGTTCACTGATCACTGATCACATGTTCACCACTCACCGGGTTAGACTTTGATCACTTTGAAGCAACTTGAAGAACAAAATTCACCACAGCTCAGCTCACAATTCACCTCAGCTACAAAAATAGCCAAGCCCAATCAAAAAACTTGTTTTGTAACACTCTGAAGACCACATTTCACTTATTCCACCAAACAAAGCAACATGCAACATGCAACAACTAAAAACTTAAACTAAAAATATACTAAAAACTTATCCCAAAAACCAAAACCAAATCAAACCAATACTAATGCAAACCACCAACCACCATAACAAATCTGTGCATTCAATTTGAATAAATTGATAAAGCCATTATCGAAATTTCATGGGTGTGACCAGACTGTTTCACAAAATGATTTATTCATTTCGTTTATTCGTTGTTATTCGTTGATCTTTTTTAAACCCTTTTTCATAGTCAGTCGAAAAGAAATTAAAACGTGAATCCATTTTATAAAATATCGATTAGGTGGTCATCGTTACGAGCTCAAAATCAAAATCTTATTCAAACTCAAAACTCTGAAAATTCTGTTATCAAAAAAAAAAACAAGTTTGAATTGTGAAAGCTTCAATTGGTTTTTCAGTCCATTTAGAAGGCGGCCGTACTGAAGTGCAGCATTTATTGGCAATCGATATCGATAACTCTACAAAACTGATTCAATCTCCTACTCTCTTTTACTCTCTCTCCCTGTCTCTCTCTTATTGCCATCAACTCACTTCACCTCACTTCAGTGGCCGCCCCTCATTCTCGTTAATACTTAAATTTGCATTCCCAGCAGTTTGAATCAATTGCTAGTCAACATACTCGTAAATTCGTTTCACACTCCACACCAAAAATTATATTATCGTTTACGTTTTTGTTTATGTTTCGATTAATCGATTTTCGTATCATTTTGTTAAGTTTTGTAATGGCAGAAATGATAGTGCCAGGCCTGATCAAATCAGATTGCTGTGACACCTTACTATACTTAAAAAATAATTTTAAATCTGAAATCAATTCGAAAAGCTCTGAATTGCAATTTGTATTTATTTTGTAATTTAATTAAATTGCCAAACGACCCCAAATTGAACAGTTACAACAAAAGAAAGAAAGTCAATGAAAACTTTTGTAGTATTTGCTATTCGATAAACAATTAAAGTAAATGAGCGATGATTTGTCGCATTTGTTAAGTATTTGTTCAAAGTGGGTGCTGTTTCCTGTGTGCGCAGCTCAGATCAGCAAATGTTAAGTACATATATGAAAACTGTACGTATAGCGAAAGCCTTTTCCTCAATTTGTTTATTTGTAAGTCAGTTAATTGTAAGGCAAATCGTGAAAGGAATTCAATTTTTGATTATTACAAAATAAAATACAAAGACAAAAAAAAAATATGTAAATGTACATACTTCTAATACTCAAATAATAAGCACAAAAACCAAAAAAAAAAAAGAAATATATAAGAACAACTAATTTTTTTTTTTAATGAAAGACAGACATACTTAGTGAATTTGTATAACAGTTTTGCATTGAAACTTTTTTCGATTCATACCCCACCCAATATTTCTGAGCCCTCAAACCCCCCACTGCCAATTCGCTTAATAATAATGTTCTCTTTCTTCGCATACGCCCTGAACAAATCCAACGACAACATTCTCTTCTACACACACACCTCTGATCCCGATATCGCGCTTCGATAACCGATAACAGGTGTCTCATGTCAAAATCGATTCACCTGTTTTTCGCCTGCACACAAACGCAACGGTTATTTTACTGATCACATTCTCGATTGCTGTGACAACGCGGCAATACGTAGGAAATCCCATAGACTGTGTACACACAAGGTAAGCAGACGTCTAAATTTAGTTAAGATACATTTAAAATTTATTTAATTGGTTTTTAAATCCATTATTGCTGCAGAGACATTCCCGAAGATGTTCTCAACACATATTGTTGGATACACTCAACGTATACAGTTGTGGATGCGTTCATGAAAAAGCAAGGTTCCGAGGTGCCTTTTCCTGGAATTCATAATTCACAGGGGCGTGGCCCTCTAACAATAAAGCACACAAAATATTATCAATGGGTAGCGTTTACACTATTTTTTCAGGTAAGTTTCAAAATCTAAAAGCTAATCATTTATACATCAATTTATTGAATACAACGAGTACTTTGTGCTTTCAAGCGAAGCGCTAGAAAGCTCTTAAAAGCTTTAATACCTAAAGGATGCTTTGTGAATTGTTTCGTTACTGGGAAAAAGCTGCAGAAGCACAAAAGCTTTTTGCAAGAAAATTATTATGTGGCACAACCAAATAAAAACTTTCTGTTAAGTTCTCAAACTTTTAAGCTTTGAAAGTTCTTGTTTTCAGTAGAATGTATAAATTTTTCAACGACTTTTAAAACAAGTTTATAAAATAATAGCACATTTATTTAACCAAAATTTTAAAAATAAGCGGAAAAACTCCTTTTTCTCTTCAACGCTCAATCTATTTCTAAATAATTAAAAAACACGATAAATGTCCCAACAGCTTACCGATTGTTTTTTGACCTAAGCCAAGCAAGAATATTTCCACCCAGAGCTGCTTAAAAACATCTGCTTTGTCCCTTCCCCCTTTCAGCTATTCCCCCTTTTACCCTATTGCTGCCCTGTAATGCAAGCATCTGTCTGTTGCAGGTGTCTGAATCAGGGAGACAGTGGGACAGGGAACAAGTAAACACGTCTGGCCATAGAATCAAATCGCTTGGGAGTCCCTTGCCTTTTGTTTTGAAGTGGCGCCGAAAGCTCTCCTAATATTTGTGTTGATAATGATGATGATTATGGATTAATGCGCCATAGACATTAGATGCGCATGCAGATGCATCCATTACGCCCTACGTGATAGCTTTTGATAACTCAGTTCTAGTCAGTTTTCCAGTCAAAGCCTTAGATTTCAATTCCACAACTGTTTGTGGTTTGCTGGGCACACTGAGAGAAAAAGTAAAGTTGTGGAGCTGCAAAAAAAACTAAACAGAAAAGAGAACAGTGTATTCTTATGGTTTTTCTTTGCACAGTTTTAATAAGAGAAACGAATATTAAAAAAAATTACAAACTGAAAATTAAGAATAAAGTCGAAAATTTGCAAGTTAAATTTTTAAAACTCCATTAAGTATTTTAAATATTAAATTTCAAGGAAATTCATTTTATTACAAAAATTGTAATTTTAATTGTAGTGTAGAAAAAAATGAGTTTAAGCATAAAATTTCTGTCAGTGTAGCAACCGGAAAATGAACCGATGACGGCGCAACTATTTTTGGAGCACCCGCAACAAAACTTATCAATTTTTTTCTGTAACTGCATGCAGCGCACCACCACGTGCCGCTAACCCCTTGCCACTGTTTCAGCAGCTCCTACTCTACACTCACTCTACTGTCTGATATTATTATATTTGTATGTCTGTGCTATTTTCGGTAAAACAAAAAAAAAAAAAAATAAAGAAAACGGGGAATGCAACCGCTTGACCCCGTTTAAACTTTACCGATGGGGCATACACAGAAAAACTGTCTGAAGAAAGGGGGGAGCAGCGGGAAGGTACAGAATGGAGGGTGGTTGGGTGCACTGAAGAGCCTTAGTTAATTATTTGAAGTGCTCTTTCTTGGGGCTGTGTTAATTTAAGCATCTTTTATCAATTTGATGCACGATTCGTATAATGTATTAATTTATTAACGCAGCCTGATCACAACTAGTGGGCGGTGTAAAAACTGGGGACAAAGGCGCCTCAAAAAAAAAAAAACAGAAAAAGAATAAAAAACAAGATAGAAAGAAAGAGCAAAGGAAAATTCTTGAGATTTACGAGGCATCTTGTGTGTGGCCAAATTCATTGGTACGCGTATCTAACACGGCTCTCTGGGGAATACCCAGCAAAGTATGTCGTTAAATTATAATATCCTATTTAACAAATCATATTTCTTCTTGATCGCAACAACAACTGACGCAACCATTTGACATTTCGACCGGATCGGAGCGAATCAAAGCATCCGTCAACCGTAAAATCTGCGTGTGCGGTTTTATTTTTTAATTTTTTAATTACATTTTCATTTTAATGCTCAAAACTCTTGTTTGTGTGTTGGTCATAAAACGCAAAATATTCACTACAAACACCAAGGCAAATTTAAGAGTGAAGAGTATCCAGAACAAACATATATAAAGTTAACCCCAGGTAGCGAAGAGATCGTTCAGTGGAAAACCATGAAGATTTCATTGGTTCTTTATAAATACTTAACATGTTTTTATGATCTCAGTTTCCGTGACTTCCTTTGATATTTAAATTTCTCTTGGGAATTGATTTTTAATTTACTTGAACGCTTGGCCTATAGTTTTACAGGAACCAAACTAAAATTACGTATTATTCTAAATTTTAATTAGTTATTGACACTTTCGATAAAAGCCAAATTTTATTAATTTTAATCTTTATTCGCGTTTTTTGATTCTTGAAATATCTTCAAATGAAAAGAACAAACTAATGCATGTAAAATATCAAAGACTACTCCTTTTCTCTTAAAAGTCTGCAGCTTAGAAACTTTTAACCACTCCAAGGTTAGCTTGGAGGACATAATAAACTGACAAAAGAGATTTTTGGTGGCCGCCTTTCTTCACTTCAATTCTTATCACTTCCTGATTCGTTGGGCATTAAAAATAATGCAAGATTTGGCGCAGGGCCCAAACAACAAAGTGTTATATACATATTTATTTTTCAACCCGTCTGTCCATATCCGATTTTGTCTATTTTGTGCATTAATGAGCCAACACTTTTTCCGGCACAGACGTCGCGCCGCCTGCAACTGCACTAAGAGCTGCAAACTTGTATCAAAAGCAAAACTAAAAATTGGACAAAAAGAATTTCGTCTTAATGGACAAATTATGCACTAAGATTCTGCTATTGTTTTTGGTGAGGCAACTCACGTAGACTCAAACCAATTGAATTTTAATGGGCAGCCTTCAATGCGGCCTAAAGTATTTCAACCATTTAAACCATGGACCATTCAGTATTCATAATACTCGCTTTTGGGAGAAGGCATGGGAGGGAAGGGAAGGGCTGGGTACGATGCGGCAGATGTCCATCATAGCGACATTTTGTGTTGCGACAAATGACAACTTAATCAAATCGCCAATGGATGCCAGACAGTTTTTATTTCCATAACTCCCGAAGTTGTGCAGCTGGCAACTGTCAGCTCGCAGACCTTATTGATATGCTCCATGTGGTGTCGGGGTGCAAAAATCAAAACACGCATAAATTCTATGCCCATATAACATGTCCTGTGTGCGAAGCCTTTGTCTGCATGATTGCAGCAATAATGAGCGGAAATCGCACAAGCAACAAGGAGGCAAGTAGACAAACAGCTGGACAACAATGCAAGCAAACTTTGCGTCACGTACTGCCCATACCATCGCTAGCCACGCCCCCTTCACCTCTTGCCACTCTTCGTCTCTTCGCCTTTTCTATTTGCATTCAGTCTTTTATTTTGTTTTTTTTTTCGAGTTTTTATTTTGATTTCTGTGATAGTTGCGGACGTCTCGTGAGTACGCGAAATAAATATGAGCATCATGTAAATAGTTTGGACCAAGCACAGTGGGCTGAAGCTGATGCGATTCGCGACTCGCGACTCTATCTAAAATCCTTGGAATTTCTTAAGAGTGGGTTCATTAACTAGAATGGGTTCGCTTCAATTTAACCAATTAATAAAATAATATATCTAAACTATTTGACTGTCATACACACATATATTAATTAGACTTACTGACAAAATCAATTTACAAATCGTTGAATAAATTAATTTTCTTTTTATTTATCATATTGTAGTTTTAACTTTAATTTTATCTATCAAAATTGTACTTTATTTATTCAGTAAGCTATTATGAATTTTAATTATATTGCTAATTAACCTTGTCCCACTGTACCTCTGAAGGGTCTGCGAGCCCGGCATTTGCGGCATTCGGTTAGGCGTTCTGCCAATCTCCATGGAAATGGAGCTAGGGCTGCAACTGTCCATGGTTGTGTGTGACTGAGTGTGGTGTGTTTGGTGTGTAGTGTGTTGTGTCTCTGTGTGTGTGTGTGGTGTGGCAGATGTGTTGTTTTGGGCTGCTGGACTGCCAGCCACAGATTGTTGCAACAGTCACAACTACAATGATGAGTGTTGAGTGTATCGAACGTTGTCGTCAGTTCATTGTTGTTTGAAAGCCAACAACATACACAACAAGCAACAGCTCTCATACACACACACACACACACACACAGCATAATCAGACAAGAAAACAGCCGACCGCCAAATGCAACACACAACAGCATTGAGACAGAGACATCAACAAGCCGGAAGTGTGTGTAGCTCGCAAACGAGATGGTCAGATGGAAAGAGAAAGCTTGAGAGAGAGAGGGAGAGTGAGAGAAAAAGAACTAAGCAGAGAATAAATAGATGGCGAGAGACAAAGAGCTAAATAGATAGATGGAAAGAGCGAGTGAACAGTAGAGTGAGAGCGAGCCAGCGGCGAGGCAAAATATTTACAGAGATCTGTTCGAGCGCGACAGAGAGACAGAGGAAAAGAGAGGGATAGAGTGAGAGAGAGTTTTTGGCCAGCAGCAGACCTGGCCGGGCCAGCATTGGGGCCATTTCCGCAGTGTCTTTTAGGTTGGCGAGGCGAACGCGCGCGCGTTTTTCCTGCTGTGATCTCGAACCAACAGCCATAAAACAGCCAAAACAGCCAAAGCAGCCAAAACAGCCGAACTAGCCAAAAACAGCCAAGCAAAATAAGCCAACAGTCGAACAACGAACACGTCGTGTAGCGAAAGCGAGTATCGAAAAGTCAAGAACCGGAACGACGACCATTATAAATCGCCGTAGTGCCAGACGCGTCGGCAATACCTCTGTTTATTTTTTTTTTTTTTTTGAATTTTTTCAAAATTTTCATTTTTTGTGTTTTCTGTCGACGTCCTCGTTCGGTGTGTGCATTCGTTTATTAAGAGTGCGTGTGTTTTTTTTTCGCTTTTTTTTTTTGGATTACACATGTGTTTTGCTGTGGTGTGCTATCGAAAAATGTGAAAAAAGTCCTTTGAGCACGTGATGCAGCCGTCCGCAGGCCATGTGCCTGTACGCGCCCGCAACGCGAGTGACGAATGCGATCGTATGAATATTAAATACTTGGGCTAAATTCATCCGTTGGCGAATATGTTTGATATTTTCACAAAAAGTCTCACAAAAATACAATAATGAGTGTTGCTTTTTTGTAGCCTAGCTATATAGCTTGGAAATCGTAGTTTTAGCTGTAGTTGTAGGCGTAGTCATAATCGTTTGATATTCCCACCGATCTGGCCAACGCTCCATCATAATTAACTCTACAAAGTAAATAAACGAACTGGCCAAATGGACCCGGCCATGTGTTTATGATGCGAGGTGGTCGTGGCAACAGTTTCACATTCACAATCCACAAGTCCAAAATTTCACATGGCTTTTGTTTTTATTTTTGCAATATATATTTGGTTCTTCTGTATACCCGTTGATTCTACAGTTTGGGTATATTCAACTCAGTAAAATACAGTTCAACAGGAAAAGTGGAAAGAGCAAGTGTTAAAGTTTTGATCGGCATTAACAATAGAGTCACAGAGACACATAAGTTTGTCAAATGTTAAACAATAAGTTTTGTGTTCTGCATTCAACTCAGTTAATTTCAGAAGGCACCCAAAAGTAGGCAACAGTTTATGTGTAGAAACCTAAAGTCAAAGCAGTAACGGGTATATCAAAGTCGAGAGTAGATTATTTTGTTTGCGGTGCACATGATGCGATGCCAAGGAGTCGAGAAGACTGATGAAACGTAAGGAGAACTACATTGCTTGGTGTTCAATCACCCACGGTTTTCCGCCTTCGAAACGGCCACTCCCACCTCATTCAATACATTCGCAAAACAGAACATTTTTTTTGTTTTTTTTTTTGCCTTTGGCAGATCTCAGTGATTGTCGAAACGTTTTTACGTACACAAATTTTAATTTTTCATTTTATTTTTATATCTTATACTGGCGTCGACGTCGGTGTCGGCGTCGACGTCACAGTCAGCGTAAGCGTATACGTCTGCGTCTACGTCGACGTAGCTGTTCTTCTCCATGTTGTTGTTGTTGTTGTTGTTTTATATCATTCACACTTTGTTTGGAATGATAAATTAGGTTCTGGTCTCTTGTTTGTAAAAGCGTTGAAAGTGTTTTAATACTCAACTCATTTGTTTTGGGCACACTCCTCACCGGCCCCCGCAGACATGCCCCTCTCACTCCCTTTTGTAGGAATTTTTTATAAACTAAAACTAACAATAATTTGTAATGAGTTAATTACATGGATTTATATCGAGAGTAATATCTCAATGTTTCGCTAAAGGATTGTTTTTGTGGTCATGTTTATTTGGTACCGTTACTTACTAGTTACTTAGAAGAAATTTTAAAAACGTACAATTATTTTTTTTAATTTAGTTAAACTATTCAAAATTAATTTCCATATCATAAATTGATATTGATACTTAAGTTTTTATTTTTTGTACATTTTGTTGAAAACTTTGTTTAACTTCAAGCTGTTAAAACTGCTGCCAGTCTTTTGATCTATTCTCTATTTGCCAAAGATCGACATATTCAAAGATACTCAAACGTGTGTATATATACATATATAAATACACATTCACATCATAGTATGCAGATATATGCGCATATGGTATTCTTTAAGAACTTAATCTTATCAACCTCAAACTGTCTGCTCGTCTTTGGCTTTCATATTTTTATTTCCACGTCCTCAGAGCTATTTCAAAATCACTCTGTTTTTTTTATTTATTTATTTTATTTATTTTTTGTTATTTTTTTTTTATTTTTTATTGAATGCCACGCAACCGCAAGCAAAAAAAAATATATCTGACAACAGGAGCTTAGGTGCAAAACCCGCATGACAAATCCATATAAATAACAGAACTACAGCATAACAAAATATTTGTAATAATATAAAATGTTTATGAAGCAATGGGAATTAAGTTCAGCCTTCTTCAAATTTCAAGTCTGTAGAAAAAATAAATGCAAATTATACATTAAAAATAATAAAAATATTTTTGAAAACTCGCTGATTAATTTGCAAAAATCAAAATATAAGAAAATTGTTCATTTTGAGAATTTCAACTCAATTTTTGACTTGAACGAAAAGCGCTGTCAGTGCAATTTCCGTTTATACATATATAATTTAAATTAATATTTATTATTTTTTCGCTTTCATATTTGCTGAAATTCAAGCAAATTTATTTTTTGGTTTTTGGTTTTTCTGCTCATTTTTCTTGTGATTTTTCATTGCTCATTGCCCATTTGTCAGGCGGCGAGGAAAACCCAATTAGTCATTGGGGAGATGCCGAGCTCTGGGATTCCTATTTGATAGCTGCTCTTCTTCTAGTTGTTGTTGTTGTTGTTGTTGTTCATATTTTGTTTTCTTCCGCACAATTTGAAATCATAATTATAGATGCGTGTATTTAAATTTAGACTCGCATTGTTAGCGTCCCTCTTTCCCTCTCACACACATCCAACACCTTGCCCTCTTCCTCCATCCTCTTTTCATTCTAATGGAGCAAAGGGAGTGGAAAAAAAGTAGAACAAACACAATTAAGAGAATGGGAGAAATTAGAATTCGTTTAACTTAATTAGGCATGCGTAGCGACAACAAACAAAACTTTTTTTTGTAGATTTCCGAAAATTGGGGAATTTGAAAATTTTGGGATAACTGGGCATTATCATGGGAGCATGCTTGGCATATTTCCAAATGCCCTCGCTCCAAAAAATATTTGTTGAAATGTCAAGTGCAGTGGTAGTAGCCGATACTAAAATTGTATCAAATTATAAACAACAACGGGGAGGAACAGCCAACAACAAATTACAAATTAAACACAAACTCAGATACAAATAGAGAGATACAGATACAAATACAAATACAAACAAGAAGCGAGAAATGTTGCTAGAATAAAACTTATGCGATTTGCTGTCAGCTTACGAAACTTTTGGGGCCTTGAGTTGAAATCAGTTGCGATCAGGAAAATAAAATCTATGATCAACATCTATTACGATATATATATATTTACATGTCGATTTATCTATCGGCAGCTCAGTGTGCTCAATGGAGTCTTCACTTTACAGTTGGTAGTTTGTAGTTTGTAGACAACATCAATCATCTCTTCCACAACATTTGATGGCGCGTTAATTATTGTGAAGCCTTTGCCATTGACTTTGCTTGGTTTATTGGGCCACGTGTGCGTATACGCAACATCTAGACGTAGATTTTCTTCTTTTTTTTTTCATTTATTTTCATTTTTTTTTTGTTGTTAATTTTATTATGCCTTCAGACCCGGCAATTTGTTTATAAACATTGCAATTTTTAATTTTACTGTACATTGTTCAGTACATTTGGTAGCAGCCCCAGCTGCGTCTGAGCATAAATTTATTAACATACATATGTATATAGATAGATGGAAAGATAGATAGATGGATGGTGTAGTTGGGGTGGTAGGTGCAGGAGGGGCGGAAGGGGCGTTAGGGCAAACCTTAGCCAATACAAACTAGAAGTAGAAGTAGTAGTCGAACTATATCTGGAAAGCCCATTTAATGCCACATTTTATTTATATGCTCAGCGCGTTTTTTTTTTTTGTTTGTTTTGTTTTGTTACGAAATTTCAATGCTTGCCGCTAAACAAAATATTTCTACATTGTAGCATAGAAAGTTGAACTGTTTCCAATGGCTTTTCAATAAACAAAACTGAGACCCGAGAGAGCTTTGTGAAAATATTAAACAAATTTCGCACGTTTTTCAAATCATATCAAATTCGATTTAATTATTTATTACGTGTCGTCGTGACAGCCAGACAGGCAATGGTTGAATGCTGATCGGTGATCAAGTTTAAATTAATCTAAATTAAAACAATAGTCTAAAGAAATCTACAACGAAAAGAAAATTAAATAAAACGATAAGAAGAGCAGTGAATTCCCAGGAAGAAAACAAAAAATCAATTCAAGAACTCAGCTAAAAATGCCAAGTTCGGTGAAAGGGAAACGCATAACAAAAAAGTGTCGATCCAATCACTGCAGTCAGTTCAAAAAGACCACAGCAGACCAACTGTCTAACCAGTTAAACGTTCTGACCAATGTTGAGTATCGGGCCAAATCAGCTGATCATCAGCTGCCGATGATGGGCTTGCCGCGAAAAAGAAAGAACTCAAATCC
The DNA here is from genome assembly GCA_020829145.1 of Drosophila nigrodunni. NCBI lineage: Eukaryota > Metazoa > Arthropoda > Insecta > Diptera > Drosophilidae > Drosophila > Drosophila nigrodunni. Next base: position 15,281,763 of record JACVCZ010000002.1, read on the forward strand.
CATCGATAGCTTGGCTGAGATAGTCTTGTATACTTAAAGAAAGTATACTCGAAAGATACTCACACACACAGACACCCACACACTCATACACACACAACTGCAGACCGACTGAAGAGAAAGAGAGATAGAGAGAGAGAGAGAAGATACCAATTGAGACTTGGTAAAACACTCCGCGCGCTCTGTTTAACAAACCATGTTAGATATATTTCGTGGATTGAAAAACCTTGTAAAGGTCAGTCACGTTAATACCGATTCGATAGTATTCCGCCTTCACTACTCAATAACTGTGATGATTCTGATGTCATTCTCGCTAATTATAACCACACGCCAATATGTGGGTAATCCAATTGATTGTGTACACACTAAAGATATTCCAGAGGATGTACTCAACACATATTGTTGGATACAATCGACGTATACGCTCAAGAGTTTATTTTTGAAAAAGCAAGGCGTTTCGGTTCCATACCCGGGTATTGGAAATTCCGATGGCGATCCCGCCGATAAGAAGCATTACAAATACTATCAGTGGGTGTGCTTTTGCCTATTTTTTCAGGTGAGTTTCCCCGCATAAATAATAAATCGCAGCAGGAAAAATGTTGCAAATAATAACAATTAACTCGCGTATGGAAAGTGATTTATCTTTATATATATACTGTATATCTGTATATTCCTATCGATAGTTTGTACTTTGAACCATGGAGAAGGAAAACATAAAAAATATATAAATTATAAATGGGAATAAAGCAATAGAGAAAACTATGAATTTCATAGGAATTGTTGATTGTTACTTAGCAACAATATAAATCCGCATCCGCTCTAGTACCGACTGTTTATTTGGTATTATCTGGTAGCTCAATTTTGTTAAAGAAAGGTTACGGAAAATAATAAAATGATTGCAAATAATGTTATAATTATTTAAGAATTTAATTTGTCACTTTACTTAACTGAAATCGAATACAAAGAAGTTCTGGTTTGACATTAAAAAACTGAACTTTCTTTGCAGCTGAATTATTAATAAGTGGAATGAATAGAAGGGCAATACATATTAAAAATACTAATAATAAATTAAGCACGAAAATTAATTATGTCATTAATAAATACTGAAGTAATTAATAGAATACTCAGTGTCCCATGAAGTCTTTTTAGGTCTTGTGGTATTTTCCGTTTGATGGTACATTTATTTAATTATATTTCGTACTTTTGTTACTAACGTACTTTCGTTCACCATTAATTTTGGCTCTTAAGCTAAGTAAATTTCCGTTGAAAAATTGCAAAGGAAAAGAAATGTTTTATATGAATTCTGGAATTTAAACTGAATTTTTTATGTTTGGGTTTAACTGTATAAGTGACGCAGTTGCATTCCTGCTCTGCTTTCGTCACCAGCGTACTCCCTGTACTCTGCTGCACTCCAAGACACAATTCCTTGACTATATATCGGTCAACGCCTGTCTGCATATAATTACATGCCGCAGATAAGTTTATTGTCGTGCGGCGAACAGAGCAATTTGATGGATTAAGTAATTAAGAGTGCTTCAGTGTGCACACACGCACATGCTACAAAATGAGGCACTTTGTTTTGCCTATATTGTACTATATGTCCGATATACAAACACATATATATATATATATACCTACATAGATATGCGTTCGTTTTTCTTTTCAATACAAATTTTAAATTTCCAAATATTTGTGCTACTTTTTGTTGTAGTTGTTATTGTTATTATTGGTTGTTGTTGCTGTGGCTGTTGCTGTTATTGTTGCCGCTGTTGGCCTTTGAAACGCCAACAATTTGAATGGCCATAGCCAATGAAAATGTTTAAACATGTCCGTAAAGCACAAATTGTTGCTGATGTTGCGAACATTTCACTTACGCACACTCAAGGCCAACAACAGTTGACTGCGCCGATAGTTTCACTTTGTTGTGACGTACATACAAGTGTGTGCACACACACACACACACACACACACCCAGTCGTACAAATACGTAATGCGTCGACGGCATCACACACAAGCAGACACCGTCAATTTTCTCAGATGTTTCCCTGCAATCGCTCTCTTTTATGTCCTAATCTTATCGAAATTGTTGGGCTAAGTGCTGTCTACAGTTCTTCTAGGCCAGGCTACTATTTATGGTCGGTTTGATTCTTAAATATTTATAAAATCAAATGGAAATTATAACCCAGAAATGAAGTTTTTATCCCTAAACATTTTTTTATAAATTTACAAGCTTAAAAACATTTTATAGTAATTGATGGCACAGAATCAATCAGTAATCCCATGCATTGGCATAACTCCAAACTGAGAGGTTTCTAAAAGTCCAGCTAATGAAACATAGTTACAGTTTCGTCACTAGCATGGACTACGATAATGCACTGCTCTATTTGTTGCCTTTATTCGCTTCCCTCCATGTTGTATTATTATCGAATGCGTCTCCTAAATAATTCGTAAGCCCCACTAATGCATCCAAGTGATTTTTAATACCCTCGTTCCCTTTTCCAGGTTTTTATAGTATTACTGGGGGAATTTCCTCAAAATTCGATATTGTTATCGAATGTAATTCCAAAATAATCAATTAATTCTTCAACTAATCTGCCCAAATGATCTCAAACACTCAACTGTATTTTACCTGATCACATAATTCTCTCGTTTGCATGACGATGACGTTGTTGTTCTCGTTTGTTAGACCCGATGACACCCGAGTATGTCTCGGATCGAGTCGAGGGGTGATGCATGATTACACAATAATATATCTTCCCGCTAACAATGTACAAATATTAAATGTATATTTTTATCACACTTTTGTCACAGCCACCATTCGTTGGCTTTTCTCTCTCTCTCTCTCTCTTTCTCTCTGGGCAAAAGGAGGGCGAGAAGTGGGTTAGAGAGAGAGGTAGGGCATATGCTTTGGATTCGGGTATGGCTCGTCGCGTTTCTCGGTTAGTGTCACAGTGGCGATTATAGACGTCGCCGTCATATAGTCACCCAAATACCTATAAATACATTTATTATGGTATTCTCCCTGCTTAATGACGCGTAGACGCCGTTTCTATAATTTACACATTTCCATTCTGCTTAATTTGTGGATTTATTAATAAAAGCGACGTGTGCGACGGATGCGACCTGAAATCGAATACAATGCATCGATGAAGTATATAAAGCATCTGCGATATTGGGTATATATAGAAATACACATACATATATATCTAGTGAGAAGAACACGTCTGTCGAAGAAAATAAATAATTTAAGAAAAACGATCATAAATGATATGGGGAAAAACATGAAATGTCATAAATCGTTGGACAACATCTAGTCGTATATAGTACACCTGGAACAAGACTCTTGTTAACCACATTAGTCCAAAAATAGCAGCGACTAACGGTTCGATGGATGTGCATATATCAGGACCTTGATGCAGGTATCGTTTGAGTATCAGGGGGAGGGAAGATGAGCAACAGGGGATCAATCATCTGCTGATCAACGATTGATCGTGTTCGCTAATGGCCAGACCATTAACTTGGACAATGCAGCTATAAAAATTTAAAAGCGAAATTGCTTGCAACAGGCCATCATGATCACGAACCCCATTCGCGACCCCTTTTTGGCATCTACAGAATAGATTGGAACCGATCAGATCGGAACATATCGATCAAGCAGTTTTTCCCTCTCAGCTCAGATATGTCAAAAATCTGAAATGTTCTTTTGGCCTAGCTGGATATCTGGATATTTATTGAAAAGACACAGACAAACATAAAAGTGAAAAAATAATAATTCTGGCCAAATGCCAGCGGAATACCGAAACAAAAATCCACACCCAAAAGAATAGGAGAGGGATACGTTGTGTTCCAATGGGATGGCATAGCACGGGATAAGATGGGATGGAATGGTGTTTACCATAGACAGTTTTTTTTTCGTTTTTTTTTTTTGAGGTGCAGATCGTTTGCGCTAGGGAGACTCGTTGGCAGCATGACGCCGACGACGTCTAAACTCCCCAACAGAGTTGCATGGACATGTGTTTATTTATTTGACTTATGTGTTGTATTTATGTTCGCACTACACTGTGAAATCAAAGCTACTTTTGGGACCAAGAAGAATCCCTAAATTTGTATATTTTATATATATTTTTATTTTTAAGCAAACGTTAAATACTTTTAACAATATATGTTGTAAACTCAGGTTAATGAAAACCAGTCAAGCTAGTCAAACTTTTGTTAATTTACTTTTATTTAAGGTAAGCATGATGTAAACTCGGTATAAATAAAGAATATTCAACTAAAAACTTGTACTTGTTACTTATGTGGTTAAAAATGAATCAAACCAAGACTGGACTATAAACATTTAAAGGCTTGTGTATTTATTATATATATTTTATTTTTTAATTTTATGCCCAGCATAGCAGAGTTCTAGTTTTATCAGTCACTTTTTCAAGTTCATTAAAAATATTTTACTAATGAAAAGTTTCTAATTAATGACAAAAAATCGTTCAAAATATCATAAATTTTCTTTTTTTTACAAATTTTACTTAAATATTATTATATTTAAATCAATTTATTGGGAACATTTGAATTATTAGATGTTTGCATTAGTTTATTAGGCATTTATTTATACTTATTTGTTTTGAGACCCCTTATTCTAATTTTATTTTATTTTTGTACTTGATTACTAAATTTATTAAATAATTTATTAATTTGTTTAATGGCTTTTGTTAGTTTATTAAACAAAATAATTATTTTGTACATATATTTAAAATAGTAATCTGTTCTTCAGGTCTAATAAGCCAAATCAAGCTACACATGTTTTTGTCAGTGTAGCCGTGAGGGCGCGAGCATGCAACACGGAACCTGCCACATTGACGTTGGTTTTAAACTTTCAAGCAGACCGCCCACACGTTGCCTTTGGGCTATTTGACTGTTTGTACTTTCATTTCTTGGGCCAGAAGGCGTGTGGATATTTTTCCTAATTGCAAATGCAAATAATTCCCTTATTTTGCCATCCCTTCTAGCAGCAGCTATTAAAAGCGCACAGTGGTATTAAATGGGATAAATTCGATGTATTTTTACTATTTGAAATCATTTGTCTAAACTGAACAATGAACACAGATTTTCCGAGACTTTTCCAAAAATAGTTTTATGGAGTGTGTGAAACGAGCTACACAAGTGATATTTTAGAAGTTTGCCAGGCAAATATATTTATTACACGACTCTTTTATGAGCATGAGATATGGGCATTCTGAAGGCCTCGTATTTTTAGTGTCTCTACGAGGCATTTTCAGTGCATTCAGTGTTTGGCATGCGAGTGAGTCGTTCTGGAGTAAAATACATCGAATACATATATTTTCAAACGAGTGCAATTAACAAAACCCATTCTCATTCTCAATTTTATTTTCATTTTCATTTTTATTTGTATTATTGCGTTTCGAGATTTGGATTTAAATGGAGAGTGGAGAAAATGAGCCAGGTTCATGCTTGAGTTCAGCAAAAGCGCTTTTCTTATTCAAATGCAAATTTTAATTCCCGATTCACAGTATATAAATATCAGTATTATGAAAATATATTTATTAAAGTCATTAACCTATGGCTGCACTGACAGAAAATTAACCATCGACTTGACAGTTGTTTAGTTTAGTTTAAAGAATTAATAAACAAAGCAAGACCAGCAGAAACAATATGTTTAATTTTTTATATAACAAACAGAAAATTAATAGTTGTTTGAAACGCCTGAACCAGAAAAGTAATTGTCTATAATATTTTAAAGGGATACTTAAAATATGTTTATTGAAAAATCCATTTTAATGTAAATTCCAAGAATTGTTGTACAAATTTCAAGCGGAAAACTAAGTTTACTACACAATAAAACATAAATTGAAATTAATAATTTATTTTCAATATTTTAATATTCAATTATCAACTGTTTTTGCTAGTTGAGAAAGTTTCTCATTCAATAAAAATGAAATAATCAAATAGTTATGATATTTTTAAGAGCAAACCAAGACTACATATATTCAAAACAGAAAACCAAGTGTCTGTTTATTCAAAAATACAATTAAATACATTATTATTTAATTGTTTTTAATATTTTAAACAGAATACTAAGCATTGTATTTAATAGCTACATTTATATGGTACATGCTTAAAGCATTTAAATTTAATGTACCCACAACTTATACATATACCCGGTATATAATGTCACTGCTAATTTCAGTTAACAACAATATTATTCCTTGGCTACACCTTGGAAAATGTGCTTTGTTTGTGTTGTGTGTTTGCCGTCTATTTGCCCACTGTGCAGTGGCAGCGTAAGTCTTTTGTGTTAACTATAGACTGGTGCACGTCTTTGGACTGAGGGGGGTACGTGGTGGAGAGCGATGAAGGCAAAAGGCAGCGGCTGTTGTTGGCTTTTACTTCATTTTGCTTTGATTGCAGTTGCATTTATGCGATGTTTTTATGGCAATTTGAACGCTTGCCAAATTGCTTTTCATACGCACACATATGCGTCCCCCCCCTCCCTCTGCACACCCCTGCACGCGCTCTCCTTAGACCCCTGTTTGCCCTTTGGCCAGCACCCACAAAGATTTTGGTTGTTGTTCTTATTACTGTTGCTTATCGTCGCGCCAAGCCAATTTGCAAGGCCGAGACATAGACAGAGATGCCTAAAAATATTTGTGTGTTATATGGCGGGGTAGTGCGAGAGAGATGCAGCTAGGAAAAGTTATAGAAAAGGGCGCAAAAGCCCATAAGGGAAGTGCCAAAGTGCCAAGCGCTGTTGGCCCAAAACGCAACCAACTGAGGTTAAAAACAAAAACTCGCATAAGGCCAAAAGCACATCAAACGCATCATTTGACTTCCGGCAAGGCGTTGCAAGCTGTGAGCACATCACTTGTCCATTTGTTTTGTTATTGTTATTGTTGATATTGTTCTTGTTCTTGCTGCTGCTGCTGCTGCTGCTACTGCTGTTGTTGCCGTCAGCAGGCCATACAATGTGCCACAGATGTTGGCTGGCCATAAAACTATGCGGCGACGCCAATTTTAATTCTAAACTCATATTGTTGCAACAAGCAACGCAAAATAATGCGAAATTTCGTGGCAACAAAGCACGTTCATCCCCCACCAATAAGTCACCGCCCCCATCACTTCCCTTCCCCTACCACTGCCACTACCCCCCCTTTCTTACGTATTTCTCTTTCGATTTCCATTGCCAATTTCCCATTCTTCCAATTGGCACTGCGCGTGTGGTGACGTTTGAGTATTCGTCGAATAGCTGAGGCCTCTTGTAGTTACTAAATGCCTAAATCAAAAATTAAAACTATTAGCAAATATTACAGTCGGGTAATTACGACTGTAAAACACCCTGCACTTGTTAGCAAACCAATATAAGAGCAAAGAAGTGAACTGCTCTCATGCCTTAATGGTGTAAGTGTTTCGGGAAGCATAGTTAAGTTCATGTTCAAAGAAATGTATAAAATATAATAAAAAAAATGTATATTTTATTAACTATTTAAAAGAGAATAAATATGCTTCAAATTAAAAGCAAATTAACACAATAGTACACCTCAGAAATGTTCCCTCTTTCGTCTCCTCTTTCAAACACAGAAATGCTCAAACAGAAACTTTTTGACAAACCAATCACACCCCTTTTGAGCCTAAGTAAGTAAAGGGTAAATAGTTTTAAATGCATGGACTGCGCCGGGGAAATTGTGCAGAATGAAATTGGCGCAGACAGCCGCCATTTGGGCGCCAAGTAAAACAAACTGAACTCTCACCTCGAGAGGCATTAGATATGGGGAGATGTGCTAAGCCCGGTGTCAGACTGTTCTGGCTGGGGATTAGCACCTGCCCACATCATGGTGGAGAGAACACAGATGTGGTTGATGTGGTGGATGTGAATATGGTGTTTGGTGCCAAAGTAAACAACATTTGCACAATATAGTGTCAAATTTACGATACAAGTTATTATTAATTTGTCATCAGAGCAGACATAAATACCAGAAGACTGACAAAGATCCATATAATTGGGCAAGATTTAAGTCTTTGCTACTGTCTGTCTGTTGTCTTTCCCTTTGTTTTGCTCGTGTGCTAAATATATATAAATATATATTATATATATATAAATCTTTTGTATCTGCGTGCTTAAAATTTTTTTAATTTATTTAACGCATCGCATGATTTGCTTGTGTTCTGCTAATGGATCACGGCTAATTGTTTTGATGACACGTCTATAAATACTTACATATAGACAAAAAGACAGGCAGATAGACGGACAGACAGATGGATTCATGGACTGAAATTAGCAAATAAGTAATAATGCATGAGATCGTATTCAAGAAGGTCATCCAAAGGCGATCTTAAGTAAATATAATGCCTTTGGCATTGCTCTAACTGGAATTATGTACCGTAAAAACAGCTGGCTATTGTCACATGTCAAATTAAAAGCGCTTTTACGACAATTTCAATGCGACAGGCAGTCGCCCACACTCTCACCTTTCCACACACAAACACACAGATCGATCTATCTCACACTCTCTCATTCTCTTATTTTACAGGCAATCTTATTTTACACACCAAGATGGCTGTGGAAATCTTGGGAGGGTGGCAAGATTCATGCGCTCATCATGGACTTAGATATAGGCATTTGTTCCGAAGCCGAGAAAAAACAAAAAAAGAAATTACTTTTAGATTATTTATGGGAAAATTTAAGGTAAGTCAATCGCATCATATTTAATTTCCAAATAATATTTAATCATTTTACACACACTTTAGATATCACAATTGGTGGGCGTACAGATACTACGTGTGTGAGCTGCTCGCCCTGATAAATGTGATAGGTGAGTACCCATATCATAATCATCATAATCGATCATATTCATATGATCATCGTCTCATGAACTCATGATCATTATCATGATAATGATGCTGATGACGATGACAATGCAGTTGCACGTGAAGGGAACTGTTCCAATTGCAAGGCAATTGAATAAACAATTTTGGGGTTAACCACAACACAATAGCTATGGTCATAGTATATACGAACACGGTACGTATACGTAATATGTATACGTTAAATAGACTCACTCAATTTTCCGTGGAAAAATCAATGACGAATTTTTATCGACTAACCGAACCAGCAGCCGCATCAAAATAAACAAAAGCCAAAATTTTACTCATCGCATTTCGGATTCCTGACTTCAATTTGCGACGCGTGTGCTGAAATCTGATTTCTGACAAAATAATTAACTGTCAGAATACATAAAAAAAAGAGAAATCAGAGAAAAAAAAAAAAATGAAATAAAAAAATAAACAATTATCGAACCGACTAATTCAGAATGTTTTGAGAGATGCACAGATTCCAGCTGCAGAGTCTACTTTACTAATTGAATCTTGACGTTTGATTGGCCCCAACTAGGAATTCCCTGGATAACAAATACGCAGAGACTAAAACAATTTACTAACAAAAATCATTTTGGGATCGAAAACTAAACTAAAACTATATTTATATATTCAACTAATGCTACTAATTACGCTTTTTATATCAGTCAATATCTTGTCATTAACCTACTCGACAATCAACGCATTCAAATATTTTTAGACATCGCACGAAATTATTTAAATCATTTTGAACATTTAAATTAGCGCATTTATCAAAGATGTCATGAAATTAGTTACTTAATTTTAAATACTAAAATTAGCGAAATCATTTTGGATCTCTTGAATATATTTAGATATCGCAACAAATTATTTACTTAACTTTGAATACATAAATTAGCCAATTTACTTATTTTTGAACACTTAAACTAACGAATTTATCTACGAACTCAAGGACTTATTTGCATTAATTTAAGTACTTAAATTATTTTGTTTTCTTTTAAGAGTTTGTAATTCACAATAATTGTAAATTTTTGGAATTTAAAACTAACATTTATCTGTCTGCTAAAAAATGTACTTGGACTAACTTTATTATTATTATTATTTTTTATTTTTTTGAGGGGATTGCTTTACAACATAATCATTTTAGGACTTAATTTATTTGGCGTTGCTTCTTAGGAAACTTTGGTTAAAACATAAGATAGATTATCTCATTGATTGTGTCTTTCTGGGAATTAAATTGAAATGAACAGAACAGGATAAATAAATAAGTAATTCTTTAAATAGACAAATTGTTCAATTACAGATGACTATGCTAAAAAAATTTGGTTTGGATTGGGTCATTCATTCATTTCAAAAATCATTACAAGATTTTTAACAATAACACATTTCTCTGAGATCATACTTACTTACACGCACACACATGATCGCACAAGCACAAGAATACACACACTCGCTCTCACACTCAATCTCACACACACGAAGACACGAAGACACTTATTAACACATATACATGCATGTATATACATGTGCGAACATGAGTGTGCGTGTAAGGCAGCAATGAACCCATAAATTAGAGCTGTCAATTAATCTCTTTTTAGATAAACATTGACCACACAACGTATACTACGTCTGTGTATATATCGTACTTATAACCGATATATATATATACTATATGTATAAAATTTTTGTTGTATTTGTCAGGTCAAATGTTTCTTATGAATCGATTTTTCGATGGCGAATTTATGACATTTGGCTTGGATGTGATAGATTATATGGAGACCGATCAGGAAGATCGCATGGATCCGATGATTTACATATTTCCCAGAATGACCAAATGTACATTTTTTAAATATGGTTCAAGTGGGGAGGTGAGTGGCATCACTCTGACTAATCAAATATATTTGAATATATTAATCTATATGTATATGGTTATGATTAATTTTTGATATATTTATCATTTTGTTTTTATAGGTGGAGAAGCACGACGCCATTTGCATTTTACCATTAAATGTTGTTAATGAGAAAATTTACATATTCCTTTGGTTTTGGTTTATATTATTAACGTTACTCACATTATTAACGCTAATATACAGGGTGGTTATTATATTCTCGCCTCGAATGAGGGTCTATTTATTTCGAATGAGATTTAGGTAAGTCTAGCAAACAAGCAAACGAGTCAAAAATTATGTACATTCAAGCCCGATATTTATATATAATTATTTTTTGTTCTCTTCCTCTTCTGATTTATGGAAAACCTCAGGTTAGTGCGTCGTGACGCTATTGAAATAATCGTTCGTCGTTCCAAGATGGGCGATTGGTTTTTGTTGTATTTACTAGGTGAAAATATAGATACAGTTATATTTCGTGATGTTGTACAGGATTTAGCGAATCGTTTAGGACATAACCAACACCACAGGGTGCCTGGATTGAAAGGTGAAATACAGGATGCATGATATTGGGAGTATTAGAAACAATACAAAATGCAATATGTCGTCTCCATATAAATGAAACAACAACAACAACAACAACTTTCAACTATTTAGTACAACAATTAACAGTAACAACAGCAACAGCAGCAGCCGCTTCATAAGTTCAAAATAAAACTGATAAAAAACGTATCTTACAAATACAACCAAAAAAACTATCGTCAATGCTAACACATCGAAGTCATTTTCAAATCAGCCGCAAAACAAAAACATGCCAGAGAGTTAAGTACAGAGACAGCTCGATAACGATAACGATAACCATCACGATCACGATAACAACATTAGAGTATCAATAGAAAAGTACACACAACGAAATTAAGCGGACTGAAAGGATCAGAAGCAAGGCCAACAAATCAACCAACGAATATTAAAAGCAAAAGGGATAATGATAAAGATTTAAAGGAAAGACCAATCATGAGAAGCAGCAGGACAAGGAGAGCGTGGAGGCAGCAGCAAAAGGCAATTGCAGCTGTAGCCACAGGACACAGCAAACAGATGCACGTAGCGACTGCGTTTTGTGGGCGTGTCCCAAGGATTCAAGTCATGAAGTTATGAAAATAGACGTTGCCCAAGGACAAGAACAAAGTGTGTGAACAGCAAACAGAAGAAGACAAAGGAAATGAAGGATAAGGAATGAAATGGAATGGAACAAAACTCTTTAACTCTCTACTCATACGCATACACAAAGAAACACAATGAAAACACACTCACACACACATACAGATACAGACAGACACGCATACTCGCACCACGCATTACTCATACGCCCACGTAGCCAAGACACCGACATATAAACACACACACACACACATACCGCACTTTGCTTGTCATGCAGCAACACAACAAAACATCAACGAAGTCGAGACGACGCCCGCGTATAATTGCATTTCTGTATTAACGACAACAAAAGCAACATCAGCATCAGCATCAACAACAGCAACAGCAACAAGCACTCGAAAGCACCAAAAACAACAACATCGAAAGAGCAGCAAACAGCAACAACAACAGCAAGAAGAAGAAGAACACGAAGATTAGCAAGAGAAGCTGCAACGAATGAAGAGATATTTGTCATCTAGCGAAATATGATGGAAACTTAAGAGCAAAAAAGAAAAGAAAAGAAAACCGAAGTAAATCGAGAAAAAGAAAAAAAATGTAGTGAAAGAAGGGAAGGAGAAAGCGAAAAGCGAATAGCGAAACAAAAAATATTAAAAAAAAAGCAGGCAAAAACAAAAATTTAATTAAATTAAATTCAATTCAATTAAAAATCACTTATTATAATTATAATAAAATTAACTAAAAAATAATAATAATTATAATAATTATGATAATAATATCTTGAAGTGTTCATGTATTCAAATGTAGGTTAACTAAGTACAGCATATAAATAATTCTAAATATCCTACATATATGTAATGTATATATATACATATATATGTGTATATATATACACTTATATACAGGTATATGGTGTGCGTATACATAAATGCATATATACATAAGTATATGAAAATAAACAACACTTTTTTTTTGTCTAAATCTAAGCATTTGTATTACGCGCTAAAAAACAACAACAACAACAACAATTATATATACATACTATATAAATAATAATACAAAAAAAAAACGAGAACACGAAAAAATACAAAAACAAATACCAATTTTGTATTCAAGAAGAAGAGACAAAAAAAGCAAGAATAAAAACAGAAATCGTACTCAAATAAAAATAATGAAATTCATACTAAACTAAATGTAAAGAACAACACAAATATCAGTAAATATCAGCGACAGTTCAGTAAATTATAAAACAAACAAAAAATACAAAAATACTACAAGAAATACGCATAAAATACCACAAAACAAAGCAAAAACAAAACAAAACAAAATTAAATGAATTCAAAAGCCGAGGATTATTACATTTACAAGAACAAAAACATACCTACATACAAACAAAGATGCATACATACTACATACATACATACATAGTTTAATTAGGTCAAAATATAGCGAGCATCATTATATAATCATTATAATAATAACAACAAATTACAGACCGATGGAAGACACACTCATGAAACATATTTTAAATTGCATAAATACTAGATTCGATGGCAACGGATATGAAAACGGAAGCTAATTTCCATATTATTATTACTCATGTTTGTTAATGAAAAAAAAAAACTAAAATAAAAAACCAAAAAGGAAATGAACTAAAAACATAAACAAATTGAAGTAATTTCAAACAATTTGAAACAATTTGAAGCTCAGCAGCACTCACAACGTAAATCAATTGAATTAAACCAAGAAAATAGTTTACAATATTCCCCTAAAAATCAATGAAAATAATGCGATCAAATTATGTATATATAATTATTCCGCACTATAGAACAAGAAGAAAGAAAACTGAAAATGATTTGCCATTTAAAATGACACCTCCACCCAAATAATTAGAAACACCTTCTCACCTATGCTTACTTATGTCAACTCACTTGTTGGCATTGCAGCTACCCCAAAGAAAGAAAGATGGTGAGAGCCAGATTGAGAGAGCGAGAGAGATGGCTAGTTGAAGTTGAAGTGAGTAAAATTCATCAGAAAATACAAAATAAATCTTAGAATTTCTCATTCACATCGAATTGACCACAACATCTTGTGCTACAAATTGTAATATCCGTCCAGAAAACTTTTTGAAGCGCAATTTATTTTATAAGAGCATTTCATTATATTTCACTTATAGTTTGTTCCCAACAAAAACATTGGGAATTTTCTGGTTGATACGAGTACACACAACTCACTCGACACAAAACTTGTTCACACATCAAATATCAACTGCAAAAGGACCAATAAAAGTCACAAAACGCCTCAAAAGTTTTCTTCTCAACTTATCCAAGAAAAATAAATATACAAAAAAATATATACAAAATCGATCCTTAGTTCTGTTCAGCTTCAACTAACTCTCACCCACTCTTTGGCTCTCTCAATGTTCCTCTCTCTCTCTCTGCATGAACAAAAGGACGATCAGATACAACCAAAGAAGCCAAGCCAATAAATAATTATCACTGCCAGCTAAACAGTTTAAAAATAAATAAATTTAAAAAAACACACACATACATATGTAGTAAAAGACTCGTACTTACTTGTAGATCGCACCTCGCGACAACAGCTGCAATGCCAATACTGATTAAACCGCCCTCTATAGTACATATATAAGACGATTCTTCTAACTGATATCTGATATCTGAAATCTCACACCGCAGGACACTTCAATGGGGTCACTTGCTATCTCACTGCAGCAGCGAATTGTTTATATATTTTAACAACTTATTTATTTTTATTTATTGTTAAACTAGTTATTTCTTTTTTTTTTGATTCTTTATTCATGACAGCATATTCAAAGACGCATTAGATTTTAGCCAACAAAGTAATTGGGAAAATAAAATAAAGAAGAAAATGAAACCTATTTGTAGGGAAAAACACAATAATTATAACAATAACGATAATTATTACGATAACAATTACGATAACGATAACAAGTAATTTTAGCGTATTTTTTTTAACTGCTTATAGCCAAATATATGTAAGCCTAAAAACCTAGTGAAAACAGAACTTAATGACAGAACTTGCTCTAGCAAGACACTGACAACTGATAAATCGAAACAAAAAATAAAAAATGGGAAAAAAACAAAAAAAATTAGTTTGTTTGAGGTTGTTTTTTTTTTTTTTTTTTTTAAGCGAACTAATAATAACTGAATCTATGCAATACTAAAAAGAAGAAACATGTAAAAATCATATAATATAGATGAAAATGAAAATGAAAAGAAATAGTGAATAATCAAAGATAATTGATATTTAATGTAATTTTACGGAGAAAAACAACAGAAAATAATAAAGAGAAACAGTGAAGAAAAACATAATTACTTATGTATGGGTAATAAAAGAAATGCTATGCATAATACAAGGATATTGCCATTAGTTGTTAGTGTTAGTGCAATACGTATGTACGGTCTGTCTATATTAAGGATAGCCCAAGAAGAAGAAGAAGTGAAGAAATCGAACCGAATATCTATCTATCTAACTGTATATGAACTCAGCTCATAATACTTACACACAATACATGCATACTTACATAACTTAGAGGTACAGGGTTCAGCAAGGCATATGAAAACTTGAACTAAAAGCAATTGTAAAATATCGTAACTTATCGATGTCGAGTATCGGTGATCGGTTATCTCGAGTATCGACTATCGACTATCGAATATTGATCATCGAATACCGAACTTCATAATCGTAACATGTTCTTTTTTTCCAATGCAAAACTTTATTTTTCAAAGTGTTTGCCGCAATATTTACTACGATCCAAGAACAAGAAAATAATAACAAAAATATAAATAAAATATACAAATAAATTACAAACTGTATTAATTACGAGTAAAATAAATACTACTAAGTACATAAGCATGAGAACATTTCATAACTAGATGAAAAAAAAAAAAACATAAAAACAAAAAAATAAATCCCTTTTAGAAGCAGTAAGCAGAATATTTGGACTTTCGCCAATCTCCTTATCGAGTGACTTTTCACAGTTGCCTCCAGATAAAGTTCACACACCACTATACATATATATGTGTATATAAATATATATATCTGCTTTTCCTGCATTTTGGGTGTGTTCTTTATATGGCAATTTGAGCAATAATTGTGACAACGAAACCCTTTCTCAACTTATCTAATTACTTATATCAATGAGCATATATGTATGTATGTTGCCGTACTTCTATATACATATATATATATATATACGTATGTATATATGTGCACAGGGTGCTCTCTGAATCTCACAGTCAATCAAATATCTTTTGTTTTGTTTTGTTCGATTCAATTCGATTTGATGTATTTTATGAATCTTACTTATGTAGTATGTACTTATGTGTCCTATGTCATTTCTGTATGTCGTTGCATAGTTTAGTTTAAGCTTTAAACCCATTAGTTTTATACTTTACTTTATTTAATTATTTATTTTTATTTTAACATTTTTTTAAATATTATTTTATTTGTTTATTCGGCAATAAATCGAATACATATCATTGTTTATTGAGTTTTATTTTATTTTCAGAACTACATACATTGATTACAGATTGATATGGTGAGATTTGAATGCCCTTAACAATCAACACACTTTTTCTTCTTTACACTTTTTACACTGTCCAACACTCTCCTATGCTACATATTCCGTTACTCAACACATCGCCAGACAGCAATAGAAGGTCAATTGTCTCAGATCAACAATTATCGAAGTAAATTGGTGAAATTTTCTCAACTTATATTTTAAATATATTATCAATTCAATTTATTAGACAATGGAAATCAAATGAATTGCAATAAAATTTAGTTAAACTTTTGAAGCATTACAAAATAATAGTAATAAACAAAAATGATTATTATAGTAATGCAAATAGTGCAAAACATTTTTATTAGGACAAAACGTTTTTTAATGTAAACTAATTGAAAACGATATCGAAATTGTATAAATAAAAAAAGGTAATTACAAATTCTGAATACATGAAAATCTGAAACTGCCAATTCACATTCTCAGACAAATTTAATAAAATATTCAACAAGTAATATAAAAATAAAAACGAAACGAAAAATCTGCAAAACATATTAAATTAAACAATATACAATACTTACTTATATACAATGCATACATAAACATTGAAATTGAAATCGAAAGTGAAAGCGAAAGCGAAAACAAAAACGAAAACGAACAAGAAAATGAAAGTAAAATTCAAGTAAAAATTGCTGAATATTTAAATGAAAAACTAAAAAAAGTAAGTTGAATATTTTGTAGACGTGTGTATGCAATTCTTAGTTCACTTAATCTAACGCTTAGTTAATTAGTTATCCAGGTGTGTTCTAATCAGTTCGAGTTCTTTCAGTTGGGGTACGGAAAACGGTTGCCATATTTATTTCTCTTTTGGGTTCGGGCTTTTCTTGAGTTCAGTTTATTCAGGTGTATGTATGCAAGTGAGTGTGTGTCTGTGTGTGTTTGTCTATGTGTACGTGTATGTGTATGTGTATGTGTATGTACTATGTGTGAATAAATAGCAGACAATAATTAGTAAATTTGCAAAACCCAAGAAGAAAAACAATTTGAGGAAAGGAAAGAAAGAAGAGAGGAAAGGAAAAAGCCAATGGCAATATTTGTGTGTACTATACTTTAACCGTTAACTTGCACCGTTAACACACACCATACACACTATTCGTACCAGCACATGTATCTGTATCTCCCAAAGCTATCTGTATCTTAAACTACTTTGATTTCCCCTACGTTTCTGTCTGAAATATTGAAACTTGATTCGAGTTTCTTTCGTCTTCCAACTTTTGGCTCACTTCATAAAGGATTTCGTTTATGATTTCGGTTATTCGCAGTTAGCTGCAGACACAAAGTAGTTCCTTAAATATATCCAAAGATCTCATAACCTCAAAGTTCATATATGTAGACATTGTTATGTGAGTTTGAGTTATTGGATTTCATTCATTCTCTCACGAAACAGTTGGCAAGTTTAAAGTTTGGGATTTTCTTTCTATTTTCGCTGTATGTATAAGTCTAGTTTAATTGTGTTCAGTTGGGTTATATTTTAGTGAAAGAAAGTTAGAAAAATTAAATGAATTAAATGAAAAAAAAAAAGAATGTAGTTCCTTTCTCGTTAGCACAACAATTTTGAAATATAAGAAAACTGCCTTAAAGTGATTTTCGAATTATATAAAACAATTTAAACTAACAATGTACATAAATAGTGCCCAAAAACAAAGCAAAAGAAAAACAAAATATATTGGAAAAGAATTTTTTTTACTAACAATAATTAGAAATGTATTTTAAGCGTAAGCATGACTTTTAATTAACACCTAAGTAAGACGGACACACATACAATTGTACATAACTTATTATTATACTTGACCTTATATACTTATATGAACTTATACTAATACTTACACTTATACTTATACTAAAAGAATTATACTTATACATATACAAATACATATACAGTGAATACACGATATATGATACGATATATGTATTTTATAACGAATTAGATCGTAATTAGCAGAAAGATTCAAGATGAAAATGTTCAGCAAAATTACACCTAAGTTTTCCAGATTCAGATGACTTTTGATGCAGACAAAAATCGTGTTAAAATTCGATAACCATAAAGGAAAAATAAAAATGTTTTTTTTTGTCGTATTTTGAATTGTTTTCCGCAGTTCTTAAGTTTAGTCACAACTAGATGAGGAAAACCTTAAGTAATAATAATAATAATAATATTCATAACACTTATTAATAAAATGAAAACGAAGAAACAAAAAAAAAATGTATGTAAAATAATTGCATAAATAATTTCAAATATATTCGCCGATTGCCTTCAACTAGAGGAATTTTGATTACAAAATTAATAATGGATATTAAATGAGGATTCTTAAATATTGCATTAACGAAGATATTTTTACTGAATGGCAAACAACATCAACAACATGATGAACAACAGGAAGAAGCAGCATAAAAGCAACAGCAACAACAACAACAGCAAATCTACACAAAACCAAAAACAAAACAAAAAAGAAAAGAAAAAATGTAATTCAAAAAGAACTGAAGTAAAAACAAAGATTTTAAAAGCAGCAACAAAACAAAAACAATGAAAGAAAAATATGAAAAAAATAAAAATACAAATAAAATAAAGTAAATGAGAATACAATTGAAATAATCCCATGAAGCCCCAATTATACACATTTACATAGGTAATAAATAACTATTATATAGTACATACATACCTACATACACATACATATTCTCGCTTATGTACTAACCCACAAATTAATATATAAATAACAAAAGTCGATCGATTCTATCGAGCATTTTGAAAGCAATTGCACATTTTTTACCCGACAAATTTAAAAGAGAAGTTTTGAAAAAACAAACAAATATAAAAAAAACATATTGAATTAAGCGAATCATGGGATAACCGAAAAGCAATTTTATCAATTATCCAAAATCCAAAATTAAGTAAATGTCAGAGAAAACGAGTAACTCGAAGATCATGTTTCAAAACTCAGTTCCTTTCGCTTCATTTCCCACGCACCAGAGAATTGTTCAGTGAAAAAAAATAAATAAAAAACAAAAAAAATCAAAAAAAAAAAAAAAGAAAGAAAAAAACGACAACAACACACACATATCCAACAATTTCTTCGCTAACTGATCCCTCGATCCCAAAAAAAAAAAAAAAAACCAAAATCTAAATCTAAACTTGATCATCTCTCAGAGAACTTCTCTGGTTGTGTTTCTCTCCCTTTCACATTCTGAGTCTCCTTCAGATTCTGCCGATCGTATTCTTCTCCAGCATTCTTCTTCTTCTTCGTGTAGTCGAAGCTGATGCAGTTGGGTTGATCCTTCAAGGATCTCCCCGAACAAACTCTTTCGCTCTCTTTTCTTACCTGTTTCATTCACCCACACATACTCGTACTTAATGCCGCCAGAAGAAAACACAAGCAGCAAACAGAAAACAGCAAAAAACAAATCACAAAATACAAAGCTAAAGAATAAAACGAAAAGAGGATAAAAAGGAGTACAGAAAATACAGAAAAGCATACATACATAAGTAAATAATACTAAATAGTTTGTATTTACAATTAGGCATTAAGGGTATCTCTAATTTATATTTAATTCTGATAAGCATATACAAAAACACTTGAATTAATTTAATTAATTAATTAATAACTAACAAATTCCATATACATAAACTAGGTCAAATTGCGCGCTAAAAACGTTGGCAGCTCGTATTAGTGTATGTTGAATATACATATATATATATGTATATATTTCACATATATATATATATGAATAATTTTTTTTTTAAATGGAATTTAACTAGTTATAACGACAATGATAATATTAATAATTATAATAATAATAACACAACTATGAATTCATATAAATTTATGTAACTCTTGAGTACGAATTATTACGAAACGTTTAATTTTGTTAATACGAAAACAAAACGCGAGCATGGTTAATAAAGCTTTAATTTGAAGCTATATATTTATGTATATGTATATGTATACATATATGCATATGTATGTATATATATATTTATATATATACATATGGAGCAGCATGAAACGTCCTCAGTTTATAAATTTTCAATGAGTGACACAAAAAACAAAAACGAAATCGAAAACGAGAACGTAAAGTACTTAAACTTAAGGCCCATACAAGTATATTACGATTTAAATTATTTCAACAAATTGCAATACAAAAATCAATTTATTACGTATAGGCAGCGAATGGAAAAAATCGAGTTGGATCCAAAACAAAAAGCATAAATAAATGAAGAAGGAAAGAAGGAAAACAAAATAAACAAATACAAGTTATTTAAACACAATATTTAGCAGAATAACTAGAAATGGCATCCGGAGTGGAAATCGGAAATGGAGCAGAGTACATCGTATGTTGTATGTATGTGTTACATACCTATACATATACATCCATATATGTATGCAACACATACACACACACATAGACAACAAGAAGATTTTTAGTCTATACTAAATAATAACGAAGAAGCAAACCCAAAATGATAAGAAAAGCAAAACTCTATATACAATATACATGGCAGTAAACATATATATGTGAAGCCCCTATATTAAGGATATAAACGTGAATTTTTAGCAGTGTAAGTAATAAATTATACACAGACAGCTACACACAAGTTTGAAACCAGAAAACCAAAAACAAAGACATGAATTCAATGAGAAAAGAGCAAAGTCTATGAACTAAAATAAAGTAAAGTAAAAAATAAAATACAAAATATTAAAGTAAAGCAATGAAAAGTAAAGCAAAGCAGTGAAATGTGACAGAAAGGAAGAGCCGGAAAACTGATTGACTACCGTTACAGCATACATCATTTTCAGGATCACAAAACATATTCTTATATATAGGCGAGTGCGCAGCATACAACACGTAAAGGCAAAACAAACGTATATAAATATATACATAGAGTATATGCATAATACATACAAATATTAATAACAATAATAATTATAATACTAATACTAATTCATATAATACCAGTAATAATATTATGATAATATTATACAGTAAATGGAAGTGAAATGCTAAGATACCCTCACACACACACACATTCATGCACACACTGTGACACACACATACACTAACAAACAAAGGCAACAACACGCACACAAACACATCTACTTTGACTTGTAAATAACATACACACACACTCACACACACACACATTGGAAAACCACAAACACACACTCACACACACAGACACATACATCTAAACAAATACACCTATTTTACAATTAGTTAATTTTACTTGCTACAGATATTGCAGTCGAGCGTATGTCGCATTACACATAACATAACAAATAAATGGCAAAGAAAACGCAAAGAAAAGAAAATCATATGCATCAAAGTAAGAAAAGAAAACATTGAAAGCAATTAAGTGCAGAAAGCGCTCATTGATATAGGCATGATAAATGATAAATGGTATATGGTATATGGTATATGGTATATGGTTAATCATAAAAGGTTATAGGGGTCATTCGGTTCAATCAGCATTTAAGGTCGATTGATGACTGATTGATGCAGTGCAGTGTGAGGAGAGCGGAGCATATTGAGAATTAATAAATTACCAAGTAATATTATACAAATATTATTATATAAATTATTATAATTATAAATTACTATTAAAGAAACCCAAAAACAAAAACAAAACAGATAAAGAAACACATTATTATAATGCGATAAAAACAAAAAGAAAGAAAGAAAAAAAAAACAAAACAAAAATACAAAAAACGACAACTAACAAAAACGAATTGACAACGTTGTATGATTTTGATCAGAAAGTAATAAAAACAATTTTCGATTTGTTACGAAATATACATAAATATAAATTCATCTTTTTACTCGGTTGGGATTTTGTTTGGCTTATTAAATGGGCGCCAAAGAAATAAATTTGAAGAGAAAACGGCTGAATTGTAAACTGGCGCCATCTCTTATCTGCACATGTGCAACTCAACAAAGCGACATCTGTTGGTAGCCCGCAGCAATTGCGGTAGCGCAGTCAAGCAGTGTAGTCCAATTGGATGTCCAGGTAAGCAGTTGCATCCTTATGCAAGCAGTGAAATCTAATTGGGATGCGTAGTTCGAAGTCAAGCAGTGTTAGTCCAATTGGATGCACAAGGTGAGTAAGCAGTTGTAGTTCTTCCTTTCGCAAGCAGTGTACCGTTTCTGCAGATCGCCATTGGTAGTTCGCTCTTTAGCCGCTAGAGCACGCTTTCTGCGTGTAGTACAGTGTTCAAACGAATACAGAGTGCACAACAGGAATTAATAGCAATCTTAGTTTTTCTTTTCGCAAGCAGTTGACAATTTCTATAGATCACAATGGTAGTTCGCTCCTCTGCCGCTAGAGCATTATTCCTGCATTTAGTACAGTGTTCTAACTAGATTAGATCCAATGGTAGATAGAAATATATTAATATAAATAGATATGGAAATCAATGAATTTTACGGTTTTTAATACATTTTTTTTTATAATTTCACATTAATATCAAATGGTGAGAATATAAATTACTAAATAATAAATGTAAATAATAGTTTCTTAATAAATAAATATTAAATTTTTTCTTATTTAAGTGTAGTAGCATTAGTTTTCCTACAATTTTTCGAAATTACGTTTACATATTTCAATTAGGACTTCAAATTTCAATAGATAAACCCACAATGACAATTGCCTGAATAGTGCAATGTATCCTAGCTTTCATACTAATATTGAGCAACTAAGCCGTGTGATAAGCATCTGTGCTTGAAATGGACTCTCAATTGCTGCTGTTCCGTGTCGATTTCCATTCATAAATGTTATGAAAACAAGGACTAATCTGAGTGAACAGCTTCCTTTTTGCCCCGATGGCAATCGCCTGTTATCGCAATCAGAATCACTTTCGGTAGTGTAATGCAATCGTCGTGCGCAGATCAAGCAGATCATGCATACAAAGGTATGTGTACCCTTAAACCTTTGGAGGAATTACATGCGACATAATTACTGCTGATTGAATTTTGTTTAAAGGTGATGGCTCGACAGTTTTTCACCCCGCCCATATCACATGTCAAAAGCAAAGAACCGCCGTAAACTATACCTCTCTCTCTCTCTCTCTGTATCTCTGCTTCTTAACAGCTCTCTCTCTCTCTCTCTTGCTTCATTCCGTTTTCCATCATCAACGTTTGATGCTGCTTTGACGATAAGCGCCGCATTCCCAAATTTCCTTTTTTCGTGAGTTTTCGAGAACGGAAACGCACAAACTCGGTGAAAAAAAAAGAGAGCAAAAAAAAAAAAGGTGTAACTACAACTAGAATTGAACATTGGTTTGTTTGTTCACTCCGTTGGTTTGCCTCTGATTTTGCATTTGTATTTGTTTTGGCGGCTTCTCAACACTCGACGCTCCACACTCAATAGCCAATAGCCAATACTCACTGTACGATTGGCAAATCCCAGCAGAAACTAGTAGAAAAGGTTATAATCGAGCTAGCTGACTTTAAAAGTCCCCGCACTTTTCTTGACTCAATCGACTACGTAACGCATGGACTAACTTTCAATATTGGTAGCCTAAGCTCTTATAGTCCCAGATAGATGTTGATGACTGATGACACGACTGCTAATGGTGACTACGGCTAATTCAGCCTTCTAAACACATTATTTTCTAACAAACTCTATACACCCTTCTACACTTTTTGAGTACAGGGTCTGGAAAGTGTATGCTAAACAGATGTACACACGAGTATTTGAAATATTCGTTATTCATTCGTTCATTCATTAGTCAGCCTACCCATTAAGAGTTTGTTTGCCCATTGCTCTTTGGGCCCTGATGAGCTGGTGCCTATTTGACAAATTAAACACTTGGATGCATCAGGCCTCACTGCATCAGATAGACCCTTCAACGTCCACAGATCACTGGACACGTCCAACGTATCCTTTAAAACAAACTATCAAGTTTTTGGAGACGACGCAAACTTTTAATGATTTAATCACATACAAATAGACAAAGGAATATGCTCAAGATTACCTTATATTTAATTAATATATCAGATTTCATTTTAAAGATTTTGGTTTTCAAATAAATTTATTTCTTCCTAGCCCAGTTTATTATGTTTATGTAAAGCTAGGTTATTCTTGAATGGGAAAACCTTATAGTTCAAAGATTGTTTTCTTATCTTATGTTATAAGAGTTAACTAACATTTTGTGTAGAATAATTATTTTTTAGAAAAAGTATTTTAATTAACCAATTTCAACAGGTTTCCTTAAAAAGTGTACCCAAATAAACTATAAAACAAGGGAGTGGTTAGTACAGTTTATTAACTGCAGAGAACGACTTTCAAATCTAACCCTATCTGGGATAAGCTGTAATCAAAACTCCTTTTCTAAAATTTATTATGATTTGAAACTTGCGCACCATAATTTATAAAATATACATGTGTATTAAGATTTCGTTACAATGAATTAGTTAATACAGAAAGTAGAAGGTGCAACTAGAGGGGAAACATAAATATTTGCAGGCACTTCCGAGCCCGTTGCTCCTGGTGCTTAGATAAGCTGGTACAGGACCTTTACGACCATGTTATTCCTAATATACGACACAATCAAAATCAGAGATTGAATACAAATCGGATTCAGAATCACAAAACAGTAACACGCAGCTCTTCAGATTTTCCTTTCCTTCTTTTTTATGGTTGTTTATTTTTTTTTTTTTTTTTTTTGATTTGTTTATTTATTTTGACATTTGACTGATTGTCAAGCGCCAAGCTTGCAGCCACGCCCCAAAATTCACCACGACCCAGCAACCCAACGAGCCCTTAGCTAAACTCATGTATTATGAATAAGTTTACTGTCGTGTGCTGTGTCTATTTATTTAGTGGCAAAGCTGCAGGGGCTTCCATCGGGGCTTGGGATGGAATGGATGGGAAACGGGAATGAGGAGCGGAATTTGGGGCGGAGCGGGGCAGGGTGTACAACAGGCAGGCTCATCAAAAAATCAAAAAAGTGCGTGTTGATTTTTATTTTATGTTGCTGCCAACCAGGACCAAGTTTTATCATATTCCAAAATCCCATTTGAACGGGAGTTCCCAATTTGACATGTAAAAAACATGTACAATCTGAATATAATAGACGAAGCATTCGATGTGTACAA
Source organism: Drosophila nigrodunni (assembly GCA_020829145.1). Lineage (NCBI taxonomy): Eukaryota > Metazoa > Arthropoda > Insecta > Diptera > Drosophilidae > Drosophila > Drosophila nigrodunni. The sequence continues at coordinate 15,307,362 of JACVCZ010000002.1, forward strand.
TAAAATCTTAATATAAAATAATAATTAGGATATTAAATTAGTCGTCATAAAAAGGTTTTAGTTTAAGTTTTATCGTATCTTTCTTATAGGCAAAAAATATGTCTTTGTTATCTCTCTATTTAAAAAATCTGTAGGGGAATTTATCTAAGTTACTTTATTAAATAAGTAATAAACACTTTTTGCTGTTCAAAAATAGTATTAGTATAGTATTCACTTAAAAATTATATTTTATAATTTAAAGCGCAATATTATTAACAATGAACTCAAATAATTCTGGTATAACTTTCATGGAAAATCCATCTCTAAATTTTCCTTTAAGGAAAACTGAGCTGTGGCCACTGAGTTAAGAATGCGTTTCTGGCCATTAGTGAAATCAACAGCAGTGCGAACTCACACACAATGGGCAAACGTTGGCCTGAATTAAGTCTCCCTGTCTCTGTCTCTGTCCTGTCTCTGCTAGCTCTGACTCTGTCCCTCTCAGTGGCGGTGCCTGTCTCTCTGCCTCGCTGTCGTTGCCCCTTTCAAGTGAATGTGTAAGTTGGTCTCTACTTTCAAGCAAAGCTGTTGTATTTAGCTATTGTCAACGACGTGGAAAATGTTACGCTACAATTTAATTGAAAGGATAATCAGGCGCACAGCGGCAGGACGTTATGTGAGGAGCGCACTCATTGAAAAAAGGGGGCATGGCACGAAGGTACGAAGGCATGAAGGCATAAACATGAACACAGCTCTGTAAACACTGAAAGCTGAGCGTTGAATGACTGACTCAATGTTGCAAATAGAAATAAATAGCAAACGCAGACTCAACGGTTTTTGTTGTTCCCGTCAAGTGTCCTTTTTGATGACGACAACGACAAGGACGAAAACTAAGAGACTGAGACTGAGACTATGACTATGAGGATGTTGATGATGACGTTTCGGGGTTGCTTTGGTAGACCTCGGTTTGTGGCCGGGTATGTGGGCCCACAAACGTGGCCAGCTTTGCTTCCGTTCTCGTCCTCGCGGAAGAGTGCGGAGCTGGGAAGAGTGCCTGTGGCGCAAGGCGTGTGAAGGACACGGCGGGAAAACCTACTGTTGCCAGTTGGCTGCTGAAAGGGGTCGCAACAATCAAATAAAAAGAGAACTGAAAGGACAAAAAAAAGCTGACTCGAGCGGTGCTGAGCTGAGCGGAGCGGAGCGGAGCTCTGTTCACCGGCGATTGGCAAATGAAACTAAATAAAATTAAATGCGATGCACAAGTTGCAAATTCATGCACAATCAAAAGGATTCACGCTGTGTGGCCCTTACTGTGCACTTGGTACAGAGTAGGGGGTACAGCGTTCGAGGTGGTATGGGGTATTGTCTACCCTGTACTCACTTCGAACTCGCTCTTTGGCTTTTGCTCCTGGGTCCAGCATCCGGGTCACAAAGGCCAGCAGCAGGCGGCAAAAAATCAAAATCAAAATAATAAAATGAAATGTAATGAAATGAAAAAAAAAAAAATGTAATTTTAATCGAATTCACTCGCCCCTTTCATACGAATAGTTTTTTTTTTCCATTCACACCCATTCAACACTCAGAACACTCAAACAAGCATTCGAGTATTCACTGCGAAGCCTTATTAGATTCATTCTCACCTCTCTCTCTCTCATTCTCTCTTTGCTGATTTGTGTTGTGTCAACAATCGCCGGATGCGCAGCATGCTCCACGCCCCCCTTCCCGCGCTCACCCCTCTACACTCTCCTCTGTGGCAAAAGCATTCTTGCGCGAGCAATGCAATTAACTTCGACAGCTTCCAGCTGCCTTACGCATTCACTCGGTGAGCAACTGACTGACTAACTAACAAATCACATCACTCACATGTTAACTAATTAAACCAACACCAACCCAACACTAATTAACAATTGTTTACAAGCCCAGCACATGAAATACTTGGCTAAAACAGCAAAGGAAAAAGAAAAACTCTTATTGTTTAACCAAAACTCAAAACACTGAAGTAGAGACAGTAAAAGCTTCTTTGGCCGAACAGCCATGATACCAGTATTTTTGTCCGTCCAAGGGAAATGTCCGCATGGGAGAACGGATTTTATATGAAAATCATGCCAAAATACTATAAAATTTGTCGAACTAAAGGAGCTGTCCGCCGGTGGGAGCTGTCCGCGAGTAGAGCTTTTACTGTAGTATATAGTTTAGACTAGACTGAACTACACTCCTTTTTTTTAACAAAACCAAACCATTTACAACCAAATTAACTTCCTTATTTTAATGTAATTAATGCTAGCTCTTCCCCTGGAATCTTCTTAGCAGTCGTTCTTCCACAGTTGAAAACTTATTGGTTTATTTTCAAAATAAAATATTATAAAATATTTTTATTAAAATATTTTTATTAAAAATGTGTTTAGCAAGTTTGTCATAAAAATATGTCGAATTTTTTAGTGTGTTTTTAATTAATTAATATATTAAATAAGTAGCAGTTTGGCAATTTATTAACAAATATTTATTTTTAGCATGGCAAGTAAATATATTTTAACTATAAATTATTTATTAATATTATAACTAGTTATTTAGTTATTATTATTAATCTAAAAACTATTTAAGTACTATTTATAATATATATTTACTGAAATTAAATTTTTCCTTTTTTTTTTTTTTTTTTTTAAAAACATTGTTTAAAATTTTCCACATCCAATCGCTGTCAACTTTGTATATAAATTTTGATTTGATTGACATTTGCTTCCATTGTTTAACCAATTTTTTTTTTTTGTCAGCTTTGTTAGACAGTTGACAAGAAAAATAAGTAAAATAAATAAATAAAATGGGGTAAAATAATTTCTGTTGTCAGTGCTAACAATTTGACACCTTCCGTTGGGTTATGCCAAAATTTCCTTTTTTCCTGGTTTCCCGACACGCTGTTTGTCCGTGTAAAATATTATTATTGTTGGCTGTTTGCGTGTTTACAATGTGACATTGTTGCTTTAGGCTAATGAAGGCGTCGAGTGAAGGGGTTAAGAGGATAGCAAGAGTTTAAAGTTGGCTAGAAGGACTAAGCTTAAAGTGGGAACATTGTGCGGCGGATGTCTTGAATTTCCCGACGCCTTGGACAATGGATGAACGTAGGCGCCACTTGACATGTGCAATGAGGAAATCTGATTTATGTTTGGGCCCAGAAACCAAACAGCAGTTGGCTGACATGGCCCGGAATTAATGAGAAGCACTTTGCAATTGAGTTGTCAAACTGGGGCAGGACATGCAGCAAAATTCCTGTAACAAGTGTGATGGCGCCTAAGCGTTGGAATGGGCACAGGGATAAGAGGACCAGTCGACTTCTCTACTGAGAACTGAGTTACAGCACTCGGCATAAATTTGAGCAGAATCCTGTTGTGTTGTGTGCCTCAAACTATTACTTAATCAAGGCGCTCATTTGTTTTTAACTGGAACTCGGAGTATCTAGGATGTTTTGACACAAGGCGGCACCAACACGAGCAACAACAACAACAACAACAAGCACTCAGTAATCAGCTTGGGCTGCAAGCGGACACTACCAACTGTTGTTGTGCCTCTGCTTGTTATCCTTGCTGCTGTTGTTGTTGTTGTTGTTGTGTAATGCACTGTAATTGGAACTGCACTTTTCACTTTTTGTTGTATTCTTGTTTTCAGTTTATTTTTCGGGTGCTGTTTTTAACGCGCCTTCCTCAAGTGACTGTTATCGCTACCTGATCTCTGCACCATTTATAATGAGGCAGTTACCCAATGCGATCTACATATTATTACTGATTACACAGAAACAATGACAAGATCAGTTAAAAAACGATGCAAACAGCAGATTCCATGCTGAATCGATGCAGCTGTTGACAGAGTACAACAAAAGAGAAAGTACTTTTTAAACAGGTAAATCAAATACAATTAATAGTAATTTTTTTTTGTAAACACTCCAAGTCTTATCCATTCCATTTCAGTTATGAAGCAAACCAAAAAAGCAATGCAAAGGTGTTTAAGTTATGAATTTATTTTCTTAAGACACTATTTATGAAAATATTCTACGTATATCTTATAGTTTTCTTTTTTATTTTTGTTATCCAATTAATGAGACAATTAACAAGAAATAAGATGATAGAATCGATAAGCTAAAATGTTTTAATAAATTCAATTAAATTCTAAAAATATTTAAATTTTTTATATTTTATTCAAAAAATTAAAAAAAAGAATTACGAAAAAAAACTTGTATAAATTTGAAATGAAAACATGTTGATCTTGTGGTTCACTGATGACGATTAAATGAAGATAGATATAAGTATGTGAAGAACACAATAAAAAGCTATATTTTGATTAAAATGTTTCAAGCAGTCAAAAAAAAAATATACAGATTATAAAAAAGTATCTGAGGTTCATTATAATCCAAAATAAATAATATTTATACATACCGGTACCAAATAAATATATTTATATTTGTCCACTCGTAATATTTTCTATACAAATTAGCTCTTAGAGAAACTCTTAAACTTCAGTTTCTTATATATTTAATATTTTCTTTATAGTAATAACAATATCAAAATGTAACTAAAAATATTTAAACAATAAAAATACCGTTAACACCCGAACAATTCCTACGACAATTACTAATCACGCTCACAGTAGTACACTGATGTCTGCTAATCAGCTGCCAGTCGACGGAATCGCACATAGGCCAGCTCCATATCACTGTGTGACTGACTCGCTGAATGAATGAATGAATAGGTGAGTGAGTGGGGAGTGAGTGTACGACTGTTACAGTGAACACTGCACCCCAATGTCCAAGCGAACTGACCAAACGCTTGACCGCTGGGTGCGCATGATTGGCCTCAGCATTGGTTCACCGCGGAAGTGACCAAAAGGCGACGACGCATGCGCAGCGGATAAGCAGCAGATCGGAGGGGTGGAGGGGGCGTAAGGGGAGGGAGTGGACGTCTGTAAAAGGGGAGGGGCAAAATGCCGTGAGGCGTCTTCTTTTGTTCCGACACGACCGCCTGGCATGAAAATGAAGCTGTTTTCAGGCAAAGTCGCACAATGCTCCAGTTAGAGAAAAGAGAGAGAGAGGGGGTTAGCGGAAGAGCGAGAGGGAGATGGAACGAGACACAGTGGAAAGAGAGAGAGAGAGAGGACGCAATACCGGGACGGTAATTGCCAACCTGAGACCGAGCATTAGTGCCACGGCACGCAGTTATTCTTCAGTCTTCCTCCCCTTTCCATGTCTCCTGCTCCTCATTCCCTTCTCCACTACCCTCTTCCTTTCCCCTCTCCCCTACGTCCCCCTGCCGTGCTTTGCTTCCCTGCTGTCCACTGTTTCCGCTGCTTGGCAACAGCATCGAGTCGCATTGAGGACAAAGTTTTTTTTGTTGACTCTGCTTCTGCTGCTTTGAAACTTTATCGAGGCGCTGGCATGCAAATAAAAAAAAGTAGAAAAAACCAACACACACACACACACACATACACGCGTACAAAGGTCTGTTGGAAATGCGGGATTAAAGCGACACAAAGTGGAAGCATTTTGCCGGAAACATGTTGGACAAATGAGACACTCGGAAGGCAGACACCTTCAACAGAGACTACAGAGTCTACAGCAATACATTGTCCTGCGACCACGAAAACTGTCTAAAAAACCTAACAAAAATAAAGGAAAAGATACACGTATAAAAAGCTAGTCTTTAAAACTAAAAGTTTAATTTCAAACAAGTTCCAAAAACTATAAAATATTTGAAAATAAAACTCCAGCATCGTTAGCGTCTAAATTTTAAATTGAAAAAAAAGTAAATTAAGTAGATGAATGAGTAATTTGAAAAGTACACTTCAAATCATAAAATTAAACTAACGCATTTTTTTAAATCGTCTAAAAACTTGACAAACTAAAAATATAATTTCAGGCTTAAATAATTTTTATTATTAAACATTTGAGCACAACATTTTAACTTTAAGACTTTATCTATTGAATAAGAATTTTGTAAATCGTTAGAAAGATATTTTTTTAAATAAGAGAATAATGTGTGTATTGTAAAATCACTTAATTTAAAAATTTAAATATAAAATCATAACTAATTCATTCAAAAACATTAATTAATCTATGTATACCAAGCGCATTTAATTTAAAAACTCCAAATGTCATTAAAATTATATAAAAAAATACAACTAAAATAAATAAACTTTTTTATTATTTATTTTATAAGTAGTCTTTAATAATGAACAGTTTTATATTGAGAAAAGTGTTTTTAAACAGGTTGAAATTATTTAATTTTTATTTGTTCATGTAGCAAAATCTTAGTCTACACTTTTATAAATCACATATTTTTAGTTTTATAACTTTTTATACAGCACACAGAAGGAGACCTTAGAAATGCCTGTTGGCACGGCAAAATTGATCACATTATTACAGAAAGATGCACAATAATTTTAAGGCAAGAGCCCCAGGAGCATGTTGAGCATGAAAATTACAATTTTTCGCCTGATAAATTCAATTTGGTCGAACAATGTTTCTATATCGACTGCTGACTGCCCGACGATTTCACACTTGCGCGACAGACAATTAGACAGAGATGGGGAAGTAGCTAGAGAGTGAGACGGATGATGTAGAGGCAAAGCGAGAGAGAGACAGAGTCCAAGCAATTGATTCGTTGCGCCATCATCATCATCATGCTGCTCATTATTAGCTTTGAGAACAAAATGTCACCTCAGTTTTCTCAGAGTGTATCGACCGCAATCATTTGGCCACAGCGGGTACTCATGCCTATTCACTATACACTCCCAGTACTCACTGCTCACTACTCACTACTCACACGCATTCAGTCGGATCGGATGGGATTCGATCGAATTGTATCGAATTGGGTCTTTTGATAACGGCTCCATGTGATGAGCGTTGCTAATTGCCACAGAGTGCGGTGCTGTAATGAAGCAATGCCTCCAGGCATTTGTCATGCCACATTTTGTTGCGTGCCGCAGTTTATGACCAAATTTTGCACATTTTTCTCCGTTTTTTTCTTTTTGTTGGCAGTTTTGTAGTTTTGTAGTTTTGTTACTGATGTATTCATTTGCACTGGTCGAGGACACCCTGCCGTTGCAACAGTGCCACGTTGTCACATTGCCTTCTTGCCACATTTGCCACGATGCATGGATTTGCCGTCATCATTATCATCATCGTCCTGAAGTGCTAAGTGGCCGCGTGTGACCAATTTGTTGGGCACAGCTGCCAATAATAGTGCAGGATTCTAAGGACTCACTCCCTCTCTTTGCTGTCCCCTTCTCACTGTCCATTGTCATCAGCCACATAAGACTTGTGCTGATTAAACGACCCATAGGCGGTGATCGCAAGTTGTAACAAGATGAATTAAAAAACCAAAAATAAATTATCTCACTTTAAATTTTATGAAAATTGTTTCGAATTAAAATAAAGAAAGTGTTTAAACTTAAGCAGTTTTAAAATGTATAATATTTTAATGAAAAATAAATATTTAATAAGAAAAAATAAATGTTGAACTCATTTCTATGATTGCCACACAGTTTTAATTTACAATTTATATTTACTTTGCAGCGTGTTTCTTCTGCTACAAATTTTTCTGTTGATATTTGCTTAAGTTTATTAAATATTTTTCCATTCGCCGAATTTACTATGAATTTATATATGAAATTACGTATGCCTGTGTGTATGTGACAGTTGGTATGTCGATTTTGTAATGTCGCAAAAGGAAATGAAATGACCGGAAGCTAAATCAAACCAATTCAATGCCAGATGAGAAAACTCTAAAAGACTCAAAAGCCAAATTGAACGAATGTGGCAAAATTGCATGCCGGCCACGTAACGTCACAAAACTAAATACAAATATGTGTTGTTGCTTTTTGCTGTTACTGCTGTTGTTGTTGTTGTTGTTACCCTTGGCGAATAATTCAAATAAAATTTACACCTTTGACCATTCGCCTTCAGACGTAGATAGCATTTTTGGTTGCCTTTTGCTGACCAAGGGACGACAAACGGAAATCCTTTTTCAATTTCATTTTATAGCAGAACACACACACACGCACACACACACACACACACACACATGCACACAGCTGTTGCAAGTTATAGCAAAAATATAAATTGAGTTGCTGGCCACTGAAGTTGATTATGGTCTACGCTTCACCGAATCTGAGCCAACAAATTTTTCTCAATTCGGTTAAAAATCAACACCAAGTCTGTCGCACAGTAGCCTCAAGTCTCCATCATCAGCCACCCCGCCCCCTCCCGTCCACTGCTGTTTCCTGCCAACTTTTCCCTTACACATGTCAAGCCCCACACCCAAAGTCAGCTCTATTAAGGGGCTGTTTTTCAACAACAAAAAAGAGTCTCGGCCAGTTTTTGGGGGGCTGTGTTGGCCAAAACACAGACACACACGCCCAACTAATACACTAAAGATGGTCACACATGTGTAAATGGCTGTGTGTGTGTGTGTGTCTGTGTGTGTGTGTGTGTGTTGGGGCTAAGCCCTGCAGCTCACATATCAGCGTGCATTAAAACAAAGTGGGTATTGATGTAGAGTCCGGGCTCGAACCTAAATACTCCGATATGAAACTTGCTCGATGGGCTGTTGACTCAATTTGCAGATAAGGCAAGAAAGAAGAAATGTTTTCCATCAACAACGAATTAAATATACACTTGTGTTGATCATATTCACTTATTAGAAATGTGTCTTTACTTACAAAACCATTTCAAATATTTACTACAAAAAGCTTAAACTTTTAGCTCATCAACTTGAATAAAATATAATCAAGCTAAAATTCTTTAAATAAAACAAATGTCATGGATTAGATATGATTAGAAATGCAGTGCGTCATTGCCTTGTTTAAAATAATTATTATACTTAAATACTAAACTGTTTATAGTTAGTAGCTTATGCTATTAAAAATCAATGAAAGAGTATTAAATGTTAACTACAAGTTTTGTTTTCTGCGAGGACATATAAAAACAAATAAAAAGGGTTGGGTCTTCTTGGCGGATCAAACGGACAGTGGCAGCTTTTACTTATCAGAGTATCAAACTTGGGGTCGGGGTCCAAATTATATACGCCTTAAGCCCCAAAGCGGATTTGTCCATACAGTTGCTTGATTTTTCCTCTCGCACCCCAAAAAACTAAGCCAATCTGCTTCTTCCGTTCCATTTCCATCTTTGGGCTATCTTTCAATTTTCATTCCACATTTGTATAATGTAGCGACACATCTAAGTGTGTTATATAACAAAGTATATGCAAAGTATTCGAGTTCTGGATAATTCTTCACACCGGTTGCAGATTATGTAATTCGATGAAGTCCGTCTTCGTCCCTGGAGAATTTCCCTACTTGACGGAAGTGTCGGTTCCACTTGAGGCAATGCTGGCGCCGGAATTCGAGGGAAAGAGGCTGGGAATTCATTCAGGGATGCACTATCATATTGCAATATATCAATGGGAAATAGTAAAGGACGTAGGCGAGCACAGGAGCAAGTGTTGCACAACTGGACCAGTAAACAGTGCAGACCGAAAGATAGCCAGTTTTTCAGAGATTTAATAAACGAGAAGTAAGCTGAAAATATGTTTTTAACTTCATTTAGTTATTTGCAGCGATTTGCTATTTATTTATTAAAATAAATAAAAATAAAATATAAAATAATGTGTAGTCATTAACTGAAAGTAGCTGAAGCATCTTAAGTAACCAGTTATAGCAGTTTACAAGTTAAAAGACAAATCTAATGTATCTACACTGTTACTTTTTAAATATTTCTTTATATTTATATGGCTATTTAAAGTATAAATCTTAATGAATATTATTTATGCTAAGCTAGTAGCAGGCTTAACTGCAATCCTTTATTAAAAAGCTATATCTAGCTTTAAACTAGCTTAGGTGCCAGCACTACTTGTAGTCAGAGTGCTAAAGGGCAAAGAACAAGTGTCAAAAGTGTTTACACCACGAAATCAGACGGATTTTTAGTTGTCACTTTACAGTTTACAGTTTACAGCTTAGAGTCACGTCATTTGTCTCACATATTAATTGCATTTCGATAATAATTTCATGCTCGTTAACGAGTCCTCGACACGGTTCAGGTCCGGGTCTGGGACCGGGTGCGTATCGGTTACAGGACCCGCTCACGCTCGTCCTTAAACACATCCCCCAACTGCTCGTGTTTTTGTTGTCGTTAAACAGTCGCTAATTAGACGCACATGTGTAACACAAAACCGCATTTAAGCGTTACAGTTGCAGCCCCGGTCCAAGCAAATGACTAAGGACTCAGGACCCAGGACTCAGAGACAGTTCGGGGTCATAGGCTGCAGAGGGATAGAGCGGGGGTGAGCGTGGCTTACCCGCCACCGACTCCGGTTCACTCAACGAGTTCCGGCGAAGCACTAAAACTGTCCCAATTGTAACGAAATTATACACTTGAACTTCTTAACTTTGTCCGGGGTCGTAACATATCACCAAGTGTGTCGCGTGTGTGTTGGTGTGTGTGTGTGTGTGTGTGTGTGTGTGTGTTTGTGTGTGGGTTGATGTTTGTGTTGTGTTTTGCTGTGTGGTGTATGTTGTGGTGCATGGTGCATAGTGCACGGTGTTTGCCGTTTGTTGTGTGGTGTTTGGTGTCTATTTCTCACTCTCATCCACCCACTCTTCTTATCTTTCGCTCTTTTTCAAGTTCTACTTTAGCGCTTTTTTAAAGGACTGAATGCAGAATAAGTTTAGCTTTGGTTAAGTGAAAGGGAAAGTGGCATAATTGTAGCAAAATAATTTTTATAAACTGAACTCTGTTGGCTACTGAATACTACTCCTGCGTTTTAAATGGATTGAAAGCTAATTGTGTCTTAAACTTTTACATTATTCATACAAAATATCACAAACTTGAAATCAGAAATTGATAAATTTATTTATAGAGCTTAAACATTACCAAATGAGTATTTTAAACAATATTCTGTTTATTCAAAATATGTTATTAATGCTGCTTTACTACACTCGGTATTTAATTGAGCTTGAATATTAAATAAAAAAAATAAATGTATATTGCTTTAAAGTCAAAAAATGCTTAGATATTAGCTTTAAATCGAAGTCTTCCAACAGCTGGCTTCACAGCTCATATGACTCAACAGCAAATCGAGCAATCACAATTCCCCATACTCCAATCCAACCCTGAATCCAACATTGAGCCCCAGTTTCGGTTTCTGTTTCAGTTTCAACTTCTGTTCCAGTTCCAGTTTGAAAGAGATTCCACAAGAGATTGGCAGTCATATTTTTATAAAAATTTATTTCAATAGCGACTGAAAGTGCTACGAGGACATTGACGCTGTCAGTGATATGGCTGTTGAATTTCAGTTATTGTTGTTGTTTTTGTTAATGCCACATCGCCCGTCGCGTCTCCAGTCGAGGCTTGGTCATCGCAGCATTTGCATGCCTCATTTGAGTACAAGTTCCTCTTCATTTATTTATTTTATTGCGGCCTCATTCGCGTTATGAACTCAATGGTCTGTGGACATTATTTTAATAATTGCACTCTACAACAATAATAACAAACAAGAGTAATAACAAGTAATCCCCGCCCACAATACACCACCCACACTACACTCCCCTGTCGTACACATGCCGCTAGAGAATCTTCACTTGCCCCCACATGATGAAGCATTCCCCACCAACTTGTTTATTGTTGTTTGCCGCTTTCCTTGTTGCTGCTGCTCCTGTTGTTGTTGTTGTTGTTGGGCTCTTTATTACTCGCATTCCATTGATTTTCATGGATTTTTGTAATAAACTTTTGTATTGTAACTTTTTATGTGCCCAGCCCTCGACCAATAAACGGGAACGACAAAGAACAAGTTGAATAAAGCGAGTTTCACTTGGCAAATTATTACAAACATTTACTGTTCTCCATGCCAAATAGGTTTACAAAGGGAGAGAGAGAGAGAGAGAGGGAGTTGTAGAGCAGGACAGTGGTAGGTGATAAGCAACCGGAAGACATGTTGTCTAGCATTTCAAAGTATATCTATAGGATAATCTCCTGGGCTAAGCTTACACAAATGTTGTGGCCTAATTTATCTTGAGTGGATCAATTGGCCAAAACAAAAAAGCCACAAACAATGGCCCGATCGATGCTTGATCGAACGTTGATCGTTAATCCGCTCTCTCAGGTAACCATTTCTGCTATGTGACCACCTTGTATTGTTGCCATTGTGGACGGGTGTGCTTTTGTCGTGTCCATTGTTTCGCTGTTGTTGTTTTTTCCTTCAGAAAGGGATTAGAACAAGTGCCAAGACTGAGCCAGAGGTTGCACAATGCCCACTTGCAGAGTTGCAAGTGCAGATATGTGTGTTTAAGGATGCAAACAAAGGACATGCACGATCGTTCAGCGATAAAAGGGCTCAGAATTTGAGCCTCTCGACCTCTTTGCCGACAAACAGTCTACCGAACTGCCTCACGTACTCCTCCATTAAGCCTAAGTGCAGCTTAGCCAAATGCTAATAGGTTTGCTAATGTGAAAGCATTTGGCCACACATGTGCCGCTGAGCGAGACAGCGATCTTGGCCAGGCTAAGACCCACACACACAATGCCACTGGGCAGTGGTAAGCGCTGGCTTTTATTGTATGCTGGGCTTCGTTGCCAATAATACGACTCCATTGTTCATTAAATTGCTGAACAATGGCAGGCATAGCGCCGGCGCTGCCAACGATCCCCAGGCTCGCCAAACAGGACCTCTTTAAGGACCACAGCAGCACTCGGGCTTAGTGTAGTCCCATCAATATTTCAATCACTAAAATATGCGAGCCTAAATCAACAAATCGCTTCAAAGGTTCTTTGCTTTTATGAGGGGCGTGTAAAGCAGAACAGACAGTGTAAAGAACGGAAAGGACAAACAGGTGAGCCAGCGCCAAACCGGACATTTTAGGCGAATATTCAAAGGTGGAGCTGGACAATAAGCGACTACAAAATGCACTTGCCGGTGCATCTGCAACAAGTAACGAACCAGATATAATTGCAATAAAAGAATATGATATACAAATGTGAAGTAATTTATTTATTTGTAGTACATTTTTCGCCTACAAAAATGGCGAACATCTTACTTTGTTAACAATCTTATGGAGCTATACATTTCCATAATATTTGGCATTGATTAATATCAACTTGTAATATGTATTGTTTGTAAAAGCAAACCAATTTCTTAAGATAAACACTTAATACAGTAAATAATCTATCAGAAAAAGTTTGCTATAATTTAATTCTCTGAAAAAAACCGTCAGCTACATTGGGTTAATCCAGCCAATGCTTTGAAATGGAGTGGAGTCCGTTGAGAGGTCTAAAGTGAAGTTACATATTCACACAAAAACCTCAATATACTCGGGCTGAGTTATGGCTTAGTTAGAAGTGCAGAGAACATAGAAATGTCAAATTTCTTTTTATTTTTTTTTTGCTTCCGGATGCAACGTTCTAGTTGTTCCGCCTCTTTTTTTTTGGTACTACTATTTTTTGTGTGTTGTTTTATTTGTTTGTAAAGTGGTGTGCGCATTTTTGAAGCTAAAGCCAAAAGAATATTTTTTTTTGTTTTAGCATAAGGTTTTGGTTGCCAAGGGGTTTAGGGGATAGTGGAAATGGGGAATGGTAACAGCACCGGAATCTAGAGTGGACAGCACTAGGTTTCTAATCAGCGCAGCTTCCGTTTGCCGGGCCGTCAGTCAACAGAGCGCGATATTTGTCAACAAGCGGAACTATAAATATGCATGCAGAACATTTTTTTTCTTGTTTTTATGTATACTACAGTCACTAGACAGAGCAGGAACTATACAGAGAGACTGAGGGAGAGAGCGAGGGAGGCATAACCCTAGGGTCTTGGTTGAACATGAACGAGCAGGCTTTGAAATTGCACTCAGACAAGTTTTGTCAGAGAACGAGCATAGGGTAAACTCGTCTGTCGAGCATTTCATTTCATTCCTACTTTTTTTCTGGCACTACATCAATTTTTTTCGGACTAAGGGAAAATAAAACTAAAAATCAACTTAGAAACAACAGTAGTAAATTTGTGAACTGCAACAGAAAAGTGAATTAACACACATACAACAATCAACAAACAAGGCAGATATATCAACTGCGCTAAATTTTCAAGTGGCAATCTCGGAATTGAAGTCCCTCATACAAAATATATTCCGATATCACCACAGAGGATGTTGCGTCAACTGCAATTGAGAGCCCCCATGAAGGCTGTACAGCTGAAGCGCTCCTTGACTTGCAGTGAGTACCAAACTGATTTATACTACAAGTGCATATATCTTTTGCGACTAATCGTTTGTTTGTATACCCTGTGCAGAGGGTATAATCAGTGTGTGCCTCCATGTAGGAGGAGCAAGGAGATATTTTTGATTCCATAGACATTTACTTAGGGTACTGCAAGTTTACAATTATAACTACTTTTTCTGTATCTTATTGCAGTACAGTGAAACGGTTCTAAAAATTAATGAATGATAAAGAATAGAATAATGACCTAATTGCTATGAAAAGTTAAACTATCTCAATTCTAACAAGAAAAAACGGTTATCTTCGGCTCGCCGAAGATTAAATACCCTTGCAGCTTAGTTTTTTTAACCAATTATTTCTATGGTAGTTATATGATATAGTAGTCCGATTTGAAATTTGGTCAACAGATGGGGGACAATGAGAAATACATTCTCCGTGAATTTCGTTGAAATCGGTCAATAGACACCGAAAATGTTCATACTAAGCATTTTCAACCGATTGTTCCTATGGGAGCTATATGATATAGTGGTCCGATTTGGATGAAATTTGGTCAACAGATGGGGGACAATGAGAAATACATTCTCCGTGAATTTCGTTGAAATCGGTCAATAGACACCGAAAATGTTCATACTAAGCATTTTCAACCGATTATTCCTATGGGAGCTATATGATATAGTGGTCCGATCTGGCCGATTTTTACATATGAACTGCGTGCAGAGAGAATACAGGCCTGTACCAAATTTCATTAAGATAGCTTTAAAACTGAGAGACTAGTTCGCATAGAAACAGACGAACAGACGGACAGACGGACATGGCTATATCGACTCGGCTGTTGATGCTGATCAAGAATATATATACTTTATGTGGTCGGAAACGCTTCCTTCAATGCGTTACAAACTTCGTGACAAAAACAATATACCCTCTGCAAGGGTATAATTAAATAGTTATATGCACTTTAATATACATTCGTGATCACATATACATATGCGTTCTTATCGGATCGCAAAACTAGCCGTAGTTTCTAATATAATTCTGCTTTGTTAACCTAAAATTAATGATTTATATATACGGCACCATGTACTCAAAACCAGCAGGTGTCGAATAATTATACCATGAGTTCTTAGAGGACAAATCTTACTTAGTATAGGAATCTTAGCCACACCCACGCCTTATGCATTCAGTACGATTCATTACTATTGTTATTACATTTGCCTTCATTGTTATTATTATTATTATTATTATTATTATTATTATTATTATTATTATTATGATTATGATTATTATTATTATTATTATTATTATTATTATTATTATTATTATTATTATTATTATTATTATTATTATTATTATTATTATTATTATTATTATTATTATTATTATTATTATTATTATTATTATTATTATTATTACTATTATTATTATTTTCCTTTTTTAATACTGAGGTTTAATACATATCTTAAACCTTTTCCCGCTGCAGATCCAAAGCAATTGCAACCTCTTGCTTTGGTCGATGCCGTCAAAAAGGAGCAACAGGCCAAAATGCAATCCAAGCCTAAAAACTATCTGACCCAGCTACTTGTTAAGTTGCCACCAATGAAATCAGTGCCGATTAACAAGACTAACAACAACACACCAATGGGTTACTCCAAATTGGCTCGCATGGAGTTGCCGACCCATGAGAACCAAATGAAGTATATGAGGCAATATAGTATTTGCCTGAACCCATTGGAACAGTTGCAGGCCGAGCAGGGTAAGATGACACGCAGCAACAATTTGCCAATGGGATACTCTGATATGGCCATGACCAATGATCAATGCAATAGCGTGGCTCTGGTGCCACTGGACCAGGCACAAATGGATAACAATTTGAAGAATGTTGGTACACAGAAGCCACAGCCCCAATCGAAGATGCCAGAGCAGCCATTACGCAAAGTACCATATTATAATCCCTTGAGACGTCGCAGTAACGTTGATCCAGCTCGTGTTCAGTACATCAAGGATCGTTTTAAGGAACGCAATCTGGACTCTGATACCTACAAATCCCAGGGAAAGAAGTTTGTGTCGCGTACTACTCTGCACTCTGGACGATTGGATAAGATTGATTAGAACAAATTCTCTCAGTCTGTGCAAAAAAAAAAACACTGAGTTCCCATAATCCCAAACATTTTAATACCACCAAGCCCCAACTACCCATCCCACCACAACTTCCCTTTCCACACAAGTCCCTACATAGAACCATAACCCCTCTCACCCAACTGTTTTACTTAAACGCAATCAAATACGAATGTAAATCAGCATTCGCCTGATGTTTTTATCCCAAAGATTTTAAATATATTTTGTGGCTTACTGGCTTTTATCATCCAAGCAAATCCATAGAGCTCAACTCTAAAAGAAGCAAATAAATTACAACTGGATGTATAATTTACATTTTTTTATAATTGGTAAAAAGTGAACAAGATCTGAGCTGTAAATCGACCAAGTTCGCATAAAGTTCAGTTTGGTTGGAAATGTAAGGCAGTTATAGAAAAGTAAGCTATATTCAAATTTTACAGCTAAACTTAACACATATCATGGAATAAAATTAGTTTCTTAAGTTCCTAATTATAACAGATTTTATTAGTTTTTGTTTCAGCTACTCGTGAATGTTATTTTTCCCCTTACACTTTAGACTTGTGTTTCCGCTTTAAGTTAGTAGCCAAATTATAATACGTAAATGTGAAATTGAAAATCTTTAGTTGAAGTGCTCATAAGCAAGTGTATATATGCGATGGTTTGCGATGTTGTTGAATGGCCTACTAAAGTGGCTTTACTTGCTTCCGTTTACACACACATACACCTCCATGGTTCTTAGTGTCCCCTTAAGTTCTCCATTCTCGATTCTATTTTCTCCATTCTCGGTTGTCAGTTCATCTGCTTTGTCTGTCGGGTTGTTGTCGGGTCCATTCAGTTGATTCGACTAAGTGTTTCGCTTTCAGCTCCGTTTGATGTGCACAAGTAGCTGCAGCTTTTGGCTGTTTGCTTTTGAGTGTGCTCGTAAAATCGCAATCCGGCTCACAGTTCGAGTCGTCTCGTCTCAAATCGACTTCGCCTCTGCCACGCCCTTCACTTTCTTCCACATACAATCAGGCCAGGAATAATGGACAGGGGCTTTCGAGGGGAGTGGGTGGCAGTTATATAGGAGTACGCATACAAATCACACTAAACCAAATACGTCAAGGCAGCAGTAGCTTAGCTACAACAACAACAACAACAACTACAAAATAGACGATAACAACAACAAGTAGCAGATAGCTTTGGCTTTCCCTTGAGTGCACCCAACAGCAGCCGGTTCAATATCACAAAAAATACCCGCAAAAAATCACATGACCGTAGAAAGATGTTGGGCGGAGTGGGCAAGTGGATGTGCAAGAAGCTCAACGAGGAGTAAAACAAGCAACGAAGTGTATAGGTGAGTTCAGCCGACTCTAGGCTACCCGGTGGCAGTAGGTAATGCTCTTTGAATTCGACTGAACAACTTTACAAAGGTGCTGGCTGAGTACAAAGCTGTGCTGTCAAAAGCATGCAGTAAAATGTCTATTAAATAATTTTAACACATTTGGAATACCCTTCGGTACGGGGTATTAAAACAACAATCACAACAACAACCAAAGGAATGGGGCAAAAAACGAGAAAAGAGAAAAAGTGATGAACAAAAGCTGACTGACTACAAAACCAAGTTGGAACAGACGCGGTATCGACATCGGCACGCTTGGCGCTTGAGAGTTTGGCTTGAATGTTGAGGAGGGTGTGGGAAGTTGGAGCATCGGAGATGGGGAGGTAGACTGGGATTTGACTTCGACTCTAGCTATATATCCTGTTTGTGCAGAGATTTAGCTTTGAGCTATGGATATCGCCAGCCGTTGCTTTGGGTGAGTGTGTTGTCTCGCTCCTATCGAAGCTCATCGATTCAGTCGTCGCCGTGGCAAGCACTGGGAATGGGAATGGGATTGAAAAACGAGGGAAGTAGAAAGGACTATATTCATCGAGGCTATTGAGGTATTGCGAATCAGCTTGGGACTGGGCCCCGTTTCGAGTGTCGGTGTCGTGCAGCAAGTTTACATGCTGTCAGTGCAGCTTTTTGTTGCCGTTTTTTAATTACATCCTTTACCGTTTGGGGTGCATCAAGTATACGCCTTATATGACGCGCCTTTGGCAAACGAGCGCACAAAACAAAAAGAATAAAGCACAGAGGCACAAAACAACAAAAAAATACATGCACTAAGACACTAAGTACATATCTTGACGATAAGATACTCCTTGGAATCGTATTTGAATTCTTAAAGAAACTGTTTTAAAAATTGCATTTTAAGTAAAAGAATTGTACCATTAAACTTAGTTTTATAAAGCTTGTGATCAAAAATGCTACTAAATTATATTATAAATTATTTATTGAAATAAAAACAAGAAAGAAACAGGCGAGCGAAATGACTGTAAAAAGACCCCGTACTCCTTCTAGTGCGAACTTTTCCATACAACTGTGCAATATCCGAGCAATTTGTCCTAAGGGAACTATAGGCTATAGTTGACTGATTCAGATTAAACTTGGTGAGATTAGCTATGACTATATTGTACACATGTTATGTGAGTTTGGTTGCCATAGCTCAACTATTACTAAATGTCTTCATACATAGTTCCCAATGCGTAAATTTTATCACGATAGTTCCGATAGTCTGTTCGGCAAGTAGACGGACATTCATTCCAAATTTGGTGGCTCTAGCTCTTATAGTCTCTGAGATCTAGATACTCATACAAACAGACGGATATCGACTCGTCTGTTGATGCTGATCATGAATAAATATACTTTATATACCTCAAAAATTTCCATTTCCTTAAGAAGAGTTTAGAAATACGTATAAATAATTCGCCTCAAATAAACTTGTTTTGTTTTGTTCGTCATACCAGCCTGTATGGCCTATTTGATGTCCTGTTGGTTTACAGGGTATACAAAACCAAAACCGTAAACTTGTGCAAATGCATGGGTTTGGCTTTGGCCTATGTGCGGCGTCCTGTTCCCCTCGCGCCCCTTCCCACAGATATCGCCAATGTCCTTTGTACTGCTCTGCCATCGTCGTCCTTTTCGTCCTTGTCGTAATTTCGTTGACGTGAAACGTGCCTGCCATGGCGCGTCGTTAGTTTATTGTGAAATTCCAATAAATGCAGTTTAAGTAAAAGCGTCTCGCCTTTGGAGCTCTGCCCCCCTTGCCCAACTCCCCATTGGTAAGTCAGCAAAAGGTAAACCAAAAACGATAGAGCAACAATCTCATCCTACCACTAGTCATGCTGCCCGTGTCCACCGTTCTCCCGGCCAACAAGTAGCTTAAAGTGCACAACACAAACGTAGACAAGAAAAGAGGAGGACAAAAAACAATGGGAAAATCGTAGAAAATCGGAAAATTGGCCATGCTATGCTGGAGCACTGGTCGACCAGAAGAAAAGGAAAACTCATCTGAGCCATACAAGTTATGGCCAACAGCGTTTTGGTCAATTGAGCACTGGAAATACGCTGCACCAGGTATGGAAAACTATAATTTTAATTACTTAGTATTTTAAATTATTTCGAATTAAATTTCTTTATATAATTATGAAAATTAAACTATTATTTTTATACCAAAAATATTTTTAGATTATTTGATATTTGTTTTAAATCTTGAAACACAAGTAAATCTTTGGTTTTATTATTAAATTAAACCTATTCCAAAATACACAAAATTTATTGTATTTATAATTGAATTTATGTAAACTGAGCAGCGTATTCGTGCTTTCCAGCTGGCTGAAAGCGGTTGAAAGGCGACAAACCCACTTGACCAGGTCCGAACAGATTGACGATTCTCTCCGAGGCACTCAGCTCAATTGTGCGAGGGATTGAGTATTGGGGATTGCGATGTGGGCCATAGCGCAGCCAAGGCCATCATTACCATCATCATCGTCATCGTCATCAGGTGCAACTGTCGAGCAGGTAACGGTAACAATACGGCCCCGAGCTGTTGCCGCTGTCGTTGAGTCCTGAATCCTGGCATCCTTTGCTTGCTCTACTGATGTCGAAGCTGCTGCCATTGGTACTTTGGGGATTTTGTGCAGATTTACATGCAAACAATCAAGATATGCCGGGCTTTCAAGTGCCGCTGCGCTGGGACCTGAATCTGTGCCTGGATTCGGTCCCCATCCCTGTCTCCCCTCCTGCTCTTTCTCCATCTCCTCTTTCAACGCCGACTTGGAGTCTGACTACGACATGAGCTCACAGTAAGAACGAAGCGAGGGAACAGTCTGAACGTGTATGTGGGAATTGTGGCCCGTAGTTGTGCCAATACGTCATGTGCGCTTTAGTTGAGATACACTGAAACAAATCAAGTTAGTACTTAAACAAGCTAACTTTCGAGTCGAGCATTGAAATCTGCAAATAATATAACATTTCTTTGATCCCGATTATAACTACCTTTCTTCAAAATCAGCTCGTTATTTTGTTTGTTAAACTCATGTGAACGAAATCATTTTCCATCAACTAAGTCAAAAACATTTTTATTATTAATATATTTTGATTAATAATAATACTTTGACTTGATGCCCTTTTAGTTATAATTTTACCATCGATTAATCTGTGAATAAAACTCTTTCCATTTATTATTTAAGAAAACGGTTTAGCTTAGCTTTCCAAACTTCTCTTCTTAACTTAAGCCACAGCTCAGTGGTGATTTATATCTTAGCAGTTTATTATTTTGAACAGTGTACTCACACACACACAGATGATGGGGAATGTTTAGCGATTGTCTTCATTGCACGTTTGTTTGCTTTTCACATCTTTTCACCTTTGATTTGCCATCGATTCTATTGGAGTCGTGTGTGAATGTTTTTCATTTTTTTTTTGCGTGCTTCTGGTTGTGTCGCTGTTATTTGCTGCTGTTTGTTATATAAATGCTCCCATACCACATTCACTTTTACCCAGCTCAACACATTTTCGTTCTCTTTCAGATTGTCGGTTAATATTATTGGTTTAATTCAATTGCTACTTGTGTATGTAAAATGTTTTCTTTACCTCTGTAATTTAGGATTATTTTAGATCGCTGACACTTTCTCCCCACTCTCTTGGTCTTTCTCCTATCCTTCTTTATTCTATGTTGTCTGCTTGTTTGCCTTGTGAATGTTAAAGGCGAGTTAATTATTTAATGCCTGTCACCCAGTGGCTAACACTCGGTGTTAAATGCAAATTGGCAGTGTCACAGTGCACAGAGCGACAGCAGCAAGGACAATAACAAGGATATCACACACTCACACAGCTTGAAACACGGCAAAGTTAACCCATGTGACACATACACAGATACTACTTCCAACAGCGCGACATCTGTAGACCTGGCTCTTAAAAAAACCCGTCACAACAGCAGCAACAACAACAACAACAACTACTGGTTGTCAGACAGTCCAGTAACCCTTTTTGGCAGCTCCAACCCCGTCTATATTCCTGTCTTGCGCTCTCCCTTTGAACGCCCCCCAAAAAAGAATCATGGCTGCTTTAACTATTCGCCAGGGTTGCATCTCAGCGCGTGTTGAGCCCCTGACCAGTGCTGTCCCTTGGGGTTGGAATGGGTTGGGGTTCGAATTTGGGGTTAGGGTTGACATTGTGGTTTCTTGGCTTTTTTTTTGTTGCGGCTAAAAGTTGCGTCGCTGCGCGCATGTCAAGACTAATCGCTTACCTTTGGGGTAATTCGAAGTGAGCGTATAATTTATTTTTTACTATTTTTTGTACTAAACCTTTTTTACTAAAGGATAGTCTATTTTAAAATTATTCGCAGGGCGTTTTTCAAAAAAAGTGCTCTACAGAATTTAAAGAAACAAAATAAAATAATAAAGATAATGGTGTTCATTTTCATATTTATGTTTAATGTGATTTTTATTGGCAGCAAAATGAGCTTAATAATAATTGAAATTCTAGAAAGTAGTTAATATACATTTATAACCTTTTTAACATTCATAAATCACGTAGACAAAATATTAATTTAAGCCATGTTTAATATATTTTAATATTCAAAAGTGATTTTAATTAGATAATATAATAATTTTCGATATAATTTGTTTGTAAATGTGTCAAGTATTTGAGATGTGTTCTTCAGTTCAACAAGATTTATTATTTACTATAAGATACATTTAAGATACTATACATACACTTACATTTGAATATCTTGAAAAAAAAAATAAATGTTTTTAAATTCATTAAATTCTTTGTTTGCTGTACTAAAATAAAATTCCAAATTGGAATTAAATTATAAATAAAACATTTGGCTTATAAGCAATTTTATTTACATTTCTAATCAAATTTGTATATTTTTAATGAAAGTTTTAATTTTTAAGTGGCTGATGATCTTGATTGTTTTGTTCTCTGCTGTTTTGCAAAAGTTCCAGTCTTTGGTCACTGAGCACACATGATATAAAAACGGAGTATTAAAACTACACTTTCTAAACTAGACACTGGACACTAGGCACTGCTGGTAAGCTGGCCAAATAAGTGTGCTGTGTGTAGACTCATTTGTTCGTGTTCTTGCCAGTTGAGAGCTGGTAAAATTTACGAGTTTTGTGCGCGCATTATCATTAATTAAAGAGATTAGGGAGCGGAGAAACCACAGAAGCGCTACGAAGGAAAACACTTCCTAAAACTGAAGATAAAAAGAAGCAAAAGAAGAGAGAGAGGGATAGGGCTCTCCAAGTGTTCCTGGTATTTTAATTGAGTTGTACACACGCCAGGTATAAACAACAATGGACATATTGGCCACGGTGCGTGATTTAAGGCAAATCCCAAAAATTGTGATAATCGACTTTGATCGCCGACTGTCGCCGCCGACGACGGTGCATGCAACATTTGGATAGATGTCGTCCTCATATCTCAGAGATGCACTCACAATTGCCCTGATGTCGCCTACGGAACTGAACTAAAAATGTAACTAAAACTGAAACAGAAACGGGCTCAAAACCGAACAAAGGACAGTTGTGAAGAGATGTTGCTGCTGATAGCCAAAATATCCTGTTGTTTTTCCACATACGCTCTCTCTCTCTCTCTTTCTTTCTTTCTCCCCCGCACTCTTTCTTCCTTTAGAGATTTTTGTTAGTTTATGGAGCAATCGCTGCTCGCTTTTATTGCACAATGTCAGCAGTGACTGCGACGACACTTGGGTGCAAACGAGCCGATTATTGCCGCCTGATAATGTTCTAATTGCCCTGCAGCGACAACCAGTCGGCAACAGCATAGCCCCGACAGCACGACTACCCTATAGGACAAATAGGACTAGGGCTCCTACTGTTTGGGTTTCGCTGCGGGCATTTTTGGCATTCTGCTTTTTGCCAAAGGAATAAAATATGGCCAAAAACATTCCGAGACGGAGCCAGTTGAGCAGCACTGCTTCTTTGGCTTGACAACACGCTGAGTGCTCAGTCTGCTATCTTGTCTCACTCTCTCTCTTATGCTCTTCGCTCTTTTCTATCTATTCATGCTATACTCGTAGGTGTTTTATTTGTCATTGCCGTCCTGCGTAGTGCAAGAGAGCACTTCATTTGTGTCGTACGTCTGCATTTGGTTAGCTCCTTTACTCCTAACTCATTTCACCTCAACCTTTGCTCCTTGCTCCTTGCTCCTTTTCCAACTGCTGTCTATCTACACTGTCTGAATGTCCGCTTGTCCTAGTCGTATCAGTAACCGCAGTTGGTCGCATTCTTAGAAAAGTGTCGGCATTTGTTTTGTCGCAACTGCAACTGCAACTGCAACTCAATTCACTTTCCATTCGGTAAAGCTGATTTGATAGCAAGGTTTTATGGATTGCGATACAGCAATTCAAAAGAAATCGGACAAATGTTATTACCTTCTTGAGCATACATTTCTGTATATGTAACTTATTTAACATTTTAAAATAATTTTAATTTAGTTTAT
Source organism: Drosophila nigrodunni (assembly GCA_020829145.1). Taxonomy (NCBI): domain Eukaryota; kingdom Metazoa; phylum Arthropoda; class Insecta; order Diptera; family Drosophilidae; genus Drosophila; species Drosophila nigrodunni. The sequence continues at coordinate 15,331,520 of JACVCZ010000002.1, forward strand.
CCAAAATGTGGTAAGAATTAAGAACCTATGCTTCATTAATTGTTAGTCGATTCTACTCTTATTTATTTATTTTTTAACTGTAACTTCTTTCGCCTCAAATATTTTCCGTAAAAACGGCGATTTAAAAAGCGTCCGAACTTGTTAATTAGTGGCACCTGATGCCAGATAACACTTAAGTAGGATCGCTCAGTTGAGTCTTAACCATAAGGTTGTCCAATAAAAACCAATGGCCAGAGTTGCCAACATAGAGGAGAAAGCGTGCAAGAGAGAGAAAATTGAAAAAGCCAAAACAGCCGCAATGGGAATGAACCTGATACTCGTTTAGGGAGAAACGGCTAAAGGACCCAACGGAATGGGTCCAAAGGGGAAGTTTTGTGTGCTTAAATGTCCAACAAGATTTGATTTTTATCGCAAGTATATTTGAATTTTATTGCGTACGAAATTTTCGATAGAATCAACGGTCATAAAAAGCGACTGGAGCCGTGTCCACGTCGCCTGCCAAATGACCCGCCCAGATGAGGCAGTTCATCCCGATGAGGGGCCGGGTGGGTCAGTGTGCGGGGGGTATTACTACATTTTGGGGAAGTGGCCGTCGATAAGGCGGCGACGTGGACATTTCTTGGCCACGTTGGCGTCATTTTCCACGCAATAAAATAAACATTCAAAATGAAATCAAACTAAACGTTGAATGTTGAGCCAGTTCCCGGGCACACAACGAAACTAGTTCTAGTAGCAGTTAAGTGGGAGCAGTGGGGAGTAGGAGGGACAGCAGGGAATGGGACAGGTCATTCATCAATGTAGCACATTTAATTTTATGCTCATTTTTATTTCATTTTGCATTTTGTTTGGTCCCATCGCTGGTCAGGATCAGAGGCCGCAAAGGTCCAGCGAAATCCTTTTTTATATGCCCAGCTTGGAGGGTGTAATAGGCTAGTACAAAGTCTAAAGAAAGCTACTGGAATAGCTGTATAAAAGGGTGCATTGTCAGTCGACTTAACTTTAGTTTAATGTATATTTTTGTTTCGTTTATTTCCTTCTTCAGCTAATGGTTTGGGTAAACAAGACTTGGCGGACTAAAAAAAGGGCTGTTAAAGGGCGGGACATTAGTATGGCCAAAGGATATGCTTCGTTAGGTTTTGCGAGCCTGATTTGAAAAGCTGGAATCTCAATCGTCTTTCGAATTCAGATTCAGATTTAGTTTCAGTTTAGTACTCGATTTCGATTTCTATTTCTATTATCTGTTTGATGCCCAGTAGCCAAATGGGAAAAGGGCAAAAGAAAATGGGAAATGAAGAGGGGCAAAGGGAAAGGGAAAGGGGCATGGGTATGGGTAAGATTATAAGAATGGGGCATAAGCACATCAAATGCGTTTTTATTGGGACTTAAATGCAATGTGACAACTTGAATGGCCACCCACGCAGCGGCTAAAGGGCCCTAAAGTGCCTTGGCCACAATGGACCTGGATCTGGGCAGTTTGTTTTGGGACCTGGCTAGCAGAGGCAGCGTTAGATAATCGTAAAACGACTGGAAGACTGAGCCACCGTTGGACAATGAGAACTGGACAGGAACAGGAAACGACAATGGTCGAAGGTCCTTGCTATAGCCACTTTGTGTAGCCCCTCCTTCTCCCCCTCATTTCATTGACCATCGCCGTGTGTGGTGACATCATCGGCCAATATAATTTGGCCAACGAAACACATCAATTACGAGTAACTAAAGAAGGCTTCAGACAATGCAACTGCTACAGTTTTGTTCTCACTTCTCACTTCTCTTTTCACACTTCTCTTTTCTCAATACGCTTTGCTCTATTCTTCAACACACTGCCATTGATTGCTTCATTTAGCTGCTAGCCACTGTGTGGCAACAACTGTTTCTCTGAATTACCAATTTACAGGCTGCAACTGTTTTTGGGCCACTTTTGATTTATATTGCGGATGCAGCCGCCGTTGATATTTGGTCCTTTTGCAACTGAGCCCGGCTGAAAAATGGAATAACTTTTGTCAGCTGCTTCTCCATATGGAAATCCAAAGGGTGTCGCAATAGGGATGGGCGAGGGCGGTGGTATAAACATGTGTGAAACGGGAGCCATGTCAAATTTTCAAATTGCTCTGCGGTCCAGGACGTCCCAGAATTTGTTATGAACGACAACAAACGATTTTTATGTGAGCACAATCAAAAAAAAATTGCACAAAAAGCTGAAGTCGAGTGTGCTAACTGTTAAAGACCCTGTACATGTTAAGGACTAGACTAAACGACTATACAGAACGCATAATGTTTGAACTTGGCTTAGATCTAGTTGTGTGATCTAGACCAACTTTGACTAAAATGTAACAGAGTCTAACATTGTTTAAGTTACTGCAAATAAAAACAAAGTTGTGCAAACTTAATAACAATTAATGGATTTTTATTTCAATCTAATCAAATCGGCTCGGCAGCTAATGCTGATCAAGAATATATATACCATATTAGTTCGTCCATGTCTCTTTCTCTGGCCAACCTTACAGACTCACGGACAGGGTCTAAAATGGAAAAAATACTAAAGCGATAAACAAAAAAAAAAGTTGAAAATTGTTTCCCTCGCACACACACATACTCATACACATAAAATATCTATGTGTAGTGAAGGAAATTGTCATTAGACATGCCGAATTTATGAGTCTTGTTTTGATTTCTTTGCTGCTCTCTCGCTCTCTATCTCTTTCTGTCTCGCCCACTCTTCCTCTCTCTCTCTCTTCTTTTATCCCCATTTCCCTCAGCGATTATGCCCATTTTTTGGCTAACCCTTTATCCAATATCCCCGCTTCTAGTTACTGCTGCTGTTGTTGTTGTCGCTGCTGCTGCTGCTGTCGCACACTCACAAACTCATAAATTGTATAAATTGTTGGGCTATTATTTCTCGTTGCTGTCAGCGCAATATTGCGGAGGCAAGTGTCACCAGAGTGAGCCACGCCCTACAAAGGCGCAGAGAACTCTCTCTCTCTCTCTATCTTTCTCTCTGTAGTGTTCACATACATAGGGAGTACAGTATATATTTAATATAGCGTACATATGTGCATACGGTCATCTTTTTATTACATGTGTTTTTTCCCATTTTTTTTTTATTTTTCTCCTTTTTTTAGCAATTGACTTTGCAGCCTTGACTTACGCGGCAAATGACATAATTAAGCCGTTGGTCAGGTACGGCTGTACGATTGTAAGGCTTTTAGGGTTACGTTTTTAGGGTTAACCCTAGCCGTAACCCTAGCCATAACCCTGTCATAAAATGTAATTCACACGAATTCGATTGCTGACAAATCCTTTTTTTCTCCCTTTTTTTGCGCACATTAAATTGCAATTTTTTTCGCCGAATTTCCTCGTTATTTTATTGGTTTTTTTTTTTTTGGTTTAGCGATCGTTTTGTTAATGTTTAGTGGGCTGTTGTACGGTCAGAAAGTCAATTGCTTTATGATGCAACCACCCCCCAAAGGGATTATTGAAAAAAAGTCACAAAAATGCTAGTTGCTTTTGGGTATAGTTTGCTAATAAAGACAGTGAGAGAGAGAGAGGGAGAGACAGTGAGAGAGAAAGGTAGAGAGAGGAGCATTGGAAAAACTGTATCAATACGAGTAGTAAAGATTAACTTTTTTTCGCTCGATTCAGAACAAAATTGTCAAGTTTTCATTGGGGAAATTAGGAATATTTTCATCATACGGTTAAGCTCTTGTATCTTATTGAAAATTAGGACTATATAGCACTAAAAGCACATTACGCTTTTTACCAGTGACTCGAACAGTTCTAATAGAGAACAATTTCCCCACTACCCCATTCCGAGTCTATATATTTATGAAAAAACCTACTTAGTCCCCATTTATATGTATAAGCCATACCCCTTTGCCGTCCATCCCCGTACTCTCACAGTGATTGTCGCATTTCCCTTTCGTTTGTCCACAGTTTCTGCGAATAACAATTATATTATAGCAAACATAATAAAATTCGATAGTTTCTGCATTTCCTATAGTTTCCCGGTAACTGCGCAGAGAAAAGGATACTACGGATTTTATGGTCAGAGCCGTTGTACGTTTGTCGGTACTGAGGTTTTGCGGGTTGCATAGAGTTGAATCATCTTCTGCGTAAGTTCTACCTGTCCATTGTCGACGCTCGATTGTCCATTGCGTCAGGCCACAGGCAATTTTATGCAATGGTCTGAGCCTGAAGTCAAGGACATTCCGAGGACTCGCTTCTTTTTTGTTACGGCTTTGACTACCTGACACGCTCCCAACACGCGGCCAAACTCTTTTTTTTATCGTTTTGCAGTTTTATGCTCACTCCTTTTTTTTACTTTTAACCGTTTGAGAAAGTTGCGGAGATTTTTTCGCTGAATTCACGTGAAAAAAGGATTCGAGCGAAAGGATAAATTCTTCGTAGTCAACTGACCAAGAAGCAAAATATTTGAAACTGCAATTGAAATGCAGCCAAACCGAGTACCGATTTTAAAAGCCAAAAAAAAAGACGAAAATAAAAAACAGTTAAGCACTGTGAATTTCAAGCCATTTAAACGTTTATTTAGTCATTTTCTTTAACCGTCTATTTGCTCGTTTCGTTTTATTTTTTTATGGCATAAACCAACTGGACTCTCATGTTAATGTTTTTTGTTTGCGTACAAGTATTTTTTCCGTTTCGTCTCCAACAATTATAGTTCAATAAATTTGCGCAATCACCTCGAAAGAGTAAAACGAAAATGGGTTTTTTTTTTGTGAATCGTTCGATTCAGTGACTGAAGGCAAAAGACCACTTCAATGGGGAATATTGAACAGTCGATTGAGCAAAAATAATAGTACAAATAAAAAAAGAAATACCAACAATTGTACTCTTTGATATTTGGTATTTTTTTCTACTTTCATTTGGTTTCTTCTCCGTCGTTTTTTAACATAACGTTTTGCTTGTCTTATCTTATGTAATAATCCGTTTAAGCCATTTTTTTAGTTGGGCACAAAACTCTACTCATTTTGCTACTTATTTTGGGCAGCAAAAAATGGATTGCAATGGACAATTAATTTTTTATTACAAAATTAATAAATTAAAGCAAGACGGAAAATAGAATTTAAAAATTTGCATTATTTACAAATAATTGTTGAGTATTTATATGGAATTACATAAATAAAATAAACCATTTTAAATTAAATAAATTAGACATTTTAATACAACTTTTTTAAAAACTTTTTTCTGTTTTACGTTAAAAATGTTATAAAATTTAACATTTGGCATATAGCTTTAGTCAAGTTATTAGCTGATTTACAAACTGAATACATTACCCTACAAGACGGAAATTTAAAATAAATTGAAGATTTCTGCATTCAAATCAAATTAAAAATCAACATTACACTAGCAGCATTTTATAAGACAATTTAATGCGGCCATAAGAAGGGAATGTCCAACAAGGGGAAAGGCCCTCACTTATTGGGGGCTGACCCAGACAAATGGTGGCCCATTGATTAGCCGTTCTGGTAGCCAATATGGCGGTGAATCTGGGTCTACAACTAAGCATGTTGTGTGGGTGATTTTCATTTTTTTTATACACGTTTTTTGGGGGTTGCCCTGTGATTCCCGGCTTGCTGAATTACCCTGTCAAGTTCTGGCCATTGACTGATTTCAACGATTCTTTTTGCTGTTGATAACGCTAGTAGTACACTTAAATAGAGTATATATAAGTTTCTTAGTTAGTTTGAAAAATTATAAAAGTTTTTCAACTTTCACAAATAATTATTTAAATATATTAAAAAATGTGAGCAAATAAAAAACATATTATTAATTGTTTAAACTTATAAAGTTGTAAGTGTGTGGAGTTGTCGTTGTGTTGGTCTTATAAAATTTGGATTATTTTGTTGTTTTTGTGTTTTTTAATAAAAGCGAACAATTTGCGCATTGCTTACGCCCCCGCTACCTCATCCCCTATCGTTTCTCATCCCCTATTTCTCGCTCATTTTCTAATTTTTGGAACAGACGCGGCAGACGGAAGTGTCTTTTTTTTGGTATTGAATTCCTATTCGTAGCAGTATTTTAATACCCGATAGATGTATAGAAAGGGTACATTAAAATCGAAGAGTTTAGGAATAGAAATACCAGAAATTGTGTCTTCAAGTAGGCACAAATTGTAAACAGTAATAAAATTATAGCTCACTTTGCAGACGGGTATTTCATAGCAGTAGCTAAACTATCTCATATTTGTAAGCTTTAAAAAAGCTAAAGTGATGGAGTAGTAGCAGACATAAGCTGATCTACGACAACAACAAGTGAATCACTGACAAGTTCCAGGACTGACCAGGTTGATGGCTGACCACAGCGCACACACAGCGTCACACACACACACACACACACTTGGATGAGAGACCACAACCATAGCCACACGGCGGTCAATTAAGCCGTTAATATGCGACTGAGGAACCGGTTATGATAGCTACACCAAAAACTCCAAAACTCCCACTCCAACTTTAGCTCCGACACGTTGTCTGTCTGTCACTGTGACTGTGACTAGAAACTGTGACAGTGAGCGTGGTTCATTGTGGTCATTGGTTATTTGTTTAGCTCCAAATGTGTGCGACCTCCCAGCGGGAGCCGTCTTTTGGAGCAGCTTATACAAACATTTTTCATCATTTCTTAACACCAAAATCCCGAAATCCCAAGCTCCAGGACAATACTCATACAGTCCCAAACAGCCTTTGAAATATTTTTAATTTTCTTTTTTTTTTTTTTGTAAACTCTGTTTTCGATTCATAAATCATGTCAAGCTGCGGTCGTCGCCAGTTCGTCTGGTTCAGCGAAACAAATGAAGTCATAGAGAAAAAAGTGAAATCAAAACTATTATCGGTGATTTTTTCTTGCATCGAGTGTTGTTGTTGTTGTTTTTTTTTGTGATACCTCGTTCCCTTTTGTGCGGTTTGTTGAGGTTGCAGGTCGCAGGTCGCAATGACAAATAAAAACATCATATCATTCATAACACTTGTTTGAACTGGCATTGATTGAGCCAACACACCCCATGATCCTGGCCAGTAACAGAAATAAAACCATATCAAAGCAAAGATACCTGACCATTTCCCTTTTATTGTTCTGCTTACCAACCTGTTCGACAACTCGATTTCAAACTCAATCTCAATCTCGGTCTGTGTTTGACTCTCAGTCCCAGCTTCACTTTCATTCAGTAAAAATCTTTTTTTTTAGTGCTCGGCGATTTATTGTTTGTATATAAATTGGTTTATGAAAACATTACAGGGCTGCAGTTCTCTAGAATTTATTCCCTTTTTATACCACACTGTCGTATTGTTCGATGAGATTGATTAATGCTTCGGTTACACCTTCAACTCCACCTCCAACAGCCCCTACTCCAAAACTCACCTTTTCTTAAATGTTTCCTCTGCCTTTTACTGTTTTTCTTTTTCTATTTTTTTATATATTAAATACTCGTAGTCCTCAGCTCGCCTGTGTTTGTTTATGTGGCTTGTTTGGATGTTCATTCTTCCCTCTTTCCTTTCTCAGATAGATAGTGTTGTTATTATAGGTGGCATTCATCCAGTTGTTATTGTTGATGTTTTCGTTTATCTCATTTCCACGGTGGGTATTTAATAAACCCATCAATGGGTCAATTAGTTGGCTGCCTGGTTAGCATTTCAAACTGCTGCGTCATAAGTCGTAAAGTCAAAGTCTCCAGAGATTGAGACAACAAGTTGTCCATGAACATATCATATATACAGGAAATCGCTGCATTGTCACTGAATTTTACCCTTTTTATATTTTTTGTATATTAAATTGGTATACACATTTGTTTGTGTGGTCTGCTTTTGTCACTAGTTCATGTTTTACGAATGAAACTGTGGAATTTATGAATAGATTAACACAACTATATTAAGCCAACTATTCTGATTAAACTTTTACTTAAATGAAGGACTTGAAGCTAAAAAAGAAATCTTGAAAAAAGTGAAAGAATCGCCCAAATTTTGTTTAAAACTTCTTCAAAGTAAATCACAATTTTTAACAACATTCAGCTAACCAAACATAATGTTAACTTTTATAAGCTTCTTAATAATATTCTCAAAAAATGCCTGAAAACATCAAAATTGTTGTATGATATACTGTACATCTATTCTGTTTGTATTCCCTAAATTATATAAATTTGTAAGTCCGTTTTCCTTGCTCCCTGGTAGAAAAACTTGCAAAATTCGAGCGTTTTTTTTAGTAATTGCTGTCGGGGTATGCGATTCGAGCTGCAATCGAGATGCTTTTAACCTTCAATTAACAGCATGCTTGACCCATGTCATACAGCATTTAATATTAGCCAACCTTTCTCTTTATTCCACTCTCCCTCTTCAACTCCCCCATCCCTGGTGTTATTGTTCCGACCTTCTCCCACAATTTGCCAACTGTCGTACTTAACCTCAGTTGGTCTCTTGTTTTTTTTATTATTTTATTTTTTTTGATTCTGTTTTCGTTTTCCTTTTGATTTTTTATTATTTTTGATTGCAAACTCGGCTTTAGGGCAATTAAAATTTCACGCTTTAGTATATGGAGGGTGTGTGTGTGAGCGTGTGTGTGTGTGAGCGTGTGTATGTGTGTGTGTGTGTAGTATATACATGTTGTACTACTTTCTGTTCTTTGTGCCTCTGTCAATCAACAAATTTATGTGCAAATTATCGCGGCAGCTATGACAACCTCAGGTGGTGTTCGAGGTGGTTGCTTTGGTGGTGCAACTCATCGCCAACCCGCACCGTAGTCCATCCCACTCCAACTCCTCTCTAACCACCCTCCGCCTACCTTGTTGTTGTTGTTGTTGCACTTGTTTAAACGCATTTGACACGCCTGCGATCTGAAATATGCGAACAACAATACAAATGATACAAAGTCGATGACAGGGTTGCCACCGAGGGTTGTCTCAACATCCCGTGACCCCAACTCCCGCACCCACCCAGCCACAAAAAAAAAAGTGGGCTCGAGGTCGGTGATAACGCGAAATAATTGCGTGACAACCATGTTGCGATAATTTTCAATTAAACGGCATTTTCTTTTTTTCCATGTTGTCGAAATGAAACGTAGAACGCAGAACGCGCAAAAAAAAAAGTAGAGGAAGCTGAAGACCAAGAAGAATCAAAAGAGAAAAAGCATTGGAATCAGAAAGAGATAGAGAGAGTGAGGCGTAGAGCGAGAGCGAGAGCGAGTGCGTGTGTGAGTGGAATGGAAGATGGCAACTGCAAAATGAGCCAAAAAGGGAAGGAGACAGCGTGAAATTTCATATTAAAATCAACTTATTTTCTGCTTTCATTTATTCATGCTCAGTTCATGTTGTTGTCGCTACCAAAAACACACACACACACACACACACACACTCCCGTACACACACAATAATATGCTGATAACAAGTATGAACTCTGTGGTTGATACTTGACTACAATACACCCGTTACAATAGCATGTGTTTAAGCTTAACTTATTCAGATTGTTTAAGCCATTGCCTACATTTTGGCATTTTTGAAGCATTTTATTTTTAAACAGCTATAAATTCTTCTTTAAATAGCCCATCGTCATCACTGGTTGCCATTTAAAATATGTGTTTAATTTTAGTAAAAAGTTTGATCCATTTTGAGTGCAGTAAGAAGTCGTGTTAAGTTTAAGTTTACATTTTTCAACTAATCTTGATGCTAGTCAATTCTTTAATAAGAACTTGTGGACTTAAATATTTACTTAAGTCAATAAATAATTTATTTTATTTCATATTTTATTTTCTTAGAAATTATTACAATTTTAGTATTTATAATAAAAATTCACTGAAACTTTTCCTAACCCAAATCTACCACAAATTTCGCTTGTAACGGGTATCAAAAGCAATTGTAACAATTTGCTCTTGTTGCGTGTTTCGGCGTCGGCGTTAACGTCAACGCAGACGCAGATGCCAAAGCAGTGGCAGAGCCAGAGACAGAGCGACGTTGATGACGCCGCCAGAAAAGTGTCACACTTGTGCGTCATTAACACCGCCAGCCGGTCACAGCTGGTGGGTGGTTTGGGTGGTTGGGTGGTTCGACGCTTTGCTGGGTGGCACTGCCGTTGATGCCCAGCCCTGGGCTAAGCTGGTTCTTTTGGGGTGGCATTGGCGGCCATGTGGATGTGGTTGACGCTGCCGTTGCCGTTGCCGCCTTTTGGGGGTTGCTGCTGTGGTTGGCAGCGACATTGCCAACCATTTTTCTGCGGCCAAAAGACAACAACAACAACAACAGCTACAGCTACAGCTACAGCCGGGGCAACAACAAGAACAATGGATACAAAAAAGCGCAGCGCATGTTAATTTGATTTGAGCGCTTTGCAATTTAACAATAATATTGTCATCAGGTTGAAGGTTTGAGTCAAATACCTCAGGGTTGCCCTCGATACCGTGACCGATGTCTATTTAATTGTCTCCAACTCGACGACACGTGGTCGCAATTCCTAGAACAAGTTCTACAAGCAGTAAAAAAGAAATCTGTTTTTAATAAAATTTAATTAATACTATTTCTTTAAGTCTTTCTGTTTTTCATTTTGATTAAACTAATTAAAAGTGGCTAAAGTGTCAATCCTTTAATAGAAAAACGATTTAAAAAACAATTTTAATAATGAATTTGTTAGATTAAAAGCAAAATGTAATAATAAGAACAGCGACATGTGTAAACTGATTGTTTTAAAAATGTATTTTTGTTTGAAACTAGTCTACAAAAATATTTCCCTTGATTAATATGTTGTATTTTACTTATTTAGAGTGATAAGACTTATCAATTTTCCGATTTAAGCTCCTTATGCTCCATTAAAATCAAAATGTTTGATTGCAAATTATTTTTATTAAGTTTATATTAAGTTTTATTTTGCCGAACTTAAAAACTTCTGTAAAAATAACTTAGACATGGAGAAATAAAAAAATTTTGATCCGACTTCAGTTCATACCACTTAAAAGTCAACCTTCCCAGAGATCAGTTTTGTTCAAATAGCCACACTGAAATGGGAAAGTGACAACTGCTCTGATCTTATAGAAATTGGCGCGCTGTCCAAACTGAAGATGAGCCTGAGGATGGATTATGTGGGAATACAAGTATATATGTCTGAGAGTGTCACCACATCCGGCAGAGGAACAAACGATTCACACAAGTTAAATCCGCATAACCAAAGTCAGATTGTTTTTTTTTCTTCTTTTTTGTTGGCTAATGCTCTTTGGCAAGGATATTGTAAAGGATACGCAAAATGGATGAGGACAAATAATAAGTGCAAAAGCAAACAACAACAACCAGAAGAGAAGAAAAGTATTCGGAAATTAAATTTACTTTGCACAGAAGTTACACTTCTCGCGGGTAATTGCACAGGATACGGCAAACGGGATACGGGATACGGCTAAGAAGGATAATATGGATGAGAATGTCACATAACTCAATTTGTTTAAGACAGCCTTGATGACGGTTCATCTTCCATATTTTCTTCAATTTTCTTTACTTGTTTTTTGACATGCCGGTAAAAGCAACCACATGAGGAATGGAAAACCGGACTTGAAAAAAATAACAGAAAAATTTAATAATTTCTTTGGACAGCCAAAATGTTTTTTTTGGAAAAGCGTTTTTTTTTTCACCGCCTGATATCGTTTATCAAATTCAAATTAAGGCTGCCACTGCAATCACAATTGTTCGGCAATAAGTTCTGTCATTAACAATGAGTCCTGACAAGTGAGTAACAGCAGCAACAACAACAAGCAAACTGGCAAACAAGCAAACAACCAACGAGCCACCCCTTTTGAGCCTCATTGAGTGACATATGCGTTGTGAACAACGAGTAGGAAGACGAGTAGAAATGCGAATATGAATACGAATACAGTACGAATACGATTACAGTGTACTTGGCTCATATTCGAAATTATACACTGACAAAAAAGCATCTTAAATACAGATGCATTTTATTATTAATCTACAGAGACTAAAAGTATCTTAAACGAGTGTAGAATTATTCAAATAAACTAATGTAAAATAATAAATTAATAACAAATAAATAAACTAAAGATAAACTAAATTGTTGTCTTAGTGTTATATATTTTTAAAAATATATAGACATATTTTTTAAGACAAGTCGAGTTATACTCAAGAACATAAATATAAATCCTTACATACTCCGTTTATGAAATTATATTTATTTAAAAGTTAAACCTTTTTGAAAATGTTTACGCCTTTTAAAGCTTTTTAGACTTAAGACATACAGAGTTTTATCATTGTATATCAGAAAGATAAAATCACTATATTACCAATTACTTTCTCTCAGTGTATGCGCTTTCGCGTGCTGAACTGGCGTCTGTCCCGTCTGCCTTTTTAATGAGTGCAACGTGTTTTTGTTCGCTTTCGTATTCGTATTCGCATTTTTATTCACAATTTGTCGAGTCGAGCACCCACTGTCCGTCATTCATTCATTCAGTCACTCAGTGCTTCATTCATTCATTGTTGTTGTGTTTTTTGGTTTTTTAATATTTGCGGTTGTCGATGGTCCCGTTGTTAAGCATCCGCATACCCAACCCCCTTACCCATCTCCTTCCCCAGTCGCAGCATTCCAACCATCCCAAGCATTTGAACCATTTCAACCATCCGACCATCAACATCAACTTAAGTTCAATTAAAATCCACATCAAACAATAAGCGGGCACGTAGAGCTGAACCATCAACTACTTCAAAATTGGCACAACAATAACAACAATGCGTATGCATGTTCGCATTCATACTCGCACTCACACTCGCACTCACACTCACACTCATACCCGCTACCGTAACCGTACTCTTACCCGTACTTATGGCCACTACTCGTGGGGGACTTGCCTCGCGGCTTTTGTGGGTGGTTGCTCGTGCCTCGGCTTAAATCTTGAAAGAAAAAATCGCACACGTGTCCATCAGGCGACAAAAACTTGTTGCCCTCCTGTGCTGCTTCACACGCCCACCTTTTGACCTCCCCCTCGGTCATCAGGCCGTTAAGTTCAAATCAATGTCCTTGTCTTCTTTTCGTCAATTCATCCATCCATTCAGATGCCATATGGATGGATCACTGCCTGCTGATTAGTCCCAAGTCTTTTCTGGGCACGTACTTATGCCACAAAGTGGTGCAACCATTGACATGTGTGTGTGTGTGTGTATGTGTGTGTGTATATGTGTGTGGTTGAGTTTAACATGCGGTATATCTTTTAAGACCTTGTACATAGAACTTACAAAGGGTCTAACAAGATTGCGAAACATGATTAACAAGCAGATGGTTAAAACATCAATAAAAAAAATAAATTAATTAGTTTTCAAGCCACACTAACGACGCATAATGTATGTATTTACTGTTAAATTAATAATGAAAATAATAAAAAATTTCTAAACAAATCAACTTTCAAACTGAAAAAAGTATGCTAACAATTTTTATATTGCAAAAGAAATCATTACATTTTCTATTAACCAAGAATTGAGTTTTTTTTTTTTAAATAAGCAGTTTACAGAAAATATTGTAATTTTAAAATTAATTTCTTTACAAATATTTAAAAAAAAAAATCATATTTTATAAACAAACATTTGCTGTTAAGCTAAATACTTACATATATAAAGGTTTAAAAAATATATTTTAAGTTCAACTTGCTCTAGTTTAAATTTAATTCGCTTCGAAATTTTATGGAACAAACACCATCTTTCAAATGTTGTTTGTTGTTGTTAATTTTTAGCTGAGATTTGCAGAAACCGGCATATAAACAATGTGAGGAAACTACCTCAACCTCAAACCCTTTCGCCTTTCTATTGAGCGGGGGAGTCGAGACAACAATACCGAATGAATTTGTGAGTTGGTCGAGTGACTGAACCGAGTTGACTGAATGAGCTATGCGGGGAATGCCTTTAAGCCAATTAATGCGTCAACTTATTAGTTTGTGCCCACCACTCACTCAGTGGGCTTAGAGGGCTGGTTCAAAACACTGCCAGACATCAACGCAGCTGTGGCCCATGCCATTCCGCGTGCTTTGTCAGTGGGCGAATAAAAAATAAACCAAAACAAAAAAAAAATGTAAAAGCCCATCGGATGTGGAGGCGGTGAAGGTACAGAGGTCAATGCGAATGTGAATGTGAAGGAAATGGATGTGGATGTGAATGTGAATGTGGTAGTCGAGTGAAAGAAGAAGAATGCGACCGAGTCAGCAGTGGCTTCATTATTGAAATAATGCCACAATACTAGGGCGGGCTAAACTACGTGTTACAACCATGTGTACACAGACAAAAAATTTGGATTTGGGATTAACAAATAAAATTAAAATTAACAAATATAGTTAATATTAAAGCTAAGCTTCATTTAAAACTTAAACTAAACAGGTTTAAAGTCAATTTGCAGAGCCAAATCGAGAACGTTCAAAAAAGTTTTTTCAAAAGTATGAAAATTTTGAACTGTTTCAATTTCCACACAAAAATGTATATTAATTAATATTTTATATAAAACTCTTAAGTTCTTGGTTTACATTTTTTTTCAGTGCACTTGTGGGGAGATCACATCAAAGCCGGGACACTGAGCGACCAGCTATCGAAAAACAGTGGCTGCGTTTTGTGGCCAATGCGGCACCCTCAACAAAGCAAGTCCAAAGCGGTAAAGGGGGTAGATCGAGCAGTTTTTGGGAAGAAGGGAGGGAAGGAAGAAGGGGGTTTGGGTAACGGCAACGGGAGCAGCCGTTGAATTTCTCAGGATGCTGCTGCTCTTGTGGGCCCACACAAGAGGACATCGAGCACATTGAGGACATGGAGTGCAATTAATGTTAATGTTGAGATATTTATGATGCAACCCCCTTATTGGCGAGGGGTGTGCGCCACCCTTTCTATTCTTTAACAACAATTCCCTTTTTTTATTTCGCATTGTATCTGAATATTTGCGTATGGGCTTCGAATGAAATTTAAATAACCCCCGTCCTTCTGTCTATCCTCATGCGCCACTTGGCCTAAGCGTCCTGGCGCGCAACACACGCATCACGCATCATATTGTTAAACTTCTGGGTCCACCCTCGATTGACGTTACCATGGCCACAAAACAACATTTCAATTTCTGTCAAATAGTTTCGCAGTTTCGCTTCCAGCATTTGTCAAATCAAAAACTTATGTTACAGCTGGATTAAAATTATACATGTCACTGCCTCCGAACAGAGGCAGCGACGTCCGCAGCGATGTGCGCAGCGACAGCGGTAGCGACTGAGCCGTTGACAGCTGAGGCTAAGTGCTGTTGCCATTTACGGTACATTTGCAGCTCAATGGGTACACATTTTATGCGTTGGTACATAAAAAGAATACGTTTGATCAAAGACTTTTTCAGTATCTCTTATAAGTATTTTGATTAAAAATATGCAAAATATTAAAGATTGCTGAAGGCGTTGCAACGTTTTTTATTTTTATTAAATATATAAAACATGTACAGTTTGGATAAATTTAGACAAATTTGACACTTCGACTTTATTGTTTCTTACTCACAGATTCTACCATATAAATTGGACAAAATATCTTCAAATAATTGAACTTTCTTAGCTAAGTTAAACGCCAAAAAAATCTAAAAAAAAAAAGGTTACAAAATATTATAATAAATAATTAATCACAGATCAATTAGGGCTTAAAATGCAAATAGAATGAAATAATTTTTAGCCAATCAACTGCATTTAAAACTAATTAAAACTAAAAACATAAAAATTGCATAACATATTATAAAATGCAATTGAAATATTTTAAAAATCACTAGTAAAGAGGACGATATTTTATTTTTAATACAAAGCTATTATACACATATTTAATGCATACAAATCTTTACTTTACTATATTATTTACAACATACCAATTTAAAGTCGACTGAGAAAATGTATTTTAGTATTTGGTACACTTTTCCAAAAAGGTACCATAGTAAAGTGACAACCCTATGTGTCAGTGTTACGTCTGCCACTGTTGCTGGCACTGTGGCACTGTGGTACGAGTGCTCGTATGTTGCTTGCCTCCCTCTCTGAGGCCTCGGCTATTGTCCTAACTCATGTTGTTGTTGTGCTGATTTAACGCATCAGCGCGCCAAATAAAACTTTCAAATGAACAGTTAAATGCGCGCTAATAGGGGTTCAGATTTCAGCAACTTTAGCCCTCGTCTCGACGAAGGTCCGTCTCTGGGTCTTCTGTCTCCTGGCTCCTGATTGTGTCCTATGTCCTTTGTGAAAGTTTTGTAACCAACCCGCGGGCCACGACCAGGGCCTTACTCCTTTTTTTCCAAGCTCGTGTGTGTGTGTGTGTGTTGTCGCGCTATTGTCCTGCCACGGATTGATTGTGACATTAAGTAGGATTTATTTATTTATTTACTCTTTTCTCTGCTCACTTCTCACTTCTCTCGTTTGCCTTTTTTTTATTTGAACACATTTTATAATTTAAACACAAGATGCAAATTATGTTTTCAGTTTGTTACACATTCGTCCCAGCTGAGTCATGGATCAGCTGGGATCAGTTCAACTTGGATCAGATCGGATTGAATTGGATCAGTTTTCTTTTTAATTGTATAGGGTTGATTTGGTTTCTGTGACCTGTCTGGAATTGTTTGTCGCAGGTTTTATGACGCGAGTTTGTTTTTTTTTTTTCTATTTGATTTTTTGAATTATTTGCAATTTTTAAGATTTTAAGCAAATAATAAAATATGCATATTCCCCACAGCATTGCCACCAAACTCAATGCGTCACCCCAGGCATTCAAATGGTATTTCATTTTTAATTTCCAGCAACTCTATCTGCATCAAGCTGGCTTAGTATTTGAAATAAAACAAACCATAAGGAAATTTTGTAACACATTTCTCAAAAATAAAAATATATAAAAATTGCCTTTTTAAGGCGACTAACGCATACGCTTTGTACGCTTTATGAAGATAAGAGAATATTGATAAGGAAACTACACAAGTTTTGGGGGAACGAAATATTTATATTTTAGTTAGAGAAAAGTAGAGAAAGAGCGGAGAGTAGTAAAGCTAAATAAATCATATATATGAGACTGACAATAGAAAAGTGTAAAGCATTGTTATTAATATTAATGGTAAATATAATTCACTTCTTTAAAAATGTAGTCAGATTGCACTACTCAGCTCAGAATTTTCAATCTCACAATTTAATTAAATTAAATATTGATTAAAAATATTGCATAGAACGTATTCAATTAATAATTGGCACATATAAAAATAGCCAAAATAAATATACTATACTTTAGAAGCTTAAATACAATACAATAAAATCCTTAAATAGTTTTTTGACTTATACACAAACAAATTTCCTCGACTTATATATAAAAAAACATTTTTACGGGAACCTAACGGGCAAAACTAATTAAAACATATTTTTAAGAGCACAATTTTTGTAAAGCTTAGTTTACTTTGTTAACAAACATTTTATGTTTTAAATATTTTAGTCTCTGAAATTTTCATTGTTCCCATTTCTAGTCAGTGCCAATACTGAAAGACACAAAGTAGCGCAGCGACCTGGAAAAAACTGTCCTAAAACTACAACACATATTTAGTGCCAATAAAAAATGAAAATAAAAATGTTAGTCTAACAAAATGAATGCAAATAAATACGTGTATAAAAAGATGCTATCAATGTGTGTGCAAAGTCAGTGTATATGGATGTCTATGTATATGTATATGGTATCAAAATTTTATACAAAATAGCGTTGCAGCAAAATGGAAAAAGCTTTCTCTCCCTTTCTGTCTCTTTCTTTCCCCCTCGCGGTCTCTCTCTTGCTCTCTCTATCGATGGGTTTTATTCTTTTTTCCATTCATGGTTTAGTGATTCAATTATTTTTGTGCGCAATTTAGATTTATTGAGTTTACAGTTGACGTGGTTGTTGTTGTTGTTGTTGCTGTTGTTGCCATTGTTGTCGTTGATGCTGCAGAGATTTGCAACAACAAACTGCATAATCAATACTAAAATGCGAACGTGTTGCGAAGTTTGCCATTTGACAGAAAAGTAAATAAAAATGCATCGTTGGATGGAAACTGGAAGCTGGATGCCTGAAAGGAGCACCATGTTGCATTGTGGCATGCTGAAATGTGGCATGCGGCGTGTGGCAAGTGGCAAGAGGGCCATGGGCCATGGGCCACGGGCCATGGGGCATGTGGTATGCAGTATGCAGCGCAAGTAACGAGTATCGAGTAGAGCTGCTAAAAGCTTAACGCTCAACAATAACAACAACAACAGCAACAACAACATGAACGTCGACATGCGCTCGTGTGTCACGTGACGCATGCAATTCGCATCCGTTTCCGGTTAAGCACGGCACACAGCAAGTACGGCAGCTGAGAGATGTGGAAAACGGGGAGAGCTGGCTAAAAGTATGAAGGTTTAAAAAAGAATAAGAGGTAACAAACTCGCGCGCCTGCAGGGTTAAAAATCATTTTAAAACCATAAAATAAACTCGCGTGTCTGGTAAAATAAATAAATAGCAAAATAAAAAGCTGCAGCTACAGATACAGATACATTTGCTAGTTTATTTCAATCTATTTGTGCTTTGTTTTGATTTTTGTTTAAGCTTTACACACTTTTGTTTTTAAATCCTTTCATTCAACACATGATGGTTGAATGGTGTGCATGTGTGTGTGTGTTTATGTATGTTTGTTGGTATGTGTGTGTGCGCTTAGGCACAAAATGCAATTTAGAATATTTGCAATTCCCTTTGGCAACAACAAATCTGCCACCGTTTGACCGTTTCCGTTGCAGTTTCTGCCGTGAATTAAAAAATTACAAAACTTTATACATATGTAAAAGTAAAAAAAAATATATTTAAATATTTTGTAGTTCATTTATTGGCAACCATGAAGCGCTCTAACAATGCAAACGCACAACAGTTAATTCCATTTCGATTGTATTCTAAAACTGGGCTTAGTATACAACGGATTCTAAATAGCGTAAAATTGGGCTAAATACTAGAAACTATAAGAGATTAAATAGATTTAAGCTGAAAAAAAACTAAAATAAGACCGGTTGGTACTACGCTATTGTGCTATATAAAGACATAAATATACATTTTTATTAATTTTACTGGTCAAAATTTAATCCTTTTAATTTTTAAGAAACTCTGAAATATTGACAAATTACAATTTGCTACATGAGTCTCAACTTTTTATTTGGAAAATACTCTAGAATTTCAACAAACTTTATTTTAAAGTATTGAAATCTACATATATTTATTTATAACTCTAATAACTACACATTTTCCAATATTTAATTCACACAGAACTTTATTTTATAGCACTAATGTGTCGATATTGTATAAACTCTAAAACATTTACAATAACTCAAATAATTAAATGTGTCTCAATATTTTATTCCCATAGACTTGCAATAAACTCGTCTTTATAAATTTCACACTTTGTTATCGCACAACAGTTTATTGTCTTGTTAAAAAGTCTACACACACCACTGCGATTTGAGTGACCTTTCATTATTATAGTTTTTTTTTTGTTATGTATCGTTCAGATTGCATTATAGGTTCGAGTAATGCCTAATTTTTCAGTACAACATCGACACCCTGTAGGACAACTTGTGAACATGACAAAGCAATTGAGGACGCACAACGAGGAGCGAACGAGTTTGGGTTGAAGTTGAGGTTGAGATATACGTGGAGGGTTCAGGGTAGAGGAGTGAGGACAGAGGGTTGGCTCCCTTAATGGCTAAGGGGCGAGGGGGTGACGGGGCATTGATTATTAAATGTTTGAAGTGAAGCCGATGCCGAACCCTTTTTCGGACTCATCTTTGACTCATAATTTGGACTGTGTGCGTCAAATTTATTGAAGTTAATATTTGTCGCCATGGGAAGGGGAAGGAGAAGGGGAATGGGTGGCATGAAGGCCGCAGTCGATGCGGCATGTTTCAAAATTGCAACAGGAGAAGTATAGAATGAGAAAAAAACATCTGCGGAATATAAGCTCAACTGAAAAATACCCTGCAATGATTCTAGTTAAAGAAAAATATGGAATTTCATGGTTTTTGATTTAAGTGCCATGTTAGTAAATGAAAACATTCAAAATAAAATAAACACTAAAGTATAAATTAAATTTTAAGGTGTACAAATTTTACTTAACTATTACTACTTACTTACCCGAACGTACTACGTACTTAACTCAACTATGTTAAACGTAGCATAGTTTTGGAGTGATTCCAACTTTCACAACTTTAGTCAAATGCTTATCAAGTTTAATGAAATTAAGTGTACGTTCTATCATTCAGCTACTATACTCTCCTCTACTCTCTTTACAGGGTATACAAATAATATATATAACAAAATTGTATGTACCGCAAAAAGGGTGCAAGTTCCCTGCTCTTCTCTCTATAATTTTTTAGCTCTACCACTCTCTTTTACCGTCTCTGTCTGGCTAAAGCGAGAATCGGCAGAGTTGCAACAAGCATAAATCATGCAACATATTGCATTATCATTCAGCTAGGACATCGCGCCCGATTTCTGGCTGACAGCGCGGCGCGTGATTTGTCCTGTCTGCTAATGGGAATGGTAATAGGAGTGCGAACGAAAGTCGTAACGGAAACGACCAAAGGGGCAGGAGCGAAAGGGGTAAGAGACGATGGGAGAAAGGAGAGGAGTAGAGAGTAGAAGGAGAACGGGTTAATGTCTTTGGGTGGGCGACAAATGACACAAAAATTTATTGTAAAGGCAACAAAATGTTGTCGGTAAATGGAAAATGGAAAAGGCAAAGAAAACTGGCCAAGTGGGTTGTGAATTGTGAATTTGTGGGTTGAGTATTGAGGGTAAATGAGATTTGAGAATTGGGTTGGCAATTGATTCGTTCGTTCGTTCGTTTGTATTCTGTAAAACAATGGAAATGTATCTCAAGGTCGAGACTCAACCTTTCGAACGCAATTTGCATAAAGGATTTTTCGGGGAACGCTTGCTCGCAACATTGCGTCTTCACAGGACATTTTATGACGCCCGTTTTTGCCCGTTCGGTTTCACTGTTTGGTTTTATGATGCAATTCAAATATAACAAAAAAAAATATATATAAAAAGAAAAAGGAGAGCATTTCACAAATTTCCCATTTCACAATTTCACCCGCTGCGTGGTCGCTTTCCGCTCTCAGCTTTACGTGGAACTGCAACGGATCGGATCGTATCTGTTCGGTTAAGAATGAGATTGGGTTTAAAATGGGCATGGATATGTAGGTAACTTGTCCGCTAACGGGGCATTATATAAAGTTGCGCATATTGCTCTAGTTTTCAGCCCATATAATGAAAGGAGCGAGCGGGTTTTATCACCCACACCATATTTGCTGCTCTGCTCTACACTTTTCCTCTCTCTCCCTCTGCGACTTGTTGTGCTCTAGTTTTGCATTGGTTAAAGGACAATATTTCCGCTGAAATCCTTAGAAATCTGCGGCATTTTCTTAACTCCTCGCGCTGCTCGTTGTCCCGTCGTCCCGTTGTCCTGTCGTCTGTCCATTGTCCTTTTTCCCGTTGATGTCCTGTCTATGCAAATATGCAAACGCGGCTTAGTTATTGTTTGGCCAGTTGAGATATGTAAATATCGGTTATTAGGCCAACTCGGCAGGCCTTGTTACCAGCCCATTACCAATACTCTTCCCAATCCCCTTTCCATTTACCATTACCATATTTTTCCCTACGCGTTGTCCTCGATTTCCTTTTGTCGCAATGTTATACAAATATGCGTCAATCGGTTGAGCCTCAGTTTGGTTTTGTCTAGAATTCATAGCTCTATCTATGTCTATTGACATTTTGTTCCGTCGTGGTTGCCTTTCCGCATTTTTATGTCCCACCGTATAACTTTTGTGGCTAGCTGGCAAGGCCAAGACAACAAAAAGAATAGCATCCTAGACATCCAAGCCATATTAGCCCTTAGTTTTGCTTAACTATTTGCTTCGGGGAAACCTGGCAATCAATTTGTCTGTTCTTTTACTCAGTTCTATGGTTGAATGTAGTGTTGTTTTTGCTTTTACTAAACTCAGTTTAAATAAGATATTAAATAATATACAAAAATGTCGTTTTAATTCATCTATAAACATCCTATAATCAGGCATGCAAATATTTATTTTAATGTGTCCTATTTACTTTTATTATAAGTGTAGGTTTTCATAAAATCTTTTAAAATGAATTCCAACTTAAATATTATAGTTTAAATACAATGCGTAGACACCATTATTCCTTGGTCTAAATATGAATTGAAAACATTAAATACGCCCTGAGATAAATGAGGAATCCAGTTAATTATGCTGACTACACAAGTAAATTATTGTATAATTAATTCAACTTATTATATTGAAAGAGTAATACTTTTATTATTTATTTATCCATTTATTTATTTATTCATTTATTTATTTTATTTTATTTTTTTGTTTATTTATTTATTTATTTATTTATATATTTATTTACTTACTTATTTATTCATTTATTTACTTATGTATATTTTAAAATTAATTTAACTTATTATATTGAAAGAGTAATACCTTTATTATTTATTTATACATTTATTTATTTATTCATTTATTTATTTATTTATCTATTTATTTATTTATCCATTTATTTATTTATTTATTCATTTATTTATTTATTTATTTATATATTTATTTACTTATGTATATTTTAAAATTAATTTAACTTATTATATTGAAAGAGTAATACCTTTATTATTTATTTATACATTTATTTATTTATTCATTTATTTATTTATTTATCTATTTATTTATTTATCCATTTATTTATTTATTTATTTATTTCTTTATTAATTTATTTATAATTTCTTCTTAATATTACAAGTTTGCATTGCAAGTCTTACGAGTTTGCCCCATACAAGAAATGCAGGAAATAAAGAAAACTTGTGCATATACAATTCAAATGAAGAGTGGGGGAAAACTGGAAAACGCTTGTCACCTTCAAAGTGAAATACATACAAGCATTAGGAACGCCTATTTAGCCAAATGTAAAAAAAAAAACGGAAACTGTAAAAAAGGGTTTGCATTTGGACCATTTGGCATTGCTGCTGCCCAAGTTCGGTTATACAGTGGCGGCTGTTAATCTCTTAATTTATCAATTGAGGCCGAAGACATGGACACGGTTTAGGTTTCAATTTCAGTTGCAAATTAATTTCCATAAATGCGCGACGAAAAAGGCACCACAAAAAACTGTCGATGCGATGGCCAAAACAATGGGCTGAGAAGTGCAGAGAGAGGGGGGGGGGGGGATGGGGTAAGGGAACGGGGTTGTTAAAAGGGTTTCGACAAAAGTTATGTTTACATAATTAATTAAACAACACAAAGCCTTTGAGGCCGGAGACGAAGGTAGCACACACCCATGTGTGTGTGTCTGTGTGTGTGTGTGCAATATAATTCATACAGATTTTCATTTTCACACAATGCCAAAAAGAAATGAGTAGAAGTTTTGAGCAAGGGTTGCATTCACATCCGCAAGATACACAGATCCGTCGTGGTCGCGTCATTTACTTTGCTTTGGTAATAAACTCATAAAAAGCGAATAGAGAAAAGCGACAACCGACAACTGAATGGGAACATTAAAACAAAACTATAATGTCATCTCACCCTGTGTAGCGTACAGTAGTTGTTGCTTGCAACGGACCATGCCGCATAATGGGGCAACAAAAGGCGCGACAATCCTTGAATCCGACGCTTCGCACCCAAAAAAGGGTTCGAGATCTGCGTGCTCTTTACACGACACATTAACTATTTGCCACACACACACACACACGCACACAGAGGCAGACAGCAAAGTGGGCGGTGGGCGTGTACATTTGTCATTACCAGCGGAGGAAAAAGACTTCGCCCCAGCCCCCGAACAAAATCCAGACCGGACAAACTGGTTCGCCAATCTGGCGGCCTCCTAACAACACGCACAAATGACTTTTTGATTCACTTGCGTGTGCCTGTGTGTCAGTGTGTTTTATGTGAGTGTGTGTGAGTGTGTGTGTGTGTGCGGACTATCCCCAAGGAGTCAACCTACTTTCAGATCCTGCGCTTGCCTCGCATTAATTCGCTGGCATTTGGCGAAACCATTTTATGGACACTTTTGTAACGCACATTTCACCCACGCCCCCCCACAGTCCCGCCTACTTTTGGCCACTCTTTTCCACCCCATTGCACAGGTGTGAAATTAGCTCAATTTACCAAATTTACTAACTTACATGTGTGTGCCCAGCTGCCTGCCTAGTTTGCTTTTTGGGGTCCACAATTGGGCATCGAATTAAGCTAAAGAATTTTGGAACTGAACGATGACTACTTATAATTTTCTAATAGTTAAAATTAACTGCAGTTTAGAATATTTTGCTAGCAAATTTAATAATTTAATGAGTGTTACTATTAATACTTTATAATGCATTTAATTCTTTAGCTCAAATATTAAATATTATTTTTGTGTTGAAAATTTATTTTGTAAATGCCATTTGCTGTATTGAAATAACATTGTATTATCCGATATATCAATGAGTTTTGAGTGTTTCACATAAATTTCACATTGGTACGCAAAAAGGTTTAACTTTCAAATATTAAAAATTAATATGGTCTATTTTAAATAATTATAAACGCATACTTACCTTTAAATATTCCGTTTTATACTCTAACAAATTCAATTCATTACATGAATTATTTAATTACCAACTGTTTAATCCAACTAACTACAAAACTGTCCCTTAAGTTAAAAATATAATTCAACTTTACCCATTTTAAATTAATTTCCATTTAAATGCCTATAATCCAGTTGATTTCTTAGTTTAAGCCTTAAACACATTGTGCTCAATACTCTTCTGTCTCAAGTACTTGACCAAGTTTTTCAATTTATCACCACTTGTATACCTCTTCAGATACTCTCCCCTTGAACATTATTCAAACTTTAAATTGCGTTCATATATATTTTCTTGTTTTGGAAACAATTATCAGATTTATTTAGCTGTTTTTCGTTTTCCGATTTCAGTTTCGAGTTTTCTGTTCTCGTATGCCTAAAATAAGGCACTAATCAATTGATGGAGGTGTCTTTAACCCACTCGTGCCGATGTCTTCGTTTGGCTCCATCAAGTAATCACTTAATGCCACACACAAGCACTTTGCCTACCCTTACCCCCGCCAACCCCCCTCTACGCCTTTGGAGGACACCGACACGTCGCCTATTTGTTTTGTTAACAACATTCTTGAGATGCTTTTATGAGGCACGCTAAATGCCTGACGAATCGACAGCTCCACTGTAAATCACATGACCCCGCGACCCCCTTAAACGGCAGTCCCCCTCCCTCCCTCCGTCATTGTCTGCTGCTATTTACTAGTCGTTGGCGCGTGAGTAATGTGCTTGGCTTAATTTCAGTTTGTTGTCACATATTTAAAAGGCGACAAGGCCCAAAAATACGCCCGAGCATAAATATTTATAGCTGCTTCAGCTCCTTCAGCCCCTTTAGAGATTAGAAAGCGCTTAAGTGCGACTTTTGGCTCGTGACTTGTCTTAAGTGTACGGAGTACCCCTACTACACACACGCACACCCTGTTAGCAGCGCCTATTCTCGAATGTCAGGCAAAGATGCCGCTGACGGCACGCGTCATCTTCAGCTCTACTCGGCAATGCTCTTCTCTGCGCTTCTCAACTCATCTCACCCACTACCCTCTGTCGCCCCTCTGTCATCGGGCAGCTGCGGAGGCGGCGCTACCCGCATGTGTTTTAATAGTTGTGCGACAAATATGAGAGGCTCGTGTAATTTGAGGCATTTTTGAGTAGCTGCCGTGCCCTCTCTCTCCCCCTCTCTCCCTTTGCCCCTTTGCCCCTTTCCCACTCCCTCTTTCCCTTTCATCTCTGATCTGTGCTGTTTGATTATGTTGTCGCACGCGCTGTTTAATTCAGTATGAATATGAAAATAACACCACTAGCAGCACTACCTTCAGCACTACTCGCACCACTCGCACCACTCGCCCAACTCACCCAACTCGCTCCATTCGCCGACGAGGGTTGTTGCCTTGACGTTGGCGGGTTAATTGAAAAACTTAAGTGGCAACAGTCGCCTTGGATTAACCATATTAAAAATTTAATTAATGCCATTTTCGTTAAACTATTTTCTTCATATTTTTGACATGCCGCGTCGTGGGTGTTGGTGTGGGCGTGGCTAACGCCTTCGAAATTTGTAAGTTTGTTTATATTAAATAGACTCCCGCATTACGAGTGTCACAACATATTTGATTGAATAGCAACCAACGTTTAAGATTACATTGTTGGCTAATGAAATGAACCCTTTCTTTAAGGTCCACAATATTTCTTTAATTATAATAACAAATACCTTACAATGTTCGATATAAAAGTCTATTACTTTCAAGGAAAATATATTGGAGTTTTTAGAAATATTACTGAAATATATCAGCTTAGACTAATATTTAATAAAAAATTCAATAAAAATGTAAACAAAAATTTAATTAATCAACTAAAATTGCAAATATATTTAACTATAAATTTAACTCACAAATTGTTTATTTTCTTGGAGTATTTTAAGAGCCTCAAAAAACTGTTTGTTATCCCAACCATTTTAAACAAATGCGTGTTAAACTATAATTTATATTTAATTCATTTTTTTAATAATTATGTAAACTAGACAATAACAAATGGTTAAATTTATAAGCAGGCAAATGTTCTTTTTATTTAAATATAATTTTTTCAAATCTTAAAATACATTTTTTAACAAGATAAAACCAATTTTGTTCAATTTATATAATGATTTAATTTATATTATTTATATTCCCAGATAACTAATATTTTTAAATCTTTTCAGTTAAAATAAATTTTTATAACTTTTAATAGTCATTAATATTAATTTCACTTATACATATAAACATATTTTTTTTTTAACTGCTCTAAGTCTGCGTTAATAAATAAATAAACAAAAAAAAGCGTAAGCGAAGCTTTGAACAAATTTATTTATAACATTTTTGCATGACAATAATTAAACCCAGAAACTAAACTAACTCATAATGTAACCCTAAGAGCATTCAGCGTAGTTCACAACAAGTTTAATGGCTTAATACTGATTGATTTGGTTGGAATAAGTGATTCCAGCTTAATATTCTTTGCTAATTATATTCAATCCACTCAATGATGAGTGTAATAAATAACGCCTTAAAAACCGTAATAACTTTTTGGTGAGAGTTAAAGATGAAACAAGTGTGTGTGTGTGTGTGTGTGTGTGTGTGCCTGGGTGTGGGTGTACATTCAGATGGCCACAGGGCATTTCGCTTGTACATAAGTAAAACACTTTTGGTAATTCATTAAGTTACGGAAGTTGAACTCAGAACTGCAATTTCCCCTAGAACCAATTATAGAAAAATTTAAATTCGTTTTAAAAGCAGACCAAACGCATGTCCCATGTCCAGTACTTGCCCCAGACAGACGTTGTTGATGAGAAGAAGGATGGGGATGAGGAACAGAGCCAGAACCAGAACCAGGACGACTGATGCAGTAGCAGGAAAAAGAAGCAGGAGATGGCCATTGCCGTTGCCTCTGATGAATGTAATGCCATGTGTGAATGTGAGGACTTCACTGTAAGTGTGTGTATGTGTGTGTGTGGGTGTGTATAGGTGTATGTGTGGGTGTGGGTGTGTGTGTGTGGACAGCGGCATGTTCATAAATTGAAATCACTTCCATATCCAGAGAAAAAGTTTGGCAACAAAATAAAGCAAAAAAAAAAAAAAATTATTCTTTTGCCTCCCGTAACGACCAAAAGGGACACTAAAAAACAAGAAACTGAAAGACATACATAAAAAAAAAAAAACAAATCTAAAAATAAAAGTAGAAAGCAAAAATAAATACAGTGGCTCTGCTCTGTGTGGAGGGAAATAAAAAATTCTGTTTTTAAATCGCCAGCATTGGACCACGACCAGAAGCAGCAGCCAGAAGTACCGGCCAACAGTACCGGCAACGTCATCGTCACACCGAGTCACACAGTTGGCCATGTACGACAAGTAGGCAACACTTGACACAGTTGCCACTTTCAATTGCCAACATAACTCGAGTGGCGCTCACTAAAGAAGCGACTGTAGGGTAGGTACAGTGGGCGTACTGTAGCATTGGGCAGTGAAAAGGAACTGGAATTGGATCTGCTGCACTGTTGAGGGCGGCGCTCTGTCTCCATATAAATACCGCCTGTGGCCATAAAAGTGGAGACCAACCGACCGTCGTGTAACAAGCCCAAAAAAGTTCCTCAAACTGCAGCAGTGGAACGAATTGCCAATCCCGGGTAGCCCACTGTACACCGCCCACCGCCCACCACTTGGCCACCTACCAACTAGCCCGCACTAAAAAATGGCTAACCGAATGTGTGTGGGCGCGGCTGTGGATATACTTTTGGGTGTGAGTGTATGTGACTGTGACTGTAACTCTTTGGTTGTTTGGGTGGTTGGGGCTGAGTGATTGGGGTGTTGTGGTTGGGGTAGCTGGGTGGCTGAGTGGTTGTCACATCACCAACAGCCAGCAGCATCCAATGTCCAAAGACTTTTTTGCATACTCGACTTGCTCACGAGTAATACACTATAAAGCAGCGACAACTAAAGAAATGTCTTAACTAAACTAAATAAAATCAATAATTAATATAAAGTTAGTTGCTAAAATAAAGTTATTATATACTACATAAAAAAAAGACCTGTGAAGTAGACTTACAACTATATCAAAAAAGATTACAACAATGAAATAAATGTGGTGACATTCATATAAAAAGTAATAAATAATGTTAAGTACTAAAAAATGTTGCAGCTATAAAGGAATTATTAATTAATTATTAATATTACAAATTAAATTATAGTTAATCTCTCTCGTATGCATAAAAATATTTGGAAGTTCTTTAGAGTAAATAGTTTTAATAATATTTATAACAATTATTACACGCTTTAGTTTAACATAAATAAAGTATGTTTCACTTAAAAAAAGAAATGTTTAATTTTACATAATTTTAGCAGATCTTACTGCTTTTAATCCCAGTAGAGTATACCAGATTTGTTGTGATTGAATTGCACATATTGCTGCATTCGTTTGATCTTTTTATTTTTTGCCAACTTGTTGTATACATGCCCCCCTCAGCTGTGTTGCTTGCACGCCCCTCTCTCCGTCCTGGCTGTGCTGTGTCCAGTGTCGTCCTGTTGTTTAGTTACTTTGGTAGTTTCGTTATATTTATTGGCCCACATCGGGTGAAAAATGTTCAACGCTTTGGCAATTTAGTTGAGTACCGTTATATGCCGGCAGGCACTTGCTGATTCCCTTTCCCTTTCCCGCCCCCCTCCCCACTCCCTCCACTCGTTGTAGCAAGTTGGCCAGCTCATAAAATGCGAAAAAGCCAAAGCAGAACAATGAATGCCAGCAACAGAAGCAGCTACAGTAGCAAGTCCACCTATTCGATAAAGGCGTGGGAGGGAGGGAGGTAGCGTGGATGAGGGGAATGGGGGGTTAGTAGCGATTTACGAGTTGCCATTTTACAGCTCAACTGAGCCGTGAAGAGTAAAACGAAAATGAAGGATCGTTTTCCACATGGAAGTATGGAAAGACCACGTTATAAAGAACGAGTTGGAGTCGATGGGAGTCAGTGGAGCGGAGTGGGAGGGGTCTTGTCATCGACCTGCGTTTTATTTCATATTACATAATTGGGCGTGTAATGAGTCTAATTGAGTTTTTATGTTTTGGCCAAAAGGATTCGCCAAACGCAGCAGTTGCAGCTCTTTTTCAGTTCCCCCATTTCCCCATTTCCCCCATTTTTCCATTTTCATTTCTTTTTCTCTTTTGTAGAATTACTTTTTCTGCTGTGCAAAACGAGCTGACATTTGTAGCCGCTGGTCATTCGGCTGACACGCCCATAACGCCTCCCATTTTGCCCCCACTACACCCGTTTTGCCCAACATTCACATGTCTAGCCCATTTGTCGTGTGAGACACTAACTCAATTAACGTCGCTGGCAACATGTGTTAATATCCTCTTTGCTTCCGCTTGTTCCCATTTTGGGATTGTCAGCTCCCAAACCTCCAAACAGACCCCAAAACCAAAGTGAGCCCAGAGTGAACCGAAGTGTTCTTCAAGTATTTGCGGGTGTAATTGTGTGTGTAATTTACAATCAATTTATTTGGTTAACTTTCAACATAAGTTTGCTAACTAATTGCTCTTTACTTTCAGCTGACTTAGACTTTATGCTAACTTGGGTTTGCTGCTAGGAAATGTGTTAAGTCTTTTACAAAATTAAGACAAAATTTAAGCCAGAAATCTTTTAGTATTGTAAATATTTAACTTTATTACAGGTAAGTCGAAGCAAAGCTGTAAAACTGTAAAAGACCCCATAGAAACAAATAAGTAATTTTCGATCGATAGTCCTACGGGAGCTACGGCATATAGTTTTCTGATTCAGATCAAACTTGGTAAGAAAATTTATAATGCTACTGTACAAACAATATGGTTTGCTCACTATAACTTTGATAGTTTCCACAGTTTGCAGTTAGAAAATGGTAGGCGGCGTAACAACAATTTCAACTAATTGTATCTGCTCGTGAACAAGATGGAATTTTAGTCCAAACATGGTGGCTCTAGCTCTTCTAGTTTCTGACATGTCAGCCTTCATACAGACCGACAGACAAACAGAAGCGCATCGCTTTATCGACGCGGCTGTTGATGCTGAACAAGAATATATATACTTTATGGGGTCGGAAAAGCCTTTTTCTGCCTGTTGCGCACATTTCGCTTCTAGCGCCTGTCATGCGAGGTCTCAAAACTTTGTTTATTTTAAAATATTAATAAGATTTCTTTTGATTAGCACAAGGTATTTACCTCTCCCTCTGTCGATTGTAAAATTACGTATATTTATCAGTTAACAATAACTTAAAAACCTTTGGGTAAAGTCGATTTATTTAAAAGTAAACTTTTTTGTAGTTTTTCTACCTCTTAGTCAACTAACTTAGGCTGTACAGTTTAGACAACTAGCATTAAACTAACATGTGAATTTTAGTGCTAGTGCCTTTTAAGTTGAGTCAACTTCTTTTAGAAACGTTAATTATTGTGCAGTAAACAAATTGACAGTTTTGTTGATGAGTGTAAATCGGGCGTTAAAATTTAGCAAATTAGTACATTTGATGCGGTTCATTTGCAGTTCGACTGTTTGTCGCTAGGTGGCGCCGTTGACGGCAGGACACGCGCGTGCATTCGCCACTACTCCACCCGGGCAGACACCCGCCTATCCCGCTGTTTCCTTGTTCCGTAGTCCTCGTTGTAGTCGCTGTCCTTGGGTGCCTTTTCGGGCTAATGCAACTGCCGATCGACCAACTGCTGTGCCATGTCCTCGACACTAAACTGTCCAAGGAGTCAGCGAATTGAGCAGGATCCTTGCACCTTTCGCTGCGAAGCGCGTGCACGGAAGCTGCCTCGCAGTCAGCACCTTCCCTCCCGTTCACTCTGCTATCTCATCACTGTCTCTCGCTCTCTTTCTGTGCTCGTCTCGGCGGCACAGCAGGAAAACATTGCCGCCCGCTGAGCAGCGCACGCGAATTGCAATCAAACGTATCGAACGGATCGAACACTGTGTTAGAGTCGAAGCGGGACGAGGAGAGAGCAAAATAGACTGACTTGTTTGTGAGAGCGAGATAGATAAATAGGTGCGTTTACAACTTTCTGCGAACACTGTATGCGCCTGCGGCTTTACGATGTTCGCTTCATTGGAATGCCTGCGTTTGTTGTCCAGGACTTGGCAGGACTCTGAATTCGGTATTTGGGATTCAGGATTCAGGATGCAGGATGTGACATAATGTGGATGCAGCTCCCTGTGGGCAAACTCTGATGCCGCTGCGCGAGTCGCGTGCATTTGCAAATACGCTTAAAGCGTGCTGTGCGCGCGACCAGTACAAGGTGTGACCAGGGACGACGGAGGCAGGAGGGAAGAATGGAAAGCAGGACAGCAGGAGAGTAGGGCAGGGCAAATAGCATAGAGATAAGAGCAAGAGCATAACGAAGGCGTAGCAAAGGAAGGAGGCGGGTCACATTCGATTTCAATGCACGCTTATGCACGTTTTTAACTTAAATACCCTGCTATTCACTGTCCTTAATTCGCAACTTACGCAGCGCAAAAATCCATAAATCCCCGATTCCAAAATCGCGATTTTCGCTCTGTTTATCAATTTGCAGTCATTCATCATTCAATACAAGCTTCGCAACTATTTGTTCGATAGCCTTTTGTACCTGTTCAGGTAACGAATTTCCCAATGACTAGATTTTTAATTTGGTGTTAATCTGATTAAATGTTTCCTAGATTTATCTAACTTTGAATAATTCACTTACTATATAGCTACATTTATTCAAAATCGTTGTCTGTATAAGTAAGTGTATGGAATTGTATCTGAATCAGTGTCTGTATTATTTAAAAATGTATCTCTGTCCACCTATCAATATTTATACATTTGAGTATAATTGTTGCCATATTTACATTATCTGCATTATTGCACATTATTGATGTATCTGAATCTATGTCTGTGTCTATAAGTGTGCAAATTGCAGTTTATATATTTGTACATGTATCTACATCTGTATCTATATATGTAACTGCATTTCTACACGTTGGTTTATGTAAATGTGTTTTAACCAGTATCCATAACTTTTTCAAATGTGTCGCTACTGCTATTTTGACCAGCATCTATAACTACTTAATGATAAATCTTAAAGCCAACCATAAGACAGCCTTTGTCAATGATTATTTGTGATATTTATATCATAGGAACTGAATAATCCTACGATATTTTAATGACTCTTAAACAAAGCCAAACAAATTGAAGTTTTTTTATTGCAATAAAATACCAGAAAGCGCACCGTGTGCCATTGTCAGTCTACTGGTATTTGCTTTACACCTTTGATCCTTTGAACAGTTTAGTATGATTCGAATATTGACTTTTTTTAATGTAAAAGATATTTTTGAATTTGTACGTTTCCTTTGTCATTGCTTATCTATCTTTGAGTTTGTCAAAGTTGAAAGAGCACAAAACGCGATCCCTGTGGAGACCAACACTGTGGAGCAATCCGGTGTCCTGCAGTCCCATGCAATGCCAACCCCTTGAACCACACTAGTTCCTTAACTCCAGCAAGTATTGCGCTTTGTCAGCCGTTCAATTCCTTTTTCGATGTTTTCCTTTATCAAATTTTTCTGCCGCTGTTTTTTCCGTTAAGTCTTCCTCTTTACCCTTTTGCTCTTTGCTGCACAATTTTGTTTCACTTTTTTTTTTGTTTCTTGTTTATTTACTGTTTTTTTTTGTTTTTTTTTTTTGCTTGCTTCTGCTTCTGTTTTCTGCAACATGCTGCAATTGTCCAACTGCCCAGCCTGCAATGCCATCCACTTCCACCTCTACCCGCCCCCTCAACCCTACCTGCTCTTCGCCGCTTCATATAGAACATTTTTTTGCGGGTATCCGATATAGTTGGGTCAGTGCTTGTGGCCTGAACGGTTCTGGTTGCGGGTTCAATAGGAGTGGGTATTCCTGTGTCTGTGTGTGTGTGTGTGTGTGTGTGTGTGCGTTATTGAGTGCAAATAGCAATTTCGCAACAATTCTGCCTAGCAGCATCTGGAAATTTGCTCGTTTTGCCTTTCAGCACTTTAGGCCGAGAATTGAGGGTTGAGTTACAGAAGGGCATCCCATCTCCCTCTGCTCACTCTCTTCCCCTTTTATCCCCTACGTCCCTCTGACTACTGTTCAATTGACTTGGGCTGCCGTTGCTGTACTGCTGTTCTGCTGTTCTGCTGTTGCCGTCTATTCATTTTGGCGTTGGGGGCTTTCCATGGCTTTCCCGGGCGCATTGTAACGGATTTCTGGTAACTGTTTTTGGTTGCCATCGCGTCGATTTTTGCTGCTTCAACTGCGTGTACCACAGACCATGTCCTGCAATCTGCATACAACCACCACTGCCCACTTTCGACTCCTTAACGCTCTACACTCAACGAAATTTGTTGAAACTGTTGTAATAAATCTCAACATATTAATGTTACTTGGATCTCCTTACAAAAGCTTAACGAATCTTCTCATTTTGTTTGTTCAAAAGTAAATTAATTTAGAAATAAATTATTATTTCTTTGATGCTCATTTTGTTTAGAATTAGTTTATTAATTTATTAAAATACGAGTTTTCTTTTTGATAACAGAGACAGAAATATGTCTAAGAAAAATATTTTAACGCATAAAAACTTTACTTCGTAACAAGAATAAAATTTTTTTTGTTCTGTGTAAATTTTGTTTTAAAAAATTATATTATTATTTGATAATGTTTCTGTTCCTTGCTTAAAATAAAATGTAGAAAATTAATATATAATATATGTTTCTGTGCAAATAAAAAGGACACTTTTCAAATATTTTAGACATCGAACAAAGAAGTTGTTTAAATGAAGTTAAACATAAAGAAATTATATTAAAAAGAGTAATGAAGTTTGCTGTGCTGCACATTTAAGAAATGTAATTAAACCGTTTTTAGAACGCTTTTAGTTTTCATCCAACACCCTTTCATTTTTATCAGTGTAGTGCACTACACTGCTCCTACTGCTTGTTGCGTCTTTCGTCCTCGGCACAAACAATGAACTGTCAAATCTTTTTGTGCGTCGGTGTCTCGCTGGTTGGCACTGCAAAAAGTCGGGAAGACGGGTCTAAAGAGGGCGTGCCAATCGAGCGGGGGGCGTGCGAGTGGTAGGGGAGTTTGTATGGCATTCCTACAGATTCGATTTTATTGGATTACGGTTTAGATTGCAGTGACAAAAAGTGCAGGCGCTTATATTCATGTTGTTTATGCTGTTGCTGTTGCTGTTTCTGTTGTTGTTGTTGTTTCGGTTGTTTAGAAAACATGCAGTAAAACTACAACAACAACAATGTGTATAATAAAGAAACGCATAAAAACCTTTTTGACGGCACTCACCGCGTATCGTCCTTGTGCATCCTTTAGGCCATTGCCGCATTTTGTTCTTCTTAATTTTTTGGCATTCAACAACAACAACAACAACAACAACAACAACAGCAATAAGTGCAACAACAGCAGTGGCAAGAAGAAGCACGAGAGTTGCACGGCGTGAATGAATTGAAATTTGTTTGTTTGTTGTTGTTTTTCTTGTTGTTGCTGGTCATTTTGTTGTTTGATGTTCGATGCCATGCGCTTCCGTTGCGTTGTACGTGCAACATGCGGCAGGGGCGCAGTACAAAGGGGCAGGCGCCAAACGGGGCACAAGAAAGCAATTGGAATCGCGAGGAGCGCAAGGGGAGGAGTTTAGCTAGTGGTGACATTTGCATTGACTACGCGAATACCCTAACACAGGGAGATAGGAGGGCAGAGAATAATGAGAAAATTGAATAACAAATAAAAAACGCAAAAAATATAAAAAAATTAAATTAAAAACTATTTAATTATTTACAAAATAATAATAATTAATTATACAAAAAAAATACAAAATTGTAAGTCTTCTTTAAAATAAAATGTATGTATTTACAATTGTATAACTTAATTTACTTAGTCTTTCCATTTATTTGTTTATAAATTGTTTGTGTTTATCTCAACTAAACTATGTTAATTAACAAATGTGATATAAATTTACTATTCTACTTCAAGTTTCTTGAATTTTATATCAGCTTCATTGCAAACTTTTAAATTATTAAACAAAGAAACTCATTTTTGTACCCTTGCTGTGGTATAACCACATTTTTTAACTATATTATTTAATGAATATATATATATTATATTATTTAATGTACTTAAACTTCCTTACAAAAATCGTTAAACTCCCAAACAGATTTCTTTGCTTACTTGACTCACTGTTTTCCTTTCCATTGTTTAGAGTATTAACTGTTCTACTAGAAAACCCCACAAATTTAGTTTTTTTAAATTTTCTGTTGTACTCTTGTGTTCATTTTGAGTAGTTTTGCAATGCGGATATTGGCATTTTGTCACATTACCTCGATCTGGACATTGTCCTGTTTGTTATTGTTTTTTTCCTTTTTTTCTAATTCATATTGCGTGTGTGAGTGGTTGTTTAGCAGCGTGTGTGTGAGTAGTTATGCACTCTTGTCACATGATTCATTGAAATCCGATTTTCAATTATTGGATTTTATTTTGAGCGCCCTAGAGCAATTGTTTGGAGCGCATCCAATAACAAACTCCCACCACCCACTCACTCACTACTACACCCCCGAAAGGAAGACACCACTGCACCACCAAGTCAGCGAACCACTAGCTTCTTTAAAAGCTTATTTAATTGCCACCGCACTGCGTGGAGCGTGAGCTGTGTGGAAAGAGGGAGATAGATTTGATCTGGGTGTATGTGTGTGTGTGTGGCGTGTGTGTTTTAGCTGTTGTCAAAGGATTTGGCCGCTTGGACTGTGGCCCAAACTAAGCTAATTAAAATTTGCCCACATCGTTGGGTGTTGGGCGTCAGGCGGCGGGCTGCTTAAAAAGAAACCAAAGTCAAAGGAAAGAAACACAACAAACAAAAAAATTAGAAAAATAATACAACTAGAGCAGCGTGTTTTAATTAAAATTTGCCAGCAGCTCAAACAGTCTAAAATCCTGCCCACTCACCCCGCTGTTATCAATGCCAAGGGGAGCAGAGTGTAGTGAGTGGGGGGCTGCCGCATTTAGGGGGGGGGTTGCTTAAGTCCCCAATAGGATCAAAGGATCAAAAGCAAACGCTGATGATGTGGCAACGGCGACCACAAGCTGCAACAGCACATGTCGTCCTTGGACATTGGCTGAATACACTGAAAGAAAAGCAAAGCATTTTTGTATGTTATTTATTAATTTAATTAAGTCATGCTAAAAACTCTGAACTCATACATTAGTGAAAGCACAATAAATTTGTGATATTTTAAATCCAAAAAATAAAAAATAAAATTATAATGTTTATAAACTTCCAATTAAAAAGTCTAAGACTTAATACTTTCGCATAAACTTTCCTTCAAATGAAATGCCAGCTTTTTATCAGTGCATATAATTAACTCTCGCACACACACACGCACACGCGTGTACAAACACACACGCACACACACACACATGAGATGGTCGAGATAATCCCAATTTTAGACTAATTAAATTGTCAAATATTTGTCGAGCGAGGTCGGAGGGAGCCGAGCAAAAGGGTTCGAGCGTCGGGTGTTGGGTGGGCGTGCCTGGCCAGAAGGTAAATAAAATCAACCGAAATTCTTCAATTTGCAGCTAATTAAACGCTCGCCAGCTGCGAAGCGTTAACAAAAGGGATCAGGCAGGAAGCCGCTCGATCGAGCGGGCTAACAATGTTGACCCGATTCAGCTAGCAGGTAGCTGAGCACAAGAAAAAAGGATTGAGACAAGTACACGTACAAGCGTACAATCGATTGAGCACTTACATTGAGCACTGTACACTGTGTTCATTGTGCAGCGGTCGCTGCTTTTGGTCAGCCAACAATATGTTAACCGGGTCAGAGGTTTATGGCCCAGCTAAACACACTAAACTCAAACTATTACTATGGCCATTCGTAGTTTCTATTACCAATTCCATGCCCAACGGCAGTTCAATGTCAAAAGCGGCTGCCGAAGGAGTTGAAAGGAGTGAGAAGCGAGCAGTCGTCATAAAAGTACATCCTTTGGCCGCGGCCAAAAATTTGTTTATTTATGCACTTCGCATTGTGTGGCCAAAAGCAAATGGTTCTTACAACGGCCCTAATGCTTTATGGCCCAAACCTCTAGACTCGAATTCAAACTCAAACCCCGGCATTTGTCGGCATTTTCACTCTGTTTCTGAAACAAATACACAACCCTTTTGCCTTTCATTGGAAAATGTTCAGTGCTGCCGTTTACTACCCTGCACTTTTGCCCTCCTCCCCCCTTTCACCCAACTTTCGTTTACCTTTCACTGCCCCGCACCCTTCCACACACCCAGCCCAAATAGTTCGTGCGCTTTTACAACTTGTCAGTCATTTGAACAAAACTAATTTGCATGTCATTTCTTTAGCACTCTTGAAATTTTTGAACATTTTGCACGAAATACACAAATTGCTGAATGGCTTCAGTTTGTGGGTGTAAAATCGGTGTGTGTGGGTGTATTGGGGTTTACAATTACAGACAGGCATTGGCAAGTCTGGATGAACGATGCATTTGTAAACAAGTCGACAACTCCCAAGAAGCTCTTTTCGAACCGGAGACACCAAGGTTTTCAGGTGAGTGAACGAACCTGACACCCCTGCAAAGGGAAATTTGTATACCCCCAAAACAACTAAAATGCATTCACACCACAAATTTGCATTCAGAAACTTCAGCTCTGTGTTTCTAAATTCGAAAAACAAAAGACAGCAAAGCACATTAAAATTATAATTAAAAAGTTGGCTTACAATTGTAAGCAAGCGCTTGACTGTTTTTAAGGCCAGATTATCAGTTATTTCTTACTATAAATATATATAAAATTAAACTCAATATAAGTCGCTTTAAAAGTACACACTACAGTCTAAAAGAAAGCCCGTTTCCCCATCTAAAAAGAAAACGAAGATGGAAATTCTTGGAGCGCATACATTTTACTTGCTTCATTTGTGCGTCCAACGATAACACGTGCACTCGAAGGCAATTTTGGATTGAAAGAAAAATTGTTGATTAAAATGTGCAAACAAAATGAAACACGCCAACAATTAGCGAATTTAGTGCGAATAAAGATGATGCCGAGATTAAATTGGTAATGAGAATTAACAGTGCAGCTACAGTAGTGTCTAAAACAGCATTCCCTGCTCTTGCAGTTACACTCACAGCTCCATTTCCAATTCCAGTACCATTTCCAATTACACTTACAGTTCCAAATTCCAAATTCTTTTCCCCATCGATTGCTCACATAATTTTTACTTCCAAGTCCAAATCCGAATATAATTTCATGATCATTTTCATATCCATAAACTCCTGCTGCTGCTGTTGTTGCTGCTGCTGTTTCTGCTGCTCCTACCGTTGCTGCTGCTGCTGCTGTTCTATATGACATCGCCGTCGGGCTCCGGAGGCGACGGTGATTGTGCATTGTGCTGTGCCAGCTTCCTCTCGTAGGCATCGATCTGAGCTGCAATTGTTGCCAACTGCTGTTGTATGAAATCGCAGAGGCGCAAAATTTGCTGTACGCTCCGCTCGCGTCGCTGTTCCAATGTCTCGCGTCGCGGTGGCTGTATCACTCGCTGTTGTGGCTCCGGTTCTGGCTGAGCATCGGCATCTGGTATCTCGCCACCTGCATGCTGTACACCATCGCCGCCACCACGATGCTGTGGTGCCAATGGCACCTCAAACATTATTTCAGCATCACCGCCGCCCATGTGGGCCATTTGATTGGGTGGGGCAACGTTGGGTATGCCAATCACATGATTATTATCACCAATATTGCCCACATCCCCAGCTTGACCCTCATTACCCATTGTGCCCCAGCCGGCGACCAGTTGTCGTCTTGCTCTCATCAATGGATGACGAGCGTATCTCTCGATTTGATTCAACAACGGTACTGTCAACTGCGGCGTCAACGTTAGCGTTAACATTGGCATTGTCATTGGCATTGGCATCGGCATTGGCATCGGCATTGGCATCGGCATTGGCACTGGCGTTCTCATCCTTGTCGTCGTTGCTGCTGCTGTTGTTGTTGCTGCTGTTGCAGTTGTTGCAGTTGTTGCAGTTGTTGTTGTTGTTGTCATCATCGTCGGCATCACCATCGGCATAGGCATTGGCATCGGCATCGGCAACGGCAACATCATCGGCATCTCCATCTCTCGCATATATTCGAATATATATTGTCTTTGGCGGCTTCGTCGGTTCATCAGAAAGTTGTTGATGTTCAAATTGTTGTTCAAGTTGTTCAAGTTGTTGTTCAAGTTGATCAAGTTGTTGTTCCTTCTGTTAATATTGTTGTTCATGTTGCTGCTGCTGCTATTGTTGTTGTTTGTGTCATTGTTGTTGATGTTGTTGGTGGTGTTGCTTGTAGTGGTGTTAGTGTTCATGTTGTTGTAGGTGTTTGTGTTAGTTGTGTTGTTGTTGTTGATGGTGTTGCTATTGCTGTTGCTGCTGTTTGACGCCATTGCTATTTTGTGGGCGTTTTGAATTTTTAGACCGAAACAGAAAAGTTTTGCGAGCGCCAAGCGAATTTCTAAAAGTTTGAAGCGTGCTTGTAACCCGATCTGTATGCCGATGAAATATAACTGAAAAACGAAATTATCAAAATTGTGACACAAATAAATCACAAAGAATGCAATGCCATGGCCTACTAAAAGTCCCTCTTAGTGATATCAGAGCAAACTGCATGTGGATTATTTGCTAAGAAATTTATAGCACAACTATTATCATAACTATTATTATAATTATTATTATTTTTATTATTATTATTATTATTATTATTATTATTATTATTATTATTATTATTATTATTATTATTATTATGATTATCATTATCATTATCATTATTATTATTATTATTATTATTATTATGATTATCATTATCATTATCATTATCATTATCATTGTCATTATTATATCATTATTATTATTATTATTATTATTATTATTATTATTATTATTATTATTATTATTATTATTATTTTTTTATTATATTTTATTACATTCTATTATTGATGGTCATCTAGTGACCATGCCGCCCAAATCGACCTTTCCACTTATCTTACTCCAAGTATTGACACAGGCAAGTCCTGTAATTAGATCAAGACTTAATGGGTATTTAAACCGTAACACTGTTACATAAAACTTTAGTTGAATTTAAACTAACATAACTAATAAAATATAAAATTACATTACTATTTGCGCCATTGGCTTCAATACAATGTTCCAAACCTACTCCAATTACAGGGTCTAAATTATATGCACTAGCATTATTGGCATTTCAAGGCAAACTACCACTTTAACTAACTATATGTAAACATGTTCTTAAGGATGTCCGAGACAAAAGGTAACTCAAGTCACAATCGAATGTCCAAATACATATATATTTGCACCTTTATTCCAAGCTCTGTGTGCGTGTGAGTGTATAAAATATTTTGCATGCTCACGGGCATAGGTGAGCTCATAAAAATGAAAAGGACAGGTGTGTGGATGGGGGGGAATGGTGAGGATAAGTGGAGTGTGCAGGACATTGGAGACCCAAAAGCGGCCAACACAAATCATATTACAAAACTTTACACGCTTAAGAGTGCATGTAATTGGCTTTTGAAATGTGCGCGCGCCAAAAGGTTAACACATTTCTGGTAACCAAGAGAGCAGGGCACGCAAAGACAATGGCCAGTGGACAGTGGACAGTCAACAATGGTCTGAGCGGAGCAGACCGCTTAGCCCGATGTGCTAATAACAATAAGTGTCGTCGTCGTGCCAGTAAAATGTCGTCATGTCCAGTGTCCTGTGTCCAGTCCACGTTTGAAATATGAGCAGAGACCGTCCCGGTGCAAGGATCCGGCAAGGACAACAGACTAACTGACTAACAGACTAACTGACTGACTGACTGACTGGCGGGCAGCCCCTTTATGCCACTGGCTAAAGGCTAATTCAGCGCTGCTGCCAGCAACTTAACGTGTGTTATTGTTGCTGTTCGGTGTTGGCTATATCCTTGAAACTTTTGGCGCTAGACATGTGCTCGTTTTAGCTGTGACGTATATTTAACATGCCACACCGCAACTCCAGCTGCCAGCTAACAATTCACCATTTTGCCCAACTCCCACGCCCCCTTTTCCTCCACAGCCCCACAACGTGGCAGCCAACAATTGCGCCCCACCCAAAAAAGTATGCTATGATTTTTTGAGTGTTGGCATGTTTGCTGTCAGAAAATTGTCAGAATTTTATGGCCCCATTGCCAGCAACGTTTTCCTTTTCGGTTTTCCCTTTTTCCTTTTTTTTTTGCCTTCTGTGTTTTGTTTTTGCTTTTCTGCATTCATTTATTATCGTTGTTGTTGTTGTTGATTGCTGCTGTTGTTGCACTAGAATTTTCATTAGGCTTGATGATTGGAAAAATTGACAGGCGCCTGGCAAAAGCGATCACTTTATAGCACTTCTCATTCCGAAATTTGCAATAATCCCCCCCGAACGAAGTCATAGATGTGCCAATTGTTTTGGCCAGACAATTGTGTAACATTTGTTATTGTTGTTGTTAGCACCTCAATATAGCAAGTCTTATAATACATATGGCTTTTTCGGCTTTGGGCTTTGGGCTTTTGGCTTAAACCGCTTACCGTTTGCCTTGGACAATAATAACATTTTAGCAGCCACTGTGGTGGTGTAAACAGTTTTACATATCAGTGTAAGCGCTGCAGATTCGTAAAATCAATATAAATAAAATAAAGTTAGCTGGCTTTGATTTTGCTTTTGCTATCCATCCACTAGCTTGTAATTTTACATAAGAATAAACAAAACTATTTCGAAATGAATAATATTTCTCCATAAATAAATTTGATTTTAAGTGGAGTTTATACTAAAAAAAAAAGTAAAATGGAACTCACTTAAAATAAAAAATATTTTTTTTTTACAGATTTCTGTGTTATTTTAAATGACAAATCTTCTTAAAAATAAACGATACTAAGAAACATTTGCCAATCCGCTGTTCAACTTTTAATTTAAAACAACACAACTAATGCCAGTAACTCATATTTATCAGCTTAAAATTTATTTAAACTTGATATTAATCAATTGTAATAGAAGTATACTACTACTCTGTTTAAAATATTTGTAGTCTGTATTATATTTATTGCATAGTAAATACTTTATAAATTATAAAAATGATCATTATTGAGCTCACTTCCACATGAAGCGCCTAAGAACTTAAGAAAGTGACTTAGTCCAGAGGCAAAATACCTCTTATTAAATTTTTGTTCCAATCTTCTTAAACATATTTGCATCCCTTGTTCACAATTTTGTTACTAAGGTCGAAGAGTTGACATATATTCTGGCAATGGCCGCTGTATCAACTCAACTCTTCCCTCGTTTCGCTTCCACTCACCTTGCACACACTTTAATGATAGCACTCAGGATACCCTCTGCGCAGTCCCCCAACTGCTATTGCTACCCTGATCAACGCTCCTTCTACTGTTTTACTGGTTTGGTTTACATTTTTGCATTTCCCGAACCGCATCGCATTAAAGTATCCTTGTGTCTTTGGCCTGTATCCTGCCGCCATTGTTTGGTTATCTAAGGCTGACTTCGTAGAGGAGCAGGGGCGGTGTAGCGAAGAGCGGCAGAAAAATTCATCATAAGTGCGACGTTTGTATTCGGTCGGTTTTTGTCTGTCTGCGCTGCTGTCTGCATACGACTGATAATGTTAACCATTTCCATGTTTCTACGCGTCCCCCTTCCCCTGTTCTTTTCCCCACCCCTACCACTACCCCTACCCCTGCCGACTTCTCCAACACAAAGTATGGCTGTTTGAAGTGGTTGTACGATTTGGATTTTGATTTCAATGCCACTCAACTGGCCGTCGCCGCCCTGGGAAAATCGCCTTAAACAGACCATTTCGGAAATGCGAAAAACGCGAGCGACGGCTGATGCAACCCCCCTTGTGGAAGGGCAGTGCAGGGGGTAGTAGTAGACACAGGGCTGTGATGGGCTGGGCACTGTGAAGCATTCGGTATCACATCAGAGTCGAGCCATTGGCCATGCACGGGGTGGTTTTTCATTATCATTTGCGCTGCACATAAATTATTTATTGTTAGCGATTTTCCAAAAAAGATAACAGTAGCGAGTGAGGCCAGCTTTTATTTACTTTGGTCGCGAATCCAGTCGGCAAAGGAGCGGGAGAAGGAGTACAGCAGGACAACCACGTTGAGGACTCTGATGCGTTTGTTGTCTCACTTGAATATGCTTTACATACATTCTCGTATGCGAGTACCGAAAATTCGAGTACACAAGTAAGTCACCATGTAAGTGTGTGCGAGTGTGTGTGTGTGTGTGTGCTTGTGTATCTACCACTCATAGTTGTTGTTATTGTTGTTTCACCCTATATCGACACCCCGAAAACATTTCGCCCAGTCCGGAAATACATAAATATTTATAAGTTTCGCCTTTTGCCGCGATATGTGATGCCATCTAAAAAGCATATTAATATGAACTTTGTGTGTTTCAAGTAAATAGCCAAGGGATATCTACACACAAACAGCAACACACACACACACACGCTGCTAATAAATGCTTTGCCTTGCACAAAATATATTAAAATTGAGTAAATTAAACTGAAACATCAATATAAATTGAAAATAAACTTCTTTTTTGTATTGAACCTTTATTAAATAAATACAACTTTTTGTATCTGCAAACAAATAATACATTTTATAATTAAATGTGTTTTATTATATTTATTTATATATTTCTTAGTATTATTAATTTGTTTATCGTACTTTAAAATGTCGTTTATTTCATTTTCAGTACTTTATTAATAGCGCTTTGAG
This sequence comes from Drosophila nigrodunni, assembly GCA_020829145.1. NCBI lineage: Eukaryota > Metazoa > Arthropoda > Insecta > Diptera > Drosophilidae > Drosophila > Drosophila nigrodunni. The sequence goes on from JACVCZ010000002.1 coordinate 15,375,925, forward strand.
TTTTAAACATTTCTTAGGCCATCTGTGTGTTTTGAATACAAATTTTAGTAGCGTTAACATGTTTAAGTAAGAAAAATAAAGTTTATTATTATTTATTTATTTATTATTTTTGTACCTTTAATTGCCACTTCAACAATTAATTCTTTGAAAATAATAAAAAATATATTTGTAGAAAAAAGAAAAAGAAATTTTCTTTCATTTCTTATACTTGAATTTGAACATATTTATTTTTTTATCGATATGCTAACTTAAAACAAATTAAATATTTTTTATAAATTCAAATTTAAATCATTTTAATTCTGCGCACTTGAATTTGTTTTAATCAATTCCCACACTCAATTGTTCAAAGCTCTCCAAAATCAAGTTCAATATTTTGTGCATTTCCTTGCACAATTTTTTTATGCATTTCATGTTCGACTTTTGACTTATAAGTTCCACAATTTGCATTTATTAAAAAATGCAGCAAAAAGTCCGAGCATCAGACAGTTAAAAAATTGAGAGCAACACAGGCAGCAGAGCAAAAACAAAAAAAAAAAAAATCTGTACCGCTGTCTGTCTGACCGAAAACCGCCAAACAACGCCACTACATTAGCAGCTTCAAAAATAAGGGCAACAAAAAACAATTGGAAAACCGAACATGTATTTCCCCGTCTCCCGGGACTGCTCCCTCAACCCCTTCCCCAACTTCTACTCTTATGGTAACCCTACTGCCAAATAATTGGACTTTATGCTGATGCAATGTCCAATACAGTATCGCGTTCTCTCTCACTCTATTGCTCCCAGTCTCTCACTCTGTCTCACTCTCTCCAACTGCCCGCAACAGCGGAAGTTAACTTGCGTGCCAGGCCAGAGCACCAACGTGGCTCAACGCCCCCAGCCAGCCACGCCCACACGCACCCACTTGCAAACAACTTGATTTTTAAACCGACTATTAAATACCCTTTTCTTACTGGATTAAAGTTCATCAAGTGAAACGTATAGAACTCATTTTACTCAAAATAAGTCTCTTCTCCTTGTTGCATTCGGTACTCTGACAACAATATACCCTTGCTCCCCATTGAAAGGGTATAAAAACGCAATACGCCTTCGCCTTCGCTTCCCCCTCTGCCGCTGCTCTTGTTGTTGTTGTTGTTGCTGTTGCTGGCGGCTCGGCTCGTTCGGTTGCGGTTCAAATTTAATATTCACTCGCGCAAATAATCCATGCAGACGCCGGACAAGCGACGGACAGTGGGACAAATAGACGGACTGGTAAACACAATGGTGAAATGGCGCTGCTAAGCGGACATGAGTACAAAGCGCAGTGGGGCAGTGGGGTCAGTGTGGGGGAGGGTAGGGTAGGGGAGCAGGGGCTTAGGGGGTAGGCCCGCAACCCTTCTTCGGGTTTTAGCCACAGCCGCCAGCAAAGCAAACTGCAAACTGCAACTGCAAGTGAAGTTTATCTGTGGCTAGCCCCGACTGACTGTGCATGTGACATTGTGTGTGTTTGTGTGTGTGTGTGTGTGTGTTCTTGCGTAAAGTGGTTTACTATTTGCCTTAAACAAAGCTGCTTCTCAAGCTGCTGTCGGAACAGTCCAGTGCAATGCATTAACCCCTTAATTAATACTAGATTTGAACAGCACACAACGAGTACAAAAACCCGATATTAAGACTAAACTCTGAGCTTAAAACTTGTCACTTTTCACTTTATTTTTCAGATATTTTTAATAATAAATATTTATAAATGTACAACTAAGTTTAAGCCGAAAGGCTACAAACAGCAGCAGATAAACAAATTCTATTAAAAGAAATCACAATTGGCATTCAATTAAATTCTTTTGTTAAGACAATAGACGTTCCGCTATTTATAAACAAATATTAGGCACAAATCTGATTAGTTAAGTAAAAAACTAAACAACAATACAACTCGAACTGTAAAAAAAAATGTAGCCATTGACTTGGAATTAAAAGCTTGAGTTCATAAAACAAAATGGAATTTAAAAACTTTTGTTTTCATTTTATAATTTAATTTTTTATATGTAGTTTATCAGAATGTTTTCTTTCTCTTCAGTTTGGTAGTTCATGTTTCTTTTATTCCATCTAAAAGTGTTCCCAGTAAAAACTTCAATTTGGTATTAAATTTATATGCATATTAAATTTATTTAATTTCCCAACTTTTATCGATAAAAACAAATACTTTTTAAGCAATTTTTTGTACGCTTCATTGGCAGAGATTTCAACATTAAGCTGAACACTAAGCATATTAAGCCTGCCGACAGATTGCACATACGCCACATATGCTGATTGTCATTTAAACTTATTTACCGCAGTTTGTTTGTGTGTGGTGGGCAGCGCGGGACAGCGAGGGGGTTTTTTCAGTTAACGTTGGTAATGGCCAACTAAGTTGCTTCATCATCATCGTCTGCGGTGCAAACATTTTAGGTTAACAATTAGCAAAAAGTAAATTTCGAATGGATAATTTGACTTGATTTGCCAGCTGACTGACCAGAGTCAAAGTCAGTCTCTGCAAGGGCCCCACGCCCCCCTCTCAAACCCCTCTCCAGACTCTTCTCTCGTTGCATTTTTGTCAAGTCATGGCTCTACTTCCCCCCTCCGAAAAAATGGGCTGAAAAAAAGGCATTTGCTTGTCTGGCAAATTGCAACTGCACGCTGACTGACCCCGGTTATCAACTCCCCCCTGCAGCCTCCACCCCTTGAAAGCCCCTGCCTACACCATCACTCTACTGCCCGTCATGTTGTTGTGTCGCGACTGTAACTCCTGATCCTCCTCCTGTTGCTGTTGCTGTTGTTGTTTGTTTGTTGCTAGTGTTGCTTCATTTCACTCGTTTGTTTTGTGCCTTTTCTCGACGCGCTCCTCGTACAACTGTCCAAGTGACAGCTGCCGCCGTGCCTGACAGGTCGCTGCCCCCATCCTCATGCCGCCTTCCTGCCCTCCCTCTCCTGCCTGTCCTGCCTCCCGCCAATCGAACACTCGTCCGCCTTTTCTGCCCACCCAATGCGCAATCAGTTGCAACGCAATTTGATTTTGTCGCTTCATGGCTCGTAGCAGTTGCCACAATCCCCTCACCAGCCACCCTCCCCCTCTGGGGTACTCTTTGTGGCAATAGCGTCCATCGCTTGGCCGCCATAAAGTGCACATGTCGTTTCATGTTCGCAGTGACATTCATTCGCCGTTACAGTGCTTTCTTTTTTGCCACCGCTTGCAGCGGCAGCAACGGCAGCAGCGTGCGCGCATTGCGCATACGACGAGTGGTCCGCAAAAAGTTTGCCCTGCAATCTGGCCATCGCGACTGTGTTACCCCTCTTGCTCTATCACCCCCAAATATACCACATGCAGACTTGTTCCCCCCTGTTCTTCGTTTCCCCTTCAACAGTGGAGTTGCATTTTTGAACAATTTATTTGACGGCTTCAAGTTGCCGACGTTGCTGCGGTTGCAAAAGTGCATTAGCCGCTGCCTGTCACTCAACAACAATAGCAGCAGAGACACAAGAGACAGGAGGCAGCAGGGACGGAACGGGGGGTAACTGAGTGCCAGACTTTAACTGCACTGGCAGAAAAAGAGACAAGAGGTAATCTAAGTCTTTTATTTTTTGTGCCAATGGAGTTTTCTGCAATCAAAAACTATTTAAAATGAAATAAAAATATCTAGGTAAGGATTCACATAAAACAAATAATCCCAAATATTAAACTATTTTTTTTGGTGCCACCTCTAAACTTTATTTAATTTACATTTGACAAAATTTAACAAATCGTTCCAAATTTTGATATTTAGGAAAAACAATTTTTGTTACGAACTGTATCGAAATTTTACAGTGAAATGCATTTATTAATTCTTGTAAATTTCATTTTATTTTTATATAGAAATCCTACTTTTTTTTTATAAGTGTACCACTTTTAGCAAACTATAAGACCTGGCTAAGAGCAGCATCAATTTCAATTGTAGTTGCCGAGTGCAAATAACTCAAATATTTAAGTTCTTTTTTACTGTCACAAATTTAAGGAAATTTGCATAGTAAAATAGATCAAAGAAAAGTATGTAAATTAAAAAGAATTTCTTGTCATGTTTTGTATTTTGTGAGCACATAAATGACATGGTAATTGTTCCAGCTAATGTTGACAAATGGCTATTGAATGTATGATTTATGTAATTCAATTTAATGTATTAAAATAAATTTAGATTAATTTCTAACAAACGATATTTTGTCTTAATTACTTTACATAAACTACATAAAAGCCCATTCACACAGTTTCCTTAGACATAATTAAAGAACTTCTTATAAATTTGCACCTTTTTTACATAATCTTTCAACATTTGTTAACAAGTGAACTAGAGAAGAAATTTGGTAGAAAAAGGCAAAAATCAACCAACAACCTACTATAAAAGACCCTGTACATATTCGGTAGCAATCGACCTGATTATATAAATTATTAAATGTTTAAAATATCAACAAATTTAGTTATGCAATCAAGACCATCGTTTTTGATTTTCTTAACACTTTAAATATTTTTTGAGCTTGGTTCTGTATCTAAACTAACAACAAATTATCTTATCATTATCTTAAAGTTTACCGACTGTTTAGTGCTATGTTAGCTATATGAAATACTCAACTTACCCCGTTTAAAAGCATTAACACCCTAAATGTATTTGGTTGGTATAACTCATTAAAAAAACAACTCTTTCCACACTAAGCACAGATTTTGATATATAAATATGACACCCCTGTTTCATTTACTGCATACAGGGTTCAAAAAGTTGCTGCAAATATGCGATTCACATTTTTATTTTTACAGTCTGAGCGTTAACGACAATCGCACTTGTTATTGTTGTTGTTGTTGTTTTTGTTGCTGGTTTTAGCACTCAATTGATTTTTGGCTGCCATTGTTGTCGCTTATGTTGTGTTTACTGTTGTTGTTGTGGCATTATGGCCGAGCCAGCAGTGTTGCCGTGCTGCAACAATCTTGCCTACTTTTTTTGTATTTTTTAATTTTCTTTTTCTTTTTTTGGCTGCCTCGGCAATGGCAATGTCAATGGAAATGCCGAAGCATTGCGGTCGCCATATTGCGATTGCATGCACGCCCACAGCCAAACACACACACACAAACACACACACACACATTTGTACACACTCGTACGGCAATGGAGACACATTGACGTGGCCATATTGATGGCCATGTTTCATGCGCCGTTGTCAGCCAAATTTAATGCGCGCCACAAATATGCAAGAAGCCTCCCACTGCCAATGAGCCACACCCCACACCCCTACCTACCGCCTGTCCATTGTCCGGAGTGTGCACTGTACGGCAGACAATAAGCGTGACTTTTCATTTGGCCATTTAATAAAATGCAGCACCGTCCACATGAGACTGCCTGTGGGCATACCCCGCCCATCAGCCAGCCCTGTCCTGCCCACGCCCCCCTTAAGCCCAAAAGGGGGAGACGCTGAAATTGTTGTTGGATTTATGGCGGCATTACATGACATGATTAATGGCCATTTCGGTTGGCATGGGTCGAAAAACGCTCGACCAAACGGTGCAGGCTTAACTGGCCATCAAAGCAGCTGCCACGCCTCCCTTCCCCTGCACCTCCCACCTTCATCACCTCAACCGAACAATAAACCCAAGAGCACCCGAAAGTGCCCAAAAAGGACTCAAACGCAGTACCAACAGGCGCCAAAGGAATCGCAGCTTAAGATGCAATTTGAGAATTACTGAACCAATTTCCAGCTGAGAATAATACACAGATTGCAGCACTTTTTATGTGGAGTCTTCAAGTGGATTGTTTGTGTTCCGAAACTCTAAAAAATGCAAACCCAAATAGAGTTTTCAAAGCAGTAAATAAGAAAATAAATAAATCTTGAAAAACTTTTAATAACTTAAAACTAATTTCTAAAATATATTTGGTTTATGCAGATTTTAAATAAAAGATTCGAAATCATATACAGTGAGGACTGAATGTGAGTATTTTTAGTTTTGTGATTTTTGTTTGCTTTACTTAAATGATGCTAAGAATGTAAGTAAGCTTAATTCTTAATAACTGTTTAATAATTATTAAAAAATTAATTTGGTTTGATTTAATCTGTTTTTGTAATCATTTTTGCACCCCACTGTATGCAGTATAGAACATACAAAAAATAAAAATAATTAAATATTATAAATTCATATTAAATACATCAAGTAAAATAAATATTAATTATAATTCATTATATGACAAAAAGATATATAGAAAATATATGTGAGTCACAATAAAAACTCTTTAAAACAAGCTTAAATGTTTAACGAATAATTTTACAAAACACTATTCAACTTTGTCTTATATTTTCAGTTAATTTAAGTTGTTAAAATTCAGTTTTTTTCATTATTGTATCTAACCTTAAACTACTAATTTAAAAATAGTTTTAATGTGATATAAATTCAACGAGTTTTTGAATTGATTCAGTGAAATAATCTTTAGTCATAAATCCACAAGAGTCAAAGCGGATCCAAAATTTAAGAAGTAAATCCATTAAACAAAAATTATATTTCAAAAAGCAAACAATTGGGCAAAACTTTAAATTGCCGTGAAATTCAAAGAGTTTTCGTCAAGTGCCGGTGTCGGTTATTGAGTGCTCAGTTTTGAGTGTGCATTTCAGAAAGCCACAACATTCAACAAAACTGCACTGCCTAGCAAAAAATCTCGGCAAATATGACACCCAACAAAAAAAAAAGGAGGAAAAATTTCAAACTCCCACAAGCTGTGACAATCAACTTGGAGCAGGAAACCAGTGTCAAAACTCCGAGTTGTAAATCCAAACAGAAATCGTAACCCAAACCGAGTAACCCTATCCCTAACCCTAACCCAAACTCAAACCCTAACTCAAACTCAAACTCAAACCTAAAACCCAATTCCCAATTACCTCAATGCTCGATGTTGCCTCGCTTACGATTCGTTTATTCTGTTGATCCATCAAATTAAAAATGTAATGTTTAAACATTTAAACTGGCAACACGCCCACCCTTAAGCCCCTGACCATGCCCACGTCGACGCCCCCATTTGGCCCTCTAAATACCGTTGCAATGCCAGTTCAGGTAGCATCCTACTAATAAGTGCAATCAGTGAGAACGAAGCTGACTTTAGGCAGCAGCAGCAGCAGCGGCAGTGGCAGCATTCGGTCCCTAGTCTCCAGCCCTGGCCAGGGTTGCCTCTTTTGGTTTTGTTTTTCGGCATTCGTCTCCTAATGAACTGGGTAAAGTGGGGGGTTGAGTAGGGGAAAGTGAAAAGGGAAGGGGGGCGTGGTAGGAAAAGATGCAGAGTGGCATCAACAGACCGTGCGGAACCATCAAGTGCCAACAACGTTGTCATGATTTCTGCTTGTTAACATGGCTACCGTGGCACGCCCTACACTGAACAAAAAAGTAGGTATTAAGTAGTTAAATTTAAAGTAGAAAGCGTACTGATGTTAGAAATCTTCAATAGAAAAACTCATAGCTAAACAATGAATTTCAAAAATAACTATTTCTTACATTAAATGGGTTTATGGAAAATACAAGTTTATAATATAACATAAAACAATATTATATTCAGACAAAAAGTTTTATTTTATAATAACTTTTAAAGAGAACAACAAAATCACTTTAAAATTAAAAACAATAAAATAAAATATTGCAGAGAAACGCATGAAAATATTATTTTCTTAAGACCATAAACACCTACTATCGTATAAAATTATATTTCTTATTAAAAATCACAACTAAACACCTTTTAATAATAAATTTAATCACAAATAAAAACGAAAACTGATGAAACAATTATTTAAAGAACTAGATCAAGAGTGTACAAAATTATGTAAATTTATTCAAATTAAATTTTTGTAAATTAGAGAAAATATTTTTCTTAATATTTACATGAAGTATACAAGACTTTTTAGAAATAATTAAATGGAGTCTTTCTTATGTATGAAGCACAAAATTATATTTGTACACAAAAAGTTTATATTATTTATAACTAATAATTTTAAAAATTATTTTTAATATTTAAAAAACCACATGACTAATTTTAGTCTTAATGGAATTAGGTGTGCTATATTAAGCATAAATTATCTACATACTAAATTTGATCATTAATATTACTATAATAAATATATTTCCAGCTCAAATTCAAAAAACTTTGTTATAGTTTTCTTACCAGAGAGCACTCAGCAACACTCAGTTAAAACTAAAATTCTTGACACACTTTTTAAGAATTTAAACAGCCAATCTGAACTTACAGTGTAGACCCTACACCCACAGGCACGCCCACACCCCGCCCTTTTATCCCCACCTCATTCGGAGCCTTTCTCATCGTCAGTTGGTAGCTCTCCACATTGGTTTTGCCATCTTGTGAATTGTGAATTCTGAAAATTTAACTCTTAACGTAGCTAGCTTTTTCGTTGCTATTGACATTGAGCGAAGCAAAGGGAAAGGGAGAGGGAGAGCAGCATGGAGACTGCAAGAAAGAGAGAGATGGAGATATGGAGACAGGGAGACAAGGAGACATGGAGAATAAAGTGTGAAGAGTGAAAAGCTAAGTCTCCTTTTGCCATAATTCGTCGACGACATGTCAACAGTGCGCATTGCTCCACATCTGAAATGACAACGTGGATGAATTGGATGCTCTGTGGCAGGATGCTCTGTTGCAAGCAGGATGTAGCAAGCAAGAGAGAGAGGGAGAGAGAGTGAGAGAGACAGCACTGACAGTAAGCACACAGTGCAACGGAGCAATGTGTTAGTTCATTTTGATTGCTAATTGGTTTGTTACACAATGGCGCAATGGGTTTTAACGAATTGCCCAAAAATTTATCAGCAAACGGGAGACAAATGAACTCAGTTTCCATTGCAATGCAAGAATTTTACAACTTGTTACTCAGCTCAGCTGAGAATTAACTCAACTTCAAGTCGCTGCACTTGAGATGCATTAAAAGTAGCTTAGAAAATGGTAGTTATTTCATTAAACCAAGTAAAATAAGGAATTTTAATCACTTTATTTATTAAGTTTCTCTTATAGCGTTTCCTAATTTAATTTTAATCATTGTTAATGCAAATGAAAGGCACTGGGAATCAAGCAAGTAAATAAACTATGGAAACTATTAAACCTAAAAAAATATTTAATTGTTAACAATAATTTGAACATTTTGTATTCTTTTTTGGAAAAAATTAAGACTTTTTTGTGCTTATTTAAGTAATAATTCTATACAACAAGCAATGTCATTATTTTATGAGCTCTCGAGTCCCAAGTTTTGTCAACAACTAAATTATCTAGTGATTTAATTCACTCTCTTTAACTCTAAAATAAACTTAAACTATAGCTAAATTTTATCAATATTTTTCTTCTACCTTCTTTTAGTTTCCCCCCAAGATTTCTCTGCTTTCCTTATCCCAAATCAACAACTCGCTGATTTGACAAATATAGCCAAATATTCCCTAGATTGGTAACTGGCCCAAACAGTGCTCAACAGCAGTATAGACACATGTACACACACGTACACACGTACACACACACACACACACACGCACATGTCGTAAATCTTGTAGCAGTTAAAGTCGTGGGTGGAGAGACAAGTGTCGAGTGCAACTAGCCAAAAGGAAAGTGGTGCGAAAAGTGAGTGTTGCTCGAATGGATTTCGGGATGTGCAATTAAAGCCAAGGACGCGCAAATTTTACAGCCTAATTGTTGGCTTAGCAGTGTCTGGTAGGGGAGGGGATGGGACAGTAGGGAAGGTAGGGAAATGTAGGGACGTTGCTCACATTTACAGGTAGCGTTTGTCGAGTTTGTTTCAATTCCATTGCAAATGAGTTGCCACAGCGGCTGCAGGAATCTGCAACAAGTGAGCCAACCGCATAATCCACAGCAACCACAAAGGTCACACTCGCACACACACACGCACACACACTTTCGCTCACACACAATTTGGCATTAATAAATTTGCAGGAAAAAGCTGTTGGAAAATATTGAAAAAGCGATCTCTACACAGCGTTCATAAAGCGGTGAAAAAGGGTGGAGTCGAGAGGGGATAGGGGGAGTTTTTTGCAACCACAGCAAGGATTAAAGTGGACACTGTGCAGCAAAGTACGGCAACCAACCAACAACAACAACAACAAAAGTGCAAATTGTTCACTGTTGTGGCAATGTGGCAAACAAAAGCAAACAACATGGGCACCAACAACAACAACAGCAACAACAACATCAGCAACAACAACAACAGCTATCCTGACTCGTTGATATTGACAACTTTTTAATCACTTAATAAATTCAATAAAAATTAAATGCGGTCGCGCGTCAACAAGTACAACAACAAGTGGAAGTGGAACTTTTAGTGGAAATGGGTAACAACACAGTTCGTGTACAGTGAACTCATGCCGTCAATCAGGCAGTCAATCAGTCAGTCACTGACTCGGCGAGTCAATCAAGCGTTTGACAAAAGTCAAAACTGACAATGGACAGCAAAGCGACAGACAAAAGGGTTCTCAATCGGTAAATTGTTGTCAGTCTTAAAAGCCCCGGGGCTGCCAACCCGTTAAGGCAGCCGAAGAAGAAGCTGAAGCAGAAGCTGTGCGCTGAGTGTTTAATTAAGTTGGCAGTCGTTCAGTTAACAGTTAATCAGCGCTCGTTTGCGAGCCGAAAGCCAAAAGCCAAACGCTCATTTATTTAAGCTTGTTAAATTAAATATGAAGAACAAATTGGTTATGTCGCTTAAACTTGGCCATAAACTTAACAAAAGAACACCTAATAAAATAAATAATTAAGAAAAATAAAAACATGTTGAAAAATAAACTGCTTGTATTTATTTTATGATTCGAGTATTTACAAATTTTCAAAATAATGTGAGTGACTAAAAATGTTTAAAATAATTAATTAATCTTAAGACGAGTTTTATTAGAGTAAACTTACACAAAATTCTGTATAAAACATTATATAATAAATAAATAAAAATTTTTTAAAAAAGTAAAAAATTTTTGGTAAAATAAATATTTTTATATATTAAATAAATGTATTTTATAGCATAGTATTAAGTGCACTTTATAGCAAAATTAGTTGAATGAAAATGGTACTGAAAAATACTGAAATATATTTTTTATATATTTATTTTAATATATATATTTTTTTATATTTTTTTTTTTTTTTTTTAATTTAAAATAAGAATGTAACTACATATAACTAAAAAAACATATTTAAATAAGATTTTTAATATTTTTAACTTATTAGTATTAAAGCATATTTAAATAGATTTTTTAAAAAGAAACTATTGATTAAAAATTAATAAAAAAATACCATATTCAAATAGCTTATAAAATGTTTTGCATTTAATGGTTATAGACTTTGAATTCCTATTCAAATTTTCACTTATCTATTTAAACTTTTCTATGTATAGACCACACAAATAAAATTTTTTAAAGATATAAATTATAAATAAATATAAAAAGTTACCAACTGTCGAAGTAGTGCACAGGACAGAGAAGCGTGTTATGGCCGATTATTATTATTATTAAGTATATTAATTAATTTAATATTTTTAATTTAACTTTTAGCTTACAACAAACAATAAAAATTTGTTATAGCTTAATCATTTCATTAACAAACAATGTAACAACAACTAAATACATTTAGATTTTATAGAACAAATATTATATACAATAGTGAGTGATTATCATGCGATTAAATATTATAAAAGTATGAATTTTCCAAGCACTTAGAAAGCGCATTTGAAATTCGTTGTTTGCCCTAATTGCTCAGCTGTTTAAGTCTTTAGAAATGAATTTTTTTTTATCGCTCAACCCTGAATTGTGCCAATTGAATGTCATTTAATTAGCGTACAATATATATATACTCTTTTGCAGCACTTTAATTTGTGAAATTAAGTGGATCTCCAAGGTTAGCTTCGGGGGTTGACGTTGACTTCTGGCGCTGACTGTTGTGGAAGTTGTATTAGGGGGATTACCGGGTTTTGGCGAGAGTATCGAATGACGAATTGAATGAACTGTTTGCTCGTATTGATATCATTCCATTGGCTAAGCTAAGTTAGACCAAATCTCAGCTATTGGGGATTACAATGCCTCCGCCATAGAAACAAGCGACTAATTTGCTGGGCTCTCGAGTTTTTAGATCCAATCTAAGCGCATTAGAATGAAACACACAGCAACACACACACACACACACACCCACACACCACACACATGACGGTTAATCATTGATAGTAAACAGTTTCTCCCTCAATCGGCTAACCGCGAATCCATAGGCCTTGCCAAAGGTGGTAACAGCTTTCCTCTGTATCTCTGTCTCTACCCCCGTCTCTCTCTCTCTCTCTCTTTCTCTCTGTATGAAAGACAGTTGCCTGTCGTTCAGTGACAAGTTACAAATCGCCAACATTGGCATTTAAATTGTAAACCGGACAGCTTTAAAGTTGCCCAGACAATTGACTTTGCTTGCGTGACATGTGACCAAATGCACTTCATTTTCATGTAGAAAGGGTGCTGGGAAATTGGGCTGTCAGGTGGAAATGGCAGGAGGGGAAGTGGGTGGGAAGCTGTGTTGGGGGCAGGACTAGGCCACATGCAATCAACGTTTCCAGTCGCATTTCATTAGCGCTAAATTAAGCAGAAATCAAACCAAAATGCACAAAAAAAACAAAGGAAAATTTAATTATATTTAAAACCGAATTTTAAATGCTCTCGGATAAAGAATTTAAAATTAAAAAATAAATAAAAAATAAAATAAATTTTTTATTTCAAATAGTTAAATTTTTTTAAATTTGGTAAACTATAAAAATATATAATTTTAAAGTTACTTTGATTCAGTAAATCGTAGAAATGAAATGGATAAAAAAAAATATAAATAAATATTTTTTTTTGAAATTTAGCTTTGTTTTCATAGCTTGTATAAAACTTATATTAACAAAATGTACATTACTTGAATCAAGTCCAATTTTTATTTAACTTCTTATATTATTAAATCACTTCCAAGCTTCAAACTTTATTCAAATACTTCTACTCAAACTAATCAAATATAGTTAGCGACATATTTATTTTTATTTTATTTTACATTTAGTGTTCCAAATTGCTTTAAAATGGGTTAACTATAGCAAAAGTTATGGCTACTTTCAAGGCTACCACTGCTTTGCTGCCAAATGGAATTTAAATAAATAAATTCTAGTGTTTTTTAAATAACATTTGCTAAGGCTTTTCGCATTAGCTGATCGAACTGTTTTAATAAGTGTATTAAAGCGAACAAAGGCGATTGCAATTCATTTTCTCTCTCCCACTCACGCTCTCTTCTTTCGCGCTCTTCCACTCATTTCGTTTGTAATTTGCATGGCCGTGGGTGCTGAGTTGAAAAGGGGAGGAGTGTGTGTGTGTGTGTGCCGCACCTCAACTCTAACCAGAGACTCGCAAATTTTCACTGATGCGCTCTTTGTAATTTCTGGCCAACCATTTTCCATTGCAATGCATTTTGGCCATTTTTATATTTTCAGTTGATTTCTTTTCACTTTTCCCCCCACCACTGTTGCTGCTGTTGTTTCACGTCGCGTCACGCGGTTTTTCGTATCTGAATACGCAAATATGTGCAGCTATAGCTGCAGATGTATTTCTATCTGTATCTGTAGATGTATCTGAATCTGTTTGTGTGCGTAGGCATTTTTGACTTTCGCAGTTTTTCGCTTACCGCCACCAACAATCACACAGTCAACCTCAGTCGCGGCGGTTGCTGAGCAACAACGACAACAACAACAGTAACAACAACAACAACAAATACAATAAATACCAACAACTACAACAACAACAAAGCTAAATAGTCAAATAGTTTTCCAAGCGCTGCATTTTGGCGCTCAATGAAAATGCTACAAAATTCAGCAACAACAACAAAATTGCTACTAAAAAACGCTACACTGACAAAAAAAGTTCTATTTTTCGAAATCAAAACTGCACGATCAAATCCTTTAGTTTAAATAACACTTGGTTCCTTGCTCCCATTTAAATGGAGTATAAATTTAAGAATCGACTTATTTATAGCTCGAGTTTTACTCACTGTGTATGAGTTTCGTTTTCCACTGCCACATGCACAAACCAAAGTACAGACCTTGTTAAAAAAAATAACAACATGCTGAAAAGTGTAAAACACATTGCGAAATGCAGAAATTTTCAATTGATTAAATGCAGAATACATGATATAGTCGCATACCAAATGCTGTCATTCCCAAATAAATTTCCACCGCGTCGTTTATTGGGAAAGTCTACACAAGACTCAAAGAAAATATCTAAATGAAAAGAAAAGCACAGAGACGAGCTGAGTGAGCTCATCACTTATGGCTATTAAATAATAATTGTATTTATAATTTTTCATTTTAGTTATAGCACAACTTTTCCATCAGTGCAAATTTTCCTCAACAACAATTTTGTTTGTCGATATTTTTGCTGTCCTCGATCCCGAACCGACGGCTCTAACTGAAGGTTATACCTGAAATGCCTGAACTATAGCTAATTGAGTTGTGTGCTCAGTGCTCTGTCTTAATTTTAGTCTTGTCACCATCGGTGCGGTTAATAGCCACATCTTTTAGTCCAGCAGGAATCCCGGAGTCGTTGTCCTTGAGCACTCTCTGGGTGCCCAAGAATTGAGAGGTTTCTGGGACCACCGGCACGACTTGAACTATGAAGTACCCACTGGTCACTGGTCGAGATTGTGATTTCCTGAGACCCCCGGCCCGACCTCATAATCTATAATTATGCGTTTTAATTGCCATTATCGATTTTTGTAGACCAAGCTAATGACCTTCATTTACAGACCATCCAAAATTCTGGTTGGGTTAGACCACCAGGCGACAATTTCAGCACTTTTGGCATAGCAGCGTTTCAAATCGAAGTGACAAACAGCGGAACGAATTTCAAGGCTAGAAAACGCACAGAAAAGTATAAAAAAATACTGCAAGAAAATACTGTTTGTACTAATTTTGAATACCAAAATAGAGTATTAAGTTTTTAGCAAGCTAGAAAATTTGTTTGCAGAATATTTTGAGTATTTTTTTTTACGGTATTTTAATAAACTTGTTTTCTAGTATTTTTCTAAAATTAAAACTCTAGTTTTGATGAGCTGAAAGTTAAATAAATCAAATAAAATAAAGTTGATTTTATATGCAAAATGTTTGTTTAATTTTTAAAAACAAAACTTTTAAGCTAGTATTTTATTTCTGCTAAAAATTCAAAATTTGGTTTGGTATTTAATCGCTAGCTATCTTCACATATCTTCTATCTATAAATCACATTGAAATTTTTGTAGAAACTACAAAAATATTGACAGCAATTATCGTCTCAATTTCTATACTTTTTAATTGGGCTTTTCCAATATTCCGCTGGCACTCCACTCGCTTATCGTGGACTATTCCGGTCTACAGGGTTATTAAAACATTTTGGCTAACCGCATACTTCAGAGATAAGAGCAAGACGCTAAAAATATAGAAAATATTCAACACGACATGTATTTTGTGCCAGCTGCTATCAGATGAAGGATGGTATCATATTGATAGTGATTACCGGGTTATTTCGCTGCTTGGTAAAGTGTTTTTGGGAAATTCCGTGAAGAAAAAGAAATTGTTGTTTATATTTTGTTTGATTTGTATGATTTTGTTTTTTATTTGGTTTCAGAAATTCGTTTGTTAATTTTTTTTCGCGCTAAAACTTAAAGCTAGACAAAAAAAATTGTTGTTTTCTTTACACATACTTTGCCTTACATGACTAAAAACTTAAACATTATCAATAGCTAAATTCGCATTATTACACAAGTAAAAAAAAAAAAATACTTAAGATATATCAAATATGTACAAGACAGCATTCAAATGCTGTTGGCGTCGTAAGTGAAAGAAAAAAAAAAAATTAGAAAATAAAAATAATTTTGGTAAACATTTTTTAAACTATCGAAGACAAGAGTTGCGTTTGATTCGAAATAAAAATTAAAAAATAAAAAATATTAATAAAAAAAAAATGAAAGCATAAAATTGAACTAAAGTTTGTGGAGTATTTTTTTTTGGTATTTTTTGACGGCTTTTTGGGCGGGTTTTTCTTAAGATTTTCCATAGCGTTCGCTGCGTGGCGATCGTTGAAATTTGTGAAGTTTTGCTTACTTTTGGGCTAAGTGGTGCGGTGTGTGTGTGTGTGTGTGTGTGTGTGTACGATCTCAACGCATGTTTTTATGAATCGAGCATAAAATTATGAGGGAGCTCGTCGCACTTGATTTTCCGCTGCCGTTTTCCTTTGCCTTTTTCCCGCTGCCTCTGCCGTACATTCTGCCCACTCCGTTTTCCGGCCGGAGTCCATATTTTTCCTACGTTTTTTCCTATATTTGTGTTTTGTGGTGCTCTTATGACTATATCACAATGTTGCTGCCGCTCTGCGCCTGCTATCTGCATCCTATCACTCTGTGTGCGTGTGTGTGTGTTGTGTGTGTGTGTGTGTGTGCGGTGCTTTTCCGGTCCAGTTTCTTAGTAGGGTCTCCACACGGTCTTCTGTTGAACGGCCGCATTCTTTAGCTTCGTTGCCGCCGGCAGTGTAGTCTCTGCCGCTGCCGCTGCCACCGCCGCCGCTGCTGCCGCGGAGGATTCGTGGTAGAGCGGTTTGAGTGCCGACGGAGCTTTGAGATCACAGCGCATGCGAAGCGGTACCGAGATCTGTTGCGTGGGTGAACTGCGTGTGGAATCGATGGACTTATCCAATTCATACTCCGATTTCACCACATCGATTTGCTCGTCCTCGGAGTCCGCATCCGAAGCAGATTGTTCGTGTATGGAGCTCGTTTCGATCGAAGTGTTGAGCTTGAGCAGCACATGGGCGTGGGTGGGTGTGGTCATGGCCATGGCCATGGCTGTGGGCATGGGCGTTGGCGATGAGCTCGATGGACGCGACGAGGCGGGGCTCATGTGGGCACCATCGTTGGCACCATGATGCAGTGCAGCGGCGGCGGCATTGCGTGCACGCAGACCCGCAGCAGCGGCAAAATTGTACGGATGGAAGGCGTGAGGCGTGGCCTTTTGGCTCTGATGCGCTGCAGCAGCGGCTGCGGCGGCCACATGATTGAACGGAAACTGTGGCATGGCATAAGCGGCCGCTGGAGCGCCACCGGGCGGTGAGGGCATCATGGCGGAGGGCGGCAAACCGCTGGCCGTCGGCGGAAAGTCAGCTGGTGTACCGCTGGGCGCAGAGGCATGAGCAGGCGCATGGGCAGGAGCAGACACGGAAACGGGCACGGGACCACCAACATTGGCGGGGGACACAACGCCGCTGGCGCTGCCGTTAGGTGAACCGGCGGCCTTGGCGAGAGCGGGATGATGTACGGCAGCGGCTGCGGCGGCCTGCTGGTGACGGAAGTAGTCCGCATAGCCGTAGGTCATGTAGGCGGCATCCAGCCACGCGGGGTTTAGCATGAAAGGATTGAAGGCGCCGGGATGTGGATAGCCATAACCTGAAGAAGTAAAAGGAAGCGCAAAAGAAAAGAAAACAAATTAGTAAAATTTAAAAATAAATAAAATTTTTGTTTTTGTAAAAGTTTTGGAAGGGTATTTGGGAAGGGGTTGTATTTTTTTTTTGTTGGGAGTTTTGGAAAAACTTAAAACGCATAATTGAAACTAAAAAACTCACTTTGCTTACTTCTTGGCTCCCGCGGCCCGTCGACCGTTACTTTGATGGCTTTGCTGTAGCTGGCAATCTGCACAGGATACGTGGCAATGGTGATGGTTAGCGTAAAGGATTTGCCACGCCCCGAACGTCCAACGAAGCGCAGATCATTGAATTTGGCCACCTGATTCTTCATGGTTGTTGTGCAGTTCCTCAATTCGCCGCAATAGTTCTCATCGTTGCCACATTTGATGGACACCAGTGTACCATCGGGCACATCGTCCAGGGCGATCACTTTGAATGCACCCGGCAGCGATTTATTGGAACGCCAGTGATTGGGCAGCGCACTGCAGAGGATCGATGGCGAACCCGTTTGTGCCAATTCGCCGTGATATTCCTGCAGCATTTCGTGCAGACTCGCAAACATGTCCGTCATGGAGCTGGGCATTTTCGCTGCATTCCCGTTGGATGTGGAATTGGAAGCGGAGTTGGAGCTGGTATTGTTATTATTGCTGCTACTGTTGTTGTTATTGTTGTTGCTGCTGCTGCTGGTATTGTTGTTGTCCGGCGTGGAGCTGCCCGTGCTGCTGGCGGAGTGTGTGCTTATGTTGCCCTGACTGGCATTTGTGGCCACCGCTGCTGCTGCCGCTGCGGCTGCGGCCGCTGCCAGCACTTGTGTGTGGGCGCTCGTATTGGCCACCATTGTGGGTCCAGCGGGCAAATGCATAGTTAACTATGTGTGTGTGTGTGTGGGGGTGTGCGAGTGTGTGTGTGTTTTGCACGTGCTCAAAAAAAAAATGTTTTGTAATCCAATGTTTGTTGTAATCCTTGTGCTTGTTATTGTTGTTGTCTTCACTTCACCAAAACTCAAACCAAAAAAAAAAAGAGGAAGAAGAAGCGCCCGCTTTTCACGCTTTTCGCACTTTTCCGTCAAAATATTTTCTTGTTTTCTTCTTTCACTCAACAAAATTCGATATGTTCTTAGATTTCAGTTTATGTTTGATTTTTCTCAAGTAACGGTAAATGTTTTGAAGTGAAAAAAAAATTATATTGAAGCCGCGGCGAAATTGTCGCTCAGTCGCTCAGTGGCTCTGTGGCTGTGTCGCTGCGTTCTCGACACGTTAAAGTCGCTGTGTGAACTGTTTCTCAACTGCGATCGTTGCCAGTATTTAAAGTAGAATGCGCTGCCGTCGCTGCCGCTGTCGGCGTCACCGTCACCGTCACCGTTGCGCTGCTGCAAGACACAGACGACGCTCGCCTGCGCTCGCTCACGCACACATGCTGGCCATCGTGCTCGCTCCCTCGCACTCATTGCAAATGTTAAGGACGTCGCTGCGTGGTTTGGTTGGCTCGTTCGCTTACCTATGTGTGTGCGTGTGTGTGTGTGTGTGCGGCTAAGGGTGCAGCGGTGGTGACCGGGGCAGGTATCAAGCAACCACCATTGCCACAACAACAACCACAGTAAAAATTTCCCATTTTTCCATTGCGGTGTACACTCGCGCACACAGAAAACACGGCCACGAAAGCAACAAGAAAATAAGGGAAGTCGCAAACTGAGGCAGCGACAGCGGCAGTGGCAGTGGCAGCGGCAGAGACCGAGCCAGAGGCAGTGGCAGTGGCAGAGGCGTGCGCTCTTCTTCCTCTTCTTGTTGCTGTTGCCTTTGCTACTTGTGGCCAGGGGCGCGCGGTCAAACCGACAAACGAGAAAGAAAAAAAACACACACAAAAAAATAGAAACACCAAAGGCGAAGAGGGCAGCAAAAAAAAAAAAAAACTGTTGGAAGCGAAAATAAAAATGTGCCGTGAGAGCGCGTCGCGAGAGCGTAAGTGCGCTCGCTCTCTCTTTTTCGCTCTCTTTCTGCACTGAGCACACTGGAAAGGCGCAGGCGGAGGCAGTAAAATAAAATGAAGAAAAAATCTCGGTCTGTGGATTTTATGAAAAACTCATGCAGAAAAAAAACAACAACAAAGAAAAAAAAGAGGAAAAAAGGAGGAATAACTCATCTTGCTCTCATTGAGTCATGCTCTGCCTCTCTGTCACTCACACCAGGCAGTGCCAAGTCAGTGATTTGCTCACTCGCTTGCTCCGCGGGCGGTTGCTGGCTGGAATTGTAGGTTTCCTTAGCATCGGCATGCAACAGTTCCAACTGCGCGCGTGTAGACACCCCATGGTCGTAGTCATAGTCCCAGTCGCAGTCGCAGTCGCTTTACCCAGACCCTCTCCGAGCCACAGGTAGCGACTGTCGCCATTTTGTGGGGAGGCTCCCACTAAGCGACAGTGGCGTCCCAAGCCAAAAGGATACGTGATCGTTTAGCGGAAGCAACGCAAGTTCAACTAACTTTCGTAGCCTGTTTTTAAATCATGATGATAATCATGCGATTAATATTTACTGCTGCTGCTGCTTGCCTGCCTAATCGCTTACGCCCTTGAAGGATCTACTCCCCGATTAGCGCTTAATCTCAGCTTTAATCCTTTGAAGCTGCGGAAGTGATTTATTCTCAAGCAAATCAAAACACAGCACATTTTTAAAGTAAACAAAGTCGTTACTTTGAAGAACATTTGAAAAAGGGTTAACTATATTTAAATTATTACCTAATAAAAATTTTTCAAAAATTTATAATGCTAGGCACAAATAAGCACATTTTACAATAAACTTACTAGTTTAACAAAATATGCCTAACATTTTTTTTATTTATTCAATATTTACAATTCAAATTCAATATTTTTATTATTATTACATCATTTTAAAGGATTATTTAAATTATATAAAACAGTAATTAGTTACATAAAATATTTTTATTAAAAAAAAAACTATTTTTTTATGGGATACATAGTTTAAATAGTACAAATTTTAGGATATTTAATTATAATGTTCTTAAGAACTTTTAATAAATTATGATATAAATTTGTTATACATTTTTATAAAAGACACTTAACATTTTAAAGAATTTCTACTTCATCTTTATTTAAAATTTATTCATTTTTATTTTCTTTAAAATAGTGTTCAAAGTGTAGTAAATTTTAAAAACCTTTTTACTTGCCCCTCTGCCCCCTCTTTAGAGTTTGCACTCGAATCGGCGCCTCTGCTTGCAGGACGACAAATCAAACTCGCGGCAACCCAAAAAATTGCGGAGCACCAAGTAAGTTAAAACGAGGCCACAAAACAGACACACAAATTGTAGGGACGGACGAAGGAGAGAGGAGTGGAGAGTAGTAGCAGTAGGAGGGGAGTGGGAAAGAAAGTGGTGGGGGAAGTGAGTGGAAAGATGGGCGCAACCACAATGAGGCTGGCCACTCTCGTGGTAAAGAGTGAGAGAGAGAGCGCGCGCACTAGAGGACCATGGCAGAGGGTGGGGGTATTAGGGGTGGGGGCACTCAAGTGCCAAGATGCTGCTCGAGCCAACCAAAATGTTGCGAGAACGCGTCTCGCAGCGGGGCAGCGGAGCTAGGGAAAGTACGAGCACACTTCCAATAAACTCCGATGTCGCAGTCGCAGTCACTGGCGCTGCCGACAGCGCTGTCGACGACGCAGTCGCTGGTGATGCGTGTGCGGCCGCTCGCTGTGAGAGGAGCGCGAGGAAGCGACGGGAATGTTTGGCAAGGACGCGCCTGGAAGCGGTGGCAAGCAGCGCGTTGGTGCCACAGGTTAGTAGCGTGCGACAAGGACACGTCACGGCAACCGGCTAAAACGCTTTGATTTCCATTGTTTGCCGTTAGCCGTTAGCCGTTTGCCATTTGCCGTTCGCCCTTTTTCGCTGGAATTCGCAGCGCTCCTGTCGCTTTCCACGGCATTTGCGTGCCTCGCTCAGCACCCGCTGATCTCCAATGCGTACCCAGTCCAGCACAGTCCAGCGCAGCACAGAAGCTGTACGCGTTGAACGCTGCACGCGAATCGAGCGCGGCGGGAAACTTGCACGTACCTCGCCACGCAAAAAATAAGTAACAAAAATTCTAAAATGTCAAAAATCCAAAAAATTTAAGTTCTACCTGTTTCAAGTTTCCCGCCTTAACAGCTGCTACAGTAGCCGATTTAAGCCACCCTTTTTTATGACAGTTTTTTTTTGCTGCTCTGGTTTATGCTAAAAATGTAACGCCCAGGTAGCCGCCCTCACGGGAAAGTCACGGGAACAGGTAGCACACGCACCGCATACAGGTCAATTATATCTCAGGCAAAGTTCGAGAGCGCCGCATACTTTGGACTGATCTTAATCCTTTACTTATGAAAGTCAATCGCGGGGATTATCCAGCACGCCCAACAAATATTTTGGGCGATTAACCGACCCGCAATCGGTCATAAAACTATCTTCGCCTGAGAATTCCGCATCAACAACGCAAATCGCGAATTTTCCTCGAGTCAAGCGTAACGAGTGATCACTGTAACGAGCCATCGCTAAATTGGCTTAAAAGAAACGCACAGTTTTCAATTGATTGCAACAACTGTATTTTGTTATTTATGCTCTTTAAACTCACTTAAGCTAAACATATTTATAAGAGTTGAAATCAAGTATCTCAAGCCGATCCAAGTTGTAGTAAGCTAGAAAACAATTTAAATTTAACTATAAACTATTCTATAATTTACTCTTTCTTGCAAAAGCACACAATAAATGATTAGAAAATACTTATAGTCTAAGTAACGAAATTTTCAAAATTAGTTTGTGCCAAAATAACACATGAGAAACTACATAAGTTTAAAAAATAATGAAGTTTAAACAAAAAACTAAGCCAAATTGCCTTAACAACATAAAATGTAATAAACTAGAACGTTTTAAAACTTATTTACGTTATTAATAAGTTGACATTCTAAACTTTAATAAATAATTTTAGTTTTTTTATTATGTCTAGAATTATACGTTTTTTATTGCTTAAAGTTGAATAAAGTTAAATAAAAAACCGAATATTAATGTGATGCACTGTAAATGCTAAGAGTTGGATAAAATATCTTAAGTATCGATTAAATCACAATATTTTTCTATAAACTTATTTGAAAGTCAGTTCAATTTTTATAAAAATGTATCATTCTTTAAATTTCAAAAAAAAATAAAAAAAAAATATTAATATTAAAACCCCATTTTACTTTTTATTCCCAAGTTTTTCTACTCTTTGCACTAATTGAGAATTTATAAATTTTCATTTCAAAATATTTAATGCCAAAAATATAGATTTAAAAAGTTAAAGCCGTGTTAAAGGGAGCGCCCTTAATAGCATTAACAATACCGCCAGCAGTCCCCATAAAAGTAACAGAGTGATCACTAAAAGTATGCTGCCACAACCATTCCAGTGAACGCGTGAGTATGAAGTGCAGGCAACTGTAACGATGATCAGCACAACACCCTCTCTCGCTCAATCTCACTCTCACACACACACTCGCAATGGGGAAGGGGGCACTGCCATAATGTGAAACAGCCAACCACCGTTAAGCGACAACAACAATGACCATGCCCCTCTCGAGTGCCTGCCCTTGAGCCACGACCACTGAGCACACGCGACTTTATCAGCACGATCAGTGGCAGTTGTTGCTGCTGCTGCTGCTTGATGAGGGGTTGCTTATAAATAGACGCACGTCCATTGCCGAGAGACAATTGCCACTCTCATGCTCGCATTCGTTCTTGATGAGCGCGAGCGAGATGCACAACATGCCACTGGCTACTGGCTACTGGCCCCGCCCCAAACGCGATCAGTTGAATGCAAAAAACAAAAATGTGCCGTGCGTTCCGCTTGCTCCAAACGCCGCCGCTAACTAGGCAACACTAAAAGCTCTGCACGTAGCGACGCAGCTAAGCGAATTTCCAATGACGCAGTGGAATAGAGACCCCAACGCAGAGAGGCAGAAGAAGCAGAGCGAAAAGAAAAAGTACAAACAAAGCAGCAACAACATCTGAGAGCCATTTTTAAAAATGCTGCGACGTCGACTGTGGCTGACGCTGGCAGCGACCGCGAACGTCGCTTGTAAGTGAATTGTGGTTTGTTGTTTTGGTTGGCGCAAGCTGCCACTGCCACTGCCGACGTTGACGTCACTCTGCTTCAGCTGCTGCTGCTGCTGCACACGCTGGCGCTGCCAGGATCAACCACCGCGTTGCAAATGTAACAAAACAAAACAAAAAAAAATTGAGGCAACTTTGGTACACATTTTTTTCCTGCTGTTGGCGTTGTTGTTGCTGCCGCCTGCTCTTTATGAATGAGCTCTCCTGTGTGTGACTGAGTGGGCAAGTGAGCAAAGCAAGCGAGCGAGTGAGTGAGTGAGAATCAGTGAGTGTCCTTTGCACTGCGATTGAGCGCATAAAAATCACCACACTTCCACTGGAGGCCACATTTCCATGGAACATTTTTTTTTTTATATTTTGAGTGTTTTTTCTTTTTTGTTCTTTTCTGGGGGTGGCTCTGCCGGCAGAGTTTGAGCGCAGAGCTGTGGTGGGTTTGAAGATGAGTACATTTTTTTTTTGTTTCGTCTCAACTGCGGCGGCAGCTGGCGGTGACACTCCCACAATACACACGCACACAAACACACACACACATGGACACATAGACGTAGACATAGGGACTCTTCGTGCTGGCCACAACATCGACAACTGTGCCCACAAGTTTGTGTAATATGTTTACCTTAGTGTTAGTGCTACGGTGTTTTACCAGGCGCCCAAGCATTGGCTGACTGAGTGCCCCCGCCCCCTTGACTCTAGCACTCGCGCGCGCTCCCTCCGCCACTGCTTCGGCACGATACTTCCAGCTGCTGCTTCCCGACACATCGGCTGCCATGTGCGCTACACACGCAGCGCGCTCTCTCTTTAAGACGTCGACACATGTCGACGCAACGCATTCTTTGCATTGCATTGTCATCTCCCCCGCTTCTTCTCATCTGCTGCTGATGCTTTCTCAATTTGTATTTTGTTTTGTATTTAGAAATGCCAATAACAACAAACAAAGAGAGGCATACATTGTAGCTTTTTGCTCGTGCTCTCACTCCCTTTCTTTTTCTTTCTCTCCGTCTCCATCTTTGTGCTGCTCTCGCGACAATTAACAGCTGCAGATCGTTGAAATACTAATGATTGTTGTTGTTGACATGTCATTGAGGGCATGAGATATGGATAAAATAAAGTAATACACGAACAATGACGAAGGAGCAACTTGTAATCCTTGTGGAGAGGAGAGTGAAGATTTTCAAAGGGAACGTATAGAAATTAATGGTCTGCTGAATTTTCTAAATAATTATAGGAATACAAAGATAAAAAATAAAATAAATAAATGAAAAACTTATAGAAGTTATAGAAATATAGAGAAAAAATTATAGTTTAAGAAACAGTATTTCCGCTCTATAATCTTATACTTCACTATAATTTTTCTATATTTTTTTAGCGCATAATTTTGAAAGCATCTTTAAAAATTCAAACAACAAGTGTTGTTTTTAATAATAATTAATTCATGTTAGTAAATTTCTATTTTAATAAAATTTTATATTTTTTTCAAAATTTCTTATGGAATTTGTTATAACAATTCCCTTAAAATTCATGCTTGATTTTAGTAAGCTCAAAAATACTTTTCTAAAATGTTTACATTTTTAATATAAATTTTCTAAAGACTGACAACTTTTAGTTTTCCATATTTTACTCTATTTTTATATATTTTTTTTTTATAATGCTTTAATTTCGGTGTTCTTAAAAATTAAATAATTGCTTAAATTTAATCAACATTTTCAGTTTTAGTTACTAATTTGACCGAGAAGTCTTTCAAAACAAATTCTATAGTTAGCACAGCTCCAGATCTATACTTTAGTGAAATAAAAACCGACAAATGGTTAAAAACTTACCACCAAAGCTCCGTAGATTGAGTAAACACCGCATGGCAGTGCAGCTGTCCTTTTCTTTCAGTATATCGCACTCTTTCACGCGCCCTGAAGGGCTAACTTTCGGCTTTTGTCATGTGATACGATACATCATATTGTTAGCACAAATGATGCTAATATTAGAGAGAGCACACTCCACACTAAGCACACCCGACACACTCAGCACTCGAGGGCACTACAGGGCGCTACAGGGCATGACCCTCCCCATTTTTGGTGACTGCGATGCACTCGACAAATGCGTAGACAATATATAGATTAAAGCTGAAATCCGTTAATGCGATTGCGCCCCGTTCAAAAAATGTAGAATATCAAAATCTGCGATAACTGACAGGAGCAGAGAAAAGTAACAGGAACAGGAACAGTAACAGGAACCAGTTTTATTTCTCACGCGAGAGAGGAGGAGAGCGAATGTAAAAATATCAAATTTCATATGATTGGCGGCCATTTTGAAGTTTCTGCATTCAAAATGGAATAAAAACCGTTAGTTTAAAAACGCAACGTCACGAATCGCTGACCAGTAGCCAAAAGCCGTTACAACTGTAGCGCACAAGCAGAGCTGCCCCGTGGGTGGGGAAGGGAGTGGGGTGTGCAGCGGTTGGGGGTGCGGGTGGAGCTGAGCTGTGTGTAGTTTGCATATTTGGAATGCGTTTGATGAAGCACCACTTGCAGTCCACACGATTTTTTATCTCTGCCTACAGCCAGTGGCGTCGCACTGGTCAAGTGAAGGGGGTCAAGCACACGACCAGTGGACGAAGCATTTTTTTATAGTACTCACGAAATCATTGAAAAACATTTTACACTTAAGAGCATTAATGAATTTAATTTAATGTTATTTAATGTTATAAATCAAAAGAAGTAAAATATATGTGATGAATGATAAGTAAAATCTTTTATTGTTATTTATATAACCAACTTTTTGGTTTTCATCCAAATTTCAATTTATAATTCAATTGACTTTGGAAACGCATTAAATTTAAACACAACTTTTCTTAGACTATTGAAATTCTTACGTCAAAATTTTGTTATTATAATAAAAATATTGGATACTAGAAAAGTTAAAAAATTTAAAGGGCTCAATAAAAAACTTAACTTTTAATTGAAAATTGGGAATGCAAAGCAATTTATACTATAAAGTACTTTGTAAAATCAGAGAATAAGATAAATTACATTAAAAATATGGAAAACTTAATTTTTACCCTCTTTTCTGTGGAATTTAAGTTTTGAAATAAAAGTCAACATTATCTTAAAAATGAATTATATTTTTATAACTAGTCTTAACTCTTTATGGTACATTATAGCTGAAGTAAAGTGTTTATACCCAAAAAAAAAAACGAGTACTGCGCCCCATTTGACAGCGCCACTGCTTGGCAACCCAGTGGGTTCCATGACAACTCTTTTTTGCCGTTTCCCTTTTTTTTTTGCATTGCTTGGTTTATTTTTTTTGCGCGTGCTGAGAGCGCACAGCCTGGAAGTGTTCAGCAGAGCGGCGACCGAAGAGAGGAGAGCGAAGAACGGAGAGCGAAGAGCAGAGAGCGCGTCGTCTTGGAAATGTGCAGTTGCGTCGTTGTTTGCCGATATTTATTTTTTCTGCGCCTTGAATGCTTACAAGCGGCAGTGGCAGTGGCAGCGACAGCAGCAGAGGCAGCAGCAGCGACAGCGACAGCAGCAGAGGTAACGAAACCCAGGCAGAAGGGGTTGCCGCTTGCCCTTCGCACTCCCCTTTCCGCTGTCCCTTTTGCTCCTCTCACGTTTTGTTGTCGTAGTCGCTGCCGCGTTGGGCTGCCACAAAACTAGTTTGGCTTTGGCTTTGACAGCAACAACAACTGTAGCGAGTGGCAGCGAAACCGACTTTCCACCCACTTTTTGGTTTGGTTTTTCTCTGGTTATTCCGGTGGCTGTCTTAGAGCTTTTTAAGGGTTGCAAATCAAAACGCGGTTTGTTGGTTTGTATTTTTGGCCAAAGTCGTCGTAACTTTATCGGCAAATGGGTGAGACAGAGACAGGGAGAGAGATAGAGAGAGGGAGAGCGCTGTGGCATGAGAGTGAGAGCGAAATAGAGACAGAGAGAGAGAGAAGGTGAGGTAGGGTGTATGAGAGAGACAGCGCAGAGCTCTCGAAGGGTGGTGGTTTGGATGGTCACAGCAACAACAACACAGCGTTAAAGAGTTTTCAGCGCCATTATTGACACTTACCAAGTGTTGGGCAACCACCTGCCCCACCTACCCCCACTCCCCAACACTACCCCGGCCCCAACTGGAAGTTGTCAACTCATATGCATAATTGCCTTGTATTTATTTGGGGCGCCATCGCTGCGCAGTTTGCGCTGCTCTCAAACCCAGCTTGGAGCTCTCTCTCTCTCTCTTCTGCTCTGTTGCTCTCCTTTGCACACACATGCTGCCAGCTGCTATCTCACTCACACTTGGAGTGTGGCGTGTTGTTGTTTGTGTGCTTTTTAGTTTGGGATTTTCGTGGCATTTTTGTGGCCTTTTGTCTGGTTAACCGTGGTTGGTTATTGGTCAACACGCACACAGAGACACTCACACACACACACACACGCACAGTCGCATGAAACCGCTAAAAAAATATTGACTTAACCAAAAATGCTTGATTAACTGTTATCGTTTAAAATACACAAACCCATTTAATAAGCCAAAAGGAAAATAAAAAAAAATAACAACTGAAACTACTCTCGGAAAATTTATTTATATTTATTGCCAGCCATAAAGTTTGGCATGAAAATCGTTGTGTGCCATAAATTGATCACATAAATTATAGTAGCATAAAGCTAATGACGAGCGATTTAGTGCTTGCAATGAACAAGTTGATGAAGTGCTGAATATTTGCATATTGTTTTATGTTTAAGTAAAATTTGGAGTAAATTACTTGATTACTTTAAATACACTTTATAACAATTAAATAAATTTTTAAAATGAATTATTATTATTATGCTATTAAAATAATTACAAAGGTAGAAAACATTACGCAAAAAATGATTAAGTGTCTTAAATTATTTTAAATGGCTTTTAAACTAAAATTCGTATGTTAAACAAAAAAAATTTTAACTTGAAAATATAATAAATCACTTTAGATTATTCACATGGTATTAAAAAATTAGTTATTAATATAAATTTGGTATAAAAATGTTCTAAACTTGTAAAAAGAATATTAGTTACATTATAAACCATAATTATACTATTTAAATTATCACAGAGGGATAAAATATTTGTAAAAAAAATTATTAAGCGTAGTTAACTTTTAGATTTATTCTTTTTACACAACATTAAATGAATTTAAAATTAAATTTCTTATGTTTAAAAACAACACATTATCTTCAAACTACAATAAATCATCTAGTATTATTCCCATATATTAAAAGGCTGAATTATTAATATAAATTTGATTTAAAATGTCATTAAATTTTAAAAACTATTTATTTTATTTGGCATATTTTTGTATAATTAAATTCTTAATTTTTTATCACACTTCGGTTATCAGCAAATGTTTTTCAAAAAGCTAAAAAAGTTCCACTAAAGATTTTTCCGACTAGTTACTTTTTATTAATTTTCATTAACCCAAAAAAGGGCTGTATTTTATGCCAACTATCAGCTGATGATCACGCCCAAATTTGTTAACATTTTCCAATTTCCACGGCCCTTGACAATGTTGTGACTTTTTTGTGCCTCCACCGCAAAAGTGAAAGAAAAAATTGAGAATAAAAAAAACGAAAACAAAAGTGGCTCTAAAAAGGTGGCAAAAAAAAAAAAAACCAAATCGAGAACAAATCCCAGATGACAACAGACAACAGAGGCAAGTGACAATGACGGCACCGATGATGGCCCATATAAAAATTGTACTCAGTTTTTTGACCAATTTTTAGTGCTGTTTTTTGTGCCACATGCGTTTTTTCATTCTTTTCATAGTTTTTTTTTTTTGCTGGCAACAAAAGATGAACACTCAATGGTCGAGATCGATTCTTGGTAGCTGCCAGATCAATTACGCTGAAAACAGGGCAAAAAGTCGCTACAATTTTTCACCAAAAAGCAGAACAAACCAAACAAAAGCGATACACAACAACAAAAAAAGAAGAAAATGAAATGAAACAAATGCCGAGCAGTGTTTTATGGGCTAGTTTAAAAAAAAATCATAAAAATAATTTATATTTATTAAAATATAGATCAGGTCAAACGGAACCAAAGCGGCTACGGGTCATTTGAGACTCATAAATCTCGTGACAAGATTTGCAAAATTGTGCGAAAATGCGTCAAATGAAAATAAAAAAGAAACGAAGAAAAACCAAGAGATGCACCACATTTTCCACGAAAAATCAACAGCAAGAAGTCAAACTCGGGACTGAAACTTGCGTAATAATTTGCATTTTTATTTCAGTGTGTTTTTTTTTCGTTCCTCGTGTTTTGTTTCATTCACTTGCGTTTGAGGCGTGATCCTGGGCAACAAAAAAAATTGGCCTAAAAATCTACAAATTACCTAAGATGTGTAAAAACGAGAGCAGTAAAAACGACCCGAAAACGCTTACGTAACCTCACAGGACATCGCAAGCATTTTAAGGACTTCGGACCGACCCGCTGTGCAGTGTTCTACATTTTTAGATTCTTTTTTGCATGTGCCACAATAAAAATCCAGAGAATTTTTTTCTACTTCTAGTTTTGTATTTTTTTGCTCTCTTTATTTTTTGTTCTTTTTGAGACTCTCATAAAATGTAGTTTTGAAATGCAGGAAATGTGTAAATTTCCGTATCCGTAGAATGATTATCGTACACATTTCAAACTAATTGAGGCGGGTGGTGACATGTTTATAGCTCCCTGATCCCTGTCCACTGTTCCCTGTTCCCCGATTCCGACTGTTTTGCTAATCCTCAAGATCTAGTTCTGGTTTTTTGGTTCTTTTCAGTTTGCACTATTTTTTTGCATCATAAAACAGCAGAGAGAACAAAAAACTGAACGATGCACTAAAAATTGGTTAGAAAACTAGAGCAGTGTTTTATGAGATCAATGGGAGAGGGAGGAGGAGAGGGACAGGAATAGGAAGTGTAACTGCACTTTTTACTGCTGTTGTTTTTATTTTTGTTGTAATTCATTTGCAATGTCAGCGCCACCTGCTGTTTATTGCCAATATGTCGCGATTTTTACCCTGTACACATGTTCCCAGTGGGCTCTACTTGTAATTGGGCCCTGGAATGGGTCGATGTGGCCATGGGTATGGTTACGGTGCTTTGTGGGGGGGGGGGTGAAGCAAGTGTTTGGCTTTAACCTAAAACAAGCAGACTCTCGCAGGGCAACCAAACGGAACGACAAAACAAAGCAAAAAATAAAAAAGAAAATCGACAACAGGCAACACAAAAAAAAGAAACAGCAAATGAAAAGTAAATCAACAAGAAGAACAAGTTTGTGTTAATAATTTGACATTTTATTTGTCAAACACGAGGCAAATAAACAGAAAAACGCTAACACTTTGAGCCAAGTGCCAAGTTGGGGCAACAAGGAAATTGGCCTAAACGACAAGGAACAAAGTTTGAATCACCTGCAGGGAAAAGGGTTGAATGAATAATGATAATAATAATGAAGAAAGTAGTAGTACAAGTAATAATAATAATAATAATAATAATAATAATAATAATAATAATAATGATAATGATAATGATAATGATAATGATAATGATAATGATAATGATAATGATAATGATAATGATAATGATAATGATAATGATAATGATAATGATAATGATAATGATAATGATAATGATAATGATAATGATAATGATAATGATAATGATAATGATAATGATAATGATAATGATAATGATAATGATAATAATAATAATAATAATAATAATAATAATGATAATGATAATGATAATGATAATGATAATGATAATGATAATAATAATAATAATAATAATAATAATAATAATAATAATAATAATAATGATAATGATAATGATAATGATAATAATAATAATAATAATGATAATGATAATAATAATAATAATAATAATAATAATAATAATAATAATAATAATAATAATAATAATGATAATGATAATAATAATAATAATAATAATAATAATAATAATAATAATAATAATAATAATAATAATACTAATAATACTAATACCAATACTAAAAATAATAAAATAATTATACTTTAATTGTATTGTATATTGAATGTTTAAATGCAAATAATAGTATTAATGATATTGATAATTAATGACAATTATTTGGAATTCAAAACTCTCTTTTAAATAATAGATATATATTAAATATATAATATAATATATTAAGTACTTTTGTTAATCACTTATGTAAATAAATAATAGACAATTTTTGTCCATAACAACAATATTTATTACTAAATTAATTTATTATTAATTTTTAAAATTAATATTACAGAGTATAAAAAGTTGCTTCATTCTCCCTTCAAAGCTATCAATGCATTCTTGCTGATTTATTTACTCCGCCAGACCCATGGCAAAATAATCCTTTCCGGCTGCAAGTCTCCCCTTCCCTGGCAGCTCCCCAACTCCCCCCACCGCACCCACTGTCCTAACTCAAAACTCTTGGCACCCCCTTGGAACAAAAATCGTTTTAAAGGTCTTGAATTGTGCGCTGACATTTTCGCGTTTGGCTTTGTCAGCAACGTCCTTGCTGCTGTCATTTGTTTGCATTGCAACAACAGCAAGTCGAAGAAGAAGAAGAGGTACAACAACAATGGATAAAACAACAAGGAACAACACTCAAACAAAACAATAGGTGATTGCGATTGCGAATTCCGTTGACGTTTTTATGGCGCATTCAGCAAACCTAACAATTGCAAAACCGACAACGAGGAAGCCAAAGGAAGCCAACTCCTTCGCCAGAATGCAAACACACGCACACCCAGTTGAATACCGAAGCCGCGAATATGAACACTTGCCTCAACGGCGTCGGCTTCAAAAAATAAAAAGGAGCAAAACTCGCAGTTGTAAGTATTTTTTTTTTTCGCCAAAAGGACAACTAAAGATGGATGAAATTGTTGGGCTGGCAGCAAAGGAGGAAAAGAAGGATTCACTCATGCATGACAACAACACCCACGCCCACGCCCATGCCCTAGCCCATGCCCATGACATGCCACGCCCTCATTTCCTTAGCCGCGAGTCTCCTGCTTTCCGCATCCTTTCGTCCCTTTTGTTGTTTTCTTGTTTGCTCGTTTGTTTGTTTGTTTGTTTGTGCTTTTTGCAAATTTTTATGACTTGCTTAACAACACGCAAAGTTACACACACTCAGCGGAGGCGGGAAAACCCATCCAAAATTTGAGAGTACTACCTGCGAGGGAAGGAGTTACGATACATTCTGAACAGGCATTTTGTAATAAAAACATGTAAAGCAAATTAATATAAATTAATCATGTAAGCGTTATGTATTTGAAATAAATATTGAAAATAAAAACTACATTATTCAACATATAAAAAATGTTATTTTTTGGATTAACATTTTAGAATTATAAATCACTTCCAAATCTTCTAGTTTTAAGTCTTTTACGCCCCGTAAATTTAAATAAATTTTAATAATTACTACATTTTATTTATTATTTTCAGCTTGTTGGCTTTGAAAGTTATTAAACTGGGTTTAAATGCCCTAAAGCTGAACTTATCATAAACTTAAAGTTATTAAATTATGCAAATTTTCTTCATTTTGTTTTTTATAGCAAACAAAAATAGGTTTTTGAACATAACAAGTTAATTATTAATTTTTTATGTAAATAAAAACATGCCATTCACAAGCAAATATTAATATATGTTGTGAGCTGCAAAAGGCAATTATTTATAAATTATAAAAATTGTTAACAAAAAAACTGCTGTCTGATTTAAGCAGCTTTAGTCAACTCATTTAAATGCAAATATCATAAAATTCCGATTTAATTAAAAGCAGAATTATAATTAATATAATTACAGTGACAATTGACAACCTCAGTCAGTCGAAACTAGAGCAAAATCTTGGCATTTCTCAAGATTCCGTTGAGAGATTTGTTGACCCACATTTTGGGCAGCTCTCGAGAGGTGACAAGGACTTTGTCCTGCTGTGTGTGTGTGTGAGTGTGTGTGTGCGTTTGCTCCTGCTGGCATCCTCAAGTGGCCACTTGGCATTTGCCACTCATGTAAATCTACACAAATCGCACGACAAATTTGCGATAAATCCGAATCATTTGCCCAGATTCTCATTTCACAAATGTCAAATGCACATTAACGACAACCCTCAAAAAACTATGGAGGGAGAGGGAAGAGAGGAAGAGCAGGGAGGAGGGATGAGGGATGAGGGGTCGACGGGTATTTCGGCAGTCGTGCGAATATCGAAATTGAAAATATGACAACGCAACGGGTATTATCTGACTGACACCCGCCGGACATTCATACCGACAGATCTCTCGGACAGGGTCGCTCTGTAGCCCTCTACCCCCGCCACTGTAACCACCGTCCCTTTCGCTGTGCCCGTCCAGCCGGCAGCGCAGGGCGAGGCACCCGCCTGAATGCCAATATTGTCAATGCAGTTTGACAGCAGAGGCAAAGCCCTGGGCAAGGAGGCAAGTAGCAAAAGCAGGAGAAGAACTGTCATCCATCTCCACACACTCGCACACACACAGACTGGTCCACACACAGTCAGTCAAACAACAATCGAACATATTTTGCTGACATTTTAATTAATTTGACACTCGTCACACGTTTTTCGTTGGTATTTTGGTATTTTGGGTTTTCGATTTTCGGGTTTTTGGATTTTTGGGTTTTAGGATTTTTCGTCCTTTTTGGCTTGCCCTGGGGGTATTACGCGGCTTTGACTCGACAATCGCTACATTTAATAAACGAGCAATCTGATTGCATTTGGAAATAGCCAAATGCATTGCACAAATATATACACTGTGCGAAAAAAGGGTGCTAAAATGAAACTCAAAGTTGGAGGAATGAAGGAAAAGACCCTGCACTGACTCTTTTTTAAGTAAAGTAGAGGGAAAGGGCGAGCCTAAAGTCAGTTAATTAAAAGCAAACCCCTTGATACGCCCCCGACTTCGAGGGAAAGTGCCACAACGGGGCGTGGCAGTTGTAGCAGCTTAGCCGAGCCGAGGCGATGCGAGCAAATGTTAATTGCCAACTTTGGATAGCGGAACCAAAGTAAGCCACACTTTCCGGAAAAGCAACGCGACGGTCGGTCCCGATTTTCACGCTAAGCCCCGACGAAAGTCAAAGGATTAAGCCGTTGATCGTGAGGATCGCGAGGATCAGTGACCCGCCTCATAGGCTCAAGGGAAAGGGGTGTCGTCTTGTTTTCAAAATAAACAAATTGCAAATGGAAACGGATTCGGACACGGACACGGACACGGACTCGACTTCAGACTTGCAACAGTTTTTAGCTTGCAAACGCGACAGTTGTGGAATTTAGCCTTGTAAAGCGACCGCGAGACGGTCTTAATTGCCTGCAACTAATTATGAATAGGAGGCTGTGCCCTTTTAGGACCAAAAGGATTGAGAGGGAGTGAGTCGAGTGCAGGTCAGGAAAGGCTAACGGTACGCAGGACACTACTGTTTGTCCTTGCCGCGATTGTCGTCATTGTTGTTTGCAATTGTCATTTTATAGATGACGCCTTTGTTCCCTCTTTTCCATTGGCCATTGGGCAGCCCGTTTCAGCCGTAAAACTCGGCCGGATTAGTGGGCTTGAAATCTGGCAAAAAGGATTAAAACCAAATTAGTTGAGCAAAGAAGCGGCTCTCAGTAGCCTCGACAAGGGCGGGGTATACAAACCGGCACAGACAGAGGGACACACACACACAAAAACACACACACACTCACACAAAATTCCTGACTTCAGCCGGTACTTTTCAGGTACGCTTTTGGCATAATTTTGCTGAATTAACAACAACTTTGACTTCAATACATTAATAGAAATTTAGTCGCAGAAAACTCGGTATTAAACTTATACTAAATTCATTCAGTTTTTAGCAGTTCCCAAAGCTAACAACCGACTACAATATCTAATCTACCGAATCACCTTCTAAGTTGGAGTTTGAACTTTTAATTTAAGAAAAAGGATTTTAAAGTCGCTCATCTCGACTGCTGCCTTCTAACTGAGCCCTTTCGGCTGAGTTCTCACTTAACATTTACCCCGCTACAGCTGAGAATTAAACACCTTAAGACTTGATCAATTATGCACAAATAAAGTAAAGTTGAAACTCAAATTGAGGCTCATCATTAATGCAAGTCAAAGGAAATTAAAGTGATTTCTGCTGTCGCAAAAGTTTCACGCTCGCTGCTGGTGGTTGTAACGGCGTAGAAAAAACGTGGAAAAAGGATTTCAAGGACAACGCCAACCACATCAAGAACCTTAATATCCACATTCATTTTGGCACACTGACGTCAAAGGAGTAACTACACAGCACATAAAACTCTAAGGACTATGAGATACCCATTAAAGTTTGTATTTAAGCAGGTATAACTTTAGCTATACCCAACGAATATTAATCAAATTTATATTGCTTATAGCTAAGACTGATACCTTTTGATGGCGTTTAAATTGGGTAAGGTAACTTAAGTACGGAGAGCGTGACGCAGCTTCTACTGCAAGTTTAAGTGCACAACTGCCCGAACCGGCACAATATACCCCATTTTACACATTTTAATGGCCATCAACATCAACTGCACATAAAACGCCGCTTAATGCGACTTTTGTCAATAATCAATTTTCGCTGAGCTCCCGCGCGCGTAATAATGCCAATTTATTTGCTACTCGAAAGGGTTGACTGAACCACACAGTCACTCACATCCATATGTGGACAGAGCAGAGCAGTCACAGCTGAGCTACAGTGAGTCACAGCTGCACGTGTCACCCTGTCCCACACACTCACTCTGCTTCAGCCAAATACCCGCAATTTATCTATCTGATTTTTAGATATCAGAAGCGCCGTCTGAGCCTTTGGCAAACTTTCGGCTCGTTTGGCACGTTCCCTCTGCAAGTTTAACGCATCCTTTGACTGCATGAAAATCCCAAAAGTAAAACTAAAAAAACGGTAGGGAAAACGCATCGAGATGTTGGCAAATGATATGCCACTTAGTTGACTCGATCACTCAATCTCTGACTTAAATTTCGACTACAACTTCGACTTGCCGGATTAGTTGCATGTGTGCCAGACGCGGGGCTAAAATAGGATTAAGTTGGAGGTGAGTGTGGGCGGAGTGTGCAGCGACTAAACTGGAGATTTTCTTGGAGAGAACTCAATTCTGAAAAATATTTGAGTTAAGATTTATAAGCAAATCATTAGAGACTGTAAATATGTGACGCTAGCTGGCATAAGATTCGATGCTTTCATTTATAAACTAGCTACAAATATTTGAAATACATTGAGTACTTTTTACAAATTAATCAACGAACTTTAGAGTTCTTTTCTTTTAGGTTTTGTTTAAGTTTGTGTGCATTTAATTAGCACTGTCTATCTAGCTGTTCCAGTACCAAATCCACAAGCTTCGGTTTAATACAACTTCTAAGTCATCTTCAGCTCCTGGCACTTTTGGCACAAGTATTAAATGAAAGTCAAGAGATGAAATATCATTAGTAGTTATAGTATATTTCAATGAATTGTAAGGGTAATATATTTTATTATTTTATAACAATTAATTTTTACTTTCCCCATTATAATAATATATTTTATAGTTATTCATTCATTTATTTAAGATATTTGCTAAGTATACATCAGCTACTCCATAGAATCGCATCTTGTCCTCATTTGTCCACTCATTTTTAAAACATTATATTTTCAATCAATCAAAAAATGCATAAAGAACGACTAAAACAATTTCCTTTTTAACTTATCTTAAGTAAATAAATGAAATCACCAACTGCTTGTTAAGAAACCGTACTGTTCTGTGCCTTTTGACTTCTTTGGAGTTCTGTTTTGCCAAAATTCAAAAGTGCAAAACAGACAAACAGTTGAAAATGTCACGATAGCATTTTGGCTGATGTCTCAATGAATGGGCATCAATAGGGAAATGATTGGCCAACCTTTGTTGCCATGCCACCCAGTTTTTACGTTGGATTGGCAACCTGCGGTCCTCAAGTGCCCCGAATGTTTAGAAATTTGGAACACTCAAAGGTGACAATGCAACTTTCAATGCCTTTGACTGGTTTTTGGTGACTTCATTTGGCTGTTGACCACACGCAATGCCAAAAACCTTAATGACAACAATTAGTGCAGATTTTTGACTACATTTGTTAAGAGTTGTGTGTTTCTTTTATTTCTTCGCACTTTTTTCCAACGTATTTTCTATTTATTGTGTGTTTTTTTGGTTTTTGTGAATGGCGAGCGAGCAATGCAGGCAAATATTTTTCATTTACGGAGTCAAACAACGGGAGACTGTGACTAGCAAGTGCAGCACACTCGACAACATAATCAGCAGCAGCAGCAACTGAGGAGCAGCCACCAAGGGGCAAGAACAGAGCTGCAGCAGGGTGCAGTGCCTCCGCTGTGCGAGGATGCTGGAAGCCATTTACCCTAAGGCCAGCGCTGTCAGTTTAGCTAAGTTATAGCTAAATATAGCTAGTTTCAAGTTGTTTGGCTGTAAATTTGATATACAAAAATTAGTATAATAAAATATATTTTAATAAATATAAATATAAATAATAAATAACTAATATTTGTACTATTAAAATCTACTAAAAATATTAAGATTTCCATTAAATATTTTAGATTTTTCTCTAATTAAATACTAGCTTAAAAAAAAAAAAAAAAATATACATAAAATGCTGAGCATATAATGTTCTTTTTTTTTTATTTACTTTTGTAACATTTCAAGTATTTTAAATAATATTTTGAATCTACATAAAATAACTATTTCAACTGCAAATTTTTCTGTAAACTTTAATAGTTATATTATTAGCTAGTTTAAACTTCAATCAAGTGTTCCGAAAGTGCATTTAAAAATACTTAAAGTTATCCCAAAGTTAATAAGGTAAAACCACAGCTACATGCTGAGCATGTTAAGAAAGATTTTTAATTTATTAAGTCAAGTAACTAAAAGCAAAGTCTAAAACATTCCATAGTTATGTAGATATTTTTTTTAGTAAATTAGCTGTTTTTAAAATTATTAAAAATTTATTTATTCAAATATTAAATACTTTATTGGCTTTACAACATTTATTTCAAATTTTTTATTTATGCCATTTTAGTTTTGGCTGAGTTTTGTGCCATGAAATTGTGGCAACACTGCATGAAGCTGCTGGCAACAGCGCGCAACGAAGCGTGAAAAGGCAGGAGCGTAGAAAGAGAGAGGAGGCGAGAGCGAGAGAGAGGGGGAGAGGGAGAGTGAGAGTGTGCGAGAGCAAAGGAAAGGGAGCGAGGAGCGAGGGTAGCGGAGCATGCACAAATGGCGCAAAAATTGCACGCCAGGATGCTAAAGGATGGAAGGATGGAAGCGTCACTCAGCACAGACACTTCAATTATGAGAAAGGTAAATATTTTGTAAAAACAACGCAACAGGATATCAATTGAGAATTATGTACCAAGCGCATTATTATCAAAATCTGCCCAAGTGTGTGTGCCTGAATGCCACATCTCTGTGTGTGTGTATAGTCTGACATTTGAATAACTCAATTTGACACAAAGTCAATGGATGAGCTGCAGCAGCCGCTACGCCTGCGGCTGAGTTTCCATTCGAGTCTGAAATGCAGGAACTTGGGCCACCCCGGAAGCCAAAAACTGGAGTGCCAATTGTTTTGTATTCCCGTCTCTATTTCTCTCTCTCTCTCTCTCTCTACCTATCTCTTGCTTCAGCCTGTTTGCAGGACATTGTCCAACACAGCTGCCGCCTCTTTTCTTAGCCATCTACCTTCCCATTTGCTGTTGGCCACGTCGCGACTTCGCAATATTACGTAAGTCATAAAAAGGCGATCGCGTTGTCTTTTCCGCGAATTGCAGACAAAAAGTGCCGCAACCGCCGCGTGTCAGTCTAAAAAACTAGAAAACTCAAAATAGTTTTGCACGCAACTAGAAGTTCCACCAGCTCATAAACCTAAAACCTTAAAATAAAAAAAGGACGAGAGCGGCCTAAAAAATCGCCAGCCCACAAAGGGCTGACACAAAGGATGTCTCATAAAAAATCAAAAACTGCCAAAAAAAAAAAAAAGTAAAATGAAATAAAACGAAATGTGAAAAAAAACTGCAGCAAAATTGCATAAAACGCGAGCGTAAAAAATGCAGCAAACTTCGCGGAAAATCTTCAAACAAAAAGCGAAAGATCGTCGAAATCTTGCGTCACATTACGAAAAACGCAATCGACAGTCCTGTGAGTCCTGTAGGTCCTGTTAGTCCAAAACATACACAAAAAAGAGCACACTTAATGGTTGGCATTTGTTTTTTGTGCACTTTTTTTTCAGCTCGATTTTCTTTGTTTCACTTGCGTTCTTTTATTTCGCTGTTTTTTCGCCAAAAAAAAAAAAAAAATAAATAAAAAATAAAACTGCGTGTTTTTATGGCGCGTGCATTAGAAATCGACTTTTCTACCGAATTTACGGCAGAGATTACGTAACTCAGAACTGAAAAGAAGCTGAAAAGAAGTTGGCATATTTACAGCAAAATAATTTGAGATATTTGAAACGAAGTAAAATGAAAATTAGCAAAAATTATTATTTATTTTATTTATACAAATTTAATGAATAAATCATTTCAAAGTCATTGAAAGCGAACGAAAAGAGCGCCTGGAAGGATTATGTATTATTTTCAGGAGAGAGACTGTTTTAAAAGATAGCAAGAAAGAAGAGCAAAGTAACATGGGAAATATAAATATAATTATATAAAATATTTATATCGATAATGCGTTAAATTCGTATTTCCAACCGATTATTCCCATGGTAGTTATATGATAAAGTGTATCGAATTGAATGAAATTTGGTTTGCTTATGGGTTAAAAAATGGGTTACTTTCAGTTCATGCAAAATTAAGTATAACTTCATACTATTTTCTTTAATTTGGCACTCTTATAATGCATAAATAATATTTAGGAAATCTTTACTTTTTATTGCTTTGAGCGGAAAAAACTTTTTTAAAAAATTAAACTCTAAAAATATCAGAAAATAAACCAAAAAAAAAGTCTAAAAAAAGCCATGAACAACAACAACTTGGCAATGAAATACATTAAATTTAAGGAACAAATATTGATTTTAATTCAATTTAATTAATTTTTAAATTGCAGGGCAAAAACAAACAAACTGTTTCAATGCATAAACCTTATAAACCAATTGTGTAAACCTTTTTTCTGGCTTTTTAAACGAAAGTAAATCACAGGGTATCTGCCAGTCAAACAGTCCCGTTGCTCTGCGTTTAAAAGGCGACTTTTTCCAAATCCAAACGTTACGCTGTCATTGATCTTGAATGAAATGCTGGCTATGTTGGATAATGGGGACTTAGTAGTGCGTCTATGGGAGTATCAATGTCAGCGGCACGACACCCGCTCGGGCGGGGGTGGGGGTAGCAAAAAGGCGCATTGTGTGATCATTTTGTGAAAGGTCTTGTGTCGTTTGACATGTCAACTAATCCAAACGGGCCAGATGACCTCGATGCGCTAAGGAACAACCCTTAACAAGGCACAGCACACACACACACGGCGAGTGGATCTAACAGCTCAATCGGTCGCACACTCGGGGCCATATAATTAGTGTAATTACCTCAACAGCCTACTAAATTCGAGAAAAATGCAAACAAAAATTAAGAAATCACAACATTT
Source organism: Drosophila nigrodunni (assembly GCA_020829145.1). NCBI lineage: Eukaryota > Metazoa > Arthropoda > Insecta > Diptera > Drosophilidae > Drosophila > Drosophila nigrodunni. Next base: position 15,417,116 of record JACVCZ010000002.1, read on the forward strand.
ATATCCCCCTGTCAACGAGCCAACGAGGCAATGAGTCTACAAGGCTCAGCCAACAAAAGGAATTGGAAACTCTGCGCGAGTGTGCGTGTGCGTGTGTGTGTGCGTGTGTGTGTGGACCCTTTTCTTTATTTTTCCAACCAACTGGCAAACAATTGAGTCGACATCGACAGGCAGAGGCATCTAATGACAGGGTGGATTGCAATTTTCGTTTTAATTTCAGGACACAGACTCAGGACTCAGGACACAGGACTCACCGAATAGCTCGAGTCCTTGTTGCATTGTCAGCGAGGTCCGTTATAAATTGCAGTGGCTGCCACTTCCGCCATCAGTCCGAATTGTCGGCTAATTGTGCCACAGTTTTTTTTTCTCTCTCCATGATTTGCCAAAAAAAAAGAACTGAAAAACAAGAAATGAAAAATCATGAATACAGCAAAAAGTGAGTAAGATGCGAAAAGCGAGTGCTGGAATAACCTTAACCTTAACCTTAACCTTATCATTAGTCAGTGAACAAAACGCTGGCACATTCCAGTGAAGACCACCAGCTAAATTGCTTATCATCCTGACTCGTCTTGACTTGTTCCCTTTTCATTAGCCCTTTTGTCGCCTAGTTACGTTTAACGTTCTACGTTTTACGTGAACGTTTACGTGGAATCCTTTGCGGCATAGTCCTTTGACTCATTGTCCTTGCCGTTGGCTTGCTGAAAATATTTTGGCTACTGTGCGGCCCAAACATAATTAACGCCTAATGAAAATATTTTGCTCATCGGCACTTTGAAGTCTCTCCCTCTCTCTCTCACTGTCTCTTCTTCTCTCTCTATCTGATCCAAAGGGCACAACAAAAATTCCAACCTCATTCACAGGGGAATAGTCTCATTTACTACTATAGTCAGCTATATAGTTGCTTTGTGGGCCGCCAGTTCCAGGACTTCAATTGTCAGTTGTCTCTAAGTCATAGTCTTATTTAGTCTAACTCAATACTTAAAGTTAGTACTTTATTTTAAAATAAAACTATTTTATTTTGGCATGCAATTCTATTTTAAAAATCAGCATTAGATACAAAATAAACTATATATTTGCATATATATTATTATATCATATATATTTTTTATTTTAAATCAGAATCTTTTTATTTTATATTTCAAGATATAAATTTAATTTTAAAATATTTAAATGCTAGGAAATAAAACAGAAACAACCCACACATCTGTTTGGTATTTTGTGGTAAAGTTTTATATAAATATTTCTAATTAATTTTAATAGTTTGCTAAGCTGTAACTATTATTTAAAGCTGCTGTAACTTGGCTTATGTTCAATGTAAAATTGTAAAAATTTCGATTAAAAAAGTTAATTAATTCTCCAAACGAATTCATTAATTGCTTGTTACCAAAGGATAAGAAATTTCACAAGTTTCCATTTTATGTTAACAACAAATAAATTTGCAGTAAACAGGATTTATAACTTAACTTAGTATAAATGCTTTTAATTGAATGTCTGTATCAGTATAAAAATGTCATAAGTATATTTGATAAGCCATACAATCTTGAGTCTATTCAAGATTTCATTATAGTAAATTGCATCGAGTTTATTTTATCATTTAGTAAACTAAGCCGTTATTCCTTGATAAAGTTGTCAAAAATCATAACTATTAGTAAATATATTCTTACTCAATATTAGCCTAATATTTGTATGCAAAGCTGCCAAAGATGGATAACTTTAAATGAGGTCGAACCTCTGACAAATGCACTCTGGGCGACTTTTCCACTGCTAGATATTTAGACATTAAGTTAAAACTACAGTCTTTGCAAGTAAATATGATTAATTTATTTTAATCAAACTCGCAAAAAATATAAACTTGCGAACAACTAAAATGTGGCACGAATGGATTTACACAATGAACGATTACAGGATCAAGTATGAAGATATTTGTAGGTAAACGAGAAAATAATCAATAGAATTTGATTAATATTTGGAATTGGGTAGAGTATTCAGATGCTTGCATAGCCTATACATGGCCGACTCACGGCAGTGTGCCTGCTCCCTCCGATTGGCCTCCATGGTGACGGCTTTGTTCCTGTGGTACTCAGAAACCGGGCAAAGTCGAGTAACGGGTTTGAGGCGCTGCTTCTGGGACTCCACATCGCCGTTGTCCGATTGGGCATTTGTCGGGGTATATGGTGCAAAGTCGGGTGGTTGCTGTAACCGAGACGTATAGACGGGATGCTTTAGAGTCGGAGGACGCAGGTGATCGGCAAAGACTTGAGTCTGTCCTTTGGATGCCTTCAAGCGATTGCTTTGATAATCATTTTCCCGTGATCGTATGGGTGCCTTATAGGGCGTCAGCTCCTTTTTGTCCAACTCCTGTTGTTGTTTCATCAATTGATTCATGCGTTCGAAAACCTTTAATTTTTCAACTTGATCCTTTAGTTTTCGATCACGTTCCTTGATCTTCTGCATATTCTCATGATGATCTTTAAATTTTTTCGAAAATTCTTCAATTCTCCAGAAACTTGTCTCTCCACTTTCACACCCATTTGTTGCTCTTTAAATTCTTCCATTTGTTGTAGTTGTGGTTGTTGTGGTTGTTGTTGTGGTCGTGGATGTCGTTGAGGTCGTGGTCGTAGCAAAGTTATCGATGCTTCCATTTTTTTGGATTCCTCCCGCTTTTTGGAGACACTTTCCGGCTTCATGTCGGTAAATTGTTCACCATAAAATCGTTCTTCCTTTGTGCAGCATGGATTTTGATTTATATTTTAATTTTTGTTGCTGCTGTTGTTGTTGTTGCTGCTGTTGTTGCCTTAATTTATCTTGATGCTGTTGTATACGAATCTTAAGATCCTTGAGCAATTCACTGCCACCGGTATCATCCGTACCAGTTCGTGACATATATTTGCTTAGCTGTTCCGATTTACATATTGAATTCTTTGGCTTATCATATTTTGACTCGTTCAAACTTTGTTCGCTTTCATCATCTTTATCGCTTAGAAATGGAATAACTTTGCGCGATTTGCGTTTAGTCAACTTGGGAGTCATATACACATTGGGATACATTTGGGCCAGTGCTTCAGATGTTGTCGGCGGTGGCCGTGGCTTTACCAACTGATGCCGTGTTATATTCACAGCACTGGGATATGGAAATTTTGGCATCACTTGCCGGAATGAACTATTGCGTCTCCATAGCATGGAGAATGTGCCTGCCACGAACAGCAAATAATTTCACTTGAAGTAAATTAAATAAAATGAATTGCAACTTACATGTTCTAACTTGTATGAACTTGTTAAGCAACGGTCTATTCTTTAAAAACGCCATTTTCTTAACAATTTGTTTAGTTCACTGAGGAATTTGGAAAAAAACAAAAATATCTTTTCTAGAAAGCCGAAATAAAAGTATATAATATTTCAAAACAATAAAAAAAAATTATTACGTCCGAACAACTGAAAGTTTAGAAATGTACTGAACAGCTTCGCTCCTAACAAAATGACTCCTCGAAAAAATGAGAACTAGAATTTCGATGGCTACTTTGATTCAATAGATTTGGAAGTCAGCAATTTATAGTAATTCGCAGGGTGTACCGAGTATGGGTTTAAATATCGATATATAGGGAAAGCTCTACTCGCGAGCAGCTTCCTCAGGCGGACAGCTCCATCAGGCGGACAGCTCCCTTCGGCGGACGTACATAATGCAAAATCTGTTCTCTTAGTCGGACATCTCCCTTGGATGGACATCTCCCTTGGACGGACAGCTCCCTCAGGCGGACAGCTCCCTTAACCGGGCGTATTTTATAGTTGTTTGGCTTGATTTTCATACAAAATCCGTTCTCTTAGGCGGACATCTCCCTTGAACGGACAAAAGTACTTGAACTGTGGCTGTCCGCCTAAGGGGAGCTTTCACTGCATATATAATTAAGAGTCTTTTGTTTCTTTGCAATAAGTAAAGTAATGGAAAGTTAACTTTTTATTTAATATAGATTGAGATATTCATATAGATCTGAAGTTGCGCTCCTTGTTGGAATAGACCCTCATAAATTCTCTTTACTAACAAAAAAGCAGGAAAAAGTTAATTAATCAAAGAAATTATATGAAATTACATTTTTCACGCATTATAAAATTGATTGGCTGTTCATGTTCTGTAAATAAAATCATTGCCTCAAAGAAATTTAATTTTATAACAAAACTGGCGTTCCAATATTTGTCAATTAGAAATTTATATAAATTTGGTATATATAAATTTATATAAACCAAAAAGCTATAAACTTAATAACTAAAATTATCTTATCTAAAAGTAATGAAGCAAAATCGCAACTTAATTAATCGTTGGTAAGGAACAAGCACTTCAAAATATAAATAATGAATACTAAAGCTATACTAAGCAAAAAACTGTTAACCGGAGAGAGACACCCAAATAAATCATCAGTTTTATTGATAGTAAGTACTTCTGTATAAAACACTTAACAGATCGGCAGCATTACACAACTAAGTCTAGCTGACAACAACTGGGATCACATTGATAATGAGGTTAGATCCTTGTCGATGCTATCAACTATCGACAAGCACTGAGACCTGAAGCATATAAAATTAGGACAGTCACGGGGTGGAAGTTTCATGTTCATGCCCATTGGGAGGATGAAGGGGAAGATGGTTATAGATACAGGAAGAAGAAGAGTGGTTAGTCGAGGGTTGGAAGACAACGTAAATGACCCAAAACAGACATTATCATTATGGGATAAATGGGCAACCATGAAAATTGTGGAAAATTGCGTGGCCGAAACGCTAAAACTGAAATGCATACAAAACGAGATTGTTTCGGGAAAAGCGTCGATTTTCCCTCTCACTCCTTTGTGAATGTCGCTATTGTTTTGTTTTGCCTCTCGCTCTGGTCTGTGTGAATTTTTGTTAAATAAATGTATATTCGCTCTGACATATTTTATGCATTTGACAATTGCCACTTCAGAATCTCGAAAAGTGAAATCAAAGCGAATTTATGACTACAAGAAAAGACTATAAAAAAAAAAAAATAATATCAACTTATGCATAATTTATGCGTTTAATGTAAACAGACAATTTAAAGTCATGCCAAGATGGTGGGAAAGCCAAGAATATAGGCAAAGGAAAATGCAGAATGGATAATGGAATATGGAAGACGCCAGGGCGGGAAGCACTAAAAAAGGAAAGGAGGCAAATTGAAATTGAGACTTATGAGACATAACACCGAATCGGGATTATGTCTTAGCGAGGGCAGCTCCATCACTGTAAAGTGAAAGTGATGAGTGAAAGGAAAGGCAGTACTAAGCCACGAATTAGTTGTTTTATTTTTGGTGTTTAGTGCAGCATCAGCTGTAAATTAATTAGCCATAATTGTGTTAAGTTCGTAAGTATCAAATATTAATACTAAGACAGTTCTTAAGTATGGAAAATAACAAAATATTTAATATTATTTTTAATATCTTAAATAATTTGTTATTAACATAATCACCTATAAAATTCGTATTAATATTGTTATTATTATTATTATTATTATTATTATTATTATTATTACTATCATTATCATTATTATTATTATTATTATTATTATTATTATTATTATTATTATTATTATTATTATAAATATTATTATTATTATCATTATTATAATTATTATTAATATTATTATTATCATTATTATTATTATTATTATTATTATTATTATTATTATTATCATTATTATTAATATTATTATTATTATCATTATTATTATTATTATTTTTATTACATTTTTCACCTAGCTTTAAATTAGCTTTCTTTTGCTTTCATTTTCATAACTTTCTTCAGATTATTTATTCTTGTTTCCCCAAACCGGCTGTGGCAACCCTCGCAGCTGTGGCTATTAAAAAATAATTTCGGTTGACAGGCAGCAGTCAAGACCGCGTCAGAAATCACAACAACAAAAAATACAAAAATAATAACAGAAAAAGAAGCAGAAAAAAAAATATGGCGAGAAGCGGATAATAGACGGATCAGGCTCATATAGTTCAACGGGGTGGGACGAATGCAAAACAGCAGTTGCAGGCAGGAAAACTACTTGAAACGGCAACAGGGGGAGGCACAGCAGAGGGAGACAAAGAGAGAAACAGAGAGAGAGGTAGATGAGGGTACTTGATGGACGAATCAGGGCCATGGTTCATTGACGTAGCAATTTGGAACTTCCTCTGGGATCGTCTCAGTGAGTGTCTTGCAATGAAACTGATGATGCTCATAACGATGACAGCGATGATGATGATGATGATTATGTAACTCCCAAAACGGAGCAAACAAATACGTTTTTGTGTTACATCAGCAGCAGGTAAAATTGAGACGGGGAGTGAGCGGACGTACAGCGAGTATCTCACAGATACGCATATTAATGCCACTGATTGTGCCGCACTGATAGCCAGGGCTACTTAAATTACATTTACATGCCACTCGCTTCGTTCTGTTCCGATCAGTTCCATCTCCAACCCAATGTCCGTCCCACTTCCCCTGTTGCCAGCTCTATCAACCCGTCCTAAGCGCATTATGACAATTCAGCATTCTGTGCTCAGTGCTCGGTACTCAATACGCAGTATTCATATTCATTCATGAAAATCTGAGGAGATCTTTGTGCAGTTTTGTTTATTATGTCAGGCGGATGAGTTTGTTTACCTCACAGATATACGAGCTGATATACAACAAAACTAAAGATACAGATACGGCGACAGATACAAGATACAGATACGAGATACAGCTAAAGATACTTATGCTTACACTAATGCATATAATGTGCGAATTGTAGCAAGGAATGCCATTCAGGCTCAGTGAACGGAGAACTGAGAATGGCATTTCTCTACCAGAAGGTCGTAAAAATCATCGGACCACTTGCACATTTGCTGTAAATCTTTGCCGTATCCGTCTCAAGAGGAGCCACAGCCGTGCGGGGAGGTGCAACATCAAAGTGGCGCCCTCGTTGCAACCACATGAAAAGCCAACGTGGAACATTGTTGCACAGTTGGATTAAGGCTTCGAGTAGTGACTAAAAAACGTGCAATCATTTTGCCTACCAAAATTAAGCTTTATATTAAAGTTATAGCTAAACTTTAAATTTATAGCTTTATAACTATCTAAACATTCAGATTTGTTAATTTTTTTATAAATATGATGCGAAAGAAAGATTATAGTGATTATACTTTTTACATAGCTTATTAAGCGATGAAAGGTTGCTTGATCCTACGTTAACTATAAGATAAAGTTGTGCAATTTAGCTAAATCTTAGTCAAAATACAACAAACGGTACCACACACATAATGTGTGAAGTTGGTTATGGGTTGAAAACCGATTTTTGCTGGAAAATAAATCCCAAGGGTTAAGTTTCCCAGGAAAAATTATTATCACTTTCTAAAGAACGTCTAGCTGACCTATAAAGTACTTTATGTACATATATCTTAAATCGGTTTTAACTCAGAGACTATAAAAGCTAGGGAAATACAAATTGTATTAAAAATCAACTGATAAATCATGTTAATCATTTTAATTCCTTAAATCGCATTAATTCTACGGCTATCAGAAATATAAATACACCATTCAAAATCAGCATAACATAAATAATCTAAACTATTTACTATTTCTTTAACCGACTTTAATCAAAAACACAAAACAATATAAGTTAAATTATAAATTGTCATCGAAAATCTGTTACTATTAATCAAAATCTTGTGTTACTTAATGAAAAATTTCATGCGAACAAGTGCAGGGTCTTTAACCGTTAAGACACTCGCCAGTAGCTTCTGCTACTTGTGCTTATTGTGTGCACAGAGTTGCATGTTGTGTGTGTCATAGCTACCTGCTACGAAAGCACAGCTGTTGGGATCGTAAAACAATGGAATTGGCCCATTAATAAACACATTAAACAAATGATTAATGCAAAAGAGACGGAAAAACATTCATAATTTCGGCGAGGCGTTTAAAAAAAATTATTTGACAGTCTTAATTAGTTTGTTACGGCCTTTTGGATACTATACGGTCAACAACTGTTAAACTGGTAAATGAAATTTGGTAGTATGGTAACTGGTAAATGGTGACTGGTAAATGGTAACTGGTAACTGATAAAGGGCAACATCCGTTTCCCATTTGACATGTGCATGTTGACCATTGTCGATTGGACGATTGAACTTGTGCTCTGTGGCGCAGCAATTTCTGATCATTAAAATTGTTTCGCTGAGGAGCAGTGCAGGCGTCTTGGCCTTTTTACGGTCAGTGAATTAACTGAACATTTGTTGAGAAATTCCCTTCAGAAATTAAAACTTTTTAGTGGTTCAAATTCTTTATAAATATTCAAAAAATATTAAATATAATTTTTATTAATATTAATATTATTATTATTATTATTAATATTATTATTATTATTATTATTATTATTATTATTATTATTATTATTATTATTATTATTATTATTATCATTATTATTATTTTTTTATTATTATTATTATTATTATTATTATTATTATTATTACTGTTACTATTACTATTACTATTACTATTATTATTATTATTATTATTATTATTATTATTATTATTATTATTATTATTATTATTATTATTATTATTACTGTTACTATTACTATTACTATTACTATTATTATTATTATTATTATTATTATTATTATTATTTTTTTATTATTATTATTATTATTATTATTATTATTATTATATGGTCGACTTAGCCTTTTTTGTCTGCAGTGCTGGGAAGTGAAAACGTTGACACGGACTCAACCGAAGGTGTCACTCCCATTGGCTGAAGAGAGACAGGGCCAAGGGAGCCTCAGCTAAGCCGAATGTCTCAAATTGGAGTCGAAGTCGAAATCGAAATGAAAACATGTGGGAAATGAGCAATAAAAACGCAGCCAGGAAATCGAAAGACAATAGAATTGCGGCGACCGTCAACGTAATTGTTGGCGTTGGTCATGGTGAACCGTAACAACAGCAACTGTCAGCCCTGTTAAGGGGGTAGGTGAAGGTAGGGGAATGGGAAGAGGGTAACCCTAAACAACAAGTGTAGCCAACACGTGCGTGGGAGCTGCACTTGGCCAGGCTCTAATTAGGGCTTAATGCAGCGAAGAAAACAAAAAAAAAAAGAGAACCTGCAACAGCAGATGTCGTTAGTTGTCTCTCTTTCACACATACTCCTCAGCTGTCTCTTTCTTTTTCCTTCTTTCTGCTTCCCACTGTTTGCTTACGTAGATTTATGTAAATTAGTTGATCCGCGTCCTTTACAAAGGCGCAAATGATTCCCAGAAGGCACCAGAGGCAGCAGCGGGGCTTGCCTTGGGTTTAAAGGGGCAACAACTCCTTCGCTTTTCCGCTTTTCACTGCAATGCATTTCATCTCGCTTCATTCAAGTGAAATGTGATTTTTATTTAATTTACATAGGCATGCATACAAGAATAAACACGGAGAAATATTTGTGCAGGAATGCGCATTGCTTTATGACATTGTTGTAAACCCTTTTAGCACACACACACACACTGGCACACACACACACGCGCGTAGATCCTTTCAGACGGTTGACCACCCTGGCCACTGTTGATTTTTCGCGGTCTAATAAAACAGACCAAAAAAAAAAAGGTTTTTCTTCACTTCATTCCTATTTTTTTTTTTTCTCCTTCGTGTATATTTGAGAAAGAGTTGAGGCTGCCATCGGCGTGTTAAATGCTGTGGAAAAATCAGTGCATTTTTCCATGGAAATCACAAAAACCTTTTTCGGTTTTCCATGCGGCAAAAACTCCTTGATCGCTTGTCGGTCTCTGCGCCTTTGTTGCCGGGGTGTGAGCATTTGCATAACGCCGCTATTTAGTACTTACAGTAGTCACAGTAGTTAACTAACGTACCTCTACCCCTTAAACTAAACTAGTTATTTTGAGTCGACTCAGCGCAGTCAGCTGTCAAGTGTTTGCGCTCAACACTCGATGATATGCAATATAAATGAATTTTTACTAATTTTTGTTTTTTGCTTTTCATTAGATGAGATTAGCCTAAAATAAACACTTGGGAATTATAAGTAAGGTGTGCTGTAGCTGTTTCAATGTAAGTGATTTTAGTTAGTGATTTTCATGTGGTTATTGTAGCCTGAAAACACACAGATAAAATGTTAGAATTTATTAAAATTATTTCTGTTATTTTTATTTTAAACATAAATAATTTATCTGTTCTGTTCTTAATAAAAAAAAAAAATATTTTCAAATTATAATAATTAATATTTTATAAAATTATCGATAAAATTCTTTAATTTACTGATTAAAAAACTCAACTTGAAATCATATAAAATCATTTCATAGTTCTAAAAAATTCAAACCAAGTATACTTACTTAATTACTTTGATAATAATCTCAAATTGTTTATCAAACTATTAAAAATTCGATTTTTAAAACTCCCCCATATCAAGAACCAATTTCAATTTTCAATACAAAAGTATTTTATTTTAAAGTTAAAAAAAAAAACTCTTAATTCATATAAAATTCATTTGAAAGCTTCTTTGGAAAATATGCTTAAATTAGTTAATTTTTTTTGTTGTTTCATTAATGGAAAAACAATTTCAAAAATAGTAATTCAGACAAAAAAAAATATTTTTTTCAAAAATAATTTCATATGCTGTCGTTAATATCTAATGAAACAGTTGTGATTTCGTTCATTTAGCCCCACTGTACAACAGATGTGTGGAGGGGCTTGTCCAAATAGCAGCGAGTGCCGATGACACACGCAAAGAAGCGTTGGGAAAAGAGAGAGAGAGAGATGAGAGAGGGAGAGTGGAAGAGGGTAGGGTAGAGTCAGGGGGACTGTAGCCGATCAGGCCACCAGGGCGTAAAGCAAAGTGCAAACTGAAAACAAAAAAAAAAACTGATAAGCTATCGGACGATGACAGGACAGAGTGAGCAAGAGAGTGAGCAAAAGAATGAGCAAGAGAGCAACATAGCGAGAGAGAGAGAGAGAGAGAGAGAGATAGTCCACTTTGGGCATACGATGCAAAGCTGCTAAAGTTTATTATTACTCATGTTACAAGGTGGCAACTCTGGTGCTTTAAAGCTGCGTATGCGTTGAATGCCAAGGATGCGTTTGTGATTGTGCCGGTGATCGTGATCATGAGAGCTTTGTGCTATAAACAGTCTACAACTTTGAGGTAAATGCTGTGCTCACTGGCCAAAAGCGCAAACTTGGCATCGAAAGTAATACGCTCGACCGTCTTATCGCAAAACTCGACGCGATGCTGACGCAGAAAGTAGATAAGTCCCAGCTTGATCTGTAACTGACCAATCTGCAGTCCAATGCAGTTGTGCGGTCCGGCTCCAAAGGGTAGATACGACATTGGTGTCTGCTTCGGTTTGTTCTCCGCATTGAAGCGTTCCGGATCAAAGCGATCCGGTTCGGGCCAGTACTGAAAATAAAAGAGTAGACAGGTCAATAAAGTAGGCAAAAATTTTAACTTTTTTAGATTTTTAAATGAAACAAAAATTAAGTATTTGGTAGTCTTGCTGTTTTGATACCCTGTAAAAAGTAATCTTTATTTTTTAATTTCTATAAACACTGAATCATGTAGTATTTTTAAACTATCACACTATAGTTAGTATGTGCAGAGTGGTAACATTTAAATGTGGTGTTGGGATTACTCGGTGTTGTGCACACCAAAACGTTATTTTCGTTCCAGTTCTTATAGTCTCTGATCTACATGAGTACTGTTCATGATGATCAATAATATATTTAGTTTATGAGCTCGGAAACGCCTCTTTTTGCCCCTTGCACACATTTCACTTCCGACAAACCTAATAGAGCTCTGTACTCTCTTTAAATGCGAGGTCTAAAAAGTTTATTCAATAAAAAAAACTATTCTATTATTCTACTATATACTATAATGTGTACGGGGTCTCCTACCTCTTAAACTGAAAATTTGTTCTCAATAACTCATTAGCTCACCTGCGGATCATGATGTATGGCCAGGTTGGAGACGAAGACCGGCATGCCGCGTCGGGCATAGCACTCGGCGTGTGGACGCAGTGAGTAGAAACGCTTCTTGTTGATCGGCGTGCACTCGCGCTCCAGCAGCGGTACAATGGGATACATACGCAGGGTTTCGTCCACGACCATGTCGAGATATTTCATGCCCGCAATCAGTTCATAGCTCAATCCAGGTCCGGCATTATGCGATCCATGGGCGGCGGCCACCGCAAAGGCGTGGCGTATTTCACGTCTTAGACGCTCCTGCATGAGCGGCTGCTTGGCCAGCTCGTAGAGGGCAAAGGACATGGTCGATGAGCAGGTCTCGATGCCTGCCACCTCAAAGCTGGCTGCTTGAGCGGCCAGAAAGTCTTGATGATGTGTAAAATGTGATTTGTCCTGCTGCAGATCAGCCTCTTTTTTGAGTGTTAGCAGCATTTCAATGAGATCATTGCGCAGATCACCGCCACGTTCCCGCTCCTCGATCACCAATTGGATGACCCGTCGCAGGAACTCTGTGTGCGGCTCAGTAAATAGCTTTGACCGCATTAACGGCACCAGCTTTGGCAGAAAGAATATCACAAAGAAGTCTATTATTCGGCGTACATTCGGCCGAAATATGTCCTGACAATGTGAACCGATCTCTGACTGCGTATTCCGCAAACTGTACGATCGCAGACCAAACGCAATGCTGGCAATCATATCCGTATTATATAGATCACACACATCCTTGATGCTCACCGTCACGCCACGCGCCGCATCGCCACGCCTCAGATCGCGAGTCAAACGCTTCAGATACCATTCCAGATCACAGCCAATCTAAGTAGAGCATCACATCAATCAATAATGAAACATGTAAGGAATTTATAGCTCTACACTGTGCAACAAGACTGGGCAAACTTTCTAAATATATATTAATGATAATAAATCCTGAACTTTGCTAGCTGTAGCTTTCTGTTTATTTTAAAAAATATACCCAAGTTTTAAGTTAAGAGTTCTAGCTTCAACTGAGACCTTTGTTTTAGAGCTTTTTATTTATTTATTTATTTTTTGTCCATTTTTTAGTATTTCTACTTGTAGAATAATCAATTGACCAATGTTTGTATTTGTTCGAGTAACACACAACTTGGCTGACATCATCGCATGTGTACACTTCTTACCAGAAATGAATCCCAAAGGTATCTTTTAACGACCAAGTGACTACTTTAAACTAATCGTTGAACGCTGATGCCAAGTGCGAATCGGATGACGTTATTTGTTTTACAGCAAACGTGTTGATTGGTTAGAATTTCAAGATAAAATTAATAAAATCTCCACAAATGAATTGCTAATTGTCATTCAGCAATTGATTGGTTTTTAAATAAAGCTTGCGATTAAGTTTTGTTGCACAGTGTATTGGTGTTTCGGTGTATTGCATTGGCACTTACCTCCTCCATGAGAGAGAACATTTGCTTGATCTTTGCGCCCGTAAATACCGGCGAGAGACGTGTGCGTATCTCACGCCACTCGGGTTGCCGGGCAAAAAAGAGATTGAGAGAGCCCATTTTATCGTGTCGCATATCGCATTTGGCAAAACGATTGGAGAAACTAACAAAATCCTCGACTAGAACGGTACGCACCAGCTGCAGATCACGGATGAGCAAGGCAGGCTGATGAAATAGGTAGATGCCCACGACGGGCTCATTGCGAAAACGTTCGTCAAAATAGAAGCGTCGCAGTTGCAATGCAAATGATTCTTCGAGCTTGAGAACCTTCTTCAGATTACCGAGTATGTGTGTGGGTTGCACGAACTTGACCCGGCGTCGCTGCCAGTACACGTATGTGCGACGCGACCAGATGAACACAGCGGTCAATATGGTGACAATGCCCAGCAGTATGTTTGTGGAGTATACCATGGTGAGTGAGCGAGACAGCTTGGGGGCTTGACAACAGAGTGGCCAGAGAGTGTGGAGAGTGTGTGTTGCGTTTGTGGAGCAACCAAATGTCGAATGTTGAGCGTGGGTGCCGTATGTAAAGTTCGTTAAGCTCGTGCTCTGCCAATGAGAGCTTTTTTCATTCGTTCTTCTTTCTTCTTCTTGTTCTTTATTGTTGCTATTTCTTTTCTGCTGCTGGCGTTTGTTGTTGTACTTTGTTGATGCAGTTGCAGTGTCAGGCCACTGGATCCGTCGTGGCACGCTTGTGCCAAACACAAATACAAATAAATACTTAACAAATTATATCACAATCAAGTTTTAGGTCTGCGCGGCGGCCACGACGGCAACGGCGGCAATAAAAACAATGCGACGACAACGTCAACAACAAAAGTGGGCAAGAAGAAGCAGCTGTAGCTGTAGCAGTAGCAATAGCAATAGCAGCAGCGGCAACAGAAGAGTATCACACAAACTCAGCAGACAGACACATACACTGCCATTTGCACACACACACGCGCATAGAATTGAGAATGGCGAGAACAAAAAAAAATACGCGCTAGCAAGCTCTCCAAGCCGACGCAATGAACTGATGTGACGTCGACGCCAATGCTGGCCCAACGGGCCCCAAAACTTAAATTGTGAACACTGCGCGCAACGTTGGCGTCGTCGCCGCTGCTCGCGATTATCAACAAAAGCAGAATACAAAGCAAAGCTAACGATTGACAGGCCACAACAACCGCAACTGGCGTCGCAAACGCCCCCGTCATCATGATTAACCGCAAAGTATTCACACGTTTCAAGACCAAAGCGGGGGCAAGTGAGGCAAAGCGCAACGAGCAACGACGCCGTCGACGCTGAGATCTACTTACGCTCTCAAAGCGCAGTCTCGTCGGAAAAACAACTGAAAAAGAAATCGAGAGAACAGCAAACCAAAAGCAAAAGCTCAGCACATGTGCACAAGCACACTGTGTCAAGTAGCAAAACTTGTTTAACAATTAGCAAACATTAGTAAATAAATGAGAAACCAAAATAAATTAATTAAAATTAGTGCTGATAAACAGTCCTACTAGGCTTCAGTGGAACTAAAATTTTTGGGTAGAATAATAAATTAAAGCAAAGCTAATGTAGATCAATGTTAATTGCTTTTGCCCCACGGTGCGCAACAGTCTCAACACAATTGCCGACCGCAAATAAAAGTGAATATTAAAAGCGAAACAGCGATAGCGACAAAAGCAGCAGCAGCAGAGGCACCGATAGCAACAACTCCACGTGACAAAGCTGTTGACGAAAACAAACTGCGCTCCCAAGAACAAAGAGAGCAGCCAAGTTTGTGAGGAAATTGAGAGGCACTTGGCGCGGCGAGTGAGAGCAACAACGAGAGCGTGATGCGGGCACCGCAATATCAAAACTTTCAATACACAACACAACAGCGGAGAGTGAGTGAGAGCCATGTCTGGGTTTAAAAATAAACTCATGTTCGCTGTGGGTCGCCTGATGTTCTTATTACTATTTGCGTTTTGTTTTCGTTTCTACTTTACCAAATTCCTCTTTAATAATCAACCAGGGCAGCGGGCAGATAAACAAGTAAGTGAAATATAATTCTTCTTCGTCAGGGCTACGCTCGCTCTCTTCTTCTTCTCTCTGTCTCTGTCTTTTTGTGTTTGACTATCGTTTGTGCAACTTTGAAAGCGCGCGCAAATTGAATTCTTTTGGCAATCGAAAATCGAAAAGCTGCTAAAGCCAAATAAATTCAACAAATAGCTTACCAATTGTTGAACAAATTGCTGCAGACAGACGACGTTTTGTGTCGAGAGCAGGAAAAAGGAAACTCCATTTACAACAATTGACAGAAATTTGCACTTGTGTGTAAAACTTTCACGTTCAACTGTTTGATGCCCTGCACCCAAAGTGGAGCTTATTAGCTGCATTGAAACAAGATGATACAATTGCCGAAAGTTGCATGAATCGATCGATTTGTTATACCCCTTAATGTAACTATTATCGGCAAATAATCTCAGACATATCAGTTAATAATATATGTAGTATATCCAATTGCAGCCAATAATTGTCAGCGAGTCGGCATTAAAGGGTGTACCAAATTCGATACACCCGAATTGGAAAGACGGAAACAAATTGAACCGTTTTTGCTTTCTTTTTGTTGGGAGACAGTAACCGAGGCAAGTTACAGTTACAAATGTGCAACATTTCCGGTTGCTTCAGTTTGGGATACCAAAATCTGTTGGCCACAGTGATGGGCTGAGAGCGGGTTATGTGGGCACATCCACCATTGGGCGGGGGGTGGCCAGGGGCATGGGCATTCGCCTTGCTTTGATTAAATTTCACGCACGACCGCATGGCAAGGGTTGGGAAACGACGACAACAGTGTGGGAAGCAGTGGATTGAATATGTGTAGATACAGAAGATACATAGATACACAGTCAGTCAGACAGTTAGATAGATGGACAGATACTGTGCCTAAGCTGAGCTGCAGTTCGATTTGCATTTGTCTTGTTGTCGCGCAAAGTGTTTGCCATTCAGCTCAAGAGCTCGGTGACGCTTCAATCTAATGCTAACCCCCTTTCCTTACCCTTACCCTTACACTTACCCAACCCCCTGCTTGTAGCGCAGTGTAGTCGGTGATGTGTCAATAATCGTCGTTGCTTATGCACACAACGGCTCTACAAACACGCGCGCACTTGTCGTACGTCGGGGGTGGGCTGGGGCATCCCCCTTAACACCCCCTCACCCTCACCATTCACCTCATTCTCGCTGTCTCAATAAACAAACAACGTGTGCGCATTTCATGCCAAAATCCGTGACATTTTCCCCCAGGAACCCACGGAATTTACCAAAGACCTTATGCTATTTAGTTTTTGGCCTGCGACTTTGTTTTGATTCCATTTATGCTGTTGACACTACAAATCTTTTAATTATTGTCATGCATTGTGCGCTGCTCTCTCCCCCTGCCCCTCCCCCTTCAGCACCTTTGATTTTCCTCGTCACATCCAAAACAAATACGTCTATTAAATTGCGCCTAGCACTGCCCCATACCAACTCTTACTCCTCCCGCTTTACGGTAGTTTTTTGTGCCTTGTTGTTGACATTTTGGTTTTCGTTTCGCCCGCTTGTGGGAGTTGCGTCAGGTGGCAACACTTAAACGCCCTAACGCCCCCAAAGTGTTTTGCCAGTTGGCCATAATGATGATGAGTGCGCTTAAGTTGGTCTGGGATTCGAAGGACTCGAGGTGGTAAGTCTATAGTTACATTTATTTACGTCTTTGCTGTTCAAAGTAGGTTGATTTCTGTTTGAATAATACAACAGTTGAATTACTGAAGTCTGTAAGGGAGTTTCATGGAGTTTTCATAAAATAAACTCAAGGTCTAAGTTAGAATTCCGAGCCCAAATCGATTCTAAATTATGTAAGAGTAAAGATATTTGGAATACTTAATGTTACTATATATTTTAGATTTTTGAAATGTATCTTAACACGCAATTCCATAATTCCAAGCTAAATCCGAACCCAAATCAAGAACCCAAAGCTTACTATTCGAAAGACCAAAACATAAAAGTCTTGGTCAAAGAAATCACGCACCTGCATTTCTAAAGGATCATAATTCACCCAGCAAACATATGATTAAGGAGTCCAAAGAAGTCCAGTACGTAATCTGGTCGAAAATTCATTATACAAACAAAAGAACACATGTGTGTGCCGTGTGTGTTCGTGTGTGTGTGTGTGTTATGATTTAGATTGAGATACGTATGGCTGCTATTGATCCCGCTGTCGGCTCGACATTCGTATCGGTAAATGTTTGAGATAAAGTGCGCAAAATAGATGCGTAATTTGACGTTAATGTTACGCTAATAATAATCTGTCAGCTCGCATTATCCGAGAGATCGGAAGATGCATAGATTTCAAAGATTTGCTACCTAGGGAGCTCTGCCGCATCCCGGAAAACTCAGCCAGGCAGCTGATCTCTATCTAATGTGTGCGAGAGTGTGCGAGTGTGTGTGTGCATCGATTGCAATCAAAATGCGAATACATTTCATAATGTGCTTAGACCCTGTGTATAAGGCGACGTAACGACCTTACGATGTTACCATCTTTGCCGGCCAAAGTGGGTCTTAAAGCGGTACCGGTAAGACGTTAGCTCAGCACAACTGTGTTATTTGGGTAGCTTGTTGGTAGTGCCTAGGGTCCAGTGCATTTCCATTGTTGCTGCTTGCCATTTTGACGGGTTTCGATTACGTTTCTTTATACGGTCCTTAGAGCGAGTGTGTGTGTGTGTGTGTGTGAGTGTGTTTATTATTGGAGTTGCTCTGTCATGTGTGTAATCCACTCTGCTCGTTGCTCAAAGTTAAATGATGCGCGCCTAACTTGAGCAAATTTTCCAAAGACCAAAGAGACCGAGTCCCAGTTACATTTCAATTTTTTGTTCCTTTTCCTTTTGGACACGCCTCGACGGCTGATGAAAGCAAATTGCATGAACAAATAGAGAGCAGTCCAAAAAAAAAATGCATTGCAATTATGGATGTAAGTAGTGTCCCAATGGGCGAATCGAGGAAATTATTTGGATTTGCGACTCCCAGGAGACCAGCACGGTGTACTGTATGTTAATGTCGCTGGGTCCTTGACTGCAGGGTGTCAACTGCCTGAGGGCTACCAGAAACCTGGTCGTAAAGTCAAAGTCCAACAAATGCAAAGTCAAAACGCAGCAAAACTCATTTCCACTGGAATTCCAAACTGTGCACTTACAAGGAAAACGCTAAAAAGTCTAAAGAATAAAACAAAAGCGAAAGCGGAAAGAGTTCGAGTTAGTGGACTAAAGAGCTATTGATAGATCGCAGAACTGCTTTGCTGCTCTGAAAACCTAGAAATCTAAATAGTTCTCCTAGTTCAGCCAAACAAAAAAACGAGCACGAGAACAAAACAGAAAAAAAACGAGCAGAAAAAAAGATGTTAAAAAGCGAAAGGATCGGGACGAGAGCATAAAATGCACTTCCAAGTATTTAGGTAGTACTGCCTTAACCCGTTACTGCCGCACAATTGCAAATTGTTTCACTGCGCTGGCTTGAAGGGGTTAAAAAAATGAAAAACTGGCCTTTTTTTAACGCTCGTAAAACAATAAAGCCATAAACCTCGGAACGACATAAATTAGAAGATGTGGAACACAGTGCGCGACCGAAGGACGAAGGGTTAAAAAAAAAAAGTGCACGATTTATTTTTTCTCGACTTTTTTGCTGGCCTTTATTTTTTTATGTGACTCGGCGAGTTTTTCGGTAATTGTTTTAGGTTTTACAACTCGGTCAGCGAATGGGTTAAGCAATGCTAATTTGGGCAGAATATTTCGCCGAATTCAGCGCAGCTACGCGGAACTTGTAAAAAGTGCATTCCCACTGGCTAAATGGAACACGGGAAAGCGACTCTTCTTTTCCATTTTCTTTTCGCTCTTTTTTTTTTTTTGGTTTAATTTTCTTGCTCAATTTAAGTTTTATTCTTTCATATTTGTAGTTTTGACTGCTGCGGCGGAAAAATCAACTAGAACGTCTGCTTAACATAAAGGCGCAATTAACGTTAACCCCTTTGTGCCCCTTGACTTGACCGTACGGCATGTACGTTAAGGCAACCGCCGCAAAAGCCAATGCCGCCTTTGAGTTGGCCAATAAAACTGTCGCATAAGTTACCAATTTCGTTGCGCCGCCAAACAATACAAATTTTTACATTTTAATTAGGCCCAAAAAGAAAGAAAAAAACTTAAAAGATTCCCAAACTCCAACTCCGCTCAAAATTGATGTCTTAACCTGCTGTCGTTGTTGTTCATCTTTTCATTATTATTTTTTCTTAATTTTTTTCTCACTGCTCACTGCTCACTGCTCACTGTCCCCCGTTTCCCTTCAATTCTCAGTGCTTCTCTCGAGACGGCGACCGTGCGCCATGTGTTGTTGGGCCCTTTCGGCCTTTTGGGCCGCTCAACATTTTTATGAGCCTTAACAAATTTGTACAAATTGTTTCGTATGTTGTTGGCTATATTTAGCCGCTGTCTGTTGACCAAATTGGACCACAGCGGACCTAGAGGCTCCAGCTACCTACAAATATTCCATGCACCATTCCGGTTAATCGGGAAATAATATGGGAAAATGCATTTAAAACAATAACAAGTGGAAAAGTGTTAGAGGTTATTAAGATTGGCTGATCTTTTGACTCCAGGAAGAAGCAGTTTACTGCTTTATAAAAAAGTAAGTTTTTTTTTAATAGATAGAATAGAATAGAACGGATTTTGTATGAAATTCAAGCCAGAAAACTATAAAATTCGTCCGCCTGAGGGAGCTGTCCGCGAGTAGAGCTTTCACTGTATACCATTTCTCACCACAAACATTAAAGTTATAGAAATCTACTTAAGATCTAAACATGCAACAACATTTATTTTTCCCTTTAAACGATTAGATATATCCTCCAACCATAAGTCTCAAACTATTTGATTTTTAAAGTACCAAATGTTCCTAAAATTCAATGCTTAACACTGAGTATCTACCTTGTAATTATTTCCGGTGTACATAAAATAAAGCTCAGCTACAAAACGACTACAAATTAAAGATACAAATACAATTTGCCAGCAATTTTATGTTCTAATCACTTGCAATGTTTTACTAGGGACAAGTGCAGTCGTTACACAGCAACACATTCGAACAGGCACAGACATGCACACACAGCTGTAAGCCTACAAGTACATGAGTACATGAGAGTCTGTGTGTGAGTTGTTGCCATTAAATTGAGTTGGCTAACTCAATTCTATTTGCTGTGCAGAAAGTTCTCCCTGCAGATTGGAGATAAGTACGGCAAAAGCAAAGGGGTAAGAAGTGTTTAAGGGGCGAGGGAAGTGGGAGGGGAAAGCTAAGGGAGCAGGCGAGTCAATCAACATGTCGTGGCCATGTCTAAACTGAACAAAGCCGCCTGGCCAACATTTGGCCACAAGTGCAAGCCCGCAAAACTGCAGTTTGGCAACAGTCGAAAAGTGCAACAGAGTGAACACCTCCAGGACCAAAATTGCAACCGTAAATGCAGCTAAGTGTGTGCCGAGGGGGTACCACAGAGGGTACAAGGCTAAAAGCGTAGCAGTGTAGGGGTAACTGGTAGGGAAGTTGTCCCGAATGTTTGCTTTAACTAAGTCTGTCAATCAGTCGACTCTTGACCAAAGTACACTGTTGAAACAAAGCAAAGCACACGTGTCTTGAGCTCTTGAGAATTAACAGCAAATTCCAGGAGACATAAAATTATGAAATTAATCAACGGCTAGAAATTAAAGTGTAATAAAGTTGCCGAATTGTGCTTCAGTAAGATACGTATTAGATATAAGTAAATATATTTTACTTCCTTTTAAATTTCATAATAAATTTTCAAATAGTTGCATTTCAGTTAAAAATTGTCAAGCTTATGAGTGAATTTGATTTCTTGAAATGTTTTTACCAACTTAAAGTAGAATGCATTTGTCTTGAAAGTGTTTTTTTTTATTTAATATAGTATACAAATTATTAACATCTTTAATTGTGATGAATAGAGTTATTTTAAACTTATATTTTTTATGTGAGTAAATAGTTTAAAATTGTTAGTCTCGAAATTGAAAAATTGTCAGTTAAGCCATCTGCTTAACTGGTAAGAAATGAGCATTTAGTTAACATAATTAGCTAATAAATACAGTGGATAGTTATGCACAAAGCCTGGGGAAGAGTAGCTGAAATTTAATTTTATTTTTTACGTCTTCGATTTAAATTTAATTGAAGAAATGCAATCGATTTAAATGTGCTTAAAATTATTATTTTATTCCCTTATAAATTTCGCTTAAAGAATTCTGTCAAATTTTATGTATTGCTTTGAACAACTGTAGTTATAGTTTACAAGTCTGTTAATACATTCGTATAAACGCAAATAATTTAAATTAAATTGTTGCATTTTTAAAGTGAAAATCGCTTAGTTTCCAGTGTCAATTTTGCGACTGATTAATGGGCACACTGTCGTGACCTTGTGTTGCTCTGGCCCCCGTAAGTGTGTGTGTGTGTGTGTGGTGTTGTGCTTGCATGTGTGTGTCCTTTGGGCATTTCAGTTGCATTATCGCATCTTAATTAAGCCGCTGTCGTCAGTGAGAAGCCAATTTTTTGTTTGTTAATAAAATCAATTTCGGAACATAAATTTTAAATTACCTTGCCCCACCCCTCCTTCACCAAGTCCTCTTTCACTGCTACTCGTAGAACACATGGTGCCTGGAATGGCCTGCCACTTGCAACAACAACTTGCAGCAGAATTCAGCGCCCATTTCGTGGTCATGTCAGCAGCAGCGCTTTTTGGTCGTCGCCTGGGTGCCACATATTAATTCCAGTTTCGCACTCTCTCGCAGCAGCAGCAGCGTCAATTGCGTCAGGACATGCCGTAAATAGTTGTTCGCCTCCTTGCAGCACCCACACGCCTCCTGGCTGCTTTTGCATTTATTAATAATTATAATGTCTGCGCTTGTCGTACATGCAGTCGTCGCCATCGTTGTGCTGCCATTTTGTGCCATGGCTTGGGGTTTTCAAACAGCGTACAGTGGGGCGAGTTGCCCAAATTTATTGACAAAAATATAAATTTGTTGCTGTTTTGTATTTTTTTGTTGTTTAAAAGCAACTGCATAACTAATTAATAATTTAATTGTCTAGTATTGTCTGTTCTTGTATTTCTACCTTATTTAATTCTTTTATTTAAATACATTTCCTTTGGTTGGTAAATGGTATTTGTTTTTCCACAGTGCAGCATTCGGACATGGGTGGAACGCAGTGCGGCATCGGGACGGGGTGTGAGTTGGGGCTCTCAGCTTCGACTGCAGCGTGGCATTCATAAATCGCAGCTCATTTCGGCGTGGCCACGGAATGCACACGCATAATTATTTCAACATGCAGTTTGCAACTCCCAGACCCAGACCCGTACACATACCCGGACCTGAATCCGGACATGCCTTCAGTGTGTCGGAGTGGGCACAGTGGGAGTGGGCAGTAGGTGTGGCACTGACTGAGACTATGAACCCCAAACGGTGCTGAAATTGGCGCAAAATGTGAGTCTGGCATGGAATGCGCTGCTCTGGAGGAAAATCAACACATGATTTTCAGGATGCCTCCAAAGGCTTTTCATGTATTTTCCGTTTCTCTATTATGAAAATTGATTTCCTTCCATAGAATGTGAGTGTGCTTTGTTTGTGTGTGTGTGTGTGTGTGTGTGTGTGTGTGTGTGTGTGTGTGTGTTTGCTTTGTGTGTGTGCTTTGAAACAACCCTTAAATGCTAATTATATACAATGTTCTGGCACTAATTATAATACTTATAATTCGGCAATAGGCGTGATTATTTTTCTAAAAATAATGCTCAACTCTCTTAAATTGTAAAATGTATTTTCAGTTTTATTCTATAAACATTTAATAAATAATTGAATATAATTTAAATTTGTATACCAAATTATGTGCAATGGCTGAATAAAAGTACAGAAATAAAAGCTTAAAATCGGAATATATCTACCCGACAATACACAGAGTATACTCGGGGCCATTTGTCGATTTATTACTATAATCATTCGATTTTTTTATAACTTCTTTGAGATTATAAATTTTGATAGTTAATAAAGCTTTGATATTTCGCTATAAAGTTAGTTAAACACATAAATTATAGTCCATAAAGCAAGTATATGTCATTTAAGCTCTACGTTTTCCTACTATACATTTACTTACTTTTTATTTGATCTAATGTTTTTTATAACCGTTACTTGTGGAGTATAAGGGTATACTGCTATCGTTGGAATGTATGTAACAGTGAGAAGGAGGCATGGCAGACCCCTTAAAGTATATATATGCTTGATCAGCACCAATAGCCGAGTCGATATAGCCATGTCCGTCTGTCCGTCCGTCCGCTTGTATGTACACAACGATTTCAGAGGCTATAGAGCTAATGGTGGCACTCCTTATAGATACAATTTACTCTATAATTTGATTGAAACTCAGTCGAAATTTAAGACGTAATCATAAATTTATGTCTAATAGTTACAAAATCTCAGACTGTCAGTCAAGGGAAATGCAATACATTAAAGCGAATTGTTCGTGTGCAGCTGTTGTGATTGTCTTTGTAGTTGTAGTTGTTGTTGTTGTTGTTAGTGGGACATCCTTTGCAGCTTTAAGTAGCGAATTGCGAGATAACAGCTCTTGGGGTTAACCAGATTTCTCATTTGAATGCAAATGCAAAAGCCACCATTGACTATAATAAAAGCTGGCGCAAGGAGCAAGAGTACACACACACTCACACTCACACACACACACGCGCTCACACTCAAGTACAGAAACACTCACACTCGCGAAAACATAAACACAGCTGATGTCTTTAAATTGTAGAGTTACTTTTCCTGCTATCTTAGTCAGTTATGCGTTAACCCCTCCCTCTCACCCTCTCACTCTCTCTCACTCTCTCTTCCCTTCTCCCTCTCTCTCTCTCTCTGTGTGTTGCCAATTATGGGACGGCTGGCGCCCAATGCCCGATTTATACCGTTACAGTGTAACCAATTCTCCATGGTTGCGCAATAACTGCAAATTTAATTTTGCAATTTCGCGCCTTGCCCCGCTCCGCCTCTCCTTTGCCCCTCTCCGCTCTTTATACACCCCGCCCCTGGCCACATCCCGCTGGCAGCTCCTTGTCATCAAAGTTCTTCCTGTATCGCACCCCGTACGCGAATTTCCTACTTTTTCCCAGGCGTATATAAAAATCTTTCACACACACACACACACACACCTAAGCTCAGTGTCTGTGTGTGTGTGTGCGCTATAAATTTAGAAATAAATTGGCCAAAGGCTCTAAAGCCGTGAAAGCCTCAAAAAAGCAGTGCAAAAATTAGCTGCAAGTTCATCAGGAAATTGCACAGGACAAACAAAAAAGAAATCAGTTGACTGACTTTTGGGACTCACTGTATCGGTATAGGATCGACTCTTGGGGGTCTTTTGCAAATCGTGAATTGCCTAATTATTTCGTTCGTTGTAGGAAATAACGGAAACTGAATGGAAATTCCGTCTCAACCAAAATTGTGTTACCAAATATCTAAATTTAATTATTTTTAAAACATTTGTAAAGTAAATGAAGTTTCATTGAATGGATAGATATGATTTATGCATGTGTCTTCTAGCAAAAAAGTGTTTTATTGTTTAAGATGGATTTTGAGTGTATTTAAATTTAATATTTAAAAAAAAAAACTTCCATTTTTTATGTGGAAATTTCTTAGTGAATTTTTAAGGCAAAATTTAATAAACTATTATTATTCCAACTCAATTGTAGACATGTGTAAAATCTAAAAGTCTTTGAAAATATTTTTAACCCATTTATAATGTAATATATTTATTTATTTTTATTATATTAATTAGTGAATATTTAAGCTTAAATATTATAAATTATTATTATTTAAACTCAATTGTAGACATATATAAAATCTAAAAGTCTTTGAAAACATTTTTAACCCCTATTATATTTTAATATATTTATTAGCGAATGTTATAAACTAATATTATTCCAAGTCAATTGTAGAACTGTATAACATAAAAAATAAAATATAATTCAACATATTTTAAACTAATTTATTATATAATAAAAAGTAAAGTAAAGTCAAAAATATTAATTTTTATTGATATAAAATGAGGGAACTTGTAAACATGTTTTGCTATTTTGTAAAATTTATAAATCAGCTTAGACATGAGCAAAAATTGAGTTAAAAAAATAAAAAATATAAAAAATAGTTTTAAAATCTTTGTAACACTTGAAAAAGTTAAATACTTAAACTAAATTTTCCTACTCGAGTTGAAGTGGAATTACAGATAGAAAACTTAAAATTCAAGTACACAACGATGATTAAGCTTTCAGTTCTCCAGAGGAATGATTAATGGAAAGAAATTCAGATGGAGAGAATTGAAATCAGAATGCGATGCACAGAATTCAGATTCCAGTATCGTTATGGAAAGTTGTCAGTGTCGCACAAAGTGAATCGCTAAAATTGCCACCAAAAAGCAATTGTGGAGACGAAAAATCCATTTCAGGTTATCCGCGAATTTCAATCAGTCCCGCGATGGTTAACAAAGTGAAACAAGCTGCTGATGCCAGTAAATATAAATGGCTCTTTCTTTATGCCAAAAAGGGGACTAGAACCAGATGGGTGGGAAGGGGAGGGGAGGGGAGGGGATAAGAGATAAAAGGCTGGGGAGACGGGGCGGGGGTATTAAAATAAATAAACACAAAGGGCATACGTGATATGCAGCAAAAGATGAGCGTGCTGTCTGCCTTGTGGGCGTATTGCGGATAGGGGGTGTGGCAAGTGGGGGGTGAGTGGGGAGTTTTACACGGTATTATTGTGGCCCTGTCACTGGGCTAACAACGACAACAACCAAAATGATAACAACAACAACAAATACAGCGATTGCCACGTGCGGCATTTAAAGACGCAACTCGAGTCGATTAGGTGGAGGTTGTCAATGGCGTACACTGTAAAAAATTAAATAAAAATCATACGAATATATTTTAAGTTTCTTAAGTTTCTTTTATACAATTTTATTTTAAACTTTTGCAATAGCAAGTAGAACTTTAACTCCTGAGAATACTTTAAATTAATTTAAGTTTCCTTTTTACAATTAATTTTTATATAACAATAAAGAATAAAATATAATTTAAGGATACTCTATGTTAATATTTTACGTAAGTACAACATAATTAAAGACAGAGATTTTTATTATTAAATTTAAAAGTTTTTTAAAACATTTTAAAATGTTCTAGGAAAATATTATTTAATTTAGATAAATGTTAATAATTTTCACCACATGTGTAATATGATATAAATAATTAATACTTAATATAAAAAACTATATAGTAATTTAAAAAAATTTATCAGTTTTTTCCGAACTTCTAAACTCGATTCAAAAGTTTTAAATAAATACACGAATTTCTATGATGAGCTTGTTTTTACAAGTGTATTAAAATTGGCATTGTATATCCACTTAGGCTCGTTTGACAAAACTACTCGTCAAGAGGTGCACTGTGCACAGTGGGACCGAGTGGGGCCGAAAGTGGGGGAGAAGGGCTGCTCGAGAGCGATCCTTGTGTGACGCAGCTGGCAGGCAAAGATTTATGGCATCTTTTACGTGGCATTTTCAACTCTTCTTGGGGGCGCTTGTAAAGAGTTACGGCAAGAAAATCTCATCAAATTTATTTGAATGCACATAAATCTTGCAAACAGCTGCACATGTGTGTGTGTGTAACTGTGTGCGTGTCAGCTACACATACTAGATACAAATACGAGTAGTTGGATGGAATCTTTAAGCTAAAACAGATGCATAGTTACAATTTGGCCGCTTAAGCGGATTGTAAACAATTATATTATGGGGGCTGCCAACTAACCATAAAAAAGTTTAACCATTGGCGCCACTTTCTGATAATAAACATTGTTGCAGCAGATACAATAAATAGTCGCTGCGTGTGTATCTCATGGATACAATTTTCATTTTCATCCATTTGTTGAATGCTTTTGGCATTCGGCTTTTTGTTTATGCATTCGCTGGCGTGAGAAATTTCGCTCGTGGCCACGCCTTCGACCAGCGGCCATAAAAGCTGTTGCCATAAACAAATCAAACGCAACACACACGCACTCGCGCACACACACACACTCACACTCGCACACACATTGCAAGATATTCAAACAAATCGCCAAAAGGAAAATATTTGGTTTTCTGGTCATGGTGAAAAGAGTGAGGCGCCAACAAGATTCAAGAATTGTTGAATTGATAGACGAAGCTTCTCATCGAGGCAAGTTTCAATCTCAAGGAGTCCATATAATACCAATTCCGTACTGCTTCCTCTTCTGCTGCTGCTCGCCCCAACATTTTTATGAAAACATTTTTATGGCGTTGCGTTTTTATTGCCAGTAAAACGGCAGCACAAAAAAACAAAAACAAAAACAGAAAACAAAAAAACAAAATACCAAACAAAAGCAAATGAAAAATGAGAATGAAAATTGAAAATAAGGAAAACGTAACGAGCAAGTAAATAAAAGTATGAAACCTAAAAAAATAAATAATTAAATTCGACAATAATCAAAAATACTGAAACAAGACTTTTCAGCTGCTTATTTCAAACTCTTCATATATTCAGGCCAATCTCTTGTTTTCTAATATCTTTCGAGTGCAGTTTTATGCTTTCAAATTTATTTAGAAGCTTTCAAAGTTAGCGCACAATAATTTTACTATCGAAATTTGTTTATTTAGCAATCGATAAATGTTTGAAATACAAAATGACTTTGGATTTGATTGTGTATGATCTACATTTGGGAATTATGTTTCAACGTGTCATAAACAAAAGAAAATTCAAACATGAAAATGGCTAGTGAAAATTTTAATTAATTAGTTTAATCTATAAACTAAATTAGAGTATTTTCTAAAGCCTTCCGAACTCATTCCCCAACTTTTGCTTAATTTAGTTGAATTTAAACCAAGAACGCCAGTGTAGTTGTTAAAAAGCACTGCATCAAATCATTCTGCCATTCTGCTTGTATGCCAATGATTATTTTGGTTGCTTTTGAAAGCAAAGTCGAGTGTGGGTAGCAGCAGAAGCGGAAGAAAAAGAAAGAACAAAGTTTTTGGGGGGGGGGGGACTGAGGTGGATTGTCAAGAGATGGGCACCCTTTTTTCTAGCGCATTGAGCAAAAGGGGCACATCAAAAGTATCTGCGATGTGCTCTAACCTAAGCTGGGCTAAAAGTTTGCGAATTGAATTCGCCACACGACTATGCCACACGCGGCTCACCAAATTTCGCACAATTTTGCGTGCGAAGCGGCCGTGTAATGATGCCATGTGGCAGCAGCGATGAAACGTCCTGCGATGTCTGTGTATGTGGAGTGTGGGTGGTTTGATGGTTAGTTGGCTGGGGGGCAGGAAAGGAGGAGGCGTGCCTGTGTCAAAGCATGTCAAAGTACCGCATATGAGCCGCTTGGGGGTGCACTGTGTGCCGGCGCCTTTGCAATAAGCCCAATAAAGTCAACATGAGGTCTCGAAATGCACAAGGATGTAAAGGCCCGGCGACTAAGCACGACACGCACTCCCTGAACGGGCACGCCCCCACAAACGCCCTTACTGCCATCTATTCACAGTTCTACACTGAGAGAACGTAAAGTTAGTTAAACAGCTAAACGACAAAAAAAATTTTGTTTAATAATTTTAAATTTTTATTAGAATTAAAGAGTAAAAAAAGCTTAAAATAAAATTGATTTTTCTAAATTGTTCTGCTTCTTTTTTTTTTTGCAGTGTACGCACTCCCCAAACGCAATTCAATTCAACTATTACAGGATCCATTGTGTGTGCCTGATTTTTGATTATCGTGTGCCAAGAGGAGTCGCACAAGTCACGTCATGGCCCTTGGGCTGTGGCTTAATCGAAGATGCCTGCAGCATGAGACAGAAGCAGTGTGTGTGTGTGTTGGTGTGTGGGTGTGTGTTTGACATCATCAAAGTCAATTGTGTGGAAAACTGGCAAGAAGAAAGCGCGTAAAACATATTACGCAGATTGTATTGATTTCTTATTATTTAGTCGCGACGCCTGTCGTTTGTCGCTTGCCACATGCCACATGCCCCATGCCGCTTGCCGTTTACCGTTTGACGCTTAGATTTATGGAGCAAGACAATTGTTCCCCAAACCCCCCACCCACTCCCCCTTTCCTTTGTGCCCAACCCAAAAGAAAAAAACCCAAAAATATTCCGTCAACGATCCAGACAAAGCACTCAATGTGGGTTTATGAGCGGATTGTGGATGTGGTTGCGGCTTCTGGTGACTATACGAGTATCTATTTCATGCCCAAGATACTTGTAAGTAGCTATTACGCAATACACCGTAGATACCGTAGGTTACTGCTAGCCAAAATGACAGGGATGCCACTTAGCCACAGCACTGGATAAAATAGCTCAATCAATTGCTAGAAATGGTGTTCTTGGGTTTTGATTTTAAACAGAATTTTCTCTCAGCAGCAGAGAATTTAAAGCTTGTTCAATATTTAGATTAATTTTTACAAAACATTGAGTTTACATGGAAGTTTATGCTTGTTATTGATGTGGTACAAAAGAATATTAATAAATATATTACAATGGATTTAAAGACATATAGTTTAACATAAATCTTATATAACTTAAATAAACTGATACATTTATTAAGTTGAAAATAATTTGAAATAAATATTTTGACTTGTAAAAAACAATTAAAATAATTCCGATCATAACAAGCGATAGTTATAATATAGTAGTTAAAAATAAAAACTGTTATTGATGTTATAAGTTTAAAAGCATTTAAAATTATGTTATTTTTGCAAGAAACTTTTTTAATTAAAAAGAAATAGTTTTATTTTTGTATAAATTGAATATTAAAAAATAAATTTCAAATTAATATTAATTAATTAAAGGCCATTAGAAAATATCATTTGTAAGTGAGTTCAAGTTTATAAAATTTTTTAATCGCGATTTTAAATTATTTGAATTACTATTTTAACATGCATTACTGAATTTCTTAATGCATAATAATTTAAATAATTTGAAATCGTAATTTAAAAATTTCATATATTTTAACTCGCTTACAAAAGATATTTTCATTTAAACTAATTAAATATTTAAAAATCAATTCACCGCTGAGTAAAATAATTATTTAGTTTGTTTGTCATTTTCTTAAATGAAACAAATGATTCTGTTTTCAGTTTGTTAACATGTTTTAATACACACGATTAATAACAAAATTGTAGTTTAGAGATTTTCTAATTACTTTTCCTGTAAATTCCTGCTTGCTGAAGTGGGTTTCCATCTCATTTGTAATTTATTTGCAGCTCATCTGCCATAGCTCTGCCCGCTGCCCGCTTCCTGCTGATCAACGCCCCTTTCTGAATGGCACAAAAAAAAAAAAAAAATCAGCAACAAAAAGAAGCAGAACAATAACAATGTGAAATCGAAATGAATACCAAAGCGAGAGACCAAAGAAAACAAAATAAATAAAGTAACGTTGAAAATAACCATTTTGGCCAAAGAAGCGCGGTGCGTATTGCAACCCACAGATTTGCCCTTCCTCTCTCTCTAATACTCCATCCCCTTCCTACACACACATAGCACGCTCCCCCCACTCCAATTCGCTGTGCTGCTTCTCCTTCTGCTCATCATTTTTCGCTTGATGATTTTGTATTTCTGTAACAGCAGCAGCAGCAACAACAACAACAGCCGCCATTTTGCCCACTGCACTCGCATATGCATGAGAGAGTGTCTCTCTGTTTGTATACAAAAGTAGCCAGCGCTCACCCCAAAAAAAAAATGTAGAAAAAGAAGTGGAAGAGTGAAAAAAAAACGCTCTCCCCGCTTTGATATCATTTGTCTAAGTTGTTGTTGTTGCGCGGCTCTTGAAGAGTTCGTCCTAACAAGCATAAACCACCGCGCGGCTCTCACGCTGAGTTCTACACTCTCCCATGCATATGTGAGCTGCAGCCGAGTGTGAGTGTGCGTGTGTTTGTGTTTGTGTAATGCAAGGCGAACGTATGCGTAAGCAGAGTAGAGAGTGAGAGTTGAAGAGTACGAGTGTGAGTGCGAGTGTGAGTGAGTGTGTGGAAGGCCGCGCGTTTTTGGTTGGTGACGGCGTGCCACAGATGATCATCAGCAACAAACACAACAGCAACAACAATGTCTTCAGTGGTGGTGACGGTGGTGGTGGTGGTGGTGGTGGTGTTACTGCTGCTGGTGGTGTGACTGCTGCTGATGTTCGTTGTGGTGGTTGTAGTTGCCGCGTGTCATTATGCATATGCCTGTGTATGTGCATGCGTCTGATAGTATTGATAATGATAGACATGCCCAAAACCAAGGGGAATGGTTAGAGCCAAAGGGGGGGAACAGCGGAAGGGGCAAGGGCTGGCTCTGACAATACATTGAGTTCATAAATTACAATCGTAAAATAATATATGTACACATAAAGCTACATATGTGTTAGTGTTATATAGTGCTTATAAGTATAAATACTACACAAAATATGTGTTTATCGCTATAAACAACTTTTTTACGTCTGAACAGGGCAACAAATATGCTGAACAATAGATTTGTTCGTTTATTTATTTTTTTTATCATAAAATGATCATTAAATTACTTATTTGGAAAGCTGTGGAACATAAAGTAAGCTAATATGCTTTATAAAAAGTATAGACTTCTAATCCAAACAAGTTTTTGTTGACAGAAAACGCACTGGAATTCAAATTAATATTTATAATAATAAATATAAAATATAAATATATATATTTTATAATTAATTTAATAAAGTTATATTGAATATTTGCTTCTATTTTTTTTTACAAAACTTAATAGAAAAGTGTTTTAAAAATACATACTTAAATTAAAGGCGAAAGTGAAGTGTTAAATGTGCAACTAAAATGCTGAATCTAAGTTACTAAAACTCTTAATTAAATTTTAAATAATTCCATGTAGTTCTGATGCCATAACCCCTCAGCTAATAAGGTAATATCTCTGTTAAAATTCCATGCATAAATTTTGATCGGTTCTGGGGTGTGACCAAAGAGCTGCAATGTATTTATGTTGTTGCAACAGTTTTTTTTTTCACTTTGGTGAAGTGTCTGGGCGTGCAACGTGCCACTTCAGCTGCCTGACTGTCTGTCGCTGCTCCCTGAATGCCCAAACTGCCCCCAACCCCTGGCCAAAGGCCCGGGAACAGCCCCTAAGCACAGCTTGTAGTCGCATAATCACAGCAAGG
Organism: Drosophila nigrodunni; assembly: GCA_020829145.1. Taxonomy (NCBI): domain Eukaryota; kingdom Metazoa; phylum Arthropoda; class Insecta; order Diptera; family Drosophilidae; genus Drosophila; species Drosophila nigrodunni. The sequence goes on from JACVCZ010000002.1 coordinate 15,449,794, forward strand.
TATCTACGAGACTTTCAAATAAAAGGGCGCGTTTACAAATATTTGGCATTGCATCCGCTGCTGCAGCGAAAAGGACATTAATTATTTTTTTCCTTTTTTTTTCCATCACCATCTCCATCTCTATTTCATTTCAGTTCGTTTTTTTTTTTATTTCGGCAACATAATTCTTAGTAGCACTGATGACAAAGGGATAACATTGCATTTGTTGTCAGCCCAAAAACTGTCACAGCTCGCCAAAAGGATCACATTTTCATTCAGTAGATTTTCATTGATTCCGTCGCCCGAAAAAACTCCGAGCTGCGATCCCCGATACCCGAAAATCTGTAACAATGGACGCAGTCGAATAGAAGGAAAATGTTGACAAGACGCACATTTTTCACAAAATGCCTACAATATTTGGCGTTTTTCGAAATTTTATAGCGACAACAACAGCAACAACAACTGATACCTCTAAAGTCAATAGAGTCCTTTGCATTTGCTCTGCTCTGCTCTGTATACACGATCAGCCCCCTTTTGTTGTCAGCGCCCAGTTCAGTTTAGTCCCAGACAATACGGAGTCGGAAAATGTCTTCGTTTACGTCTTGCCTTGTTGTGTCCTGTGTAGTATTGCGTAGTGTTTAGTGAGTCCTGCAGCCGTATTGTCTGTTGCTTACTTTGTTGCTTTTGTCACGACAATGTCGCATTGTCTCTGGCCAAAGTCAATAGATTTCCCAAAGCCGTTAACAGTTTTATCTGCTCCTTCTACTCCTTCTCCTCTCGCTCCTGCTTCTGCTCCTGTTCCAAGTTATGCATTTGTTTGATTTACTTTATTTACGACATCATCGGCCCCGAGGCTGATGTTTTAATTTACGTTTATGGATTCGGTTAATGTCATTCGTCTTCATTGTTCTCAGCGTAAACAAACAAATCTGTCAAGTTGCTTGTTTATCTTAAATAGTTTCTATATAACATAAAATTAGCTTGACTTCTTAAGCGAAAAGGACAAGCAAAGCAAGCTGAATGTTTTCAATAAATTTTAAAATTATTCAAAATTGGAATATAGTGAGAAATTATTGATGTTTGTTAATAAATTATTCAGGATTCGTTTAAGAAGCTACAGCATTTTATTAGTTAACAACAATTAAAGGGATTTTTTTAATGAATTGAATTTTCTATGTATTGCTTAGCTTAGAAATATATGTAGTTGTTAATAAAAATATTTCTTAATTTAATTATTAATTAAGTAAGTTACTTGCTCCCAAGACTAAACTGTCAACTTAATTCAAACGTCTCTTACTGTGAGTAAAATTAAAAAAAGAGTTTTTCAGAAATTTTATTTTAATAATTCTTGGCCGTCGCTTATTGTGTCAGTGTGTTTTTGCACATAAAAATTATAAACTTTTGGCATATTCACAAAACCATCTGCGTTTACCCACACCCAAAAAAAAAACAGAAATAAATGAAGACCGGAGGCCATCAAAAACCGCCAAATAAACTTTGTCATTTTGTGCGACCAACAAATGAACCATAAAGAATATTGAACAATGTTCTGAAAGGCGACTGCCAAGTGCTCTACAAAGTCTAAGGATTAATTAAAAATAAATTTTTAAATGTGCCATAGGAAATCAGTTTTATAAACAAATAGTTTTGTATAATTTGCTGCTGCTTTTGTGCTGCTAAAAGGGCAACAACTCTTCGTTAGTGTGTTTAAAAGAAAATATGCAAAAATATTAGCTCAAGATTTATGCGTTCAGAATTCACCGATACACACGCTCAGCGTATATAGATATAAATATGTATATATATGTATTGTATATAGTATTTGCTTTTTGTTGTTGACTCTCTGCTGTTTTTTTTTTGTGTTTTGTGTTTTTTATTCGCATTGATTTATGCCGTGGACATTTTGTGGGACGCAACGCTTTAAATTGTGGCCGCATTTTGGCGAGCCGCAAATATTGAGTAATAATATGTATAATATAAACACTAAATCAAGACATATTTTTAGTAGCAAAGGGTGTGAAATAAGTTGAAATTAATGATAAGCGGGGAACTTAAATATAAGAAATGGTTTTAAAAATGTTACATTAAGTAAAAAACACTTTAATAAACTAAAAAATAACGAATTTTTAAAAAGAAACAAAAGTAAACGATCTGTTTGGCATTATTTCCATGACTTTTTATTGTTAGCACACTAAAATAAAAAAAATTAAGTGTTTTCCAGTAAAATAATTAAGCTTTTAAGCTTTATAATTACAATTTGAAGTTGCTTAAAGTATTTTATAATTGTTGCAATTTTATTAACTTATTTTAAAATAAAAAATTATTAAGTACAATTTGTGTTAGAAAAAAAAAAGTTGTTAAAAATTGTGAAGTGGAAACAATAATTATTAATTAAAATAATAAATAATTTTACATAATATTTTAAAGAATTAATTATTAACTTCTTAGAGTTTCTGATATATATATAATTTTTTTTTTTAAAGCACACTTAAGAAATATGAAAATAAATGATAAAAATATATATAGTTTTTTTTCTTAATTCATTTTTATTTACAATTGTTTTTTAAGTAAAATTATTTAACAGTTTCCATAGAACTTTTTGTCCCAATGTTTTTGTTAAAGTTTCCTTTAGTTACACTGCCACTTAGTTAGCCATAAACAAGAAATATTTTGCCTGGTTTGGATTTGGTTTCCCACGCCCCATTTGCCACTAAGACAATGTCATTTAATTTGCTTTAAATTGAGTTCGACCAGCCAAATGCCAAATGTTTTGTAAACATTTTTCCAAAAACATGTCAATGGACGAGTCCAGTTCCATTGTTGGCCAAAATCCTGTTCTGACCTGCCGCTTTGTCTGGTCCATTTACCTTTATGTGTTTCCTTTAGTTTTTGCTTCTTTCTCCTAGTTTTTTTCTTCTTTTTCTTTTTCTATTTATTTTTTTGGCGGCACACATGAAACTCAAATTGACTTGTTACAATTTTGCTTTTTTTTTGTTGTATTTCAGTGACTTGGCCGATGACCACTCAATTTCTTTGGAATCACACCCTGGACAGTGGTTGTGGCGGGGTATGACATCGGGGGCGAATAGGCCACATTTAGTGAAAGAACCTAGGAATACAAAAAAAAAATCAACAGCTAATTTATTGTGGCGGCAATTTCTCTCTGTACTTTCTTTCAATCGGGCGTGCAACAAATTGTTTCGCACAATTGAAAGACACATGTACATTTATTTTGATTCTTTGATTTCTCAATATTTTCACTAAATTTATTTCGTTTCCATTTTAGGGAATACACAAAGAAAGTCATAACAAAACAGTGCTAATGGTCGATTCCAACCGATTGAATCTGCTGTAAACAATAAAAAGTTTTTTGTCTTTGACATTTCAAACGCAGAGTTACATAAATTTTTGGCTTAGAAATGTGAACAGGTCAAGGTTTGTTTGATTAACAATTTCTTGTTTATTGTAAGTGACAGTTAGTCTTTAATGTAATCAAAATCTTAAATCAACACTCGGTTTAAAATGAATTAAAGTAAATAAATTAATTGACGCCCAAAATAGGTCACAAACAGAGAAACAAATTAAAGTGAATATGTGAGTGATTATTGAATATTAAATCAATTTATCACACGCTGTTTTTGTCAACTGATTGTGCCCCTTAGTCTTAAGCTGGCATATATGATTTTGTCACTATATTTAGCCCCCCTGTTCTCCATCTCTGTCTTAACATCTTCAAGTGTTTAACACTTTGAAAATCCTCATGCTTCAGTTCGTCTGTCATGGAACATTTGGGGCGTGTAGGGAAAATGGGAAAAGTGTTGGGAGAAGCCTTTAAGCGTCTGCTGATTTATGGGCTTGCTGCCAGGTATTTGTGAAGTTGTATTAATGAGCCACCCACCGAACCGCCAACTCACCCACTCACCCACTCACACAACCATCCACCCGCCAGTTGTCACTTAACATAAAGAAACAATTAAAAAATTGCCCAAAAAGCCAAAATGCTTTTTTGGGGGTAGCCGCTAGACAGAGATGCAGCACAACAAAGCGTAAGACAGAGAGCAGAGTAGAGAAAGAGAGATGGAGAATTGTTGGGAATTAAGTGCACCCGATGGTGGCATTTGGCAGGCGCAAAAGCGCGAAACTCATTAACTTGTGTCAGGCGCAGAGCTCCCCAAGTAAAAGTAGAGGAAGTAGTAGAAGAGGCGGCAAATGGGCAGATTGGGGGGAGCACGGTGGGTGGAAGCAAAGCCACCCCCTTTGGGAAAGTGCGAAAATTATCATTATCACCAAAAAGCGGGCCAAAAGTAGGCAGGGAAAGCAGCTAAGACGCCCAGCATTGTTGCGCTTAATTAACAAGCGGGTTAAGAGCGGGGGAAATTCAGGGGGATTGCCGACTGGGTAGCTTGAGAAGTTGTTGTAAACGCAAAGTACTAATCATGAAAATTAAAAATAATTAAAACTTTTCTTTCAATTTGCAGAGGATGCCTTCGACTTTGACTTTGGCTTCAGCTTCAGCTTCGGCTTCAGCTTTGGCTTTTGTCAAGTGAATTTCCTTGGAGGCCATAAAATGTTGGCCCGGAAATGTTGATAAAGTGCCCCGGCACAATGGGCTCTGGTCGTGGGCGTTGGCGCGGGGTGTTTTTGGTAATGGCCGCCGCGGTTAAATGGCGCTCCAGCGATTTTAATCACAATTTACGCGCCAGTCTTAAAAAGGGTTCTTCAAACTGCCTCGTAAATTATCACAACAAGTGGAAAGCGCGGAAAAGTGGAGAAGCGTTAAGGACAAACCCCAGGGCAGCTCTCTTTGTCTGCTATTTATTTCTACTGTTTTTTTTTTTGCGGCAGGATTAGCGCTGCTAAGCCGCAGGGCAGGTTAAGTCGCATAAGCGGCCTAAATGAAATGTCCCCCGAATCAATACCGTCTCTCTCACTGTGTCATCTTTTGCCGACTGCATCCTTGAGGCATCAGTTGATTCATTCATGGGAAATCTTTTCGTCACTGCTAATCGCATCGTAATCGGGCAGGTAATCAATCCTCTTGCAACTTGCCTCCGTTACATTGCCACAGGTTGCTGTCACATTCAACTTTCCCATGCTTCCCATGCTCCCATGTACAGCAGCCTAATGTGTCCTTTTCACCGCCGTTATCTGTGCGAACCGAAGACGTTGAGCCGCTTGCGCACGGCTAACTGCATTGTCCTTTTCTTGGCTGATTTCATTTCATTATTTTGGCCAACAAAATCTAAAAATACGCATGCAAGATGATGCATTATCCACTTCCGACTCTCATCGACTCTCATTCGCAAGTAAGCCGCTTAGCCAAGTGTCCTTTATTGATCCGACTTCTGGGCCTACGCCCGCTCCGGTCCTACTACGACTTCTAGCTTCTGTTGGCTATTGTCTTGGCTGTAGCTCCATAACAGTTTGACATTCCCCTTTGTTGTTGTGCTGTTGTTTGCTGTTTTGTTGGTTTAATGCATTTTAGCCAATGCGCTTGACAGCTGAGGCCGGCTCAATGTCGGCATTCAATCATCTTTGACTACAGTTCTTTGCTCCTTTTAGGCCTTTTACTCACTCGAACAGCTGACGAGCACAGCGCCAAAACTCTCTACCTCTCTCTCTCCCTTCTCCCTCTTTCTCTGCTGCTCCCACGTAACCACTCTGACCGCTCTGGAAGCAGCTAATTATGTAATCATCTTGTCAAAGAGTTCGCCGTTTTGGCCGCGTCAACCTGCCTAAACGCTGCGTCGCGTTTCTTTCAGACCCAGTATTCAAAAAGATAGTGGGTGTATCATTACGTTGGAAAAAAGAACAGTGAGCAAACCCAAAAGCATATATATATTGTGTTGCTTGATACAGCCACTAAACTTGACTACGCGGTCTTTTACAGTCGTCCTCTTGCTACTATTTTTTACTCAACGCTCCTGCCACTGCGAGTGGCTAATCAATTTTATGTTCTCGTTCTATGTCTCGACTCAATTTCGATTCTCGTGTGTCGACTCTCGCGTCTCGACTGGCAGCCCGTTGCGGTTGACCAACTCCGCTGGCCACTCACTTGGAACTCTCTTTTGGACATCTTGGTGGCATCTTGAGAGGAGCAACGAACCATGCCGTCGGCCATGTCAGCCATGGCATAGCGCACCCTAGGGCGTGGCAGCCAACAGCTGCTGCATGGCTAGATCTCTTCATAACTGCACTTTTGGGCCAAGATTTGAATGGCTTAACTAGCTTTAAATGTTGGCCGTTGGACTAAGAATGTTTACACAGTTTCTTTAAATTTTTAGTAAATTATGTTCTATTATATTAAAAACTGAATAGCATAAATATAAAACACTTTTTAGTATCTTCAAAATTAAAACCATATTTAAATTTAACTTATTAAGCTCAAGAACTTGTTAAAAAATCTTACTAGATTTAAAAATTAATAGTTTGTATTATCCGCTGTTGGAAATAATCAAAATTTTATTATAGTAGCAGAGAGTAATAGAATATAATTATTTTTAAGAGCAGCGGAATTATGTGCTTGAAATTTATCAAGACGAATCACATTAATTTGATTAAGTACAAAAGTTGCTACTTAAGTGTAAGTGTTTCTGGAATATTTGTTGTTATTATAGGTTTGTTTGTTGTTGCTGTTGCTGTTGTTGTTGCTGCTGCTTTAACTATTGCCCTTTGTTTGGCTTCATGTCGCGTTTCGCTGCTGCTTCTGCTGCATTTTGACATTTTGACGAAGAGGAAATGTCACGTCACGTCGTGTTTTGCCGCACACCTCCAATTTCCGGTTGAGTAAGCTGCCGCCGTTTGCCGTTCGTCGTTCGTCGTTCGCCGTCATTGCCAACGCGTTGCCCGTCCAAACGTCCAACAACAGTTTACCCAACTTCACCTCCAACTCCAACTCTAACTCTAGCTCCAATTGCAACTGCAACTGCAACTCCCGATTCCGATTCCGTTTACGTTGCCAACTCTGCATTGCATTGCAATCAAAAATTGCACGCACAAAATCATTGCAGGCTTGACTAAACTGAAACTCGTGTCTCTCTGCTGTACTTAGTGTTGGTCTCTACCCTTCATATATCCGCTTTGTACGATGGGCAAAAGTCAAACATTTTCAACAATAAATATTCATTTGGTGCTTTTGAACTATTAAGCTTTTAAATGGAATATATTTATATTTTTGTTGATAATAAAATTAAATATATTTTAAAGAGTTTATAGTACATTTTTACAGATACATTTATTAAGTTCAACTTTATATATATTTTATAAATGAATAATAGACATAATTTCTTAATGACTTTGCTATGTTTTAAGCATAAATTTTGAATCATTATATAGTTTGATAATTAGAAAAGTTAGTTGTAAAATAATTTTATGCAGCTCTTTACAAAACGATTTTTTATATTTTTCATATGCAGAAATATTTTATTGTTTTATAACATGAATAAAGAAATATAAAGCTAAAAATAAAGCTAATAAAATTGATCAGATTATGTCAGTTAAGCCCACGCTTAAAACGATGCTAGCACTAAAATTGTATGCGCAAATCATAGCACTTCTGCCCATAGTACTTTGGGGAGTGGCTTGTTTTGTAGGCTGCGTCGGTTTGGTAGCTTGGTCTATTGGTAAGCATTTCTGGTCGTTTTGTGGATGCATAGCGACAGACACATGGACAACACGCTTTGCGGTGAACCCGTTGCCTGATTGGGACCATCTCGCAGCACATTTTGGCCAACGTTTGCACATGCCAGCTAGTTAGCAATCATAAGTCGTCGAGAACCTCCACGAACAGTTTAAAAATCCACTCAAAGATTTTGCATTAATTACAACTAATTAACTAAACAATTTCATGTGGAATCATAAATAATATTTTTTTTAGGTTGTAATTAAAATGGCACTGAAAACTTTAAGAAGTTTCAACAGCTTCTGCTTTGGGCGCCATCTGGCGCAGAGTCTTTGCAACCATTTAAATTCATGTTATTTTTTAAAGCGCCAAATTAAATGCTTTTTTACGAAATCACTTAATAAACTTACAAATTGAAAATAGAATTTAAATATGCTAAGCAACTGCTTTGGAATGTAGTTGCATTTAATGCCAGTTCATTTGGCAGTGTCGACTTTAAGTTAAAACTTTAGCTGGCGTAAAAAACGCGACCTCACAGTGCCGTTAGCGCCATCTGGCGGCACACAGCGGCAAGCGCAAGCATTTTTATTTAAAATGGCGAAAGCTTTGGCGCCATGGCGCTCTACACTTGACTTCAAAAAGCGAAAGGGTTGCGCCGCCGTCGCCTTTGTGCTCGAAAAGTTCTCAGCGTTAAGTGGAGGTGAGAGCAAGGTGGTTAAAGGGGGTGGACTTTGGGGGTAATAGTGGGTTAAATAGTACAGTGTTAGGTTGGTTGGTAGTTTTTGCTGTTGGCCTGCAAGTTTTAAGTTTTGTTTCATGTTTGTGTAGTTTTTTTTTTGCATAATTCAGTTATTTTAGTGAAATTGAAAATGATTGGAAATTATTGAAAATTATAATTTGCATAAAATGCCATAATTGTGCAAAATTGGCAATTTTGTTCAACAAATTTGAATTATTAACATTGTTAAGCGCTAGCGACCACAACAAAAGCAACAAAACTATTTGCTGCAAGTTGCAACTTAATTCAATGAGCTTTCTGCTTGCATAGCACAGGCTTTAAGCAGTTGAGAATTATAATAAAATTAAGAAAATTCAGTTTAATTTGTTGCTTGATTATTGTTGAAAAATTTAGCTATTTTATCGTCAAGTTTGCATCAAATGATTTTTAACGCCACTGTCGCTGTTTGTCACGTTTGTGGGTATGCCCTTAATGACACACAGGCCACGCCCCCTGGCAGACCTTTCATCTTTTATGTCTGCCTTGTGGTTGCTGCTTAGCCAGAGGCGCTGGCAGCGAGGGGCGTGTCAAAATTTAGCTCGAATATGAATATGTACTTGGGATTTATTGGGATTTCACTTGTGTGTAATTCCAAAAATTAATTAAAATGTTTATTTTGATGTTTAAAATATTAAAAATATTAAAATATTATTTAAAACAAACTCAGAGATGCTTAACTAACATAAATAAATATAGTAAAATACAATTTTTATGAAAATTAATGAATAAATATTGTAAGAAATGTAAGCAAAAAGAAAATGGAATGGAAATATATTAAAATAGTATTTCTGAGTCCAACTAAAACAGTCGTGATTAAAGAAATATTAATAATTATTCAGAAGACTGAACCTTAAGTTATTAACTCTTAGTTATTTATGTAAATATTTTCTTTTAAAGATAAATACAACTGGTTTTATGTTTAAGTCATTTAAATGGCTATAAAACGTGTCAAATCTTTGCCAATTTATTTTCCAAAGGTTTTTCTAACTAGTCGAAAGTAAGTTTTAAGACACAAGTCTCTTTTTAAACTCATAATATAATAATAAACTATTTAATTTCCTACTAATAACAAACCTAGGACATAAATCATAAAATAAATGTATGTTTAATTATTTTTTCAAGTGCTAGTTGATTTGGTAGCCCTGCAGAGCTTTGGATTAATCAAGAAAATAAAGTTACATATTGTTTTTCCCCCCTTGTGCCAGCCACTGTATGTGGAAACTCGGACTGCAATAGAAGTTGGCAAAGGTCTAGAGGTTAGCGAATGGTGATGGATGAAAGAAAGCAGAATGAAGGGGCAGTGAAAGGAAGGTGAAAAGGACGAGCAAGTCTTCAGTCGACAGTAAGGCCAATTGTCGGTTAGTCCCTGTAGTGGAGACTTTGGCTCTCTTTGAATTTGCAATCGATTTATTTACAACAAAGTGCAGGTAGAATGGAAAATGCTTTAGCAACTTTTAAAATGAACATTAACTGTAGGAGGAGGGGAGTTTGTGAGACCTCTGTGCGTGTCTGCATATGATGTGTGTGTGTGTGTGTGTCAGCGTGTGTGAGTTGGCTTGCTCATTAAATAAAAGCAGATACCCTTGCAGCAGGATTTAAAAATTAAAAAAAAAAAAGGAAATAAAGAAGCGAAGCAAACGCAGGGATTGGCTTTTTAATGCCACTTGGTTTTTTGCCATAGTCGTTGTTGCAAGGCGCAGACAGTGTGCCACCCAAAAAATCAGTCAACCGAGCACCCGAACCACCCGACAGCACCAAAAACCATCCAAAAACCCCAACCAATCCACCCATTTGTTCGTCTCGTCTCTGACGTTTTTTGCGCATTTGCGAATTACACGCATTAATTTTCTTTTGTAACCCTTCTTTGTACTTAGCATATGTTGTGTGCGAGTGTGTGTGTGTGTAGGTGTATGCGTGTGTGTGTGTGTGTGTGTGTGTGTGTGTGTGTGTGTGTGTGTGTGTGTGTGACTATTTAATGAATTGTTACACATGTTTCGAACAGCAATAATAGCTGCTTTGTCTGCTCATTATGTCGATATTGTTGAGCGACTTTTTTAATTGCAAGATGTTCAAATAAGTAGAAAACCGAAAAAAATGCTAAAAAAAAAGTCATTTAAGCCCTTGAATATAGCAAGGATTTTAGATAGAAATTGAAGCTCCATATCAGTCAAAAGGAAAGCAGCTTTAAACTTTTCTTTTGTTTTAATCCATAATGTTCTCTAACATTTAATTAACTTCTATGTATCTATATTAAAATAGCTAAAAACTATAGACCTTGTAACCCTTGTAAGCCCTGAATATATCAAGGATTTTAGATACAACTTTAAACTCCAAGCCATTCAAAAGAAAATCAGCTTTAGACTTTTCTTTGGTCTTAACTAAAATTGAATATACTTCTATGTATCTATATTAAAATCGTTAAAAACTAAAGTGTACTAAAGACCTTGTAACCCTTGTATATCTTTATTAAATTAGCTAATAACTAAAGTGTACTATAGACCTTGTAAGCACTGAATATAGCAAGGATTTTAGATAGAACTTTAAACTTCATATCAGTCAAATGGAAAACAGCTTTTGACTTTTCCTTGGTCTTAACTAAAATTTAATCTATTTCTACCTTCCGTCGCCAACTAATATATATACTAAACTAGCTGTTAACTTAAGTGTACTATAACTTTAAGCCGATTTACGCTACAAACTATTAGTAACACATTTAGTATATTCCACTTTCCAGTGACTCTTAAGATTTTAATATAATTTTCGGTACTAATCGAATTTTATTACTTTTTTAGCTGCCTGGGAAGTTTGACAGGACTTCAGAGCAGGCGACTTCAAAGGACGCGCTAACTGAAGATCCGCTTCCGTATGCAAACACTTGATACATGAAATTCAAGACTGGACGCCATGTGTGGTCGATATTGTTGGGTGTGCGACTAGGCAACTGATCGGAATAAAAGTCACAACGGCTGCTGATTTTGTGTTTGTTGTTGTTGCTAGTTGCTAGTTGCATATAAGTGGCCACTTGAGGCCGCCAAACTGTCTGGCCCGAAAAGTATAGGGTATCTGCTTCCGGCGCTGTTTCGAAAGTGGCGGTCAACCAACAAACATTGGCCGCCCCACTTGACCAGAGACAAGGATCCGGCAACTGCCATTGACGAGGGTCCTCCCTACACTCTTCAGACTCTCTGGCGGCATCGGAACTTTGCCTATCGCATTTCAAATGTGACAATGGATTAGTAGAGTGACTGCCCAATAATAATTAATGATATGTTGTTTTTACTCGACTGCACTGTATTTTGAGCGATCTGTCGATTGATCTGCGCTGTGATTTATGAAATTCAAACTAAGTAATACTAAACACTAGATAAACTATTGATACTAATGATTTCAGTAAAGATCTACTTGCATTTTCCTTCTGCCTGTTACGCACACTTCCCCTCTGACAAACTTAGTAGACCCCTCAACTCTTTTTTAGAGTAAAAATGCTAATGATCACCTCACTTTCTGTTATTTCTTCATAAAATAATCGTTTATTGTCCCAAAATATCTAAAATTGTAACTTGTAATTTCCTTCTTGCTGCTTCATGGAAAGCGTTTCAGTTTCAGGCCTCAAATACAAACTAGGAAAAGCGCTTGACAATGCGAGGGAAATCGGGATGTCTCACACAATCCCACATGGCAAAAGCCAATTGTGCAATCTCCTTGTTGGGCAAATCGGGTCGGTGTTGCCGTGCCACATTATAATACTCTAGAAAATCATTGAATTTACCATTGTCCCGAATGGCAGTCAATAGTGCAACGACATATTTTCTCTTCTCCCGTGTCTCCAGTTGTGCGGGTGACCATTTTTGTATTTCCATCGCTTTTGAATAATTTACAAATTTGCAAAAACCGAAATAATTACAAAGTTTAAAATATATAAAACTAAGATATTGTTATATTCACTTCAAGTAACTGAATGAGTTTGAAGAAAAATCGAATATAGAAATAAGTTTTCCTTTGGATTTTGATTGATTTGTCCTCGGCTACTCTGTTGATTGAATTTCGAATTTATTTGTAGATTCGATTGTAGCCCAAAGTGAAGAGTTTCAATTTCCAAATCTGTTACAAACTTTACTCTATTTGTATAAGTTATAAACCTTGGATAAGTCTTGTAGATTAAGCATATATCTTTAATTTTATATGCATTAATAATATATAGAAGCATTAAAAATTTGTTTATTTTAATTAGTTTGGATTTTGTTCCCCCTACGAACTACGAACTTGCTGTTGCTCTAAAAGCCTTTAAAACTTCTGGAAGACAACAAAGCATGCGAACAAACATAATTAATGAGCAAACAGGCAACACACACACACGCACACACACACACACATGCTGAATTTTCCACATTTGGGGGTTAACTTGTAGTCTCTTGGAGAAAAACTTTATTTTAAATTGTGTAGATTAAAAGCCTCATAGTTTAGAGTCGTGCACTTGCACACACAGAGAGGGTGTACACAGTGGGTGGGGAGCGGGTGGTGGGACGTTTGAGTGAGTGACAACTTAGACGACTTTGCTGTCGCTGTTGCCGTCGACTTCGACGTCGACGTCGCGCGCTGTCACTTTTGACAAATTATCAACGTCATTGGCCTGGACTTTGATGAGTTGTTGGTTCTTTGCTGAATTTGAAAGTTAAGCCGTCTGATTAATGCGATAGTTTTCGGTAGCCTCTTAAACTCATGGCGTGAAATTAATTAAAAATAATTTCACTACACCCACACACAGACACACACATATGTGACGTGCTAAGCCAAGTCGAACTCAAAACTGAACTCTGAGAGCTCAAATGAACTGAACTGGGCTGAGCTCAGCTGAGAGTCAATAATTCAAGGCAAACAATAAGGATCAAACTATATTTAGAGCTGACAGCCCATCAGCGCCTTGAGCGTAGCTCCCTTTTTTATATTTTTTATTGAAACATATTTGTTTTCTATTTTTTAACAATTGAAGAATTGATGAAAATTCCACGTATTCCATGTGCCAAAATGTAACAACTGTCGGAAAACAGCCGTGTGTGTATTGTGTAAACAAGTAACCCCTGGATCAGCAGACAGATGAAATTTAATAACACTAATAAAGCTATACAGAAAGCGGGAGTAGGAAAGGAAGAGAGGGAAGAGAGAGCGAAAGGAAGGGCGTTTTAGCGGGTCCAGGACACGAACCAACTTGGCGCAGGCGCACAATAAATCAATTAATGTACGATCAATGGACAGGGCATTCAAGAAGAAGTAGAAGCAGAAGAAGTGGAAGAAGAAGAAACGGAACCTTAACTATTGGAATAATGCTGAGCCAGTAAGGGACTTCGTTTTGGGATCTTTGGAACTCATAGGCAGTGTTGTATTTATTGTTTACAGTTCCGCCAGGACGAGTGTGCAAAGCAAGCGTGACACAGTGAGAGTAAGAGAGAGGGAGGGAGGGAGAGCCCGATCATATGGATTATATAGAGGATCAGTCTGTGCCTAAATATTGGGGGCGCTGGGTCAAAATTGTAGACAGGAAATGGCATGCGCCGACGTTGCGCACGCGTTTTAATAAGAGTTTCAATTAGCGCTCCTTTGGCATCAGTTTACTCCTTTGTTGATCCCTTTTTATTGAGCTCTGCCTTTCTGGGCAACATCTGGCTCATATCCTGTGGCACCCACACACGAAGCCACCAACACCAACGCCAATGAACTGTTAAATGATCTCCTGTTTTGCTGCAAACTCAATTGGCTCATAAAATTGATAGTTTCCTTGGCTGTTAAGTGTAATTATTTGAACTTGGCTGAATAATGGATCTTAATTAGCTTGACATTTTGTATAATAGACAAAACAAAGTGAGTACTGAGCCAAGGTGGATCACATATAAATTTTAAATATGGTTTGTTAGTAGAAATGCATAAAATTAACTCTTGTTATTTCGAGTTGAGTTATTAATATTAAATTATATACTTAAAACTGTATGTGCATACGGGAAATAAACTGTTATTAAATTGAATTATTATACAATTTTACTACCCACTTCGGGCTTTTACATTCTAAACTGATGTTTTAATAACCATATAAACTAAGTGCTTAATAGGGAGTTGTGAGTAGCAATAATTTTAAAGACTTTTGAAAGATAGTGTAGAAACTGTAAAGACAATTAATATTAAATAAGTTAACATATAAGCTGACAAAACTAGTACTAAGTTGAATTATGTACGCGCTCAACTATATTTTAATTCTTTGTGTTTTTTCTGCTGTTGCCTAGATTTCAGGCGCCTACGTTTTTGTTGCAATCTTATTGCATATCTTTGGGCTGAGTTAGAATTACTCACGAAGGGAATACGAAGCTGAACTGTAGGTGGCGACACATTTCCCATTACAGCAAGTCCAATTGGACTTACCAAATCGACTGTGAAACACAATAACAGAGTTATGACATTGCAATTAACTAAACAAATAAAAATATTAAAATTACTTAGATCACATATCTACTTAGTGTTAATTACAATTCCGGCCACTTTTCACTGCAAATTAAAAGCGAATTCATCAAATAGCACACTAAAAATAAATAGCTATTAAGCATAAATAAATAAATATTTAATGCTTAAGTTAACAATTAAAGCTTAAATCCATAAAGTAACTGCTTTGATAACAAGCGAAGCAACAACATTAGTTCCTGCTGGAATCTCCATTTCCACAACGCCACAGACTGCCCAAAGGAACGACGGAAAGCGAAAGAAAGAGAAAGAAAACGTGGGGAGAAAGGGAGAGAGAGAGGGAAATTGGAGGTAAAATCTAAACAATTGCCACACTAATACAACTAACGAAGTGGACAAAGGCCAGTGGTATTGTCAGTGGCTTCCAGCTGCAAATTTGGGTTTGAGAATGGGATGGGACTGGGACTGGGACTGGGGACAGTAGTAGCAGCAAAGTAGAAGCAGCAACAGCAGCAGAACACCCCGGTTCAGGTTAAGGCCCAGAACCCAATTCAGTTTTAAATGACACTACGTTGGTGACGACATTGTTGCCATATGCAAAGTGCCGAGGGCCGAGGGCCGAGAAATGAAAGCAAAAGTGAAACTATGCGAAGGTAGTTGGGTCTTTTGGGTGGCTAAGTGGAACACACACACACACACACACGCACACATGTACTCACTCACACAAAGTGAAGGCAAAATATGGTCAAAATACGGATGAATGAATAAAGGCCACCGCATGTTACACAAGAGTCTGCGTAGACCCCCATGTATAAATGTGTGTGTGTGTGTATGGGTGTGTGTTTGTGTGTTCACTCTAGTTTACTTTGGGATTTATGAATGCTTTATGGCGGATGTCTGGACAAGGTCTGTAAAGAAGAAGGTCGCTGGCTTTGCAGTGTAACCCAACTAATTTATTGCCAACTTCCGGCAAGGCAAATAATTTTGTTTAGTTTTTGGTGTTGATAATGAACGAATGGTCAAAAAAGGCAGACGGACAAAGGATGCCTTACTATCAACCCACACACAATTCTACCCCATTCCACTCCCCACCTTTCCCTTTCGCTGGACTTCTCTCTTAAGCATGCGGTGCCTTTGAAAGGGTTGAATACTTGCTTTGCCTTAAGCTGCCGGACTTTCATTTGAAGCTGGTCGAATGCTTTTCATTGCCGTCGACTGTTTGACCACCATTGACTTTAACTTGGTTGAGTGTGGGTGCGTGGAGGGCGGGGGGTCAGTTAGGGGTTCCCTTTTGCTGACCAACCCCAAAAAACCCATTGGACGCTGCTCATTTAATTTTCAGATATTTTGCGCATAAAACTTGCCATGAATTTATTGCTTTTTAAATAAATAAACGAGCAAATAAAGTTAAGAAATGCAGAAATATGTATGTGTTGGGGGTAGCTTCAAATAGGAAAATAGAAAAAGAGTAGGGGGCTGCGAATATTTTAGTGGGAGCCACTGTAGTGTTGAGTAAAAGAAGGCTGCTCTCTTGTAGTTGTGGCGCAACTAATTGAAAGCCACTCAAGTGTGTGCCACACTAAGCGAATTCATTGACTACCCTTTGGCCAAGCAGAAAAGGGTACACGGGGAGCGAGAGAGACAGAAAGTGAGAGAGAGGGAGAAGGAACAGAGCAAAGGGCAGCAGATTATTCAGGCAATCTCATGTTTGACTAGTAGCAAGAATCAAAACAAATATTTAATTAAAATATAAGTATTGAAAGATGGTAACACACATTTCTCCCATCACAGCCCCATGCCCACTACCTTCCCACTTCCCCTCCTAAAGAAGGGGTTTCTAATCAACCGAATTTTTGCGCAACTTTCGCCTTTGCTTGCTTTTTACAGCTTTGCTCGTTCACTCACATACTTACACTGCTAAAAAAGCATACATATTTTGTAGGCTGATCATTTTATATCTGACTTCATTGCTATAAATAAAAAAGCAATTAAAAGTGGTTAAGTAGCTTTTTGTCAATAATTTAAATAGATTTATTTATGGAGCAACTAACTTTAAGTGTGCAAAGCGGAACAATATTGAAAATACTTATCCTTATCTTACTCATAACAGAAATAAAAAATATGTAATTTTAATTCAGTGTTTTGCTACTTTTTTGTATGATTAATTCACGCTTAAAAGTGAGCTTTATTTGGCAGTAAAATTTCCGAAATTTACTTATAAGAGAAGACAATTGAGAAGTGATTTTAAATACTTCACTGATTTTTGTGCGTACAAATATATTTTTAAGATTTTAATTATTATAATTGCCTTTCGTTTGGAGTATGCCTTTCGAGATTTAAGAGTCTTTCTTAGCTGTACTTAATAGCAAAACTTGAAATTGATTTATTTGCCATTTTACAAACCGAACTTTCAGTCACAATGTATTTAAAGTATTATAATTTTTATATTTAGTATATATATAATTTTTTGCAAATTTAATTTTTTATTATTACTTATGATTTTAGCTCTATAAATTACGGAATTTATATTATGACATTAAGTCTTTGATTTAAGCAACCGATTATTTCTATCAGTGAACATATTTGTGAGCCATAAGTCTTATAATGTCTTAATCAATTACTAAAACTGCCAACTTAAGTATTCCTCAAGTGAAGAAACGATCTTTTCTAACAGTGTACAATAAATACACACGCCCTGACATGTGTATGCGTGTATGTGCACGTACAGTAAAAAGCTTTCAGTGGCAATAGCAGCGGCAGTGGCAGCGGCAGCGACGGCAGCGCAATCTGAAAATCGTCTGCCATAACTAATTAATGCTATACTAATAGTGATGCCCCTCCCATTGCCTGATACATTTTTAGTTCTTCATTTTCGCTCTTCTCTTATCTCTGTATTTCATGCTCTTTTTGCTCGTGTTCTTTATGTGTGTTTTTAGTGTGTGTTTTTTATTTTTGCTTTGTGTTAGACGCCCCCAGAAGCTGAGGCAGCCAGCCAACCACAGCTACGCTGGAGGCCGCACCACCGTCGCATCCACTCAAACCGCCGCTAGGGGGCGCCCCTAGAGAGACACTGCCAAACTGGCAACAGCAAATGAAAAGCACGCAAAACTTTCGTTTTTCTATTTTTCACAATTTTCATTGCATTGCACTTATTTTTCGTCTCATCTGAACCCTTTTTCCCTCCTTTGCCTGCCGACGACGGCCAGAGAAACAGAACAGGACGAGTCACAAGGACGCGTTGGAGGAGTTTGCCGGCTTTGCACTTGCAATTTTGTTGAAGGCGAGGGGTGTGAGTTGAGAACGAGGATGGCTAAAAAAGTCTGCGCATGTTCCCTACCAATTGGATACGTAAAAAAGGCAACAACAACAACAACAACAAAAAAAAAGAAATCAAATAAAAAACAAGAAAACAAAAATTAGAAGAGCGACAGAAAACCGACAACTGCAAGTTGAGCGCAGCATAGAATAGGGGGCTGCCACGAGGCCACGAAGCAGAGAGACATGTCCTAGACTAGAGCACAAAAATGGCGGCAGATAACGGTAAAATGTGCTCAGTTTGCAGCGATTGATGAAGACCCTGCACTATGAAGCGGAACTGCAGTTATGATAGGGACACAGTGCGTATACTTAATATTCACACAAATAAAGCTTATAATAATACATTTTTAAAAACTTGATTAAATAAGACATGTTTTAAAAATATTTAAAAATACTTAAAACATTAAATTTTATTTTATTCAGTTATGCAATTTATTTATTTCAAATAAACTGCAAAAATAGTCGCACAACAACTCATATTTAATTAAACAATTTGGGTATAAAATATTACATTATAGTTGTCAATCGAAATTTGGTTTTAACGAGCTACTATTGTAATAAATATAAAATAAATAATTCGTTTTTATTGTTTTTATTTTAAATACTTAAAAAATCACTTACAAATTGTACTGTAAAATGTTCTCAGCAGACTTTTTTTAAGTAAGTAATTATTGCCACAATAATTCACTAGTTTGTTGTTATAAATTGTTGTTATAAGAGAGCTTTGAGTCGCTTATTTATGACATTTAAAAATGTAGCTTAATGGGTAATAAATAAATTACGTATACGCGTCGCAGCTGATAAATGCAATTAAAACTTGAAACATTTCAATCAATGCAGATTTTATGTATAGCCAAACAATACTTTGATCATTTTATATACTATAAAATCAGCTTATTTATTATGTTTTTAAACGCTAGAAATTAGTTTTGATTTCAGTTGTTACAAGTTGCAGCTGTGAACTAAATATGCTTGGACAATGTAGCTGATGCAGCATAAAATAAGAAAAAATTGTCACCCACAAGTATGCGCACAGCCCGCACACACACACAACCACACCCACACTCACACACACTTGCAGACTGCACGCCGCGCGAAGGCGCCACAGAGGCCATCAGGCAGTCAGCCAGTGGCGCACAGCCGCAAAGTGCAGTACGATGATGATGATGGTGAGACGAAGAACAAAGACGAGAAATTACGGGGTACGTACTACGTAGTATTGCCATTGCCACCTACAAAGCACGCAGAGAGAGTGCTGTCTCACCCTGAATATATATTTGTATATATAGATATATATATATATAACTATAAAAAGCATTGCCGCACATCGTCAACGGCACTCTTCCAATCAGCGGATCCCATTTTTCTCGTGCCCCGCTGAGAGTAGAAAAAGGCGCAGAAATAAACTAGAAAAACGGCTGCTCCGCCTGCTGCTGCTGTTGTTGCTCTTGTTGTTGTTGCTGTTGTTGTTGCTACTGCACAGACAATGAGGCGGCTTGTGGCAGCATGGTGGCAACTCTGCCACTGTGAGAATGAGTAGGCAGTTGGAAGGAAAAATGGAGTGCCACTCGATTCGAGTGAGTACAAAACAGACTTTGAGTGTAGAGCAATGTGCTCGGAGTCAGCGAATATGTTGCTGTCCAATAGCTGCAGGGTTGTCGACTCTCTCGAATAGCGTGAAAAATTACTTTATGTAAACAATTTTAACTTAAACGTTGAATTGTTTGTCAACTTACTCAAAAACCAAAATAAAAATTATTGTAAAAGGAGTTAGTTTAAGAAATTTAAGTTTAAGTTTATGTTTAAATTTTATAAAAATATATGAAGTAATGAAAAAATGTTTGAAAGTTTTTTTAAATGAAACGCATTGTTAAGGTTTAATTCATACAAAAATCATTCATACACAAATGAATTAAAAAATAGAATTTTTTGCAAGTTATTAATTATTGTTATGATAAATTTATTAACAATAAATAAGAAAGTTTCAGAAACATTTTTATAATTTACACTATTTTGACTATTTTGTTACCTAAATTTCAAAACTAAATACATATATGGGTACATATTCCCTTCTAGGGAAATCTCTCTACGATCTCTAACTCAGACAGTCGAGTGAGCTGACAACCCTACACTGCTGAGTTGCTGTCAACTGCGAATTGAGTGCAATTGATCTCGTGCTCCAGTTTAACTTACTCAAGTGTTATTCGGGTGCATGTACTGATTTCGCATACCCTGTGCAACACAACAAAGAGGGTAGCATTAATAAAAGTTGAAAGGGACAAGGAAATATGAAAAATAATTATAAATATTTTTTAAGTAGTGTGCAGTTTATTTATTACTTATTTAATTCATAAAGTTAATTTTGCTTAAACAAACACAGGGTATTTTCTAGTAGATCACAACACCCTTTGTAATCTGTTGTTGTTGCTGCAATTTTCAGGCACGTGGCACGAAATGTAAACAAACCACAAAACTGTATTGCAAAAAAGGTGCGCGAAAGACGGAGGCAAAGGGGACAAGATGATGCATTTAAAGAGTTAAGAAAAGCAGACAAAAATAAAAGGAATGAAAGACAATTTATATTAAACAGGGAAATAATAGAAACTAATGTTTTATGGTATATTATTTTGCTATATAATATTTGAATGGGTAAAACTGTATGTTAGTTTGAGTCAATCAGAACAAGCTGTGTGAATTCAAATATTCTAAAAAACATTCTAGAAATATTTTGAAAATATTTTAAAAATATTTAAATAATATTTAAATAATTTTTTTCATTTTTTCTTGATTAATTTTTTGATTGTCTGCCTTTTTTTCTTGCAGTAACTGGAACCTAGATATGCACATGTGAGCTATGGCCACCAAATTTTGACTAGAGTCCGTCTATGACTCTTCACAGACTATTCCGCTGGCAAGCATATTTATATAACCAAAGCAACCCCAGTAGATAATCTTAGTTTTTATTATTTTGAAAGACACTCCAACCAAATTTATGGACTGTGTTTTTGAGAAATGTTAGCGCTTTATATGTTCCGATTAAATTAGATCTGAATCAGTCGTCTGATACCGTTTTGTTCATATCTAACAAGCACTTAGAGTTCTCTAGTCGTCTCACTCAACTGCTCTTATTTAAATGCTATAAATTGTCTACCAATAAATTGCTTTAATTTTATTCCTGCATATCGAAAGCTGCATTGTCGGGTTCCTCCCGTATTTACCTACTTATCTCATTTGTGTGTTCTTATTAAAGTGAATGGAAATGAATGAACATAGTCGACCTGATGTGCGTTTGTTTGAACACGCACAAAAAGCCGAGCTGCCCCTGCTCCTGCCCACTCCACCACTCCCCCATCCACCCACGCTTCGACTACACTGCCCCACGAGAACATCAGATCATGCATTGCATTGTGCAATACACCTCACGTTACCTAGATTTTCCAAGTGAAACTTGTTTAACCGGTTTTAGTTTTGTTTGGCTTAGTTTTCCGTAAGGGAAAAAAGGGAGAAATTGGAAAAACAGAAACAGGAACAGAACTTGTGTGGAAAACCATTTAAAATTGCTGCAAAAAAAAAAAACAAAAAGGAACAAAAAGTCGCGAAGGGGTTGACACACACGCACACAGGAGCCAAAGGACTCGAAGTGCTCGCAGGACACGCAGGATTCGCATTGCGTTAAATTAAAACGCGCATGTTGCACACATTAATTGCCAGGAAGTAAATACGAGCACAATAACAACAATGCACGGGGAATGCCGGCCAAAGCTTTTTCTAATCATTAACACGGTCGACTCAGGCATTTACACACGCACACACACACGCACACACATATACTCGTTATGCTTGAAAATTAGAAATGCCCATCAGAAATACGCGGCGTATGTGGCTCAGTCTGCCCGTCCGTCTGGCCGTCCGTCTCCGTACTGTCGTGTCCTGTCCCCGCACTGTCAACGCCTCCCGACCACGCCCACCTCCCTTGACGCTGCCAATGTTGGAAAAGGTCACATTGGCAGCGGCCGTTTTGTGTGTAAGGATAATGCTGATGATGGTCTGTCTTTTTGCCGAGCTCGTGCTAAAGCTAAAACTAAAGCTGAAGCTGTCACGGGCATGAACACGGCATGGGCGTACGAGTACGCAAGTGGGAGTGCCACTGGTTAGGGTGGGCCGTAAAGAAGAAGGTTGATTGTGCGTTGTTGCTTGCAGCACATGTGGAAACAACCGCGTTGTTGTTGCTGCTGCCAGAGTCGTGACACGGAGGCCGCTCCACACACGGCACAGTGAGACGAGATTGCCCCGTTGGTCTAAAGGAAGCAAAGTTTCGTTCTCAGAAAGGCTAAAATATATTATAGGCTTAGTATTCATTTGATTTACCTTATAAAAAGTTATCAAATATTTAACTATCTTTGTATTAAAATAAAATAACAAAATTATTAAATTATAAGCTGACTTCGACTACTTAAACTTGTTATAAATAAATTTAAGACAACTTAAGTATCTATTTAAAACTGTTTTAATGAATTAATACATATATTTTTTTTTATTATTAAACAATTTTATTTAAATGTTTGTTAAAAATCATTTAAAATTTAACAGTTGTTTTGTGCCACTGTGCTGGTCTTGTTTTAAAATAATACATATGTATGGGATGTATATTTATATGTAGAAAATAAAGAACAATCAATTTAAATAGAGTTGTGCTCGGCACTTGCATAGTTAAGTACAGTCTCGTCTGCTCTCGCTCTCGCACACGCAGAGCACAAACACACACACACACACACACACACACTTTCACACACATATGTATTCGTATTCGTATTCACATTCAGATTCTCTCTCTCTATCTCATTCCCACCCACAACTCGACTCACCTCCAATCAAAACTATCGCTGGCTAAGGAGTATAGTGTTAAGCAGCTCACGGGAGAGCATGGAGGTAGTGAGGGCAGTGGAGAGTAGTAGGGGGGGTTAAAGGAGTGGAAGGAGTGGCAGACAGGGTCTAGGCAAGTTTAGCTACCCACAATGTTTCAAGTCGAAACGCAGTTACAAACTAATGCGGCAAATGGCGTTGCGATAGTTTTCCCAATAGTTTAAAATCCATTTTATATGCAAAACTACAACACACACCAAGACGCAGACACTCATACCAATACACATACAGACATTTCTATATACATATAAATAACTACTCTCAACTATGCGCTCAGCTTTTGAGTTGTATATAATTTGAGCGGCATTTGTATTCTCTAACTATATGTATATAAATCTGCCAACTATGGCGATATATCTACATGCATGAACTATACATGCTTATGCCTCTGTGTGTGTGTGTGTGTGTGTGTGTGTTTGTGTGTTTTAACACTGAATGTTTCTTGTATATTATGTAAAATGTTGCAGCGAACATTTTGTTGGTGGATGGTTGTCGTTGTTCATTGCTATTGCTACCGTTTTGTTACTGTTGTTGTTGTTGTTTATGATAATGAGTATTTCGCTCATGTGGGCCACACACACACACAAACACATACACATTAATATAGCCATCTCGCTTCATTTGCCAAACAGTTGCCCCACTCAACCCAACCAACCCAGCCCAGCTCAACCCACTCAAAACCGCCAACAACCGACCGTCATGTGGGTGTTTTTTTGGGTGGTTTTTCTCATTTCTAGTATCGTGTATCGTCGCACAACCCGTTTGATAATGATGCAAAATTTATGTATTTTGTGTAGAAATGAAACCTGATTTTCAGTCAGCCTCGAAATGAGTGAAAATTCTGTAAATGAGGCAAGTGAGGGAAAAACTGGGCTGCATGGGGAAATGTGGGAAATGAGCAAATGAGTAGCATAATCAGCAGACAAACATAATGAGTGAGCACGGCCAACTCAAGGCAAGGCAAGGCAAGTGAAGTCAAGTCAACTCAAGTCAACTCAAGTCAACCCTTGACCAACTGACCATTTAATAAAATAAAGGGAGGGCTGACCTCTAAGTTCCCCAAACTGCTCCAAAGTAAAATTTTGCTTTATGTTTTTGTCGCGCGCGTACGAGAGCTCGACTAAATGTTCACTCTAAACTGACCAGAGGCAAGTCTATTCGGCATTTTGGTTACGTTTCCGTTTCCGCTTACAGCCGAGGCGCGCGCGCGCACTCACACTAAAACACTCGCATACAGACACACACACGCACACATGTAAATTTATCGTCGCTTTTAATTGTTGCATAAATCTGTAAACACACACGGAAACCGTTATTTTGTCTTTGGGGTTGTGGAGAACACTCGCTCAACACTTTTGCGCTCAAACTCAATTTCCCTTTTGAGTTATTTAAACCAGAAAAACACACATGTGTATGTGGTACATGTGTGTGTGTGTGTGTGAGTGCGGTCTGTTATATGTACGCCCACACGCATACATAGACAGATAGACAGAGAGACGTTGGCGGCGTCGCTGCTTTGAAAATTTGAAAAGTTTTTTGTGTGAAAATTTCGAAAATTTTCACGGAGCACATTTTGTGTGCGTGTTATCATTTACAATTGTGCTGTTAACCGGTTCAAGCGCACGCACGCAGCAACAACTCGACAGCAGCAGCAGCAACAACTCGTCAACAACAACAACAACAACAAGTGTAACGGTTTTGAGACACGTCGTGTTTTTTGCACAGCTTCGTTTGTTCGCCGTAGTTCGTCTCGTTTCCCGTCCACGTTCTTCGTCCCTCGTTTCTTGCACCTCGTGGCTCGTGGCTCGTGCCTCGCTTCTCGCACCTCGTTTCGTGCTCGTTTTTGGGCTGTCGTGCCGAGTGTGAGGCTAACGGTTCGGCAAGTGCATCGTGTGCGCTCAAAGCGGCTTCGTTTACCCGAATGCACTTGGAGTCAGCATTGGCCGCATCCACAGCAGCAGCAACGGCAGCAGCAGCACAAACGTTCGCGGCATCGTTCTCATTGTCGGCATCGAATTCGGCATCGGCATTGGCATCGAAATCAGCATCGGCAACGGCATCACCATCGGCATCGGCTACGGCAACGGCAACGCCAGCAAAACATTAACATCAACATCAACAGCATCTGGAGCTGGAGCTCCATGTGTCACTTTGCATTCTGACCACTAACTCGCCGGCCGCGTTTCCGTTCCGCTCCAAGTTCCGTTCAATCGTCGACGTAATCGCAAGCGCAACAATCTTAATCTCGGTATTAAGCTTCCATTTTTTTCTCCAACCCAATCAAAAAAAAAAAGATTAAAAAAAAAACCAAATCAATTGTGTGTGATTTTTTGTGTTCGTGTTGAATAATAAAAAAAAAATATAAATAATGTTGGCTTTGGTTCCTAATGGATCAGCCTTAAGGGAACTGCATATGTCAGTTAACTAAATAAATTAAAAACAAATAAGTTTTGCTTAGCAGAATAAATTAACAAACAATTTAGAGAACTCATCAGCAGCAGAAGCGACTGCAGCAATTGCAGAACTGCAGCTTCCAACATAAGGTGAGTGTTTTATAGTAAAGAAATAGTTAATGAAATTACTCATTTAATTACATAAACATAAATTTTATTAATGCAATAACTCATCTTTGCTGATTTATTTATTTCAAAAATAAATATAATCATTTTGATTTCATTTGATCTAATTTTTACATATCATAACATTTTTTATGGATTATGATCTTTATTTTACTATTATAAATATATTTGCTTTATTTAATTTTTCCCCCGCATTTATTCTAGAAATTTTATAATTTATCTGAATACTTGTCCCGTTAAACATTTTTTGACTATTTTTTAATTGTCTACATAAATAGTATTCCATGTGACAGCCATATGTCTGAAAAGCTTAAATTTATTAAATGAATACTCACCGAAAATGGATGCCAAGAATTAATATTTTAGGTTTCAACAACGATAATAGTTTAAACTCTTCGTAGATATTTGAAATATAAACTTTTCTAAGTGCTTCCAACAAATTCACTACATTTATTCGGAATTTACACAATCGAAATGGCAAAATAAATAACATTGAAATAATCTAAGTTGCTAAGAATAAGAACAGTTTTAGTATAAAGTTTTGTTTCTTTACAAGTTCAAATTTGTTACATTTTATTTCAAAAGAATTAGTTTTTGTATATCTGAACGCGTTTAAAATTTGGACATAAAATCTCGATATCTCACGGAAATTTGTGGAAACTTTGTTCTCTTAAATTAAATGTTCAGCTATACTAGAAAAATTATGTTACAAAAGCAGTCTAAAAAGAACCTAAAATGGATTTTAAAAAGTTCATTATAAAATTTTGATATGAGCAAAATTTAAAACACATTTTTAGTAAAAATTCGTATATTTTATAAGTAATTTTGCAAGTTTTGCTTAACAAAGTCTAGGTTTCAAGACTTGTGATTGTGATCAAATGAAATATATTTCTTCCACGTGCATTTTACAAATCAAAACTTGAAAAAAACTCTAATAAATCTATTAAAAACAGTAACCGATGGATAGTAAAACGATTAACGAAAATTAACTTAACAACGAGACCAATATGCAATAGTAAAAAATGACATGTTGATGGCAAGGAACAGAATAATTTAATGATCCACTTCACATGTCAAAATGCAAACGCAAAATGGACGCGATGAGCAATTTTTACTTAATGTAATTAATTAAAATTTAACATATCCATTTCGGTTTGACAAACGGCCAACAACAATGGGCAATAAAAATAAACAAACAAACAAACAAACAATCAAACAAGCAACAACAATTACAAAAAACAACAACAACAACAAGAGACGTACGAATAATATGATACCTTCGAAAACTCAGCGGTGAACCGCACTTATGCACCGCAAGTTCTACCGCGAAATTGATAATTCAACGGTTAACCCGATGGGCAACCAACTAAAAAAAAAATGAAATACAACATAAAAAATGAACTACAATAACAACAGCAGCAACGACGAGATGAAAACCACACGAGAAGGCAGAAAATAAAAAAAATTTATATATATATAAATAAAATAAAAATCGGCACGCGGGTGTTAAACGTTTAAATCAACTGTGTAGGCCTACAAACACAGAAACAACAGCAACGTGATATTTTAAAACAAAGTAACAAGCGCAGAAACAAAAGCAAAAATAAAAACACAAATTTTATGCATATAATCAACCGAGCACAAAAATATGGGGGGAAAAGGGCGTTTCAGGACACGGCTTACCACTCAAGTTGTTTGCTTTTTTTTGCATATTCTTTTTTTTTTATATTTTCATTCAGGCGAGGTGTGAGTGTGGGCGTGGCTCTGGCTTTGGCTGTATTTGAAAGTGGTCAACCAACTCGTTGACCGCAAAAGAGAAAAAATAATAAAATAAAATAAACACAAATACATTTGCGCACACACACAGACATGTGTGTGTGGGTGTGTGTGTGTGGCAAGCCAGTCAAATCAAAAACAAAACAAATTTCAACAACAACAACAACTGCTGCAACTACAACTACAACTACAGCTGCAAAAACAATGACAAACAATTGCAGTGCAGCCGGCGCTGAAAAGTATGCAACACTTTTTCCATTTTTAGTGCAATTGCAAACAGTTGCAGTATTGCATTGGTATTAGTTGAACGGCTTAACAGATAACATTTAATTAAATTAGATTTCATTTAAATTCTTATTTATGGCAAAAACGTAATTGTGTCGCCAGCCAAATATTAGACAGTTATAGTTAGTTATGCAGAGCGTAAAGTATAAAAAACTTGAGTGAAATTCAACATATTTTAAAAACAACAAAGAAGTTATACGAATTATTTATATAAAGCTGTTCCCTGCTCAAAGCTAAATATATATTTAATTGGCATTAGTTAAAAAGATGTATTTAGCTTGAATTACTCTCAATTTAAATTTAAATTGGTTTTATTATGCTTGAGTTTATAAAAATGTGATCAACATTTTATAGAACCTTTTATTAGCTCAAATCACTCGTTTATCTTAATGTCTTTTAATATAATTTTTTTGCTACAACTGCACACGCAAGTTTTATGTTAACAAATTATTGTATAAAAAGAAAAATTGTATGCAGTTTTTTAAAGAAGTTTCGCTTAAAGTATTTTCGCTTGTCATAATTAAAAGTTGCTGCCTATTAATGCAAAAACTGAATGGAGACCATGGCAGATAGTACTTTATGCATGTGACTTTAGGGGCAGGGTAGAGGGAGTGAGGAGAGGGGCTGTTTAATGGGGGTTGCATGCAATTATTTTGCATTGTGTTATTGTTGTTACTGATGCAGTTGTTGTTGTCTTCGTCTGGTTTGTTTTTGTGCGAATGCAACTTTTATCGATTTAAATTAAAAACGCATTGCTGCAAATTGTAAAAATTATCTGTGCGCCGTGTGTCTTTGTGAGAATGTGCTCATCATGAATGCATTTGCATTTGTCTCTCTACAACTGTGTGCGTGTGCGTGTGTGTGTGTGTGTCAGGAAACGCCAACACATTAAGTTGGTAGGCCATTGGACATCGGCTGTCCACTGTCCGCTGTCCTCTGTCGACTGTCGGTGGCCATTGCCGCCATGTCCATGCCCATGTCATTGGCCAGAGCAATGCGGAAAATCGCATTTTCTCATTTGGCTTCTGTCATGCAAAAATATCAAAAGCGCGTTGCGAAAATCTCGTTTATTTTTCACACGCATTTCTGACATTCTCCACAGCAGTAGCAACAGTAAAAAAAAACAACAACAACATCACAACAGACATATTCCTGTACATATCCCAACACACATCGTACCCAATGAGCCCAATTCCCGAGACGAAACCCAAACCGAACTCAGATCGAATCTGAATTCTGACCAAAACATTCTTAAATAGCCAACAGAATTGCCTTAAAGCTTACGGAAAACATTTTTTAAACTAACTTTGGTTAAAAAAAAGTAATTCAATAACTTTTCACAATATTAACATTTGTTCTAATAATAATATTTTTAAAGTGTTTCTTTTCCTTCCCAAAACTTGACAGACAGACATTTTATTTATATTGTTTGTACTGGTTAGTTTAATTATGCAACTTATAAACAGCTTAGTTAAATTACCTACTGAAATGTGTTGTCTTTAAAGTGGTGAACTAGTTAGAAATTTTCTTGCAGTGTGAAACAATAAATATAACAAAATATATATGATTAATATAAACACATTCTTTTCTGTGATTCAGGTGATCGTTTTCTAGTAACTGAAATAAAGTTGGAAGTCATAACTGCGTATAGAAAATGACTTTCTTGATGTAATTAGTTTTAAAGAATTTAGTTGACAAGGCTAACAATTACAATAAATTAACAGTTAACGAATTTGAATACAAAATAAAAATACAATTTTATAAAGTTATATTTATTAAATTATAGCGAAATTAAAACATTAACAACGCACTTTACTTTGACAATTTATTTTATTCATTTAAGTTAAATATTTGGCTAACAAAGTTACTTTGGACGACTGTTTTAAAATCATCGTAGCAGCTGCTGTTACATCACAATCATGAGTCCTTTTGTGTTCTCTGTGACAAATCAATAATTAAAAATTTGTTGTAATTATTAACTGAATGGAGAAGTCTTAATATTAGTTATGTTCATTTCTTTCTTTGCGGTTTTTAAAAATATACTTTTACAATTTCAATTCATGTTCCACCTCATATGGTTTATATGTGAGATAATTCATTTTCAGTGAAGCAGTAGTTGGCGGAGTACAGATTGAAAGTGTCATAGCAGTCAGGTTTAAGGGGATAAACAGCGCTTGAACTGCTTTGTGCATCTTAAGCTACAAGAAAATACTTAAAACATTTAAAATTTATGTTTTACATTTGAATCAAAGTTATGAGCGGAGTTTTGAAATGCACAACCTATTTATGACTTAGTTATACCTCTTACAACTTTAAAATAAAATCGAGAAATTTAAAATAATTGAATACTAATAAATAGTGGATAAGATGAAAGGAAATCCTAGGGAATCCTAGCGAAAAGTTATATTGAACGCATTTTATGAACTTTGAGTGCGCAGTTAATGTTGTGGATTTTAAAAAGCAGCCGTTGCATGCAGCGGACTATAGAGAATAGTGGATGCAACCACCTACACACACACACATAGAGACAAGGAGAGGGAGATAATGTGGCATAAATATGTGAAAGGCAACAGCAACACACAATTAATAAGAATTACAAGTTGTATGCAACACATACAACACATGGACACGGTCTCTGGTTGCATTCTGCTGCTGTATGTTGCATGCTACATGTAGTATGCTCTGCGTGGGCAGCCACCAGCAGCAGCCGCACAAGTGCTAATGACTTAATAAATCATCGCGTGCGACAAAGAAATATATGATGGTCCTGCCACTGGCACTGCCACTACCGATATTCCCGCTATTCCCGCAGTTACCCGCCTGCTGTTGCTGCTGCTGCTTTTGCTGCTGCTGGTGACCGCAGCCAGGACGAGCGGCCAAAATGCATAATTCAATGAAAATCCGCAAATTCCTTTAATCCTCAATATTCATTAAAATATGCCTGCTGGCAGCGACGAGCGCTGTGATTCGTCCTCTTGCATCCGCTGCTGCTGCCGCTGCCGTTGCCGTTGCCGTTTGCGCAGCTTCAATTAAAAGCATTTAAAAAAATGAAATGTCCATGCCACGCCCATACACCCACACAACATGGCCCCAGCCTCTTTGACTCGTGTAGTTTATTAACGGCAACCAAAAGCGCGCTCCAAAGAATCAGCCGTCGGTGGTGTTGGCGGTGTTGGTTGTGTTGGCGGTGCTGCTGCTGCTGGCGGTACTGACGGTGGTCATGTATACAGGTCATTACATCTTTATGTGCTTAAGCACATAATGTACACACACAGAGAGAGAGAGCACTGCATGTATACATATATACATTTATATAGGCATATATATAAGGCTTAATCATCAACTTAAATATGTTGTGCGGAAAGGATTTAATGCGTATACGTAGTCCTGGCATATATCCTGGCAAACTGCTTTTAATGCCGCTCCTGCTACTGCAGTTTGCTGCGGCCATTTGCACGTTACAAAAATTAATTCGATTTGCTGCCTCGGCGGTCATTTTAATCGCTTGCCGTGCGGCACATTTAATGAAAGGACACTGAGGCCATGATAACAAGTAAAGAGTAGACGATGCAGACGATTCAGATTCCAAGTAGAAAGTAGAATGTTGGGTTGCCACTGCCACTACCGTTGCCGCTGCCGCTGCTGCATAAAATGCAATTAAAAATTTAAAACGTGAGGAAAATGCATAATGAGCTCCACTCCCGGTTCAACAGTTCATTAACGCATTTTCTTTGCCAGCTAAATGCGTCGAAACGAATCATACAATCATCATACAGAAAAACTCAAAAATCCCTTCACAGTCAACACACCAAAAAAAAAAATAACCAACACCCAGAATTCAGTGCCCAATACACAGCACACAACAACCGCAAACAGATCAGCTGCCCACCGATAACTGCCAGGATTCAGAACCACGTCCGGACGAGCCCATTGATAGGCGACAAAATGTTAACAAGCTGTTAAAAAATTGCCAAACTGCCCAGTAAAGCGGCAATAACAAAAATCACACCAGACACCGAATTTACTTCGGGCACTAAGGGACTTTTTAATGCTCTGACACATTTTGGTAAACTTATGAAGTTTTATTGCCAACTGAACTGTTTATTTTAGTCTGTCATGTTTCGGAGCTTAAACACAATAGATATTTTCTACCGATGACACCAATTTCGATAGATTATTTTGTTTTAAATAAGTAGATCTCGATAATACATGTAGTGTAAAGTGATTGTCGATCGATCGTTAAGCGAGTAATGTTAACTATCGATTAAGTAGAGCTATCTAGGATAAATATCGATTATCTACTGTTAAGAACCTTCGGACAGGTTGACTTTAGGATAAGACTGATCTTGATCCCTTCTCTTTCTTTTCTTACCGTAAATGTGATGAGAGGCAGATGTGTTCTGACCCTACTCTCAAACACTTTAACATAAACCAACCATCCAATACTGTATATAATTGTTTTTATTGAAAAACCTTGTTAAAATACCTATAGCTTGATACTAAGGTACTAAAACTAACACTTAAAATAACTTATTAAGTTCATAGAGTTGAAAAAGTGCTTTAAAAACTTCAATTGAAGTGTTTAACAAATTCTTCGATTCCAAAATTATAAACAATTCCCTCTGCCTTATAATTATTCAGTACTTCTTGACTGCCCTAAAGGAATTATGTGATAAATTTCATAAAGAACAGAAAACTGCTAGTCGTGCGAATTGAGTGGATGAAGTGAACCGATTGATTGAAGGGTATTAACAGTCAACTGGCGCAACTACTTGACCAGCGTCATAAATTTACATGCTGGCCAACAAACAGGCCGACAAAAAAAAGCGGCAACAAGCAACAACATGAATCAACAAGCAAAAACAGGAACAGCTTCTGTGGGTCGCGATTGCTGATGACTGACGTTGTTCCTGTTGTTGTTCCTGTTGTTGTTACAGTTCGTGTTGTTGTTGTTTTCGACAAACGCTGGAAGGCAGCGCCGTTCGTGGCCTCAATGTTGGCCTCAAAATGCAAAACCTTAAAAAGGAACAAGAAGGCAGCAAACCAAAAAATAAAAAAAATAAATAAATAAAAAAAGAACAAAAACGAGGAGGAGGAAACGGAATGAAATTTCTTCTTTTTTTGCATGCGAGCATTGTCAACAAGTTTGACTGCAATGAACACGTTAACAGTGTTGCAAAAGGCAACAAAAAAAGGTGCAATGTGCAGGAGATGGACAAAGTAAGCAGAGTCGAAGGAGGTGGTTGTGTGGTGGTGTGGTGCTGGTTGGGCGGGGCAGCCACAGCACGAGGACGAGGCTTCATCCTGCTGCGTATGAGCTTGCACTTTTTATGCATTGCATTGCATTTTCCTTCTTTCGTCTATTTTTTATAAAATTTTCTTTTATTTTTACTGCTTTATTTTTAAAGTTGTTGTTGCTGCTACCATTGCTGTTACTTTTTATTGATTTTATTCTGCGTGTGTGCTAGTGTGTGTGCGTGTGTGTGTGCTCTTTTTGCTGCGCTTTTTCTCATTACATATTACGCATACGCGGCGTGTGCAACGGAAACCAGTCGACTGACCAAACGCGTCCTGCCTTGCCGCCTATCGTCCCGTCATCCCGTCGTCGTCCTGTCGTTCTTCCTGCGCCTCAATTGTTTGTGCAACCCTGTTACGTTTGTACAGCTGTCAGCCCCTCGTTTGCACTCACACCTTCTTTTGTTGGCCCCCTTTTGTTGCTGCTGATGAGCCAGCCAAACAGGACAGCAACAACAACAACAACAATTGCCGCTTTATTTTTGTTGTTGCCAGCAATGCTGTATACGCGTGTTTCCAGAGTGTTTATTATGCCCTGACCCGTGTGGATTGTGTGGACGGTGGACGGTGGACAGTGGACTGTGGACAGTGGACTACAGTCTGACCCGGACTCTTTTGCCGTAGACTGC
The DNA here is from genome assembly GCA_020829145.1 of Drosophila nigrodunni. Taxonomy (NCBI): domain Eukaryota; kingdom Metazoa; phylum Arthropoda; class Insecta; order Diptera; family Drosophilidae; genus Drosophila; species Drosophila nigrodunni. The sequence goes on from JACVCZ010000002.1 coordinate 15,483,421, forward strand.
AATGCATTTGCTTCTTATTCTTTTATTTTTGTTGTAAATAATTTGGTTTATGTTTTTGTCTTGTTTTTTATTTTGAGCTCGACCTTTGACGTTGGCCATCGCCATCGACATCGACACCTCTCACCTGTCCACTGCTATGACTCTTCTCAATGCAGCGAGTGTGTTGGTGTGCATTTTTTGTCTTATACCCTGCAAGTTGAAGGAGTGCTAAAGGGCATAGGCACTCGATCAGTTGAAAACAAAAATACATGCATAAAATTTGTATAGAAATTAAGTACTAAATGGAGTTAATCATTCGAAAAAAGGTCTAAAAAATATTACCTAATGGGTTAGGGGGGCTACATACAAAGTTGGAGCTCAACAATTCCAAAATTTGCTAACCAAACTCAACCATTTGTATTACACTAGAAAAATAGAAACAGTCAATTTACTTTACGTTAAATACAAGAAACAATTTTGATCGTTTTAATATTAATTTCATAATATATTTTTTACAGGGTGTCTGCTTGCTGTACACGTGCTCTACTGCACTCCAAGCACTCTTGCCTTTTGTTAGCCCTTTTGTTGGTGGCAACCACATATTTGGTTGCTGATTTTTGGTTTCGTAATTTTTTGTACCCACAACGCAACTGTGTCGCTGTTGTTCTCATTGTTGTTGTTGTTGTTGTTGTTGTATTTGCTCTTGTTGCACTTGTTTGGCGTTGTGTTTGTGTTTGCGTGTGTTTGGCGGTTTCCCCATTATTATGTTTCCCTTTTCTTTTTTTTATACATATTTTTTTTTTCCTGTTGTCTTGGTGTGTACAAATTATAAACGTGTTCAGCATGCTGAGTTTGGTTTTCTTTCACGAGAAATTTGTTTTCGTTTCATATTGGAAAATAACAATTCAATTGCCATTCTTTGTGCATATTGGATTAAAGAATTTCACAATGAATATTCTAAGACCAATAATTTCATAAACTTCTTCTTAATGTTCATATTAAATGATACAAAACCATCTAAACCTTACAGTATAAGTGGTCTCAGTTAGAGGTTTAATGATTCACATAAAGAATCATAATAATTAAAAAAAAAGCAATATTACTATTCTAAGTAAAACACTTGTCTGACTTTCTCTAAATTAGTTATATAGATTTACTTATCCTTTAACTTAAAAAGACTCTTAAGTCATTGTCTGATATAGGAATATCCGCTTGTGTATCCGTCTGAATGAACGCCTAGATCTCAGGGACTATAAAAGCTAGAGCCACCAAATTTGGAGTGAAAGTCCGTCTATGATGTACACAGATCCAGCTTATATTAAATTGTTGCCACGCCCACTACCGCCCAGGAAAATTGTGACCATATCCGAAAACTATTAGAGCTACCGCGACTATACACAGTATGTGTATGGTACCACTATTTATAACCATCCCCACCAAGTTTGATCTGGATAGCTTTCATAGGACAAATCGGTCATCATAGAACAAATAGGACATTTGTATGAAGACATGTAGTCAAAGTTGAGCGATCGTACACACATATTATATGTATGGTACTATTATAACTATCTTCCCTATGTTTGATCCGGAAGAGCAACTATATTCTATAGCTCCCAAAGGACAAAGTTTTTAAATTCTGTTAAATTTAGGTACCTTGTGTTATTATGTATCAATTTTTCCTAATCATTTCCATTATATTTTTCAAGTAGTTAGCTTTAAAACAAGAGGCAAGAACAGAATTACGGAATCTGTTAACTCAATTCAAAGCAATTTAGTATTTGAAAAAAATACTGTTGCAATTTAAAGGCAGGTGTAAAGTAAAAATATTCCATTTGCACCTTTCGATTTAGTTGATTTTTTCTTTTATTTTTTTTTTTTTTTGGAAATGTGTGTGTGTGTGTGTGCTTGTGTGGGTGCCCAAAAATCGACAAAATATTTACACGTTGAGCAAAATAACAACAAAAACATTGGTGAAGCCAAAGGCTTTTTAGGTCTACCAATATTATTCCACACAACTTCAAACCCACAAAACGTTGGTTAGTTTTTGGTAATAACTTCAAATCTGCACTTGCCACTTTGTTGCAACAATAACAACATCACACACAAAACCACATGCATGTGCATGAATATATGTTCATTTGTAGCTGTGTCTAAAATAGAAATCGAATCGAGTTTTGCAGCCGACATTTTTTGCGTACAGTGTGAGAGTGTGTGTGTGTGTGTGTGCGAGTGTGCGTTTTGAGGGGGTGTAAAAATAATTTAACTAAAAATTGCACACAAAAATGTTGGCACCGGTTTTCAGGCACGACCAATGCAACGTACCGCATCCCATCGCACCGCACCGCACCGCACCGCACTACACAACACCACAACACGCACACACACGCCACACACACACGCACACATCTACACACCCTTCGCCCCTCCCCAACCCTACTGGTTGTTGTTATTTTTGGTAATATTGGTTGTTTTTATATAAATTTTTTTTTAAACCAGCCTGTTGGTCTGCTCTCTCTCTCTGGGGCACACACACCGCAAAATGCTGTGGGCGGCATTTGTGGCACAGTTGGCGATGTGCTGCCCAGGGGAATGGGAATGGGGTCTGTGTGATTTGCAAATACGAAATGAAATGCAGTAGAAAACATACGCAAAATAATAAAATCACTGCTTATATGTAGCACATACGACACAAAAACCATCCCCAAAAATATAAAATTGAAATAGAAAAAAAAAAACAAAAACTGAAAGCAGAAACTGACCACACACACACACACACACACACAGAGACGCACAGACTGCATTCACATGTGTGTGTGTGTGTGTGTGTTGAGAGTTGCATTGGGAGCGTCGGGGGCGGAGTCCAACGAGCGCCCAACGAAAATTCGACTCGAGTGAGAGTTGGAAATTGAGCAAGAGCTCCAAGTTTTGCAACCCTTGATGCGAGTGAAAAGTTTCAAGTGAGCTCCATGTGTGCGTGTGTATGTGTGGGGGACTCTTCGCGCATGTGTGTGTGTGTGTGTGTGTGTGTTGGGGGAATGACGTGGGGTGGGGGGCATGCGTAATTTGCTAATTGAGAGACGAGTGGAGTTGAGCGAGTGAGTCAAAGAGTAAGTGAGTGTATGTCTAAACGAGTTGAGTGCTATTTGGACAAATTAAAAAACAGCCAGTGGATCACACACACACACACGCAGTGGTACACAAGCACACTCAGCGGAGCTATTAAATATTTAGAAAATGCCGTTAAAAATATTCCACACTCATCATCAAAGACAACGACGAAGGCAGCGGTAAATGTAAATGATGCTAGCACACACACACACACAGACTGTGACTGTGACATGTGTGTAATTTACAACGAGATCCAATGAAATTCGGTTTGGCTAAAAACGCTGGAGAATTTGAGTTTTGAGTGCTTGAACTCGGGCAACTTAACTCAAATGGCAACAATAACAAACACAGCACACACATGTGGTCGGACAGTCACAACAGACAAGCACACACTCCTGCACACACACACACACAGACTCACACACAGACTCACTCGTGGAGCATAAACCATAACTCAGTTTTAGACACGCGCGAAGCGTTTGCTGCTGCGGTGCACCCAAACAATGCCAACGACATAAAAAAAAATAACCAGAACAAAAACAAAACAAAACCTTAAATATAATAATAAAAATACTTTAAAAATTGAAACATACAAATAAACTACAGTTGTAGTGAAATGTGCAGAAACTATGTGAATTTGTTATAAGTGAATTGTGGATCAATAAAGTTAAATAATTTAGTAAATTGTTTTTGAAAGGTATGGCAAAAAGCGCTAATAAATTAAAGTAAATTGTAAAAATTGTGCAAAAATTTAGTTTAATTCAATTTGGTATGTGTAAAACATATTGTTACAGTTAACATAATATTTTTGTTTAATTTTAGTTTGAAACTGAAAGTGTTATTGAAAACACAACTAATTTGTACTGTATGAAGTGGAAAATAAGCAAATAAAAAGTTAACGAATACAGGTGATTATAGAAACCTTCAATCAGTTCTGTTTAGCATAACATTAAACTCAAAACAAAAGTTTAAAGAACTTATCAGGAACCAAAAAAATATATAAATTACCCTTGGCAGAGTTATACAACTCTTAATGAGTAATTAAATAATAATTATAATACTTAATGATATAATTTAATAATAATCTACCATGTCCCTTAATCTCCCAAACTTACAACATTTATACTCCCTTTTCCACTATTGACTGCTTACTTTTCAGCTCTCCTCAAGAGTCGAAAATGCATTTTAGTTGTTTGTATTTTGTATTTCCTTTCCCTTTATATTTTTGCTAGCATTTTGTTGTTAAATAAAATTTAATTGCCATAAACAAAACAGAGGAGACTCGTGAATCATCTAGCAACTCGCATCTCTTATATTTGCCCCCCTCTTCTGTTGGCCTTTTTGTGTATTTATAAAGACATAAAAAGTCGTAAGGCGCAAGACAAACGCCATAAAAACCAAAATATGATCATGATGATCATGTGGGGTATAATGAAGTTGTATCAAAGGCAGCCGCGTGTTTTGGACACGTTGCTATGTAGAAGATTTGTATACTGGGTGGTCCCTGCAGTAATTCCAGCCTATTTTGATCTTATGTTGATCAGTGCGATACGTTGAGCAGATGGCAACATTAATTCTTATATATATTACTGTATGATTAAAGTCATGAAATTCCAGTGTTGGCTGCATTGAACAACATGTCATGCGAAAGTGCAGTCAGCAATTCTCCAACCACAATAACAACCCAGACCTCAACTCAAAATCCAATGCCAAACTCAATGATGGTGGTCTCTGTGAGTGTGTGTGCACTGGGTGTACACTGTGGTGTGCCTGTCAAGTGTTTCACATAGCAGGTGGGCAGCTCTTTCCAGTCAAATACCGAGGACCGACTACCGAGTACCGAGTACTAAGCACCGAGTGCCAAGCAATCAACAGCAATTTGGCAAAGACCAGACGTTACCCACACTCGGACAGTAAATGGCAATTCCTACTACAGATTGCAAATGCTACGGATTGGTGGGGACATCCGTGTCAAAACAATGTACGCACTAGAAGTCATTTAATTTGTTAGACTCGGTGATTTGGACAAACTCGCCAAGTGTGTGTCCTCCTGCCTAAGCCTGCCTTTTGCCAGCAGAAGGAACAGGCCGTAACACCAAGGAACAGGAAGCAACAGGGAGCAGGAGAAATGCATTTGACATTGGTGACAACATGCATATAATGCCTACACTGTCCAACAAATGCCAGGCACTGCACAAGGTGCAGTATCAAGGCGACAATCGATCAAATAAGTTGCTTCAATTTAAATGTTCACAATAATCAAACTGTTCCAAAATGTCTTCGTATAAGAGCAAGTTGATTAAGACTTTAATAATTATTATTTTTTTTAAACACCAGAACTCGAATGGTATCCTTAACTCTCTTATTATTGTTTTCTTTTTTCGAACATAACTAAAATAAATCAAATTTAATCTAAGGAGCTATAAAAGTTATTGCCTTATGATACATTTGTCGATCTTTTAGCAGTTTCAAATAAATACTACTTAGCAGACTAATATCAGATGTATCTAGATTCATATATGTTAAAATATAGAGTTTATAATGCTGATGAGATAAGTTAAGTTAATCAAACGAGTGGTTTTAAAGCTTGAATCAGTTCCTTGTCTGCACTCGGTTGTCTAGTGTTGTCTGAAGGTGACAAGGAGACACACAACCTGCACACAAACACAAACACACACACTCAGAAGACATGTAAGACTCCAAGTTGGGGATACTTTCGAAGGGTTGGGGACGTGTTAAGGGATTGGAGACGCCTTTGAGGGTTGCATACCTTAGGGTTAAACGTTGTTGTTCTTGTCCTTGCTGTTGTTATTGTTGTCGCTGCTATTTTGCTGCTGCACTTGAAGCTGCATTTATTGCATCATTTATACATTTAAACAATCTAAAGCCCCAGGACAACACATCAAGTGTAACACACGGACAGACAGTGTCCTGGAAGGGGGATAGACGAGGTGGGTGTGCCAGGCGCCGGATATGCAAATTATGTTATGTGTCAAGTAACCGGAAAATTCATTTTAATTGCCGTAGAAATGCAATATTGCATTTAAGTGTGGTTGGAGATTTGGGGCGGCAACGGAGTTGGAGCTGGGGGTGTGGCATGCATGACTATGGGTGGCGAGTACTTAAGGTGCTAATAAACTGTTAATGGGCGTGGCTTACCCCGCTTATCGCATTGAATTCTGAGCTTTAGAGTTTACGGTTGCAAGCCAAATTAAATTACTATATTTGTATAAAGTAAATTTAATCGAAAATTGGAAAATCTCATGAAATTTTGTTGATTTTTACAACAATAGTTATTTTTCCCAGATGCTTTTGTGTATTGGAATGTTGCTAACCGCTTGAAATGTGTTAGAAAACTGAGCAGTGTATTTAGGCCAAAAAAAAAATAGAAAATAAAAATTTGTGGGTGTGGCTCTGGCCCTGTTACCACATGCATGCTCACCGCAAACGAGCCACTCAACGAGTATTTCAAAATAACAGACAGCCGCAGGCTGGCTGACCAGCAAAACCAAATGAAACCAAACCAAACCAAACCAAAGCCGACTTCATCAACAGCAACAACAACAACTTTACTGCAATTGTAGTCACAATTGCAACTGCAGCTGCTCAAAATGCAATTTTTCACTTTATGCAGAGGTCTGTGTAAAATCCAATCAAGCCTCAAAAATGTTAAACGCCTGCCTCGGCTTTGCTTCAGACTTCTAGCTCAGATGCCCACGCCCCTCTTTACCCGCTACGCCCTCTGCAACTGCAACTACAATTGCAGCTAAAGTGCATGGAGACGGCTTAAAAGCAAAAGCCAAAAGCAAGCTGCGGGCAGGCAAAAACAAACAAGGACTCGACAGAGACAGAGGCAGCAAATGACATTCTATCCCTTTCGATCTGCTCATTCCATTCACCATCTATCTCGCTTACTCCAAATGACAACACTCAACGAGTGCAATCTGAACTTATTACGCCACTTAAAGCTTCAAAATAACTCAGTTGCCAACTAGAAAATATCCTTAGATCCTTAAAGTCACTCACAATGAAAATGTGTTGCACTAGGAAATAATTCAAATACTCGAAGCAAATTAAGCGAAGCCATTCAAATAGAAATTGTAAAGTTCCTTAAGTTTTTCATTTTAGTTTATGATTTATTCGCTTTAAAAGTTTACTTTAATTTTGATTACTACACAACTCTATGCAACTCAACACCTTTATTGTAAAAATATTGTAAAAAATATTAAGAACAAAAATTCCTCAAATTTATACAAATTTTGTAACGAACAAAGTGAAAAGCTTTTATTTGTTGATGTGTTAAGTTTTAGCCAAGTTTAATTATAAGCTTTGTTAGCAAATATTTCTCAAATTAGAATTTTTCAACTGGCACTACTTATGACACTAATCAAACTTAGTTAAAGCTCTTAAGTGCAAAGCGAAATCCAAAGTGCCCAAACGTATACACAGACTTCATCACAAGCTCTTTAGGCCCAATTTATGTGAGGGGGTGGTAAAGGGAAAGCGGAAAGAGGAAATGAGGGAAACAACTGAAAGTGAGTGAGAGGAGACCTCCCTCTAGACACCTCGGACAGATAATTCAATGGACACTGAATGTCGTCACATTGTCGCCTCGAGGACAACTCGGCAGTAATAGCAGAAGGACACGGATGATAAGTACAAAATGGTGGACAGGGGAGGAGAAGCAGCTCCAATTCCGGACTGTGACCATGGCTGTGACTGCACTTCGTGTGATGGCATCTCGTTTGGCATCGTTTTGTTTCTTCGTCGTTTATCAAATGGCCAAAACCGTTGCCGTTGCCGTTGCCGTTGCCACTGCCGTTGGGACAACGCGTCGGCTAAGTGACAAGCAAAACCGCGAATTGACCAGAGAAAGTCCAACTCCAGTTTGCAGCAGTTGCTTTTTCGGTGCCTTACACACGCACAGCAAGCACACAATCAGTTCACACACAGGACACTTGGTAGGTTGAGACTGAGGAAGTTGGTACGTGTGCCGCTGCACGTTATTAATGCAGGCCACACATGAATGGGAGACACAAGGACGAGGTCCTGCACGAATCACAAAAGATGCGTGCTGCTCTCCTATGGTCTGCTCCGCCTCACAACACCCTTGCCCCGTCCCTCTTCGTGGTTGCTGCATTGTTTTGGCCCCAAAGTTGACCGAAAACTTGGGATTGTTGGTTGCTCGTTTTTGGTTTTCTGGCCAGATCGGAAGGATTGCATTGCAATGCATTGCACTGTATGGTCCTCAAAATGCAGCAAGTCCTTTTTTGCTGCATTTTCAAACGGTGATGGTGATGGTGCTGGTTGTGTGAGGGAGGAAGGGGCGTGGCGTGACTCTGAGGCGTGTTACTGTATCAATTTATGGTTGAATTTGGTGTCTTCTCTCTGGCTGTTGATTTCTGCCTTCAGTCCTCTATGCCTTGTGTGTGTGTGTGTGTGTGTGCGGTGTGTGGTGTGTGTGTGTACTCGGCTTGTATGTGTTGAAGTCTGGGAAATGTTCTCGGCATGCCGGAAATAAGTTTGCTGCCCGCAAAGTTAGTTGATTTAGGCATTAAAGCGAATCCTGGTCTACAGGCTTAGGTTTTTGGCAACAACCAACTCTGTGACTCTTGACCCAACATTGAGTTGTGTTCTCATTGTGTGAGTGTGTGCGTGTGTGTGTGTTTGTGTGTTTGTGTGTGGGTCCAGCTTCACAGAGGCACTTGAGCATTTATAAACAATGTATGGCTTAATTTGCTGTTAGTTAGTACCAATTGTTGTTAATTTAGTGGCTCAACAGCAACAAAGACAACAACTCACTACAGATTGGTTAAATTTAGTAACTTCCAGCCATTGAAATCAAACTTCACAGCATGTTTAGTAAATTAAACCAACAATTTAATTGCTGTGTTTTTCAAAACGAAATTTTAGGGAATTTTTATCATTTTTCGCTTAAATAAAACTTTATAAAAATTGTAATAATCAAACAAGTTACTTTAAAAATAATTTAATATAGTTAATTACTATTGAATTACTATAATTTTACACAAAGTTTTATTAATTTAATTTTGATTCTTCAGTTTGCTTAGTAAAAACTCGTCATAAATAATACTGCAATTTTAAAATATATTAAAAACTAAACCAATTTTATTTGGTCTTAAACACTTAATTGTATCGAAAGTATAATTAATTTAAATATAACTTTATTAAACATATTTAAAAGAGTTTATTTATATCTTCTTTAGATTAAGTTGCCACATATTTCGCTAATTTTTGTAGTCAGTTATTTCAATCTTGAAATTATTGTTTTCAAACTTATTTCGCTCAATATTTTTTGAAGACTCTTCAATGCTGGGAATGTGTTAACACGATATGTTAAATTTGAAATGCCATTGCTAAACTTCTAACATTGCAACCCACGCATGGACATACACACACACCAATACACACGCCTAAATGAAATACCACAGACGGGGAATAAAAACCCAAAGTCCAATTAAAATTTAACTACATCAAAGTAGCAGCAGCAGCAGAAGCATCAGTAGCTATTTTAGATGAGACATCGACGACACCCACAAAAGTACATAAAAAACATACACACACACATGCACATATACACATATTATATATATTTATACATGTGTTGGTATGTGTATATACTTATATAGCTAAAACATTTAACAAGTTTAGTATTTCGGGTACGAGTTTGGGTTCGGATTGAACTCGAGTCGAGTGCTTTGTGGGAGCACAACAGCTGGACACAGAACATGGACATGCCCACTAAACTGAAGGAAAAAAATACACAATGACCAAACAAACACACAAACACACACATACACACTCACACGCACACCAAGGGTATCCATGGCATGTGGAAAATTGTGGAGCTTTAGAGCAAATGCCGCAAATTGAAACAATTTACATGTTGTACATGTGTGTGGGGCCATCAAAGGGTTAAACTTGCGTGTAAACCGTCAACTCACGTGCATGTGTGTCTGCCTTTCGCTTTGTGTGTGTGTGTGTGTGTGTGTATAGACGACTACAGCTGTCCCTCTCTCACTCTCTCAGTCTGTGGCTATTGATACCAACGCGCGATTGAGCAGTGTCGCCTTTGTCCTTTAACAAAACCATGAATTTTGATTTAGCTTACAATCTCTACACTGCTAAAAAAAGCAACTGCAAAAGAAACAAGATGAAAAAATCTGACTAAGGAAGGAGAAAGAGAAAACAACAAAAACAGGTGACAAACCGCGCGTAACCCGTTTCCCAGTCTCCAACAAATTCTCAGTATCAGTTTTGGATTCGGTCTCGGTTGAAGAACGAGTCCTTGGTGAATGGTGACTGGAAGCGCGGATTATGGCGCGTTTGTTCACGACTTTCAGTTGTTCACATTTCATTTTTTCTTTTATCCCACAGCATTCAGTGAAATGCGGCCAAGAGTGCAATTCTGATGCGCTACTCTTTTGATTTTTGGTCACAATTTGTTTGCTATAATTTAAAAATTTTATTTTTTTAAGTAATTTGAGTTATTGGAAATAATTAACAGCCTTAAAGAGTTGTTGTAATCCTAACACTTTTAAAGACTCAACTTGCAAACTCTTGATAAATTTAATCACTTTTGTTTAACATGTGCTGTTACGGAGCTGCTACTTAACTCTACATGAAACCTATTAAAATATAAATTTCATTAATAAGACCTATAACTGACTGATATTTTGGACTAGCAGAAAACAGCGTTTAGTTAATTTAAACAATTTAAATTTGACATTTATTTAAGCGTGTCTGTTTGGCTCTTAAATATGAGGAATTCTTAGCTCTCTGATACTTTGTGTTCTTTGTTTTAAAGATCACATAACAAACGAGTTACATGTACAGATATCACCGGTGTTTAGAGTATTGTAGAGGTCATTAGACACTTCCAGCAGCCCTGATTCATCTGTTGCCGAACAGTCTCTTTCTGCGCCTCCCTTTTTCCCCTCCTAGCTGGTTTGGTAATAACCTTTATAAAGTAAATTCACAATAAAAGGCAAATGGCAAGTGGCAAATGGTGAATGGGGAATGGTGAATGGTGAATGGACCATGTTGTATGCCGCATGTTGCATGGTGGATGGCCAAATGGCCATGTTCACTCCCCTTCCCAAGTTTGTTCATTTTGTTGTTCGTTGTGTTGCTCTGTTGTTGTTGTTGTTGTTGTTGCTTTGCGCCGACACGTTTGGCTTCCGTTGGATTTTCGCCGCGATTTCCTTTCGCGTTTTCTCCTTTTGTTTTTTTTTTTTTGGCTTTTGCCATTTCCATATTGAATCCCCATCCATTTTTGACTCTTTTTTTGTGCTTGTTGGCCAAAAGTCAACCCATGAGCTGTGGCATTTTTAAGTAATTTTTATCGGTCAACTGAAGTTTGGGCAAAAAAGTGGGCAAAAAGTGGGCACAACTGGACACAACGGACAGACAGACAAATGGACAACTGGACAACTGTTTGTGGCAGCAAGAAGATGGGATTGCATGTGACATCACATGCAAAGAAATCTGCAGCTAGGAATTTTAAAGTTGTTACATGACCAACAACAATGACAACTCCGGCGACAAGGTCAGCGGATGCGGTCAGTACCCAGTGCTGGCTGATCCCACTCTAGCTCCAGTCTCCCCCCAGAGTGCGTGTCTCTCTTACTGCACTGGAGACGGAGACTCGTGGTGTCAAACAGGCACTAACTGATGACGATGACGATGATGATAATGGTGGATGGTGGGACTGGGACTGTGACGAGCGACCAGCGACGACAAGTGACAAAATATGCAAGGATCAAACCACAAATTCTCGCCCGTGAGTCCACAATCATTTTGACACTGGTTACAGCAAGGCAGTGTCCATGTCCGGTTGATGATGACGACGTGGATGAGGACTAGATTTGCGTTTGGATAGTTGCATGCCATCAGCTAGCCACATGTCCTGCCCTGTTCCTGTTCCTGTTCCCAGTCCTTATTCCCTATTCACAACGTGTTCCCTATTCCGTATTCCCTATACTGGATGCCAATGTTTTTTGCCGCGTTTTGCAGGAAATTGAAAAGTGCAACGCAAATTGCGTTCCGCTGAAGTTTCCACGCTCATGGAAACACGTCGAGTGGTTGACAATTGATTTGTGTTTATGTGTGCTGTCCGGTCTGCTCAGTTGTGGATACAGTGCGTCTATTCAGGACCCGTATGTAACCAGTTGCCACGTAGACCTTAACCCCTTCATGGCCATGTGAAATGCCGTTTGACCGTGATTTAAAGACATTAACTTGATGGGCTCTACACATTTAATGGTCTACGCAACTGCAAATTCAAGTCAATTTTACCACCTCTGTGAATTTGAGGTCTTTGCTTAGAACATAAAGTGGTAATTGCTTTTTGATAGTGAATAATTGAATTAATAGTTAAACTAATTAAGTTTAAAAGGCTAGGAGCTAGCTGGTGGAAGCATAAACTAGGGATAAGTAGCACTCGGAAGGGCTAAAAGTAAAACTAAAATTGATTTCTTTTCAAATTTTATAATTCAAAAGATCACGATTCACAATTTGTACTTTTTATCAAATATTTAAGTTTATTTTTAATTATTTTAGTTTTAATTAATTTTGTAATTCAGAACACGACGCCAAAAAGTGAAGCAGTGTTTTTCTGGCAATATAATATGTACATATCATATTTATTTGATGGTAAATGATTATACAATTTTAGAGTATCTGATTCATTTGCTACTAAAACTTTATTATATTTGTTAAATAAACCATTTAAACTGCAGAAAAGTTTATTTTAACTAATTAAATTGTACTCTCTTAACATTTATTTACAGCTGATTAATTGCTCGAACGAGTTGTATTTGTTTATCGGCATCTGAACAGAAAAAAAGACAAAATTGTGCGTCTAAAAAAAGTGCAGGCTCACGCTCAAGGACATCTGGAGCAGTTTGAGCAGGAGCCGCAGGATCAGACACAGCATTATACACATCATCAGCTGCTACATCCACAGCAACAGCAACAGCAACAACAGCCACAACAGCAGCAGCAACATCATCAGCTACAACAGCAACATCAAGAGCAGCACCTCCACTACAACAGCCACTACAATACACATCACCATCACAGCAATAACAACAACAACAACAGCCACAAAATGCATTTGACAACCACCAGCAGCAACTCGACGGCATCAAATGCCAACAACAACAATAACAACAACACAGCCAACAACAACAATTCCAGCAGCAGCAACAACAACAACAGCAACACAACCAACACCAATGGCACCAACAACAACAACAACAATAACAACAATTCGAGCAGCAACAGCAACAACAACAACAACAGCACCGAACAGAACACACCTCCCACACCTGCCCAACTGCTAAATGAAGCCTACACCAAGATGACGTCTGACATTTTGGCAGAACGAACACTTGGCGACTTCCTTACCGAACATCCTGGCGAACTGATCAGGACGAGCAGTCCCCTCTTCGTTTGCACCGTCCTGCCGCCGCATTGGCGCTCCAATAAAACACTTCCGGTCGCCTTCAAGGTCGTCTCTTTGGGCGACATCATGGACGGCACAATGGTCACAGTGCGAGCTGGAAATGATGAAAACTATTGCGCCGAATTGCGTAACTGCACGGCGGTCATGAAGAATCAAGTTGCCAAGTTTAACGATCTTCGATTCGTGGGACGCAGTGGCAGGGGTAAGAAAATGTTGAGTGTAAAATAAACTGAAAAGTTGGGGTATTATTGGTCTACAAAGAGTTTAAAGTTTAGTCGATTACATCAGGGTGATGTTGGGTTTGAATGTGTAGCTTAATTTTAAATGTTAGCTATGAAAAATTGTTTGCAGCTTCAACAAGTAGTAAATGATTTTAAATTGTAAAAAAGTATTTAGAATATATTTTTGAGTGTTAAAGTCCGGTTTACCAAGCATTTAATGTTTAGAATTTAATCAAACAATTAATAGAATCCATCATACTCTCTTAATATTATATCACTGTCTCGTTTGATATGGGAAATTCATCATTTCGTGGCCAAAAAGTTGTTCAAGTGCTTCTCATATTGTCAGCGCCAGTTGAATTGTATTGTTCTTGTTGTTGTTATTGTTTTTTTTTTTGTTTTTTGTTTTTTGTTTCTGTTGTTGGGCCTTTTCTTTGTGGCCGAAATGCACTCGAAACAATTTGTTCAATTATCGCCATCACTCTTTTCCTCCCACCGTGCCATTGCTGAGTGGCAAAAGTTTTGAGTGCGTCCTTCCTCTTTTCATTTCTTTCTCGCTTATTCTGTTATTTTGTCTCTCTCTTTTTCTCCTTCGCGTCTCTTTGTGTTCGGGAATTTTTGCACTGCCCTTAGCTTTTTTCTCATCGTCCTTTTGTGTCCTTTTGTAACCGCTTGTAAAGCGTTGCACAAAATTGTCAGCAGTTCATTAGCAGACGAGTCCCCAATCCACAATTCGCAGTTCACAATCCATAGTTCAGACGGACTTCTTAAAGTATTTAATAAACTTTCAAGCCTTATGAAGTTGGAACTCGATTTTTGTAAATCTTGTTGAAATTTGTGTTTAATTATTCATCGAGCTTATGGTTTATAGTGATAGGAAAAAGAGGAATCTTACTCCAACTATTTCTAAAAAACTAACAGTAATTATTCTTATATATTTTGGTGGAGACTTTAGTGACATTTCCATTAAATTTTATGAACAAAAGTAATGAATATTTTAACAAACTGTTTTTACTTACTAATAAAAAAAGGCTCTACATTAAATATTCTACCATTGAAATAATTCCAAGTAAAGGAATTTTGTGTTGATCAGTGTAGCTAGAAAATCTTTGCGTAACTGGGAAACCGCAAAAACCAAAGCTTTAAATGCGCCGATTGTGACGACGCCGTGTCAGCAGGGCACCCGCACCGATGTCCTTTCAGCAGCCACAGGATTCATTAATTGGCACTTTACTGTACATGACAATTGATACGCTTTTGTCTTGCAATTTTTCGTTTTAGCTTTGAGGCATTTAATTATACGTTTTTCATTCTTGGGTTCTAAAGTCGCTCCAATATAAATTATAAATATGCTAACAGACTTACATAAATATAGATTTAAAATTAAAACTCCTATATATAAAATTTCTACTTAAATCATTGTCGTCTTTAAAAAAAAAAAGTAGTTCACTTTTCTAATCTTTAATCAGTGAACTCTTATCACAGCCAGATTGAGGATGGAGCGATACAACGCATCGTATGCGTGATTTATGCCTTTACGCGTTAATTGATATGAATGGCTTGGCAGCCGCCATTTTGTTTTAGCTTCTGTTTCTGTTGCTGTTTCTGTCGCCTGCTAATTACTATAGCAAAATGCAAAGCGCAACTCACCGAGCCTACCATATCGCACCACGCCCACCTACGCCTTTACGGCCCACTACGCCAATCCGTAGTTACACCCGCTTTGATATCGTGTGCGAGCGTCATGCAATTTAATTACCCGGGCATCGATTTATTTGGGCCCCTGCGCCCTGCACTGGGCTATGCTTTTAATTAGCAAAGTGCCATGCACATGCACGCACACGCACGCATAAACTTGCATGTGTATGTTTTGGTAAAAAAGGGAACTTAGGGGAAAAACTCTCGGTGCCAGTTGGCGATTGTTACGAGAGTTTTTCCATTGCCCAACGTCGATAACGTCATATCTGCGGAGGTAGACAGAGGGAGTAGGAGAGGGAGCAAGTGAGCGGGAGGTAGGGTGAGAATGGCAGCACTAAGACGCAGCACTACGCACCGCAGAGCACCACATCCCATTGCAGCCAAATTATCGGTAAGAAGTGCAAAGTTAAGCTTTGTTGGCTCTTCGGCTTCGCTGCGTTGGGGTCTCCTTTAATTTTTTTTTATTTACACAACTCTCTCAAGCCATTTAAGACAGCCACAAAATGAACTGAACCCGAAACCGACACCCAACTCAACGCCTCAGTCAGGCCCAAGTCAAACAATCGAAAGTGAAAGTCTTTGCTGTCCCCCAAATATAAATATATATGTAAAGACAAACGACAACAAGGGGCGCTTGCGTTGTTGTGGGGGTAAAGATAAACGCCTGCTAAAAAAAGTCGAGCCCCAAAAGCTCAAAAAAGAAGTCGTTCAAAAGGCAAGACAAAAAAACGCACAACAGTCTCAAATAAAAAACTTCTACGAACTGACACTTTGACTGCTGTTACACCCGATTTCCTGTGTATACATGTGTGTGTGTGTGTGTGTGTGTGAAAAGGACACGCCTTGTTTCCTTGCCAAATCGTGCACAATTTGTTTCTTTGGGGGACCCTTTTCTTGTTTACTGTGTTGTCGTGTGAAAAATGTTGTGGAAAACTGTTGCGTTTTCTTTCTTTCCTTGAACTTTTCCTTTTCTTTTTCTTATTTTTTACACGGTGTGAGATTTGTTGAGGTTTATGGCTTGAGAGTCGCTGGGAAGCAACAGGCAGCCATTGACTTCTATTATTTGCAGTTATGATTAGGCCACTGAGATCAGGTTTAAGATATATAAATCATTGCACAGTGGGGAAAAGCTCTTTTCATGCATAGATTATTTTGATTTGCAGGTAGGAACTTATCTTCCAAGCTTTACCCATTGACAAGTCTCACTTCAAGACAAAAGACTTCACACCAGCTTTAAAATTTATGAAACAGTTTTGTATTATTTTATACTAGGAGTATTTGATTCAGAAAGAACTTGAAAATGCTGCACAACAAACAAACTGTTTCAAAGCCAACAAAAGGAACTTTCTACCCATTGTGCAACATTTTCTTAAGAGTGTTTACTCCGCTACGAAATGGAAATTACCTTAAGCGAGGTAGGAGAAGCCTGGAGTTTGAGGAAACAAAGATTTCGTGTACGACATTAAAATCAAAGCTGTTGACAAATAACTGAAATCCTTGTTGCAAATCCTTGGCAATTTACAGAACAAGCGTCATAAATCAATTGGGTAATGAAAGGCATACAAACGCACACACGTGTCTAAGGTTTGGGTAGGAGGCAGTCAGGGGGCGGGGCAAGGCATAGCAAGAAGGGAGAGGCAAAGACAAAGTGGAGTATGGCACACAAAACTCACATGTCTCTGACTGTCTGTCAATACTTGTGGTGTAGTCACAAATCACACACGCTCAAACACACACACACACACACACACACACACACACTGGAAGACAACTTAGTCACATAATCGTTTACGTGGCTTAAAATTTACAATTTGCGGATTATTCGCAATTATGTCTCTGAGAGTTTTCAATATTTTTAGGCAAATATTTGCATCGTTCGTCACACACACACACACACCCACTCCTGTATATATATTTATTTTTTACAGTCTTAAGCCATTGCAAACATGGCATCCAAATTTGAAAATTTCCCTCACTTTACTTACCTGTTTGAATTAAGCCATTGAAAGCTTTTTGAGCCATCTAATCCAGCCAGTAAGTCGTCCAAAACACCAAAACGCATTTTGTGGCTTATTTGGTTTCCCCCAATTTTTACTTCTTCCACCTTCCCACACCACCACATTGAATTTTCTTTTCAATTTTCTGTTGGTAAATTTTTCTCTGCTCTCGCTTTGCTTCAAGCCAAACACCTTTGCTTTGTTTGCTTGGTTTTGAGTTTGATTTATGAGGCTTACAATGTTGGCAACAAAAGTGTTTTGGTCATCGATAAGTCATTGTTAAGAGCCATCAGATTTGAGTAATTTATTAAAGATGCTCCAATGCCAGTGTAGATAAATAAAAGTTTCAAATTTGCAAAGCAAATATTTACATGGATTGCTGAAGCTACTGACATTATTATTGGGAAGTTTTTGAGGCTAGTGCCTTTGAAATTTTTAAACAGAAACGTAAGTTGTTGTCGCAGAAGAATGGTAAAAAGTTAATGAATGTCTGAGCTTGTATAATCAAATCTTTTTTTAAAATCTTGACACTTAGAATGCAAATTTTTATTAGAGCTAATGTTATAGCCAATATTTTGCATCGATCAGGCAAAGTAAGAAGTTCAAAATATTAAAAGGATCAATCATTATGATTGAAGTAGAAGTTCAACTATATTTCCATCACAAATGCCGAATTGCGGAATTGTGATGAAAAATATCGCAACAATGAACCAAACTTCATGACAACAAGGAAACACAAGTCTTACAGGATAACGCGAAGAAGCATGTCGCATAAGAAAAAGAAACAGAAAGAGAAAAAGCCTAGACAAAGAGGAAAGAGAACAAGAGCAACGACTGAATGCCATTTGAAGCATTTTGCAAACAGACTCAACACGAAGTTCATTTTTTAAGACAAGCATCAAGTTGAGCAGTTTTTTTGGGCTGGGAGGGCGGTTAATCGACGGCGGGGGCGGGTAATTGAGGGCGGACTCAGTGGAGTGCGGCAGCAACATGTGTAAGCCTCAATTGTTTGTGTGTGTGGGGTGGTGTGTGCCAGTGTGTGTGTGTGTCTTGACGGTGGTTTATTGTTATATGTGCCGAAATGATTTACGCTTTGTTTGTCAACTTAAAAAGCAAACGGCGGCAACTGGCAAAACACTTGAAGACACTGCACATACGCCACGTTGCCATAGACAGTCGACAAAAAAGACACCAGGGCTACGGCTCAAGTGGTTGGATCGTTGCTTGGTTGGGTGGTGCAGTGGATGGGGACTCAAGACAGCAGTTTTTGCAGAACTTGGCTGAAATGCTTTTAATTGAATCGCAGCAAATTCGTCGTGGACCTCTTGCCTTGGCAACACTTCACAAAAAACGATGGAGCTTTGTAGAGGGGCGTGGCAGGCAGTGGCTGTAGTAGGCGTAACAAGTTAATTAAAAGAAAACTGTGTGGCACAAATGAAATAAATCTTAGCAGCCAACATGTGTGTGTGTGTGTGTTTGAGTCATGTGTTGCAGACAATGAGTTTGAATTGTAATTAATTTTTGAAATCACAAGCAGTGAGACAAAAAACTGATCAACGAGCATGATAAATAAATTAAAGCACAATTGGAATGACATTAAAACAATGCAAAAATTAAAATAAATTACACAATTGAATAAAGATAAATGCAAATATTTTAGACTGTTTATTTTGTAGCCAAAAGTTTAGCAAACATAAAAAATGCTAGATTTCCACTGGGCTGAAAAGAGGCTTTATATACAAGCTGATTCCTATGCTAGTAGTAAACTATCGATTCTCCACACTGTCTGTTTCTTGGTGATATTATTTTATAGTCAACAAATCGGCATTGATTTTAACGATGTGACAATCGACCGATGTTTTGGGGTCATAAATGTGGCGCGCGTGTCAAGCAAACATTTAGCGAGTACAAGTAATAAATTTGTTAATTTCTTGCTGTTGTTTTATTCTTGGTTGTTACAGGGAAGAGCTTCACATTAACCATCACCGTGTCAACGAATCCACCGCATATAGCCACCTACAACAAGGCGATCAAAGTAACTGTCGATGGGCCACGTGAGCCACGTTCCAAGACCAGTAAGTATAACAAAACATGTCGGTCTCTTGGCCAATAAGCACACGCAACAACACCAACAAAAGAAAAACATATACATTAATTATCTCACAGCTGCTGCAATGCCAACAATGCAAACGACTTTATTTAAGCTCTAAACACACACATTCTCTACTTCTCTGTCTCCTAAAATCTCTTGAGCATATTGAATATGCAGTCAACTCAGAGCTTAGCATCACACAATGCATATTTATAAGCATGCAAATATTTTACTTTGCATACGTTAAGGCGTTTGTAGCTCAGACTTCAATTCAGACGCAGACAGCACAAAGTTGTTATTGCTACAAAAGTTGTAGCTGGCAATGGTAATCTGATGGGTCCGAGGGCAACAATTCAATCCATGCCATGATTTATATCCCAAGATGCCAGACTGCAACTCTTGCCGGGCTTAAATACCAAAGAGAGTGCACAGTTTTCTGCGGTATACACAGAGTTAAAAGAGTGGAAGAAGTAAAGAGATAGAAAGAGAGAGATACACACATAGATTTGTATTTGAGTTGGGCTTTAAGCTGCAGCCGCCAACGTCAGACAAAAGGTTATTATTTTATAATGAATACAATCTGCTGTAAAACTGCAACTGGCAAAAAGGAGACAACAATTATTTAATAGGAAGAGTTAAGTTATGGCAAAGAATATATGAGAGAGCAAGTGAGAGAAAATTAGAGAAAGAGAGACAGCTATAGAGAGGAGTAAACACAGACAATATCGATCAAAACTTATACATATTTTAAAAAACTTAATTTATTGCCACTTTACACTTGAAATTGTCACACATCTGCAAAAACATTAAGTTAAGGACAGATAATTAAAACTGAAAAAAACTTAGTGTTATCCCTTTTAGGGCAACAACAACAATTCCACTTCGCCTTTGGCCAGCGACCGTTCCACTTCTCCACGGATCCACTCTCCGGCTTTCGCATGCCACCGATTGGCAATTGTCAGAGTAAGTAAATCTATGAATTATCCAGCATCATACTTACATCAAAACTACATCATCATCATCAACAATTAAATTTGTAGATTTTTTCTGCTTTATTTGCTATTTATTTAACACTTGAGTGTTGGCATGCAACAAAAGACGAATTCATTTGTATTCTTAGACTCAGGTTTGGGCCTGTTAAATGTTTTTTTTTGTTGCTGTTGTTTTAGTTGACTGATTGGGTGGTTGTGTTGTTTGTGTGGTGCACCCCAATGCAACCGCACAAAATCACACAAAACGATTAGGTGGCAGCAACAACAACACCAACTGCCTGCTTTAAACTGCGGTCAGACAAAAAATATCACACACGACACACGTGAAACAAAAAAATATAAAATTAGTTAAAATAGTAGAAAACCGAAACAGTAAAATCTATGAATAAATTGAAAAAAAAAATAGTGACAGTCATAGTGGGGTAATCAAATAAATCTTTTACTAAAGCGACTGCATTAATTAGACGCTCAATTATCATAATTTTTATTTTATTTTAAACGAGCCTAAAAGTAGGCAACACAGTATTTCCCCTTTCATATTTTACATCAGTTTATTTTTTACAATTGTTGTTAACGTGGCCGTTGTACTGCAATAAAACTGTTGGCCACTTTATTTAACCAAAGTTTACTATACAAGCAAATAAACGTTGGTCAACCCACAACAACAACAAAAACATCAACAATCGACAAACAGTACAAAAAACTGGCGTCTAAAAACTGCATTCGTTGTGCAATTTATTTGCCTCTGTGCACATAGGTGTCGCTCTGCAGCTGTGTGTGTGTGTGTGCAGCTTGTCGCCATTTTGTATTGTTGTTGCATGGAAGAGTTTACAGGCAAAATACAGGAAATATATTGCAGCTCAAAGTTTAATTTAAAAGACAAAAAATATTGAGTTAAAAGTGAACATGTCTTGGCTAAACATTTTGTGGCTAAATGCATAGAGGTAGACCAGTTAATAATTTGTGCAATGACATAGATTAAATTATGTTTCTAGTCAAATTAAGCGATTTCCCTATGTTTTAGCCGTTAGCTAAAATGCATTAAAAAAAAAAATTGCTATTGCAACGATGATAAATCAATAATTTAAATTGTGGGCTAGTGTTGGTCAATATTTTTTTAATGTTTTTGCTTTGCATGTCTGCCTTGTAGTTGAATTAAATTAAATTATACATTTAAAAAGGCGATTAAATTATATTTGATGTTTCAATTTAAATTGACAATTAATTGCATTACAACAACAACAATAAGTCGATAGTCAAACATTTTAGTAATTTCATTTTGTATTATAACAATGTTAAGATAAGCACTCAATAAAATTAGTGACTTGACTTTTGAAATTTTCAAAGCAAATTCAACTCCAGTTAGCAAAAACTGAAATGAAATAAATGTGTTGAGTAAAAATAAAATAAATATTAAGTAGAATTCAATCAGCTCATTTGAAGTTGCTCTGACACTGCTGCTTTTCCACTTTCCCATTTTCCGCATCTTTCCCTCACCATTCATGTCTAGCTGCGAAGCGCACAAATCAAAATGCAAATTGTGCGATTTACAGACTGACATTTGCATGGCTGGATTGCAATCTATTGCCGATTCCCATATACTATATAGAGTATATATATATATATCTCTTTTGTATGTGTGTGTGTGTGTATAATGATTACTGAAAGCGACTGTTGTTACTGATTACCCATAATTTAATTGTAAATATGCAAAAAGCAAAATAACCTGAATTATTTATTAACAAATTATATTGACAGTCGCTGCTTGACTTAATTACTGGAATATATTTTATTAATTTCGAAAAAAATATATATATGTGCATAAATAAATGGCAAACACAACAACAAAAAAAGGGAGAACATTATAAATTCACATCAATTTTTCAATGAGCAACCAAAGAGAAAATTAAATTGTAAAGCTTTGATTACTCAACAAAAGTCAAAGATCATCTTAGTATAAAGCGTTTAATATTAAAGCTGTTAAGCCACGTTAATACGCCAAAAAATCAAATCAAAATAAATACCATTTATATTAATTTCAACATTAATGCTTGTAAAACATATTAAGTGATTTTTCGACACAATTTCTGAACAGATTCTGGTTTTTTACATTAATTAAAATGAGCTTATTAGCAAGCTGTGACTATATTTGGGCTTAATTTATGTACCTTTTGTACTGGACAGCAAAACCCACAATTGGATTGGCTTTTGTGAGTTTATATACCTTTTTGGGCTTTCAATTTCTTGTGAATAATTCAGTAACAAAATATGCGCAGATAAAGTCAATCGATGTGACAACAAACATCAGACAGTATCAGAACTCGCCGCATACCACCACCACCATCATCATCACCGCCATGGTCAAACAAAAACAGCAACTACAACAACAACAATAGCAACAAAATTGTACACAAAAAAGCAACGTAATTAATGGAGGTAGAAGCATTTAAGCCAATAGCATTAATAAAGCCACCACAAAATCAATATCCGGATACGAAAATACGCGCCCGTCGCCTATAAAAACTAATTAATAATTTCCGAATGGGCTATTAATTAAGCCTAATTATCTGTGCATGTGCCAGGACCCGCAACGTGGTCTGTACTTCATCCGAAACCGTTTCATACAGCCCCGCCCCACCCCCCAATGGTCCCGACAGGCTCAGAGCCGGGGTAACATTCCTATTTTCGGAGCATCCATTTACGTTTACATTGAACTGAATTTTTTGGACTCTGCCCGCTGTCCGCTGTCCACTGTTCGTAGTCCGCTGTCGCAACTGATTTGTTTGTAATTTTTGCATTGACCAGCAACGGTGAAGTCCCGCATAATGGCCATGATGGGGCTCCAATTAGCGTCCCACATGTGCATTAATTTGTCAGTCGGTTATGCGTAGGAGTCATAGAGCAATCTGCCTTTTGTTAAAGGAGGCGTTGATGTAAAATCTAAAAAAAAAAGAAACCAAATGGTTCATTATTATTTGCTTTGAAATAGAATATTATAATTTATAGTGCAGCAAAACCGCTTCAAAATTATTGAAATTTATTAAAATAATCTTTGTTTATGTAATTAGCTTATTCATGACCACTTTTTTTTTTTTATATACGTATTTAATTTGCTACTTTTAATTTGTGCACACCTGTCGTATACTTGATCTGCTAAGTATTCTAGTTTTTATCACGTTCTTCTCTTTGTTTGTTTTTTTCTCATCTCATCTCGTCACTCACACTCACACTCACACACCCATTGTCACGCTAACCGAATTCTATAAAAAAAAACATAAACAATCGAATACCAACAACAAAGATATATCCCAATTTGGTTTAGGTGCCAGCAACACACATTGGGGTTACGGTTCAGCGGCCTCGGCTTATTCACCGTACTTGGCCAGCAGCGGACTATCCTCCTGCACCACGCCCACTTCAGCCCAGTTCAACAATCCAGCATTGGGATTCACCTGCTCCTCCAACGATCAGAGCAACAATCAGGACTTTGGTGGCGCCACCAATCGCGATTGTGTGCCAAGTGAGTACAGTTAACTGATTTAGAATTTATTGTTTATTCGCCTATTTACACATAAGTTATATATTATAATGTAAACTTTATCTCAACACTCTCCATTTATTTACACTGCTAGTGCTGCCTGACTCGACGGCAAGTGATCTGGATCAGCATTTGAGCAGTCTGGTCGGCTCCACCAGTGGCCAGATGTCGCATCATAGTCTTTTGGGTGCCAGTGGCCAGACGTCGATCACCTCCACGGTAAATGGAGCGAGCACCGGAAGTGGAGCCACGGCCGGAAGTGCAGCGGGTGCTGGCAGTGGGGCAGGAGCCAACTCAATTCTTGTGCCACGTTATCACACCAATGCCAGCAACGAGTACAATGTGCATTCCAGTCAGAATGGTCCGAGAAGTCTGAGCGATAGCTCACAGGCCGAATCACCGGTACAGGAGGATCTGCTCTCGACGAACACACCTAATCTGGGCAGCGGCAGTGGCGCTGGTGCCACCAATGGCGGCGCTGCCAACGGTGGTGCGGGCAGTGCAGCTGGTGCTGGCAGCGGTGGCAGTGCCGGTGCATCCGCTGGTGGTGTGGGTAATCCCGCCATGTTGGGTGCTAATCAAAACTTTCCCGGTATTGTCAATCAGGCACAGCACGCCTCCGCCTCGGCTTATGGCGGCGGTGTGGGCGTGGGCGTTGGTGTCGGTGTGGGCGGTGGGCATGGCGGGGGGGCTGGTGCCACAGCAGCAGGCTGTAATGGCTCGCTGTACCCAGTACTACCCGCAAGTTTGCTCTACTCGCAGCTCTACACTGCCGCCAATCAGTCAGCACACGGCTTTCACTCACATACGCTACCATCGGCGCATGCCTCGCCCAATTCGTCAGTGCACGGTGAGCTGCAGAGCGTAATGGATCACATAAGTAATGTAGGTGTACGGCAGCAGCACAACATTATGACTGGCGGTGGTGTTGCCCATCCGGGTGATCTAACATTGATTGGGAACTGCGGTGCTTCAGTGCGGAACATTGAGGATGGCAATACTAATCGACAGGTGGCCGCGCTCGCTGCCCATCGCGGTCACCACAACCCAACTGACAATGGGGGCAGCGTCTGGAGGCCATATTGAGGTCAGGTTTTGTGGTGCGGCTCCGCAGTTCTTTAGTGCCACGAGCACGTCGAGGGGCGAGCGGCGGAGAAGCAGCACGAGCATCTACCGGACAATGGCCAAGGTATGGGCTTAGGGATTGGGGTAGGAATGGGTATGGGCATGGGCATGGGCATGGGAATGGGTATGGGAAATAGGGATATGATGGGGAATCTAAGTGGTAATGAAACTGGGCATGAAACTGCTGGCGAGCATCGAACTGGGGGCTACTGAATGTACATTTCTGTATATAACTTAAATTTTAGGAACTTTTTTTTTTGTTTTTTTTTTCTAAGCAAAAAAAACTTTTAGTAGAATTTGTTGGGAGTTCACTAGCAACTCAAAACTCTAGTATTTTATGAAAACAAAAAAAAAATCACATACGAGTATAGTCAAATGTTAAGCATAATAAACTCCAAAAAAAAAATAAAATCAATTACTAAATTAGCAAATCGATTGTGTGAATTCTCGCAAAAGATATTCAACGAGAATACACTCTCATAGATGTTTTAAACTACTGATAGACAGCATTGGAATCCCCTCCAAGTGGGGTACGGTGCCAGGCCCGTGGTATTCCCGAGCCATACAAATACAGAAGCTAGGCATAAAATACTAAAAACCAAATACAAATTAATAAAAAAGAAAACTCGTATTATATAGTGGATTCGATAAGAACAGAAAAGTATCAAATAGAAAAAAAAAGATGGCAATTTTTGAAGTAGTTCTCAATGTTTAACAATATAATGATATTTATAGTAATATATTTCGTTTGAAACCATGAAATTTTGATCAGTTTTCTGTAACATATTGAGTCGGGAAAGGGAAAGGGAAAGTGAGAATAAGGGATTGGGTTGAGCAGGGCAGCAAGCTGTAGAAGGATGCTAGATGAGCCGAGAGTGGTTAGAAGAGCCGTTGTATATGAGTTCCTAAACCGTAATCCGTGTTCGTGAATTTGTTTACTGTTCATTTCATGTGCTTCGATATGCGTGTATGTACTTTAAATGTGTATAAATCTGTGCAATGTAAGCTAAATACTATTAAATACTATATATAAATGTATGTGTGCACACACCCATAAATATATATATATAAATACTTGCAACACACTTATAAATATTTGTAATAACGTGTTTTTTTTTGCTAGTACTTAAAGTTGTAGTCTCTAAGTGAATTCCATAAATTGGCTTAAAGTTTCACATGATAACGATAACGATAAAAATATATAAATCTAATTGCTTGTCAAAAAATGTTTTGAAAAGGACAAGAAAGTGACACATGAACACGATCTAAGATATCATTTAAATAGTGTCCAAATCAATTGTCACAAAAATACATATATATTGGCATTAGTTTTAGAAATCGGTTACATCATTTCCAAGTGTCCAGTAGCACATTTTTTTAATAAACAAAAAACAAAAACTTTAAAGTAAAGCATAATAAAACTATATGAAATAAAGAAAATGAAATCCAATATAAAAACCAAAGAAAAAAAACTGAACGTAACATATAATTAATGTATACCAAATGAAATCAACCAGAAACTATGTGTATAAAATAGAAAATATGTAAAACCTGCTTGATGAATTTCAACTTTGCATAAACATTTCAATTTATAAACTAAACGATTTTTGTGCAGTCAAATTTCTATGTAATAAACTGATGTGTGTCATGCAAAAAACAAAACAAAAATAAAATTCCAAAAGAAAAATGGAAATTTCAACAGATCATCAAACTCACGACAATTGAATTAAACAATATATTAAATAAAAATCATTATGGAAATTTATGTAAAACTTGTGCTTAATGGAGAACTTGACTTCGAGTTGAAGTTAAAGTTAAAGTTGAAGTTAAAGTTGGAGTTAAAGTAAAAGTTGGCGTTGGTATGGCCATTAACTAAAAAGGTGGCCAATACAAATTGCTTGCCACTTTTTACGACACAATCGGGACAATTGGCAAAGGTAAAATTATATCGAGAACGCTGCAAGCAACGTCTAGCTGTGGTTTAGATTGGCGGGATACGTAATTTTCCGCTCAATTTATTTCACATTGTGGCATCCAATTAAGCTGCAAACCAGCAGCCAACAGCCTGCAGACTTGGGATACAGAATACGGAATACGGGACCAGACAATGGCATATGGTATACGATTGGTTGTCTATCTCTGTCTCTTTACAAGTCCATAAAAATACGCTCCCTAGTAGAGTGGAATACACGTAAGGAGTGCGGGGTCAGCTCCTCTGAGCTGAGCTGAGTCGAAGCGTAACAAATGAGTCGAGTTAAGGCCAAATGGTAACACGTACACGTATGTAGTTAGGTGGGCAATAACCGCAAAAGGTTAGTTAGCTGCTGTCCAGGCGAAAGGCAAAAGGCGACGACTCCTTCCAGAGAAGCTTCATATATAAGATAGAGAGAGCAAACTGTCGCTACTTTCTTTGTGTCTGGTGCAAGTTTTAATTATTTCATTTGTGCCTACTTGTAAGAATTCTAAAGATGTTTTGCATAGCAAATTAGCAGTCAGGCCAGCGCCCTAAAGTATGCAGCGGAAATATCCAAACTCCCTCGGGTGTGAGAGGTGAATAATTAAAAATTTTACCCATTACTTGCGCTGCTTGATAAAATTTCCAACAACACACACACACACACACTCCCACACACATGCGTGGGCTGCCATTTTAAGAAGATACTCAAGTGTAGCTCAGCTGCACAGAGACTATGAAACCACTTGAGATGCTGTCTGCGATTCCCCAGGCAAACATTTTACTCATTTGTAGCTACTCCCATCTCTACACCGCATCTCTTTCCCACTCTACATTTTTTTGTTATCCATACCCCTTGTATGTATTTTTTGTCTGCTTCTGTCTTTGCCGTGCTTGGCATATTAACACGTTTCATACATGAGATGAACAGCAAACGAACCCCTTGGCAACCACATTTGCCTGATTGAGTGACTAACTGAACTCAACTGAACTAAATGTTTGCATGTTACTTGTTTGTTCTCATACAGTACAGCAAAGATTTATACGATTACCGTCTAATATTAAGTAACAGGCAACGAAGACATATTTACAATTTTAATTGACTTGAATTGAAATTTAGTCTGAAATTAGCTATACACAATTTATTATATGCGGTTAATTTTATTCTATAAAATATTTTTTTCTAAACTATTTTTAAATTAAAATATTTATCTAACAACTTTCTTGATCACCGAATCGATTCCCCAAAAGTAAAGGGTATTTTTGAGCGCATCAAGCTAATTTCACGGCAATAGCACTAATTTTTATGAGCTGCTTTTTTAGCTGCTTTGATTAAGGTGATAAAGCACAGCGAAGAGGGGCACAGACTGTTCCAAGAGCAAACGAGGGTCACTCAATAAATGTGTGTAAAGTAAAAAAAAACACTAACACGCTTTCATATGATTTTTAATGGCCTGAATAACTTGCTTATAATGTAAGTAATAAATATTTGTAAAGCAACAAGTTACATTTGTTTCAGCAAAGGCTTTGGAGCAACCCTCGTAGCGCGTCATAACTGACAATCATCTTTTTGACTTGCTTCATTTGTTGCTTTTATGCCAACTGAAACTTTGTGTCTCAATTATGCAGGCAAGAATGTGTGTGGGTGTGAGTGGGTATGTGAGTGGGTGTGTGTATGAGTGTGTTTATAAATTTTATTATGATACCAATTAAAGGCATTCACATGCCATCTCCTGTGTGCGTGTCTCTGCCGGAAGAAATCTCGCGCGCGCTTTTAATTAGCACTCATCCCCCGTAAGGAGTCGAAAGGGGAAAGAAGAAATGGAAAGGGAACGGGAAATACAAACTTTTTAATTATGTGCTAATATATTTAACTTGTTTATGCAGAAACCAGAAAGCCATGTACCTACTCCTCGCTTTAAACCTGCCTCATGCCAGTGTGAATAACTGACTGACAAATGACAGCAAAAATATAAAAAGGGGAGAAAAGTTGAGTAATAAATGAAGAAAAAAAAACTAAAGTGCTAGAAAATAAGAATAACTGAAAAACAACACTGTAGTAAGCCCGAAAACCGCAAACAACAACAATAAAATCAAGTGAAACAAGAAAGAAAAGTACAGTCGAGCGCGCCCGACCGTATAATACTCTCTGCATTTTCCCGATTAAATTATTAAAATCGGTATCCAGATATTACAATGAATAGTACTTGCATTAAAACACGTTGAAACAAAAACAATCTAAGCATAATCAAACACACATCTGTTTGTTTGTTGCGAATACACATACGTTTGACAATATATGATGCATGCATGTATGTATGTGTATTCGGCGCAGCCAGCGACCGCGGGCAGCGCTGCCGCCACACAGGCAGCAAAAACGTTCGAGCATGTGCTTGTGTGTTTCTGTCTCGCTTGCACCAATGGGTTGATATTGCGTTCAATTAACAATATTGTAACGCTTCTAGTTTTCTTGTTTATAGTCCGATTTTAATGCGCCTTTCAGGATAGTTTAATATAGTTAGTCTCCACACCAGTTATAAACTACAATACTGTACGATACGGAAAAAACGGCATTGAAGCTTGAAAACTATTTTATAAATTGTGGGAAAAGTGGGCGTGGCAGTCCAAATTTATAGATGGCAATGCAACTATGCTGTCGCTAGGAACTCCCGTACAAGAATTGGTGATCCTAGGTGCCATAGTTACTGAGATATTTGCCGAAAACACCAATTTTTCACGAGGTGTGTCCAGTTTTTTTTTTTTTTTGTGGGCGAATGGGGCGTGGCATCGAAAAAAAAAAAAATTCTTGTATTGACTGACTAAATATCTGATCGTTTGACACCAAGCTCGAACTTGTAGCTCTTACCATCTCTGAAATCTGTTTGTTCATACGGACAGACGGACAGACAGACAGACAGACAGACAGACAGACAGACAGACAGACAGACAGACAGACGGACAGACGGACAGACGGACATGGCTATATCGACTCGGCTTGTGATGCTGATCAATAATATATATACTTTATGGGGTCTGCCACGCCTCCTTCTGCCTGTTACATACTTTTTGCACAAACCCAATATACTCTTTGCAGAGAGTATAAAAATCAGCAAGAGAAATAAAAAAGTTAAAACAGTTTCCCAATTGGCGCTGATGCAGGTGAATGGCCAACAAAATATTGCAGTGATTTTGGTCAACAGCACAAATTATGCGGCGCTTTCTCTGTTTTTCTGTTTCTCTCCCTCTTCCTTTCACTCTCCCCCCGCTCACTCTTTCACTTTTGACGTCGCGACGTCTCTGCATTTGGAAATCTGTTGCCGTTACTCTCAACGCGCAAATATTTAACGGCTGCTACATTTTTGCACCTCACCACACACACACACGCACACACACACACAAGCACACTACAACGTGCACACACAACAAACCAATGCGTTGGCAAAAAGGTATGAAAACATTCTTTGCAGCGGTTTTCATTGTTTTTCTACATTTCCGTTTGGCTGGCGTTGCATTTTTGGCATTCGTACTTTGACAGCAATCGCGCAGTTCCCAGTTCGCAACAGCAGGTGAGCGCCGTGGAAAGAGGAGACAGAGCAACGGTGTACACTGCAATCGACTCTCAACTACGGTATACCTGTAATTTGTACGTTTCTACGAACTTAAACAGAAATGTTGCATACTTTTGGGCTCTGCTTTTAATCTTCGAGCAGCTATAACTTTTGCCATCTACATTCGATTGAATAATAAATGTATTTCTACAAATATATATTAGACTATTAAGTATTTGAAAGCTCTGCTAGAAATTGTATCTTTATCAAGACTTATGCATATATAATGTGTACTTGAAAAGAGATTTATATTTCTATATGTTGCCGAGTAACATTGGCAGAATAATGTAATATTTAGAGCCACTGGGCTCTGACCGAACATAACTAAACGCTTGGCTTATTCATGCTGATTGAGAACATATATTTTTTTAGCCCCTTCATCGCGCTGCTCATACTCCCCCTTTACAAACTGGAACAGGTATGAACAATTGGAAAAGGAAAATGAGTTCGAACATGCTGCACATTATTTGTAGTCTAAATGTTGGACTTTTGGACTGCATTGGGTTTATGGTTGAACGGACCTGCCTGCCTAGCCAATGACTGGGCACATAGTTCACTTAAGACAGCAAGTACACCGAAGAGTTTCGAGTGCATTTAAAGATAATCAGTAACTATAACGACGCTTATTAGAGCCAACATAACGACCATCTCTCGGCCACATTTGTACCCCATGTTGGCACTGCAATTTTTGCCAAAAACCAACTAAATGAAGTGGAGTGCGGAGGGGCGGACAAGAGCGAGCAAAGCCGGACAAAACTGGACAAAGGCGGACAGACATGCATATGTCAGACAAATCAAACTCAACTCTCAACGATTGGAGCACGTTTTCAATATGGTTTGTTAGTGTGACTGATGTTGGTGCCAATCTATATCTATATATGAGTACGAAAAGTGTGGAGAGAGGAGTGAAACGGGGTTGGTGTGTTTTGTCGGAGCATTTGTGGTAGAGGGGACCTCGGGTGTCACCTTTTTTGAAGGGCTCTTGGTACGGTTTTTCGTTGGTTTTTCGAGTATGGACCGAAATGCCGAATATTGATTTGAATCAATTAATTCGTGCGGTTGTCGCTGGAATTACTCCCTCGAATCTAATTAATTTTAATGCACCACTACATGCTCAAATCACACACATGAATACACACCACACTTGTACACACACACACACACACAATCACACACTTTCATACAGTAGGCGACATTTTGGGCAACATTTTCGTTAGTTTGCAACGCACGAAAATTTATATTGAAGTCGAATTATGCAATTTGCTACTAAATTGATTGCATTTGCACAGCTGCATGTTGGTTTGACAAAGACAGCCTCTGGCCAAGAAGAGCGAGACAACAATAGTCTGTATGCCAGCAAGAGACAGCAACTGACCAAATAAGTGAGATTGATTGAATTATGTTTCAAAGCCTGCTCATTATGTTGAATTCTGGCTTCAATACTGCATTTTAGACAGCAACGGCATGAAGGGGAAGCTGAGAAATCAGCTTAAGTTGCAAGTTATTTCATCTTCCACTTATTAAAAATTTGCATAAAACCATTTGTCGGTTATAAATTCTTTTAAACTGAAGAAGTTTTGCAATTTCTTTATTTAAATTGTTCATTTTTATTGTATTAGTTTATGCATAACTTTATTAAGACAAAGATTGAATTATTGCGAATTTAGTTCGAGTTGCAGACCTCTCTAATTTGTATGCTACTTTTTTCTGCACTCTAGAGTTATAACTCTTAATTAAATCAAACATGTTAGGCATCAAGCTTCTTTAGTTTGTTCTCTACAGTTATAACTTACTTGATTTGTCCGAAATCAAAAATATTTATTAACATTTATCGTCTATATATCTGATTTAGATACTAAGTAAGTTCTTTACCTACTGAACATCCAAATTAGTAGCTGAGTAGCTTAAAAAACTTGATTATTTGTAGACGCAATTAAATCTTTCTTTTTTCTTTTAAAAACTTCTTTGTTTTATCCGCGCTTTATACGTCTTTCTTTTGTTTGCGTCCCTTTTCCATCGATTCGTCTTCTTAAAACAAGCTCTGTCCATCTTGCTCTTATTAGTCAGAGGGAGATCACTATCTTATTAATGTAAGCTCATAAAGGCACTGTTAATCCTAGCGAAGCCACTGTTAATGGTTAACTAGTAGTGGTATGCCATAAGCCTACTACATATTTTATTTAATTTTGGGCTCACAGACTAAAAACAGTCCCAAGTGAATAATTTAAATAATAAAAAACAAAATGTTTTATTTAAAGTTAAAGATAAATTATTAAATTGAAAATTAAATAGTTAGTTTGTATAGTTTCCCGACTGTGAATGCAGAAGTTTTGATATTTTTTCAACAATCCTTTCCACGAATTGAAAATTTCAGTAATCCCAAACAAATCAAAATTTCACTTATTTCAAAGTAAAATAAGTAAGTTATGTAAGTAAAGTTTTATTTAAAAATCTTTTAAGCTAAAAATATCAAATGAAGTAAGAGTTTTAAAGTTACTTTCTAAATTATTTTGAATAATTTTCTTAAATATTATGGCTTATTGTTAAAAACTACATTAATTAACAGTTTCTTGGTATAATAAACTTATTTAAAATAAAGGTAATAAATTAATAAATTTAGTACTAACGATATCTAATCTATCTAACTCATCCAATATTCTAAACAAAGTTGAAATTGGTTAAAATTTTCCTACTACAAATTTTCCAGTGGCAACTAAGTGACAAACTTAGCTTTAAATGAATTTTTAACACAAATCAGCGTATAAATATTAAATCAAATACTTAAATGAATATGCATTATGAAACTAATAGTTATGCTGCTTTGAGCATGAGATGGATGGTCACAAATGTACTTATAACTATAATATATGAATATAACTTTGGCTGTTGTTTAATTTGTGCATACATTATATTCAATTGGTTGGGAAAATCATATTTCATGTTTAATAAAATGCGTTGAATGCAACATTATTATTATTATTATTATTATATTCATTATATTAAGCATATTTCTATTATTTTCGGGCCTAAAACATTCAAAGCGCTGACCACTCCAGCCAAGCGCACAAAAAGCGAAGCTCGTTTCGTTTACCACACAAAAGGTTAACCCACACACGCACACGCACACCAACTCACACACACACACACACACACACACACACATGCGAACTCGTACATATTGAGGCAAAACAAATATTGTTTTGGCCATGTTTTTGGCAGCTGGCAGCTAAAATGATTTTGATTTTTGGCTATTGCAAAATAAATGCGATCATTTTAAAACAAAATGGCAGCAACATTGTGCATGTGTGTTTGTGCGTCATCAGTGTGTTCGTGTGTGTGTGTGTGGAAGAGAAAAATTGTATATATGATATGATTTGAATACATTTTGGGGACTCTGGCAGAATGATTTGAAATCGTTTTGCGGTTTTTACGAGTTGCAAATCATTTTAATTAAAATATCAAAATTAGAAAATGGAAAATGATTACATTATTCATTAGTTTTCATTACGCATGTTTATTTATTAGCAAACATTTGTGGCTCGTTGCACTTTTCGATGCGCGCAAAAATAGCAAACAGACCGCCTGGCGCCATCTAGCGTTCAGCTTCAAACCCCTTCATCAATCGAAAAAAAAAACCGAAAAAAAATATTCAAACCATTCACATTACTTTTTTTTTCGCTGAAAAATTTTCATAAGCAGCCAAAGCGAAAGCTTGCAAAGTTTTCTTAACTTTGGCCAAGAAAAATGCTGGAAAGGAAACTCCAGCGAAACAACTTGAGGTTTTCCATTGGCTTTCGTTTGTATGGGTGTTCAAGATGTGTATGTGTGTGTGTATGTGTGCTGTATGCGTCTGCGCAGAAATTTTAACATAGACATTCACCCCCTTTGGACCCAGAGTCTCGACCCGTTTTGGCGTCTTGGCGTACAACAAGTCCAAGACGTTGGCCAAGGCGCAAACTTTGCGACGCTTGGCGGATTTTTTTTTGCTTTGCCTTTGGCAATTGCTTTTTTCTAACACTGTTGTCGACGAAAGCCAACAGATGGCGCCAGCGCGAAAGCTTCCCGTTTCTTTCAATTTTTACAAATCATTTCATATGCATTATATTTTTTTTATATTTCCTATTTATTTTTTTTTTTAGGCAATTAGTGATTTGTCAATTACAATTCAATATTGTATACCCTCACACACACACACTTGCTTACTCAGGGAAGTACACACAGGCGCACACACTTTAAGGGTAAGTTGCACACTCAGTGAGAGTCGCCTCAGTTCTATTCGAGCGTAAGGCATTTCGACCAATTATAAGTTGTGGTTAACCGCAACATTTATTCAAGAAAGCGCTCAGTATATGCCCGACACGTGTGTCGGAGCGAGCAAGCAGTAGGTTGTGCGTACTGGAAGTGAGTTGTGGGCTTTGGGTGTGGAACTGGAAGGGAAACTCACTCTGACACTGACTCTGATGCTGATTATGAAGCCAGCCATTGCTATTGGAAAACTCAAATCTCCATTGGTAAATACTTTCGGGGTTTTTACTGATTTTGTGCTGCAATTTGCATTTTTTTAGAATTTAAAATAATAAGGTTTTAAAAAGAATTTTTTTAATATTAATATTAAAATATTTTTTATTTCCATAATTAGTTACTATACACTTTCATATTGAAAGATTTCACTTGTAATAAACATGGAATAATAGTAATAAAAGTATAACATTTTAATAAAATAAAATTAATATGTAGATTAGTCATTTTAATCATCATTGCTAGTACCATTTAAAGCAAAAGTTTATGCTCATTCAAAACATAAAAAGTTTAAAATAATAATATCAGAATATAACAAAGTTATTGATAATAAAGCCAACTCTAAAAGATCGCGTACTCACTCTATCGTTTAGTCCTATACAAACTATTGGATACATTTGTTCGAAACAGACTAAATTCGGTAAGGATATAATGAATCAATATATACAAGTTACTTGAGTTTAGTTGAGCTTTAATAAAACTGCATTTCATTATACAAATATAACAAATTTCGTCTAATCTTGACTAAACTTGATATAGAAACTGGTATTAGCATCACAATTTCAATGTATGAATTTGGTGATGGTGATGTAAAGATAGTTAAATATCATCTTATTTCAAATTTGGTAGCTCTAGCTCTTATTGTCATTGAGATACTGCAGACGTATAGAAGGACAGATGGACATTGAAATGTCGACACGGCTGTAGTTGTTGTTGATCAAGCATAATTAATATGTACTTTATGGGATCTGTCAGGCCTCCTTCTCCCTGTGATATTAATTTCCACGATTATTCCCTTTCATTCTACTAGTAAAAGAAATTTAGGACTTTTCATCTGTGGTTGGAGCAACTACAGAACATATGAGAATGTATAAAAAACATGTAGTCAATATTATTTAATCTTTTCTTTTCTGAACAACTAGAAGTGTTACTCTTCATCCTTAGTTGTCTGTCTGTCTCTAAGTGGAGAATTAGAACTGATTACTTACCTCCATTCTCCTTTGCTTCTTCCTTCTACTGCCACGACTCGACTCGCCTGCTCTAAAATTAATAGTTTGCCAAGCTGAAACGAATCGCCTTTCAAGTCGCTAACCACTGACAATATGTTGGGTCCGAGGGCAGACGAAACGTACGTAGCTCGTACAGAATAAAGCACCCCTTGATGTACCCCTGGAGCCCTCCAGAGCTGCTCACACTGAAGCCCAAACCACTTGACTGTGCTTCACTTGAGAGACAGAGACAATGCTGCGACATTAGTTTAACGCCAAATCCATTAAAAATCCATACTAATATATGTCAGGCTAAGGCAGCGCATGCCACAACGCATAATGAGTGACGGGTAGTGTTGGTAGTGCTGGTAGTGCTCTCCGGTTGGCATGGGATACGGTGGGTATTTTCAGCTGACAGCTTAAAATAAGATACCACATACACTTTGTGCGCTGTCTTTACACTTTTCCACACTTTTCCACTTTACCTTTTGGCTTAAGTGCGACGGCGACGGCGACGACGACGGCGACGCCATTTTTCAGAGTGCCACAAAAGTGGCTGGGGGCATGGCTGCTTCAGTGGGTGGTTGGGTGATTGTGTAACTGGGTGCCTGCCACACTAATGAAACTACGAGATTGTGAAACCATAAAGCCGAAAGCAGCTTAAAGTTCTGACGAAATGCTACAATCTCTTCCAATTCCACTTCCTCTTTCTCTTTTGCTTTTCATCTGCCTTCTTCTCTTACTATCTCTCTCTATTTTTATTCTTGTCTCGCTTTTAAGTGGCTTTTCCTCAAATCACGCCTCCCGTTCCGCAGCTTGCGCTGCAGCCACTGTTTTTTATTGATTTTATGAAATTTTTATTAATAAACATTCGTGAAATATTCGAGTCCAGAAAATTGAAACACTGCGGAATTTTTAATAGAAGCAAAAGCCAGTAAAAAACGGCAAACAAGAAAAAATACAAATACAAATACAATAAAATCATATTAAAGTAAAAGCAAAAAGATGCACAATAATTTAAAGAAAAGTTCAGAGTGAAGCAAAAAGAAATCAGCGCTATCAAAAGCTTAAGTTATAGTAGAAATAGTAGATATTAAATGAGAGACAGTTAGAGATATACAGAGAGACAGAGGGAGAGAGGGAGAGAGGAAGAGAGGGAGAGAAAGAGCGAACTTTGGCGAAAAGTTAACGAAAAGCAGCAGCAATTAAAACGACGCCAAAAGACTTCAAAAAATGCCAAAAAGTTAAAATACTAATGAATTATCCTTTATTAGGATAATGTATGATGTGGTTCTCTGAAGAGTTTGCCTCTTCACGCTCAACAACGGCAACAACAACACCAACAACGTTGAACGTTGAAAATTGAAAAAAGGTTCAGAGTTGAGAGAGTTGAGAGTTTTCGCTGGTTTTTCCACATACACTTGCCGTAAAAAGGGGTAACAATGTTTTGTAAATCATCCAAGGATATGCTACACAAACGAGTCCTTTGTCTAGTCGATATACCTGTAACTTAACTTTCTCACAAGTGTGTTCAAATTTCGTTGTGCCACAAAGTGCCGACATCTTCCTCCACTTGTTTTTCTTGTTTGTTATTTTTTTTTTTTATATCCCCCCTCTGTAATGGAGCTTGGTCTGTGGGCTTATCTAGCTGCCAAATGGCAGAGTGGATCAGGAAAGTCAAGAGGGCAGAAATCAAAAATGAAGACTGGAGAATGGAGCAGCAGCATGATGGAGCAATATGGTGGACAGAGAAGGAGGGGTATGGACGGGGGCGGAGAAGGAAATTGTGGCTAGGATGCTGTTGGCAATTTATGAAAAGAGCCAAATTAATCAGACTAATAACGAAAACACGCCGACGAAAAGGCGGCTGGGCAAAAAAGAAATGGCCTTAAAAGGGGGTTGCCAGCAGGGGGCATGGCAAGGACGGCTTGTGAGACAGCAAACAAGTTGCGAAAACTTATGCAAAGTTTTCTTAATGAAAAGATTTACGATGGCAATACTCAAAATTAGCAAAAACTGAGGTTGCGGTAAACAATAAGCGTTTGGAATGAGGCTGAAGCAGGGATGAAGGGGAGGAAGGTGGATAGCTGCTGTTGTCGATGTTGCCACTTGGCAGTAAACAGCTGGTGCACTGCAACAAAAAAGCACTTCAATTAATATTAAATATATTTTAAGAAAGTAACGAATTTTTTATGCGAAAGCTAGAAAATTGTATTCAGTTTGTATACTTAAAATTAGCAGTGGCAACATGACATGAACATTAAAATTTTATATGTAAAAAAAGAAACAAATCAAAAAATATAAAATGATTTATAAATTGAAAGCAGGACAATAAAACAAATTATATACTCATAACAAAAATAGTTGAAATGATTAAACGTTTTCCATACTTATTACTTACTTATTACACACTATTTACTATACATATTATATACACATGGTATACAAATTTGGTTAAAACACCATCATAAGTATTAAACTGGTGTTTTGAAAACAGTTTTTAGTAACATACTTGCGGTTTCTAAAGAAAATAAAGTGGAAAAAGAATTCTTTAATATAAATTAACTTTTAAACAATAATTTTTTTTTTTTTTTACTTTTACAAACTTTTTTTAAAAGTGTATTTTCGGGTGGGATACCTATAAACTTTTTACAACCGCCGACGCCGTCGTCGTCCTCGTCGTCGTCGCTGCTGCCGCCAGTGGTTGAAATAGCAAAGTTTTTTGAGAAAATTTTCAGAGCTTCTTGCCAGTTTAAGTTGCTGTTGTTACTGTTGTTACTGTTGCTGTAAATGTTCCAGGCAGTGAGCTGGCCAACTGACCAGGGCTGCATTCATTTCTGCGGTCTGCTTTAGATATTCGATAGAGCGCACTGAATCTCTCTCAATTTCTCTTCACTCTGTCTCCGACTTTCTTCTGTAGTAAACCCAATTAGTAATGCCAAATTCCAATTTGTGGCGTCACATCCAAGCAAAAGAACAAAAACAAAGTTGAACCAAATGTAATAACTGGAAATACATGTAAATCAAATTAATCAACTATGTGTTGCCATGACGGCACTTGAACTTATCAACCAGAAAAAGGCAGGCACAAATTAATAATCGAATCCACAAGCTGCAAATCCAGAAATATTCAACAATCGACAATTGTTTGACTAGAAATATTCCAGTGCAGAGATTATTAAAATAATTCGCTTCACAAGAAATCCATTGATGCTCATCAATGCATTCCGAAAACTGTCTCCTGATGGTCAATCAATGGTCTAAGCCTTAAGTCCAGCCATACACAGAGAGAAAGTAGAACTGCAAATAAATGGAAAATATATTTAAATCTAAAAGGAAGTAAATTATAAATATAGATTTCTCTTAACTACTTTTTAAACTAGTAGAAAATGTATAAACTTATTTAATATAAATTTCTAATTTAGTTAACAGCTGCTTTCTAAGTTAACTTATCTCATTTTAAAGTTATGAGCTCTGAAACTTGCACAATTTCTTGGGATAAAAATTCAATTGAATTTTGTTCCACAAATCGATGCTATGAAATGCCACAAATACCATTTCCCCATCCCCACAATCAGCGACAAGCACAGCAACAGCAGCAAAAATACTTATATACAAATACGTATATGGGAAAAAAAGAAGAAGAAGAAGAAAGCAAAAAAAAACACATAAAAAGGGTTAAAACAATAGAAAATG
The DNA here is from genome assembly GCA_020829145.1 of Drosophila nigrodunni. NCBI lineage: Eukaryota > Metazoa > Arthropoda > Insecta > Diptera > Drosophilidae > Drosophila > Drosophila nigrodunni. The sequence goes on from JACVCZ010000002.1 coordinate 15,523,425, forward strand.
TTGCCAGCGAGAAACTGGGAAAATGTTTGAGGAGGATGTGAAGTTGGTACTGGAGTTGAAGCAAAACAATTCTTTATGTGTATTATGCTCAGAATGTTTTTAACGGCCCGTTCAGCTGTTGTACAACTTCGTTTATATATATCGTATGTATACACGGAGTGAACCCAACCCAAACCCTCAACCCAATCCCAGCCCTGGTACTTCTTGTTTCAGCCAAATCATTATTACAACAACAATGTGAGCCAAGCACTTGCTCCGTTTCTGCTTCTACTTTTGCTTCAGTTTTTGTTTCTGTTTCTGCTTCTGCTTCTGCTTCATTTTCTCCTTCTGTTTCTGCTCTTGGTTTACTTTCTATGCCGTAAGCCGTGTGCCGTACGTTGTACGCCCCAATTGCTCGACATTTTTCAACCCGATCTGCAGCCGGAGCCACTGGCGGACATCGAATCCTTTCGTTCATAAATCAAGTCTTTGGTTTAATTAAATCTTGTGTTGGCGGTAAAAACGCTAAAAGAAAATAGCAACAACAAATAGCACGATTTTGACAACTGAGCTGCTCAACGCATAAATACCCCGTAAAGTGTATTGAACTTGAAGTCTGATCAAATCTCTGATACAAATCTCAACAAACTTGTTCATGCCTTTATAGCTGGTTTAGTCAGCTTAATGTTGCTATTAACCGCGGTTTCGTCTACGTCTCTTTTAGTCTACTAAATTTTAAGTCTATATTAATTAAATATGATAAATTATTAAATTTTTACTAATTATCTGTAGTGTATTAAACTTAATGCACTCATATCTTCCAATAATATTTATTTATAGCTCTTTCACTTGTTTGTAAGCGTTTCCACTTAGTGACGAGCAGACCACGCTGTTGCCATAATTACAGGGTATTTAAGGCAAGCACTTCCGATATGTTGGCGCTCCTTCTGTGGCCCCAAGTCAAACCCAAATAAGTAGGAGAAACATCAGCCAAATGGGAACCAAATATTGTGCATAGCTGCAGGCGCTAGCAGAAACCTTAGTCGAGAGTGCGACGGGGGCTAGCAGAAAGGTCGGAGCACATAGAGGAAAAAGGGCTTAGAACCAAGGACAAAGAACGATGAGGAGTCGAGTCGAGTCGAGTCGAGTCAACTCGTCACGTTTTAAATGTCGTCGCGGTTGTTCTTGTGATATTTTCTTTTTCAAGCTCATTTCCGTTTCTGGTTTGAGTTGTTGTAACCATTGTTGTTGTTGTTGTAGGTCCTTTTAGGTCCTGGAGATGATCACAGCTACATAAATAACTCGCCGCCAAAAAAGCAAACTAAATTAAATTTTATGCTCCCATTGTAGCCTATCGACTTGGCACCTTCAGTTAAAGCCTTTGCTGCAAGCCGGTTTAAATGAAAATTTCTGTGAAAATGGAAAAGCATAAAAGCAAAATTAAAGCATATTTCGCTTGATTTGACTCAGTTCTGCCAGGGAAAACCCATGGTCGCGTTTTCTTACCCACTTGACATGGAAAACCCGTGGAAAACAACAACAACAACAAGCAGGACGAGTGTGCTACGTGTGGAGTGGAAAACCCGAAAGGGAAACGTGAAATTGAATGCAGGACACGTTGCAGGATTTATGGCCAAAAAGCAGCCGCCAAACGCAGACTAATAAACACGAAGAGTGAAAATTGAAAAAGCAACAATGATAAAAATAAAGCTAAGACTCAGCGGAAAAAGTAGCCATGAGAATTTTAGCCAAATACCATCAGCGTTTAGGCCAAATTCTACGTGAGGCAATGCGTTAAAGGGTTCCTCAGACTTTTTGGGTTCAGCGGTTGACTTGACGACGACGAATCGGTCGTGCGACAAAGGACAAATGAAACGAAATGATACGAAAATGAAATGAAACGAAACGAAATGAAATGAAATGAAATCCTTTACCGTAAGAATTTCATGCACGTCAACACGTGCTGACTGCGACAGCAGCGTTGACAGCACACATACGAATGCACACACACACACAGACACACCCATACACCCAAAGCAAATCTTAATCTGAATCTTTGCACTGCAAATAATTTAGTTTAAATGTAAATTCTTTACAGTGTTTTATTTCCACACTTTAACTGCACTTAAATTAAGCACAAACTTTTCATTTTATTTATGGTATTTAATAAATATTTGTTCCTTAAGTTTTACGTTTTGAACAGTGTATCTGAATCTGAGTTCTGTTTAGCTCACGTTAGAAAGTTGTATCAATTTCTAATTCATATGTTGCCCCGGCAGGACTTTTGTTCGTCCTCGTCCCGATGATTTATGTTGGAAGCGCGCGAATACGAAATGAAAGGCGAGATAGCACAGCAAAAGAGTCCTGGCAATTGTATCGTCCTTGGACTTGGTCTGTGCAAAGAGTGTGGGCATGGGTGTGCGTGTGGGTGTGGGTGTGAGTCTGGGTATGGACATAGATACGGGTCTAGATTTCGGTTTCGGTCTGGCCGTTTAATCATTCAATAGGCAATTTGTTTGGCCTCTTGGCAAACTTGGCATCGAAATGAAATGAAATGTTTCACACATTATACAAGGACTACTTTCTCCCAGCACTCCCATTCCACTCTCGCATTTCTCTGACTCTTCCTCTCTCTCTCTCTCTCTCTTACTCTCCAGCCACCATATTTAATATCATTTATCTTTCTTACGGTCCAGTGTGCGGTTTCCAATGCCCCCCGCACACACAACACTACACTACATGTGTGCGCACGTATACGGACCAAGGTTGTGATTTATGATTATCAAAGTATTTGTTACCTTCATGTCGAAATTATTTGCTCGCACATAAATCATTTTGTTGCTTCAACTTTGGCGCTTTGATTAATTTCTTCAATTGCTGTTGATTGGCGCCTGCGATTGTCGACCTGTCTTGTATACCGCCCCTAAAAAGTCCGCCCCTTTTCTACGACCACCACTTGGCAGCTTCTTGTTATGCCAAGGCATTAGCTCAATACATAACTCACAACTGGCGAACAAAACCCACACAAATTGGACAAATAAACACCTTGAAATTAATTATTCAACTCATCGAGATGTCTGCTTATTTTGATTCGAGTTTTTAATCTTCAAACACAACACATGAACTACCATTTATTTATACACAACTTAATTAAAGTAAATTTGGAAACCCGATTATAATTTTATTAACTTAATCCCAAAATCTATTTAGCTAAAATTTAGATATCGGTTATTGATTATAAAACTTGGATTTCTAAAGATATACAAATTTATTTATTTACTTATACATGTAAATTCATGATTTGTTTATAACTTTAAAATATAATTATATTATTTCTTACATTATTATTATTTATTTCAATTAGCTTCACTTTTTGCTTTATTCAATAGCTCAAGCTAAACTTAGAGTCCTTAAGAATTGAAAGCAAATTTATTGCATTACTGTAGTACGTAAATCTTCTTGGAATGCCTGATAACTCACTCGATCAACTGGTCAATCATGTACCAGGCCAACAAAGGAAACTTTCCACAAGTATTACGAAAAAAGTAAACTTGGCGTCATGAATTATATATTTGGATTTATTTGAGGCCAAGTAAAACAAATGACCCAACAATCGTCGCCTTCTTCTGAGCACTCGCATTAAAAAAGGTCAAAAAAAAAAAGAGAAACGCAAAAAACAAAAACAAAAAGGAGAAAAAAAATTGGAAAGACAGGAAGAGGAAAACAACAAAGCAAAAGTGGCGTAAATAAATAAACAGCAAAACACAAAGCATATTAGGCTAAGCTACTTGCGATTTCCGTTACATGCCTGCCAGCTATAAAATTGCGGAAGCTGATTAGCCTGCCCCACACCCACTACTCTCTGTTATCCAGCCAGCAGCCCCCCTACCGGTTAGGCCAGAATGAACTGCCGGTGGAGAGAAGTGAATGGACCCTCGACCGGGTGGTTGAGTTTTATGAGGCACAAAAATTAACAACGCCTTTGGGGTTGTCTTGAGGCGGACCAACGACTATGACGACGACAACGACGACGACAAAAAAAGTTGCCAAGTCTCATAATCGAAATTGGTCACAGGTGGCCCCCAGCAGTTGACCAATGGTTTTGGCCACGTTTGCCGCCCTTCAGCTGGCAACTTGGCTTATTGAAATTAAATGTGCCGGCCAGCAGATAATACCCATTTAAGGCGTGTTTAGTTAAGTTGAGTCTGATTTGGGTGATTCCCATTCCACTTACACTTCCACTTCCATCTCCATTTCCTGTTCCCCAAGCGACTGACATCAACTTATGCCACAGTCTTCCAGGGAAATAAACGAAATGGAGATTAGGCTGACAAGAAGGTTTAATCGCAACAAAAGGAATCGATTTAGAACTTATTAGGTAATGTTCAAGTGATGCAGGTAACTTATGTGATTCCAACGGCTGCTATTTATATAGGGACTTTATTATTTTTTTGTTCAAGTTAACTTTAAGTTTAGTTTGCTTTAAAAATAACAATTTCATTAAGTAAATAAGAAATGCCATTTATTATTAGTACCTGTTATAAACATTTTTGCGATACATAAAGAGTTTGTGACGGTTTCATTATAGGTAAAAGAGCACGCATAATATTTTCAATATTTTTATAAATACATATTTCTAAAACTATCTCAAAATAAGTGAATAAATGGACATCAAGACTTGGTTGGTTGAGCACAAAAATTGAACTGACTTTATTCCTTAAAATCCTAGGTCTTATATAGCTACAAATTACAGCGGAGTACAGCTCTCCTCTAAGAATTTGGTGTTGTACCCCACGCACAGGATAGAGCGTGGTTTTATATTTAGAACTATTTTTATCTCAGGCTTCGTTGCCAAGCATGGGAACGGGTCGCCAGCATAGATACAAATATATTCTTAGATTATACATTTTTGAGTTTACATAGTCTCTTAAAATAATCTCTCCGGTGTTCTAGTTTCATTGCTTGAACATTCTGCCAAGGGCCACAAAAAGGTGGTAGTTTAAATACAATGGCATTGACATATTAACCTTAGAGTAAACATTTTTATTTTTTTTGTTTTATTTTTTATGTGAGGAAACGTGATCGTTTGTAGTCTTCTTGTTACATTTATTTTTCTTATTATGTATACAATTATAACTAACAATATTATCAAACAAATTCCTAAAGATAGGTGACCGGATACATGATGAAAGTTAAGGTTTTTAATTCAAAATGATGATTTTTAATGTCATATAGGTCATTCTTTAATTGATCTATCTCTACTGTATGGTTGATAATTGGATATCTCAATGGATCCCATATAATTTTCGGTATCTCACTTACATTACTTATATAATAAGGTGACAATTTTTCGTAACTTTCGAGTGAATTACATAATTTGCAACTAGAATTTTATCAACTGTTCTAGCAGTACAATCTGACTTAATAGATAATATACCTTGTTCCGGTAAGTCAATAATTTCCTGGTGAGTATGGCTACACTGAATATTTGCTTTAGTATTAGTTGGTACTTTGAAAAGCCAACTACCCTTTCTATTTAATTCAACCCAATAGTTTGAGTAAGTTGATATCATTTTATAGACACAATTCGATGGTCTATTCGGCTTAAAAGGTGAGACCTCGCAAGAGTCATCATTTGCATTATTCCATGGCCAGTTTCCTTCGCAAATTCGTTTATTTTGTTGCCAATGCTTGCATTTGTTTAGCGCTGCTTCTGACATTAAATTATACGAATCAATTGCAAAGTTATACACTATGTATGGGAACTTTAGATCGGCAATTATTATTCCCTGTTGGTTTTTAATTGGTAAGGGAATAATTTTAAATACCTGAGATGAATGTCTATTGAATAAAGGTATTTTTTGCATTTATTATTATTTTTTGTCTAAATACAACCCTTTTGCAGTTAGCAAAGTATAAATTTCTTTTAGTTCCGCACCAGTTCTTTTTTCCTGGTAGAACAAGTGTATCAGGTATTTTGTCTTTAATGTAACTAATTTCCTTTTTTTTAGTTGATTTGGTTTTAATATATTAGTGTTTAATTTTCCATGATTGACGTCAATAAGCAAGCTGATTACTCCAGCTTGAACCTTTTCACATTCATCAATCAATGAGTTCAACTGTTTTGTTATCATAAAGAACTTTATTGATTCCTTATATACAAAATAGCTTTCCTTAAGAAGTTCGGTCATGTTGTCTACTCGTAGATTCATACTGTAAAAGTTTTTATTTACTTCGTCTATTGTTTGTTTCAGAATGTTTTCAGTGGAATCAATTACGGAAGCCTGTTTTTTGGCTAGATTGTCTATGTTATGTTGATTTTCTAACAACACAATCATATTTTCTTCCATTTGAGTTCTATCATCTGCATCCATGAGCCCGAATACCATATGATATAAAGATCCTACGAAATCTAAGGGTGATCTTTTCTGTCTTGGAGTTCTCTGCGTCATAAAAAAGGCTATTGTTTTCCTCTACATCATCGATTTGTCTTTGCATGTTGTTCAGTACCAAATTACATTGCTCCTCAAAATCATGCAATTTTCTACAAATCATTCGCATCTTTTGTATAATTTCTTTCCTTTTCTCTATCATAACGAAGTAAGTGTCCATATCATAAAAACACAACTAAATCCCATGATGACGTTATTACTTCTACGTCACCCATCGGATCCAAGTATATTGATGCTGTACTGTTGACTTGTTCAACTGTCCATTTCTTTATTTCGGTCTTAATTGGAACCGCATTGGATACTTGACAAATCAGCATTAACATCATCATGGCTAAATACAATCCGATTTTTGAAAGCCTACCTCCTCTAGTTGAGCGTTCCTCATTTTTAGAGTCTTCTCCTGACTCTTGGACTCCAATTAGAGGACATATTTTACTAATAGGACGCGTTACCAATCCTTCTTGTACTCTTATCTTCGCTACTCTAACTTTTTCATCTGCGCCTTTATGAACTTCCTCAATTTTCCCTAGGGGCCATCTCGCTGGATGACAATTTTCGGATTTAATTAACACTATTTGCCCTTTTTCGATATTTTTATTTTCACGTTTCCATTTATTTCTTTGCTGTAAAGTATGTAAATAGTCTTCTTTCCATTTTAACCAAAATTCATTTTTAATCCTTTTTAATTAATTTCCATCTGTCTAAATTGTTTATCTTCTCCTCATTTATAGACTCTATTACTTCCAAATTAGGTCTACCACTCAGAAAATGTCCCGGCGTTAATATCTCCATGTCCTCAATATCTTCTCCAGTAGTGTATAGGGGACGAGAATTTAGCACTCCTTCAATCTGGCATAACAGAGTTGCAAACTCTTCATAAGTTAAAATCGTATCACCAATTGTTCTTTTTAAGTGATATTTCACCGATTTAACTCCCGCTTCCCAAATGCCACCGAAATGCGGTCCTGCCGGCGGGATAAAATGCCAAGTGATCCCTTCGCTTTCTAAAATTGAGCTACTTTTTCGTTATCCATAATAGCTTTTTGAAAATCTTCATTTAATTTTCGTGACGCACCCACAAAGTTTGTTCCATTATCGGAGTAAATATTAGCACATTTTCCTCTTCTTGCAATGAATCTTTTAAAGGCTGCTAAAAAAATGCATCAGTTGTAAGATCACTTACAACTTCCAGATGTATAGCTTTGGTTGCCATACATACAAACACAGCTATGTAACCTTTATATGACTTAATTCCTCTGTTTTTAGAACATTTTATATGGTATGGCCCTGCGTAATCTACTCCAGTATTTAGAAATGGGTAATCTGGTGTAATTCTATATTTTGAAGGTCTCCCATTATCTGTCCTGCTGTCGTCTGCCGATATCTTGAACACTTTATACATTCTTTCAACTGTTTCTTTAAACTATTTCTAAGTCCAAAAATCCAATATCGTCTTTGAATATAAGTTCTCATCAGGTTAAGTCCACCATGCAATGTTTCTCTATGTGCCTTTTTTTATTAAGTCCGTAAAGTGACTTTTGTTTAAAATTAAAGGATGTTTTACCTGAAAACATGCATTAGAGTTCCTTAATCTTCCACCAACTCTAAGTAACCCATTTTCATCTAAAAATGGGTTTAAACTTAGTATCTTGCTTTTTTATGTCAATATCTCTTTTATGAATTATACATTTAATTTCTGCATCGAAATAAATAATCTGCTGTTGTTTAATTACTAAACAGCGTGCAGACTTTATTTCATTTACAGTTAAATACGCTGGAAATACTTTTTGTTAATTTTCATATCAATAAATCTTAAAACATATGCAACTACTTTTTCGAGTTTTTTCTATACAGGAAAACTTATCTGTTAATTTCTGAATAATATCAGAATTATTATTCAAAATAGTTGTGCAAACTAATTCATTTTCAGAATTTTCTTCCTTTGGCCAATATTCAATTGACTTCGCAAGCCAATGAGGTCCAGTCCACCAAATGTCACAGTTTTTAACTTATCGGCATCTATTCCTCTTGACGCAATATCTGCTGGGTTGTCTTCTGATTTGACATGCCCCCATTCTACTTCTTTTAATTTTTAATATCATCTGTTCTACGCCTAATAAATTTATTTTTATTGGCTCCATTTTTGATCCAAGCAAGAGTAATCGTTGAGTCGCTCCATGCATAAGATTTTGTACTTATTCCTAACGCTTCTTTTTACTCTTTCCATTAGTTTTGCTAACAGATGAGCTGCACATAACTCTAACTTAGGGATCGTTTTTCTATTCTTTTTTTGGGATTAACTTTACTTTTACTAGTAATTATCCTTACTGAACTTCCGATTTTTGCATACACAACTGCCGCATATGCTTTTTTCGGAGGCATCTGCAAATCCATGTACTTGGGCCAATACATCGTTGTGCATTTTTAGCCATCTAGGAATTCTGAGATTTTCTAATGTTATTAATTTTTTCATAAATATTTCCCAGTATTCTGAATCGTCTATTGGTAATTCTTTATCCCACTCTAGCTCACCTAACCATAGTTTTTGCATAAACATTTTACCGACTATTGTTACAGGAGATAGCCAACCTAAAGGGTCATAAATTTTCGCTAATGTAGACAATACTGTTCTTTTATTAATTTTCTTTTTTGTTCACAATGAATATTAAATTTAAATTCGTCTTTTACAGGTTCCCATTGTAATCCTAGCGTCTTGACTGACTCATTTTCTTCAAAACTTAATATTTTTTATCATCAGTACATTCTACGCTTGCCACAACGTCTGGATTGTTGGAGATCCATTTCCTTAAATTAAATCCCACATTATCTAATTCTCGCGAAATTAAATTTACAATTTCTTTAGCCTCCTGTACTGTATTAGCGCCTGTCATTAGATCGTCCATATAAAAATCATTTTTATTATTTCACTAATGTTTTCATTGCTACATTTGTAAGCAATTTCTAACAAAGTCCTGGTCGCTAAATATGGGGCTGATGCGGTTCCGTAAGTAACTGTTGTAAGTTTGTAAGTTTTTAATCTATCCAACGGACAGTCTCTCCAGAATACATTGAGATATTTTTGGTCATCTTCATCAATATTTATTTGTCTGTACATTTTTTCTATATCAGAGGAGACTACAACTGGCCATTTACGCCATTTTAACAGAATATCAAAAATATCTCTTTGAACTCTTGGTCCTGTCCACATGATGTCATTTAGGCTTTTCCCATTTGAACTTTTTGCTGACGCATCAAATACAACTCTTAATTTTGTTGTTAAGCTACTATCCCTTAGTACTGCTTGATGAGGAAGATAATATTTTCCTACTTCGTTTGATTCAACCATATGTCCTAACTCCATGTACTCCCTCATAAACTGAATATAATTTTCTTTCAGTTTTAGATTTTTATTAAATTTCTTTTTCTAAATTGTGAAAACGTGCTAAAGCTTGCGTTTTAGAATCTCCTAAGTTCGTATTTTCTTTTAAATGGGATTTTACAATAAATCTACCATTGCTATCTTTTCTAGTTGTTGCTATATAGTTCTTTTCACAATATTCTGCTTCTAAGTCGTCATTATCTTCATCTTCTAATTCCCAAAATCGATCCATGTCTTTAACCTCGATTGTAGTTGCTGTTATTACAGAATTTCCCTTTGATTTGGTGCAGCCTGATACTACCCAACCAAATTCCGTATTTTGACCCAGGAGTCCGTCTATTTTAATAATGCCATTTTTCATTATTTGTGAATATAGATCGGCTCCAATTATCATATCTACTCTGCTCGGTTTGTCAAAATGTGGGTCAGCCAAAACGTAATTCTGCCATTTATATTTATTTATCTTTATTGTTTGGATTGGCAGCGCTTTCATTAATTTTGGCAAAACGATTGCTTCTGTGTAAAAATTTTGTTTCTCATTATTATACGGTTTTAAACACAAGTTGACCTTGTATTTTGATGAGCTTGAGTTATTTGCTGAAACTCCACTTATTTTTGTTATTTTTTTAATTCTAAATAAGTTTAGAGTTTGAACAGCTTCTTCTGAAATAATAGTGCACTGCGATCCACTATCGATTAATGCTCTTAATTGCTCAAAATTACCATTATTGGTTTGCACTTTCACTATTGCTGTAGCTAATAGTGCTTTTTTTCAGCAACACAAGTGTTCACTTTCTCGTTAGAAATGTGTAACATTGTGTTGTGTGATTTTCTGCAAATAGTACATAATATTTCACACGAGCATCGTTTATTCCTCGTGAATTTTAAACATTTCATACATAATTGCACTTTTCTTACTGCGTCGATTCTCTCTACTGGACTCATGGCTCTAAATGTATAGCACTGTACTGCATGATGTCCAGGTTTCTTATATCGGGCAGTTTTCAATTCTATGTTGCTGAACATTAGAATTTTTTCTTTTCATCGTTTTTTAATGAACTAATGGAACCATATCGTTGTTCCAAAAATTCTTTGACATCTGACAACTCTTGAATTTCTTTTGTCTTTCTGACGTAAGATTCGTATAGTTGTAGTGTCTCTTTATTAAATTTACGCAATATAATGTGCGCAAAGATACTGTCTATTTCATTAGACATATTTGCTTTTAATTTTATAATATGCATAGCCTCATTGCTAGCATCAATAAAATTTTTTATCTGCTTTTCAGATTCAATATTTAGTGAAGGTAAATCAATTAACCTATTTAATTGATCTGAAAAAATTTTTCCTTTTTATTTTCGAACCGTTTGGTCAACAGTTCCCACACAACATCATAATTATTTACTGAGCCAGTGAGCAAATGTGATACCATGCTCCTGGCTTCACCTTTTAAAGCCGATTTTAAATAATTAAATTTGACCGAAAGACTTAGGTCCTCTCTATCATGAATTATTTCCATAAATAATTCAAAAATGAATCCCACTCTCTGGGTTCCCCATAAAAAGTGGGTACCTTAATTTTAGGTAGAGCTGGAAGATCTTCTGTCTTCACGGTTACCTTATTACTGTTGAGACTTATATGCTCCAATATGTCAATCATATTGTTAGCATCAAACTCTAATTCAGAAACATCTTCGTTGCATTGGATGTTTTGTTTTTTTCAAAAGAAATTAATTTTTCTTGGATTCTATTCCAGAGAAAATTAATTTTATTTTTTCTAATGCTACTCCATTCCGGAGTAGCATTTTTTAATTCTTTTTCAGTTTCCTGAATATAATTTTTAAGTTGCAACAAGTTTTCGTCTAACTTATCTGCAATCTTATTATTTTCAACTTTTTTCTGGAACATTTTCTGTTCCAGGATCAATAATTTTCTTCGAACATATATATTGTTCACTAATTGATTTAATTGTTAATATTGTTTTGTCAAATATTTTTTTTATTGAAGTAGTCGTGATCGACTGCTCCAATTTTAAAAGAATAGAGTTGTTTGTTACAAATTTGTCTTTCAACTCTGTCAATATTTCAATAGATTGGCTGGAAATAATTCCAGCTTCAATCTCCTGAACTTTTTTAACTATTACTGCTTGCTTTTCCAGCAGATTAATTGTTGCTTCTGACAACATTTTAACAATATATTTTTAAAACTTAAGTTTCATGCACTTATCTTATGTTGTGATGAAGCTGACTCTGCTGCTGATGCTGATGCTGACGCTGCTGCTGATGCTGCTGCTGTTGACTCTGCTCACGTTGCTGCTGATGCCTCTGCTCACGCTGCTGCTGATGCCGCTGACGATGCTGACGCTGACGCTTATGTCGCTGATGCTGCTGCTGTTGACTCTGTCGCTGCTGTCTTTGCGGACGTTGTTTTTGGCTCTTGGGGTTGTAAATCCTCTAGCCACTCCGATTTCCGATTCTATTGCTTTAGAATCGACCTCGTAGTTTTTTTTTTTCACTTTCCGATGTAAGCCTCGGAAACGCTATAATAATTTCGTGTCGATTTATATTTTTTTTTTTTTTTTTTTTTTTTGCACACAATTCCGACGTAAAGCCTCGGAAACACTAAAATTTTTTTTTTTATTCCCTGCCTCTTTTCTTTTAGAGCGCTAGAGTTTTTGTTAATCCTCTTCGGATATTTATTATCTCTGTCTCACATGGAGAACTAGAGCAATCAGTTCTGTGCTTCTTATCACTGGTGGAGGATAGCAACAGACCAATTTATTTTGCAACCTTAAGTATTTCACTATAAGGTGCTGGTTTAAAATTCTGTGTCTCTTACCACTGGTGGGGGAAACAACAGAATGCTCGAAGGACCAATGAATAAATGGACATCAAGACTTGGTTGGTTGAGCACAAAAATTGAACTGACTTTATTCCTTAAAATCCTAGGTCTTATATAGCTACAAATTACAGCGGAGTACAGCTCTCCTCTAAGAATTTGGTGTTGTACCCCACGCACAGGATAGAGCGTGGTTTTATATTTAGAACTATTTTTATCTCAGGCTTCGTTGCCAAGCATGGGAACGGGTCGCCAGCATAGATACAAATATATTCTTAGATTATACATTTTTGAGTTTACATAGTCTCTTAAAATAATCTCTCCGGTGTTCTAGTTTCATTGCTTGAACAATAAGAAAAGTTTTGTTAAGAACCGCAAATTAATTAATTGATTTACTTCCACAATGATTAAAACTATTTTAAAATCAATGTGACTAACAATCAGCCTTAATATATTTTTTTAATAATTTATAAAATAACAAGTCACTAAAAAATTTTAAAACTACAATATTTTGTATATAATGCCATCTTTTTTTTATTCATAACTGTAATACAAAGCCGACTGCACTGAAAAAGAGTTTTGAGTGAATTCCAAATGCAGCTAAAAGTGTTTTTCTATTAAGCTCAAAACCCAATTAAAATTGAAGCCAAACTTGTTCTAAATAATAAATTAAAGCCAAACGCAGAAAAGTAAAAGCGTAGACGTTAAACACTCTAGTATGCATGTATTTCTATGACTACTGTTGGTCATTTGGCAAAGCATAGAAAAAATGCAAAATAAAAGGAGGAGTAAGAGGAGGTGGAGAAGAAGATGATGAAAAAACGGTGAAACCCTGAAGGACACACAGCTGACACAGAATGTGTCAAGTCAAGCTGAAGACGGCATGACAGCATGCGCCCAGCACGTCCATGTTTAAATTTTTAATCAAATCTGCTGAAAGACAGCAGTCATTAATTTTCCTTCAGACTCCAAGATTGTGGCCATTTTTCTTTTGGGGCTTTGTCATTCCTTCGTCGAGCTACCTTTCTGACATTTGCATGCTCAGCCAAAACAACAACAACAACAACAGGAACAAAAAAAACAGAAATCAAAATATATTTAAGAGACGACTTGATGACGAAGTAAGGGGACAAAAGTGACCACAATGTTGCAGTGAACGGACGTTTGCATGAGATACGAGACACGAGACACGAGATACAAGATACAAGATACGAGTTAATGCTTTATCTTTTAAATAGACAATGTGACGAACCAGAACCAGACTCTGAGCACTCTAGGTCCAGGCAGTTGTCACTCAAAGTACTCGTAGTAAATCTCGATTTGGGTCTCGTCATGTCCCATTCGTAAAATGCTCTTGGAAATTTACATTTTTGATTCCCTGGACTAAGTGGTGGTGGCAAACGTCTCAGGAATGCGGCAAGTTCAAGATTCCGGCAAGTGCGGACTTATTCTTCAATGAATCTATAGCGTTTTTATGGGATTTAAATAAGTCATTTAACAGTTCTTAATATATTTCTTGACCACCAGTTTTCGCCTTTAATAATGTTATAAATAGCATAGAAAGCATTGTCGTAGATCCACATCGACATAACTTGTTTGGCCAAATAGTTTTAGGCCAAGAGTGAAACATATGTCGCTGACACAATGTACTACTCGTAAAGATGAATGCAGGCAATACAATTCCTGATGATGCTGATGTTGGTGAAAAGCAGATCGTGGGCAACTGATGTTAGTTTGGATAGATGGATGACGGCGTACGGACATTGATAAATCACATATATGTATGTACATACAAGCGAAAATATGTGTAAGTGTGTGTGCTATTGTTGTTTCTATGCTTCGTATAATACACTGTTCAAAACTGAGTTTATTAAAATAAGCCAAAAAGCAGAAACAGAAAACGTTTCTAATTTAGGTTTCAGTTTTTAAAGTTTTAAAAAATATTTAATCAACAAAATCAATCAATTTAGAATCTCTTTGTTACCAAATGGATAATTATGTTTGCACCAAATTAATTTTAGACTTGTGAATAAATTTAATGTTATTAAAAATACATTTTTCTTTTCTTTTCTCTAATATTTGCTCAAATATGTCAACTGAATAATTTTATTTAATTCTACATTTTGTCTGGAATAATTTTTGTTTATTATTCATCTTTATTCTTGATTCTTTAGAGCTTTCCATTCCTACAGCTTACTGTTTATATAGCCAAATTCTTTTAGTGTACTCACTTCAAATGTGGCTCTGAATATCGCGGACTATTTGAAAACGCGACGTTGCAAACAAACCGTACTAACAGAGACCCCCATAGTTCCCCTGTGCTGCTCCTGCTTCACTTTACCAAACCGGCCCAACCACCTACAGTCTTCTCCTGACTCCTGCCTCCTGCCTCTGTCCTCTGTGCCCTGTCCCCCTCTCCGCCAATGTTATTGCCTGTCATGTGCGATGCTCACGCACACACTTGGCCAAATTCAACAATTTTCTGCAGCGACATCAAATTACGAACTCATTATTGTTAGCGACGACAATGGGCCATGAGGTCCAGAGCCCAGAGTCCCAGTGTCCAGAATTTCGAATCCAGGGTCGTTGCTGTTGGTATTTGCGTTGGCGCGAATTTTGCCAAAAATGCGTAGATTCGTGGCAGCAAATGTTCCCTGTCTCTCTCTCTCTCTCTCGCTCACCCGATGTGTGTTTTGGTATATTTGTTGACTTTGATAGCGAGTATTTTGGGCGACTGAATATTTTCCTACCGTTTTTCCCTGTTTTCAGTTTTTTTTTTTTAAACTTGTTTTGTTTTTTTTTTGTTTTTGTGATTTTCTTTTCGTGTAAATCGCATGAAAACGAAGCGAAACGAAGCGAAGCGACACCCAAAAGCGAAACCCACATCAAACTGACCAAAATGCATGGAATGTCTATGAAAATTGTAAAGTGTTGTTCCACGCTACACCTCCATGGGAAACACCAGCACACCCACCGCATCGCTGTACCACTGCACCACTGCACCGCCATTCGCGTTCACTTGCAACGTCGCGTTCATTAAATGACACTCACAGCAAGGCGGCCAGAAATTGCACGCTATAATGCACACACAACACTATTCTTTGTGTGGGTGTGCGGGGTGTTCGGGGTGTTGGGGGTGTGCGGGGTGTGCGTGTGTAGATGCGAACGACTAGAGTTTGGGGCGTGGCATTGCATAATTTTAGTTGCACCATCGTAGGCGCCGAAAAGCCACGCCATGCAACCAATCCACCAGTCAGCCCCAGCCCCCAGCCCCCAACGCCCCCTCTTCATACTCTGCTCCTCCTTTAGCTATTTCTATTGCTTGTCAAACGCAGCGCTATGGAGGTTGCTTTTGTTTTACGCAACACCACTGCCTGCAATCCCACACCCGACCCACTCTCCTGCCCCCTTTCCTCATTACGCTCACTTGCCACCCAGTTGGCCTGGCTCTTGTTATGCTCCAGCGAGAGAGTAAATTGGTTTGCCATCGAGGAGAACTCAGCTTTACTCTCAAATAAACCAACAAAATGTTCTTTTCAAACGAGTTCTTTCTTTGCTTATGATCAGACCTTAACTATACATCCGTTATCTAGTGATTTAAAAAATAATCTGAGTAGAACATTATTGTCAAAGCTAACAGATTCCAAGAGACTGATGAAAATTACTGAAAATTTCATTATTTTTCATTAAAAAAAAAGTTATTTAAATATAACTATAAAAATTCAAATATAAAGCTCTCCAATGGTTATGTTTTTTAAGAGTCTTAACCTTAACTATTATATTTAAAATAAGAACAAAGTTTATTTTTTAATTAGTTAAAAAAAAAAAAAAAACGAAGTTTTTAAAAAGCTTGAGTTTTATTGAAAATAAAATTTTCTATGATTCATTTCCATCTTAAGTTTTTATAATAAATAAAATTTTAACAATATTTAGAATAAAAAAGCTTTTTTATATTCAAATTTTAAGCAGTTTTAGATTCCCTCTAAGAGTTTTGCTTACAAGAAGTAAATATTATTTTACTTGAAGAGTTTCTTATTAACAGAGTAGGTTGGTATTTATTCACTCACTCTTGCCTTTGATTTTCTATTAAAAATAAGCTTCTTTAATATACAATTATTTTTCAGCTCATTTGCAATCTTTAATTAATTTGTTGCTGGAAAGAGTATTTAATTAGCGTCCATCTGTTGGTGACACATTTTGCAAACTTGTTTAGATTTAGCGTCGAGTTTTCGTTTACGTATTTTTGCGTTTTTCGTACTATTTGCGAAATACCGTGAAAATTACATGCCGCTGACGCAGCGACGCCGTCACTCATGATGGGACTCCTCGGTTTTGGATGGCTGCCCGTTGCCAGCCTGGCCCAGTTCAGCCCAGTCCGGAAAAACATGATGACTCTGCTGCTGCTATTTCTGCTGGTGCTGCTGCTGATGTTGCTGCTGTCCCTGGTCCATTTTAATTTTTTTTCCTTTTTTTTTTTTTTTGTTCTTTTTCTCGGTCATTTTATTTCGCGACGCGCTGATACGGCACGAAGTTGTCCCTGACCGCAACATCGCATGTTGTAGGTGCGCCAATGACGCTGATTTTGTTCCTGCGCAGGGGCTACACATTATTAACAGTTCCTGTGACAAAGCGTGGCCAGAACGAGTAGAATGGGTTAACGGGGACAACTGGGTTTCAGAATTGGGCTCGGGATTCTGAATGGGTAACACAATGGGATTGGGTAGGAGTTTATAGGCAGGGCCACCTGTCATATTACAGACGACGTTGCTCGTTGTCGTGCTAGTTGCTGTTGTTGTTGTTGTTGTTGTTGTTGCTGTTCTGGCTGATGTTGTTGCTGTCCTTTGCCGGCCGTTTGCTGTCCAACAAAATGTTTTGTGGTTCCCGTTTGCCCGTTGCTAAAGTTTGTGCCGCCGGCTGTTTGTTTATTTTAGCCTCGCAACAGCGATGGATTCTGCGGAACCAGCCACGGTACCAAGTCCAACTGGGACCCATTGAGCCCCATTTAACTGAAATTGAGAAAATTTCGTTGTCAAAATGTGCTTTTAACAAGAAATCAGTAGTATCTGATGACTTTAGCGAAGACACGATGCTCTCACCATAAAGATTAATCACTTGTGGAAATTTATATCAAAGGAATTGGTACTGAAACTATGAAAAACCTAGAGGTTTTTTAAATGATAGCTTGCAACCCAGTAGCTTAAAAAAGGCTAGAAGAAAGGCTATAATTCAAACAGATTCTATTGGAAATTTTAATTGGAATACTCCTAATTAAACCAACGCCTCATTTAACTAAGAATTTATTAAAATAAGAAATTTTGTTGTTTGATACAAATTTAAAGTTTGTGGAATTGCAAAAGGTAAGGTCAGCAAATGACTGGAAAGGTCGGCATCTTTGGTGTAGCGAAGTCTCTAATATGATATTCTTTAATACGGGCTACAAGCAAGTCCATTGTCATTCATTTCCCATGACAGCGAGTGCAGAGCGTTGGAGTAATCATGGCCACATGTGACCTGCACCCCCAAAGCAAAATAGAAACAGAGAGACAGAGTGAGAGAGAGAGAGAGAGAGAGACAGAGTCCGAAGGATACGTTGAAAATTTTATCTAGCGTGTAAAAATCACTAACAAATGGCGCAAAATTAAATTTGGCTTATGAGTTGGAACTGACAAATCGTCAGCCAAGATATGGTTGTAGTTTCGTGCCGTCCACCGCACCATGCACACCCCTCTGAACAAGTGTGTTAAAGTAGGAAATTAACATACTAAAGTAAATGATGTGCCCCAACCCCGATAACTGCACACACACACACACACACACACACACACATTTTGGGTATAAAGTATACAAAAAATACTCGTAGATGTAGAAATTAAAAATGAATAACATAAAATAAGGTAAAAACTGGAATGAAAATGAAATTGGATTCAAAGGCGTGAAGGGAGTAGTTTGAGTTGGATGTAAACAGGCTGTCGGAAGGAAATCAACACGTCTCGGTTTAGGTACTCCAACGGAGAGGGATGCGAAGGAGGGAAATGTGTCCTTCTTTGGGGTTGTTTCCACTTTAAATTTTCGCCCGTCGTCTTAATGTCACCTTTGATACCGGCTGGTCAATGGCATGACGAGCACGAGTACAGGAAATTCTAACATCAAAATTGGATTGCATGCAACAAGGACTACAATGACGAGACTGTGTCGTCCTGGCGACCAAGCTACCAAATACAATAGACAGACAGACGGATAGACAGACTGATAGCTGGTCTGACTGGCAGGATGCTTCAATGGCAAGGCCATCTTAAGAAACGATAATGACACAACCTAATAAACTGTTGCCCGGGACTACAACGACGACATCGAGGCAGATCTGAAGTTGTCACTCCAGCTGATGCCACAAAACTTTCCGCATCGAGTTTGAGGTTTGAACAGGTTAGCAATTCAAATACACGGCAGAAACAATTTAATTCTGAGAAAATTTAAAATGCTTAAAATCTTAATAGTTAATAAACTAAACTTAAAAATGTATTTAAAAGAAGTTATTAAAGTTTTAAATACTAAACAAAACTGGCGTAAAAAAAATGTAGAATTTATTCATGATTCATTTTCAAAATAACTCTCAGTGTACACACGCTCAAATATCGAACGAGTATCGCTCAAGCGTTAAATAGAAAAGTTTATGGCAGCCTTTTCGGTAGCCCTGGCAACACACCTGCCCACGTCTTATACTCAACAATTGTCGCTCCTCAAGCCACACCCATAATCACACACATACACACTATAAGATACGTATGGTACTTATTGCAATAAGTGGGCTTTCAATTAACATACTGCCATGTCATGCCCCAAACCAGCAAAACCCACCCTAGTGACGTCATTGTCATTCAGTTCCCACCTTTTCGATGGCACCTAGCATACACCATACACACGGCACGTTAGCAATTTGACTTAATGTCATTATCAACGCCTTTAACTGACGCCTGACGATGCTTCAGTCCTACAGCTTCAGTTGCTTATAGGTATGCTGCGAGTATTCAGCGACCGTTGACGTCTGCTAATTATGTCGTCATTAGTGACACGTTTGCACACACACACACACATACTCCACACACGTAATCACACTCATGTAGGCATGCAATAAATTTTAATGTCACTGTCTCCGATATATATGCGGCAAAAGGCATTCGACAGGGATGCATGAAGGGCGGTTAGTGCGAGGTATCTCTTCCCTTAGCTTATTGCAAATTGTTTGCTGTTTATTATGACTTTCTTGTCAGTCATAATGTGTCTCTTAGAGTGCCTACATATGTGTTTAGGTATTATCATTCCATTCAAATTTCTCACTTCAATTAAATCGTCTCCTGTTTAAATTACTTCAATTTATAATTATTGCTGGGACTCTCGATTACAATCAATTCAGTATTCGTCTAGTTTAGTTACAGTCACTGCTGCAATATTTAATAAAGTGTTTAAAAAAAAAAAACCATAAATTAACTAAGAATTATATATCCTATGGGAGAAATAGGCGATAGTAGTAATATAAGATTAAAGCTTCATAATTTAAATTGATTTTTAGTTAAGATTACCTTCAAAATAATTGAAATAAAAGTTAACATTTTACGGAAACTACAATAAGTTCTACAAATGTTCTATTTAAGTCTAAGATTAATTTGAATCTTCCTATCCAAATTATTAAAGGAACAATTCGATTGCACCTCTAATACCCTTTTTTTTACCACAATGCAGAATACAAAGTATTACAAAAGAGCCTAATAATATATTTAGAATATATTTAGCATTTAGTGTTCACTTTAATACGAATCGTTGACATTTTATTTTGGCAAAACAGCAAGTGACATGATTATTGAACATCGAAAAAGTTTTTAGCTAATGTTGTTGATTTATACGAATTGTTTTCGAGGTTCTCATTTAATATGCGCTTAACTCTCATTCATTATTCGCTGGCTTAAATAAGCTGCTAAAGTGCATGCAAATGGAGGAAATGGAAAAACAGATGCGAAAAAAAAAACGCCAGCCCGTTGGGGGTGGACGGGATTGGGCGGTGTCCGTGTCCTATTTCTATTCCCGCAAACGGTCGCATCAGTTTTGTTGGTTAGTGGCTGTCTTTCAGTACTTGGTTGGCATTTTTCGCTTTCAAGTTTGCCCATTTATTTAAACTTTTTATTTGCCTGTTTTCTACTCGTATTTACGCCAACTTCCAAAGTCCTGGCTATAAATTCGAGCGGCCTTTTTAACCCCTTAAATGCAGAACAGGAATGGAGTAGGGGAGAGACAGAGAGGAAGAGTGAGAGGGGTAAGCGCAATGCAAAAGAAATGCGAATTAATTTTCTTAAAAGCTTTTCTTGGCGGCGCTGATTATCTGACCATTTCTCCTTCTTTCACTTCCGCTTCCGCCCTGCTCTCCTCCCTCTCTTTTCATTGCCATTTACCGTCTCGCTCTCTAAACATGTCCATTTGTTTTTACTTTTAGTTGAAATTTTATTAACGAAACTTGGCACGCTACTTAAGAAACTATATACAAATTGTTCACTGTGCTTAAATTTATTTTCAATAAATTTTAAAATTGTTCAATAATTAATTCGTTTTGTAATCATTTCTTTTCTTCATATTTCTTCTTTATGTTTGCAAAAAAAAAATTGTTTTCTTATCGACTTAACGTAATTTTTCGATATTTATGTTCAATTTCTTAATTTATACAAATAGCTTCTATGTATATAATGTATATAATTATTGCCCAATACCGTACAGAAGTTATGTCCCTAGGAATTTTATGTTGCACCCAATAACGAATGCGTTCAATAACTTTTATTATTATTTATTATTTGTTGGGCAATGCTAATTGATTTAAATTCGATATGTGATCCACTTAAACTTAAGATACTAAAAAAAAATACACCCACTGCGAGGGTCACTCAAATAGTTATGCAGTTTACATCGTCATTATCTGGACAACAGTTAAACCAAATGGGAGTAAAAGGATTGAAAGACTTTTTTAAGTATAGGTTGTAACAGAAAAGCTATTGACACGTTCAACTGATTAATTGAACTGTACAATTTGACTAAGGTAAAATATATATGCATTCAGCGACGATTTGTAAGTGACACAACTACTTGAGCGACCCTCGCATGCACCGATATGAGCTAAATTCACAACACGCCAACGGTTTCCCTCAGCCTTCCGTTTCCGCACCGTTTCCCTGTTGCTGTCCCTGTTCCAGTTTCCGTTCCAGTTCCCTTGCCCGTTCCAGTTCATGTTCCTGTCTATCGCTGGGTCGCACCGCCAGGCAACTGCCCAGCAAGGCGGCCGCCAGCCGCTAGTAGGGACGCCATACATCCACCGCCGGTTTGGGCGTACGTGTACGTATCGGACCGCCAGCTCCACTCGAGCCACTGGCCGATCTCGACGTAGTACTGACATCATCAAGATCAATGGTCTCCACGGGCGAGGGCGAACGTCGTGTGGAGCTGACAGGCGGTGACGCATTCGGATTGGCATTTTCGGCATCCGGCGGATTATGCGTAATCAGCGTCACACAACGCTTGATAAGATTAACCCCATCGGTGTCTGTGGTAAGCGTCGGATGCACTGGAGGCTCCTGTGGCTGCTGTTGCTGTGGAGCTGTGCTTGCTGCTGCTGCAGCCGCTGCACTACGCAGCCAGGGGAGTTCACTGTAGCTGCCGTAGAGCTGCGTGTAGAGCCACTGACTCGACTGAGGCAACAGTGGACTCTGCAGGAATAGCTGGGCTGCCAATGCAGGATTAAAACTATGCGCAGTAGGAGCAAAGTGTCCCGCTCCTGCAGCTGCAAACCCGCCAAACAGTTCCGTAGGATTCTTGCTGCGCTGTATCAGTGCTGTAAAGGCACCGCCGTTGCCAGGTGTCGGTTCGGCCAGGGTTGCCACACTGCTGGCATCGGCACTGAGCACTGTAGGGCTGCGACTACGTCCTGCCTCCGGATCGGGCTCCTCCTCGTCATGGGTCAAGGAGCTAATACTTTTCCTTGGCGATCCCGTCACCGAAATGCTATCACTCTCGAATCCTGCATCAATATTGCTGCTGCTGTTGTTGTTGTTATTGTCGTGATGCTGCAAACTGGTCAGACTCAAAGTCAGAGGCGGTGAGCTGTCCACGCTGGTATTGCAAGCCGGTGGCTGTACGAACGCACTCAGTGTCGCACTCGTTGTGGTCGTCGGCGAACCTTCCGGACTGGTGGTACTATGTGCCGCTCCCACTGTCGCCAATTGCTGCTGATTGTCTATAAATGAAATGAATGAATTATTTCTTTGGCTCGAACTGAACTGATCGTATTTACCATTTAGACTGCGTAGACCACTCGCCGCAGCGGTGGGAAAGCCGCCTCCGTGATGATGTGCAAAGAAGGGACCTGCCGGAAAACCGGGTCGTCCGCCCAGCGCCATGTGAGCTCGCCAATCGGGTGCGTGCAGGTGACTGTGCATGCCCACCAAGTGATGGGCGAAACCTTAAAGCAAAAAGAAGCAGATATTACTAGATAGGTCTTTCAGTCTTCTGCATGCTAACTCGATTGATTAGAGGCATATGATATATACTATATACTTTAAGTTTCTTATAGTATATACATCGTCTTTTATTAATTGATTTGTTTCGATGCATACTAAAATTGGCAATTCTCAAAGCTACACAAACTGGATTACAGGCTGGAATTCATTTTAAATGATGTGAGAAGTCGGATAATTTCAATTATTATTCAAAAGTCTATAGAACATTTTATTTTAAAAAATGTTAACTTTTTTTTAATTGTAATACTATCGTAATTAATTATTCCAGACTTATTTTACGCTTAAGAAGAAGCCATTTCCGACCAGAGAAAATATACATATTCCTGATCACCATCAACAGCCGAGACGCTGTAGCAATGAGCATCTGCTAGTCTCTCCGTACATCAGTCCGTATGAACAACCGGATCTCAGAAACCATAAGAGCTAGAGCTACTAAGTTTGGAAAGAAAGTCCATCTATACAACAGGTAGGACATGTTTGTTTCAAATAAACGACCACTAACGTTTAAAGAGAATTTTAAAGAAATCTTAAAGAAATCAGTTTCAAAAGCATTTATTAACCTTCAAGGAAAACTAGGCAATATTAAATAAATATTATAGTTCCTTAAACAAATGATTTTCAAAAATGTTCTAAATTGAAGCTAAGAAAAATTTGTACATCGCCAAATCAATGAAGAAAAAATTACAAAAAGAAAGAACAAAGGAAAGCTAAAGAAAACCTCACAATATAAGCGACTTTAGTGCTACCAACAAATTTGAGTCCAAGACAAAGTCGACGGGCCAAAGTCCAAAGTCCAAATTCCAATGCCAAACCCCGACCAAAACCGAGACTGAGTCTCAGACTGAGACTGAGACTGAGACTGACTCTGAGACTGAGAAACAGGCCCAGACCACATATAGCCCACTGTGCAAGACCAAAAACGTTGCCGCACATTTTGGTCGCTGCAAAACAACATTGGGTAAAATTCCCGCCTACTAACTAGACCATCCCTTGCTCCCTCCCAGCCATTCCACTTCCTTCCGCCCCTAACTGTCGCAGCTTCTTGCTGCCATCATGTGATCAACAAGCCGCCATATTGCTGCTTATGTAAATGCATCTTTGGAAGCTCCAGTTTCCCCCCACCCGAACCCCCTTAACGCACTCGCTATGTGCACGCCCAATAAGAGCTCCACCTTCGGGACAGTGGGACACAGAGACAGACAGACTAACAGACACAAACACAGACATTGGTACTGGTCTTAGCCTGAATGCGACTTGGCCAAAATCTGGCAAAGAGAGCGGAAAAGAGAATGAGAGTAAAACTCCTAAATAAATTCATTAAAATTATCCCAGTCGCCGATGTCGTTGCTCCGTCTGGACGTGTCCCTCCTCTTTCTTCTCTCGTTCTTCCTTTCACCTCCTTACTCCCTTGCCACTCTGGTGTTGCCGCTATCAAGTGGCATCCCACATTTGTGGGCAAAGCGAAGGCAGCTGACAGAAAGAGCTAGAAACAGTGTGTGTGTCTGAGAGGAAGAGAGGCAGCCAGTGGAAGAAGGAGTGGGAGAGGAGATGGAGGCGGAGGCGGGGGCAAGGCTGAAGTTATTGCAGCCGCAGTCGCACATACTACGCGGTCGACAGCGACGCTGACTGACGAAGCTGCAAAGCAGAGCCTCAGAAAGACTGTGTGTGTGTGTACCAGTGGGTATGTGTGTGTGTGTGTTTGTTAGTCGCACTTAAGAAAACTCCAAGGCAACAAACATTGAGAGAAGCTCGTCTTGTTTAGCACCTCTCGCATGCGAAGACGAAGACCGACCACACCATATACACACAAACACACAGACAGTCCCACAAATACACACATACACTCATACACACACGACACCCACATGCGCGCTCTCAATTGCAATCGCTCTGGAATACTCCATCCCGCTCTGTCTCTGTCTCTCTATCTCGTTCGCTCTCTCTCTTTCACTCAGCTCTGTCTGTCTCTGCACGCCGTTTGGCTGTCTCTGTCTCGCTCTGTCGCACTTGAGGCCAAATACTTGGCCAAGTTTTGCCAAAGTTTGCAACCAAAATTTCACCGAAAATGTGACACCAACAACCAACCAACGAACCAACCAGACCAACCAGTCAGACTTGGGAAGACAGACATGAATGTGCTGCAGATTTGGTCTTAAACTTGGCGACGAGACAAGACGCGGCAAGACAGGACAGTACACGACAAGACAGGACAAGACACTACGAGACAAGACAAGACCGTACAGGACAAGATGCCGGATGAGACGTAGCAAGACGAGACACAAAGAGCGAAACTGAACTCATTTATAGACATGACTGGAAGCATCTTTTGCTGCATTACT
Organism: Drosophila nigrodunni; assembly: GCA_020829145.1. Lineage (NCBI taxonomy): Eukaryota > Metazoa > Arthropoda > Insecta > Diptera > Drosophilidae > Drosophila > Drosophila nigrodunni. The sequence continues at coordinate 15,548,961 of JACVCZ010000002.1, forward strand.
TGATTGGCATGCTGCATTATTTTCATACTCTGACATACTTATAAAACTACAACTCAGAAATAGATATACGTATATATATATATGGATACAGAAATAGAAATAGAAACAGCGACTCATATGGCACTTGATATTACTTCAAGCACAACTACTTTAATGTAGGTCAAACAGCTGTGTGTGTGCGGGTGTGTGTGTTCTGGTGTGTTTATATTTTAGTGGGGGAAAATATTTAAACTGTCTGGCAGATTGATGGAACACACACACACACACACACACTCAACTAAAGCCAACCATACTTGAATTCTGAAACATTTATTATTAAATACCTTTATGTATTCGCATTTCTCTAAATATCGAAATTTAGAATACCATTTTAACAATGTTTTATTAATTAAAGAAAATATTGCGTTTCAAAGAAATATTTTAGCTCGACAGCGCATTGCTTTAAATATAATTAAAGAGATTGATGTAATTTCATATGTATGTCCTCTCAACTGATCCTTTTTAAGACAGCAATTTTATCTAAAAAGTCTTAGAAGTACTTTGAAACAACAATAAATTCAGACTTCAAGGATTCTTGTCATATCCCTAAAACAACTAATCAAATAAAAACCAAACATGTGAACAATGTGCCTAGTTCTAAAGTAAATAAAATCTAGCCAACAACAAACATTTACTTATTTTTATTTATTTTAAAACACAATTTATAAATTATGCACAACTTAAAAATATGTTAAAAGATTATTAACTCTAATTACTGCAGTAATTTAAGAACACATTGATAGTAAAACAAATATTTATTGCTTTCAAACTTCAATTCCTTTTTGTTATACTTGAAATTGCCAAATTCTTATATATTTTTGGCTTATAAATGAATTAGTTTGTTAACTGTTTTAATTTTAATTATAAAAAAATTAAATAAACAATTCAATGAAATATGAAGTTAAATAAAATAATTAAAAGATATAAAAGAAAATATGATAAACTTAGAAGACTGCTGGAATGACAATGCTACTAACTCAATTTCGCTGAAATAAAAATTGAAATATATTGAAAGAACGAAATTTGATTAATGGAATTAAGGCTTACAAAATAAATAAATATAAATATAAATATAAATAACATAATGTAACAATTCCGATTTAAAGTTATCCATATTGGAGTTAATCTCTTTAGAAGCAATGCAGACTTTATTTTTATTGGACACACCAGGAGCAAAACTTCTTTGTTTAGTCATTCAGATTGCTCTTTGTGGTAGACATTGGAGGCTTTGAGCTATCCAGATTATAGCTCTGCTTCTTCCAGCATAGCCAAACATGCATTAGCACTCATTAAAGTATTTCGTGCTCCTTTTTTTACTCTTTTTACTTTTTCATTACTGCTCTTGCCATTAGCATTTGCAATGCACTAACTGGTAATATATATATATATATATATATGTATATGTATATGTATACTTATATGTATATTCTATATGTTTATGTGCAAATAAATGGGTCTGGTTCTGTATATATAGGTGTGTATATGGTCCCAGAGTAGAGGGGCAAATTTTATAGTTGGGTTTTAGTTGTGTCACACAAAATGGCAGCAGTAACAGCCCACAAAACTACGACGATCACAGGCTCCCACGCACACACTCACATACACAGACAGTGCCATAGAGGCACGCCCACGCTCTGAAGTACTACTTGAAGTTGGCTGCAGCAGCATCCGACGGCGAAGCAGTGACTGCGAAGGCAACGACGACGACGGCGACGACTTCGATGCGGCGGAAGCGGCGGCAGACATTGAGCAAATTGTGTTTCCATATAATATAGCATCACGTCGATTTGGGTAACCCAAACTATGTGAATGTGAGCACGAGTGTGAGTGTATGTGTGCGGGCAGTGGCCAAGCCCTCACACACACACACACACACAGTCACACATATACACATGGGTTGAGAAAGCTAGAGCGAGACCGCATGAAGGCGTACCAAGGATGGCGACAGTGAAACCCCATAACAAAAACCTAAATATGCGGTCCTGTAAGGAAACCCTATGTGCGATAAAGGGTTAGCCGCGCTTGGTGTCACTTTTGGGGTCGGGCTTTCTTCGGCACGCCACGTAACGGTATTCGTCGGAGTCGGGTGTCGTTCTCGTCTGGGACACAGCAAGGGCGGTGTGCTAGGGGGTGCCAGAGGGCTGCCAGGGGGGTGCCAGGTGGGTGCTGTGTGTATGTGTGTGCTGTGGTGGCGTCCAAGGCCCTGCCCCCATGCATGAGTGAGCGCATTCTCTATATAGCTACATATATATATGTATAGCAATGTATATGTATGTGTAAGTGTGTGTGTGTGTGTGTGTGGGGCATAACGCGGTGCCATTGGTGCGCCACAAAAAGCTTTCATGAGTCCAACTTCCCACGCTTTTTTCTCTGATATTTTTGCATTGTTTTCTTTTACTTACTTTGTGATACAAAAAATATATTTTATTTTTAGACAACTAAGCCGTACTTGGGCTTAGCATTAATAAACGTATTTTAATATAAAAGTAAAACACTTGAAATTAATATAAGCTTTAATTTCACTTCAATTTAAATAAAATTAAATTATTATTTATGGCAAAATCAGTTGAAAATTCAACTAAAATAAGTGCGACTAAATTTGCCGACGGCAAATTCATTTTGTTGACGTTTCTACCGACGGCATTTCGACTTCGGCGCAAGTATTGCTCCGTGTGTAGCCCAAATGCCCCACCCCCATTAACCCAAAGTGGCCGCAATGAAAACGAAAGGCGCCAACTGAGGGAAAAAAAAAAACTCAACAGCGCGCAACAATTTCTCACCACAAGACGCGTCGTGTCTTGGAAGAAGAGCAGCAAAAAAATGAAGAAGGAAAAACGAAAAAAAAAAAAAACAACAACAAACACGTCGTGGCGCAAGCCGGCATCTAACTCACCACAACGTGTGGTGGGTGTTAGATGGGTTAACAGTGAACCCCCAACATGCTCACACATACGCACTCACGTTGTGAGCATAGCCAACGAATCAGGGGAAATCTTTACAGTACATGGCTCAAAAAACCACTCGAACTCAAACATTTCACACTCAACACTCGGCGAGAGAGCAAGAGCCTTAGAGAGCCAGAGCGAGAGCGAATTTGAGTTGCGGGCATGTAAAGCACTCAGTGTTGACGCCTGCGCCAACATTGGCGACGTCGACGGCGACAGAGCAACGACAACGACAACGACTATGGCAGCAGCAGCAAAGAAGCTCGCATCATTTTGTCGAACATTTTATGTTGCCTACTTTTCAGCGCGGACGCTTAAATGCTGTGGAAAGCAGCTTGCCGTTTGCTGGCTACTTTTGTGCGCACTTTGCGGTAAATTTGTTTTTCTGAATTTCGCTTTTCTTTTCTGTTTAGCCGCTTTTCAGTTTTTGCTATGGAGCCAGCAGGAAAAGTGCTGTGTTGCTATGCCACACAGTGTGTTGTGGCTGCCACAGAGGCAGTGGGAAAACTGCATTTCAAACTTTTAAATAATAATGCTGAAATCAATGAAGACTGTGGCAACATCTGTTCTGTCTAGCTGTGTCTAGTTTATAACACGTACTCGAGCCCTAACTAAGCCTATTGATTTTGTAAACTTAAAGATATTTCTGTTTGTCCTTTAAAAACTTGGCGTTGGCACGAAAAGCGTGGAAGCTGTGCTGTCTGTGCTGTCCCCAATTAAATGCCCTCTGAGCTACTGTTACTTTAGTTTTAAAGCAATTGTATTAGATCAATGGTATTTAAGTTCCAATAAATGTTTTAATTGATTGTTTTAATAATCAATGCACATATTCATATTCATTCTTTTTTACCTAGTCTAGCTTTGAATATGTTCCAATGTTTTTAAGTTTAAAATACTTTTAAGATTTCGATTTTTACACTTTTATACAACACTCGAAATTAGGGCTAATTAAAATATATTTAAAATTTGAAACTCTAACGAATCAGAACAATTTCTGTAAAAAGTAATAATTTCCTTTAAAAGGAAAATTCAATAAGTATTTTATGTATTATTTTTCCAAACAATTATTTACATAAAAGAAAATTTAACGTGTATTTCACAGTAAATATAATCCCCATGTGACTCCTGTCTTAGAGCCAAACAAATTTGTAATGGATAAATTGTAATTACAACCCTCAGCTCAATTTCCCAATCGCACGCACTTAATAAAGTATTCCCAGTTTATTTTTTAAAACACTGCCACAGGTGAGGGCTCCCCTCTCTATCAATGCCTGTCGTACCTTCGCTTTGCAGGTAAATTCCTTTCACGCTGGCTTACTTTTGTTTGGTGTCTTTATCAATTTCTCAGCCAGTTGTTGCCAAGTTCCTGTCATATCAGCATTTACACATATTTGCTGTAGATTTGCAAATTGTTTTGGCAAATTTGCTGCTATTTTGTAAAGCATGCCAAGAGGTTGACAAGACCCCAATTTAAGAGCCCAACCTGTCTGTTTCAACTGAAAAGTGTCCCCTGCCCCGGCACACGCACAATACGCACAAATTTACCGTTACACAAGTGTTGTCAACACATGCGAGTGTCGGTGGTTGGGGAATTGCCAGGGAGTTTGTCGGGGAGTTGCCACGGGGGCGGACCGTAACACATTCCACTCCGCCCACACACTTACTCACACATAAGCATATGGCCAATACGTAACAGGCCGCAAGTTATTACAAAAAAAAAATGGCAGGGAACCCAAGAAGCAAGGGGGGAAATGTAGCATACTTTCTTGGGCGCGCCAAAAAGAAATTGCAAAGCGACGCAGACGACAAAGTTGTTGGCATTTGGCAAACATATTTTCGCAAATGTTATAAATAATTTTAAACACACACCTTGCCCTTGTCATGGTCGCCCAGGCAGCAGCATCCACGACCCCTTGGCGTATTAGTGTCGCATTGACACGTAAATTGACATGAAATTGAATCAATGCTGTAATATGTCCTTTGGGGGCACCAACACACAACTCACATCCAGTCTCTCAGCTCTTAGGCCTCAATCCACAATTCTCATTCCACATTGGGCAACTGTCAGGGCCACGGACAGGCAAGGACGATGACTTTAAAATGTTCCTTGCATTCGCCAAACCCAAAATTGAGCTGTAGGCCTCCCCCAATAAGGGAAAGACTCTCACTGTGACTGTGCAAATTTGTCTGTCTGTCTGCATGTTTGATTATATGTACTAAATCATTTCGTTTTTGCAAGAAAGCAGAGGGGAGCAGAGAACACGCACCGAGAGTGAGTAAAGTGAGAGACATCCGACGAGTTTATCTTTATCAAGTTATTTAAAGACACAATGCTTAACCCTTTGGGGCGTTTACATATTACTTAAAGCGCTCCACATCCCAACAACAAAAAATGAAAGACCCTAAAGCTGTGTGCACATAAAAAAAATAAAAAAGACAACCCCAACGAGTAAATGAAACATAAAAGGAAAATTAACTTCAAATGCAACTCATACGCGTGTCGAAGTTATTCACAAAATTGTCGAAATATGGTAGAAAGTAAGAGTAATAAAAGAGACAAAGACACCCAGTAAACTAACAATAGAAAGATGATTAAAAATGTAAAAATACTTTAATTGCAACCAGAAATATATTTAAAGCTTAACATTAACTGGTATTTTATCTAGTCCGCTTTAGAATTAAGATTGCTTTCGTTACGAAGTAGACTTTAAATCATTTAATCAAAATGCTGCTAAGTACTTATAAGTACGCACTAATACAGCTCTAAATGGCTAATACCCCAAGTGAGCATACAAAATGAAAAACACAACAACAAGACTGGCAAGTGGTGTGCGTGTGTGGGTGTAAGTGATTGTAATGATGGTGTACGTGTTGTGCACTTTGATCTCTGGCTTCTTTTTTGCTTCTGACACGCTAAGGCGGCTTCTGTAACACATAAAGGGCAAACAGGCAAAAAGGGTTTTAAATAAATACCGAATTCTTGAAATCCTATATAAAATTCGTTGGTTGTACACAGTAAAAAAAAAAAAAACAGTGTTAAAGGCAAACGATGTGTTCCATTAATTATATTTTAAACTCCAAATTTAAGTTAAAAAATTGTTTTAAATATGAGTAAGAACTAAAAAGCTGTAAATAATTCACTTCAAATTCACTCTCTCTCTCTCTCTCTAATCAGTTAAAATTTGTATTTAATTGAGAATGAATCCTTAAAAAAATACTTAAGGTATACAAAAAAATCATTTTACTCTTCATTTATAAAAAATAGTGATGGAATTATTTTAGCACATGTTTTTAAAAACATTTGTTTAATTATTTATAATAACTTTAAGAGAACTGTCCCACAAAAAGTTAAACTGTTTTTGTCAGTGTACTTATATGAGTTTGAGACTCAAGACAATGCTCGGAAAAATGAATTCAAGCTGAAAATTCATTTAAAACATTAACGCCCGCACACTCACGCACTCACACACACACACACGCACACACTCTTACAGTCACTGTGTAATTATGCACACATGCGTCTACTTTTCGATGGGTTTTATGACATAAATTACATCAAGCACAAAATTTTAATATAATTTTCACTAAAAACGCGCGAGCAACTTTTTTAGTTGCTGCTGCTGCCACTGCTCTTGATGATGGTGGTGATGATGATGATGATGAAAAAGGCAACTTCAAAAGGCGAGGAATACAGATAGCAACACAGCAGCAGCACCAGCACCAGTACACACACACACACACACACCAACACACACGTGGCATACAGAGAGGGTCGCGCGTGTGTGAAACAGGATATCCGTTGCGGAAGTTACAAATTTTCCACTTTCCACACACATGACATGGCCCCAGGCACCTTGCACTTTGTCGCTAGAGGGGTCTAGTAAAGGGGCGTGGCACTAATGTGCCCTGCTTACGACGCCATTTTATATTTATTCCGTTCCATCAAGAAAAGCGCTTGGTTGCCTTTTTCCAGCCAGCTCAACTATTTTTCCCGGGTAGCAGCAGAGTCCTTTTAATCATTTGCCAAACTTTCTGTGACACGCAGCACTCCAGAGTCAACTACATTTTGTGTATGCCAAAAACTACTTGACACACACGCACACACACACACACACACACATGAATAGTGCTTTGACTGCCTTTTAGTTTTTAATGTAATTTTGAGACACTTTTTTGCCGTTGTGTCACTTTGCAGTTTCGGCTCGCAAGTGCGAAAAGTTGCCATCAAAGTTTTTCAAAAATTATTTTCCCAAAGGGGTTGGCCCCAGGCACTGCTAAATGCAACACAAAACTCATTGAAAAACTTAAAATGCTAAAACTAATAGAAAAACATGTTAAATCAAAATACATTTTATTTATAGTAGGGCCTTTTTTTTACCTTAAAAAACTATTTTGCAAAATTTAACCATAAAAATATCAGCCATTAAATATATACTTATGATTTTAAAATAAACTTCACAGTTAAGTGATTATACTAATTACATAATTATTATTTTAAAGTTATAATTAAAATATAATAACTATTAAATTTGGAAAAATAAGTTTGGTTGTAGAAAAAATTTGAGTATGAAATAAATAAATAGTTAAAAAAGATTAAGCACTTTAATATCTTAAAGCAATTGAATATAACAATAAATTCAAACCATTCCCAATGGTAATACTGCAGAATTTTAAGGATAAGTATATCCATATTTAATAAAATTATTATTTAATTATTGGCTTTAAAAATAGGTTTAAAATTTAAAGTCAATTATAAATTGTCTTAGTTCTAAAAACGATTTGTCCACACACCAAATAAAAGAACTACAAATACTAAAGGATTTCGCACTGTTGCACCACCGAACCACCGCACCGCTGAGCCACATGCCGCCTCATAAATTTCATAGAGAAATTGTTAAATTTTAATAAAATCAAAGCGTATCAAACAAGATTTGTTCGCCAAGCGACAACGGGAATGCGCCTTGTAGTCATCTGTGGCATCGTCCTTGTCGTAATCCTTGTTCGCAGCCTGGTTATATAGCGTGTTTATTGTTGCAACAGTCGCTGCGAGTTGCTTTAAAATAATTTAAGGCTACGCCTGCTGTTCTGTCAGCATCAGATGGGGTGGGAAGTGGGTTAAACGACGGTTTATTGAGGGGTTGTACGTAGTACGTACCCTTCTCGCTATTGATGCTCAATGCTCGCGCATCCTCGAAGTCGTTTTGTGACTCGTTAAAGGATTAAAATCATTTTAATGGATTTTTCAAGCTGTTGTTTTGTTTTATAATTGTCGCCTCTATTGTGTCACTGCCGTTTGCTGTATGTGTGTGTGTGTGCATTATGAGCGCATAAATAGGACACTGCATTGTCACAAAAAGTGAGAAGTAGAAAAAAAAAAAAAGGCAGCGCGAATTCTATTTACACGCCTGTCGAATGGACTCTGCGCCTGTCTGTCTGCTCATTTGTCATCATCCTTATGCTAATGTCTTTAGGGTGGCACTGATTTCACCCTTACTCCCATTCAAAATCCAAGCTTTAATTTAGCTGACAAGTAACAACTTTTTATCGCCACAAATTCTAGTCGAGTAATAAAATATATTTTAATTAATTTGGGTTTCAAATTTCCACTTTGTAAACCCTTTAAAATATTATTTTAACCAATATATGATGAATAATTTTTGGAATTTAAAGCTAAATTAGATTTTTATACAGTATATTAAACAAACAAATTGTTTAATTAGTAGAAATCTAGTAGAAATCAATAAATTTCCACTGCATTTTATGTACAAACTCGTCAATTAATAGATGAGCTAATAAATGAATTGGTTTAACAATTGAAGTGTACATTTTTTTGTTGAATTTCTAAGGGAATGCAGCAAAGAATCTGTAGCTGTTAATTATTAATAAATATTTCATTAATTAACCATTATGTATCAAATTTCAGCCTATTTAAACTTGTATTGGTTGATTTATCGCACACAACAAAAACTATTGCTAAAGTAACGAGTAATAACATTATTTAAACTATATAATTTAAGTAAATTGATCCCTTTGGCTGCAAACAATGCCCTGAGGCCCTGCTTAACAAAAGACACTTAAACCTGTATAATAGACATATTAATTTACAAATGAGCCAACTTATAGTCTTATCCTACTGAAATGTAGACATCAATATCTAACGCTAACAAGCCAACAATGCTTGGGGCACTGCGGCCTACCCTTTTTGTTGTGGAAAGTGTTTTAAGGGGTATAATGATATCGACTGGTTACATACCTGGCAACTTAAAAGGTAATCCGGCCATAAGTGGATCTGGGCCAAAGCGTTGGGGGCCAAAGGCGAACGGATGAAAGCCCTGGTGACGCACCTTCGAACGGGGCTCTCGTGGACCATCGACAGTCACCTTGATGGCCTTCGTGTAGGTGGCAATCTGTATCGGATTTGTTGAGATGACAATTGTTAGCGTAAAGCTTTTGCCTAAAAGCAAAGAATATAATTTCATTTATTTATTAATTAATATGCATTTTGAATTACAGTTAATAAGCAAGCCAGTAACTTAAAGATCTGATTTCAGTTCAATTAAGTTTACGCATATAAAATAATTCTTAAAAGTCGCAATCGTTTTTAAAGTTTAAAGTAACAGCTTTGTTGGCATCTAAGTCTTTGCACATGGCTATATCGACTTGGTCTTTAATGCCTCCTTCAATGCGTTACAAACTCCGGGACAAACCTGACAAACCCCCTGCAAGGATATTACAAATTAGCAAACAGGGGCCACTGATAAATTTACAAATATATAAGGCTTTCAGCTCTGAATGTTCATAACTTAGCCAAAATGAGCTAATCACTTTAAACTCTACCTAATTACTATTGTAGTACAAATTTATATTCCTAAACCTGCCCTTATTATTCCCGTTACTCGTAGAGTAAATGGTATACAACCGTTGCAATGTACAAATTTGGACATCCCCACTTTAAAAGGTAAAAATTAAATGTTTTAGCTGTGCTATCAAAACCAAATTTACACAGAAAGTACATGTCAACGGGGTACATCTACTGACCAAGTTTCATCCAAATCGAACAACTATAACTATACGATTTTTTTATTAGAATCGGTAGATAATTTATCTTAGTATGAACAAGAAAGAATGCTATAGTCGCCTCGCGACTTTAGGATACCCGTTACTCAGTTTCAATTTGTTATTAACAATGGTTATGGATGTAATACCTTGGCAAACACAGGACATTTTCATACAAATTCATGTTTAGAGCATATTTTCGACCGATCGGCCCTATGGGAGCTATACGATATAGTTGTCCGATTTGGATCAAACTTGGTCAGTATATATATATTATTGGCAGATGTATTCTGTGTGAGTTTGATTAATATAGTTTTGTTAACGCAAAAGTTTTCCATACTAACTCATATTTGGAGCGTATTTTTGACCGATCGGCCCTATGGGAGCTATACGATATAGTTGTCCGATTTGGATCAAACTCGGTCAGTACATGTACTTTCTAGATATGTACTTTCCGTGTAAATTTGGTTCAGATAGCATAGCTAACAAAAAAGTTTTCTATACTAAAACATTCTAGTTTAACCTGTACATTTACCTTTATATGCAAATAAAACTCCCTAAAGTGGGCGTGTCAAAAAACGAAAACAAACTTGTACTGCTTGGGTATTGTACCTTTCATTCATCATCTTTCTAGCTCTTATAGTCTCTGAGATCCTTTTGTTCATACAGACGGACGGACGGACGGACGGACGGACAGACGGACAGACGGACAGACGGACATGGCTATATCGACTCGGCTATTGATGCTGATCAAGAATATATATACTTTATGGGGTCTGCCACGCCTCCTTCTGCCTGTTACATACATTCCAACGATTACAATATACCCTTTTACTCTACGAGTAACGGGTATAAAAACTTTTGCGTTGACAAAGCAATCTTAATAAAACTTACACAGAATACTTCCGTCCATAATATATACATGCTGACCCAGTTTCATTATATCGTATAGCTGCCAAAGAAGCGATCAGCTAAAAATTCGCCTAAATTTTAAATTGTTGTCAAAATTGATTGTCTTGATCAAACTATCCTTCTCAAATTCACAAAAGTCCGTCACTTAAACCATTTCACTTTTATTAATATCATACCTCAATGTTAACAACATATTAAAACTGAGTAACGGGTATTCCTTCTTGTTTTATCATATATTTTAAAGCTAATCCTCGATATTTTTCTCAACAAACTTAATATACCACTCTACTCGTTTTAAGAGTACGCGTTCTAGAAATGGCCATCGACAGTGCCAGTTTTAAAATTAAACTTTGTAGAATTTCTATTAAACTACGCTTTAGTTGCCTTAAAATGGCTAATAATGCACCCAATTGGGACAAGTTTCTGTAGAAAAGACTACGACACAAATCTTATTTGTATTTTTTGCACTATCGTCTCCACAGAGACTGAAGTCATAACATAGAAATATACAAATTTATGAATGTGCTAAAGCTAGTTGCCATGACTTTCAATCATTTTACGGAATTTGCCAATTGTGCTCCATGCTTAAATGAATCCCAACTGAGTTTAGTGCAAGTAACACAAAATCTGCGTGAAATAATCAAAGTTAGCTGCATCGAGCGACGGACTGTGAGTGATTGTGAAAGCGAATGAATGACCATTCCAAATATGAGCAAACACAGTCAGTGATTGCAGTAATAGAGACATAAAGGACTGAATGCATTATTAGGCAGTGCGCGGCGTCTTTGACATACCAACTACTGTTTGGGCCATGCTGCTGGCTGGTTCAGGGCCAGAAGCGGGCTACGGACCAGAGTTGCCATAACAGCCGAGTCAATAGACCTCCGGAGCTTAGAGCTCGACAAGCACAGTCATGCATATTTCGAGTATTCATAAACTTTTGAAACTTGAATGGTACGCAGAATGAAACTGGAAATAGAATTGGAAAGGGCAAATATGGAATTGGGTTCGTATTTGGGAGTATTTGGTATTGGGGTTTGAGAAATTATTATATGGACTCGAGGTCGCTTTACTAAACTTTCAATTCTGGCCCTTGAAAGGGGCGCGAATATCAAATTCAAGCAGCAAACACTTTGAATGCCAAAACGCGTCAGTTAATCAACTGAGTCGAGTGTATTGCTCAGCAGTGGATTCAAAAAATAAATACATAACAATTAGTTAAATAAATTTGAACCAAGCTTAAGTTAAAGTTATCAAAAATCCACAAATTATTAAGCTGATATAAGTAATTGAACTTCCTAAACCAAATTTAAAGAGCTGACTTAACTTTGTAATGAAACTAGTAATATTTCCAATTTTATCCACACCAAATTGTAATTAATTTATATTAAAGTCAACTAAAAACTGTTTCAGTTGAAAACTATTCCCTTAAATCTACCAAATATACAAAATATAATTATATTTCTACAAACAAGTGCTACAAATATCTACAAAGGCTTAAACTGGCATCACATTTTTGTCATGTGTAGAACTTTTCGCACACAATTAAAGGCTGACAAATGCTTAACTCATTTGCAAGTTTCTGGCCTAAATCAACGCCATTTTGTAAGCACATTTGAGTTGACAACAACAAGAACAACAACACGTGAATGCAAACAAAGTTCATAGATTAATATTAAATTAAACGAAGCATGCAAAAAACTCAAGAAGGCGGCAATCATTAAGACAAGGGGCGGGCAAAAAACAGCCACTCCTACCAAAAAAATATATATGTATATACACTTTAGCAGCTTGAGGCTGGAAGAAGCAGAAGAAAACCCCAAGAAACCTACACAAGAAAACAAATGAACATAAACAGGCGAAACGAACCAAGAAAACCAACAAAATGAAATGAAACTTTTTTAATTATGCGCCCTTAGAGTGCCCCAAACCCAAAGCCAGACGAGCAACAAGCGGGTCGAGGGCGAGTGAGCGACGGAGGGTGTTGGTGTGGGTGGGTGTAGTGTAGGGGGTGAGGCTTGTACCAAACGTCAACAAACTAACGAGATGGTAAGAAGAGACGCAGCAGGCACAAAGTGGCTAAGACAAAAGACGACGACGACGATGGCGACGAAGGCGACGGCATTTTCGCCAAATGAGCAAAAATTGCAAATAAATCTGTTGCTGTTAGCCATTTTGTGCAGTGTTGGCCAACAGCTGCAGTGAGGGGTAGCCGAGGTGGGCGTGGCAGCAGCAGCAACGGCGACAAAGAACTTTGCTGCTAATAAGATGAAAACCATTAAAAGTCGACACAAGTCGCGTCCGTTGCAAGCCAAAAGAGCGTGAGGGGTGTAACAGGGGGAGGGTGGTGAAGGGTGTAAGGGGGAACAAAGTGTACAGAACTCAACTGGCAACACCGTTAAGTTCTCTGGGTGGCTATGTGCTGGGTTACAATTTTGTCATTTTCGCAACAAAGCAAAAATTATCACCACTTTGCAAAAGGCGACAAGGACAGCAGCAAGGACGAGAAAGCTGTGCACCCTTTAAAAGGCCAACACAGCGCGTACACATACATATATTAAGACCCTGTAATTAATACCAAAAAGTGGTCTATCAGCAACTCAGTACAGTGACACATTTTATATTTTCTATTTGTAAATAAAATTAAATTTAAAACAGAAATCAAAGCTGTGAGCGTAAAATTCATTCGTCTAGCATAAGTACAGGGTCTTTGCGTAGTTGTGCTTTTGTATAGCTGTGTGTGTGCTTGTGCTCCATACAGACGCTAAGTGATTTTAAAACAAAGTTTTTCAAACGTTTAACGTTACAATTTTGCCGAGTGTAATAGAAATTGTTCCGTTTAGGTCGCCTGCGTTTTAACTTTCGATGCTGATAATGAAGCATAAGACCGGGACTCGACTCTGACTCTGACTCTGTCTCTGTCTCTGACTCTTAACAAGGGTTCAGTTCAGTTCACATCGTAGGCAATTTAATGGCAACACCACCCAACCACCCAACCACTGAAACTTATAGCTACCGAGCTGTAGCTTTTGCTGTAGCTGTGCTAATGTCGTTAGTAGCATGGCGCCATAATTATAATTTGACATAAGACAAGAAGTCTGAGGTTGACAACAAAATGACATTTTAAATACACACTCGGCAAAATGCCTGACACCGTCGACAGTGAATGGACAACCCTCCACAAAACACCTTAACTCAACAGCCCCCATCGCACCCCAAACCAGTACTAGCTTCCACCCCTACAACTCCATATACCCCTACCAAGCAGCCCCATTAAGTATTCGCTCATCTCTTGGATGATTGTGCGTATTTAGACACTTAACAGATCATAATTTTAACACTTTTCCTTAATGCCCAAGTGTAAAAGTGGAGGAGTTGACACATTTAATAGCGGGTTAAGCTACGTATTCAATCTCCTGTGATCTGGCATTGAAGAGCCAATTGTAGAATAGTTTAAACGCAGGTCTCTTAATATTTAAATTTAAATTTAATTCAATTTATACATTGAATTGTACATGTTACTATAAGTTTACTTAAACTATTATCAGTTGCCCTAACTGCTTATTTGGAAAAGTAAATTAATATCAATACGAGGAAACTCTTCTCCTAGGGAAGAACAATATTAAGACATGAATTCAGTTAAATATGCTTTAAATTTACCCCACTAAGTTGATCGCAGCACTTTAACTGCTGTGCATTGAAGCGCGCGTTTTTAATCGCTACAAAGTCGCGTCTGCTCGACTACTTTACCCTACTACCTTCCTTGAATCTCTATCTGTGCCTTTATTTAGCTGTATCTGCATACTTTACTACATACACAGACTGTTTTAGTCTGTTGTCTGCCATAAATATTCATATGTTTATTTTATACGTTTTTTTGGCAAGAAGAAAAACAAGAGAAAAGCTGCACTTTCTTGCGACCCTTTCTTTAAATGCTAACCAATACCCAGTGTTTGTTAGAGAGTACACACTACACAGTACCCAGTACCAACTACCTACTAACCGTACCCAGCCCCCGGTTTGTTGTTTGCCCTTTTTTGGTTCGCTTATGATACATTTGTTGTTTTCAGCTTTTCGCTTTTCGCATTTGTCGCCGCTTTTTGCCTTTGGCTTTTGCAGGAGGCGAAGGGGTAGCTGAAAATTGTGTTGGCCGGGAAGCTGGGGAGGGGCGTTACAAGGGTATAGGGTACTGGGCATGGTTTAATAATCATAAATTTTAACCCTTTTTAGCGCGACTTTTGCCCTTGTTGTTGCTCTGTTGACATCCGTTTTGTTCTTTGGCAGCCGTTTAACCCGATTTGTAATACTACATGGCCCAAGGGCAGTGTCAACCTACAGTTTATGTTGTTGTTGGTGTTGTTGTTGTTGTTTCTGCTGCCATTGATCAACGTAAAAGTTTCCAAAAATGCCAACACACACAGACGAACTGCAAGAGCAACAGCAGCGGCATCAGCAGCAGTCAAAAAGGAAATTAAATTTCCAGCAAAGTCAAAAATTATATTGGCAATAAATGAAGACACAGCAGACACAACGCGCCCTGCAATTACGCTACAAACTGAACATGGAGTTGGTGGTAGTGCTACAGTAGCTACTGGTGCTGGCAGTGGTGCTGGTGGTGGTGGGTTCACCCACTAAGTATACGCTTATGTGCCAAGGCTGCGACGCCAAACAGGAAGCCGGAATCGACGTTTATTAAAACGGAAACTCGAGACAACTGTGCGGCAGCAAAAAAAGCAAAAAAAAACCAAGAGAAAAAAAAAGAAAACGCGATGAAACGAAGATGAAGATGCCGACAAAACATGAAAATGAAGATGACGATGGAAATGTAGATGAAGATGAAGATGGAGACGAAAGCGACGACGATGGCGATACGCAAGGACACAATTTCTGACTCTGCTTACCAAAGGCAAACAATGTCCTTGGGCGACGTCTAAGCTGATGCTACCAAACTGATAAGACCGTCTACAGACGGTACGTCCCCCCGGTTCACCCTCCACCTCCTGCTTCGGCCAACCAAATGACCAACGGGCTTAGAGCCCAAGGAAAGGCCGCTAAATTGCAATTTTAAGATTTAAGCGTGAACAATAAATGTCACATAATCTGTAAGTAGCTAAATAAAAGCACCCGCAGGCCAAATCTCTAACTCAGGCACTGAACAGTAGCTGAACCTTAACCTGACCCCGGCTCAGGGTCGAGGACAGGAACGGGAACGGGAACGGGAACAGGGACGGGATCGAAGTCTTTTCGCTGCTTTTGCTATTTAATTTAATTTATCGCATTTTAAACAGGCGACAAACAATAAAGTGAAAGCAAAGAAAGCAAAAGCGAAAGTTACAACAAATTTATTTGTTGTTTTCCTTTGGTCGCTTTTTTAGGCCTGACGCATTGATTGCGGCTTTGTCTTTTATGTTCTTCACTCATCGGGAGGTGGAGACTGAGACGGAGGTGGAGTTGGATTTGGATTAGGAATTGGCATTGGAGGCGTAAAATCTCTTGGCCTATAAATCTATCTCTGCTGCATCACAATTTGTAGACGCTTCAATTGATAAACAAGAATGAAAACAACGGAGAACATTTCGTAGAAATATTTTCATAGTTTTCGAATTCATTTTTAGATTGAAAACAGTGTATAAATTAAAAGGGAATGACTTGAAAAATATAGAATAATTTATACATAACTTAAAAGTTATTAAATGGAAATAAAAGCTTTGAATAACTAACTGATCAATAAGATAGATAGATAGATAGATAGATAGATAGATAGATAGATAGATAGATAGATAGATAGATAGATAGATAGATAGATAGATAGATAGATAGATAGATAGATAGATAGATAGATAGATAGATAGATAGATAGATAGATAGATAGATAGATAGATAGATAGATAGATAGATAGATAGATAGATAGATAGATAGATAGATAGATAGATAGATAGATAGATAGATAGATAGATAGATAGATAGATAGCGCTCTCTCTTTATATTTATATATATCTATATATATCTTTCTCTGTAACTATCTCTCTCTTTCTCTCTAATTCTCTTTGCATTTATTTTGTGTATTTGCCCCTTTGGTGTACTGCTCGTCACCTGTGACCCGATGCGGGCAAGAAAAGCCTATGACACATTTCATTATACAAATATCAATTAAGCTCACTGCAAATACTAATTGTAAGTGTGTGCGAAGGACATTTGCTGCCACCACCGAAAGTAGCAACAAGACGCACAACATACTCGCACACACACACCCACACACACACACATACACAGAATCTTCCCTTGCCTTTTAGAGTGGCATACGGAGCATAAGGGCTGCGACTCAAGGCTGCAAATGTTAATGAAAATTAAAAATTCAACATCAAACTGAACGGCAAAGCACGAAAGGTGAGGAGGTGGAAAGGGGCGGGGGTTGCAGAAAGGACGTTAGAGAAGAAAGGACGACACTGGGTTCGTTGTCGACATCAAACGTGAAGCAAAGAACCAAATACACTACCAGAGCCCCATTTCGTCAGGGGCAGGGGCAGGGGAAGGGATTTTATTCTAGAAAGAAGTGTTAATGTGTTATCTGATTTATTTATGTTAAGCTCATGTGTGTGTACAAGTGTAAGTAGTGTGTGTGTGTGTGTGTGTGTGTGTACACAAGTGTTTGGGCTTGTGTGTGTGTGCTTGTAAATTGCTTGAATTTGTGGAAATCGTGACTTCAATTAAATTCCATTCGATACTCAAGGAATTTTCAACTGATGATGCGCAAGTAATTTCGGAAATTGGATATTGTATGCCAACTGCAAACAAGCAAACAACCAACACACGCACACACGCACATACACACATAAACCTTCTCATATATGCAAATGCATATACGATGTGTGTGCGTGGTGTTTGCGTGTGTGTGCGGTTGTGTGTGTACTTTTGTATTAAATCAAATTTTAATTGCGCATACTTGTCCCTCGGCAAATATTTGCTGCGAACTCGCCGCCTTTGACTCGACTGCTCTTTGCTAGCCAAAATGCTTTAGCGACAAGGAATTTAAGGCACCAACCAAACAACCAGCCAACAAACAAACCAAGCACACACACACACACACGCATACACACACACAAACAGTCAGTCAGAAATACTCTGCAAACAAACATTATGAGCAAACAAACAAACAAAGCGAACAAACAAATGAAAAAAATTAAATTAAAATTAAATTAAATTTAAATACTTTTTTTTTTAATATGCCCAATAACTTTAATCTACATAAATCTACAACTAAAGCAGTAGACAGAGTTAACTATAAATTATTTAAATCTTTATTGTATGTTTAGAAATGCCCAATAACTTTAATCTACCGCAGTCTAACAAATTTAGAAGTGTCCTAAACTGCAAGCCAAATCTATTTTCTAGATTTAATAAAAGAATTTATCTGCAAGAGGCAGTTTTAATAATTTAAACAAAGTGAATTTAAATTCAAATTAATTGAAAGTTATTTATCTGGTTATTGCCAGACTTAATCCCACAAATATGTTCAACTACTGAACAGTTTATTAGTTTGTTGTGCTTAACTAGCAAAATTGATCAATTAAAAGATAACTCTCAATAATTTGTTCTAAACTTGATAACCGCATCAACTTACTTAAGTGTAAAGCAAATTTAAAAAGTAAAAAATCGATCTAAAGTAAATCTTAAAAATAAAAAACACAGAATATTTATTTAAAAATTATATTAGTGAGTAAAATAAAAACATACTCAAAATATTCATCAGCATTTTTTATTTTTGCTGCACATTTTGGTAGAAACTTAGAAAATGTTTATTAAATTAAGAAATAAGCGACTAAATATTAAAAATCAATAGGTTAATAAAAAAGTGGACATAAAGTATTTAATTTCATTTAATTAAGTATATTTTTTTTTACCTCCAGAATACAGGTATTTAAATAATAAATAGCTTGAAGGGAATAATTAAATATGCCATACGGAAATGCATATTTCTACTAGATTGTGTTTGCTGTATTGTTGTAGGGAAGCTGCTCAAATAATTTTCTGACAACAAAACACTTTATAAATTTTAAAGTCTGTCAATACTTTTCCAACCATATTGTGCTCCTAAAAACCATTCAAGTTAAACGCCAAGTCAACGGAATCAATAACTCAGCCCTTTAAAGGTCCAGACTTAGGCCAAAATAAATAGAAAGTGTTGGCCGGGCCAAGAACTCGTTGTCTAAGCGACTGCGTTGCAAATCTGTCAAATGTCTGCGCCAGCAGCGACGTCAACGTCGGCTCATTAAAAATAACAGATACGTATATATATTTATATATATGTCTGTGTGTATGTGTGTGTGTATGTAGAGCATAGACTCTGCCTGAGCTTGTATCGGTTTGAAAGCGTATTTCCAGCTGTAGTTGACACCTGGGAAACTTTTGTTGGGCTCACAAAATGGCGACGCGGCGTCGGCCTCTGTGCAACCATTTTGGGCCGGGTGTTTATCACATTGCTGCTATTAATTAAGCTTAACGAGGTTACCGTTCGCAACCACACCCAGTCACCCACTGCGATGGAAAGAGATAGAAAAGGGGATGGAGGCGGAGTTGGGAAGGGGATGCTAAGGCATCTTAAACCTTGCGACCGTGTAAATCCCCAGGCAACTTCATAATGAAATTTCGCCCTCATCTCATTAAAAGTCTTAAGCATTTTCAGTCAGTAAATTGATGCGAACACAACGAAAGAAAACAAAAAACAAAAACAAACAAAAACAAATATATATCTGTATATAAAGGGTTATTTTCAGGATCAAGAACAGATCAAATTTGCCACGCCTAGTTTTGCTGCTTAATGCTAAAATACAGAAGCTAAAAAACAGTTGCCAGTTACCAAACGGCAGCTGCCAACGCTTTGGCGCATATTTAATTTTTAATGAAGTTTAATGGATGCCGGAAGCTTTAAGATGAAGCACCGAAAACTCAGCACAAAGCAACAAAGTAATGCCCTGCGCCCAAATAAGTATGCTAACATATTATTTAGTTGCCAGCTGTTGGTTCTGCTAGTCTCGTCGGCCTGCAACAACTGCAAAAGTCAACTTTGACAACTCAGTCATTCAGGAAATACATTTCCTAATACTTAATGTACATTCCAGTTTCATTTAATATTCAACAAGCGGACTAACACAAAGAGAGTTCTCTGTATTGACATGGCAATGCCAATGCAAGCAAATAGATTCCATTTTACTTATTAAATAAAACTGAAAAATTTATATAAATATGCCTTTATACTAATTGAAATTTAACTAAATTTAAATTTAATTAAACTCGACTAATTACTAACCATTTCAAGCAATAAACAATATGAACAAAAGTTTTCTTTTCTAAACTTATGATCTTATATTACTTATTTGTATTGTAAAACTTAGACAACTTGTGCTTAACTAAATAAATAATCGATATTGTTTTTTAAAGAGCACAATAAGTCAAAACAAAATGGCGAATTGCATTAAAATATTACTCAAATTGACAGTAAGTTGGCTTTAAAATTTGTTTAAATGTTGATTCTAAACTCCAATTAGCTACAATAACAGATTTTGGCATAGAATTATATTATTTCAAATTTTTCTTACTCCTAGAAACACATTTTAGGCATTTTGTTATATATTTTTTGCGATAGTTGAAAGAATCCTACTTCAGTGACATAAAAATTTGTTGCTACATAATCTGTTAATTGTCAATAAAATGATTGTTTATTATTTAATCGTATAAAGTTTAACGAAGTGTATAATTCTAAACAGTTATATGGTTATTAACCTATAAAACAACTTGATTTATTTTGATTTGTTAAGTTTTGCCTCACTCTCAACATACATAACAGAGTTAGAAAAGCCCATAATTGTGAAGATTTAGCAGTGTGCAATTAACTAATGAATTGCTGGCCATTCATGAGTGATGATAAACCTTAAAGGGGCAGTCTTGTTGTATGGGGGCATGCCTCACAATCATGTTCCTCACATATATTCAAAGCACAAGTCTCAAGTGGCAAAGGCGTTAGAGACAACTGAGCGATAAGCATGCCATAATCACAGCAGACACCAACTTAGAGTTAATTAACATATTGTAAATGCAACAACAACAATAGAGTTGAAGTTGCAACAAGAAACTAAGCTGCTGTTGTTGTTGTTGTTGTTGTTGCCTCTGCTGCTTGTGTTATTGCTGCTAATGCACTTTGGTAATGCACTTCAAAGTGCTTACACATCAATGTGCAGCATTGAGCGTTCAACATACAGCATTCTACATACATCTCATTTACATGCATATAGCAACAATAATTACATGTGCTCGACCTCCCTCGTTTCCGTTGCAGTCCAGAGAAAATTTTAATTCATTAGTAGACAACGGCCAAATGCATTTCCCATGTGTGTGGATTATGCAGTTTCCGCTTCACTGCAACTGCAGCTGTTGCTGCTGCTGCTTCTACAGTCACCATTGCCGCCATTTTATCTAATTGCGCCCACATTACGCATACGCAGCATAGTACACATCATTAAAATAACGAGTGCACAAAAATACAAATTCCCAAAATCATTCCCAATGCATCCGCCGAGGGCAGTTTGACAAATTTCAAGCAACAAACAAGCAAAACTTCGGTTGTTCTTAAGGTGATCGAACACCTTTAGTTGGAAGCAAACTTTAGCTATATGTTCAAATTTCTTAATCTGATTAGGTAAGTGAAATGTTTGTTTTCAAAAGTCAACTGTATTTAGAAATGAAACAGTATCCCCTCGTAGTAACAAAATAGAGTTTACCTCAATATGTTAACTCTATTTGGGCTAATTTTGGAACAACCCTTGCTAAGAGCTCCTAACTCCATTGAAGCGCATGCTGCACAACCATAAATCGTAGAATACCAAGGGTCATTCGGCGTCTGCAGCCTTGACAACTGCAAGTGGCATTAGTTGTAACAACAACTGCAGCATTACTTTTTCTAGTACAACGGATTTGCATTTGTTTGCTAATTGAAATTAAGCAAATATTTACAAGCACGAAAATAAGACAGAGTGGGGACTTGACCCACGTAATCCTTTTGTAGCGCATTATAAATTCAAGAGTGGGCGAAACCCCAAAAGGGCCACAGCAACAACAGCAACAACAACGACGACAAAAATAACTGTGTGCAGATAATTTAAATCCATTTGTACAACATTTTTGCCATTGCTTTCAATTGCAAACAGTTGAGCTTCAGTTTCTACATCTTTTTTTTTTTTTTTGGTAATTAGTAAGAAACGGGACAAAGAGCTCAACCGAAACGAAACGAGGGGAGTGGGGGATAGCCCATAATCAAATGTTTAAAAAAAGATTTGCAAGTAAATCCCAAGGAATTATTTGCCACTTGAAACGTTTAAAAATGCCAACAAGAATCTGTCGATGCTGATGAGGGTGTTTCAACAGCAGAAGGAAGAAAAAAAAAACGAAGGCGGAAAAAAGGAAAATATCCAAAATTGAGACAGGGAGTGTTGCGATTGAAAAGGCAACCGAAAACGCAGCGAAACCCAAAGCAAACTCTCTGGGTCCAACTGAAGGTTTGGGGTCAGACAAACTTAATGAGCAAATTGTCAAATGCCGCGGCAAAGCGCGCACTTAAACATGCCGGGATCTAGGAAAATGACGCCCCCAACAAAAAGAAAAATAACTTGACGAAAAGTAGCAAGTAGCAGGACATGAAAAAAAACAAGTAATAAAGACACGACTTGAAAATACCCGTTAAACAGTTTTATAGGCATTTTAAAAATCTAAAAATGTCTAAATGTTTGCAAAGAGTAAGCGCAACTTTCTAGCAACTTCTAACACTTTTAGTTTAGTTTTACTCAGACTTGGTGTAACTGCAAGTAACGGGTATGAAGAGAAAAAGAAACACAGCGTATAAGAGAGTGAGGAAGAGAGTGAAAAGTAAAAGTTGCCGCCGCTGTTGTTAGCCATGTTTGGGGATTTGAATAAACAGTTACGCTGATTTAATTTGGCTCAAGCAAAATCATTGGCGAGGAAAAAATTTTATCACAGTATGTCGTCTGTCACCCTCGATTTGATTTTTAAATTGCGTTCGTGATAAATTGACGAAATGAACAGCAATAACGCCGCCAAAGAAATAAATAAAAAAAAACTCTACATATATACATATATATATATATTTGTATATGTATTGCAAAGAAAATTGACAACTGTCAAGACGGCACCCCGAATAGACATATAAAAATTAACTACAGACTACTTATCTTATTTGTTGACGCAGTCAGCGCCAAGCCAGAAAAAAAGCCAAAAGAAAAAAGCCATTCATCCCAATATGAACGGAAGTCAAGAAAAAAGTTTGCCCGCCACTTTTGATGTATGTGCTGTGGCGGTGGTGAGGTGGTGCGGTGGTGCGTTGCTGGTCTGGTGTTATGGTGGTGCGTGATATGGATGCGTATTCTTGTGGCAATATGCTACAAGTATCCTGGGGCGTAGACAGGAAGCAGACAATCAAGCCAAATGATAGGCTGTATGAAATGAATGACCGGTTTACAATGTTTCCTTTCCAAAGTTTATTCCAAAGAGCTCAACATCTTTGTGTATTTCGTGTGCTAATGAGCAGATGGAATTGCAGGTAAACTTCCACTTACTTTTCTATTCATTCCTTTTTGCAGACCTTATTAATTTAGAGCTTAACTTTCTCGGTTGATTATCATAAAGAGTGCATATAAATTGACTCGGATTACTTTTTGTGTATTCAATGAACTTGGATTTGAAAGTTGTGAGTAAGTGAAGATGGAAAATATAAGCTTTTTCTGGTTTTTACTTCTTGTCTTTCGTTTTTTAGATGATGATGTAGATGATCATTAGAGAAAAGTTAAAACTTTATACTTTTCTTCTTTATTGACATAATTTAACAAGTGAAATCTATCCTCAAACAAATCAAACTCCACACACACACAACCTCTTTTCTTTGAAATCTTTAAGATAATCATCTTGTCACTCACCTCTGCCGCTGCGTCCTACAAATCGCAGGTCATTGAATTTCGCTACCTGGTTCTTCATCACGGCGGTGCAGTTACGTAGTTCACCACAAAAGTTCTCATCGTTGCCAGCACGTATGGTCACAATGGTGCCATCCATGACTTCACCGAGTGCCAGCACCTTGAAAGCAATGGGCAGCGTTTTATTGGACCGCCAATGGGTGGGGAGCGTGGTGCAGACCTAGAGATCAGAGTAAATTTTGTTGAAATATCGCAAGTCAAATATCGATAAAATGAATGAGTATCGATACGATATGTTTATCAATTATGTTTATATCGATTTTTCTATCACTCTTGAATAAACGTTCGTCGTGTTCACAATGGTTCGTCTTGTGTTCTAATTTTTACAACTAAATATACATCTGTACTGGCACTGTTCATGGATTCAAAGATTTGCCACAACATTGGTTATGGGCCCAGATCACCTAGTTTTCAGTCAGACAGATTATTAAAGAATTGTAAAAGATGAGTCAAAGTTTTCAAATTGAAAAGCTCAACGAGCAAAATTACGATGTGTGGTGTATACAAATGCGAAGTATACTGGTCCATCAAGAATTATGGAACTACGTGTGTGGAAAACAAGAAATTGATCCAGAAAATGCAAGATCAGTCCTAGCTGATGAAAAGGCATTAGCGTGCATTGTGTTATATGTAAATGTGTCGCAATTAAATTACATAAAAAAGTGCAAGGCTTCTAAAGAGGCCTGGGATATTTTACGCGAAGTACACGTGCAAACCGGACCAATTCATAAAGTGTCGCTATATAAAAAGTTATTAAATATGAAGCTTACAAATAACGGTGTCATGTCACAATACCTAAATGAGTTCATGGAAATCATAAACAAGCTAGCAGAGGTTAGCATTGATTTGAGTGACGAACTGAAAGTGATAATCTTATTATCTAGTTTAAGTGCGGAATATGAACATTTCGTTGTCGCTATCGAAACACGAGATTCACTGCCGCAATTAGAAGCGCTCAAGGTCAAATTGCTAGCAGAAGCGAACAGAATTGCTGAAAACAGTAGCAAAAACGAGACGCAGCAGGCATTTTATGCAGGCGCAGACAAGAATCTTGGCGCCACGCGTGAAAAGAATAGCGAGCGACAAGCGAACGAAACGAACGTTAAGAAGAATAGCAAATTTTCTGGGAATTGCTATAATTGTGGTATGCGTGGTCACCGATCAGTGCAGTGTAAAGCAAAACGAAAAGAAGATAAAACAGACAAGGAAAACGAGAACAAGCGAGTTTCGTACGCGGCATTTTCGGCGATACACAAAGAGGATTCAAATAAAAACATTTGGTGTATAGACAGTGGTGCTACCTCTCATATGTGTTGCCAAAAAGAGTTATTTGTTACGTATAAAGAGAAAAACGATAACATTTTGTTGGCCGATGATAAGCAAATAGAAAGCCCTGGAATAGGCACAGTAAAAATCAAAACAAACAAATGTGAAATTTTTTTACAAGACGTTTTGTACGTACCAAGTCTTAATTTAAACTTTTATTCGGTGAGCAAAGCGTTAAAGTTTGGACATTCGGTTATTTTTAAAGAACATTGTGCATTTGTGAAATCAAATGATGGCTTTGTAATGATATCTGCAGCCATAAAAGACAATTTGTTTCTGTTTAATAACATAGTTAATCACAAAGTATGCCTTTTACGAGAAAAGGAGTTATTGTGGCACTACCGATACGGACATTTAAATTTTCGTGGTTTAAATGACTTAGTTCGAAACAGTCTTGTAAACGGAATAAATTTAAAAAATGTGTCAATCAATACAAATTGCAATTCGTGTAATAAAGCTAAAATTTACTCACAGCCGTTTAACAAAAACAATTCGAGCCGTGCAACACAGTTGCTGCAATTAATTCATACGGACGTGTGTGGCCCTATAAATGTACAATCTGTCGGTGGCGCGAAATATTTTATTACATTTATTGACGATTGCTCAAAGCGTGTTTTTGTTTATTTTATGAAATCAAAAGACCAAGCATTTGAAAAATTTCAATTATTTAAAAACTTAGTGGAATGCCAAACTGAAAAGAAAATTAAAGCCATTCGAAGTGATAATGGCAGAGAATATGTAAATAATAATTTTGACAAGTTTCTAAAAGACAATGGCATCAAACGACAATTAACAGTGCCGTACACTCCACAACAAAACGGTGTGGCAGAAAGAGCAAATCGAACGCTAGTGGAGATGGCGAGATCAATGATGATCCATGGCAACGTTGAGGAGTCATTGTGGGCGGAGGCAATTTCGACGGCTGCGTATTTGCGAAATAGATGTCCCTGTCAAGCAATTGGTGGTGCTACCCCTTATGAGGTCTGGAGTGGACGTAAGCCAACTGTTGCACATCTGCGTATGTTTGGATGTCCTGTTTATTCGTTAGACAAAATGCATCATCATAAGTTTCGAGCAAAGGGGAAGGAGTATGTGTTCGTCGGCTACTCTCTCACAGCAAAAGCCTACCGAATCTACGACAGAGAGACAAAGCAAGTCATTGAAAGGCGTGACGTTAAATTTGTTGAAGCAATTCCAGAGAGAGATGTAATTGAACCAACAAATAACAATTTTGCTTCTTTCCTTATAGACGATCATAAAATGCCAAATAAAGAAGTAGCTAGTTCACAAGAAGAAGAAGAAGATTTAGAACGAGAAGCAGCGCAACCCCAAGCAGAAGAAGCAGAGACCGAGGTCGATAACGATGAACAATATGAGAGTTTAGGCAATTCTTCATCTAGCGAATCTGAAAGAGAGACTAATACTCGTCGAGGACCAGGAAGGCCGAGTATTATCCGCACGGGTCAGCCTGGCAGACCCAAGAAGCAGTATAACATGCTGCATAGCATGGTCGCTTATCATGACGTAGAGACGCCAAACACAGCCCAAGAGGCCTTAAGAGGCAAACATTCGTTTGAGTGGGAGGTGTCTATGAAGGAGGAATACGATGCACTCATAGCAAATGATACCTGGTCTTTGGTAGACCTTCCATCAGGAGAAAAAGCAATTGGCTCAATGTGGGTTTTTAGAGTAAAGCGGGAAAATGAGGGCCGGATCAGAAAATTTAAGTCAAGATTAGTAGCGAAAGGTTGCAGCCAAAAGTACGGGATAAATTACAATGAAACATTCTCGCCTGTTATACGATACGAAAACATAAGACTGTTGTTAGCTGTTGCAGTAGAGAAAAACTTGTATCTTCACCAAGTAGATGTTTCAAATGCGTATCTAAATAGTACTTTAGAGGAAACAGTTTACATGAGGCAACCAGAAAATTTTGTATGTAAAAGTCATCCAGAACGCGTGCTAAAATTAAAAAAAGCCTTATACGGACTTAAGCAGTCGGGCAGAGCATGGAATAGCACTTTAGATGAAGCATTAAGAGATCTAGGATTTTTTCCTACAAAAAACGAGCCTTGTATGTATAAACGAATCAGTGCAAATTCGTATAGTCTAATAGCTGTGTACGTAGACGACCTAATAATAGCCAGTTCTTGTAAAAGTAATATAATTAACATTACAGCACAATTGCAAAAATGCTTTGCTATAAATGATTGTTCAGAGCTAAACAATTTCTTAGGAATAGAAATACAACGTCAAGGAGAAGTTGGTCCGATATCAATTAGCCAGAAACAGTACATAAAATGTCTTTTAGATAAGTTTGGAATGAGCTTATGTAGGTCAGTATCAACCCCATTAGATCCGGGTTTTCAAATAAGCTGCAGTAATGAGAACTGTGCAAAGGTGGATGTAACCAAATATCAATCAATTATCGGATCATTAATGTATTTGGCCATTTCAACGCGACCTGACATCGCCTATTCAGTAAGCAAACTAGCACAACGCAACATGGATCCACATATCGAGCATGAATCAGCTGCCAAACACATTCTGCGATATTTGGCTAAGACGATCGACTTGAAGCTACAATATCGAAAAACTGATCAATCTGCGTATGGATTTGTCGATGCTGATTGGGCTAACGACAGCCTAGATAGAAAATCATACACTGGATATGCTTTTTATTTTGGAGGTGCAGCATTTTCATGGCAATCTTCAAAGCAAGGTTTGGTTGCACTTAGCAGTACAGAAGCTGAATACGTCGCCCTGTCTACAGCAGCAAAGGAAGCAACATATCTGAGAAGACTACTGGAGGAGATTCAGTGCCATTCTGCAACTGACGCAATCGTTGTTAATGGAGACAACTTGAGTGCTCAACAGATAGCAGCAAACCCTGTACACCATAAAAGGTCGAAACATATAGACATTAAGCATCATCACATTAGAGAAGTTGTTTCTAAAAATGTAATTAAAATTAATTATGTACCAACGAATGAAAACGTTGCAGATATATTTACTAAAAACTTGCAAAAAGATAAACATAACAAGTTTGTTAAGAATTTAGGTTTGTACTAATTGAATTGTATCTTAAATTTAACTTGAGAAGAAGTGTTGAAATATCGCAAGTCAAATATCGATAAAATGAATGAGTATCGATACGATATGTTTATCAATTATGTTTATATCGATTTTTCTATCACTCTTGAATAAACGTTCGTCGTGTTCACAATGGTTCGTCTTGTGTTCTAATTTTTACAACTAAATATACATCTGTACTGGCACTGTTCATGGATTCGGCTAAAGAGATACCCGCAACTATGACACAAAAATCCACTGCTGTTGTTGGTGCTGCTGCTGTTGCTGCTGCTGCTGCTGCTGCTGTTGTGTTTGATTGGAGGTAGTCGAACTTACCTCAGCTGAAATGTGCATTATTGCTGTTGTGTCCACAAAAATATGTCTTTTAATTGAGCTGTGGAATGTTTCTAAAGTCCAATTTCCCGCGCACTGTGTGTAGACTTGGTCATCTGCAAAGAAATTTGAAAAACATGAATCAATTTTATAAAATGAAGCTAAATACGGGCTAAAAATAGTGTTTATTTCCTTAAGCTGTAATAGATGCAATAATTTATATAATTTACAAGTAAGTTGAATTCTATAATTCAAAAATTATTATTTAATTTGATTTATAATTAAGATAAAAGTTATGATAACGTATTTAACTTAAACAAATCTTTTAAAAATAAATTTTAAAAATTTTAAAATATAAAAAGCGAAAAGCACGTAACAAAATATTAAAAAATTTTCATTACTAAAACAAAATAATATTTACAAACTAAAACTACTTATTCAATCTATACAACTAACACTGACTGACTTTTTATAAACACTTTGAAAAATTCATTGCGATCATTTTATGATTCACTTTTTTTGGCTCAAAAACACTCAAAGCTTGGCTGTAACCGTTGATTTGCTATATAAACCGAACACTCTTTGATTTCCATTCATGCGCTTACTTAGAAAGTCACGAGCCTGAAATGAAGCTGCCCGCAAAAGTAGGCAACACTTTTGGAAGGCACTTAAAAAATCATAACTTCAAATCGCGAGTAAATCTAAGCTGAAATTTATTTCATGTCTTCAATTAAAATACTTGTTTAAGCACCAAAATCGACTTTTTAATTGGGGCTCTTTTGAGCAGCAGTACAACCGCACACCTTAGCGCACAATTTGCATTTAAGCCGCCTTCGACAACTGCAGCTCAATTGAATATTAAAATATCATAACCATTTTGATTGAATGAAGCACGAAGGGAGACAAAAGGTCAACTAAGATAAATGGATGGAGCAGCAATCGGGAAAACCAATGCACATCATAAAAATGCAACAACAAAAACAGCAACAACACGAGCAAAAGAAGAAAAAATAAAGTTGGAAAAATTATAATAATAATAATGAAGCGCCAGCTGTTGCCCATTTGTGTTTGGCCACCAAAAAATCAACAATGTGCAATCACACAGGAACACACTCATACACGCATACACATACACACATACACACAACACCTCACTCACACACCTTGGGAAGTGGCTGCATGTATAAATAAAAATAAAAATCATTCTGACTGCTGCGATGCGCGTTGTTTTCCCAACGAATTTTCTTTTTTTTGTTGTTTTTTGTTCTTTCAACAACTACTGTTTTTTGTTGCTTCGCTTTGCAGTTGTATTTATATACAAGTGTGTGCACATACGCATACTGGCACAATATATGTACTCGTTTTTTACAACTTCCGTTTGAATTTTTGCATACACAAACAGTCGCAGCTGGCCACCAAATGAGCTCGTCCAGCGACTATGCGGCGACATATGTGGCCACAGACACGGGACACAAGACACAGGACACGGCTCACACAAGCAAACTATGCACTATACACAGTAGATGATACGCTATACGGTACAGTAGACAGTTCAGCAGCACAATGCCAAAGGAATCTCTGTGATGAGTGCCCATTGAGGTAGGCTCTATGCTAAATTGAGCTCCAAGACAGCCGCAAAGTGCACGCCATTACTTGTTAAGGTATTGCAATTTATAATAAAATCTATATGAAAGGTAGGAAGGTAAGACATAACGAGTATAAAAGACGCTGTACATATTAGGACTTTTAAGACATCTCAACTTGTGATCAGTTTTTTCCTCTAGCAGCCCAATAACTATATTAAATTTACTGCCAACATATAAGGTAGGAAGGTAGGAAAGTATGGCATGAAAGTGTAAAAGACCCTGTACATATTCTGAATTTAAGGAATTTTGAAACATTTCAACAGATTATTCCTCTAGCAGAACAACTATATTAATTTTACTGGCAGCATACAAAATCGTACTAAATTATGTTTAAATAAAGACATTTTACTAAAAATAAATAAATGTTCATATTGAAAACTGATTTTTAGATGGGTAAAATGTAGTTATCTGCTCTTAAGTTCAAGAAAATCGTTTAAGTTTGCGATCAGAAAATTCAATTTGCAAAGAGAACAATTTAAGATATTGAATTGTGTTTGGCAATCGTTATTTTGAGGACTACACATAATTAAAATAAAAAAGATTATCAATTGTATTAAGTGAATATTATAGATGTTTTCTTTGGTTTATGCAAAGGCAGAAGGAGGCGTGACAGACCCCATAAAGTATATAAATACTAATTAAAAATATGTTAAAAATGTATTTTATATACATATGTACATGTGAATGATCTTTACTTTTTTAAGGAACACATTACTATTTGATACCTTTCATAATTTCCAGCATCATTTATGTTTCGTATTTCTTTATGTAAGACTCTAAAATCTAATCTCTTTTATATTTAAATATATATTATACATATTATTTTATATATTTTATTATATTAAATTTTTAATTTGTTTATTTTGGAATGACATATATTTTAAAGTAAACCTTAAGTGAACTTTTGTTCGTTTTACTTGAAACGTTATTTGACATTAATTATGTAACATTTCAAAGTCTAAGTTGTTACACTAATAGTTTTTGTATTAATAAAATCCCTTTTAAGATTTTTGAATCATTTTGTACTTACATTTGTTTATGCAACGCGATTGCTTTCAATTGCCCGATTGCTTAAATTTTTATTTAATTTATTTTGTTTATTTTCTAGTTTAAAATCTACATTTAATAAATTTCATTTTGATATTGCTCACGTGAAAAAAAAAAGCCGACAAACTTGAACTATATCACAAACGTGCACAGTAAAAAAATTGCAATGATTGTGACTATTTTGATGTGAATTCGAAACTTTGAATGTATGAACGCACACACACTTACTAACCAGCACAGACAGAGGCGCACACAGACACGGGCACACGCAGACACGCACACACAGGCACACACACAGACACAGAGACGCACAGGTGTTGAGCACTAATTGATAAAACCGTTAAAAGGTGTTGAGATTGCGATACCGATTACTATAAAGATTGTGGAGATTTTGGAGCTGCTGTTGGCGCTCTTATTGGGCTCTGCGTCTGGCGATCGAATCAAACGACACGGAGATATTAAACTATTTTTTTGCGGTAACCATGAACGCGACCACTACGAGCGGTTGGCGACGTCGACAGCGAAGTCAACGGCGCGTCATCATAATCACGACGCGTCCAAGGACGAGAACGAGAACGAGAACGGAGACGAGGACGAGCACAGCGAGACGAAGCAGCGACGTCGTTGTGAAGGAAGCTATATAGCTATATTGAAGGTATTTGGAGTCGGAGAGTCTTAGAGTCTGTGACTGAGACTGAGACTGAGACCGAGACCGAGACGAAGACGGCAACTGAAACTCAGTCTGAGTCTGAGTTCAAGTCTAAAAAGAGCAGACGCCGTAGAGCAGTTATAGCCAAATGAAATTGGTTTAGGAGTGCGAGTTGGACGTGGACGCCTCTTTTAGCGTTTTTCGAAGCAACCGCGTTGGGTATATAATTCTTTTTCTTGGCTTAACATTTACCACGAGAACCAGTAGCAGTGGTTTTTACTTGTGGTGTCCCAGCAGCGACGTCGACGCCAGCGCCAACGCCAACGTCGAGGCGATGCCAACATCGTTGACGTCGCTGCGACGTTACGGCCGAAGCAGAAGCCAAGCCAAAAAACCGAAACCAAAACCGAAACCGAAACCAAAAACGTCAACTACACCACAAGCAGCAAAGGCCGCAACGATGTCTTCAACTTGGTGTCCCCAACCGCCCAGACTGCACGCTCCCGTAACCCCAGCTGCTCCTCTGGACCTTCCAGCAACGGTGGTGAGAAAAAAAAGCGCTCAATTTTGTTACTCGCAACACCTTCGCCAAGTGCTTGAAGTAAACCCAAACCCCCAGAAGTAGGACGGACTGGAAAGCAGAGACGCAGTCAGTGGTAAGTAGGAAGCTGTAGGAAGCAGCGCAGCAGCAGCAGCAGCAGAAAAAAATTGAGTTGAGTTTCACAGGAAGCTGGAAAGCAGCTGCCTCCACAGCTCCACTCATTTTTCTATGCAGAGTAAAATGAATTTTTCTGCTTTTTTTTTGGTTGTACTTCTCGCTCTCTTTCTGGGCGCTAGCAACCCCTATAAGACGTCTTGGAATTCACGCCGACGTCGCGACGTCTTAGAGCTTTTGACTCAAGCAGCGGCAAAAAAAAAAAAAAATGTGAACTCAAAGCATTCGCATATCGTGGTAAATAAGGCAAATGGACTCCCCACAGTTGCTCAACCTCAAGATTGCAGGTCCAAAACGTTGGCCAAAACAAAATAAAAAAAAAGCTAAAACCGGCGTGGCTTTGCGGCGAGCCTCCGCTAACCGTAGAATGTGTAACTGAGACAACGTATCGGCCACAAGACAGAGACGGCTCTACATAGAGCATGACAGCGCACAAGACAGAGCGAGAGCGCAAGAGAGAGGGAGAACGAGAGAGAGCGACTTGTCGTGGGTAGAACGGTAAAAACTTGCGGCTGCCATTTGCGGCCAAAGACGAGGCAATATTTTCAAGCTAGGCGCTCACTTCACGACGGCGCCTCGAATTGGATGACTTGAGTGAAAACCACATGAGCATAAGACGTCCCCCTCACACACACACACACACACACACACACACGCACACGCACACGCACACTCTGCGTGATGAATTCGTTGGCTTCATCTTCTTTTCTTTTTTTTTGTCACCAGGGCGGAGTTTTCTTTTCTTTCAGTTTTTCTTCAGCCTTTTTTTCCTTTCGACTGGAAGTGCTCGACGCGGTTTGGAGATATTAACATTACGTTCAACCCTCCTACATTTTGCGGTTTTAGTATGTAGCGACAACAAGCCAAGAAGGAGCTAACTGATAACATTCTGATGGTTTGGTGGTGGTTGTGGCAGTAGTATTGGCATTCCTGGTGGTGGTACTGCTACTCATACCAGCTGGTGGTGGAATATATTGTCAGTCGGCGGTTGCGCAGCAAACATGTCGAAGGGTGTGTGGTTGGCATAATGAAACCGCAAGAATTATTATACGCTGCGGTCGATTACTAGTATATCAAAATTCTAATACCAAGCGTACGAACAACCAACCAAATGCCTTTCCGTCATTGGCCTGAACCAATGGGCATGAGCTGCAGTCCACGCTGAGCAGCGTCGTCCTCAAAGCGCTCTGAGAAAATGGTGGTCCGCAGCGGAATAAATTGCAGCTAATAAATCGCATACAAAAATGTACAAGTCCAAGTAAGACATTAAAATATGTTAAATATTTATTTTAAGTTAATAAAAGTAAACAATTAAAGTAGAAAGTTATTCAAAATATATTAAATATTTAAATAAACATTTTTTAGCCCTTTTTATTAGACTTTAAAATGTTTGCAAATTATGCGTAAAAGTCTGAACTGCGAATAAATCGCATAAAACATACAAGTCAAGTAAAAAATTAATTAAAAATATGATAAATATTTCTTTCTAGTTAACAAAAGTAATCAATTCAAGTAGAAAGTTTATTAAAAATATATTAAATATTTAAATAAACATTTTTTCAGCCCTTTTAGACTTTAAAATATTTGCAAATTATGCGTAAAAGTGTGAACTACAAATAAAGGAGTAGAATAAAACATACAAGTCAAGTAGAAAAGTTATTAAAAATATGATAAATATTTCTTTCTAGTTAACAAAAGTAAACAAGTAATGTAGAAAGTTTATTAAAAATATGTTCAATATTTAAATAAACATTTCTTCAGCATTTATAAGACTTTAAAATATTTGCAAATTATGAGCAAATGTGTGAACTGCGAATAATTCGAATAAAATATACAAGGCAAGTAAAAAATTAATTAAAAATATGTAAAATATTTATTTCTCGTAGATAAAAAGTAAACAAGTAATGTAGAAAATTTATTAAAAATATGTTCAATATTTAAATAAACATTTCTTCATTTCTTAATTTCAGTCCTTTTTATATAAAATACATACAGTAGATGTGAAACACAACAAATGTTCAGAGTTTTCAGCTATTTGGTAGGTGCGGTGTAAGTTTTGTCCGCTGAATAAGCTCTAAAGTTTTACTCCCATTTCTCTTTATATATTAATTTTCAAAAACCCATTAAGTTCGATGATATTATTGTTTTCTATTCAGTATCAAACAAGTCTAGTCCAGCGAGCCGATCTAACAGTAAATTCAACTTATTCAATTCAAATTTGCGACCAATTTGTCCTATGACAACTATAGGAAATAGGTGCCCGACCCGTTTTAAAATTGGTAAGGATAATCACAATGATGGAAAAAACATAGTATGTTAGTTTGGTTGCGATAGCTCAACTAACACTATATATCTTCACACAAGTTTCCTATTTCCGACTGATTTGATATTTCCTTCGCAAGCTACAGAATTCTGTTGTGCAGTTTGGATAAAACTTGTTAAGATAGTTATAATGGTATCATACTCTAATAGCTCTAATAGCTTCAAATTTATGCAGTTATAAAATGTTTTCTTAAGCTATAGTCGGGCTTTTGTTCCAAATTCGGTGTCTCTAGCTCTTATAGTCTCTAAGATGCAGGTTTTCACACAGACGAACGCGCGTATAAACAAATAGATGGACATTGCCATATCGTCTTGGCTGTTGATGCTAATCAAGAATATATATTCTTTATGGGGTTGGAAAAGACTCCTTCTACCTGTTACGCACATTCCGCTCCGTACCTACGTACTCTTCTCTACTTCTCCCTTCTCTACTTTAATAAATATCATTGTATGTTTTATTAAATATTAGGCTTAATATATGAAATTTATACATTTGTTGAAACGAATACAAAAGCTAAGCTTAAACTTGTGTCAATAAAATCAGGTCTTTGTGAAAGGTTTAAACACACAATTATTACAACACACAAGAGTAAACACATAGAGGAAAAAAATATTTGTGTGTTTATCATTAGTCTGCCCACAAAGCGATTGGTAAGTGGATGGCAGCTTGTACTTTCGGACCAACTCGTTATTAACGCCTTGAAGCGGGCCAATTAAAACATAACCCAAATGCAAGTCCAAGACAAGCAAATACAAGTGTGCTTAAGTTGGCAAAGAGGTTAAAGAAGGGGCAAAAGAGATGAAGAAGTAGGGAGAGATGGAGAAGGATTCTCAGAGCTCTGGGCAGATTGAAGACCGCGAAGCGACACCCCGACAATGGGAGCGTGGCGACAATTATGTGCAGCAAAAATCGGGAAGAAGTGGGCGTGGGAGGAGGTGAGGGAGTGGGAGTGGTCTGAGGGGCAGTGAAGAGACTGAAGCTGAAACAAAAGCGAAATCCTTGCCTGAAAGATTTTGTGCAAATAATTTAAGAGGCAGTGAAAAAGTAAACGACAACAACGGAAATGGCTGGAGGGTTGAGCTGAGGAGGTGCGAGGCAGGTGGGTGGTTAGGTGGTTGGATGGTTTAAGTGGGTGTTGTTCTGGTGGCATCCCAGTGCTGCGCATACACTTTAATGGCCAGCAAAGCGATGACAAGCGACAAAAGCTGTCGCCTGTTGACGGCTCTCTGGCAGCTTTTGTGTGTTGATTTTTCTTTTAATTGTTGCGGATTTGCATTCTGACACATTTGTCAACCTCAACCTCAGTCCCAGCCCCCGTCCCAGCCCCAGTCTCAGCTACAGCCTCAGTCGCAGTTATGCGTTGGCTGTGACGTCGCCGTCGACGTCAGCGCTGGCGACTCAAAAGGGTTGCCTACGAGACGTTCTGCCTGTGGCTGATAGAATAAAGAAGGCGTCGGGGAGTGGGGAGTGTGGAGTGGACAGTCGGGAGTGGTAGGTGCGGAGGGAGTGGCAGCGGGAGTAGCAGCACTACAAACCTCGTTTGCTCAGGTTGTGTGAGAAACGTTTATAATTTATTAGCTGGCAGATACTGTGGAAAAAACGTGTAAATATTGTTTATAAATACAATTTGATATTTTATGAATATGAAAAGAGTTTTCTAGATTTTTTTGAAATATAAAGTATTATTATTTATTTTTAATTTGCCTTAAATAAATTAAATTTTACACCTGCTAACTAAAATACTCTCAACAATTTATTTATTGAAAGAACATTTATTAATTATTGATCAAAGTTGCACCTAATTGTTAGACTTATATTAGTTTACATAAATGAGTTTAAATAAATTTTCCTATGTCCGTAATAAGTTCTTTAAGTATTTATTATTTTTATTTAAAATTTATTATTCTTTTTAATTAAAAAATACCTACTTGTTAGGGTCAATTTTTGATTTATGATTTTCTTAAAATTTATTTAGCATTTCTAACAACAAATAATTAATGTATTATTCAACAGTTAATGCTTGAATGTATTTAATATAAATTTAATAAAATGATTATTATAATTTGTAATTAATTTGTGATTAAAAATGTTTCTTATTTTAAATTATTTTATTTAAATATATATTACGTGTTTTTCATTCCACTTTTATAATTGGAAAATAAAATATTTTTAAAACAAATCTGGTGCCT